>CM022083.1:14121911-15417619 GCA_011114355.1 Carex littledalei | reverse complement strand
TCCAAATAATTAGGTACTTTAAATTATCTGTTTTATTCTGAATACGAATGGTCATTTGCCAAATTCCTACTAATAATAAATGTTTATGTAGGAGAGCATGCAAATGCTAGGTCTACACTAGAAATACCTGTATTCTGGTTCATACATTCTGAGCCGGTTTTGCTTCTGGACAAGCACTACCAGTCGAAATCACTTCTTAACATGGTATTGGTGGTACAGTCTGAGACATCTTCTTGGGAGACCCACTTTCAGTGTAATGGCCGCTCTCTCTTGTGGGATCTCAGGTCAGATGCTTCTAATTTTGGTCAATTTTATGTATACGTGCTCTTTGTCAATTTCATTTCATGGTGTTGTGCTTTCTATTTTTTCATTTCTTTTATAAATATGCCTAAAATAGGGTACATGTGAAACTCTGCAGTTTTTTCTTTGTCATATTATGTAAATATTCTTCTTTAGTTATTTTTAAAAAGGACTTCTTTAGTTATACATAGGTCATTATGTTTGCATTAGAGTTTGATTTAGGCTTATTGAATTGAAATTATTAAGAACCAATTCTGACTGTTATGCATATACCCGTGTCAGGCTGAGCGATGCAGTAACTACAAAGAACCTAATTCTTTGGGAGTTTTTATGAAAATAAAAGATATGGAAGTTTAATTTGTTATTTTGCTGATAAGTTAATCATATAAATAAAATAGGAATCCAATAAAAGCAGCTGTCGCAGCAACTGCAGAGCACCTAGCGGGTTTATTGCCCTTACATCTGGCATACAGTCATGCTCATGATGCTGCTATAGAGGTTCTTTTCTCATTTATTCATTTTATTTTGTTGTTAATTTTTCAAAAGGTTTTTCTTGGGCAAAAACAGATAAGGGGTACAGTGCAGCTGCGTCTTGATGGCCTGATACCACTAACTTATGGCACAAAATTCAGAGTCAATTTGTGAATTCAAACCATTGATCTTAATGTACATTATGTACTCTATATTCTTGCAAATAACCATGCAATTTCAATGTGACATTACATAGGTTTTAGGAAAGTCAAAAGTCAATATCCCATATTTGTCCACATTTGGTTGAATTTTCAAGTGCTATCTTTAATAAGATGAAGGGAAAAGTTCTTCTGTACAAGCATAAAAGTAAATTAGCAAATATTCAATGGTTGTGTTAGTCTTGATTTATTTAAGATTTTGTTTTTAAGTAATATCCTGTGCATCAACAAGCGATGGCTCTTGTTTCCTCCTAGAAAAAGAAATACCAGTTATTTTCATTATTTTCTGAAATTGTACTTGTTTTTGGAATTTGCATAAAGCACCCCTTTCTAATGGAGGAATAATTAAACAGAATATGCATTCTGTTTCTGGAGTTAATTTTCTCTTGAACTACGGTGCCGTCCATTCTCTTAGAACAATACTCCCTAATTAGAAACTTTGGAGTTTCTTTAATACATGATCTGGATTAGGGCTTAAGATGATGAGACAAGAAATGTAATGGAAGAAGAGAAGAGGAGAGGAATTTTATACTTTAGAAAGTTATGCTCCAATACAAGGTCAAAGTTTGTTAAATCTATGTTAGGATAAGGGGGAAATGTGGATATTCTATCCTCTTTCTTTTTTTCTTATCTCCCAGTTACTGCTCACAGCAGTTATGGGTATTTTGTGCATGCAAGTACCACTAGTCATTGGTCTTTTGATTCTTGTTTGGCCCAATGTACGAAGAAGACTTTGTTTAGAAACCAGAGGTATGGAACGAGACCGCATCTTTTGCAAATGCCGATATGTAATGGGTGCTTTTGCAAAAAAGGAAGTCCCCAAAGATATTCTCAAGCTTTTGAATGCTCTATTAGCTTCTTGCTCTCATTGTCTGATTTATTAATTGTGTACGAGTACCCAGATATCTAAATGTTTTTACTATCAATTATTTTAATGAATTCTGAAACTGACAGGACTGGACATGGTCTATAGGGTGTAACCCGCTGTCAATTACAAGTCAAGGATGGATTGTTTCACAAATCCAGGTCGATGCAATTGCTCGAAATTACATCATTACTTCAGTTGAAGAATCCATACAAGTTGTCAATTCTGCCATTCACCGTCTTATCACTGAACGAACCAGTACAACCCTTTTCTTCTCCTCTCTATCTAAAGATTTATTTCTGGATTTTGCTTAGCATAGTATAATTTAAATGAAGGACATTGTGGTCAAAAGTAAATAGTTCGAAACAGAATTGGTTCCCAAAATTTGTTGCGTAATTTCAGTATGTTGAATTTTTCAAATAATGTTTAAAATTTTGTTTTGTAGCCCCGAAAGGATATAACCCATTCAAGTCTCGGGAGAGGATAATGATTGACAAGTATAATTCTGTGGTCGGCCTCTGGAGAAGAGTATGAAATTCATATTTGAGCTTCTTTTATGCAGTCAATTCATTCTATTTTTAACACAATATCCATTTCAGTCCTGAAAGTTTGAGTTATATGAATTTTGGACTTTTTATGAGGTTTTTCTGTTTAATTTGAAGGGCAAAAATGAGAATGATGTAGAACATTGTTCCATTCAATTTCTTCTACCTCTCTTTTTCTCTATCTCTCTCTCTAATATATTCTTAAAAAATTATACATGTAGATATCAAGTCAATGCAGTAATTTACGTTATGGGGATGCACTGAAGCTTCTATCTCTGCTTGAGGAATCTTCTCATGGGTTCGTTTGAATAATACTTTCTCCCTTACTAATACTGACATTCAGATAGTATATATTGCCTTCTGTCATGTTAGCTTTGTTAGTTATTGTAAGAAAATGGGCTATATAAAAAAAAAAACACGTCTTTAAAGCACCAAAAAATTTGAACTGGTCAAATAATGGTACAGTGGACAAAAAGGGCATAATATTATCTCATTGGATGAGAATGTTATTTCTATATAAGAAATATAAGCCTATAGAGAAGACAAATGAAGCCTGACAAAACACAAACTATGCATGAAGAGAACTGTTGATCAGTTGACTGAAGCAACCTGTATGCCTGGTGTGGTGTGGTGTTTTGATTTTTGTTGCCATTTTCTGTGCTAAGAGTTTTTCCTTTATTTTTTATTGTAGATTTGCGGTTTCGATAAATACGACCATATCAATGCTACATCCTGTGCACTGCACTAGAGAAAGAAAGGTTGACATAGATCTTGACATTACTACCATCCCTGTATTTATCTTAGTTTTTGGCATGTTGTGGTTTCTTCTCAGGCCGAGACGTGCCAAACCCAAGATTAATTGATACCAAGGAAAAGGAGGGATAAAGATAGCATTTTACTTTGCAATAAAAAGTTTTTGATGTGGTAGATAGAACTTATTTACACTCACTTGTAGGTTATTAGTGAATTAAGAGGGAAGCTGTACAAATTTTGTTAATTTATCTTGTTGCATTTTTTTGATTGATTTTTACAACTTTCTAGTCAATGAGAATGATAAAAGGGTTTAGTTTTGAACTGAAAAATCAAAAGATAATTATAATAAACTTTCATACAGAGCCAATTAAATATTTTACCGTATGGTACTATATTTCTGTAGAAGGCCGTATATGTCATTACATTCCTTTTTATCGTGAGCTTTTATCTCGTGGTGAGTAATTTTTATTTTTTTTCTGCTTTTTTTAGTGGAAACCCGTAGGTCATGGTGAGTAAATTACTTGGCAAAGGCATGCCAGTCTCACAAATTTATGGAACTCTGATATATAAGGTTCTGCGCAAATAAAATTCTGAAAATCCTCTTGAATCCCAAACTAAAACAACAATAAAAATCAACCAGGAAAATAAAAAAAATGAAAACGGACATATTATATCTGCAGAAACGGGTCAATAAAAGCTAATCCATCTATTCTACATTGCCTTTAAAGAGCGTTACTATAATGATCTTAGAACAAGAAAAGAACTAGAGAAGAAAAGAAGAAAAAAACTATCTGTACAAAAGGTTGTATGCTGGTAAGTCTCGAATTCTACGAACATCCTCTAGAGAAAGCTCTCTTTCCAGCTGAATTTTTGTTGCTTCCAATACTTCCTGTTAAATTTTACCAATTTAGTTTTCTCAAAAAATAATTACCAAATTAGATACCAATAAATATATGATAGAAGAAAATAGTGTTGGGGTGGGGGGTAATTTACTTTGAATTGCATGTAAGAAGCCTCCATAGCAAGCCATTGGGCATCCATCAGTTCAAATGCAATGCAGTAAAGTATGTCGAATGCTTCTTCGTCTTCTATTTAAAAATCAGTACCATTTAAAAATTTCATGTCTAATTAGTATGCATGAACTTGCCAAGATAAATGGAATATATAACTTCATATGAAAAGAACTGCAGCTGAATTTGTTAATCACTTTACCTGACAGTAGTCTTGCAAAATTCATCCCTGGTAAGGACTTTGCCTTGACTGTATGTATTAACAAGACAAAATAAATGGATAAGAACCCGATTTAATAACTTAAGAAGTCATTAATTTTTGATAATTCGACATTACTAACCAGACTTTAACTCGAGCATTTGAATAAGCATGAAAGAGACATTGACACCAGCAACTGCGAAGGGGTATTCCCACGTAGCCCGTGTCCCGTCTCTTTTGTTTAATATCCTCTTGAAAGATGCCTGTCATTTACATCTCATGTCATATCATGTGAAATTCAATGCTGGTACATTGCAGCACCATAAAGAACAAATACAAATCATATATGAACTCTATATAACATGATATACAATGTAAGTTTATATACTTGGTCTCTGCAGTATTCATGTATGTATCAGGATGTGTTTTTATGTACAGAAATTAAGATTTATGTACCGGGTAAGTTCTCGCATAAAATAAAAGGTTCTCTAGGGAAACAAACCCACATCCCCTGTAAAAAAGGAAAAAAAAGAAAGAAACATAGTCAAATAGAGAATGCATTTAATTAATCAACTTGCGTTTATCTTGAGTGACACAGGCTGGTATGGTAATTTATGTCAATTGGTACCTGAAATCAGTTGAGGGATTAGGTCCTTGCCATCCCATTTCTTTCCACTGGTCAGAGACCAAGTTTTTTAATTCTGTTTCTGGAAACGAAGCGTGCCAGAGTGCTTCAAGTGCTTCCTACAGAAAAACGATAACTCATACCATTCAATTTTTACACAAATTACAAATTAATAAATACTGTCACCAGTCACCACCACAATGCATGCCAGATGGTAATATGTATACTCACTCGGTGATCAGGTCGAGTTTCGTCAAAAGGTACACTTAATCTATCCCTTAGCTTTTGTAGTCTTTGTTCCTGCAAAGAAATTAGGTAATAAAAATTGTGAATTGTTAACAATTAGAGTTAACTAACATGATTTTTTTTGTAAAATTGAGCTTAATTGGTATGATTTTTCTTACCTGAAGCGGAGTTAGCAAGCCGAGAGGTTGACGTTTGTTAGTCGAGCGGTTAAAAAGCCATCCAAACCATGACTTTCCTCCAACCATGTCATTCGCTGATATATAAATTAAAATGAATACACAATCATTATTTGATCATTCCACATTAATACAGTCATGTGTACATATACATACATACGTGCGTATGTACATAGTATAAATCAATTGTACATAAAGGAGAAAATTACAATTAATATTATTTTACTTAATAATTTAGTAACATGCAGACAGGGGCATCAAAAATTAGATTAATATACAGAAAGAAGTATATTGATACAAGTTATAATTGAGGCCATATGCAGCAAAAATTTGACTCTAGCCATATGTTTTCCAAATTGATAACCTATTATGTTATTTTAATTAGACCTTTTGTATTCTGACATAAAAAATTTGTTCAAAATTGGTATCCTGACAAGGTTAATTGTTCAAAATTTGTATAAACCAACAAGCATTTATGTATCTATAGCCGGATTTCTCATTATCCAAACATAAAAAAAAAAAAAATAGAGAAGACAATGTGAGACTCACCATGGCTTTGATTATCATTTGAAAAGGTAAAAGGAGAGTTTCATCAAAAGAAAAATTCTAATTAGAAGGAGATGCTTTAGTTTAGGAAGAAAATATTGAAAAAATATAGGCCCTCTCCTCTCTATTGCTTAAAGTTTCAAATGAGCTTGAATTTGAGAAAATGAAGCCAAAATTAGACAAAGGGGAGAAGATTTAACATGAGCTTGAACATGACATAGAGCACCCAAAATTAGACATTTTGAGGGGTTGGGGTTGTGTTAGGTTTAGAGAGAGAAACAAAGAAATAGTAACCTTCTCATCCAATAAAAAAACAGGAGCAACCACTCAAAGCAATTTTCTACTAATATTTGACAAAAACTTTAGTTAAATAGTTTTTTATCTTACAATATGACATCTCAATCCATTCTTGGATAAACATGCATGCAACTACACTAGCACCTTTCATTACCTTAATCTTGTCATGATTTTTTTTAAAGGAAGCTTTATTTATTTACTATATGCAAGTATCATGTTCCTTTTTTTTAATTTGTATCCGATTGGGATGCCAGATGATGAGGCCGAAATTTTTATTTATAACATAGTTAAAAAAAAAAAAAATCAAATAATCATTGTTTCTGAGAATTTCGATTTTCACCACGGCCGTTTCGGCATTCTGTGGACCCATTTCAGCAGGGCCACAGAATGCCGATGCGGACTCTTTTTTTTTTCAAACTTTGAGATATCTCATAAATATGGATAAGTACAGAAGAGACAAGTTTGGTTTCAAACTTATAGAAGAGAGATTTTTTGCACTAAAGTAACATTTTATCTAGGTGTCGCATAAGTTTGAAACCAAAAACTTCACTTCGTCTCTTCGGTACCATCTGTACATGATTAATTTCTAAAGTAACATTTTGCACTAAGGTAACATTTTATCTAGGTGTCGCCAGCATGATAGCACCATCTGCCGACATTTTTATTAATATCCAAAGTTAATTAGAAATTAATATTTATGCTCAGAATTCCCAACTTTCGCTAAAAATGTTCAAACCGGCCATAAAATGTAAAATTTGAGGTGCAAGATAATGAAATCTAACACTAATTTAGTATAATTCAACATAATTTAACATAATTTAGCGTAATTAATGTAATATAGTGTAATTCAACATAATTTCAAGTAATCTAGTGTATTGTAGTATAAATATGCTAATTATAAATCAAAAGAAGTAATCTAACAAAAAATTTAAACAAAAATTTAAATTTTCAGTATTAGATTTCATTATTTTGCTTTTCATAGTGTCTCTAAAGAAAAAATAAAAAGAGAAAACCGGTCATTTTATGGCCGGTTTGGGTATTTTTGACGAAAGTCGGGAATTCTAAAGTTAATCAAATTATTAAGCAATAGCTTACTATTTAATGCTTGATATATAACCTCCTGCTAGTAAATAGCCTTAAAAAAAATTTCAAAAAATTGATCAAAATCCGTCCAATGTTCGGATATAAGTTGTCTAATTTGAGATCTGTATATGCATCGGAACTCCTCTTTCCTGGAGAAAAATTATGGATTCGGATGCAAATCGGGTTGTTTTTAAATGTACACATTTTTAAATCAGATTTGACTAAATAAATAAATATCAGCACTGTCGACCATAGTAACAATATACGCGATTAATTCGCGAATTATTCACGTTTTGTTCGTTTTTTTGACATTTCTGAACTGAACTCCGAATAAAACGCAAAAAAACATATAATACGTTGTATTTGCTAATAAAACATGAATCACAAATTAATTGTGAAAAAAACACGAAATATATATTTTTTTTAAAATTAAATTTTTTTGGGGTTTTTTTTTTTTTGCTTCCTTGTTGTACCGAATCATTCCCAAATTATACCCGAATTACGAATTTTTGACCCTGCCGAACCGAACCTGAACTATTCATTTGTCACATGCTGTCAACAGTCCATTCTAGCCTAGGTGGTAGCAAGTATTGAGACCCTTCAATCAGAAAACACAATGCTCAGATTTATTTGGGACTATCCAATAAATAATTCTGATACTGACTTGTATTTTTTTTCTATTACGATTTGAGAAAATTTTATTATATATATATATATATATCTTATTTGATCCCGATATTTTATAATGAAGTTCTCCATTTTAATCCTCATACTTATACAATGATAAATTAAATTAAATTAATTACCATAAAATCTCTAATTGATAAATAGTTTACATGTCACTGATGTCGTGTACTCACGTGTCATACACCAGACACATACCATAGCCGTCTCACTTCTCATTATGTGTTATGTGCCAATGGGTGTGGCACGTCCAAGTTCCACGTGTCGGACACATATCATGGACTATCTCACTTGTCATGTTGTGTCTCGTGTCAGACACATATCATCGGCCGTCTCAAGCACGGTTTAGATTTCTCTATGTATACGTAAAAGATCACAAAATTTCGATTTTGTTTTGATTAGTGTAAAGAGATTACAAAATATATCGATGTGGATAAATTCTGGATGTTGATTTTTTAACTTATTAATTCATATAAAACTAAAATAAAAAAGTAATAATATTTTATGCACATGTAGAGAAAATAATATAAATCACATTTAATGATTTTATTTCAACATTTAAGTTTTAGAATTTTTGTTATTACAAAAATTAAAAAGTTGAGGCAGACAAAAAAACAGAGACATTTCAACCCACCTCTTTTATGTATAGGTTTTATGTAACTAAGAGCAAAAACTGAAAACTGTTGTTTCCATATCTAATGGCCTTGCCAAATCGACCAGGAATTCAGAGTAGGTCCGATGTCCATCAGACTTAGTTTGGTGTGATGAGCTCAATCACCGTCTGATCTATATTAAAATGCGTGAGATCTGCTTTAAAATCTGTAAGCATTGCTTTAATTTTCATGCGCACAAATCTTAATGCGGATCCACAGTGCTAGAGCTCATTGGACCTAGAAGTAGGTCTGATGCCCATCGGACCTACTCCATTCTCAATCGATCAGACATTCTGCTGGTCTGGCCGAAAACTTTTAGGAAAAAGTTTTAAGATTTGGTTCTTGAATAATATTTCTATGCGACCTTTAGCAGCTAGATTGTTTTTACATCAAAATAGTTATAAATTTAAAATAAAAAAAATTGGTTCCTGATCTTTTAAAAATGAATTAGTTGGTCCCTAAAACTACTATTTGCATTAAATTAGTTCTTAAAATTTTGAAAAATAACTACATTGTAAAATTTAATTTAGTTAATTTGAGAGAAGTTGAAGAAACAACTTTTTTTGAAAGTTCATGGGCCAATTTAGTGTAACTACCCAACTTGATTTTTTATGAAGTTGGGTATTGAAATTTTAGTTACACTAAATTGATTTTTTTTTTAGGCCACTTGATTTTTTTTTGTGAAAAAAAATTCAAAGACCAATTTGACGTAAATAAAAAAAAATTAAAGACCAACTATTTAAGAAATTTTAGCGGTCAAAATCTATATTTTTCTTTTTTTTTTTACCTCAGGTTGAAACTTTAGTTGTGTTATGAGAAAGTAGAGGAGGGTTCAAATGCACCATAATTTTTGTGCTCCAATATGTTTCACATCCTTTATCCCTATTTTCAAAGTCCGAACAGTCGATCCGAACCGTTCAACATGATCTTCATTATAAAATATGTTTGGAGACCAAATTTTATATTTTTTAGAATTTTTTTACTATTTTTTTAGATAGGTACAATATCACTTTATCGGATGGTCCAGAATCTCCTTAAAAAGGAAATTTTGTACCTATCTAAAAAAATAGTAAAAACGTTCTAAAAAAATATAAAATTTGGTATCCAAGCATATTTTATTATGAAGATCATGTTGAGCGGTTCAGATCGACTATTCAGACTTTGAAAATGGATATAAAAAATGTGGAGCATATTGGAGCACAAAAATAATAGTATATTTGAACCCTCCTCGAGAAAGTAATACATAGTTCATAGTTCTAATTTTTCATAGAGAGGAGATTTTTCCTTCTATGGATATGGTGTTCGAATCCTCTACATTACCTTATCATTTGAGTTTAAATTCAGACTGTTCGAGTAGAATTCAGATCAATCTGACCTAAGTCTGTAATGTATAGAGAATCAGTCTTTGGTTCGAAACTCGGAAGGGACAATCCTTTGTGAATATTAATTAGTTGGGTGGCTTGACCTCCAATCTTTACTCAAACAAAAAAGTTTGTAATGCATAGGGTCCTTTTAAGATTTGTATCAATACATAACGAATGGATGAGATTCAAATTCAAATTATAAGGTACCTTAGGTGATATGAATTCAGGCTGAGTGTGTGTCTGAGTGCTTAACACTCTGATTGGAATGAAAATAGAAAGAAAAAAAAATCAATAGATTCCAGCGAAGATGAGTTCAAGTTCAAAAGAGAATTGAATTTTATGATAAAATTAGCACAACGATGAATTGATTTGCAATCTTAGTTTGATTTCGATCAGGGCATAAATCTAAGCTGGACAGCGTGGATTAGTTCCGGCCCAAATTTGGCGGTTCATAGGTTTTGTTGACGAAAAAAGTCAAATATAAATTCAAACTATTATTAATGATTTAAAAAAACTAGACCAAGATATCTAAGCGTGAAGTTCCTTGTTTTAAAAATAAAAAAAATCAAGCCCGGCCCGAAATATGTACTCTTCTGTCATGATAATAAAGGAGCAAAATCAGCAAATAATTACAAAAATGTCAACATCATTTTGAAAATTTAATCTCAAAGCTAGCAATTTGGTATGATAATATGTACTTTTCTGTCAGGGTAATAAAGGACCAACTTTACAATACTTTCAAGTACTATTTTTTTTTTTTTTTGGCGTTTCTATTTCACGTAATTAATATTTTTGAATCATTGTGTGTCTTTCTAGAAGGTAATCTTGGTTGTAAATATTGTCTCTGCCTTAATATTACAACATTAAAAAAAAAAGAATAAAGATTTATTTCCCCCGAACTTGGTTAAACCCTCTAACCGTCAATTAATCCTCTAATCTAACTGTCAAAATTGTTGTCTCTCTCCTATTAGCGACTTTCTAAATCGACTCTCACTTCCAGTCGGCGCCCAAGCTACCTCTAATGGCAGATCCGAGAATCGCGCTACTAGCGCCATTTCGATCTCCCTCGCTCGAACAACCCCCCTCCCCCAATTCTCCCTCTCGGCGCGCTGTCGAACTTCCTCTGTCTACCGGCAGAGACAGAATGAGTCTTGGCTAATTTATCTACTCCGTCAAATTCTAGATCAGAGTGACAGGTCAGGCCATTTATCGGCTAGGATGTTGCCTCCAGGAACAGCGTATGCTCTCTCTCTCTCTCTCTTTTGAAAATGACTTGGTAGAGGCTACCAAGCAAATCTCTCTCTCTCTCTCTTTTTGAAAACCTGGCAGAGGCTGCCTAGGTGATGATTTTATTAAAGGAATCGACTAACAGTCCCCCCCATTCAGTCCCCTAAACGTCCCCCCAGCTAACAAACGCGCTAATTACAGTTAATTGCAGTTAATTACAGTTAGTGTCAACACAAGTTGATCATTTCAAAGTTTGTCAAACAGTTAAAATTGAAAGTATTCATACCTACGCAATGAAGTCTGAATAGTTATGTTGAATAATATTTGAAATGGGGATTATAACATTTGGGGACCACTATATAAATGGGGACCATTACTTTTCGGGGCCAGTAACGACCAGTGGGGACCGCAAACGTCTTTTGAAAGCGACAGCCTGGATTGGGGACCACTATATAAACGTCTTTTGAACGCTACATTCATTGATAAAATTTTCACACACAAAATGGAAAGTATTCATATCTACAAACAAAAGTATGAATACATATGTCACAAAAAATTCTTCAAACAAGATTATGAATATGTAACTGGGGACCACTACCTATCTTGTACCCAATATGTTAATGAGGAACCTATACGGATCTCTATCACATCAAGTATTCATATTTAATTAATGAAATGTGATTTCTTAAATTCAAAATATGCATACATATTTGTTTGCATTTTGAAACTAATTACTGATGTGTGATTTATCACATCAAGTATTCATAGCTAATCACTTAAGTGTGATCTCTCTCACATCAAGTATTCATAGCTATTGACTGAAGTATATTTTTTTTAAAAACTGACATGTTACTCAGGGTGAAATTATCTCAAGTATTCAAGAAAATATTAAGACAAATTCATGACAAATTTTAAAAAAATATAAAATAAAATTTTAAAACCAATTCATGACAAAACAATTAAAACAACACAGTATTACAGCAAGTTAGTAGTTTATAGTTTGCCCAAGGATGTCAATCATATAACAACAAAACATCACAGTATACTGAAAAACAAATGGCAGATTGCCAATGCATAAAACATCACAGTAAGAAAAAGCCAAACAGTTTACAGATCACATATTAGGTGAAAATTGTAAATCATTTCTATCATCAACCAGAATACGAAAAGCGAGTAGAAGACGCTCCTTCCTTATCATGGTCTGAAATTTTGAAAAAAAAAAAAATAGTTAACAAAAAAAAAATGAAACCTTTACAAAATAAGAGAGTAGGAAGTATTACCATTAGGGTTATCAAGTATTCAACCTAATCAAATCATAAAAAATAAGAAAGATAAAATAACATAAATAACCTGATCAAAATCAAATGCCACATTTCTGCTGAGGCAGTCCATTATTCAAATGATAAAAATAGCACAATCATTCGAACCTTCTTGGTGTGGACAGCCCATCCAAGTATACTCAACTTTCATCCATTCTTCATCTCCTGATTAACACAAATAAATCAATGCAGGTAATATATTAAAATAACAATATTAAAGTATTGAAATACAAAAACAGTGAACTATTGAATACAATATAAGCATTGAAGTATTCATACAAACACAATGAAACTATTCATACATCTACTGAGAATAAATAATAGTACTCACCTAGCCTCCAAGACAAGAAATATTTGACCCAGTGCATTGTATTAATATGGGGACTGAACCAATACATGTTTTCATCTTCATCCTTCAAGGAGTTGTACAAATGAATTACTTTATGCTTCAAATCTATTGCTCCAAGAATCCAATGTCCCCGAGCACACAATGGCACAAATAGCCATTTGGCCCTTTCAAATTGCTCAGAGAACAAATGTGGTTGTGCAGGAAACAGTCTCATGAAAGGATTGGTAGGTCCCATATCCTACAAAATAATACAAAAAATATAATAAAATAATTGAAATTTATTCATATATTTTTTTTAAAGTAAAATTAAAATACTTATAAAACAATTTACCAAGGTTTTTGCTGTCAGATAAAACCATTCCTCATTATTTTTCACAGGTGTGTCCCTTTGAAGAAGGAAGGCAGCAATCTCAACTACCTGCAATGTTAATTGAAAAAGTATTCATATCTAGCATATCCAATATTCCTCCCTATGTTTTCAATAAAATATTTTAAAAATTAAAATGTACAGTTAGTTGCAAAGTAATTATCATACCTCAGGACCAATTTGGTTACCGCTGAACAATATATCTCTGAAGTGATCTGGGAGCATAAACAAATCGGCTGCCTTGTTCTGAAATGGGTAGTCATTTTCTCTCAAAATATTATTAAAATATTTATTAACCCAAGCATCAAGTACATTGCTCACTGTATCACTCACCAGATCCCTATATTTATATTCCCAAGTTTTTTTTGCCAATGGTTGTTTTTGAGTTAATTCAGGAATATCAGGATCAATGAATAAACTGTCTTTGCAAAAGTCCCAATCTTTATGATCGTCAACATATCTGAAAGGCACCCCTTCAATTTCAGCAATATCATACTGGAAAAGGCAAGCCTGCACCCAATCTTTGAAAGTCGTACTTTCCTTTACATCATCATGAATAAAAGGTTCACCAATAAACGGTTTTTTATCAACATAGTTCATCTTTGGTTGGACTCTTCGAATGGGAACTCTTGTGTTCATTGCACCTTTTTTGACAGCTGGTTTCTCTTCCTCTTGTGAACTGATCTCTATTATTTTACTGTCTCGTTTCATGGCTTGTCTCTTACCAGCTTTCTTACTCATCAAAACCTTTGTACGACAATATAACTTCGTTGTTTTTACGGGTACGATTGGTAGTTCTTTTGACACCTTCTCTATTTCTGGGGGTGTAGGGGTTAAACCAAGACTAAATGTAGGGTGTTCGTCCCCAAGTCTAATAACTGTTTCTTTGTTTCCTGCTACTGAGCCAT
This sequence comes from Carex littledalei, assembly GCA_011114355.1. Classification (NCBI taxonomy): domain Eukaryota; kingdom Viridiplantae; phylum Streptophyta; class Magnoliopsida; order Poales; family Cyperaceae; genus Carex; species Carex littledalei. The sequence continues at coordinate 15,403,414 of CM022083.1, read as the reverse complement.
GTACTCCTTTTTTTACATCAACTACTTTCTCTCCTTGTTCGCCTTTCCCCTCTCCATCTCCTCCTTGATCTCCTTGTTCTCCTTTTCCCTCTCCATCTCCTCCTACTAATATTCCTCCTGCTTTGACACCAACTTCTTTCTCTACTCCTTTCTGTTCCACAAATTGTTTGTCTCCTCCTTTTTCACCTTGGTTCTCTTCTCCTTCTTTCTGTTGATCACATTGGTTATCTCCTCCGGGTTCAACTTTGTTCTCTTCTCCTTGTTCACCATGGTTTTTCTTTTTAAGATCATTTAAAACTTGTGCTACAACATCACTGGCATCAAGACCTCCATCAGACAGTGTTCCACCATACTGTGTCCCTATTTCTCCATATTGTAATACACTTTCATTCTGTGTTAGCTGAGGTTCTAAGGTTTCTTCACTTTCTGAAAAAGTTTCTACTCCTACATCTTCTGGTGTGATTTTATCTGTACCTTCCTCTGGATTTTCTTTTTTCCCTTCTACATCACCTATTTTATTTCCTTCCTTCTTCCTTCTCTTCACAGGTGCATCCTTACCAACAGATGGTGTTGGTGTTACACTATATAGGACCCTCTTGTTGAGAGGGCTTGAAGGAGTTTCCTCTAATAACTTTGCACAGCTTCTAGTAACGACACCAATCGAAGAAGAAGGTTTATGTGCTCCTTTCTTTTCTTCAACTTTGGCAGCTTTCCCTGGTTCAAGTAAAAAAAAATTAATATTGCAGTAATTATGCATAAAAGAAACTTTACAAATATGAACTATGAACTTAGGAAGTATTACCATTAGATCTATCAAGTATTCATACATATATAACAAAAAATATGAACGATGAACTTACATTAACACAAGTATTACCATTAAGGTTACCAAGTATTACCATTAAGGATACCAAGTATTCATACCTATATAACACAACATTCACACTAAAAACTTAAAATTAATTACCTTTCTGTTTTCCTTTGCCAGGTGATTTTTTACATTCTCCTTTGGCAGGTTGTTCACCAGGTGGACTCACATTCTTGGATCCTTTAATTGAATTAAAAGTTAAACAAAATTTTATAAAATCATGAAATTGTAAAGTATTCATAACTACAAAATGTAAGAATTAATTATAATACAAATGAATGCAAGTTAAATAAACAATCTTACGTGACTTCTTTTTAATTTGATACTTCCATTCTTCATGAGAAACTTCAGCAATCGTCTTCTGCTCTGTTGCCGGTGACAATTTGGGAAGTTCTGTTGACTCTTCTTCTACATACTTCAGGTCTTCGATCATATGAGAGGCAGCACATCCAAGAAGTTCATTGCAAACTCTAAATTTAAAGAGATTATAAATTGGAGCCATTTCCATCAACAACTTGTAAACATGCAAATTGTGAGTCTTCCGCAGTGAATCAGTCCTTGCCAGACACGTCGAGTAGAAATTGAAGACAAGACCTTCCGTTTTGAAAAGTGCTTCAGATGGACTCCAATCTAAAGAACCAGGTTTGATATCGGTATTTCTCACAAGATCAAGTTTTCGACTGAACGAATCTCTTCTCCATCCTATGTGCAACTTCCAGTTGTAAAACCTTGGGATGTGCCCTCTAAAGATTCTAACCTTTGGCACCTCAACATGTTCAAAGAACCAGGCCTAAAAAAATTGAAGGAAAAAAAATTACTATTAGTTGGTATAATTTGTAATTGTTTTGTATATATGTCAAGAATAAAGTATTCAACCTTAAAGACTGAGTTATTCAACCTTATATAGATACAACCTTACAACAATATTGAAGTATTGAATACAAGGACAGTGAACTATTGAATACAATACAACCATTGAAGTATTCATACAAGCACAGTTAAACTATTCATACATCTACTGAGAATAAATAAATTTGAGTTAATATGACTTACAATTAATGCCAAGGCACAGCCTGGTAGGGTTCGTGACACCTTCTCTTCGTTCTCCAAATTTCCCCGAACTTCGGGTTCAGGACTATCTACTACTCCTTTCCCTGCCCTTAGATCATCTCTTTTTAACTGGCACCAAAGAGCATTATTAGGAATATTTTCCATCAACATTCGGTATACTGCCTCACCCCAATTATATTTCCTTAAATGGTCAATATTCTCCACATAAGGGAACAAATGGATGGGTACATTTCCAGAGGTTTGAGGAAATAGTATAGTCGTGAAAATGTACATCACCAACAGTCCACCAATTTCTTCTGTTATTGCGTTCTTGTTGCCTAATGCTGCAATTATTGTGTCCTCAAGGTCCTTCCGAGTTATCTTCTCATTTTTTTTTTTAAAAATTTGTGACGCAAAGCTGAAAAGGTAAGGGTTTCCCTCTTGTAAACTACCACCTCCCCTTCAAATCCAAGACCCATTACAAGTGCAACCTCATCGGGTGTAAACATCAATAGCTTGTTGTTGAGCAAAAAACCACCTTTATCATTATCCCACTTCAGTAAAATGGAATGTAATACATGATTGCTTGCTTGTGTTCTGTTTGGGAATGCAAACAAATGCATAAATGACGTTCTCCCTAACACTTTTATGTGATCATGGTGTAATCTAGGCATCACTTGTGAATGGAAGAAAAACATTGCTGACTCAACAATACATCTGTTCTTGGTACAAGAGTATGATGTTCTTGGCTTATTTATTCGATCACCTAAGAAAATAAACAAAACAAAATATTCATACTAGGAGATTGGAAGTATTCATATAAAGAAACTAAATAATCATACCAGCATAGTAAAATTACTTGCAAGTTATTTGTAATTATTGTTCCTAAATATTCATACCTAATTGATAAAATATTCATATCATTATCCCACTTTAGAAAATGATCGTACCAGCATATTAAAATTAAATGATCATACCAGCATACCTGATTGTTAAACTAAATGAACATTGCAAGTATTCATATAAAGAAACTAAATGATCATGCCAGCATATTAAAATTACTTGCAACTTACTTGTAATTATTGTTCCTAAAATATTCATACATAATTGATAAAATATTCATATCATTATCCCACTTCAGTAAAATGGAATGTAATTATTGTTCCTAAAATATTCATACCTAATTGATCAGATATTCATCCAACAATTGAAAATATCAAAAAATTGAAGGTAAATTTACCTTTCTTGCGACCTAGTTGTCCTTCCCTAGGTCGCTTCAATGACAAAGGTTTCTCTTCATCATCTGCAACTTTCTGTGGAGTTTCCATCATTTGAGAAGGATTTGGAGGATTTGCTTCTTCTATTAAAAAATTAAGATAAAAATTAAACTACACTTTCATAAAAGTATTCAGATCTAAATTTTACAGAATTCAATTTTCGTTTAGTAAAAGTATTGAGACCTAAATTTTCATAAAATGGAAACGATTTCATGAAAATAAAAACTAGATTGCAACTCATACCTTGAATGTTCTCCATAGGTTGCTTCAAACCTACGTTTTCTGTCGTCGGTGTTGAAATGGTCGGAACTACACCTACGATGTCTGTCGTCTCAGTAGAAATGGTCGGAACTACACCTATTTGAGCTCCTTCCGGTGTTGCTCCTTCAGATATTGCTTGCTCTTCTTGATTCGAACTATTCAAACTATGTATTTCAACCATTAGTGATAGAGTTTGAAAATGGACAGAGTTACGGAGAGAAAATGGAAGAAATTTGTAATGGCGGAAAACCTAAGTTCGGCGGAGAGAATTTGGAAGTAAAAACCTAAGGGAATGCGAAGAGAGTGACTATGAGCTGTGAATAAGGACAAAATCCCAATTCGGACTAAGTGTGATGAGTCGGAGCAAGTCGGACTTAGATAAATGGCACAATCAGACGAAAATGGCGCAACTTAGATAAATATATTTCAAAATCAATATGTGGGGACCATTTCATTAACAGAAAGTCTCCATTCAAATTGTTAGATGCTTATGTTTTCAAAGTATTCATACCTATTAACATAGTATACATAATTATTAAACAAATTCTTGGATAAATCATATTTCTAATTTACTAATTATTGTGTATTAAAAATATATTTTGTAATTATATAATCAAATATTGACTTATATATAAAATTAGGATATTTGTAAATTAATCACTTTAATATATGATTTGAGATTGCAAAAAATAAATCAAAGAGGAAAAATCTTTTTAGTAATTATTTGTCATAGATTTTAATATTTATTGTTGTCAGTAGGAATCGGTATGTCGTAATGTACATAACGAGGTATTCATAACTTCACAAGGTAAAGTTAATATGAAATTTGAATATTTTTAATTTAAACACTTGAATATATGATTATGAGTGTAAACTGAAACATTCATATTTTGCAATTTATTCAAATATTTGTCATAGATTTTAAATGACCTACACCATTTTATTTAAAAAAAATTCATCAAGAACTTATATACATCAAGAAATTTATTTATGAATGTTTCTATTTGTTATATTTGTTACAAGTAATATTCAACCCGACACAACGTCGTATTTACAACAGAATATATAAATGAACAATGAATACAAAAAATTCATAAATATATATATTAAATCCACAACATACATTGATATTAAAAATATAATTAAAAAGTAATAAAATAAAGCATTTCTTTAGTTCTCTGGTTCTTCTGTCATATTCTTGTGGCGTGGCTTACGCGTACCAATAGAACATCTGTACACGTACGGCTTCGTTGGTGGATGACCTCTAGGACTGCGACGTGGCTGAGTCGAAGGTGGCCATGGCCAGTTCCTTTTGTAATGGAACAACTTGAAACCTGAGGGGAATGAAGGAGTGTGGTCTTCTTTGGCATTACAATGGACATGATTATTGTTACCAGCCATTGGAGTGTCTTGAAACAAATTTTGGAGTAATATGTCTTATTTCTGATGCAAAGTGTTTTTTATAGTCTTTGATGCAACCTTTGGAAGCAACCTTTGGCTTCCAAAGCAACTGTTCGCATACAAGTATTAATATCTGTCACTACAAGTATTCATATTGGTAAAATTTCATAGTCGTGACTCTTGACATTACAGTAAAATTAACTCTTCTTTTAAAAATGTTCACATCTGATATATTACAAGTATTCATATTTGTAAATTTTAATATTGATATGTTATTACAAATATTCATATGCATAAACTTTTCATAGTGTTTTGGTATTTTTTATAGTGTTTGATGCAACGTTTGGAAGCAACCTTTGGAAGCAACCTTTGGATTCCAAAGCAACTGTTCGCATACCAACAGTTCATTAACAAAGTATTCATATCTGTCACTAAAAATATTCATATTTGTAAAATTTAATAGTCGCTTGTCATCAATCGACTCTTGACATTACAGTAAAATTAACTCTTCTTTTAAAAAAAGTTCACATCTGATAATTACTAGTATTCATATTTGTAAATTTTAATATTGATATGTTATTACAAGCAACCTTTGGATTCCAAAGCAACTGTTCGCATACCAAAGCAGTTCATTAACAAAATATTCATATCTGTCACTACAAATATTCATATTTGTAAAATTTAATAGTCGCTTGTCATCAATCGACTCTTGACATTACAGTAAAATTAACTCTTCTTTTTAAAAAAGTTCACATCTGATAATTACAAGTATTCATATTTGTAAATTTTAATATTTATATGTTATTACAAGTATTCATATGCATAAAATTTGCAAGATAATTAAATCAAATGTGCATACGAAACAAAACAAAGTATTCATATTGAAAATATAAAATATTCATTTCAGATGATTCAAAAATTATTAAAAACAATTAGATTTTGATATCACTAATCACTATAACATATGATCTGAATAAAATGTGATGATAACAACATTTCTAAGTATTCCTATCTATACAATAAACTATTACAATGTGAAAAAACTCAAATTTAAGGAATCAATAACTCTTTTCCCTCTTATGTTGAATAACATTGTGAATTTTCTTCTCCTTCTGAATTAACATATACAAGTAACTATTACTTCTCCTTCTGAATTTTCTTCTCCTTCTGAGTTTTCTTCGCCTTGTTAGTCTGATTCTCATTATGAGTTATGTTTTCCTTCTTCATATTTTTTTTCTTCTCGATTATCTTCTTTATGGCAATATCCAATGCATTCTTAATAGTTTTCTTTTTAGGCCGTCCCCTTCGATTTGATTTGTGAGGTGGGAGTATAGGTATAGATGGTGGACAATTCACAAATTGATCAACAGTGCTTGTTGGTTGTTCATCAAGACATGTAGAAGATTGACTTCCCCTCAAAATTGCATCACAAATTACTTCTTCATGTGTTGCTTCACAATCTATACAAATATTTACAAAATTACTTATATAGCAAATTATAATTAATACAGATTATTTGAGAGCGCGTAAAGATTTAAACCTGTTCCAGTTATTTGCCCTCCTGTTTCATTTAGAAATGCCGTACTACTTGTATCATTTTGAGGTACTTCACCTACAATTCAGTTAACTGCCATTAATGAATTTAAAATTTTTGATATGTACACAAACTAGTATTCATATGTAAAATAAAAATTTACTACATTTATACCTTCAACTGTTGAAACATCTTTTGCCTTTTGTTTGCCTGTTGAAGGTTTTCTTTTTTTTTCTTGCTCTATAAGCACTTTCGTCAACTCCAGAATTGACTTTGAGATTGTTATTTTGTTGGCCACCAATATTTGCTGATTTCATAAAAAAATATGGAATTATAATTCAACTCCAATAAAAAAATGTATTAAAAAAACATAAAGGAGAAGAAATTATATAAATAATTTACAACATACCTGATATTTTGTTTCTCAAATCTTGTAAACCTTTATAAACCTCATCATGCATCTCCTCATTAAGACTGCCCATATTAAGCAGATCTTGAATCATTCCATTTGTTGACATAGTCAACTCATATAGCCTACAAAAAAATAAAAAATAATGAAAATGTACATATAACAAATTGTTGTACTGACAAGTATTCATATCATAACAATAAATCAGAATACATATTAATTACTCACAAAGATATACCTGTTCTGCTCAGGTAAAGTAGGATGTGTCAAGTCAATTATTGTCAAATTTTCACAATTGATATCCTTTCTCCACCGATCAATAATGTATTTCTCATCAATACAAAAAATTCTTTCGTGCTTTAGAACCTGAATGCAATGTGAACATAGAATCCCCAGCACTTGAAAAAGTCTACATATACAAAATACTTCATTTAATGTCCTTTTATATAGAACCTGGAAGTTGCTCCCCCAACAATCAGAAACCATATATAGTACATCTCTATTTTGTTGCTCAACTAAATTGCATGATAAATTCATGCATAGTGTGAATTGCTCTTGAACTTTCAAGAAAATATCATTTGTATATGTACTTTGGTATTGATACTCCATTGGTAATTGAGAATTCACTCTATGGGCTCGAAACTTAGAATCATGATCAGCCGTATTCTCTCTGCCAAATATTCCTTAAAGCTTCTTCAAAACTGTGAACAAAATCCTTAAGACTTTCTCTCCTAGTCAAATATCTATTGAGAAATGCATTCATGCTTTCCACCCGTTGGGTAGTAGTCATACCAGCCCAAAATTGGGTACTCAAAAATGCTGGAACCCACTTATCTCTCATTGCATAAATTGCTTTGAACCAAACATCATTTTCCTTCCCCACTTTATCCATTAGTGTTACCCATTTCTCCTCAAAATCATGTGTAGTCTGGGAATCATATACAACAGACTTTATCTATTTTGTTTTCTCACTCTTATTAGCCACATGTCCCCATTTTGTGGGTAGTTTGTGCAATATATGTCAGGAGCAATACCTATGCACATTTTCTGCACCAAAAACATGTCTAACCCCTAACTCAATGCTTGGACATTGATCAGTTAGTACACCACCTGGTTTTACATTGTTCATACATTCCAAAAACCTACAAGTAAATAATTTTTAAATATTTATTATTTGACCAGCAACTTCTCATACTTAGTATTCATAGCTAAGTATGTTTGCATTGATAACCAAATATAATAGTGTTTGTACATTCTCATGCACCATTTGTAATCTTCTTCACTTTCCCTTCCAAGCAATGCACAAGCAAAGATGATAGTATGGCCATGGTGATTAACGCCGACAAATAATACGAGTGGCAATCATACCTGACACAAAAATTCAAAGTACTGATATAAACTATTGCAAATATGTATAACATAATTTAAAAGTATTCATACCCCTGAACAATGTATTATACCTAACATTAGTCATACCACAAAGTATTCATACCCCTGTACTATTGCAAATATGTATAACACAAAGTATTCATACCACAACTATTATGTTTTCATGTCAAACAAATGAAAAATTCACATTGAATACAAATAACATATGTATGAATTCATTGTACTAAGTATTCATACCCCTGTACTATTGCAAATATGTATAACACAAAGTATTCATACCACAACTATTATGTTTTCATGTCAAACGTATGAAAAATTCACATTGAATACAAATAACATATGTATGAATTCATTGTACTAAGTATTCATACCCCTGTACTATTGCAAATATGTATAACAAAAAGTATTCATACCACAACTATTATGTTTTCATGTCAAACATATGAAAAATTCACATTGAATACAAATAACATATGTATGAATTCATTGTACTAAGTATTCATACCCCTGTACTATTGCAAATATGTATAACACAAAGTATTCATACCACAACTATTATGTTTTCATGTCAAACATATGAAAAATTCACATTGAATACAAATAACATATGTATGAATTCATTGTACTAAGTATACCACAACCACATATGTATGAATTCATTGTACTATGTATAAATTACTAAGTATTACCTATTAGTCAAGTAGGTTGCATCCAAAACAATCACATCGTGGAAATACTTGTAAGCTGCACGACTTCGACCATCTGCCCAAAAGATGTTCCATAAACGACTATCTCTTGTACAATCATAAGCATAGAAAAAGTTCCGATCACTCTTTTGCTTATTTTGAAAGTACTCAAAGATCAAATGACAGTCATCCCATCCAAGTGCTTGTAATTTATTCCTCCTGTATTTATCTATATGATTTCTTGCATCATTCTTTGTAAAAGGACACCTTAAATATCCACCAGCACCTTTAATTACCAAATCTATATTAGTAGACACAGCCAAACCTTGTTCTTCATGAAAATCCAATAGATCTTGTAATCTTTTTGGGATATATCGGTAACCCGAAATTAGAAAGGCTGACTCGGGTTGTAAAACATGGTTATGATCAAGGTTAACTTCGATGACTACCCATCCTCCAGTAATATCAGTATTTTTCAACTTTATACACGCCTTACAACCTGTGCCTATATAAGCCCTCCTCCTCGTTGGGATACGACCCTCATTACTAGTTTTAGGCTTCTTACACTTGCTGCATGCTAATGTATAGTGCTGTCTCAGGTATTTATTCTTATGATTTGATCTTTTGAAAACCCCAAAACCAGACTGCTTTCCAAAAAGTTCATAGTACTTGCAACCCTCTTCAAGTGTTTCAAACCAATCATCAACAGCAGGTGCTCTTAACTCATGAAACTCATCATCTCCATCACTTAACACATCTTCTGGTTCAATTTCACCCTCTACCCTTCCATTAACATCTTTTGGTTCATTTTGTACTGCATTCAATTCATCTAGAGCTTCAACATTCAAATCCCACCCATATATATTTTCTCTGACACCAACATCATCATTGAAAGCTTCATTAGCACGACACTGATCTTCAAAATGTTGATAGATATCAACCTCATCTATTGACAATTCTTCAACAATCTCTTCATTCAAATCAAAATTCATTCTGGTATAACAAAATGAAAAAATTAATGAACAACAATAACAGGGATTCATATTAAACAGACCTACTATGAATGATTCATGTAAAAAATAGTTACAAAACAGTTCTGGTATTATACCTAACATATGAAACAGTTTTCATATAAACAGCTGAAGTATTCATATAAAAGGTAACACACTGTAGGTATAAACAACACAAGTATTCATACCAAAATATCATGTTTCAATCAATAAAATATCATTTTCATACAAGATATAGGAGATATTTGTATCATATAGAACATAACATATGAAGTATTCATATTAACAGTAATCATATATTCATATTATACATATCTAATATGGATGATTAATGTAAAAAAATAGTTACAAAACAGTTCTGGTATTATACCTACCATATGAAACAGTTTTCATATAAAACAGCTGAAGTATTCATATCAAAGGCAACAAATTGTAGGTATAAACAATACAAGTATTCATACAAAATATCATGTTCATACCAGACATAGCAGATATTTGTATTCATATAGAACATAACATATGAAGTATTCATATTAACAGTAATCATATATTCATATTATACATATCTAATATGGATGATTAATGTAAAAAAATAGTTACCAAACAGTTCTGGTATTATACCTACCATATGAAATAGTTTTCATATAAAACAGCTGAAGTATTCATATCAAAGGCAACAAATTGTAGGTATAAACAACACAAGTATTCATACCAGAATATTATGTTTCAATCAATAAAATATCATGTTCATATCAGACATAGCAGATATTTGTATTCATATTAACAGTATCATATATTCTTATAACATAAAACAATAACTCAATCACATGTTCATAATAACATAACGTAACAGTATCAGATCATCAGCATCTTCAATTAGAAGTATTCAAAACTGAATCAGCTACTTATATCATTACTATAAAGTATTCATACCTGAGTTTTCTTTCAGAGGTGAGAATCTAAATCGCCTGATATAAACTGAAATCGCCTGGCACAAACTGAAGTCGCCTGGCATAAACTGAAAGAAAAAATAGAAATCAATGATTTAAATGACAGAAAAATAAAATCGATGATAAAAGAATGAAAGAGAAAAACATTACATGATCTTAGCAAGTGAGATCGCCGGAGAGAGGTCTATCTCACCGGAGAGAGAGGTGTGAGATCGAGTCAAGAGAGATGCGATCTCGCCTGAGAAAGATAAAGGTGAGAGATCGCCGGACAGAGAGCTGTGAGATCGAAAGAGGGATTGCTCTCTCGCCTGAGAGCGAGAAAGATGAGAGATCGCCGGAGAAAGAGAGCTGCGATGTCGATCGCCGAAAAATCGCCTAAAATATGCGCGGAGAAGAATGAAAGCGCGCAGGAAAAGGAAAGCGCGGAGGAGAAGGAAACATTCAAAAATCAAAAAAAGAAAGTAATAACGAAGGAGGCGCTGCCAATCGGTAATGACAGTTAGACAGGACCACTAACTGCCTCTTAAATTCATTAATTAATCATTAAGATAGTTAGTTAGTTTGGGAGGGACATTTAGGGGACTGGAGAGGGGGTACAAAAGAATTACTCTTTATTAAAATAGAAAATTCAACTTACAACAATTTCTTGTGAGAAACATCCACAAAACAACATAGAGAAAAGTCATAACAAACAACTAACCACAACTAGAAACCATAGAAACTATTCTTAAAAGAAAAAGCTCTCTTCCTGGTATCTCTCTCTCTCTCTCCAGTTCTAACCAACCAGTCCGCCTTACCTCCTCCACCGAGGCATGAGACTACTTTAATAAGGTATTATCTTCCTGGGCAATTTTGTAATTTTCGTGGTTTAGGCAAAAATTATAGTAAGTTAGTAAATGTTATTTATGGAGGTGAATTAGTTGTTGTATTCTTGTCCTCTCTCTGGGCATCATACTTTCAATCATCACTGCGGTAGGTTGTAGTAGGTGATGAGGATCTTTCAGTAGTATACATGGGGTCGATAGGTTTCTATGTTTTTATCATGATATACATGGGGTTGCCATTTGCCAAGTCTTTCTGTGTTTTCATCACTACTCAAACTTGATGTATTGTATCAGATAAAAAAAATATTCATCATCTTGCTCTCTGGTTGATGGTAAGTTTAGGTGCACATTTTTTTAGTATGGCATGGTTGGCAGTTTAGAGTTGAGATAAATTTGGATTTTATGAAGCCTCAATTGAACATATTGAAGCTTGATTGAACAGTTAATTTAACCTCTTTAAGAAAGATTGAAAAAACCTTTATAACAGTTCCGAAAGTATTACATGAATTTTTTGTTCTTACATAGATACATGCCCATACTAAGATAATACAAATCAGGCACCATGATCCTAATTGCAGGTTTAGAACGATAGCAATACCAGTATTAGAGAGTCTTCATGCTAATAATCTCATTAATCCTGTTTATGTCTTTCTTGTAGCATGTAAAGAGTACTAGTTTATATTTGAATTTGAGGATAACTATTTGGTGATTGTGGATAAAGAAAATGCCGTTGAGGCCTCCTCACCACGAATCCTGAAGGACAATGGGATACCTACAGGAAGGTCTTTGAGCCGTATACAGACCTTAGTGACGATAATAATTAGTAATTGGATCTTGATATCGGCGACACACCTGTTAGTAATAGTGAGATCGCCGATTCTGTAGGTATTGTCTTTCAGTAAAAGTGAAGTGTGAAAATGTTATTTTGCAAAAGTGATGTGTGAAAAATCCCTGTTATTGTCTTTTTGTTTTTTCATGCCTCATTTTAGTTTTATTATGACATTTCTCATGTGAATCTGGATTCTCTCAACCAGACTAGCACTGTTCTAGATCTCATATTAAGTCTCTCTAATTTTATCTTTAAAAACTTTGAATTATGATGAACCAGCTACTGGTGAGAGATTTTCTGAGCATCTACATTTTTCACTTTTATTTATCGATGCATTGGGCTGTACCAGTCTTTAGCATAGGATTTTATGTTTTTATGAGATTTCATGATGTATTCTATATGACTTCATGGTGTATTGTATATGACATGCCTACAGGCTAGTTTCCAAAAAACTAAAAAATATTAATACCTATATGGCATTCACTAATCAACTGTACACTTCAGTATGTACTAGTATGTAGTTTCAATTCTTCAAGGGGTAATTCCAAACTCATGTAACATTATGTACTCTTCAAGGGGTGAGAATCTGCTGTGATCCGGGTACTGTGAACAGTACCCTGCTTTTCCAAATCCAGCTGTCGAATTGTTTCGAGATGCGTGCACAGAAAAACCAGCTATTTTGAGATGCGTGCACTAAAAAGTTGGACGGCTGGATTTAAAAAAGCAGGAATTGCAGGGTTACTGTGCTCAATATTCGGATCGCAGCAGATCTCAATCCCTCTTCAAGTGTGGTAATGAAATTTTTGTGCCTACGGGCTTAATCTAAAAAAAAAAAAATTGTGAATTTGATCAGTTCAATATTTTTTAGAGTGTACTAATAATGTGCAAGAGCTTAATGTTCAAGTCAATTACAATTTTGATTCTATTTTTTTTGTTTTCTGAGTTTAATTCTATTAAATAAAAAGAAGTTTTAAATCGATTGCAATTAAACTTGGAGCAAATACTATTTAGGGTTGTCTATTGAAGTATAAATATATGTAAGACAAGGTATTAGTACTCACAATATTTGATATAATATGTTATGTATAAATACATGACAGTATAAACTTATTTTAGTACTCACAACTATAATTTGAGTGACCCAGCTTGTCTAAACTTATTTTTGTTGCACTTTTTTATGTTTATTTTTTATTTGAATTTCTTATTGAATATTTACTTCCTAATCAAGGTTTGCCAGTACTTCTTTTCTTAAAAGAAATATAAAATTCTTATGCTGTTGTGTTTCTCAAAAGTTCTTGGAGGACAATGTCTATAGGAATTCCATAATATGGATTGATTGTGAAATTCAGACTTTTCTTGGCAAAATCTTAAAAAACTGTAGCGGCGGTGCTATTGAAAACAAATTAGACAGGGAACCAATTTGGGTCCGATGCCCATCGGACTCAAAGTGAGTTCGATGGGTTCGATAACCGTCCGGTCTGCTTTAAGATTTCCGCCTGCAACTTTTGCGACCGCTTTAAAATTCGTACACACAAATCTTAAAGTGGATCGGACGGTCCCGAAACCCATCGGACCCAAATTTTAGTCCGATGGGCATCGGACCCAAGCTGCTCTCATTAGACAGAGTTAACCGGAGAATTTGCTCCTTACATAAATTACAAACCAAAATATGAAAAAAAAAGGATTAGAATATCCGTCTAATAATCTAGAATTATGTCAACTATAGTAATCCGGAGAGGGTGGGGTTTAAATGGAATAGACAGAGTCGAAAATTATTAAAAAAAAGGGAGAGCCTAGCTATCCCCCGTCAACCATCCCCCGTTTCATCCCCCGTCAGTTGCATTAATTAAGTGGGGGATCGCATAACTGTCAGCACATTTTAGGAATTTGCAGAAAAGTATTCATCTGTAACACAACTAGTATTCATCCATCTATATGAGGGTATTCACATTTGCAATAGAAGTATATTTGGATACATTACAACATTCAGCATATTAAGAAAGTAGGGGACCACAAACAACATATGTGGGGGACTGCATAATCGTCAGCGCATTAATTAAGTGGGGGACCGCATAACCGTCAGCGCATTTAGAAATTTGCGAAAAAGTATTCATCTGTAACACAACTAGTATTCATCCATCTATATGAATGTACTCATCTTTGCAATAGAAGCATATTTGGACACATCACTTACTCATTTTTTACACGTTTTTAGAGATGATTTTTTTTTCTTCGTTCAATCTAACCAATATTTCTGATTATCTGTGAGGAATTTTGCAAATCTAAAATCACGAACGTCTTCTACACAATTTTCTCTTTCAGATGAGATCCATGATGACATACTTTCGAGTTGTCCGTTGCACAAGTATTCATACCTCGTCACAAGTATTCATCTCTCATCGAGCAAGTATTCATCATCGTCGTGTAAGTGTAAATAGTTAATGTACCAAGAATATTACAAACATATGTGCATACCTCGATTAATTTTACAAGAGCAGCCGAATAGTATTCATCCATAAGATATCAAGTATTCATACATATATGTTAAAGTATTTATACCTAAGATATCAAGTATTCATCCATACACGTTGAAGTATTCATCTCTAAAACATCAAGTATTCATTCATACACCTCTAATTTTTTCAAAATTTGTTTTTCTGTCATTTCTTAGTACTTAGTACGCACTGGCCTAATTCACCATTAATGAAGCTTTGTTCTTTGCAAATAACTCGCTACTGCATGAGGAAGAGGAACATAGACACGATGGATCTGACCCGGCGGTCGACAGTGATGGATCTAACCCGGCGGAGGCGGAGGTGGGAGAGGGAGGCGGCGGAGGTGGGAGGTGGGAGGCGGAGGTGAGAGACGGAGGCGGAGGTGGGAGAGGGAGGCGGAGGCGGAGAGGGAGAGGTGGGAGAGACGGGCGGAGGCGGAGGTGGAGAGGGAGAGGTGGGAGAGGGAGGGAGAAAGAGGAAAGAAATAAAAGAAGAAAATTGGGTAATTAATTTGTAGGGACCATTAGGTAGTTAGAATTTATAATTATAGTTAGAAGAGAAAGTTAGTTAGTTGGGGGATGAAATGGGGGATGGATAGATGGGGGAAAATATAATTACCCTAAAAAAAAAAAACTCAGATCCAATTTAGGAAGCCGGAAAAAAAAATCAGATCCAATGAGATTATCACACAGAGGATTCAAATAATAACTTCAAATCTTTATCCTTATTTTCATTTTCAAATTTCAAGCAGTCAATCCGAAACTGCTCAACATGATCTCTGTTTTAAAATGTGCTTGGAGATCAAATTTTATATTTTTGGAAATATTTTACTATATTTTTTTTAAACATGGGTACAAAATCACTATTTCTCATAAAAAAGTGATTTTGTACCTATCTTAAAAAATAGTAAACAAAATTTTCCAAAATATAAAATTTGGTTTCCAAGTACAATTTAATATGGAGATCATCTTAAACTGTTTTAGATCAATTGTTTGGACATTGAAAACAAAGATAAGAATGCGAAGCATGAAAGATATGAGGCATTTGAACTCTGCTCGTGTAAGATAGATATATTCAATCCATGATTAACTTATATAACATTAATAATCATCCAATTTATATTTGTTTAGACTAAGAAGATTTGTTGACAAAAAGTTAAAATATAAATATTTTAACCAGTATTAATGATATAGGAAAATTAGATCAAAATCACAATATGCCTTGACATAAAGTTACTTGGTTAAAAAAAAATTAACAAGGATCAACAATAAGGGTGTAAACAGAGCGAATTCAGAGCGGATAATGCTTAATATTAAATTCGTATCCACTTTTCAATTTACGATAGTAAATGTATATCAAAATTTAAAACTAAATATATCTTAAATGGATACGGATACGAAGCAGATAATTCATAATGAATACAGATGCGAAACGGATAATTATCGGATAATCGAGTCATATAGACTTTAAAAAAATAACAAATTCATATATGAAAATTTGTACAGAAAAATTAAGGTTTATAATATGATATTATAGTATTATAATATGGTATTTTGACATTTAGCCCCACATCCTGCCCGTTTGCCTATTAACGAAATTATCCATATCCGAATTTGTATCATTCCTCTTATTCAACAAAAATCCTCAGAGCGGATTCGGTCAGCTATCGGATGCCCGAGAAGCCCGGCTCGAAATATGTACTTTCTCGGATGCGATAACATAAAATCGGTATCATTGTTAAAAAAAATATGTACTTTTTCGGGCATGATAAAATAAAAAAATAAAATTATTACAAACTGTTAGTGTCATTGAGTTAATGTATTTGGACCGTCCAATTTGTTTTAAAATTTGTGCGAACAGATCTACGCTAATATTAAAGGACCCATGAATTATAGGTTGTGGCCGAATTGGCTCCGTTTAAAATTAGACAACCGAGATGCGTTGACTCAAAAGATGCTCTTCTGAGTTAATGCAGACGATGCGGACTCAGTCTGGTGAGGTATACAAAGGGGTATATATATAATTTCTCTATCTTTTTGGTCTTGCGCCTGGACCCATAGGTAAATATCTATAGTTAATAGACTCGTATTTATATACATATTACATATATTAATAGTTAATAGATAAATGCTAAATTATTTTATCAGCGTTCTAGAATTTATAATTTGTTTAATTTTCTTTCTATTTAGAAAAATTAAATATCTTTCAAATGTCAAAATTTTAATACATCATTTGAAATCATAGTTTGACTGATCGGTGCTATCACAACAAGAATAAGTGACTTTTTGTGAGGGTAAAAAGTGACTTTTCGCGACGGAGTACCGTCATAACTGTGCTTTTTCTATTCGCGACGGTACTTTTCGTGACGGAGAACCGTCATAAATGCGCTTTTTCCCTCGCAATAAGTGCCTACTTTGTTGTTGTGTATGTGTAATACAATAGACTATATGCGATTGTAATTTATATGATTTTCTTATTCTAAATTTTTTTATTTAAACAATATCTTGTTATTTCATACAAGTTAATTAAATTAAAGTTGATTTTTTTAGAGAATAATGTTGAGTTATTAAAATATACTCTTATAATATAAAATGATCATGTTTCTTTGTGCCCTAAGTGTGTTATTTTTAATCATTTTTACAAAGATCAATATGATCCTAATTGAACTAAAAATCCACCAAAATAATTTATAACATAACCACAGTATAATAAGTACCTCAAATCTTAAGAAAATAAATTAGTTCTCATTTTTTTTGGATAGTTGTAGCCTCCTCCTATATATATATATATATATATATATATATGTCCCAATCTAAATTTCTTTAAACATTTAGGAGGTTAATTATATGGATCATCAATTATTGGGTTCGTGCCATTAAAAACAGATGAGCAAATTACTAATATATTAAAACAAATTACAAACATGTATATCACAGATAATTAATTCTTGTAGACACATTAAGACCATATAAAATACGCCATGCTTGGAGACATAACAACAATGGAAAACGCAAACACATAATCGAGCAATAACAATTACGTCATTGACATCTGTTGGAGATACGTAGCAATGTAAACATAGTGGGAGATGCAAATCATGCAATGCAACAATGGATGGTACTTCACATAACAGCTCATTGTAAATTTACAAATTCAACCCTCCTTCTACCTTCTTCTCATTTTACTGTGATTTACTGATTTAATAGGCTTACCAGAAATAGGAAAAAAAAAAAACATCAACAATTTATTCCATTTTCTCCTCTCACACAGACAAACACACACACACACATCACACGTAGTACCTTGCGTCAAAGTAAACTTATTTTACATATACAATTCCCATACCAAAAAACAGATTATGATAAGTACCGTAACTATTTGTTTTTGATATTAATTGGCGTGGGTTGTCGATGTGGAGGCGACCTCACGCAAGGCGACGGCGAACACGAGCACAACCTGAGACGCCCGTGTCACAGCCCTTCCCAAGGTAGTGTTTCTCGTGGAATCGTCGGCGACCAACCACCCAATCCCTATCATCCCGAGTCCGAAGAGAAAGATCATGACGAGAGCAGCACCAAAAGCATACTGAATGTGAATGTGCGACGTCATGACAGCAGGCGGCAGAGGCATCAGCATTGATGAAAATGCAGACGAGGAAATGTAGACTCCGACTCTGACCAGGTTGTCGCTACTGTTGCGGGATCAAGGTGTGGTTGAATGCGCCGGCAGGGAGCCGTTCACCAGGAGCGAGGTTGTCAGCCATTTCAAGATAGTTTAATTAATTTGTTGATAACTTTTTTGCTGCTAAATTTTGGAGAGAAGCTATGGTTTGAGAGGGCTGGAGAGAGGGTCTTATATGGGCATGTTCCCCAATTAATTAAGATGCCATGATGTCCTTATCAATTGAAACAAACAAGATCAAATAAGTTTAGAAACAAGGTCAAATAAGTTTAGATTGTCATCAAGATCAAACCGGGGCTTGTATATTCTTACTCATAATTTTCTGTGGCAGCTTTCATGTGTGCCTTTATGTTGTATGTTGTGTTATACATGGATCGATATTGGAACTTGTTATGTTAAGTATATATCATTTTGGAACTTTTTAATTTCGAAAACGTAATAAGCAACACAAAATATTCTTTAATCTTTCACAAGTACAATGAAATTTCGAAGTTATAAAAAAAAAATTACAAAAAGTTATTTACAATGAATTAAAACAAAAATAACAGTTGAGATTTGAGAAGTATACCAGTCATAAGAAAATTTGAATCGTTAATTTAGAATTTTAATACACAGCCTATTTAAATTATAGATAAGAGTTAACTCTATAATCGGTTGTCCCATTTGTCTATACACTACAACAAAACAAGGCATCAGCGACCACTCCCGTCGCCGGTCGCTGATGACCTCCTCTCAGGCAAAAAAAAAAAAAAAAAATTTGATTTCGGCGACGACACCTTCAGCGACCGGCGATAATAGGCTTCAGCGACCGATTTGGCCCGGTCGCTGAAGAGCCTCAAGAAAACCCGCGCCCCGCGCGCCATTGCCTCTCTCTCTGTCTCCTCCCGCGGTTTAGGTTACCCCAAAAAGAAAAACAAAAAACGCGCGAATCCGCGCCGCCCGACCCTCGCCGCCTTCGACCACCGCATTCTCAGATCGGATCCCCCGAATCCCTGCCTTCGACCACCGCTTCTCAGACAAGAACGCCCGAACCCCTGAACCCCCGCCTCCGCCGCCCGAAATCGGTCTCCTTCTCCGCCTTGTCAGACAAGAACGATGATCTCTCTTCTGTCTCTCTTCTGCCCGAAATAGGTTTGTTTAAACAAATTTTATCATTTTTTTCATTCTTTTCCCCGATCTCCCTTCTGTCTCTCCTCTCCAATCTGTTTTGTTCTCTTTCTGCCTAGGGGTGCAGCCTTCCTCCTCTAAACGAAATTAGAAACAAAACTGAAGGAAAGGGAGAAAGGGGGAAGCTCAGTAGAGGAGATGGCACCATTCGGTTTAGAGGTACCCCTTACTAAATATTTCTGGTATTTGAAAAATCAAGTTTAATTGAGGAGAATTGACATGAGCTCATAGCAGTTGGGTTTAAACCCAAAACAAAAGGAAAATCACGACCGCTTATTTTGTTCGATGGAGATGCGTTCTTTCAAGAAGATGGCTCACCCACTGAATTTGTAGTGCGTGCTGAGGATGGATTGAATCAACCAAGTCTTTTCGTTGATGGGGCCGATCCTGAGGAAGTAACAGTAGACGACTTAAGTAACGTGTCAAAAAGTAACAAAAGGTCAAGAAAAAAACAACGCCAAATGAGAAATTAGGTTAATATCTTTTAATTTATTGGAATTGTAAATAATTTAAGTAATGTATTATTTTTATTGGAATTATTTGTAAAACTAATTTTTTAACAAACTTTATTGCAGGTATGTCGAGCAGAAAGGGTAAGGAGAAGGAGGCATCCTCCAGTAGATCCAGGCACCCTCCGCGCGGTCGAAATGCATATGTTAAGCCGCCGCAAAGGTTGGAGGACAGACCGGTGATTCGTCGGGTCGCGTATAGGTACGAGCTTTTTTTGTGCATTTATGAGGTTGTAGTATTATCCATTTGTAGTTGTTTCAAAACTAATTTTATTTGCAGAGCTTTTGCTGGAGATACGGTGGATGTGACACAAAGTATCAACAAAATAATCTCCCAAGCAGCACGTTTTCACTATCCTTCGGAAACTAGATTGCCCACTATTCCCGTGTGCACGAAATTTGATGACTATCCAGAGAATGTAAGAAATACGGTCAAGGCTGAGTTTTTGGTGAGTAAAATATCCTTTTTAATATTGGCAACATAATGTTTCTCTTTTTAAGCTAACCAACGACTTTTTAATTACGCATGCAGACGCACTATCAGTTTCACTCAGATGATGACGAGGATTTGGCATGGAAGACATTCGCTTGCATAGCTAACAAAGCTCTCCAAAATCTGCTTCACAAGTGCAAAGAAGAAGCAAAAACTAGGTATGGAGATGGCATCCTGGAGTGGAAGGATCGAGGGGTGCCAAGCACGTATGATTGGATAAAAGCGGATATCTGGCCCAAATTGTGCAATTATTGGTGCACAGAAGAGTTCGCTAGGCGGAGCGAGCAAAATCAACAAAATAGGTCCTCATCTGGAGAGGGTTCTTTTGCAACCACAGGCTCAGTGAACATGCTGGTTCACAAACAAAGATTCGTAAGATGTTTTATTACATCAAAACAATTAAATCCAATTTCAATTTACTCGAACTAAATTTGATAATTTTATTTGTGTTGAAATGTTTATTCATAATAGGAGCAAGAAAACCAGCGTGAGCCTAGGTGGTCTGACGAGCTGTTCACGCCGACGCATACCAGCAAGAAAACGGGACAATTCATATCCGCGAGGGCGAAAAAGGCACAGGTAATCAAACATAACAATCTTATATTAATATTCATTCTTTGTTGTACTTACTTTATTTTTGTTTTATTTTATAAATTTTGCAGGAAGACTACGATCGGGATATGAGCGCAAAATATGGGCCTGATCAAGCCCTTTGGCCCGCTTTTGATCCAGACGTCTGGTACGCCAACACAGACAATAATGCTCACGGCGATAACTATGGTCTCGGTGCTCTAGGTAAAATACACATACTTAAAAGTGTAAATTTGTATTTAAATTATATATCGTAATAATTAATGATATTCGATTTAATATTTCAGGTAAGACGAGATCGATGTATCGCCCAGGTGCGTCGCAGACGTCTTCTTCGCAATCGCAATCGCAAGCGCAATCATATTCTTCGGCGCCGCCTCCTCTCAGGCAAGAAGACATAAATGCGATTTCAAGTCAGGTGTTGGGCGTGCTTCAACCACAGCTCAACGTAAATGCGATTTCAAGTCAGGTGTTGGGCGTGCTTCAACCACAGCTCAACCAATTCATGGAGGAGGTGAGGCGTAACATGGGACGTTCTTCGCCTCATCAGGTACGAATTTCAATTTTGGAGTATGTTTCAATCCAATAAGAACACCAAGTATGATAAACCAATTGACGGAACAGTAAACTCTTAAAAATTGTAAACCCTATAAACAGTAAACCCTAAAAACTTTAGTTATATTCTCACAGGGAGGTTCTAGCTCACACCGTCCCGATGAGCAGGATGACAGCGGTGATGATTTAGGAGATGACTAGTTTTAGGATGTTTTGATCTGTATGTCGTACTTTAGATATTTTATTTTTATATCGTACTTTGATATTGGATGTTTATGTAGTATTTTACATATTTTCTTGATATTGGATGTTTATGTAGTATTTTTATATCGTACTTTGATATTGGATGTTTTTATATCGTACTTTGATATTAGATGGATATTTGCTTGGATATTTGATATTGGATGTCGTATCAGTATTTTATATTGTTCAATTGCTTGCATGTGAATTATATATTTGTCGATCGAAAACGACGACGGTAAATTGTATATTTGCTTGTGAATTATGTATTCATTGCTTGGTACGTTTCGTACCAATTGGGAAAAAAAAAAATAACAAAAAAAATATTAAAAAAAAAAACAACCATCTGCTACCGATTTTGAACCATCAGAGACCGGCCAATCAGTCGCTGATGATCTTGTGCCACGTCAGCACGCAGCATCAGCGACAGAACTAATCGGTCGCTAAAGGGGTCATCAGAGACCGGCGCCTGACCCTTCAGCGACCGGTGACGTCAGCGATGAAGCATCTGCGTCCAAGTCATCTGCTACCGATTTTGGTCATCAGAGACCGGTACAGCCATCAGAGACCGGCGAAAAACCCATCAGCGACCGATTTGGCCGGTCGCTGATGGGTGTGAATGCTGTAGTGTTATGAACTGTCTCTACAAAAGAAGAAAGAACGTGGGATTTGCTTTTTTTTAATTCTTTTGTAAAGGACAATGAGCATGTAATATATATAAAAAAGAAATATAATAACTTTTTTGATGTGAAGATTAGTAAGCAATTTCATTTATTTATTTACAAAGTTACATAAGATTAGACAACAAATGTCTTAGAAAATATATAGTTGTAAACAAACTAAAAACACACAAAATTATGTGCATCATGTGGATATAAATTTGATCATTCTTGCTTAACGGAAATGATAGGAGTCTACTGATTGTTTTCTCTGTGTGCAAAATTTGGCTTGCTGACACACTTCATCGTAAAAACCACTGAATCAAACTGGATCAGAAAATATAATTATTTTTTTGTTAAGGACAAGGAGTCATTGTTGCATATCTAAAATGTGTCTTGTGTTTCTCTCAGCTGATTCGAGATTGCGGCAGTAATATAATATTACAATAAACATAGAAAGTTGAGATGTTACTTGCTATACACTTGAGAGTAGGCCCGATGGGCATCGGACCTACTCTGGTTCGATGGGTTTAATCACCGTTGATTTGCTTTAAAATTTGTGCGGAACGCTTTAAACTTCGTGTGTGTCTGTTTCAATTTTAGCAAGGAGAATTTGCTACATTATTTATTGGAGATCTTGTATTTCTTATCATTACAGAATAATTTATAAGTCTTATCATATGCTAATTTAAAATTTCAAAATATTAATTAAAGATGAGGGTTCAAATGCCTATATTTTTGGTGTCTTCATCTTGTCTTTATTTTTAAATTTTTAATAACTCAAAATTTTAATTATAAATATCAGAAAAAAAAATTGTTAGATGTGATCTATATTATTTTATCTACAAATTCATAAAAAAAATATCAGTTGTATGCTTGTAGCTCTACAATTAATTAAAATATGCCATTGGCCCATTATGTCATTATCACTTATCAATTGAGTCAATAAGACTTTTTAGGCGCTTTTTCTTCTTCTTATTTTCTTATGTGGACGAAGAATTAATGTTTTTATTATTTTGTCTCTATTATGTTATGTCATTTCACTTATCAATTGAGTCAATAAGACTTTTTAGGCGCTTATTCTTCTTCTTATTTTCTTATGTACACGAAGATTTAATGTTTTTATTATTTTGTCTCTATTATGTTTTTATTTTTAGAACTATGATCATTTAAAATTAAACTGTCAACATCATTTTCACATAAATGTTTACACGTAGGCGTCTTGAGCTTTATGTGTGTGTACACTTAGTAATATATTGTTCCTTTGTAGGAGATTGATCTATCCTTTTGATCCAACTTTCTGGTCAGATTGTTTTAGGTATAAATTTTGTTTAGCGAAAATTGAAGTTTTGGTTCTTCAATTTTGTTTTCAAAACAAACTTAGCTGCTGCTAGTGTAATTAAAAGTCTATATCTTTCGCGTGACGTGTCATGCCGTGCCAAATTTTCAAAAGATGGTCACGGTACGGGACACGCGAGTCACGGTACGTAACCGACACGCGTGCCATACTGTTCCGTGCCGTTCGGTTACAGAGCCAGCTCCGCCATGCCATTTTTCGCACTCTATGCCCAACTATAATTTGAGTGATCCAGCTCGTCTAAACTTATTTTGTTGCACTTTTTTATGTTTATTTTTTTATTTGAATTTCTTATTGAATATTTACTTCCTGCTCAAGGTTTGCCAGTACTTCTTTTCTTAAAAGAAATATAAAATTCTTATGTTGTTGTGTTTCTCAGAAATTATTAGAGGACAATGTCTATAGGAATTTCACAATATGGATTTGATTGTGAAATTCAGACTTTTCTTGGCAAAATCTAAAGAAACTGTTGCGGCGGTGCTATTGAAAACAAATTAGGAAAGAATTCTAAAGCTTATCTCCCAGATGTGTGGTGTGGTCCCCTCAACTTTCAGCCGGATTCAGGCTCCCAAATTCCCCCCCACAAACTTATAAGATGCCATTTATGTCATTATGAATTGAATAAATTTTCTTATCATTTTTATACGTTTAATATAATGAGGAGTATATATTATACCGGTCTGGCCGGATTGTTTCAGGTATAAATTTTGTTTAGCGAAAATTTAAAGTATAATTAAAAGTCCAATATTTTATGTGTCGTGATTTTGAATTGTAATCTTTTAAAGGTCGTAATTTAATAGTTCGACCATTCTTTTTTCTATTAAGAAAGAAAAAAATAAATCGTGCTTATGACGGAATTTGAAAGTCTGGTCCTTTTTGAATCCATATCCTCCCAGATACTTGTCGAGGTAGAATAAATAAATCTGATCCATTAAAATAAGTGAACGGTTATTATGATTTAAAAAGTCAAAAAAATTATTCGGACTCTTGTGTATTAGAGAATATATTGGGCTTTTTTTTTGGGTCTTTTTTCTTTCTCGGACTCTGCTTTGAATATTATTTAGGAAATGGCTAGAATTTATTACGTCTAGTTTGCTCTCTCAAACATATATGGGCTTGGGCAAGTAATGGCCCAATCACATCCGGGGAATCCTCATCATTTGTTATAGATTTTCATTTTTTTTAGGATCCTTTCATAAATCTGCTTTTCATCTAGTCAAACGGTCCAATGACAATGACATGATAGATGCAAGGTCTCAAGAAATATTGGCCTCTGCATCGGTCTCTAGATTTATTTAAATATTTCCTGAAGTTGTATACAAAGTCTAAAGAAACTTTGTTAAAATAGAAAATAAAATATGCATGACTTAGAAGAAGCCAATAAAAGCTGATTCCTGAAAAATAATTAAGTAGAGTACAGATAATAACAGTCAAACTGTTGTATAAATTAAAACAAGGGTACTGAAACCATTTTTCCCAGGCCACTCTTTTTTTAAATAAAATAACAAAATCTACTAACTGGTCACACAATATGTATGAAAATACAAAAATGAAAATATTGTTTATAAAGTCATTTAAATTGTATGATGGTGTCCATTTTTATGACTATTTCATCCATTTGGCGCTTATGTTTCATAGAAAAAATCTGCGGTAAAAAAATAAAAACCATGAATATAAATATGATCTAACTTTGATAGCATAACTATATAATAACAAATTTGGACCCATCTTTGAACTAAGTAAAAAAACAAAGTCTCTCAATAACAAAGTTCAAAATAGTCTTCTTGTCATACATAAAAAAAGGTCAAAAATAAAAAAAACAACAGAAAAAATCTTTAAACATAGTTAAAATTTTATTTAATAATAAATAAATTTTGAATTTTTTGTTTAATTGTTTTTGAAATATCTGAGAAAATCAAATATTATTTAGAAGTTACATGAAAAAATGCAAAAATGAGAAAAGACCCTCTAATTTATAATTTTATTTCTGTGAGAAAAGGGTATTAGGTTTAGAGGATTGTTTAGAAGTTCAGCCATATATTTCATACTCCAGCTGGACTTCGACGATAAGAAGGTCTATGTTAGAATGGTATAACTAGTAACAAAGCATCAAAGTAATAACGCCATTTCGAGCTATCAGTGACATAATACATGGCGTGGTGCTTTAGCTGTCAAATAAGCAATTGCAATAGTTCAATCAAGTCCCTTGAAACTATAATATACAGAAAAAACCAAGTATCATTCTGATGGAATAAGACATTTGTAACAATTAGAACTGTGACACCAAAGTTGGCCAATCAGGATAGGCACACTTAAATAATGAGAGGTGAAAAAATTTCAATCTGATTGGATCCATATTCAATATACTAGAGGAGAGGGAGAATTGATTAATTCAAGGTAGAATATGTCAAAAATAAAATCCATGGAAGTCTGACATATAGTCACTAGTAAGGTAGAATATGCAGATGTCTGAATTGCTATGGGTAATACCAAGAAGAAAGTTAGCAGTTTGAACAAATGAAAGAAAAACAAAGTAAAAAAAGTACATTACCTCAGAGTAATTTACTGGACCTGAAGGCCTTCTTATATTGGGGGTCCATATATTAATAGCATTATGCCCACTACTTGCAATCACTGTCGCACTAGGATGCGACACTATACTTCTATCAGCTTCCCCAGGATCTTCTATCAGCAACTCGGCATTACTCTTTCTCCAAATAAACAACCGCCCACAGTCTGACCCACTAGCAACATATTTGCAATTTGGATGTATATTAGAAATAACCAAAGCAACAAATGAAATACCCAAAGCAGCTAGATCCATTATAATACAACTAGAATAAAATATTAGTAAAATGGAGGGTGTATATTAGAAAATGTTGATTGCGGTTTTTAATTTTGAGTAAAAGTAAATACTATAAGATTGCCTTTATCTCTATAATTGCAAGTGTTGACTGGATATGGAATTACAATTTCAATTAAAATTATATAAAATATTAACTAACTTTGTATGATTGTTAAATTAATGATATATTCTTGTCGTACGTATTTATGGTGTTCTTTTTTTTTTTGTACAAGATATGCAGTGGCGGAACATAGGTATGGCTGGGGGATGCTAAGCCACCCCAAGGTTTGAAATTTTTTATTGCTAAGTATATAAAAACAATACTATATGATTTGTTTTATATATATAAGCCCCCCTAATAATAATATACAAAGTTATAGGACTTCAATGTAAAATTTAAAAAACAAAGTTAGATTTATTTATATTTGGGCCAGTCATGTCAGTGGGCCTTCTGATTACAAAAATAGATTTATTTCTATTTCTCTATGTTTGTGCTGGAGAAGAACAAATTAAATTAAAACCCTTTATAGCACTAAGTATCTGTCTCTCTGAAATAGACAAATGAAGAAGACAATTTCAAATTATAAATTATAGCACCGATCGTCCGATCCTATAAAATTGAAGTGTCTCCGACTCTCTGTTCTCCACGACTCCAACTAGGCAACTACTTAGCGTCTCCGTCTGGATCGTCTCCACCAAATTTCACTTCTTCAGTTCTCAGGAGCAGTACAACACCTCAGTGAATTGTAAGAATATATAATTTACTCTCTTAGTCTCTCTTTATTTTATTTCATATCATTGATTCTCAATAGGTTTGTGTAAAAAATTTCACATCTTCATCTATTAAATTAGAATAATTATTTTAGTACCCACAGTTGAGTACCCGCATTGTACCCGCATTGATTCCTTTCCCAATTAACTTCCATAACGGTATAACTAACTTTGTCAATCATTAAACTACCTTGAAAAACGTGTAAAAGATGAGTCCAGTTTTTTTCTTTAAATACTTGATATCTTAAGTATAAATACTTGATGAGTTATATATGAATATTTGATATCTTAGGTATAAATACTTTCTATTTTGTATGAATACTTTTCATATTTGAATATTTGATACTTTGAAAAACGTGTAAAAGTATGTCATCATGGATCTCATTTGAAAGAGAAAATTGTGTAGAACACGTTCGTGGTTTTAAATTTGTAAAATTTCTCATAGATCGTCCCAAAAATTGGTTAGATTGAACGGAGAAAAAAAAAAACCACCTTGAAAAACGTGTAAAAGATGAGTAGGTATTGTGTCCAGTTTTTTTTTAAATACTTGATATCTTAGGTATGAATACTTGATGAATTATATATGAATACTTGATAATTTAGGTATAAATACTTTCCATTTTGTATGTGAATTTTTCAAAACCATGAATGTAGCACTGGTGGTGTGATCCACGTGACTTTTTGGTTGTAGTCCCCAATGCAGTCTAACATTCAGTAATGGTCCTCAATGCAGTCTGACACGTGACTTTTTGGTTGTGGATTTTTCATATATGTAGTTCATTGTATAGATATAAATACTTGTCTTGTATAGATATAAATACTTCACAATGTTACTATTAATACTTGTAAAACAAAATTACAGTTTTGACAGTTTAGGTCCCAAAAACAGTTATGACAGTTTAGGTGCGGTTCCCAAAAACAGTTATGATAGTTTATGTGCGGGTACTCATATCAGCTTCCAATTTTAAAATAGCTAACTTTTTCATGAAAACATTATAATATTCAATATCGTTACAAAAACTTAACACTTTTTTTATCCTCTTTTATTTATTTAGATATGCCTAAAAGGATCTGTACCAGCCTTAAGTTGCTCGAAAATTGAATTTTTGTTGCTGCACTCTTTTCTGTACCAGTTCGCATGAATTCTTTGTGAGTTCTACTGAACACGTGTGTATCCTCACTTGCGAGATATTATTCCGGTTCCGGGTGATCCGTAGCAAAATTCATAAAAATATGTTGTGGGGTCCATAAGTAAGACCAAAAAGATAAATACCGGTGAGTATTCGGGCTTTCGGGCCCGGTACTAATTTGCGTGATGCATAGAAGTATAGAACTAATACGCAGGCTCTTTAACAATGATGTTGACACTTTATAATTAATTTTATTATCTTGTAACTTTTTAGTCGCTACCATATCTTGAGGGGCGGAACCAGGATTTGAGTATGGGGGGCTAACTAATAATATTATTAATTTTTTTAATAAAAAAATCTATAACAAAATATAACACAAGATAAGAAGATCCTTCACAATTTGATTTCACAAAATGATACAATAAATAACTAACACCAACAAAGTGTCATGTCGATGAAAATCAAACTAAAAACATAATATTCATATATTTTTATTTAAATTTCGCCCTATGATTTTCTGAAAAATCAAATGCAATAATAATTTTATCTGAA
This sequence comes from Carex littledalei, assembly GCA_011114355.1. Lineage (NCBI taxonomy): Eukaryota > Viridiplantae > Streptophyta > Magnoliopsida > Poales > Cyperaceae > Carex > Carex littledalei. The sequence goes on along the minus strand of CM022083.1, from coordinate 15,373,881 downwards.
GTAATTTCGCCCTATTATTTAAATTTCGTCCAATGATTTCCTTGAAATAAGTGTCTAATGTGAACGTCTTTCTCTTAGACATAATATTATCTGTCTACAAATTACACACAAAGAAAGAAATCACTTCATCCTTAATTCCATACGCAAATAATTCTTAACATAACTTAATTTTTTTACACAGATCCAATAATTTAATGGAAGCTGATATGAGTACCCGCAGTTGAGTACCTGCACTGTACCCGCACATAAACTATCATAACTGTTTTTGGGAACCGCACCTAAACTGTCATAACTGTTTTTCGGACCTAAACTGTCAAAACTGTAATTTTGTTTTACAAGTATTAATAGTAACATTGTGAAGTATTTATATCTAATTATCTATACAAGCCAAGTATTTATATCTATACAATGAACTACATATATGAAAAATCCACAACAAAAAAGTCACGTGTCAGACTGCATTGAGGACCATTACTGAATGTCAGACTGCATTGGGGACCACAACCAAAAAGTCACGTGGATCACACCACCAGTGCTACATTCATGGTTTTGAAAAATTCACATACAAAATGGAATGTATTTATACCTAAATTATCAAGTATTCATATATAATTCATCAAGTATTCATACCTAAGATATCAAGTATTTAAAAAAAAACTGGACACAATACCTACTCATCTTTTACACGTTTTTCAAGGTGGTTTTTTTTTCTCCGTTCAATCTAACCAATTTTTGGGATGATCTATGAGGAATTTTACAAATTTAAAACCACGAACGTGTTCTACACAATTTTCTCTTTCAAATGAGATCCATGATGACATACTTTTACACGTTTTTCAAAGTATCAAATATTCAAAAATGAAAAGTATTCATACAAAATAGAAAGTATTCATACCTAAGATATCAAATATTCATATATAACTCATCAAGTATTTATACTTAAGATATCAAGTATTTAAAGAAAAAAACTGGACTCATCTTTTACACGTTTTTTAAGGTAGTTTAATGATTGACAAAGTTAGTTATACCGTTATGGAAGTTAATTGGGAAAGGAATCAATGCGGGTACAATGCGGGTACTCAACTGTGGGTACTAAAATAATTATTCTTTAAAATTTTAGATGTGTACATTGAAAATTCTCCCTCATATAAAATGATTCAATTTCTAATTGAATAGATTATGCATGTGAATCTTGTATATTCTTAAAAAATTCATATTTTTAAATTATATTAGAATCCTATCCGAATCTGATGCAATTACAATCTGATTTTTTTTTTTTATATAAACAGGCCACTTCAGGACTCATAATTCATAAAGCTTTCTATCAATTATTGAAACTTTCATTTATCTGAATGACATCCTAAATGAAAAAAAATACTATTTGAGTTGTGATTATTGTACACCTATTTTTTTCATCCACTTCTCTGTATCCCATAGTTAATCTCAACAATTCATGTGCAAATAAAAAAAAAGGTGAAAATTAAAGTTAAGTGGGATGGAGTTGTTAACTAGTTTCGACGGGCATTATCTAGATCATAATAATATCTTAATTAATTTATTCTAGAAAAATATTAGACCGATGAAAATAATAATTGTTAGCTAAAGAATCTAATTTTATTTCACTTGCACTTATTAAGTATTCTTACTAGGAGTTGTATATCACTATCGCTTGTTTATTTTATAACATATCATTTATAATAAATACCACAAACCTCGAAAAAAATAAATTAGTTCTCAAATATTTTGGAGAGGAGTTGTAGCCTCCTCTCTCATATCTCAATTTTTTTTAATTTTTATTAGGATGGTAATTTTAAAAATGTTGTAAATTGTATATATTACTGGAACCGACAGTAAAAGCTAGGGGTGTAAACGGAGCAGATTCGGAGCGGATAATGCTAATACCAAATCCGTATCCGCCTTTCAATGAGCGGATACAGATACGGATACGGATGGTAAATGGATATCAAAGTTTAAAACCATATCCGTCTTAAACGGATACGGATACGGAGCGGCTAATTTACAGATACGGATTCGAATACGAATATAGAACGGATAATTGTCGGATATTGAGTTATAAGAACTTTAAGATATAATTAATAATTAATAAAATTTAAATATGAAAATAAATGAATAATTGTAAGTTGATGGAGATATTAATGTTGGAAAGATGGGAAATATAAGATATTCATTCCATTAATATAATATATAAACAAAATAAAGAAGTAGTAACAAAAGATAGTGTGGTGTAGTGGTTTGTAACTTGGTTGTTTAGATTCTTACCTCACATGACATGGGTTCAAATCCTTTTGAAGGCAAAATAATTTCTTTTAATTAGTGGGTCCGAAAAAATTTATTGGGTTTCGGATGATCCGGATATTCGCTCCGTTTAGGTATTATTATCCGTATCCGGATCTGCTGTGGATAATTGATAATTATCCGTATCCGTATCCGCGATATCCGTATCCGTTTAAATCCGAATACGGATTATATGCGGATTCGGAGCGGATATCCGCCCGGATATCCATATCCGTTTACAGCCCTAGTAAAAGCAGATGCGCAAATTACTAATATATTAAAAAAGTTACAAACATATGCTACATGCTGGAGATGACCAACCCGGGTACCATTACCATATCTAGCTATTTTACCAATTACACCCTACATCTCTTTTATTGCTTTTTTTTCCTTTCTTTCCCGTAATTACCAGAAAGGGCATATAACCCAACGTATACTGTACCGCCCAGTTTTACGGTACCAGTTACCACTGTAACGGCTGATAAGCCTTGCTCCTTGTAAATTTATTGTATGCACATTGTAATTTATGAGATTATTCAATAAAACTTTTAATCAATATAATTCATCAAATTAAATAGAGACACAAGTACATAACAACAATGGAAAATGCAAAAACATACAAGCAATTATGATAACGCCATTGATCGACATCTCTCACCCCCGTACACACACACCGACCGCACATCGTAAATAACCTCAAACCTAAATTTTTTTCATATGCATATCACATACCAACAAAATTAATACATGTATAGATCATTTCACAAAAACAGAGATACGTAGATAACATGTAACTACTTGTCGGTGGTATCGGTGTGGGTTGTGGATTTGGAGGCGACATTACGCAACGCGACGGCGAACACGAGCACGACATGAGATGCCCGTGTAATGATCCTTCCCAAGGTAGTGTATCTCGTGGGGTAGTCGGCGAGCAACCACCCAATCCCTATCATCGCGAGCCCGAAGAGAAAGATAATGGCGAGAGCAACACCAAAAGCATACTGAATGTGAATGTGCGACATCATGACAGCACGTGGCAGCGGCCTCAGCATTGCTGAAATTGCCGAGGAGGAAATGAAGATTCCAACTCTGACCAAGTTCGTAGGCATTGTTGCCGGATCGGGGTGCGGGTTGAATGCACCGGCAGGGAGCTGTTCACCGGGAGCTATGTTGTCAGACATTTGAAGGTAGCTTTGTTGATAACAAAAATTTTGGTGAGAGTTGAGACTTGAGAGTTGAGAGGATGGTGGTTTAATCGAGAGCGGAAAGAGGTGCAAGTGAAATAAAATTAGATTCTTTAGCTAACAATTATTATTTTCATCGGTCTAATATTTTTCTAGAATAAATTAATTAAGATATTATTATGATCTAGATAATGCCCGTCGAAACTAGTTAACAACTCCATCCCACTTAACTTTAATTTTCACCTTTTTTTTATTTGCACATGAATTGTTGAGATTAACTATGGGATACAGAGAAGTGCATGAAAAAAATAGGTGTACAATATTCATGATTATTTTTGTGATGAAGTAAAATAAAATAAAATCACAACTCAAATAGTATTTTTTTTCATTTAGGATGTCATTCAAAGTTTCAATAATTGGAAGAAGCTTTATGAATTATGAGGCCTGAAGACTGAAGTGGCCTGTTTATATATAAAAAAAAAAATTCAGATTGTAATTGGATCAGATTCGGATAGGATTCCAATATAATTTAAAAATATGAATTTATTAAGAATATACAAGATCCACATGCATAATCTATTCAATTAGAATTTGAGAATGTCAATGTGAATTTGTATTGACCATTACCGCGAATTTCAGTTCAATCATGATTATATTTCAATCTTATGTAAAAGTGTCTAAATTGACAAAGTACACTTAAGACACAAACAAACATGTAAATCATTTTATATGAGGGAGAATTTTCAATGTACACATCTAATTTTAAAATAGCTAATTTATTTATGAAAACAATATAATATCTAATATCGTTACAAAAACTTAACACTTTTTTATCCTCTTTTATTTATTTAATTATTTATTTAGTTATTTTAAAAAAATGATTTGATAGCTATACCCTATCTCTATTTTAAAAAATTGATTTGTAGAAATCAGTATAATCACTAGTATTGAATTATCTTTTAAAGTACAAAACAATATTTGGTGGTGCTTTTCTGATCGAACTTTTAATTGAATGCAATTTTTTTCTGTTTTTTCTTTGGTTAGAGTATGAAGAGAGAGATCCGGAGTATCAATAAAAATTATTTTCAAGAATCAACTTTTGGTTTAGTGATAAAGACAATGCTCTTTATGTGGGAAGTCGTATGTTTGAAATTTAGAAAAAAACAATTATTTGTGAATATTAAATTATTGGGTGGCTTGACTTTTAACCTTTACTCAAAAAAAAAAAAAGTTTTACCTCTCTTGACTCCGTTGGAACAGATATGCCTAAAAGGATCTGTACCAGCCTTAAGTTGCTCGAAAATTGAATTTTTGTTGTTGCACTCTTTTCTGTACCAGTTCGCATGGATGCTTTGTGAGTTGTACTGAACACGTGTGTATCCTCACTTGCGAGATATTATTCCGGGTGATCCGTAGCAAAATTCCGTAGCAAAATTCATAAAAATATGTTGTGGGGTCAATAGGAATTTAAATCCAGCCGATGACTTGAATGGAAGTGTAGCCGCTCTGGTATCTTATCTAAATAAATTTTAGTATTTTTTTTCCGGATCTGCTTTAGATGGACAGAGATTTTTCCAATTTCGTGTCAGATCAAAATAAGAGTCTCTTTCTATTTCTACCAAATCAGTTGCCGACATTTTTATTAATATCCAAAGTTTAATACAAATTATTAATTATGCCCAGAATTCGATTCAATATCGAAAAATATTCAAGCCGGCCAGAAAATGGCCGGCTTACTCCCTCCCTCTGGCCGGCTTAGTACTTTTTTTTTTTCTTTTAAAACCGTAAAAACTCTATAAAAGGGTGGTTCTAAAATTTGAATGATTTGAGTTTGGTTCTAAGAATTAAATTTTTTTTGTAGTTGGATGGATTAGATTGTAATTTCTTTGAGTATTAATTAATTTCATTACTTCTTATTTAGTAGTTTCGTACAAAATAATAAAGTACACACAAATTGCAAATAGAGTCCACACAATTTTTACAACATGCATACAAATCACCTATTATTGCTACGTCTAAAATTTAATCCCCGAAGTAAACCACTTGCGAAAGATGCCCTATGAGATGGTCTACCAGATGGCTCTGGTTGCTCACTAGATGGGCCGGCCTGGGCTCCAGATGGCGCTGCTTGGCTTGTAGATGGGCCGGCCTGGGCTCCAGATGGCCCTGCTTGGCTTGTAGATGCCCTTGTTGTGCGTCTAGTAGTGGACCTCCTCGGTTGGATCACAGATGGCTCCCCTTGCACCCCAACCGCCTCTCCTCCTATGGCAACCGTCTCTCCCATTGCTTCGGCATACATAGCAGTTGCATCTAAACGGCTCGTAGCTGTGCTACGCCGTGACCCTCCGGACCCACTTCCCGACGCCATTACTCGCTCATTTTCTGCCGCATTTGCTGCGTTTCTTGCCTCTGCATTTGCATGTGTTACTTAGTAAGTTGGTATAAATTGAAAAGAAAAATAATTTTGGATGAATGTTACATACCTCTTCGTTGCCTATCGGAAGTGGAACGGCGAGGCTGATGCCCCATTCGTCTACCTTCCATTTCATCCATCGTCATTACATGACGGGTGTGTTTTCGCCTCCCCTTCCTAATCCAACCACTACTCGGAAGGATTCTGTCTCCAGTATTAGGAGGCCAGTCTCCCATATTGCCAATTGGAATGAACACATGGTTCCAAGTACTCACAAGATAGTTCGTTTTATACCAGTCTGCAACAAAGTCGTCCTCTTGCCAGTTTCAGTCACGGCAAACAGCTAAGACATGAGCGCACGGAATAGAAGTTAATTGGATACCTCTGCAAGTGCATTCCATTTGTCTGTCGGGACCGCGTGTCACAATATACATGAACTCCCTGTGAGTGGGTTCCATGTTGCCCATGTCGCTACTAGGGATGGCAAAAAAGCCCATCGGCCCGTCGGCCCGGCTATGCCTGCCTGGCCCAGCCCTTTACCCGGTCGGCCCGACACTGTAACAGGCCAGGTAAGGCCGGGCCTAAGAACGGGCCAGGCCAGGCCTGGGCTTAAGTCGAAGCCCACAGGCAGCCCGTTGGGCCTATATTTTAATACAAATGAGTACAGAATTTTGAGTTTAGGGTTTGAGTTGTGAGAGCCGCTCCCGGTTTTGCTCTCAGATCTCTTTTTTTTTTTAAAACCTGGCAGAGCCGCAGAGGCTGCCTAGGTCTCAGATCTCTCTTTCGCTCCTCTCTCACTTTCGCTCCTCTCTCTCTCTTTCGCTCTCTTCAGCACCCAGCGGCCAGCAGCGGCTGCAGCCCAGCAGACAGCAGCGGCGGCCGCCTCCTGTGTACCCAGCGGCCAGCAGCGACTCTCTCTCTCTCGCTCTCTTCAACACCCAGCAGGCCAGCACAGTGCCATCGGTAAGCTCCGATTTAGCTCCGATTTTGTACAGAGCTGCTCCGATTTAGCTCCGATTTGCCCTTTTCAGCTTGCTGTCTCTGGTGCATTTTTTGAAGAATATCTTCATCCTTTTTTTGTTTGCAGAATTTCTGAAATGAGTAAAATATTGTCTTGTGCCAAGTATAGGTGCTGGATTTGCATATGCTGACAATTCGTATAAAAAGAAATTCACTTCCAAATATTTTCTTGATGATGAGGCATTGGTATTTCCTTTCTACTATTAAAAAAAAAGAAATTCGTATAAACAAAGCTATGTTTTCTGGTGATTAGGAATTAATCAACTTGTGTGCTTACCAATTTAGGAGGTAAAAGTTGGCGATCAGTTGGAGGAATCTGGTGAAAATGTATTTGTTGGTGGGAAGAATCGTTGGAAGTAAGCATGTAAATTTCATGTTATATTTTTATTATAATTTTACATTTTCATTTTCGAAGTTAAATTTTAAGGTAACTTCAATAGATACTCAACATTTGTGAACTGGGAGCTATGGTGGCCGCAGTTTCCAATTCTGGTGTATTTCAAGGAGACGCAGACAAAACCTGAAGGACAAATTCACTTCTTTCCAGTTATATTTGTGAGTTTCTTGAATTACCTTCTAAAAAGAGAAAACTCAAAAATCAAAGATTACTAAATATTCCAAAACCATTGCACACAATATATATAGTACTGTTATAATGGTAACCCAGTTGGAGATGAAAATATCTTGTTATCTTATAATTTTAATTGTTGTATGTGTTCTTTATGGTGAAAATATCAAATCCCATCTCTTTGTGGCTGCCTAAAACTGTTGATATGATTGCCTAAAATGTATGTTCACATCTCTTTGTGGCTGAGTTTTTGAGAAGTCTTCTTCTAAGTGTGTTGTCTTCTAATTGTATATGGATTTTTTTTAAAGGCAGCATTGATGAAATAGTTTAAAGGCAGCAATGGATTTAGATGGAGATGGAGATGAAGATGTTGAGGTATGTACAGATTTCTATATTAGGTGTTTGTTGTTTAAAAGAAAGTAACAGATTTGTAGGGAATTGATTGAAAGAATTACAAAAGGGTAATAAATAAAGAACATATATTATGAAGTATACCAATATTCTCAAAATGTTGTTTCAAAGCTGCACTGTGTGTTAGAGCAAGCAAACACATGAATTTTAGATCATTACAAAATAGGCAGGGGCTGATTAGAAAATAAGCTGTGGAAGTGACTTTCAATTATTTCTGTTAGAAAGTGCTAATTAGGTTTGGTTAAACAGTGCTTTTAACCTTTTGGCTTATTTTTTATGGGTTGATTAGGAGGTTGTTTAGTTAATCAATGCTTTTATCTTTTTGGGTTATTTTCAGATGTTGGAGAGTCAAGTAGCCGATGAAAATTGATGAAGAAGATTTCAAAGATGCTAATGATGTAAATTATACTTGTGCTGAAATATTTTGTTGTTGGATGTATTATCTAAAACTATGTTGTATAATTACGTTTCTTTGTTGTTGTTTTGCTGATTTTTTTGTACTAAATTATACTTCTTTTGATTGTATAAATTGTTGTTGGTTGAGTTGGGCATGGACGGGCTGGGCCAGGTAAGGCAGCCCATGGGCATGAACAGGCAGGCACGGGTATGGAGAAAAAGCCCATGGCAGGCCGGGTATAGATTTTCAGGCCCATCAGATTGGGCCAGGCAGGTGGGCCATCAATTTTTAACAGGCAGGCCAGGCATGGGCTTAGCAAAATACCCGTGGGCTCGGCCCATTGCCATCCCTAGTCGCTACGGGTGCAAGGAACGTACTCATTTGGGGATGAAACTTGGTACTGACCTTGGCCCTGCGTGTAACGCACCAACCGCATTTTTGCAGCTTTCACCCAACGTTTTTTGATCTTTTGCAAAACCCAGTCAGAAAAAACCTGTCCCTTGTCTTGTAATTTCATTGCTCGCTGACGCCGCTCAACAAACCATCTGTTGCACATGTAGAACGTATCCTCCACTATGGCACAAACAGGCAATCTCCGACTCATTCGGAAGACATTGTTGAGCGACTCGGAGCCGTTTGTTGTCATGATACCAAACCGGTATCCTCCGTCATAGGTTTGGAAAATCTTCTCATAATTGGACGGCTCCATCGTATCATTAGGACGTACTTTGCCCACCCTCTTTAAATATGCATTACACTTAGGATTTAGTTGCACAAAAACAAAGGGGTGTTATTTCATTTTCCTAAAATTCTTATAAGATAATTAAACGAAATGTTATAAGTTAGACATACATGAGCAAACTCTTCGAACATGCTGGACCAGGTTGTCACCAACATGCTGCATACAATACATGTGCACAAAAAGCTCGGGAGGCCATCCGTATTCAGCTGTCAGTGCAGCTTTGATCCCCTTGTGCTGGTTTGATATAACACATACAAATTTACTACATCCGAGCACTTCATTCCTCAACCACTGCAAGAAAAAACCCCAATTCTCAGTATCCTCCTGCCGCACAATTGCAAATGCAATAGGCAACAATTGGTTCTCGGCATCGTAGCCGTAAGCTATCAAAAGCCTCCCCTCATATCGCCCAGACAAGAAGCAGGCATCTATGCTGATCACTGGTCTCAAGTACTGGAACGCTGCAATGCATGGACCAAACGCCCAGGCTACGGCTCTGAACTGGGCAACACCTGGCATGATTAGTCCTGTTTCCTTATTCCGTACCGGGCTGGTCAGAAATTGGTGGGTCGAGCCGGGATTGTTGTGGCAAATTGCCATCAATAGTGGTCTCAGCAAGCTGTATGAAATCTCCCAACTCCCAAATTATCGGGCTATTGCCAGCTCACGGCCCCTCCACAGTCGGTTGTATTTAGGTGTCACATTGTTGTACACAGCCAAAACAATGTCTGCCACCGTCTGGATGCTCATACACGGGTCCTTTTTAATGTTGTTCTCAATGGCATCGGCAATGAGTGATGCCGTCAGACATTCGTGGTCGTCCCTCGTGTGCTCAGTCCTACATGTGTGAGGCCTGTCTTGCTTAGTTATAACCCATGCGTCTGCACATCCCGTCGGCTTTGCCCGAAGCTCGTAACGGCAATTCGGGGCCTTGCACACCAGATGAACCCGATCCCTGTCACTTTTCTTCGATCTGAACTCCTGATTGTTTTTTATATGGTGCTCTCTGATCTTCTTCATTAGGTCTTCTTTGCTTTTAAAATATTGGTTTGCAGTCAGCTCACCTTTGTACTCAATCTGTTGCCCATAATAACCAATATCTGCTTCTCTAAACTCAGAAACATCATTGAGGTCTGGGAACGGGTGCGTATCAGTCCGGCCACTAAGCGGCCCCCCCTCAGCACCTATGTGCCTTTCAGCTGTTTCAACCAGCCCGTCTTCATCGCAACCTTCCACGTGATCTGAATCCCCCCACATTTCTCCCTCAAATTCATCCCCGCTCCTCAGACCGTCCTCCGGTATTTCATTAATATCTTCAAAGTCTGGGCAGGTTGCATCGTCTACTGGTGCAGGTTTGTGGTAAGGTGATACTGGAGGTAACGGTAAATGAGCCACATTTACGGATCTAGGTGGGGTTGAAACTGAGTGTCTTGGTCTGCCTCGAGGGTGTCTAGGTGGAGATGAAACTGAGTGTCTTCGTTGAGGTGCTGGTGGAGTGACGTAGTTGTAGGTTTCTGGGTCAGGTTCGTTGAGGGGTAAGGTGGAGTCACGTCTGTATGTTTCTGGTTGTGGGGTATAATGTGGTGCCGCTGATCCAGAGCCCGAACTTCCAACCCCGGGCTCTACCGGAACTCTTCTAGCAAATATTTCTATTAGAAAATTCCCTTCGGACCTCAAATAACCGAACATGCCTCTCCACGTACTCTCATCTACCAGTTTCGCAACAATCCATTTCCCGCTGGAGGGATGGCAATATCGGGTTGCCAATTCTAGGTCCCACCTTTCTGGGTTGTAACCGGTGTGTGTGTAAACTATGGATTTCAGGTCCAAAAGTGAGATGTCATCTGGAATCATTAATGAATGAGCTGCATCTTTGTTGTAATAAGCCCCTTGTGCATTAGTAAGCATCTTCCCACCATAGTGTAATGAAATAAAGGCCATGGTAAACAAACTACATTTTAGAAAATGGTAAACAATTGTCAGGTTACTAAATGGTAAACAATTGTCAGGTAACTAAATAGTAAACAATTGACAGGTTACTACTTCTTTTTGGGTTTAGGGTACAGGGTACAGGGTATTGGGTTTTGGGTTTTTTTAATTAAATTTAATTTTTTTAATAATATAATTAATTATTCTATAAAATAAAACATAATAATAAAAATAATAATAAATAATAATAAAAAAAAAAAAAAATTACCTCAACAGTGATTCGCTGATGTGCCTCGGGGTGTGTGCCTTGGGATGAAGGGGTGCCCTTTTATAGAGTTTTTACGGTTTTAAAAAAAAAAAAAAAAGTACTAAGCCGGCCAGAAAATGGCCGGCTTAGGGAGGGAGTAAGCCGGCCATTTTCTGACCGGCTTGGGTATTTTTCGATATTGGGTCGAATTCTGGACATAATTAATAATTTGTATTAAACTTTGGATATTAATAAAAATGTCGGAATCAGGTACCTGACTGAATATGAATTCGACTTAAATAACTAAATTGCTTGAATAACGATAACTAGCCATTTCCTAAATAATATTCAAAGCAGAGTCCGAGAAAGAAAAAAAGGCCCAAAAATAAAGCCCAATATATTCTCTAATACACAAGAGTCCGAATAATTTTTTTGACTTATTAAATCATAACCGCTCACTTATTTCAATGGATCAGATTTATTTATTCTACCTCCACAAGTATCTGGGAGGATATGGATTCACTAAAGGACGAGACTTTCAAATTCCGTCATAAGCACGATTTATTTTTTTCTTTCTTAATAGAAAAAAGATTCAAAATCCCGACACATAAAATATTGGATTTTTAATTACACTAGCAGCTAAGTTTGTTTTGAAAACAAAATTGAAGAACCAAAACTTCCATTTCGCTAAACAAAATTTATACCTAAAACAATCCGGCCAGACCGGTATATAATATACTCCTCATTATATTAAACGTATAAAAATGATAAGAAAATTTTTATTCAATTCATAATGACATAAATGGCATCTTATAATTAAGTTTGTGGGGGAATTTGGGAGCCTGAATCCGGCTGAAAGTTTGGGGGGACCACACGTCTGGGAGATAAGCTTTAGAATTCTTTCCTCATTTGCATTTGCGAGATATTATATTCCGGTGATTGTTAGCAAAATTCATAAAAAAATGTTGTGGGGTCCAGAAAGTTGGACCAAAAGGATAGATCGATCTCCTACTAAGAACAAAATTAACTCCTAATTAACGAAATAGAAAAAAAAGTGGAATTTGCGAAGAATAATGTTGAGAGATTTCACTGTAATTAACGAAATAGCATTCGGATTTTTTTTTTATTTTTTTTCATGTTTTTGTTAATTAGAGATTAATTAATTTGAATTATTTGAATGTTATGGTTTATAACTATAACGGTTTTTATATATTTAGAATTCGCCAAATTGTTCACTGTTTCTGAAATTTAACATTGTTTGTTGACATATATACATGAAAAATGACGACTCCACGCAATCGCTTCCATGCATGTAAAATACGAAGAGGGTTAAAAAGTTTATTGTTTTTTTTGTCTTCATCATATTTTTTTTATTTTTTTAAGTTTTCCAATAATTAAGTTTTGAACTCATATATTAATATAAAATAATTTAATGTGATCTATATTATTTGCTCTATATGTGTATATGCATTATTATCTCTTTTTTATGAGATGAGCTATGCTACTCCATGGAGTAAAACGCGTTTGTACTTCACGCCGTATTTTTATTTTGAAAGTCCAAACGACCGATCCGAACAGCTCAACATGATCTCCATATTGAAATGTGCTTGGAGACCAAATTTTACATTTTTTAGAATTTTTTTACTATTTATTAAGCCACTTTGAAAATCTGAAAATCTGGGTGAACAGTAAAAAACAGTAAAAATTCTGGACTGCCGGATCAGTGATTTTCAAAGTGGCTTAATAAATAGTAAAAAAATTCTAAAAAATGTAAAATTTGGTCTCCAAGCACATTTCAATATGGAGATCATGTTGAGCGGTTCGGATCGGTCGTTTGAATTTTCAAAATAAAAATATAGCGGCGTGGAGCACCAACGCGTTTTACTCCATGGAGTAGCATAGCTCATCTCCTTTTTTATTTTATTTTTCCAATAAATCAACATGTTAAAAAATTAAAATCCAAAAATTATCCTCATTAATGTATTTTACTAGCTTTTGATACTAATCATAATAAAATTGAAATGTTGTAATTTTTTAGTTGTGCATAGAAAAAATGATATAGGTTATATCTATTCTAACAATTTTAATTTAACATTTGAGTTTAAAATTTTGAGTTACTAAAAATTTGAAAAATATAAACATAATAAAAATATAAAATATAGAGACATTTAATTACCTCCTTATAAAACATTCATCAGTTCATCTATCATCTCTAAATTCACCAACAGCTCTCTCAAGCCTCAACTTCTCACAAAAATGTAGGAAACAAAACAGTTGCCAATAAAAATTAAAAAATTATTTACATCAAATTTGTCTTTCCACTTTTTAAGAAAAAATTAAGTTGGATCCTGAACTTTTAATTACAATAGCAGCAAAGTTTGTGTTTAAAACTGCGACGGATCGCCGCGTCCCATTCTAGCTGACCTCATCATGTGTGGGTCCCACCCCCATCTCAACCCCCTTTTTTTTTTATATTTTGATAAGTAGCATCTTAACTTTCATGTTTGTCGTAATATTGAGGATGCGGCCTAAGGGCCTTTTTTTTATATATATGGGGCGATTTCATGTATCCCCTTCAAAAACTTTAAATTTACTCCTCTAAAATTCATAATATCATATTTACTCTTATAAAGTTTAAAAACTCATAAATTTACTCAATTTATTAATTTTTCTAATAAAACTCATTTGAATTTTAAATTATCTATTTTACTCTTTCTTCATCTTTTCTTCTTCTCCTTTCTCTCCGGTTTAGTCGAGGCGGTAGTCATGTTCTGGATATTGGATTGAAGTTCATCTTACCTGTGAGCCGCTTCAAGTTGTTACTTTTTTTTATAAATTTACTTATTAATATATTTGATAACTAGCTCTTGTGGTTCAAGACCATTTTTTTGTTTTTTGAGTGACTTAAGTTTCAATAAGGTAAGAAAATGAAATGCACCTTGCAAAAAGTTTAAGTTATGTGTGGCTAAAACAACGGGAGGGATTGCCCTTGAGAATTCGGTCTTTCTTTCGAAGCAGCGAGTGAATGAAGGAGCCAGCGTTGGGAAGAGCGAGCCTACCCCAGAGGGAGGGGCCCTGGGTGATTGAGCGCGTTTTTTCCTTTAGAGCACATGCCACGCATAGTTGGGTTGCTCATAGATAAGATAAACTTGAAACCAATTTCCAGAATAGGATTACCGTCTCAACTAAACCGGAGAGAAAGAAGAAGAAGAAGAAAAGAGAGAGAAATGATAAAATGAGCAATTTAAAACTTTTAATTGAGTTTTATTAGAAAAATTAATAAATTGGATAAATTTGTGAGTTTTGAAATTTTAGAAAGATAATGTAATAATATGAATTTTAGAGAAAGAAATACGTAATTTCAAAGTTTTTCAGGAAGGTACATCATACATGTAATTCCCTGTATATATATATTGAGTATGAGGACGTCATAGTGATGACATCATCTGTTAAGATTACCAACGGGTCCCACCCCATGTCAACCTTCTTCTTTTTCATATATTTTAGTAAGTAGCATCTCAACTTTCTATGTTTATTGTAATATTATAGCACATGTTCCTTGTCCTTGATACTCGGAGGTGTAGAGACTAGGAATTCACATCCCTGAGGTTATCAGTACAATTAAGATGGACAGTTCAAGATCGTTCTTTTAATTTGGCACGAATTTCAAAGTACAAATAATACTGCCTCCTGCGCTATCCCGAATCGGCTGAGAGAAACACAAGAGACAAGATACAAAAAAGTTATTATATTTTCTAATTTGGTTTGATTTGGTGTCTTTTACGATGAAGTATACCAGCAAAACAGACTTTGCTCACAGTGAAAACAATCAGTAGACTTTTATGGATTTTTGGGTTATTTATATCAAAAGAAAGGCGTCGAAGTCTAGTTTTCAGATAATATAATTTGTATATACAAAAATATTACAGTTTGGTACAGTTTTGACGATTTATCGACAGAGGTCAGAAATCAGAAAAACAAAAATTCAGAAATTCCAGTGAGCAGTCTTAGAAATTCGACCAGATTGAAAATTCAATTATGAATAAATGGCTATATGGATTTTTGGGTTATTTATATCAAAAGAAAGGCGTCGAAGTCTAGTTTTCAGATAATATAATTTGTATATACAAAAAAATTACGGTTCGGTACAGTTTTGATGATTTATCGATAGAGGTCAGATATCAGAAAAACAGAAATTCCATAATGAATATAAAAAAAATATTAATACAAAGCCCCTAAACCGAATTGGCATTTCGGTTTAGGCTAAAAAATCTCTTACACGCAAGGCCACACAGTTGGATGTGGGGAACTGTGAAAAAAGTATAAACCGAATTGCCATTTCGGTGCAGCAAAAAAAAAAAACCTCCAAACCGAAATGGCAATTCGGTTTTTACGGTTTTTGTAAAAAAATCAGTAATCAAGTTGTTTTTTTTAAATTAATTATTTTAATTACGTTTTATAAAAAAAATCCAATTCCCTATATATATATTGAGTATGAGGACGTCATGGTGATGACATCATCTGTTAAGATTACCAACGGGTCCCACCCCATGTCAACCTTCTTCTTTTTCATATATTTTAGTAAGTAGCATCTCAACTTTCTATGTTTATTGTAATATTATATTACATGTTCCTTGTCCTTATACTCGGAGGTGTAGAGACGGATCCATATCCTCCCAGGTACCGTAAAAGATTCTCTTTTACAGTTAGCTATTTACGGTTTGAGATTAACTCTCAGCCGGTTTGGGATTCGGGCTAGCGCACGGGGCAGTATTGTTGGGCTTTGAGATGCGTGCCAAGTTAAAAAGAACAGTCCAGATCAAGTAATTGTAAAAGATTCCCTTTTCAGGTACCTGGGAGGATATGGATTCGTGTAGAGACTAGGAATTCACTTCCCCTAAGGTTAGGACAAGTATCCTCTCTATTACTGTAAAAGATTCCCTTCACTTTACGGTTTGAGATTAACTCTCAGCTGCTTTGAGATTCGGACTGACAGAGGAGGCAGTATTATTGGGCTTTGAGATTCGTGCCAAGTTAAAAAGAACGGTCCACATCAAGTAATTGTAAAAGATTCCCTATTACGGTACCGGGGAGGATATGAATTCCTAAGGTTATCAGTACAGTTGAAATGGACAGTTCAGGATCGTTCTTTTAACTTGGCATGAATCTCAAAGCACAAATAATACTGCCTCCTGCGCTATCCTGAATCGGCTGAGAGTAAATCTGAGCTGTCCGTTTTAATTGTGTTGAGTGAGGAAACTGGAAGGATACGGATCCAGAAACTAGAGACACATTTTAGATATGCAAAATAACTCCTTGTCCTTTACGAAAAAAGTTATTATATTTTCTTGTCCGGTTTGATTTAATGTCTTTTACGATGAAGTATGCTAGCAAAACAGATTTTGCGCACAGAGAAAATAATCAATAGACTCCTACCATTTCTGTTAAGCAAGAATGACCAAATTTGTGTCTACATGATGCACATAATTTTGTGTGTTTTTAGTTTGTTTACAACTATATATTTTTTAAGACATTTGTTGTCTAATCTTATGTAACATAACATAGTAAATAATGAAATTGCCTATGGCCTTTACATAAAAAAAAGTTATTATATTTCTTTTTTATATATTACATGCTCCTTGTCCTTTACAAAGGAATTAAAAAAGCAAATGCGACGTTCTTTTTTCTTTTGTAGAGAGAGTTTATATAGATAAATGGGACAACCGATTATAGAGTTAACTCTTATCTATAATTTAAATTGGCTGTGTATTAAAATTCTATATTAAAATTCTAAATTAACGATTCAAATTTTTTTTCGACACATAATTAGTGATTCAATAATATCCAATTTACACCAAAAATTAATACTCAACCTATCTATATAATAAAAAAACTACGTGTAATTTTTTTCGGTCGTTAATTACAATCCTAATATATTCTAATTTTCTTATCTAAACTTTTTTGATCTTGACGACATTCTAAACATTTTGATTTGTGATTTCATTTTTTAAGAATATAAAAGATTCTCACGAATCAATGTTACAAATTTACCAAGTACCATACTGTTTCCGCCCCAAGAAAGTTCAGTGTTGCCTAAGGGCTTTTCATAAAAAAAAGAAAGAAAGTCCAGTCAGTGGTGGACCACCCCACTGGTAAGGAGATCATGGAATCTTTTTTTATTTATGTTCGGCGGTGGAGAAATGGGTAGAGGAATGAGCATGGGAAACAAAATTTGATCTGAAAATTACTGTTCACGTGAAAAAAAAAATTCACTCTGAATTTGAACTGAAAATTACTGTTCATGTGGAAAAAAAAAAATCACTCAACAGTAATATTTCAACAGCAGCCGAACAGGCCCTAAAAGATTCTTATGACTGGGATACAACAAAGAACAAGTATTCTCTCCATTACTGTAAAAGATTTCCTTCACTTTACGGTTTGAGATTAACTCTCAGCCGCTTTGAGATTCGGGCTAGCGCAGGGGTCTTTCTCTTCCTAATTTCTTTTGGGTAATTTTTCTGCTGAAACGGTGGAATTAAAAAAAAAAATTTGGTGGAAACTGGAAAGTATAAAATTAGATTTGGTTGTTCTCTGGTTTTGTTTTGCTTGGACGAGCAGCTCTGGAACAAGGAACGGGACTGAGCAGCTCTGGTACAAAATCAGACTCTCTGGCCGTTATGGAGCATAACGGCCTGGTTTTTTTTTTTTTCTGCGCCTCCCTGGCCGTTATGGAGCATAACGTCCCGTGTTTTGCTTATACGTTTATCGTTGCTAATCGGGCCGTGATGGTCTGGACGTTATGGACTATCACGTTTTTGCTACATCTCGAAATCCAACGAAAACGTTCTTCAATATCAATATTTTTTATATTTTCTATTAATAAAAATTTCGGCATATTCCAACAAGCCCCAGTTAGAAAAGAGCCTCTACACAAAAGAAAAAAAAAGTTAGAAAAGAGTAAGAATATACAAGCCCTGGTCTTGATGACAATCTAAACCTATTTGATCTTTTTTTTTTTTTTTTTTTTTTTTTTCTCCTGCAATTCTCCATATAGATGATTCTTAATATGATTTAAAATATGAATTTATTAAGAATATACAAGATTTACATGCAGAAGGTTATTCAATTAGAATTTGAAAACCCAAAGTGAATCTGTATTGATCATTTTAGCGAATTTTCGGTTCAATTAAGATCGTATTTCGAATATTTAATAAAAATGTTTAAATAAAAAAATGAGCACAAATCTTCATCAAAAAAAAAAATGAGCACAAACAAACAAGTAAATTATTCAATTGTCATTATGACAACCATGACAAGGACATCTTGGCATTTCTTAATTAATTGGAGAGCTCGCGCAAACCCACGACTAGGGGTGTCAATGGTACCTTTTTAGCCGTTTACCCGACCCGTATCGTATTCGATAAAGTGGGTATGGGTAAGATTTTTTTTTCGTTAGCTTATTGGGTATGGGTATGGATAAGATTTTTTTTTCGTTAACCAAATGAGTAAGGGTATGGGTAATGACTATTTCGTACCCGTTACCCTATAAGGTAATTATAAAATCTAAATATATATTCAATTCAATTTCCAGCTCACCTAAATATATATTCGTGTTTTTGAATTTTCTTGTTTTATAAAAAATAATTTAGTTGGAATTGATTGCACATTTATTTTTATTTTTTATTAGAAAAGCAATTATATATGTGTGAAATGAATGAGTTTTTGATGTTTAATTTGTAAAATATAATAAAACTAATTATTATATTAGTATTATCCGTTATTCACCCGCTACCGTTTCGTTACCCGATAATATTAACGGATAAGGGTAGGGTAGGGTAAGATCAATTTTTAATGGGTATGAGTAGGGTATGGGTAAAATTAATTTTAATGGGTATGGGTATGAAAATGTCTCCACCCGACCCGTACCGTACCCATTGACACCCCTACCCACGACACCTATTCTCTTAATCTTTTTCTCTCTCTTATATAAGCCTCTCTCCAGCCCTCTCAAACCGCATCTCCAAAATTTAGCAGCAAAAAAGTTATCAACAAATTAAACTATCTTGAAATGGCTGACAACCTCGCTCCCGGTGAACAGCTCCCTGCCGGCGCATTCAACCCACACCCTGATCCGGCAACAGTAGCGACGAACCTGGTCAGAGTCGGAGTCTACATTTCCTCGTGTGCATCTTCATCAATGCTGATGCCTCTGCCGCCTGCTGTCATGACGTCGCACATTCACATTCAGTATGCTTTTCGTGCTGCTCTCGTCATGATCTTTCTCTTCGGACTCGGGATGATAGGGATTGGGTGGTTAGTCGCCGACGATTCCTCGAGAAACACTGCCTTGGGAAGGGCTGTGACACGGGCATCTCAGGTTGTGCTCGTGTTCGCCGTCGCCTTGCGTGAGGTCGCCTCCACATCGACAACCCACGCCAATTAATATCACAAGTAGTTACGGTACTTATCATAATCTGTTTTTTTGTAAGGGAATTGTATATGTAAAATAATTTTACTTTGACGCAAGGTACTATGTGTGAATGTGTGTGTGTGTGTTTGTCTGTGTGAGAGGAGAAAATGGAATAAATTGTTGATGTTTTTTTAATATATTAGTAATTTGTTTTAATATATTAGTAATTTGCTCATCTGTTTTTAATGGCACGAACCCAATAATTGGTGATCCATATAATTAACCTCCTAAATGTTTAAAGAAATTGAGATTGGGACATATATATATAGGAGGAGGCTACAACTATCCAAAAAATTTGAGAACTAATTTATATATTTTCTTAGAGATTTGAGGTACTTATTATATATACTGTGGTTATGTTATAAATTATTTTGGTGGATTTTCAGTTCAATTAGGATCATATTGATCTTTGTAAAAATGAATAAAAATAACACATTTAGGGCACAAAGAAACATGTAGATCATTTTATATTATAAGAGTATATTTTTAATAACTCCACATTATTCTCTAAAAAAAATAACTTTAATTTAATTAACTTGTATGAAATAACAATATATTGTTTAAATAAAAAAATTTAGAAGAAGAAAATCATATAAATTACAATCGCATATAGTCTATTGTATTACACATAGCACCAATCAGTCAAACTATGATTTTAAATGATGTATTAAAATTTTGACATTCAAAATATTTCATATTTCTAAATAGAAAGAAAATTAAACAAATTACAAATTCTACAACGCCGATAAAATAATTTAGCATTTATTTATTAACTATTAATATATGTAATATGTATATAAATACGAGTCTATTAACTATAGATATTTACCTATGGGTCCAGGCGAAAGACCAAAAAGATAGAGAAATTTCATATATACCCCTTGTAAACCTCACCAGACTGATCTAGTCCGCATCGTCTGCATTAACTCAAAAGAGCATCTTTTGAGTCAATGCTTCTCGGTTAAAATTTGTGGACAACGTTGTCTGATTTTAAATGGAGTCAATCCGGCCACAACCTATAATTTGTGGACCCATTAATATTAGTGTAGATCTAGTTCGCACAAATTTTAAAGCAAATTGGACGGTCCAGATACATTAACTCAATGATACTGACGGTTTGTAATAATTTTATTTTTTATTATCATGCCCGAAAAAGTACATATTTTTTTTTGAGTGAGTCTATGGTACGATGCGTATTACACTTCTGAGTGTAATTCAAAATTCAGACCTTTGGATCTTCATCAATATTGGTGCAGTAGATGTGCGCTGATCAAGTATTAACGGAGCGCCTCCGTTAAGGTTTTGGACTTCTGTCTATTATTTCCCCTCTCCAGTCTCCAGCGATGAACTCTCTCTCTCTCGCGACTTCAAATGCCGGGTGCCTCCGGCTAGGGTTTTCTCTCCTCTGCCCCGTTCCACTTCGTGAATTATAGCCAGGCGCCTCCGCCTCTCTCTCTCTCTCAAATCCCTTCTGCCTCTCACGTGACCCCTCTTTGAGTCAAGTGCCTCCAGTTCCCACTCCGTAACTCCACTTTATCTCCTCCTAATGTTCATTCTACCCATCAATTTTGTGTTTAGTCTCAATTAGAGGATGTTTAGCTTGATTGCTTATTAATTTTGTAGTGTTATACTCTTTACTTTTCTTTTATCTTTTCTTCCCAGTCTTCAGGTTAATTTTCAATTTGGCTAAATTACAAATTGTTTTTACAGCTTTTGAGAAGTTAGAATGATGTCTTGGTGCACTCTTTATATTCATACATTGCTAACCAACGCACACCCCTGAGATTCAAATAATTGCTGATCTAATTAGTAAGGCGATGTCCAGCTACTTGTGCTCTGGCACTGAGATTGATAATCGAAGGAGATGATTGAATATAGGGCCTGAAGAAGAAAATTGACAATTCACTTATGACAATCACTAGACTTGGCATAATTAAACCTATAACTTGTGTATGAAAACTGAAGTACAACCTATAACTTCTTCCAAGATAATAAACCTGTAAAATTGATTTTCATTTTAACTTGTGTAGTTTGATTCACTGCTGAGATGTCACTCGGAGATGCTTCAAGTAGTGTAGGCTCATTCAACGAAGCTCATTCCTTGGACTCGCCTACAATAGATAGCCATGGCATTATAAAACTTCGGGTAATGATTTTTATATATTGAACTTAATTTGTTCCCTTCAAATATGTTGATCAAGAGACTTATTTTTTATGCTAAACAGATGGATGGCGATGATCCTTATATTGGATTTGAGGAATTTCTAGCTCTCGAGTATCCCATAAATTCGGAAGGAGACGATTTATTAGCAATAGAAGAAGAAGAAGAAGAAGATTTATTAGCAATAGAAGAAGATTTAGGAGTTGGAGAAGGACAAGGGGAGGAAGGGGAAGATTATGAGGAACAAAAAAATGAGCAGAGTGGAACAAAATCAGAAGAAGATGAGGCTGCTATATCCGATACTGTGCAACCTTATGTTGGCAGGGAATTTATGTCCGCTGATGAGGCCTACAAGTTCTACAACGCCTATGCTGGCCATGTTGGATTTAGTATTCGAAAAAATACACGGACTAAATCAAGAAATGGTTTGTCATCTGTTAGACTTGTTTGCTCGAAAGAAGGATTTTCTCCACGTCAGATAGCTGAACAAAAGCGAGAGAGTGAGAGTTCAAAAAGTGTGAAGACACCTGAGAGGGAGTACGGGACTACTAGAACTGGTTGTAAGGCATGTTTCAGGGTAAAGTTAGTAAAAGGAGGAGTTTGGCGTGTGACCGTTTTTATGGATGATCACAACCATGATCTGATTCGATCTCCATCTAAAATTCGAAATCTCCGATCACAGAAATGCATCATTGCAGAAGATAAGGAAATAATCAAGGACATGAGTGCTCAAAACATTGGTACATCACAAATATTAGAGTATATAGGTAAGAAGTGAGGGGGGAAGAGAAAGTTGACTTTTAAGAAAAAGGATGTGAGTAATCAAATCGCAACCCAGAATAGGAAGCTCAAAGGGATTGATGTTGAAACCACATTGACTTACTTTCGAAAAAAACAAGAAGAAGATGCTGAGTTTTTCTATGCCATAGATGCAGATGAGAACGGTGCTGTTCAACATATATTTTGGGTTGATAGTAGGGCAAGAAGGGCATATTTAGAGTTTGGAGACGTTGTCACGTTTGACACCACCTTCAACACCAATAGATATAGCATGCCATTGGCACCATTTATTGGGGTAAACCATCATCGACACTCTATTTTTTTTGGCATGGCACTTCTTAGATCAGAGAAAGAAAGAAATTTTACATGGTTGTTCGAAACATGGATCACGGCAATGTACGGGAAGCATCCAAAAGCTATCATTACTGATCAGGATCCTGCAATGAGGGTGGCTATTAGGAAAGTTTTTCCAAATACCATACATAGGTGTTGTCAATGGCATGTGATGAGAAAAGCAAAGGAGAAGTTTATGTCTTTGTACAATTCAAAAATTGGTTTCAAAGACCAATTAGGGTATGTGATTAACAATAGCTTGACAATATTGGATTTCGAGAAAGCTTGGGCAACCATGTTGGACAAGTTTGAGGTTAATGACAACAACCATCTGAAGGTTATGTACCACAAACGTGCTGAATGGGTTCCGGCATACTTTCGTGACACCTTTTTTGCGGAGATGTCCACCACCCAACGGAGTGAGAGCATGAATGTCATATTGAAATTGTGGGTGCACAACCATACATCTATTTATCAATTTGTAATTAATATTGAAAGTATGGTTGAGGGTATTTGGCATAAAGAGAGCGATGAGGATATCAAAACCATGAATGAGGTGCCACGCCTATGGTCTAAATACCAAATAGAGAAAGAGGCACGTCAAGTTTATACAAGAAGTAACTTTTCTGTGTTTAAGGAGATATTAAAAGAGACTACACTAGGTATTGTCATCGAGCGTGAAAGAGACGTTCTATATGAGGTTATTACAAGGACAAATCCTTCCATTCACAATTGGGTTCCAGAAAATTACATGGTTGAGGTTGACAAAGACAATGAAAGGTTCTCATGCAATTGCAAAGGATTTGAATTTGAAGGGTTCTTGTGTCAGCATGCAATAAAAGTGATGCATCATGTGGGTATAGAGCACCTTCCCTCGCATTACATTATAGAAAGGTGGTGCAAAGAAGCCAATGCTAATGCGAAGAGATCTGTTGTTGAGAGAAGCATGGATATAGGGGAATCTGAGGCTCTACGAGCATTTAGGAAGGCCACTCTACGTCAAGAGCTCAAGGAACTTGAAGACTTAGCTTCACAATCAGGCACTGCCTTTAGGGTGGTAAGGTCTAGGATTAGTGAGATAAAGAATGAGGTAAGACCTATGGTAGCCGAGATTATAGATCAGCTGCTAGTACCAATCCAAGTAGTAGAAAAAGGGGAAGTAGAAATGGAGGATGTAGATAAAGAAGACAGAGATGAGGATGGTGTGATGTATCTTGATCCTCCCATGTCACAATGCAAGGGGAGAAAGAAAAGACCAGGACGTTTTAAACCTATTGTTGAGACCATCACTAGACAAGGAATAAATTGCGGTTATTGCCACGCAAAGGTGGCTCATAATATTAGAACATGTCCAAAGGTATGTGCTGTTGCACTTTACTATTTTTTTAAAACAAAAAATTGAACAGTAATAGTAGACCTATATTTTGCTAATGCTTGTTGTATTGTTGAACATGTCCTAAGATATTTAATTTTGTATTGTAATATTTTTTAAGCAGAAAATTGAACATTCAATGTCATTATTGTAACAGCTTGATTTTAATTGTAGCGCAAAGAAGATCTTGCTAATGGAAAGAAAATGCGAGAGGAAGAAGAGAGGTATCAATGAGAAAGATAGCATGGTCAATTAAAATAGATTGTGTGATTTTGTTTACAATGTATTTTGTTGCAATTTAAATTGCTTTGTCTCTTTGATTTTGGGCATTTGATGAATATATATATATATATATATATATATATATAAACACATACAGTGGTTTTAGATGGTTAATTGCTGTCATAGAATATAGTTGACTCTACTCAAGTAATATTTCTGGTATTTTGATGCGACTAATCTCTTAGATTATCTATATCCATGGTAAAATTATGCGAACTCATGGATTGACATGGGTTTGTTCTAGGTATTTTATCGATTTTTTTTAACTACACAAATTATGAAATTAACCTGAATGAATTGAATGCCAAGTGCAAAGGCACACAAAGAAGTGGCTCTGGTCTTAGTTTAAAGTCATGAAATAGAAATGATAAAACATGAGACACATACATAAAGAATATGGACGATGCCAATTTGGAGTCATTCAAAATATGCAAATGATAAAATTCTCCATTCAATTTTTATTTGTGCGCAATTAGTACACTAGTGGTACAAAAGCAAACATAAGACATGCTTGCAAGAATTAGTACACGAATATCAGTTTAATGTAGCAAATTTTCAAATAAAAACAAACACTTCATACAGCGCTATTAACTAATAACATCTATTTTCAAAATTCACATTTAACATAATGTAAAAATACAAACCATGCATTTAGATCAACATGCTGATACACCACAGAACATTATAACCATGCTGATGCCAACTTCTAGCTACCATCATTCAAACCAACAAAAACCTTTAATACCCCCAAAAATATTTCAATACAAATTGCCCAACTGATTCAAGATTTTATTCTCTCAATCGTGATATATCTCTCCAACGCCCAAGCACAATGAATTACCATTCTCTAAATTCATAGAGATGTGAGTTTTTGTATCAGAATTCGATCTTGAATTCATGTCCCATTGGGAATCAGATTCGGAGCAGCGAATGCTTAGCCTGGTTGGCTTGTCAGATCCGGCGGCTTGTAAGCAGTAGTAAGTGCCTTTCACAGTCAGAAATTTTTGTGGGGTGTATTCCCATGCATCAGATGCGTTGCATGGACCAAGCATTAGTGGTGCAGTTTGGGTTGTACGCAACACGCATTTGCCGGTTGATGGATAAAAAATTACATTGGATGGCCGCCTTGCGGTGAGAACTGTACCTGTAGTTGTAATAGGATTTTTTAGGAATGTTTATCTCAATATGGTGATTTGGAAATTGCCAAGGAATCAAGTTGTGACTGCTGAGGTATAGTCAGGTTGACTCCAATGATCACTTACAAAGAATTGTTTGATTTAGTATCGATCATGGGCTAATTAAATTGGGTACTTAAAGTGGGACTGGTTAAATGACAAGCCAGTATGTACCAGTAGCAACTGTGGGAAGTTGAGTTGTGCTTAAAACTGCAATCAGATCAGCAGCAAATCAGTGATACCAAACTGATCGTCAATCTCAGTGCCAGAGCACAAGTAGCTGTACATCTACTAATTACATCAGCAATTGTTTTGAATCTTAGGGGTGTGTGTTGGTTAACAATGTATATATAAAAAAGGAGCTGAAGTGAGTAATTAACCTGTTGATTGGGAGCGGGAAAGAAGGAGCTGAAGAGAGAGACCTCCTTCGGTGAGGGAGCGTCGACGAGCACAAGCGCGAGAGAGAGCGACGACGAGATTCCACTACGAGGGAGAAAGGTACAGGGGCTTAACTCACAGCACAACTTTTGACGAAATTGAGAGTCGGTGCGAGGTAGTTCGGCGCGAGCGCGAGAGAGCGACTTCTTTTCCAGCGCGAGGCGGAGGCGCCTGGTTAGGGTTTATCGTTGGAGAGACATAGGGAGGGATTGAGCGGAGAAATAAGAGACGGAATTAGAAAAATTAACAGAGTCTCTCCATTAATTACTTAGATCCAGCGAATCTCACAGCACGACTCTTGACGAAAATCTAAGAGCTCAGATTTTGAATTACGCTCAAAATGGTAATACGCGTAGTACCATAGACTCACTCTTTTTTTTAACAATGATACCGATTTTATGTTATCGCGTCCGAGAAGTACATCCTTCGGACCGGGCTTCTCGGGCATCCGATAGCTGACTGAATCCGCTCCGAGGATTTTTGTTGAATAAGAGGAATGATACAGATTCGGATACTGATAATTTCGTTAATAGGCAAGATGTGGGGCTAAATGTCTAAATACCATATTATAATACTATAATATCATATTATAAAACTTAATTTTTCTTACAAATTTTTAATGTTATAAAAGTTAATCATGGATTGAAAATATCTATCTTACACGAGCAGGGTTCAAATGCCTCATATCTTTCATGCTTCGCATTCTTATCTTTGTTTACAATGTCCCAATAATTGATCCAAATAGCTTAAGATGATCTCCATATTAAATTGTACTTGGAAACCAAATTTTATATTTTGGAAAATTTTGTTTACTATTTTTTAAGATAGGTACAAAATCACTTTTTTCTGAAAAATAGTAATATTGTACCCATGTTTAAAAGAAATATAGTAAAATATTTTCCAAAAACATAAAATTTGATCTCCAAGTACATTTTAATATGGAGATCATGTTAAGCAGTTTGAATTGACTGCTTGAAATTTGAAAATTGTTAATTAACGGATAGAACTTACAAATTACTTCGTTAATATTCGTGCAGAAGCGGATCTTGCGAGCGTAGCAGTATCACTGGTTCTGCAAGGAATCACAAGCCGAAGCCGGAAGCCCTGCGTTTTCCACGACCTAAGACCTTCAATTATTAACAGAGTTTCTTAGTGCGTTATTCTCTCTTTCTTGTCAGTCACTATTCTGTTATGATATATATTAGAGAGACAGAGGGACAAGATCTAGTATATATAATACTAACACACCTCTTCATGAAGGGTCTGCACCTCTTCATAACGGGTCGGGTTTTGGATTCAGGTTTCCCATAACGGGCGTACCATTTAATAAATCCAACATCTCCCACTCGCACAAAATGGGATACCCGCTATAAACTAAGAGAACGTAATCTCTTAACTCTGTTAAAATTCATACAAGGAAATAGGCCGTGACCAGCATATTTTAATTTGAGAGCATATGTTGTTATCCAACTGTTAGGTATGTATAACAACATCTAAGTAGAGTAAATATGCAGTACCCCAGATCATCAAGTTACATTTTTTAAGTATTACAGGATCTCTTTTATGTATTGATACAACCATACTTATATATTCACAATTATGTTACATAAACATAATTGGTGCACCAGTGAATATAACCTAATGTAATACTTAAATGATCTTTTTCTTTTATCTAGAATCTCTTCATTCCAAATCAATTGCTATTCAGATATGTTCTATTAGATCGCATCATACATGATCATTGGCAACATTCCAAAATAACTAATTGAAAAGAAACTTCAAGTATTTAGTAAAAAATCGAAGAGTACTATGAGATTCTTTTTATCTCTCGGGTCTCACACAACAAAGAAGAAGAGATCATATCTTCTGTTACCCTGTTGGTCAATTGCACATATGGTATGAAACATATGTTACGGTATTATTCTCCATTTCTTATGGAGCGTATGTCTAAACTAAAATTTAATACCGTACAAGTGATAGTTCAGATATACACAATATCTAACTTGAGTCCACATCTCTACTTATCATATAAATCCAATAACATGACTCCCACTTGGCATAAGACAGTTAAGGTAAATAGTGGGTATTTCACCTTCGGTCATAATAGTATATTCATATGACCTCATCTTGATTCTCTATCAAGGCGATATATATTTTAAGCACTTGCTCTCACATTTTGTATCATGTCTAGCTTAAAATCAATCTCATTTCTATGTCCTACTAAGACATAGAAGCGATTGCCTGTGTGAGAAGGCCAATCAACTGTCTGACATACCTTTCATTTTATATCTTATGTGTTAAGCTAAATATATTGGTATTAAATAATTTGTAACAATTATAACATAAATGAATAAGAAAATAGCATTCATTGCATTTATCCCACAAATACAAATATACATAATATACTGTTCAATCAAAAAGTATAATTACAATCTACGTAACCCTAGAGACTTAACATGGCCAATAAACACATCTCTAGGTATTGCCTTTGTAAAAGGATCTGCCACCATTTTGTGTGTAGATATGTACTGCATGCAAACTTGCTTTTTCGCCACCATGTCTCTAACGAAGTTATACTTAGTATCAATGTGTTTGGTCTTTGAGTGATACTTGGGATCTTTTGTATAAGCGATTGCTGCTTGGCTATCGCTGTATACCAACACTGAGTTAGTTTCATTCTCATCGAAACCCAAGTGATTCAAAAATCTTTTAAGCCAAACTGCTTCTTGTACTGCTGCTGAAAATGCTACAAATTCAGCTTCCATTGTGGATAAGGATATGCAACTCTGTTTCTTACTACTCCAAGAGATAGCTCCATTACTAAGTAAGAAAACATAGCCTGAGGTAGATTTTCTTTCATCTAAATCTCCTCCCCAATCAGCATCTGCGTAACCCATGAGTTGCAGATTTTCTCCTTGAAAACACAATGAATAATCTGCAGTACCTTTCAGATATCTAAGTATTCTTTTTACTGCTTTCCAATGGGACTGTCCTGGATTGGCTTGATATCTACTCACCATCCCAACGGCGAAACTGATATCCGGCCTAGTACACATCATAGCATACATGAGGCTGCCAACAGCACTTGAGTAAGGAACTTTTTCCATTTGTGCTTTTTCATCTGGAGTCTTTGGACACATTCTTAAACTAAGACCTTCGCCTTTTGCTATCGGAGTATCAATGGGTTTACAGTCTTGCATATGAAACTTTTCAAGTACTTTCTTGATGTAATGCTCTTGCGATAGAGCTAACATCGTCTTGGAACGATCTCTTTCAATCTTCACTCCAAGAATGTATGCTGCTTCACCCATATCCTTCATATCAAAATTGGAGGATAACCATTCTTTAATGATTTTCACATACTCTTTATTGTTACTAGCCAACAGTATGTCATCCACATAAAGTGATAGAATCACAAATTTTTCTTTGGATCTTTTGACATACACACAATGGTCTTCATCAATCATTTCGAAATCAAATGATATGATTGCTTGATGAAACCGAATGTACCACTGTATGGAAGATTGTTTGAGACCATAAATAGATCTCAACAATTTGCACACTTTGTGCTCTTGACCTTCAGCAACAAAACTGACAGGTTGTTCCATATATATCTCTTCTTCCAGATTGTCATTTAGAAACGCAGTTTTAACATCCATTTGATGCAATTCCAAATCTAAACTGGCAACAATAGCTAGTATCAATCGTATAGAAGTAAATCTTACAACAGGAGAGAAAGTCTCTTCATAGTCTATCCCCTCTTGTTGTGTATACCCCTTAGCAACAAGACGTGCCTTATACCTCTCAATCGAGCCGTCAGCTAGACGTTTAATCTTGAGAACCCATTTGTTCCCAATTGCCTTGCGTCCTTCAGGGAGATCAACTAATTCCCAAACATTATTTGATCTCATTGACTCCATTTCTTCTTCCATTGCTTTCATCAATTTCTCTTTAGCAGGACAAGTGAGAGCCTCTCGAATATTTCTTGGCTCTTCTTCATCTTGCATGACAATCATGTAAGATTCATTTTCGATTGGAAAATGACGTTTAGGAACTCTAGCACGATTGCTATGCCTAATTTGTGATTGTGCTGAACTTGGCTCAGCATCATCTACTGACTTGCTCCCACTTGGATGAGATACTGTTGGAGGTTCAGGAATATGCACCAAACGATTTGCAACAATCAAATCATTTTGCTCCTCTTCTTCTTATAGAGAAAACTCCTGACCTATCTCACCCTTTCTTGGAAATTCATTTTCCAAGAAAATGACATCTCGGGACTCAAATTCTGTTACACTCCCACTCGATTGTTCACCAATGAACACATAACCTTTGGAATGTTCAGAGTATCGTATAAATATACTCTTTTTACCTCGTGGACCTAATTTACCATGTTGATGAGACGAATCATGAACAAAGGCTGTGCATCCCCAAGGTCTCAGATTACTAAGATCTAGTTTTCTATTATTCCAAAGTTCGTAAGGAGTTGAAGAAACAGATTTAGAGGGTACTCGATTTAGAATATAGGCAGCAGTCAATAATGCATCACCCCAAAAATTGATTGGCAGATTTGCTTGAGCCATCATTGACCTAACCATTTCCAAAAGAGTCCGATTTCTCCTTTCAGCCACTCCGTTTTGCTGTGGAGTATATGGTATGGTTAGTTGCCTAAGTATTCCTTTTTCTTCGCACATTTGTTTGAACTCATCAGACAAATATTCGCAACCACGATCTGTTCGTAAGGCCTTAACCTTTCTGTCTAATTGATTTTCAACCAAGGTT
The DNA here is from genome assembly GCA_011114355.1 of Carex littledalei. Lineage (NCBI taxonomy): Eukaryota > Viridiplantae > Streptophyta > Magnoliopsida > Poales > Cyperaceae > Carex > Carex littledalei. Next base: position 15,342,882 of record CM022083.1, on the reverse strand, counting down.
ATAAATTTCTTGAAACATGCAAGAGCATCAGATTTATGAGAGATCAAATAGACGTGACCGTATCGCGTATAATCATCAATGAAGGTGATAAAGTATCTACCTCCATGTCGTGCCCTCACATTCATTGGTCCACAAATGTCAGAATGAATTAATTGCAATGGAAATTCAGATCTGGTTCCTGTTCCAAATGGTTTTCTTGCTATTTTTCCTTTTAAACAATTTTCACATGTTGGTAGACTAACCCTTTCAATCTGGCCTAACATGCCTTCTTTGGCTAATCTATCCATTCGTTGCTGTCCAATATGGCCTAATCTCATATGCCATACATTCACATCAACATTTTCATCAGCATATGATGTAATTAAAGAAAAATGGATATTAGAAGAAGTCATTATATTAATAACATCCAAAATAATAAAACCATTCGATACATATCCATAACCATAACACACATCATCCAGATACAACTTAATACTAGTGCCACACATGTTCAAAGTAAATCCAAATCTAAGAAGAACAACTACAGATACAAGATTTCGTCGAATGTCAGGTGCAAAGAGAACATCATGTAAGAGGAGGGTTCGACCATCACGCATATCCAACTTGCATGTGCCTATACCCTTGACTGGTACACGAGAGTTGTTTCCTACATAAAGCCATTTTGAACCTTGCGGAATTCGACGAAAATCCACAAACAAGTCACGATCTTTGGCTACATGGTCTGTTGCCCCTGAGTCTACAGTCCACAAAGGATGAGAATCAGCAATAAAAACAGAACTGGAAACATATGAAAAATGTGAAGGTTTTTCTGTAATTTGTACCTTGCGGGGCTCTTTGCATTCACGAGCATAGTGACCCTTATTGCCACAATTGAAACACTTGATTTTGGCTTTATTATGCTTCTTAAAATTGTTCTGAGAAGCCTTTCCCTTGCCACGATCCTGCCCCTTATGTTTTTTCTCTTGTTTGCCCTTGCCCTTGTGACTATAATTTGACTTACGCTTCTGGCCTTCCCCTCCATGAGAGCTTGAACCAGCCAAATGCACAGCAGTTTCATTTTCTTGAGGCTTTGATGCCTCAATACGATCTTCCTCAAGTTCCAGATGCCTTGCTGCATCGTTGAGAGTTGTAATACTCTCGTTGTGGGTCAGATTCACCTTCATGTGTTCCCATGTATGAGGAAGTGAACGAATCACTGCTTGAAGTTGTTGTTCATCAGTCAAAACATGGCCAGCGTCCTTCAACTCACTAATCATATTTGACATCTCCCTGAGATGTTGCCGCATGCTATGATTAGGACGCTTCTTGTAAGTGTCAAACTTGATGGTGAGTTGTCTCAGTTTTGTAACAGAAGTTCCACCGAACTTCTGCTTTAAAGCAAGCCACATCTCTTTGGCAATCTCATATTGCCTAAACTCACGCATCACATCATTGTCCATACTGCTCAGCAATGTAATGCGAGCAATAGAGTTCTTCTTTTTCCAGGACTCATATGCAGCACTGTCAGTAATGTGCTTTTCAGTTTTACCTTTTTCTGGTTCGGTTAGGATATGATCCAGGACCGTAAGAACCTCTTGTTCTTCCAGGACATACTGAATTTTCATGGCCCAAATCTCATAATTATCGCCATTCAGTTTTTCACCCTTATTCAGTTCTGCCACAATATTCCTAGATGCAGATGCCATTTCACTAAGAAATTACAATTAAACTAAGTTAGGACATATCACAATTCTGATGGCTTAATAGAAATTATTTAATACCTAGCATAACACTTCCAGTTTTGCAACAACTGTGAAATAATTTAATAATAATAATACCTATAGATTAAAATCGAAAGATCACTAAATTTCACAATCATCTTTTAATTCCATAAATTTTATTATCAGTAATTATTTCACTATGCAAAACTCCCACTAAAAATTATACAAATAATGTACAATAAATTTTTTTTTTTATATTAAAAAAAAATTCGGACTAATTATGCATAACAGAATAATTTGATACAGAAAAAAAAAATTTATTCGGACTGATTATATAAATTGTATAATTGATTAAACAAAATTTGATTAAAAAAATCCGTATGGTTCAAAAAAAAATTTCATTAATAACTCTAAAATTCGATTTTGCAAAACCACTGTTATGTAATATGTATATATATAATAGAGAATCAAGACAATAACAAGAAAGTCATTGTAGTGTAATGGTAAGGTCTTTGGCACATGTGGCATAGGACTAGGGTTCAAGGCCCAGCGGCTACAATAAAAACCTTTTATTTTCACGGTTCATCATCAAGATATGGACCAAGTCTATTTAGCTTGAACCGGTGTATACAATCTCTCCATTTCTCAGAGTAATGGACACATCCATTAGCGCAGGTTGAATTAAAATTGGATCTCATACAATTTGGAAGTATAAAAATGGTCCACACCAAATATCAACCATCCAATCCGGAAAATTGAAAATTCGGCAAGTTCCGAGAATTCTGGAGAAAAAATGGTTCTTTAGACGGTTGTAATTCATTTGGACCAAAAAATTGTCCAACCCAGTTGTATTAGATCCAAAATAAACTAAAGATGCATTGTTTTGCTTTGCATCTCCAATTTCCACTGTACAAGACCACTATTTTGCTATGCATCTCCAAAAGATGCATTTAAAAAATCTCCAAAACAGTTCATTTATTCTAAATACGTTTTATAAAATTAAATTTGTATTCAGATTTATCAAATTTACACAAAAAAAATTGTAAATCAAATCTGAAAATTTTTATATAGAAAAATTAATTAATTTTGCAAATCTAATTTATTTTCGAATAAAATCTGAAATTTGTCAAATCAAACCAAAACAGTGAACAAATTTGACGATTCTGAAACATAAAAATTAATTTTAAAAAAAAAGTCCGTATTATGTATTATAAATACCAGAATACGTGAAATTAGTTTTCAAACATTATTCTAATGTATAAACAGATTTTACTGAAAATTTAAAACCAGAATACATGCTATTAAAGCTCTGATACCAATGTTAATTAACGGATAGAACTTACAAATTACTCCGTTAATATTCGTGCGGAAGCGGATCTTGCGAGCGTAGCAGTATCACTGGTTCTGCAAGGAATCACAAGCCGAAGCCGGAAGCCCTGCGTTTTCCACGACCTAAGACCTTCAAGTATTAACAGAGTTTCTTAGTGCGTTATTCTCTCTTTCTTGTCAGTCACTATTCTGTTATTATATGTATTAGAGAGACAGAGGGATAGGATCTAGTATATATAATACTAACACACCTCTTCATGAAGGGTCTGCACCTCTTCATAACGGGTCGGGTTTTGGATTCAGGTTTCCCATAACGGGCGTACCATTTAATAAATCCAACAAAAATGAAACTAAGGATAAAGATTTGAAGTTATTATTTGAATCCTCTGTGTGATAATCTCATTGGAATTCCAAGAAAAGTTTGAATTTCACAATCAAATTCATATTGGGGAATTCCTATAGACGTTGTCCTCCAATAATTTCTGAGAATCACAACAACATAAGAATTTTATATTTTTTACCAAGGAACTTTTAACCAAGGCTGCAAGGCAACTTGTGTTCTTGATCGAACTTTTGTTGATTATTAATAATAGTTTATATATTTATATTTAACTTTTTTGCAACAAAATCTTATGAACGTACAAAATTCCTTAGTCCAAAAAATATAAATTGGAGGATTATTATGTTATAGAAGATAGTCATGAATATTTGAAAATATCATGATCCAACTTAGCGGACACAAATAAAAAAAAGATAAAAAATGTTTTTTTCTTATTTATTAAGTCGCTTTTGTGATTATATGTTTTTTTTGTTAGATATAAAAAATGTGTTTATTTTTTTAAAATTATATAAACTCTATTTTTGGTGGATCTTTCGATCAGTATCAAACACCAAGGAAATATTATTTTTCTATTTTGGTTAAATATGGATAATGCATATTAAAGAAATAATTATAGGTATCTTTTTTTTTATAATTTAAATAGGTTGTGTCAAGCATGATTAATTTTTGGACACTTAATGAGTAACCCAATAATATCTAATTATAAAGAGATTTTTCAAATTTCGTGTCAGATCAAAATAAGAGTCTCTTTCTATTTCTACCAAATCAGGTACCTGACTGAATATGAATTCGACTTAAATAACTCAATTGCTTGAATAACGATAACTAGCCATTTCCTAAATAATATTCAAAGCAGAGTCCGAGAAAGAAAAAAAGGCCCAAAAATAAAGCCCAATATATTCAAAGCAGAGTCCGAATAATTTTTTTGACTTATTAAATCATAATAACCGTTCACTTATTTTAATGGACCAGATTTATTTATTCTACCTCCACAAGTATCTGGGAGGATATGGATTCAAAAAGGACCAGACTTTCAAAATTATACATATATAGAAATCAATTTACAAGCACAGATAAGTACTGTAATTACTACCTTTAAAATATTACAATTCAAAATCACGACACATAAAAGATTGGACTTCTAATTACACTAGCAGCTAAGTTTGTTTTGAAAACAAAATTGAAGAACCAAAACTTCAATTTTCGCTAAACAAAATTGAAGATTGAACTTGAGTTTTCCACTGATACACGAATGAAAAAAAAAAAATACAAACTTAACAGTTTTGACTAAGGACAGAGATTTAAATAATGGCATCTCAAAAAATTAATTGGAGAGCCCGAGGCCCGAACCGGCCCGAAAGATAATTAACACATGCTACGAATGAAACCCGCGCAATCTCATTCCTTCCCTATAAATACAACATTCATCACTTCACCAAGCAACCAAAAAAAATCATCAACAGAAGTAACTTCAAATGGCTAACAACATAGCTCATGGCGAACTGGTCCCTGCCAGTGTATTCAACCCGCACCCCGATCCGGCAACACTAGCCCCGAAGTTGGTCAAAGTCGGAATCTTCATTTCCTCATCGGCAATTTCCGCAATGCTGAGACCTCTGCCGCGTGCTATCATGATGTCGGACATTCACATTCAGTATGCTTTTGGTGTTGCTCTCGTCATGATCTTTCTCTTTGGGCTCGGGATGATAGGGATTGGGTGGTTGGTTGCCGACGACCCCACTAGATATGCTACCTTGGGAAAGACCATGGCGCGGACGTCTCATGTTGTGCTTGTGTTCGCAGTAGCCTTACGTAAGGTCACCTCCACATCGACAACCCACGTACGCTGATACCGACAGCACGTAATTACAGTACTTATATGTGCTTGTAAATTGATTTCTATATATGTATAATTTTCATTGGTATGAGATCTGTATATGTAAAATAATTATACTTTTAAGCTATGTACTATGTGTGATGTGTGTCCGTGCGCATGAGAGAGGAGAGATGTAATAATTTATTGAATTGAATTGAGTAAAGCTTTATTGGATAATTATTCATGTCATTACAATACAATGTTGATGCATTTTACCTATTTCTGGTAAGCTTCGGAAAACACGGTAAAAAGAGAAGAAGGTAGAAAAGGAGGGTTGAATCTGCAAATTTACAATGAGTTGTTAAGTTAAGTACCATCATTGATGATGTTTAAATTGCTATGTATCTCCAACATATGTCAATGGTGTAATTGTTATTGCTTGTATTTTTTTGCATTTCCCATTGTTGTTATGTAAATTTTTGACAACTAATTTATTCTTTTAGAGTTTTGACGTATTTATTATACTATAATTATAATTATTTATATGTCAATGGTGTAATTGTTATTGCTTGTATTTTTTGGCATTTCCCATTGTTGTTATGTAAATTTTTGACAACTAATTTATTCTTTTAGAGTTTTGTCGTATTTATTATACTATAATTATAATTATTTATATGTCAATGGTGTAATTGTTATTGCTTGTATTTTTTTGCATTTCCCATTGTTGTTATGTAAATTTTTGACAACTAATTTATTCTTTTAGAGTTTTGAAGTATTTATTATACTATAATTATAATTATTTATAGAATTATCATATAAGCTCTCCTATTTTTAAAATTTAACACACATTAGAATTGTTGTTGTTTTTACCTGACAATAAATTATATACTATTCCCTATTTACTTACAAGTTTCTTCACTCCTACTAAGAATACTTAATAAGATTATTATTTTTAACGGTCTACTTTTTTCTTAAAATCATTAAATTAAGCTATGATCATGATCTAATTAGTGATCATTTTAGGGGATTTTCGGATCTGGTTAGGATCAAACAAACATGTAAATCATTTTGTAGTACAAGAATAAAAGTTAATAATTCACAAATAAATTGTATGACATGACAAGATATTGTTTTATTTTAAAAACAGAAAAACAAGTATAGTGGTAAAAAACAATGTTCTCTGTGTGATATATCGCAGAGTCAAAACTTAATAACACTCTAGTTCTTAAGATCAAATTTGGACCCAAAAATAATCCACACCATCAATCATATATGTATGTAATAATCGAAATCAAATCCCAATCGAACATCGATTTTATCATAAAAGTGAATTCTCTATTGAACTTGAACTCATCTTCCCTGGAATCTATTGATATATAATTTTAAAATTTTCATCCTGATCAAAGTGTTAAGCACTCAAACATACTCTTTGCAGAAAATATTCCTCTCTTTATGAAGTAGAGCATATGCATTGAAAACAATTAGAACTGTAATTCAGGGGTGTAAAAGGAGCAGATTTGGAACGGATAATACTAATAGAAAATTCATATCCACCAATCAATGAGCAGATACAAATACGAATACGGAAATAAACAAATGTCAAAATATAAAATCAAGTCCATCTTAAACGGATACGGTCACGGAGCGAATAATTATCAGATAATTAAGTAATATGAACTTTAGAATACACGAATATTAATTAAGAACAAAAAACATATCAGGAATTCAATTAAAGACATACAGCTTGTTGTTTGAGGGTTTTGAGTTTGAATTAATTAAAGCTTTCAAAACAAAGAGTTTGAATTAATAAATCAGAGAATGGAAATAGGCCCAGCTAAATAATGCTATAAAAAAAGTGCTTCTATTCAACCCGGTCAATGGAGCAAATGGAAATCGGCCCAAGAGATATCTAAACCAAGGAGCGAATGAAACAATCGGCCCAAGAGATATCTAAATGAATGGAGCGAATGAAACAAGTCCGGCTGTAACTGAAGTGCTCAACAGTTAATCCCACGAGTAAATCTAACAAATTTAGAACAATTAAATTTAAGATAATGATGAGAGAAGTTATCTAGGACATAAATTAAATTATTAACACTTAAAGCTCACTGGCTTTATTTGACCAACAGTTGTTGAAATCAACTAGAACTAAAGTCATGTGTGCATTACCTGATAATGCAAAAAAAAAAAAATAGCACTTTTTGCTAATTGTGTCCAGACTATATACAAATAGTGAGTCTATGGTACTATGCATAGCACATATTGACCAACGCTATGAACTCAAAAATTTTGGTTTGAAAGTCTTAACGATCCATCCTTCAATATGAAAATATGAACTGGTAAATTAAATTTTAGAGTAAAGATGTTGTCCCCCCCACTCCAGTCCCCCCCAATTCTAACTAACTTTGTCAATCATTAAACCACCTTGAAAAATATGTAAAACGTGTAAAAGATGAGTCCAGTTTTTTTCTTTAAATACTTGATATCATAAGTATGAATACTTGATGAATTATATATGAATATTTGATAAATTAGGTATGAATACTTTCCATATTTGAGTCCATTTTTTTCTTTAAATACTTGATATCTTAAGTATGAATACTTGATGAATTATATATAAATATTTGATATCTTAGGTATGAATAATTTCCATTTTGCATGAATACTTTCCATATTTGAATATTTGATACCTTGAAAAACGTGTAAAAGTATGTCATCATGGATCTCATTTGAAAGAGAAAATTGTGTAGAACACGTTCGTGGTTTTAGATTTGCAAAATTCCTCATAGATCGTCCCAAAAATTGGTTAGATTGAACGGAGAAAAAAAAATCACCTTGAAAAACGTGTAAAAGATAAGTAGGTATTGTGTCCAGTTTTTTTTTAAATACTTGATATCTTAGGTATGAATACTTGATGAATTATATATGAATACTTGATATCTTAGGTATTCATACTTTCCATTTTGTATGTGAATTAATTTAATCAATGAATGGGGGACTGGTGGTGTGATCTACGTGACTTTTTGGTTGTGGTCCCCAATGCAGTCTGACAGTTACTGCCCCCGAAAAGTAATGGTCCCCAGTTTGTATGTGAATTAATACTTGATATCTTAGGTATGAATACTTGATGAATTATATATGAATACTTGATATCTTAGGTATGAATACTTTTCATTTTGTATGTGAATTAATGTATGTTGAATGGGGGACTGACAATTGTACTTTGACAGTTAGGGGGACGTTTAGGGGACTGAATGGGGGGGACTGTTAGTCGATTCCTAAATTTTATATATATTTTTTAAATGTGTTTACTATATTTTTAGATTGGTAGAAAATCACTTGATCTTTTAGACCTTTCAAAAACAATGATTTTCTACCCATCTAAAAAATTTATAAAAAATTCAAAATTTAATTTACAAGTACATATTCATATGGAGATCATGTTGAACAGTTCGGATCGACTATTAAGATTTTGAAAACAAAAATATTGATTCGTAGTATGGACCAATCCGCACTATGCATATTACCATAGCCTCACTCATATATATAAAATAAGTTTTTTTTTTTGAATTAAAGGGCCCCAGTACATCCAACATCTTAACAGTTTTTTAGATGCTATTCTCGAAAATTGAAAGAGAGGGAGATGCAAAAAATGAAATATACCAACCTCAATATTATTAAAGTCCAAACAAAGTTATATATTTAGTCTATTTTGTTTTCTTATGTGATCAATATGAAATTGTTAGAGCGACTGAAATTCGGTGCCTGTTATAACTATATGGGGTCCGTTTTGAGATTTGTGCCCGGTTAGAGAATGGTTTGGATTTAAAAATTCTACTGTCTGATATCGAACTGGATCTGAATTCTCCAATCCACCCCGTTTCTTCTCTCCTTTTCTAATTTGGACCCCATCAGAATCCGATCTGGATCTTTAAATTAACTGAAATTTTGAGTTAGCATTCGGACCGTCCGATCAGAATTTGAATCATCTGATGCAAGATGAAATGTACGGGACCTCTTCATATTCATATCAAAATAGATCATAATTCCAAATCTCGACACATAAAGATTGGACTTTCAAATATTAGTCCTTAAATAGTGAAAATTTTAAATCACCAGTCCTTAGATGCGTGGCCCTTTCAAATGACAATCCTTATTTATTTTTTTCCAATTTAAAACGTTTATGGAATGGAACATAAAAATTCTATCTTTATAATTTGTAAATTTTATTATTATTTTTCCAGAAATTTAATTTAAAATTCTACAATTTTTTCGTTAAATAATTTAGAACCCACGAGTCACAAAAATAGTTCCGATTTCCTTATAGCATAAATTTTTTTTAACTTATAGCATCAAAATCTCCATATTTACCAAAGTAGCATGGCTACTATTGGGTTTTGGATCGGGACCGTCCGATTCAAATCCGTCACTATCTATTTAAAGTGGAGCGCACGCATCCCGAGCGACATATTTCAATTCCGAGACGATCTCAAGCGACAGATTCGATTCGGACGGTCCCGATCCAAAACCCAAAAATTGGGTTACTTTAGGGGATCCGACTACTTAGTCCCGAAGTAATATTAAAAGGGAGAATCATGACACTGTGGTCAAAGAGTTCAAATGTCTTCATTTTTAGTGCCTCCATCATGCCTTCATTTTTAAAAACTTTAATAACTCAAAATTTAAAACTTAAAAAAATCAAAATAAAACCGTTGGATATGATCTGCATCATTTTATCTATGTGCTCATAAAAAATTATCACATTTTGATTTTATTTTTATGTGAATCAATAAGTTGAAAATTAACGTCTAGAAATTATTCTCATTAGTACATTTTTTTAAAAGCTCTTGATGGGTACTAATAAAAATATCGGGTACTGTCCCAGTCAGCCTGCCGGAGTCTTTTTTTTTTTTTTGAGGAAAAGCCCTTGGGCATCATTAATATTACATTATTACCACTAAAAAGTCCCCTTATTGTCCCCCTCATTCATCATTAATTGTCTATTATATAAACCACCTCTGAAAGCCTCAACATCTCACAAAAATTCAGCAAACAAAAGATTCATCAACCACAAACTACCTTCAAATGGCTGAAAACCTCGCACCTGGTGGACAGCTCCCTGCCGGTGCATTCGACCCGCACCCCGATCCGGCAACCCAACCAACGAACTTGGTGAAAGTCGGAATCTTTATTTCCTCGTCGGCAATTTCAGCAATGTTGAGGCCTCTGCCGCCTGCTGTCATGACGTCGCACATTCACATTCAGTATGCTTTTGGTGCTGCTCTCGTCATGATCTTTCTCTTCGGACTCGGAATGATAGGGATTGGGTGGTTGGTCGCCAACGATCCCACGAGAAACACTGCCTTGGGAAAGGCTGTGACACGGGCGTCTCAGGTTGTGCTCGTGTTCGCCGTCGCCTTGCGTGAGGTCGCCTCCACATCGACAACCCACGCCAATTAATATCGAAAACAAGTAGTTACGGTACTTATCATAATCTGATTTTAGGTATGGGAATTGTATATGTAAAATAAGTTTACTTTGACGCAAGGTACTATGTGTGATGTGTGTGTGTGTTTGTCTGTGTGAGAGGAGAAAATGGAATAAATTGTTGATGTTTTTTTTTTCCTATTTCTGGTAAGCCTAGAAAATCACTAAATCACAGTAAAATGAGAAGAAAGTAGAATGAGGGTTGTTATGTTAAGTACCATCAATTGTTTAATAATGTGTTAGCGTTTTCCATTGTTATGTCTCCAAGCATGGCGTATTTTATATGGTCTTAATGTGTCTACAAGAATTAATTATCTGTGATATACATGTGTGTAATTTGTTTTAATATATTAGTAATTTTCTCATCTGTTTCTAATGGCACGAACCCAATAATTGGTGATCCATATAATTACCTCCTAAATGTTTAAAGAAATTGAGATTGGGACATATATATATATATATATATATATGATTTTGCTAATATGCTACACGTAGCATAGAGCCCCTCCGTGCTACGGCTCAACTTTTGAGTTTTCAAAATTCTAACGGTCGATCCGAACCGTTCAACATGATCTCCATATGAATATGTACTTGCAAACCAAATTTTAAATTTTTTAGAATTTTTTTACTATTTATTAAGCCACTTTGAAAATAGCTGATCCAATGGTCCAGAAAAGTTTACTGTTGTGTACAAATTAGTGTTTTTTCAAAGTGGCTTAATAAATAGTAAAAAATTCTAAAAAATGTAAAATTTGGTTTGCAAGTACATATTCATATAGAGATCATGTTGAACGGTTCGGATCGACCGTTAGGACTTTGAAAACTCAAAAATTGAGCTGTAGCACGGAGGCCTCTATGCTACGCGTAGCACCGTAGCACTGTCCTCTATATATATATATATAGAGATGAGCTATGCTACTACGTGGAGTAAAACGCGTTTGTACTTCACGCTGTATTTTTATTTTGAAAGTCCAAACGACCGATCCGAACCGCTCAACATGATCTCCATATTGAAATGTGCTTGGAGACCAAATTTTACATTTTTTAGAATTTTTTTACTATTTATTAAGCCACTTTGAAAATCTGAAAATCCGGGTGAACAGTGAAAAACAGTAAAAAATTCTGGACTGCCGGATCAGTGATTTTCAAAGTGGCTTAATAAATAGTAAAAAAATTCTAAAAAATGTAAAATTTGGTCTCCAAGCACATTTCAATATGGAGATCATGTTGAACGGTTCGGATCGGTCGTTTGGACTTTCAAAATAAAAATATAGTGGCGTGGAGCACCAATGCGTTTTACTCCATGTAGTAGCATAGCTCAATTATATATATATATATATATATATAGGGGGAGGTACAACTATCCAAAAATTTGAGAACTAATTTATATATTTTCTTAGAGATTTGAGGTTCTTATTATACTGTGGTTATGTTATAAATTATTTTGGTGGATTTTCAGTTCAATTAGGAACATATTGATCTTTGTAAAAAGAGTTGGGCTACGGTACTTCGCAAAGTAAAACGAGTGTTTTACTTCACGTCTATATCTTCAATTTGAAACTTTAAAATGTCGATCCGAACTGTTCAAATTAATCTCCATAATAAAATGTGATTGGAGACAAAATTTTACATTTTATGGAAACTTTTTACTATTTGTTTAGAATTTTTGAAAATCGTTGTTTTTCAGAAAATTATGGACCAACAAAAACAACAATTTTTAAATATTCTAAAGAAATTGTAAAAAAATTCCAAAAAAATGTAAAAGTTGGTCTCCAAGCACAATTTAATATGGAGATCAACTTGAACGATTCAGATAGACGTTTTGAATTTTAAAATCGCAAAATATGAGTATGAAGTAAAACACTCGTTTTACTTCGTGAAACACCATAGCCCAACTCTTGTAAAAATGACTAAAAATAACACACTTAGGGCACAAAGAAACATGCACATCATTTTATATTATAAGAGTATATTTTAATAACTCAACATTATTCTCTAAAAAAAAATCAACTTTAATTTAATTAACTTGTATGAAATAACAAGATATTGTTTAAATAAAAAAATTAGAAGAAGAAAATCATATAAATTACAATCGCATATAGTCTATTGTATTACACATAGCACCGATGAGTCAAACTATAATTTCAAATGATGTATTAAAATTTTGACATTTCAAAGATATTTAATTTTTCTAAATAGAAAGAATATTTATGGTTTATTTTTTTTTTACCGCAGATTTTCTGTCTATAAAACATAAGCGCCAAATGGATGAAATAGTCATAAAATGGACACCATCACACAACTTAAATGACTTTATAAACAATATTTTCATTTTTGTATTTTCATACATATTGTGTGACCAGTTAGTAGATTTTGTTATTTTATTTAAAAAAAGAGTGGCCTGGGAAAAATGGTTTCAGTACCCTTGTTTTAATTTATACAACAGTTTGACTGTTATTATCTGTACTCTACTTAATTATTTTTCAGGACTCAGCTTTTATTGGCTTCTTGTAAGTCATGCATATTTTATTTTCTATTTTACAAAGTTTCTTTAGACTTTGCATACAACTTCAGAAATATTTAACTAGCAGAGGCCAATATTTCTTGAGACCTTGCATCTATCATGTCATTGTCATTGGACCGTTTGACTAGATGAAAAGCAGATTTATGAAAGGATCCTAAAAAAAATGATGATCAATAACAAATGATGAGGACGATATTGATCAATTTAGTAAGGAATTCCACCGGATGTGAAATCCTTAAGTCTTAACTAAGAGTATTAACTAGCTAGGAGAAGTAAGAATAGAAAGGTATTTTGGTGAATAAAATGTTAAGAGAAGCAACGCTTGAAGCACTGAGGAATTAATTAAGTGGCAACTCAAGAGAAATGCGAATGGTTAATTACAGAGGTAAGTGCCATGTATGCGAGGAAAAAAGCGCATTTATGACGGTTCTCCGTCGCGAAAAGTATCGTCGCGAATAGAAAAAACACAGTTATGACGGTACTCCGTCGCGAAAAGTCACTTTTTACTCTCACAAAAAGTCACTTATTCTTGTTGTGGCACTTAAATAGTAGAATCTGTGCTTGTCTTGTTATATATGTGTCCATGTGTAGGGAGAAAAGATTTGTCTCTAGCGAGAGAGACAATTGGTAAATTAATTTCACGTAATTAAATATATAGGTCGGTAATTAATTCTTGTTGTGCATGGGATTAATTTAAGGGAAATTTTTCCGGAGACAACTGAACTTTGTCCCAGTAAATTTTAATCTGGTCTGTAATTAAGTACTGTGCAATGAAAAGACAATATAGAAAATTTCAAATCTCTTTTATCTCTTCTCTGATTTTCACGAACCCACGCAATATATTCTCTTAATCTTTTCTCTATATATAAGACTCTCTCCAGGCTCCAGCCCTCTCAAATCACAGCTCTCCAAAATTTAGCAGCAAAAAAGTTATCAACAAATTAAACTATCTTGAAATGGCTGACAACCTCGCTCCTGGTGAACAGCTCCCTGCCGGCGCATTCAACCCACACCTTGATCCGGCAACAGTAGCGGCGAACCTGGTCAGAGTCGGAGTCTACATTTCCTCGTCTGCATTTTCATCAATGCTGATGCCTCTGCCGCCTGCTGTCATGACGTCGCACATTCACATTCAGTATGCTTTTGGTGCTGCTCTCGTCATGATCTTTCTCTTCGGACTCGGGATGATAGGGATTGGGTGGTTGGTCGCCGACGATCCCACGAGAAACACTGCCTTGGGAAGGGCTGTGACACGGGCGTCTCAGGTTGTGCTCGTGTTCGCCGTCGCCTTGCGTGAGGTCGCCTCCACATCGACAACTCACGCCAATTAATATCGAAAACTAGTAGTTATGGTACTTATCATAATCTGTTTTTTGGTATGGGAATTGTATATGTAAAATAATTTTACTTTGACGCAAGGTACTATGTGTGATGTGTGTGTGTGTTTGTCTGTGTGAGAGGAGAAAATATTATTAAAAATTTACTGAGAATTGAATAAACTTTATTGAGTAATTATCCATATCATTACAACTCTCCAAAAAAATTTAGAACCAATTTATTTATTTTCTTAGAGGTGTTTGAGGTATTTATTATACTGTGGTTATGTTATAAATTATTTTATGAGTGCAAGTGAAATACAAATTAGTGTCTCTAGCTAAAGATTATTTTTTTAATGGTATAATGTTAGTGCCAATCGAAACTAACACTAGTCGGAATTTAGTACCGGTCAGAAATACAAATTAGTTGTGGAGATTGACAATAAACAATAGATCGATGTACAATCTTCCTGATAATTAATTAATTTAGAATATACAAGATTCACATACTAATCTATTCAATTAGAATTAAGTTTAGGACCTAAATGTGAATCCGTATTACATTTCTATTAATATCCAAAGTTTACTAGAAATTATTTAATATACTCAGATCCGCTGGGAAGTTATAAAAATATCCGTACCGGTCATTTTTGACTAGTACCCAATTTAATTCAGTACCGGATGCATAGAAAATGGCCGGTACCCAAATTTTATTTTATTTTTTAAGTATAGTACCGGCCATTTTCTGGCCGGTACTTAATTTTTTTTTTGTTAGGATGGGCATAACATAGTTGGCTAGAAGAAAAAGTCATAGGAAACTCGGATTGAAGTTTGCACTCGGTTTGGCTAAGATCAAACAAATGCATTTGGTTGGATGCGTGTGTTACATCGGTTGCATGTATCGGTGCGTCGCTGATGTTTTTGCAATGAAACATCGATTTTTATTAGACTTAGCATTGACAATTAAGCATGATAGTGCTACAAAAAATATCGGTGCGTTGTTGATGTTTTTGCAATGAAAAATCATAAAAAATCATAAATATTAAATACATAATAAGTGTTTGAAAAATCCAAACATCGGTGCAAAAATATTTTTATTAATTATTAATTTGGATAAAATGTATTTGAAAAATTCAATAAGTATTATCTTTTACAATATAATAAAATATCGATGTTTCATTACAATAACTTCAGCGACGCACCGATGTTTTTTTAGCACTACTCGGCTAATAAAACATCGATGTTTCATTGCAAAAACATCAATGTAACACACACATCCAACCAAATGCATTTGTTTGATCTTAGTCAATCCGAGTTTCCTACAACTTTTTCTGTTAGCCATCTATGTTATGCCCATCCTAAAAATAATAATAATATGTACCGGCCAGAAAATGGACGGTTTTGTGCTAAAAAAAAAGTTTGGGTACCGGTCATTTTCCAGCCGGTACTGAATTAAATTGGGTACCGGCCGAAAAATGGCCGGTGCGGGCATTTTTATAACTTCCCAGTGGATCTGAGTATATTAAATAATTTCTATTAAACTTTGGATATTAATAAAAATGTCGGGGATCATATTGATCTTTGTAAAGATGACTAAAAATAACACACCTAGGGCACAAAGAAATATGTAGATCATTTTATATTATAAGAGTATATTTTAATAACACAACATTATTCTATAAAAAAATCAACTTTAATTTAATTAACTTGTATGAAATAATAAGATATTGTTTAAATAAAAAAATTTAGAAGAAGAAAATCATATAAATTACAATCGCATATAGTCTATTGTATTACACATAACACCGCGCGATCAGTCAAACTATGATTTCAAATGATGTATTAAAATTTTGACATTTCAAAGATATTTCATATTTCTAAATAGAAAGAAAATTAAACAAATTACAAATTCTACAACGCCGATAAAATAATTTAGCATTTATTTATTAACTATTAATATATGTAATATGTATATAAATACGAGTCTATTAACTATAGATATTTACCTATGGGTCCAGGCGAAAGACCAAAAAGATAGAGAAATTTCATATATACCCCTTGTAAACCTCACCAGACTGAGTCCGCATCGTCTGCATTAATTAACTCAAAAGAGCATCTTTTGAGTCAACGCATCTCGGTTGTCTTATTTAAACGGAGCCAATCCGGCCACAACCTATAATTCATGGGCCCTTTAATATTAGCGTAGATCTAGTTCGCACGAATTTTAAAGCAAATTGGACGGTCCAGATACATTAACTGAATGATACTGACTGTTTGTAATAATTTTATTTTTTATTATCATGCCCGATATTTTTTTAACAATGATACCGATTTATGTTATCGCGTACGAGAAGTACATCTTTCGGGCCGGGCTTCTCGAGCATCCGATAGCTGACCGAACCACTCCGAGGATTTTTGTTGAATAAGAGGAATGATACAGATTCGAATACGGATAATTTCGTTAATAGACAAACGGGCAGAATGTGGGGCTAAATGTTTAAATACCATATTATAATACTATAATATCATATTATAAACCTTAATTTTTCTTTACAAATGTTCATATATGAATTTGTTATTTTTTTTAAAGTCCATATGATCCATTATCCGATAATTATCCGTTTCACTCATGAATTATCTGCTTCGTATCCGTATTCATTTAAGATATATTTAGTTTTAAATTTTGACATAATTCTAGATTTTTAGACGGGTTTTCTAATATTTTGTCATATTTTGGTTTGTAATTTATGTAAGGAGCAAATTCTCCAATTAACTTCTGTCTAATTTGTTTTCAATAGCACCGCCGCTACAGTTTCTTTAGATTTTGCCAAGAAAAGTCTGAATTTCACAATCAAATCCATATTGTGGAATCCTATAGACATTGTTCCGACATTTTTATTAATATCCAAAGTTTAATACAAATTATTAATTATACCCAGAGTCGGACCAATTATCGAAATATACCCAAGCCGGCCATTTTCTGGCCGGCCATGTACCCTCCCTCAGCCGGCCAGAAAATGGCCGGCTATGTTCCTTTTTTTTTTTTTTTTTTTTTAAGAGAGACACTATGAAAATCAAAATATTGAAATTTAACACTGAAAATTTGAAATTTTTTGTTATATTACTTCTTTTGAATAACACTATATTAATTTGAAATTTTTTGTTTAATTATTTATATTAAAATACGCTATATTAATTGAAATTATATTGAATAACACTATATTATGTTAAATTACGCTAAATTACATTACATTACATTACAATACGCTATATTAATTGAAATACGCTATATTATTTTTTATGTTGTGCTACTATTTTAATGTTGTAATATTTTCTGTTTAGCATTATCATGATAATTTATTTTGATCTGTAAAATATAAAAATAGTACCATAAAAGCACACATACACAAGAACCGAAATATAGGATAATCCAAATATACCAAACATAAATAGTATATGAAATAAAATAGTACAAAACTAGTAAAAATACAACTAAAACGGAGAGGGGGAATATCGCTGAGCCGGTACTCCGGCGTTCGCCCGGCGCCAGCGCCGCGGCCAGGCTCTCTCTCCCTCGGCCTCCTCACTGGCATCGGCAGACCTGAGTATCTGGTCGGCACTATCCCATATGGCATCGCCCGTGTAGACTGTCGGTACTGGCGGAGGCTGAGTATGAGACCCGCTACCACTAGCCTCTCCATCATGCGGCATCTCTGTGCCATATCGGGGCCATGCCGGTGCCGACATGAAACTGTCATCGAATACCCCGAAGTCCTGGAGACTGCACGAGAGGGACTCGTACTCAGAAGTATCGGTCTCCGCAGGTGGTGGCTGTGGTGGCATCTCTGCTGGACCCTGCAATCATACACATAAATTTTTAAATTTGATCTGAATGAAGAAATTTATTAAAACCTGACAGATACTGAAGTATGACATACATGAGGCTGCACCGGACGTCCATGCTCGTCGTACCATACCGTCCACCCAATGTCGGACAATACCCAACGATGGTAGTCCCACTCTGGATGTGAATCGGGGGAAGATGGCATATCATCAAGCAGAACCGGGGTCGGATCGGGCTCCTGCGGATTTATCTCACGCCAGTTGATGTTCTCTCTGGCGTCTCGCAGCATACCGATGATCTTTCCACCGTGCCCGGCATCCTCAACCACATTCGCATTCTTCTTGAGTGTTCGGTACCCAAGCCGTCTCCAGTTCTTCCTTCCTAGCATGCGGATCCCATGCCCGCACTCCTTGATCGCGGCCAAAAGCTGAAAAAAATTTGGCATGTCAGATCAAACCTTGATATACTACTAAGTTAGACCAAAACTATGTGGTTTTAGGTGCTTTACCTGGCGAGCCCATGCACGACCGTTGGGATGGTAACCATCATCCGTTTTGATCCTGTCGCGAAGATGGGCACCGTAATCACCCTGCAGATAGACACTCGCCATGCAGACCTGCATGTACCATACATCGTACCTCAACTGGGGATCCCCCTGGGTCTGCTGAAGCACATCTGGCTCGTGATAGAAGTCTATATACTGACGTTCCTCGGCCTTCTTGTAGTATGGATCGAAATGAGTGCTCCAGTCCTTATCCAGTCGTGATCGGTGGGTAACGCTGTAAGGAAGACATTAGTTGCAATAAAAAGGTATCAAGTAATATGATGTATTTAACAATAAATACAATAGACTACGACATACCTGTGCAGGGCTCTGTGCGTGGAACTCGGCAGAGATGGGTCTGCGGGAATGAACGCCGGTCGACCAAACTGGCGGAGCACCCGATCTGGGTAGTGGTGCTCCACTGTCCAGAAATGTATGAGTAGACCTCGATAGAACCACATCTCCCGCTCCTGCTCGTCAGTCACACTGCCCGGCAAGAGGAACTCCTCGTACAACTGATCGTACGGCGTCCACTCAACAAGAGGCTCAGGCAAACTCTGAAGCTCTGACCGGACTGGCCTGATCCCAATGGTAGCACCGTGGGTCCGATCCTGGTAGTGGTGGAAACCGTACCACTTCTTGGCGTATGCCGGGCAGTGAAACACATCTGGCGCTCCCCAATCCGGCGCCTCATTGGGGATAGGACGACCCACCGGTAGCCGTGACCACGACCAGTGCTGAAGCAGGAGTACCGGCCCGTACATCTGCTTCGCCGTCGGCTTCATTTTCAAGAACATTACACGTCAGTGTATTTTGATAGATTGATTGATTAAATAATTTACACTAAAATAAGAGTTGGTGACTTACCTCACTACTACGACACAGGTGGGAGTACAGATACGCCAGGACAGCTCCACCCCAGTTGTACGACGACGGCTCCTCAATGTTCATCAGCAACGGGAGATACATCATCGGCACCTGATCACCGCTGGAATCAGGAAACATGACAGAACCAAAAAGGTCCATCACGTAGCCCCGTGTATATCTGCAATACAAAACATATAAAAATTCTAATAGAATCATCGTATTATAAATTAATTAGTAGATATTAATAAAAATTTACCTCTGAATCTCCTGCTCGGTGGAATCTGCCGAGAGACCCGCGATGAAGTGCTGCCGTAACCTCGTCGTCCGCAAATGGAACTTCGACCTCCCATGTTCCCCAATGATATAGGAAGGATCAGCTCCCAATAACTCCTCGACATAACCTGCGAAGCTGGTGCTGTCAGAGACGCCGCCGACGGGTGTGCCACGGATAGGCAAACCCCAGAGAGCACTCACATCCTGGAGAGTCACTGTCATCTCTCCAAATGGCATGTGAAACGTGTGCGTCTCGGGACGCCATCGCTCCACCAGTCCAACGATGAGAGATGCATTGATGATGCTCTTCTCTGTCCGCACGATGTCCACAACCTGGTAGAGACCCAGGTTGATGAGGTACGGCTCCATCACCTCGTAGTACCTCATGTGAACGCACCTCAACTTCACATCTAGAAGATCTGTGTCCTGCGTTGAAAAATGTAATCCGCATGGTGACAACATAATAAAATTTCAATCCAACAAAATTTAATGAAAATATAAGAAAAGGAACGTACCTCACGAGAAGCCAGTGAGACTCGGTGCTCGCTGTGGGGAATCCACAGGAGAGGACTGATGTGCTCTGTGCTGCTAGTACTGATCGGCTCGTCCACTACTGGACGCTGGGTAGGCCGTGCTCTAGGCATCCTGATATCTAAAATAACCTAAATTCGGTGAAATTACGCTTGATCAGCATAATTCTGGTAAAAAATGCCAAAATATTGGTCATCTGTGCTAATTACACTAAATTATGCTTAATCAGCCTAATTATGGTAAAAAAGACCAAAATATCCTAAAAATTGGTTATCTGTGCTAATTTCGGTAAATTACGCTTAATTAGCCTAACTATGGTAAAAAAGACCAAAATACCCTAAAAATTGGTCAAACGTGCTAATTTCGGTAAAATTACGCTTAATCAGCATAACTATGGTAAAAAAGACCAAAATACCATAAATAATGGTCAAACGTGATAATTTCGGTAAAATTACGCTTAATCAGCATATTGATGGTAAAAAATGCCAAAATACCCTAAATATTGGTTATCGGTGCTAATTACACTAATTGCGCTTCATTAGCCTAATTATGATAAAAAAGACCAAAATACCCTAAAAATTAGTCAAACGTGCTAATTTCGGTAAAATTACGCTTAATCGGCATAATTATTGTCAAAAAGACCAAAATACCCTAAATATTGGTCAATTGTGCTAAATACACTAAATATTGGTTAACTTAGCTAATTACACTAAATTACAACAATATAATCTAAATTATAACACCTAAAACCTAAA
This sequence comes from Carex littledalei, assembly GCA_011114355.1. Classification (NCBI taxonomy): domain Eukaryota; kingdom Viridiplantae; phylum Streptophyta; class Magnoliopsida; order Poales; family Cyperaceae; genus Carex; species Carex littledalei. The sequence goes on along the minus strand of CM022083.1, from coordinate 15,321,556 downwards.
CCCTAAAATAAATAAATTAAAAATTAAATTAGATAAAAAAAAAATTTACCTCAAAGAAGAAGAGAGAATTCGGAATTTGGATGGGATGAGAGAATTATGAGAGGAGAGAGAAAAAAGGGTATATATAGGGGTTAATGCGGGTTAAAAAAAAAAAAAAAAAAGGAACATAGCCGGCCATTTTCTGGCCGGCTTGGGGAGGGTACATGGCCGGCCAGAAAATGGCCGGCTTGGGTATATTTCGATAATTGGTCCGACTCTGGGTATAATTAATAATTTGTATTAAACTTTGGATATTAATAAAAATGTCGGGACATTGTTCTCCAATAATTTATGAGAAACACAACAACATAAGAATTTTATATTTCTTTTAAGAAAAGAAGTACTGGCAAACCTTGAGCAGGAAGTAAATATTCAATAAGAAATTCAAATAAAAAAATAAACATAAAAAAGTTCAACAAAAATAAGTTTAGACGAGCTGAATCACTCAAATTATAGTTGGGCATAGAGGGGATTTTCGGATCGGTTAGGATCAAACAAACCTGTAAATCATTTTGTAGTACAAGAATAAAAGTTAATAATTCACAAATAAATTGTATGACATGACAAAATATTGTTTTATTTTAAAAATAGAAAAACAAGTATAGTGGTAAAAAACAATGCTCGTGTGATAGATCGCATAGTCAAAACTTTAAAAAAAAAAAAAATTGGATATTAAAGAGTTAGATAATTTGAACTCCAACCTTTACTAAAAAAAATAGAAAAACAAATTCATACAAATTATAACCATATATGAATATCTTGCTATCAAACAGTGAACTTTCTCTTCTTATCAATATTGATAAATATGTGTGTGTACACGTTTGGAGAGATTCCAAATTGCGAGCTTTGAGAATAAATTTCAAAATGATGTTGACACTTTTATAAATATTTATTTTTCAATTATAAATATTTCTCTTCTTATCAATATTGATAGGTGACAACCTTGATTGATTTTTTTCTTTCTTTTTTTGTAACAACGAACTTTACACTTAGGCGTCTTGGACTAATTTTTAAAAATAGTTAATATTAGATTAAATTTTTATATTTCAACAAAACCTCTGAACCTACAAAATTCCCTAGTAAACAAATCTAAATTGGATGATAGTTTATGCTATAGAAGTTTAACATGAATTAAATAAAAATATCATAATCCAACTTAGATGAACCAAATTGAAAACCTAGACAAGATCCGACTGTTGATCACCGTACAACCTTCGTGCCGTGTTCAGCTCATTTATATATATATATATATATATATGAGCTATGGTGAGACGTGGAATAAAACAAGTTTGTACTCCATGCCATATTTTCATTTTAAAAATCCAAACAACCGATCTGAACCGCTCAACTTGTTCTCTATATTGAAATGTGCTTGGAGACTAAATTTTACATTTTTTGGAATTTTTTTACTATTTATTAAGCCATTTTGAAAATCACTGATCCACTGGAACAGTAAAAAACAGTAAAAATTTCTGGACCACCGGATCAGCGATTTTCAAAGTGGCTTAATAAATAGTAAAAAAATTTCCAAAAAATGTAAAATTTGGTCTCCAAGCACATTTCAATATAGAGAACATGTTGAGCGGTTCGGATCGGTTGTTTGAATTTTCCAAAATAAAAATATAGTGCCATGGAGTAAAAACTTGGTTTTACTCCAAGTCTCACCATAGCTCATCTCTATCTATATATATATATTTAATAATTATAAGGTTCGAAGACTTATGTTACTTTTGCCTAATTTATTGTCATTTTTGTGACTGTATGTTTTTGTTTGGGATATCTAAAATGTGTATTTTAATACCGAGCAGAATTAGAATGTTTCTAAGCTCATTAAATTCAGGTGAACTTCATTTCAAAATTTATCATATTGACTTTAACAATAAATTTAAATTTAAGTTGTTGAAACTAATCTACTTCACATTTTATATGTTTATATATAAAAATTATAAATTTTCTAATTTTCTAATTATTATAGTATGAAGTCAAGCTGTCAAAAAACAATGAAATATAGATTTATAAAAACAAACTTATGAACCTTCTATTTTTTTACTGTAAATATTTCACTTGTGAAATAGATCAGTTTCAACGGTTTACATTTCATGTGTAAAATTAATCTAATAAATTTTAGAGTTGAACTCATCTCAAAAAGCTTGAAATGAACTTAATAACACTCTAGTTCTTAAGATCAAATTTGGACCCAAAAATAATCCACACCGTCAATCATATATGTATGTAATAATCGAAATCAAATCCCAATCGAACATCAAATGAGCAGATACAAATACGAACCCAAAATTAATCGGAACGGATAATACTAATATCAAATTCATATCCACCAATCAATGAGCAGATACAAATACGAATACGGAAATAAACAAATGTCAAAATATAAAATCAAGTCCATCTTAAACGGATACAGTTACGGAGCGGATAATCCACGAATACGGATACGAAGCGAATAATTGTCGGATAATTAAGTAATATGAACTTTAGAATACAAATATTAATTAAGAAAAAAAACATATCAGGAATTCAACTAAAGACATACAGCTTGTTGTTTGAGGGTTTTGAGTTTGAATAAATTAAAAAGCTTTCAAAACAAAGAGTTTGAATTAATAAATCAGAGAATGGAAATCGGCCCAGCTAAATAATGCTATAAAAAAAATGCTTCTATTCAACCCGGTCAATGGAGCGAATGGAAATCGGCCCAAGAGATATCTAAACCAATGGAGCGAATGAAACAAGTCCGGCTGTAACTGAAGTGCTCAACAGTTAATCCCACGAGTACAATCTAACATTTAGAACATTTATATACATACCACTTCGCTCCGCCCATTTCTGAAGAATTAACAAATACTTGAATCCGGATCCGCCAATTACTACGGATAGTAAATGCATTCGTTTGACACCCCCTAACTGTGAACAATATATTATGAAATTAGAAGTATTTTTTGAAATGGTTAGACCTAAAGTTTTAACAGATGACATAAATATAAGAAAAAGGAACTATCTACTTGTAATCCTCCCATATTAGATATATATTTTTTACATTAATTTAAGATAATGATGAGAGAAGTTTACAGTTGCCAGGACATAAATTAAATTATTAACACTTAAAGCTCACTGGCTTTTTATTTGACCAACAGTTGTTGAAATCAACTACAACTTTTAGAATTTGTTTACTATCTTTTTAGATGGGTAGAAAATCACTTGATCTCTTAGACCATCCAAAACAATGATTTTCTACCCATCTAAAAAAATTATAAAAAATGCAAAATTTAATTGACAAGTACATATTCATATGGAGACCATGTTGAACGGTTTGGATCGACCATTAAGATTTTGAAAACAAGAATATTGATCCGTAGTATGGACCAATCCGCACTATGCATAATACCATAGCCTCACTCATATATAAAATAAGTTTTTTTTTTTTAATTAAAGGGCCCGGTAAACTCAACATCTTAACATTTTTTAGATGCTATTTTCTAAAATTGAAAGAGGGAGAGATGCAAAAAATGAAATATACCAACCTCAATATTATAAAAGCCCAAACAAAGTTATATATTTAGTCTATTTTGTTTTCTTATGTGATCAATATGAAATTGTTAGAGCGATTGAAGTTCGGTGTCTGTTATAACTATATGGGGTCCGTTTTGAGATTTGTGCCCGGTTAAAGAATGGTTTGGATTAAAAAATTCTACAATCTGATATCGAACTGGATCTGAATTCCCCAATCCACCCCGTTTCTTCTCTCCTTTTCTAATTTGGACCCCATCATAATCTGGTCTGCATCTTTAAATTAACTGAAATTTTGAGTTAGCATTCGGACCGTCCGATCAGAATTTAAATCATCTGATGCAAGGTGAACTGGACGGAACCTCTTTCATATTCATATCAAAATAGATTGGTTGGTTCGGATCTAAATTCAAAATTTGAATTAGTTTAGGGGATCCGAATTCGTCAAAACCCTAGCAAACCCTTTCACCTGAGAATCCTCTGAACTGTCCTTTATCTCCTCTTAATTGTTCAAGTTAGGTTTCAACAAAAATACTTCTCAGCGCTAATAATTTTCTTTTGACTGATACGACAAAAAAAAATTCAATCTCGACACATAAAGATTGGACTTTTAAATATTAGACCTTAAATAGTGGAAATTTTAAATAACAAGTCTTCAGATGCGTGGCACATTCAAATGACAATCCTTATTTATTTTTTTCCAATTTAAAACGTTTATGGAATGGCACATAAAAATTCTATCTTTATATTTTGTAAATTTTATTATTATTTTTCCGAAAATTTAATTTAAAATTCTACAATTTTTTTCGTTAAATAATTTAAAACCCACGAGACACAAAAATAGTTCCGATTTCCTTTCCCATAGCATAAAAAAAGATTTAACTTTTAGCATCAAAATCTCCATATTTACCAAAGTAGCATGGCCAACTATTGGGTTTTGGATCGGGACCGTTCGATTCGAATCCGTCACATCCATTTAAAGTGGAAGGCATGCATCCCGAGCGACAAATTTGAATCCCGAAGCGATCTCGAGCGACAGATTCGATTCGGACGGTCCTGATCCAAAATCCAAAAATTGAGTTACTTTAGGGGATCCGATTACTTAGCCCCGAAGTCCTCTGTACAAGGCTATTTAAAGAGCCTTGTACAGATATTGTAAAAATGTACTAATGTGGATAATTTCTACGTGTAAAGAATTATGACATTTCATCTTCGTTTTAGTTGTCATCAAGAGATTGTAAAAATGTACTAATGTAGATAATTTCTAGATGTTGATTTTTTAACTTATTGATTCACATAAAACAAAATTTAATTGTGATGATTTTTTATGAACACGTAGAGAAAATAACATAGATTACATATAATAATTTTTTTCTGATATTTATAATTTAAATTTTGAGTTATTAAAAATTTAAAAATGAATAAATATTAGTAGTTTCAAATTATAATTTTTTTATTCACCAAAAATCCTGCATTAGTCATCAAAGCTCTTGTATTTAATATTATTACAGATAATTCATAATTATTGTCAAATTATAATTTATAATATCAAAATAATAATTACGAGATAGAATAATATTTTTTATTTCGTCCATACATAAATTTTTATGTAGGGAAAGGTAGACGATCTTTAAATTGTGCTTTCATTATATGTTAGAAGGACACAAAACAATTATCCAAAAAATATTAATTTCGTGAAATTGAAATGCAAAAGAACTAGTACGTACCTACGGTGAGAGCCGATTGTTTTATTAATAGGAAAATAAAAAATGACGCTATAAAAAATGACGCCATAAAAATGGACGCCATCTAGTGACGTCAGCTCATCATGGGCCGTCCATATCTCAACTTTCTATGTTTATTGTAATATTATATGAGTGAGTCTATGGTACGTACTATGCATAGCACGGATTAGTCCGTACTACGGAATCATATTTTTATTTTGAAAACTCTAATGGTCGATCGGAACTGTTCAACGTGATCTCCACATGAATATGTACTTGCAGACTAAATTTTATATTTTGTCAAATTTTTTTACTATATTTTAAGATAGGTAGAAAATCACTTGATCTGAAAATTTAGGACCATCCAAAAACAGTGATTTCTACCTATCTAAAAAAATAGTAAAAAAATTCAAAAAAAATAAAAATTTAGTCCACAAATATATTTTCATATGGAAATCATGTTGAACGGTTCGGATCGACTGTTAGGATTTTGAAAACGAAAATATTGATCCGTAGTACGGACCAATCCGTGCTATGCATAGTACCATAGACTCACTCATATTATATTACTGCCGCTATCTCGAATCGGCTGAGAGTAAATCTGGGCCATCCATATCTCGAATCGGCTGAGAGAAACACAAGACACATTTTAGATATGCAACAATGACTCCTTGTCCTTTAAAAAAAGTTATTATATTTTCTAGTCCGGTTTGATTCAGTATTTTTTAAATGAAGTGTGCTAGCAAGACAAATTTTGCACACAAAGAAAACAATTAATAGACTTTTACCATTTCCATTAAGTAAGAATAACCAAATTTATGTCTACATGATGTACATAATTTTGTGTGTTTTTAGTTTGTTTACAACTATATATTTTCTACAATATTTGTTGTTTAATCTTATGTAACAACTACTATATAACTCTTTAAATAAATGAAATTGCTTACGAACTTTACATAAAAAAAAGTTATTATATTTTTTTTTTATATATTACATGCTCCTTGTCCTTTACAAAAGAATTATAAAAAGGAAATCCGACGTTCTTTTGTAGAGAGACGGTTCATATAGACAAATGGGACAACCGATTATAGAGTTAACTCTTATCTATAATTTAAATAGGCTGTGTATTAAAATTCTTAATTAACGATTCAAATTTTTTTCGACACATAATTAGTGATTCAATAATATCCAATTTACACCAAAAATTAATACTCAACCTATCTATATAATAAAAAAACTACGTGTAATTTTGTTCGGTCGTTACAATCCTAATATATTCTAATTTTCTTATCTGCGACGATGCCATTAAAGAAACTTTTTTACCGAACTTCTCCCAATTAATAAAACTTTTCTGATCTTGATGACATTCTAAACATTTTGATTTGTGATTTCTTTTTGTAAGAATATAAAAGATTCTCATGAATCAATGTTACAAAATTTACCAATTACCATATTGTTTCCGCCCCCTAATGTTACAAAATTTATACCTAAAACAATCCAGCCAGACCGGCATAATAATATATACTCCTCATTATATTAAACATATAAAAATGATAAGAAAATTTTATTCAATTCATAATGACATAATGGCATCTTATAATTAAGTTTGTGGGGGAATTTTGGGAGCCTGAATCAGGCTGAAAGTTGTGGGGACCACACGTCTGCGAGATAAGCTTTAGAATTCTTTCCTCATTTGCATTTGCGAGATATTATATTCCGGTGATTGTTAGCAAAATTCATAAAAAAATGTTGTGGGGTCCGGTGCTATTCGGGCTTTCGGGGCCGGTGCTATTTTGCGTGTCATTTATTTTTGTTAAAACTTATTCTATACCATATCATGCATGAGGAGGGATCTAGTTATCACAATTTTGAGTTACAAAAAAGTTACCACAATTATTTTTTATATTTTCAAATTTCAAATCGTCGATTCAAACTATTCAACGTTATCTCCACAATGAAATGTACTTCCAGATTAAATTTTACATTTTTTGAATTTTTTTACTATTTATTAAGATAGGTACAAAATTCAATGGTATGAATTTTGGCTAGTTTTTGTAAAATACTTAATAAATAGTAAAAACAATTCAAAAAACTGTAAAATTTAATCTGGAAGCACATTTTATTGTGGAGATTATGTTGAACGGTTTGGATCGACGATTTGAAATTTGAAAATGTAGAAAATGATTGTGGTAACTTTGTTGTAACTCAAAATTGTGGTAACTAGATCCCTCCTCATCATGCATAGCCCTCATATGTTTACAGTACGCAGTCTCCCTCGCAATCCAATCACAAGTGAAAAGGAAACCAAAACAATTGAAAAAAGTGAAGATTCAAATTTGAGTTTGATGGGTTTTGTTTCTCTCTGATCTGTTTCAAGATTCGTGCACACTTAATCTGTACAAATTTTGACAAAAAAGTTAAAATATAAATATTTCAACCAGTATTAATGATATAGGAAAATTAGATCAAAATCACAATATGCCTTGACATAAAGTTACTTGGTTAAAAAAAAATTAACAAGGATCAACGATAAGGGTGTAAACAGAGCGAATTCAGAGCGGATAATGCTTAATATTAAATTTGTATCTACTTTTCAATTTACGATAGTAAATGTATGTCAAAATTTAAAACTAAATATATCTTAAATGGATATAGATACGAAGCAGATAATTCATGATGAATACAGATGCAAAACGAATAATTATCGGATAATTGAGTCATATAGACTTTAAAAAAAATAACAAATTCATATATGAAAATTTGTACAGAAAAATTAAGGTTTATAATATGATATTATAGTATTATAATATGGTATTTAGACATTTAGCCCCACATCCTGCCCGTTTGTCTATTAACGAAATTATCCGTATCCGAATCTATATCATTCCTCTTATTGAACAAAAATCCTAAGAGCGGATTCAGTCAGCTATCGGATGCCCGAGAAGCCCGGCCCGAAGGATGTACTTCTCGGACGCGATAACATAAAATCGGTATCATTGTTAAAAAAAATATGTACTTTTTTCGGGCATGGTAATAAAAAATAAAATTATTACAAACTGTCAGTATCATTGAGTTAATGTATTTGGACCGTCCAATTTGTTTTAAAATTTGTGCGAACAGATCTACGCTAATATTAAAGGACCCATGAATTATAGGTTGTGGCCGAATTGGCTCCGTTTAAAATCAGACAACCGAGATGCGTTAACTCAAAAGATGCTCTTTTGAGTTAATGCAGACGATGCGGACTCAGTCTGGTGAGGTTTACAAGGGGTATATATGAAATTTCTCTATCTTTTTGGTCTTTCGCCTGGACCCATAGGTAAATATCTATAGTTAATAGACTCGTATTTATATACATATTACATATATTAATAGTTAATAGATAAATGCTAAATTATTTTATCGGCGTTCTAGAATTTGTAATTTGTTTAATTTTCTTTCTATTTAGAAAAATTAAATATCTTTGAAATGTCAAAATTTTAATACATCATTTAAAATCATAGTTTGACTGATCGGTGCTATGTGTAATACAATAGACTATATGCGATTGTAATTTATATGATTTTCTTCTTCTAAATTTTTTTATTTAAACAATATCTTGTTATTTCATACAAGTTAATTAAATTAAAGTTGGTTTTTTTAGAGAATAATGTTGAGTTATTAAAATATACTCTTATAATATAAAATGATCTACATGTTTCTTTGTGCCCTAAGTGTGTTATTTTTAGTCATTTTACAAAGATCAATATGATCCTAATATAATTGAACTGAAAATCCACCAAAATAATTTATAACATAACCACAGTATAATAAGTACCTCAAATCTCTAAGAAAATATATAAATTAGTTCTCAAATTTTTTGGATAGTTGTAGCCTCCTCCTATATATATATATATATATATATATGTCCCAATCTCAATTTCTTTAAACATTTAGGAGGTTAATTATATGGATCACCAATTATTGGGTCCGTGCCATTAAAAACAGATGAGCAAATTAATTACTAATATATTAAAACAAATTACAAACATGTATATATAAACACAGATAATTAATTCTTGTAGACACATTAAGACCATATAAAATACGCCATGCTTGGAGACATAACAATGGAAAACGCTAACACATTATTAAACCGACCAATAAAAATTACGCCATTGAGATGCAATGCAACAATTGATGGTACATAACATAACAGCTCATTGGAAATTTACAAATTCAACCCTCGTTCTACTTTCTTCTCATTTTACTGTGATTTAGTGATTTTCTAGGCTACCAGAAATAGGAAAAAAAAAAAAAACATCAACAATTTATTCAATTTTCTCCTCTCACACAGACAAACACACACACACACACACACACATCACACATAGTACCTTGCGTCAAAGTAAACTTAATTCCCATACCAAAAAACAGATTATGATAAGTACCGTAACTATTTGTTTTTTATATTAATTGGCGTGGGTTGTCGATGTGGAGGCGACCTCACGCAAGGCGACGGCGAACACGAGCACAACCTGAGATGCCCGTGTCACAGCCCTTCCCAAGGCAGTGTTTCTCGTGGGATCGTTGGCGACCAACCACCCAATCCCTATCATTCCGAGTCCGAAGAGAAAGATCATGACGAGAGCAGCACCAAAAGCATACTGAATGTGAATGTGCGACGTCATGACAGCAGGCGGCAGAGGCCTCAGCATTGATGAAAATGCAGACGAGGAAATGTAGACTCCGACTCTGACCAGGTTCGTCGCTACTGTTGCCGGATCAAGGTGTGGGTTGAATGCGCCGGCAGGGAGCTGTTCACCAGGAGCGAGGTTGTCAGCCATTTCAAGTTAGTTTAATTTCTTGATAACTTTTTTGCTGCTAAATTTTGGAGAGCTGTGGTTTGAGAGGGCTGGAGAGAGGCTTATATAAGAGAGAGAAAAATATTAAGAGAATAGGTGGCGTGGATTCGCGCGAGCTCTCCAATTAATTAAGAAATGCGAAGATTAAGAGAAAAGATTAAGATAATAGATGAAGAGAAAAGATGAAGATAATAGAGAAGAGAAAAGATGAAGATAATAGAGAAGAGAACAGATTAAGATAATAGATGAAGAGAAGAGATTAAGATAATAGATGAAGAGAAGAGATTAAGATAATAGATGAAGAGAAGAGATTAAGATAATAGAGAAGATAAAAGATTAAGATAATAGAGAAGGGAACAGATTAAGATAATAGATGAAGAGAAGAGATTGAGATAATAGATGAAGAGAAGAGATTAAGATAATAGATGAAGAGAAGAGATTAAGATAATAGAGAAGATAAAAGATTAAGATAATAGAGAAGGGAACAGATTAAGATAATAGATGAAGAGAAGAGATTAAGATAATAGATGAAGAGAAGAGATTAAGATAATAGAGAAGAGAAAAGATTAAGATAATAGATGAAGAGAAAAGATTAAGATAATAGATGAAGAGAAAAGATTAAGATAATAGATGAAGAGGTTGTGCTTGTCAGTGTTGTCATTTGTCAATTGAATAATTTTAGTCTCCAAGCGTATTTTAATATGAAGATAATAAAGTTGCTGTTTTGAACTTTGAATAAAAAATACGAAACACGATGATCGATGCATGAAAGACAGGAGGCATTTTAACCCACCTCAACAAAGAAACTCTTCATTTTTCCGTAGCGAGATATGCATATATGGTTGTAATATATATGATTTTTTCCTAACTTTTTATTAAAATAATATCTTGTTATGTCATACAAGTTAATTAAATTAAAGTTGGGTTGATAATTTTTACTCTTATAATATAAAATGGTTTACTTGTTTGTTTGTGCTCATTTTTTTATTTAAACATTTTTTATTAAATATTCGAAGTATGATCTTAATTGAACCGAAAATTCGCTAAAATGATCAATACAGATTCACATTTGGGTTTTCAAATTCTAATTGAATTACCTTCTGCATGTAAATCTTGTATATTCTTAATAAATTCATATTTTAAATCATATTATGAATCATCTATATGGAGAATTGCAGGAGATAAAAAAAAAACAAGATCAAATAAGTTTAGATTGTCATCAAGACCAGGGCTTGTATATTCTTACTCTTTTCTAACTTTTTTTCTCTTTTGAGTAGAGGCTCTTTTCTAACTGGGGCTTGTTCGAATATGGGGGACTTGTGCATAATTTTCTGTGGCAGATTTAATGTGTGCCTTTATGTTGTATGTTTATGTTAAGTATATATCATTTTGGAACTTTTTAATTTCGAAAACGTAATAAGCAACACAAAATCTTCTTTAATCTTTCACAAGTACAATGAAATTTCGAAGTTGTATTCACTTTTATAAAAAAAATAAAAAATTACAGAAAGTTATTTACAGTGAATTAAAACAAAAATAACAGTTGAGATTTGAGAAGTATACCAGTCATAAAAAAATTTGAATCGTTAATTTAGAATTACAATACACAACCTATTTAAATTATAGATAAGAGTTACTCTATAATCGGTTGTCCCAATTGTCTACGTGAACTGTCTCTGCAAAAGAACGTAGGATTTGCTTTTCTGATAGTTATTCCGGTCACAGAACGATGATTTCGGTCGCTGAAACCCCGGTCGCTGTAAGCATTGTCCCAGATACTCTTCTGATGACGTCACCGGTCGCTGAATGACGTCATCCGGTCGCTGATACTTTTTTTGCGACCACTTTTTTTTTGTCGCTGTTATTTTTTCTGACGTCAGAAAAAGGTATCTGCAACCAAAAAAACGGTCGCTGATAGTCACACCCGGTCTCAGATACCCAAATTATCAGAGACCAATATCAACGGTCTCTGAAACCCCAACGGTCCTGATAGTTTTTTTTTTCAAGATATTGTTTAAATAAAAAAATTTAGAAGAAGAAAATCATATAAATTACAATCACATATAGTCTATTGTATTACACATAGCACCGATCAGTCAAACTATGATTTCAAATGATGTATTAAAATTTTGACATTTCAAAGATATTTAATTTTTCTAAATAGAAAGAAAATTAAACAAATTACAAATTCTAGAACGCCGATAAAATAATTTAGCATATATCTATTAACTATTAATATATGTAATATGTATATAAATACGAGTCTATTAACTATAGATATTTACCTATGGGTCCAGGCGAAAGATAAAAAAGATAGAGAAATTTCATGTATACCCCTTGTAAACCTCACCACGCTGCCAGGCTGAGTCCGCATCATCTGCATTAACTCAAAAGAGCATCTTTTGAGTTACGCATCTTGGTTGTCTGATTTTTAACGGAGCCAATCCGGTCACAACCTATAATTCATGATGAGCCCTTTAATATTAGCGTAGATCTAGTTCGTATGAATTTTAAAGCAAATTGGACAGTCCAGATACATTAACTCAATGATACTGACAGTTTGTAATAATTTTATTTTTTTATTTTATCATGCCCGAAAAAGTACATATTTTTTTTAACAATGATACCGATTTTATGTTATCGCATCCGAGAAAGTACATATTTCGAGCCGGGCTTCTCGGGCATCCGATAGCTGACCGAATCCGCTCTGAGGATTTTTGTTGAATAAGAGGAATGATACAAATTCGGATATGGATAATTTCGTTAATAGGCAAACGGGCAGGATGTGGGGCTAAATGTCAAAATACCATATTATAATACTATAATATCATATTATAAACCTTAATTTTTCTGTACAAATTTTCATATATGAATTTGTTATTTTTTTTAAAGTCTATATGACTCAATTATCCGATAATTATCTGTTTCGCATCTGTATTCATCATGAATTATCTGCTTCGTATCTGATTCATTTAAAATATATTTGGTTTTAAATTTTGACATACATTTACTATCAGTAAATTGAAAAGTAGATACGAATTTGATATTAGCATTATCCGCTCTGAATTCGCCTAAAACAATCCGGCCAGACCGGTATAATAATATATACTCCTCATTATATTAAACGTATAAAAATGATAAGAAAAATTTATTCAATTCATAATGACATAATGGTATCTTATAAGTTTGTGGGGGAATTTGGGAGCCTGAATCCGGCTGAAAGTTGGGGGGACCACACGTCTGCGAGATAAGCTTTAGAATTCTTTCCTCATTTGCATAGCGAGATATTATATTCCGGTGATTGTTCGCAAAATTCATAAAAAAAATGTTGTGGGGTCCAAAAAGTTGGACCAAAAGGATAGATCGATCCTACTAAGAACAAAAATATATACTATCCCCCTATTTATTTACAAGTTTTATCACTCCTACTAAGAATACTTAATAAGAGTGCAAGTGAAATAGGTTCTCTAGCTAAAGATTATTATTTTTAACGGTCTACTTTTTTCTTAAAATCATAAAATTAAGCTATGATCATGATCTAATTAGTGATCATTTTAGGGGATTTTCGGATCGGTTAGGATCAAACAAACATGTAAATCATTTTGTAGTACAAGAATAAAAGTTAATAATTCACAAATAAATTGTATGACATGACAAAATAAATTATATGTGTGTGTACACGTGTGGAGAGATTCCAAATTGCGAGCTTTGAGAATACATTTCAAAATGATGTTGACAGTTTTATAAATATTTATTTTTCAATTATAAATATTTCTCTTCTTGTCAAATATTGATAGGTGACAACCTCGATTGATTCTTTTCTTTCTTTTTTATAACAACAAACTTTACACTTAGGCGTCTTGGACTAATTTTTAAAAATCGTTATAATTAGATTAAATTTTTATATTTCAACAAAACCTCTGAACCTACAAAATTCCCTAGTAAACAAATCTAAATTGGATGATAATTTATGCTATACAAGTTTAACATGAATTAAATAAAAATATCATAATCCAACTTAGATGAACCAAATTGAATAGACAAGATCCAACTGTTGTTCACCGTACGTACAACCTTCGTGCCGTGTTCAGCTCATTTATATATATATATATATAGGACAGTGCTACGGTGCTACGCGTATATAAGGGCCCTCCGTGCTACGGCTCATTTTTTTGAGTTTTCAAAATCCTAACGGTCGATCCGAACCGTTCAACATGATCTCCATATGAATATGTACTTGCAAACCAAATTTTACATTTTTTAGAATTTTTTTACTATTTATTAAGCCACTTTGAAAAAACACTAATTTGTACACAACAGTAAAATCTGGACCATTGGATCAGCGATTTTCAAAGTGGCTTAATAAATAGTAAAAAAATTCTAAAAAATGTAAAATTTGGTTTGCAAGTACATATTCATATGGAGATCGTGTTGAATGATTCGGATCGACCGTTAGAATTTTGAAAACTCAAAAAGTGAGCCGTAGCACGGAGGGGCCCTTATATACGTGTAGCATATTAGCCAGATTCTATATATATATATATATATAGAGTATGGCTAAATTGCTGCCGGCAGCATTCTTGCCAGGTGCTGCCGGGGGCAATTCGGTCATTTCCGGTGTTCAAACAACAAATTTTTTTATACAGATATGTTCTAAATATTAAAATCTACTTGGAGACCAAATTTTACATTTTTTGGAATTTTTTAGCTATTTATTAGGCCACTTTGAAATTGGCTGATCCGGGTGAACAGTGCACCAAAATTCTGGACCATGTGATCTGGAATTTTCAAAGTGGCTTAATAAATAGTAAAAAAATTCCAAAAAATGTAAAATTTGGTCTCCAAGTAGATTTTAATATTTAGAACACGTTGAACGGTTCGGATTTGTTGTTTGAACACCGGAAATGACCGAAATGCCCCCGGCAGCACCTGGCCAGAATGCTGCCGGCAGCAATTTAGCCATACTCTATATATATATATATATATATTGCTTGGCTATTATGCTTATATAAGCATATGCCCACATATGCTTAAATAAGCATTTTTGCGTTTCCAATGTTCAAATGGTCAATCCGACCGTTCATCTTGTTCTCCATATTAATATGTGCTTGGAGACCAAATTTTACATTTTTCTGAATTTTTTTACTATTTATTAAGCCACTTTGAAAATTGCTGATCATATGGTCCAGAATTTTGGAAACACTGTTTTTACTGTTCACCCAGATCAGCAATTTTCAAAGTGGCTTAATAAATAGTAAAAAAATTCAGAAAAATGTAAAATTTAGTCTCCAAGCACATATTAATATGGAGAACAAGATGAACGGTCAGATCGACCATTTGAACATTGGAAACGCAAAAATGAGTTATAAGCATATGTGGGCATATGCTTATATAAGCATAGTAGCCAGCCCCTATATATATATATATATATATATATATATATATATATATATATATATATATATATTTAATAATTATAAGGTTCGAAGACTTATGTTACTTTTGCCTAATTTATTGTCATTTTTGTGACTCTATGTTTTTGTTTGGGATATCTAAAATGTGTATTTTAATACCGAATAGAATTAGACTGCTTTCTAAGCTCATTAAATTCAGGTGAACTTCATTTCAAAATTTATCATATTGACTTTAACAATAAATTTAAATTTAAGTTGTTGAAACTAATCTACTTCACATTTTATATGTTTATATATAAAAATTATAAATTTTCTAATTTTCTAATTATTATAGTATGAAGTCAAGCTGTCAAAAAACAATGAAATATAGATTTATAAAAACAAACTTATGAACCTTCTATTTTTTTACTGTAAATATTTCACTTGTGAAATAGATCAGTTTCAACGGTTTACATTTCATGTGTAAAATTAATCTAATAAATTTTAGAGTTGAACTCATCTCAAAAAGCTTGAAATGAACTTAATAACACTCTAGTTCTTAAGATCAAATTTGGACCCAAAAATAATCCACACCGTCAATCATATATGTATGTAATAATCGAAATCAAATCCCAATCGAACATCAAATGAGCAGATACAAATACGAACCCAAAATTAATCGGAACGGATAATACTAATATCAAATTCATATCCACCAATCAATGAGCAGATACAAATACGAATACGGAAATAAACAAATGTCAAATATAAAATCAAGTCCATCTTAAACGGATACGGTTACGGAACCGATAATCCACGAATACGGATACGAAGCGAATAATTATCAGATAATTAAGTAATATGAACTTTAGAATACGAATATTAATTAAGAACAAAACATATCAGGAATTCAATTAAAGACATACAGCTTGTTGTTTGAGGGTTTTGAGTTTGAATTAATTAAAGCTTTCAAAACAAAGAGTTTGAACTAATAAATCAGAGAATGGAAATCGGCCCAGCTAAATAATGCTATAAAAAAAATGCTTCTATTCAACCCGGTCAATGGAGCGAATGGAAATCGGCCCAAGAGATATCTAAACGAATGGAGCGAATGAAACAAGTCCGGCTGTAACTGAAGTGCTCAACAGTTAGTCCCACGAGTAAATCTAACAAATTTCGAACATTTATATACGTACCACTTCGCTCCGCCCATTTCTGAAGAATTAACAAATACTTGAATCCGGATCCGCCAATTACTACGGATAGTAAATGCATTCGTTTGACACCCCTAACTATGAAATTAAAAGTTTTAACAGATGACATAAATATAAGAAAAATGAACTGTCTACTTGTAATCCTCCCATATTAGATATAGATTTTTTACATTAAATTAAGATAATGATGAGAGAAGTTTACAGTTGCCAGGACATAAATTAAATTATTAACACTCAAAGCTCACTGGCTTTTTATTTGACCAACAGTTGTTGAAATCAACTAGAACTTTTAGAATTTGTTTACTATCTTTTTAGATGGGTAGAAAATCACTTGATCTTTTAGACCATCCAAAAACAATGATTTTCTACCCATCTAAAAAAATTATAAAAAAATGCAAAATTTAATTTACAAGTATATATTCATATGGAGACTATGTTGAACGGTTTGGATCGACCATTAAGATTTTGAAAACAAGAATATTGATCCGTAGTATGAACCAATCCGCACTATGCATAATACCATAGCCTCACTCATATATAAAATAAGTATTTTTTTAATTAAAGGGCCCGGTACACTCAACATCTTAACATCTTTTCAGATGCTATTCTCGAAAATTGAAAGAGGGGGAGATACAAAAAATGAAATATACCAACCTCAATATTATAAAAGTCCAAACAAAGTTATATATTTAGTCTATTTTGTTTTCTTATGTGATCAATATGAAATTGTTAGAGCAATTGAAATTCGGTGCCTGTATATGGGGTCCGTTTTGAGATTTGTGCCCGGTTAAAGAATGGTTTGGATTTAAAAATTCTACTGTCTGATATCGAACTGGATCTGAATTCCCCAATCCACCCCGTTTCTTCTCTCCTTTTCTAATTTGGACACCATTAGAATCCGGAGTTTGCATTTGGACCGTCCGATCAGAATTTGAATCATCTGATGCAAGGTGAACTGGACGGAACCTCTTTCATATTCATATCAAAATAGATTGGTTGGTTCGGATCTAAATTCAAAATTTGAATTAGTTTAGGGGATCCGAATTCGTCAAAACCCTAGCAAACCCTTTCACCTGAGAATCCTCTGAAACTATCCTTTATATCCTCTTAATTGTTCAGGTTAGGTTTCAACAAAAATACTTCTCAGCGCTAATAATTTTCTTTTGACTGACACGAGCAAAAAAAATTCAATCTCGACACATAAAGATTGGACTTTTAAATATTAGACCTTAAATAGTGGAAATTTTAAATAACAAGTCTTTAGATGCGTGGCACTTTCAAATGACAATCCTTATTTATTTTTTTCCAATTTAAAACGTTTATGGAATGGCATATAAAAATTCTATCTTTATAATTTGTAAATTTTATTATTATTTTTCCAGAAATTTAATTTAAAATTCTACAAGTTTTGTTCAATAATTTAGAACCCACGAGATACAAAAATAGTTCCGACTTGCTTTCTCCATAGCATAAAAAAAGATTTTAACTTATAGCATCAAAATCTCCATATTTACCAAAGTAGCATGGCCACTATTGGGTTTTGGATTGGGACCATCCGATTCGAATCCGTCACCATCTATTTAAAGTGAACCGCATGCATCCCGAGCGACATATTTGAATCTCGAGGCGATCTCGAGCGACAGATTCAATTCGAATGGTCCCGATCCAAAACTTAAAAATTCAATTTGATTTGATTTAGATTCGATTCGGATGCTCTGTACAAGGCTATTTAAAGAGCCGCTTAAAGATATTTCTTCTAGTGCTATAAATTATGATTACAAATTATATATGATAATATTTTCAACGAAGTTCTTGAGAATTTACTAGTCGGTAAATTTACATTTATTATTATAACAAAAAAATTGATTTACAAATATTCAACAACTTCAATTTTAATAGTTATTGTTTTTTATTTATAAAAGCTGATGACAAAGTTATGTATCTTCTATGTGTAAAATATTCAACAATTTATGTCAAGACAAAGTAAAAAAAGAAAGGTTACATCTTTTAATTGGAGGGTTCAAATACTTTTATTTTTTATGCCTCTATCATACATTTATTTTTAAAAACTTAAATAACTCAAAATTTAAAACTTAAATGTCGAAATAAAACTGTTGGATATGATCTACATTATTTTATCTATGCACGTGTAAAAAATTATGACATTTCAACTTTGTTTTAGTTGTCATCAAGAGATTGTAAAAATGTACTAATGTGGATAATTTCTAGATGTTGATTTTTTAACTTATTGATTCACATAAAAACAAAATTTAATTGTGATGATTTTTTAACTTGAGTTAAAGTTTCCGATTAAGATTTTCATTTCTATTATTCAATCTAAGTAGCTCAGTAAATTAGTTAAATAATGAACTTGTAGAATACCAATTTTTACTATTTTCCAAATTTTTTACTATTTTTTATGATTCATGAAAGATGGCACAAAATCAGTCCACTTTAGCGTAATTTACCGTATTTCAGCATAATTAGCGAAGTTATTGTAATTTAGTGTAATTTAATGTAATTTAGTGTAATTCAACATAATTTATTGTAATATAGTGTAATTCAACATAATTTCAAGTAATCTAGTGTATTTTAGCATGAATAATATGCTTATTATAAATCAAAAGAAGTAATCTAACAAATAATTTAAACAAAAAATTCAAATTTTCAGTGTTAGATTTCATTATTTTGCTCTTCATAGTGTCTCTAAAAAAAAAAAGTAAACCGACCATAAAATGGCCGGCTTGGACATTTTTGACGAAAACTCAAAATTCTTGACATAAATATTAATTTCTATTAAACTTTGGATATTAATAAAATTCTCGGTTGCATGGAGACAAAAAAATTTCAATTGATAAGGACATCGATCATGGCATTTCTTAATGGAGACCAATTTCCTGATGTGAAAATCACACGTAGACAAATATTATACATATTTAGAAATCATTTAGTAATTAATGAATAATTAATTAGAAATCATTTAGTACCCACAATTCCGACTTTTGAGTAATTAATGAATGAAAATCACACGTAGAGAAAATCACACGTAGACAAAAATGACGTGCCTGCGTGCATGGGTCCCATTTGTCTATATATAGCAAGTAGGAACGCGTATCCTCCGTGGGGTGGGTCCCATTTGTCTTTTATATATTACATGCTCCTCTCTAAGAGAATTAAAAAAGAAAATCCCACGTTATTTTTGTCTTTTGTAGAGACGGTTCATATAGACAAATGGGACAACCGATTATAGAGTTAACTCTTATCTATAATTTAAATAGGCTGTGTATTAAAATTCTTAATTAACGATTCAAATTTTCTTATGACTGGTATACTTCTCAAATCTCAACTGTTATTTTTGTTTTAATTCACTGTAAATAACTTTCTGTAATTTTTTTTTTTTTTTTTATAAAAGTGAATAAAACTTCGAAATACTTGTGAAAGATTAAAGAAGCTTTGTGTTGCTTATTACGTTTTGGAAATTAAAAAGTTCCAAAATGATATATACTTCACATAAAAAGTTCCAATATCCATGTATAACATAAAGGCACACATGAAAGCTGCTACAGAAAATCATGCGCAGTTAGAAAAGAGCCTCTACTCAAAAAAAAAAATCATGCGCAGTTAAGAATATACAATATTTACATGCAGAAGGTAATTCAATTAGAATTTGGAAACCCAAATGTGAATTTGTATTGATCATTTTAGCGAATTTTTGGTTCAATTAAGATCGTATTTCGAATATTTAATAAAAATGTTTAAATAAAAAAATGAGCACAAACAAACAAGTAAACCATTTTATATTATAAGAGTAAAATTATGAACCCAACTTTAATTTAATTAACTTGTATGACATAACAAGATATAATTTTAATAAAAAGTTAGAAAAAAATCATACATATTACAACATATATGCATATCTCGTTACGAAAAAGTGAAGAGTTTCTTTGATGAGGTGGATTAAAATGCCTCCTGTCGACTTTCATGCATCAATTATCGTCTTTCATATGTTTTATCTTTGATTTCAAAATTCGAAACAATCCGACCATTCTTCGTATTAAAATATGATTGGAGACTAATTAACCTGTTAAACATACAACTTTTTTACATTAATTTAAGATAATGATGAGAGCAGTCAGCCAGTCACAGTCGCCACTCGCCAGGAACTAGAACTAAAGTCGTAGACAGTAGTACTAAAGTCAGGTGATTTCTTTGTCCAACAGTTGTAGAAACCAGAACCAAAGTTGATAAGAAACATCGTCGCAATTTCTTAATTAATTGGAGAGTTAGCTCGAACCCAAGCAATATATTTTCTCTCTATATAAGACTCTCTCCAGCATCTCTCAAACCACAGCTTCTCTTCAAAATTTAGCAGCAAAAAGTTATCAACAAATTAAACTATCTTGAAATGGCTGACAACCTCGCTCCTGGTGAACAGCTCCCTGCCGGCGCATTCAACCCACACCTTGATCCCGCAACAGTACCGGCGAACCTGGTCAGAGTCGGAGTCTACATTTCCTCGTCTGCATTTTCATCAATGCTGATGCCTCTGCCGCCTGCTGTCATGACGTCGCACGTTCACATTCAGTATGCTTTTGGTGCTGCTCTCGTCATGATCTTTCTCTTCGGGCTCGGAATGATAGGGATTGGGTGGTTGCTCGCCGACTACCCCACGAGATACACTACCTTGGGAAGGATCATTACACGGGCATCTCATGTCGTGCTCGTGTTCGCCGTCGCGTTGCGTAATGTCGCCTCCAAATCCACAACCCACACCGATACCACCGATAAGTAGTTACATGTGATCTACGTATCTCTGTTTTTGTGAAATGATCTATACATGTATTAATTTTGTTGGTATGTGATATGCATATAAAATAATTTAGGTTTGAGGTTATTTATGATGTGCGGTCGGTGTGTGTGTGTACGGGGGTGAGAGATGTCGATCAATGGCGTTATCATAATTGCTTGTATGTTTTTGCATTTTCCATTGTTGTTATGTACTTATGCTCTATTTAATTTGATGAATTATATTGATTAAAAGGTTTATTGAATAATCTCATAAATTACAATGTGCATGCAATAAATTTACAAGGAGCAAGGCTTATCAGCCGTTACAGTGGTAACTGGTACCGTAAAACTGCGCGGTACAGTATACATTGGGTTAAATGCCCTTTCTGGTAATTACGAGAAAGAAAGGACAAAAAAAGCAATAAAAGAGATGTAGGGTGTAATTGGTAAAATAGCTAGATATGGTAATGGTACCCGGGTTGGTCATCTCCAGCATGTGGCATATATGTTTGTAACTTTTTTAATATATTAGTAATTTGTGCATCTGCTTTTACTGTCGGTTCCAGTAATATGTGACCCAGCTGAGAATGTTTCTGAACATACAATTTACAACATTTTTAAAATTACCATCCTGATAAAAATATTTGAGAACTTATTTATTTTTTTCGAGACTTGTGGCATTTATTATAAACAATGTTCTAAATAGCTAGCTATAGCCTTTTCGGACCATAAAAGCTAAGCTATGAGATAAAAGTGCGCTAATTCAGCTACAACCGCTATAGCTGTAATAGCTGACCGCTATTACCGCTATGCGCTACGCGCTATTGCTACCGCTATGCTACATGAGTTTTTTTTTTTTTTTGCGATTTACATGGGCTTTTATTCTTATTTATGATGCTACATGGTCTGCTATGATAAATATTCTAAACCAAACTATGTGCTTATGTTCCTATTTGTGATTTAGTCTCTCATTCTATATCAGAAAATATTCAAATATTAATTCTTTCTTTTGCTTGCTCTTTGTCTAGTATTCACTTGTAAAATTATTGCCGTTCGTTTCAATTGAAAGATAATTTTGATTATTATAATATATAAAATATTCAAATAAGTATACTTACTTCATTTCACTTGTAAATTAATTGCTCTTTGTCTATTATAATCTGTGATACTATCAAGTATGAACTATTAAATAATGTTACCTTGTAGATCCTCTTTTTTCTTCTTATTTGCATGATTGAAAAAAGTATAAACTTAAATTAGTTATTATTTGATTGTTACTCCAATTCTCTAATATTGATCATGTTGATAATTAGTAAAAATATAGAATATAAATTTTGAAAAGAAAAAAACACTATGTATGATAGCTTCCGCTATAGCTACGCTATCAGCAATAGCTTTTTTATTTGTCTCCCCGCTATGCCGCTATAATTGCTATTTAAAACCTTAATTATAAATGATATGTTATAAAATAAACAAGTGATAGTGATATACAACTCCTAGTAAGAATACTTAATAAGTGCAAGTGAAATAAAATTAGATTCTTTAGCTAACAATTTTTATTTGCACATGAATTGTTGAGATTAACTATGGGATACAGAGAAGTGCATGAAAAAAATAGGTGTACAATATTCATGATTATTTTTGTGATGAAGTAAAATAAAATAAAATCACAACTCAAATAGTATTTTTTTTTTTCATTTAGGATGTCATTCAGATAAATAAAAGTTTCAATAATTGGTAGAAGCTTTAGGAATTATGAGTCCTGAAGTGGCCTGTTTATAAAAAAAAAAAATCAGATTGTAATTGCATCAGATTCGGATAGGATTCTAATATAATTTAAAAATATGAATTTATTAAGAATATACAAGATTCACATGCATAATCTATTCAATTAGAATTTGAATAATTTTATATGAGGGAGAATTTTCAATTACACATCTAAAATTTTAAAATAACTAATTTATTCATGAAAACATTATAATATCCAACATCGTTACAAAAATTTAACACTTTTTTTATCCTCTTTTATTTATTTAATTTTGTATTTAGTTATTTTAAAAAATTGATTTGATAGCTATACCCTATCTCTATTTTTGTGCTTGATAAAGCTTAACTTAATTAAAGAGTAATCAGTATAATCTACAGTGGCACTAGTATTGAATTATCTTTTAAAGTACAAAACAATATCTGGTGGTGCTTTTCTGATCGAACTTTAATTGAATGCAATATTTTTCTGTTTTTTCTTTGGTTAGAGTATTAAGAGAGAGATCCGGGGTATCAGTAAAAATTATTTTCGAAAATCAGCTTTTGATCTAGTGACAAAAACAATACTTTTTGTGTGGGAGGTCGCATGTTTGAAAATTATTTGTGAATATTAAATTATTGGGTGACTTGACCTTTAACCTTTACTAAAAAAAAAAAGTTACTTTTACCCCTCTTGAACTCCGTTGGTACAGATATGACTAAAAGGATCTGTACCAGCCTTAAGTTGCTCAAAAATTGAATTTTTGTTGTTGCACTATTTTCTGTACCAGTTCGCATGAATTGTTTGTGAGTTCTACTGAACACGTGTGTATCCTCACTTGCGAGTGATCCGTAGCAAAATTCATAAAAATATGGGTCCATAAGTAAGACCAAATAGATAAATACCGGTGAGTATTCGGGCTTTCGGGCCCGGTACTAATTTGCGTGATGCATAGAAGTATAGAACTAATACGCAGGCTCTTTAACAATGATGTTGACACTTTATAATTAATTACTTTTATTATCTTGTAACTTTTTAGTCGCTACCATATCTTGTATATATTTTGTACAAAAAAAAATATATGTTGTATAAATTAAAACAACGGTACAAAAACCATTATCTTGTAACTTTTTAGTCGCTACCATATCTTGTGCAAAAAAAAAAATGAACACCATAAATACGTACGACAAAGAATATATCATTAATTTAACGATCTTACAAAGTTACTTAATATTTTATATAATTTTCATTGAAATTGTAATTCCATATCCAGTCAACACTTGCAATTATAGAGATAAAGACAATCTTATAGTATTTACTTTTACTCGAAATTAAAAACCGCAATCACCATTTTCTAATATACACTTACTAATATTTTATTCTAGTTTTATTATGATGGATCTAGCTGCTTTGGGTATTTCTAATATACACCCAAATTGCGAGTATGTTGCTAGTGGGTCAGACTATGGGCGGCTGTTTATTTGGAGAAAGAGTAATGCCGAGTAGCTGTTTGACCCTAAAAAGTCAAGGATTTAATTATCCAAGATGAGGATGTCATTCAAATTGCAAAATTAGTCAATTAGAGATCAATCATGCTTTAATTTGACACAACATCACGAAATAGGAAATAAAACTTGCTGAACAAAGTACATGATTAAATCTTGTTCAAATAATCATGAATTTTGGTATATGGCACATTTCCTAACTCGAAATGTTTAGAAAAATATTAAATTTACAAAACAGGAGGCTCTGATTGGTGCCACATGGCATAGGGTACCCCTAGCAATTACACTAAGCACTCTGGGTGCAAATTGGAGTGTATCAATGAAAACCTGATGCCAAGGGCCCACAAGTCAGTGGTACAATGATATTTTCGCTGGTTTAGCGAGATAAGCGAACTCGGTTTACGAGAATTGAACTTGTAGACCAAAGACTCAGTAAAATGGCTCACGAAGCACCAGGTTCACTCAAATCCGATGGTCGAATTAAAACCTCAGCGCCCGAGCGCCTTCAACCCCTCGCCCTGCATAAACCTCGAGCATCGTGAGCCAATACAAGCTCAGTGCACGGTTCACGGTGAAACGAGAGTACTCAAATGGAAGACTTAACATATAAACGGGTCTCTCATTTTTACTAAGGCTGACAAATGGGCCCCGCTCCCTCAGCTTTGTCTCTCCCCTTCCTCTCTAACTTCGTTGTTCGGCAGAAAGAGAAAAGAAAATCAGAAAAGGGAGAAATAGACACCCTCGCTCAAAACCCTCCTGAACCAAGCAACGAAATCATAGGGAGAGTAGGTTTAAACCTTCAATTCGAACTCTCGTAGCTTAAGGAGGGAGAAAGCTTGATGACCCGTCCTAAGACCGTGTCGAGTCAACCCACCGAACCACTACACGAAAGGTTAAATTGATCGGTCAAAGAGTATCATGGGATTCCCACAACACGTTTTGAACAATCAATTTGAGTTGAAGGGCTACAATTCGATCTCCACACGAAGGCAGCATAACTCTTGGATCGGGTGTGACTCAATCAACTGAATTAGCTAATGATTTGTTCAAGTGAACCCTATAACACGATAAGGGAATGATATAGGGCCTCCCTGTAATGCTCTCATGAGCTGGAGACATGAGAATCGGCAGGGAAGACAATGAGCCCGGTTAAGCCGCAAGGGCACCATACACCCTTGACAGCTATTGCCTCATGATTTTTGTCCTCGGGACAGCTGTTACATGATCAACAGATAATGACAAAATGTGAGAAGATGCTCTCCAGGGATGTGGGAATACATGACCCTCTCCTAAAAAAAAAACTCTCTGTACAAATCTCGGCCGTCCAAGCTCGAGCATCTAGAGGCTATAGATGATTCCACACTGGATTGCTTACATGGCAATAAGCAATTGGATATATGCCTGACGGTTAATAGCTTAATAGCTAAGCCAGTGATGTAACCATTGGATTTGAACTATGAGAATTGAAGGGTATGGATCAATGCTAGCACACCAAACCCTAAGCCCTAATGCTACTGGTGCCATGCCTATATAAGGAGCTCCAGAAGATGAAAAGAAAAAAAATATACAGAGCCGAAACTTTCAATACACAAGATTTTTGTTCAAGCTACTACAGCCATATAGTGCTTTTGCACTAGTTCAATCAGAACACACATCTGTTTACACACAAATACACATAGGTTAGCTAGAAAATTGAAGTAAGTAGAACTTGAGATTGTTTCTCTTTCTCAACAAGAAAAGGCATAAGCTTGCCTAAAGATGTAAGCCCGAAAGGGCTGTGTATGTTTCTCCAATGTTGAATAAAAAGCTTCTTTGTTGCCATGTTTATTCGTCCCTTTTTACTTGACTTGCTCCTCTCTTCTCTTTTCTTTTCATTGCTGTTCTTTCTTTTTTGTTATTTTCCTTTCTTGTTGCAACTACAAAGGTTAATGCCTTGGCTTTAGATTATAAGCTGTAGGCATGAAGCCATTGAAATGAAATAAGGTTTTTCAAGTAGCAATCAATGCTACTGTGGAATACAAAATAAAAAGATATGTAAGCAAAATAATGGACAGCTACTATAGCTGATGTAAAAAGGGTTTAAAGATCCTATGATAGGATTTTGATATTTAGTCGTGTTCTCCATCTTCTCTGCCTTCATCTTCTTCTTTGTTATTTTTATTTTTTTTTATTTTTATTTCTTTATTTTCATGTTACAAAGAAAAGGACAAAACACATAATTACATAAATGTATAAAAATTATATATATTAAAAGTGACATTTATATTATAAGAAATATAAAAGAAGA
This sequence comes from Carex littledalei, assembly GCA_011114355.1. Taxonomy (NCBI): domain Eukaryota; kingdom Viridiplantae; phylum Streptophyta; class Magnoliopsida; order Poales; family Cyperaceae; genus Carex; species Carex littledalei. Next base: position 15,294,499 of record CM022083.1, on the reverse strand, counting down.
AGATATTAAAAGTCGATGTTTAACTACATCCTTTGAATATCAACTTCTTGCATATTTCTTTTAATATGAAAATCAAATCAAAAGTGCATAGCAAATGAAAAAGGGAATTTAAATTAGGGATTGATGTTTAACTACATCTCCCTATCATGCTATTTTGGACTTTTTTGAAGGATTTCAATGCATGAAAGAGAAATAAAATGAGTGATATGTGGAAGATTGATGTTTTACTACATCTTTTCCTATATTATAAATTTTATTAATCTTCAAAGGGCCTCGATGTATAATTTTTGAAGGAGAGAACAAATGAAAAGAGGGAGAATTCCACTTCCTATGATATGATGTTCAAGGACCCTTCCTATAATTATTCAAGTGACCAAGGACCCATATGTATATCTTCATGAATACTAGCAAATGACATATGTGATGCTAGTACCCCTTTGATCTTTTAATGGCCAAATCTTGATGCAATGACTTACATATAGTCTAATTAAGTTAAATACCACATGGTACCAGTATATAGTACCAACCATGCCCAATTAACAAGGTACTGGTACAGTACCCATGCCCAAATCACTCCTAAAGACCTGCTGGTACAGATCAGCCAGTACAGGCTGATCTAAAAATCAAATCAAAAATCTGTTTGAACAGTAAGATAGAGGATGAAAAGGCAACCAATTTAGACTCAAACCTTGCATTCTTCTGATTTTTCTACGATTTTCTAGCAGTTTTCAAAGTTGGGTTTCAGAAAATAAAAATCTGCTGCTGCTGCATATTTACTTACACGCCCCTCTGGCTATTTCTTCTCTTAAAAACAGAAATAAAAAACATAAAATCTTCAAACTTCATGCATTCATTCTTGATATATTATACTACAAAAATAGCACGAAAATCACACATGTCGTGAGCAAAATTCATGAGAAATGAGGTCGAAGATATATGAATTTCATGTTCTTCCCAAACCCAAAACCCAATAATAGATTCATACCCAATCTAAATCCGAAACCCAAACTCAAGCAAAAGCCATGACCAGCACCTACCTTCTTCAACCTTGGTACCTTTGAAACATGCTTAAACTACAATGCTCCATTTTCCCAAGTACACTCTAGGCCGAGATATCCTGTACCAACTCAGAATCGGTACCAACCCGAGAAGTAGAAATATGAAAATTACCCAAATGTTGATGAAATTCGAAATTAAGTGCACTCAAAGATTTCTGATGATCAAGCGATGCCAAATGAAAAGAAATCGAAGAAGAGCAATCATGATAGTGTGAAAATTGGATTTAAGATGCCATCAGTACCGAGAACTCAAGCTCAGCCACGTACCGTCCTACTCCGATGATCAACAGTCACCGATGACACTACCCATGGACTCCTCTCCTCAAGGCGACTCCAATGGTGTTCTTCCCTGACCTTGCCGTGACCGGAAACCTCGCCGGAGTAGCAATCGGGTCAAATTCCAAGTCGGGTCTCAAACCCGATCTGTACCCCATCTGCACGATTCTTAAAGCAGCCAAAACCAATCGATCAAGGCGCCAAAAGAAGAGTTTAAATGAAAACTCGAATCTTGAAGCAAAGTCTGATCCGAAAGCTATCCAAACTCTTGCCTTCGGGGCCCACTTGTCAAACAAACAAATCCCTCATGCACCAATCTCAAAGCCTAGAATCCATGCTCCAGATGTTAAGCACAGATATTGGAAACCCTTTAAACCCAATCTCAAAGCTCTCGCACACATCTCAGAGTCCCATAACAAAAATTCAAATCTGTTATCCAAGACCAATGATCTGCACATATCTTAAAGCCCCCAAACACATCTCAAAGGCCCTGAGTGCAAATCTCAAAGACCAAATCTCAATCCTACAGTCCAAAAATATTGAAAAAGGGAATGTTTATAAAAAGGACCCCTCTGACCAAGCTTATTCGTGAAACAGTCCCCGAATATTTGCAAATAAACCCCTGACTGCATAAAACCTCTTCAATTGAGCCCCTGAAAGTCCAATTTCCAGTGCAGACCCTATCAAAAGCCCAAATCATTAATCCCAGTCCTTCTATCTTTACAAATAGGTCCCTGGAAAACTTCAAACTTCACAAATAAGCCCTTTCCAGCCCTTTTTGGTCATAACTTCTTCATTTCAAATCCAAATCAACTCAAACCAACTCTAAATGAACCCAAATCAAATCCTTCATGTTTCTAAATAAAAATCAAGCATAATTAGACATCGCGTAACATGTTAAATGACCAAAATGCCCTTTTCTCCACTTTTCTTCATGTTTAAATCATTTCCTTTTTAAATAAAATATAAATAAAGCATAAATATATTTTCTCAAATACAAATAGGTTTCTAAAAATAAAAAGGTATAATAAATGTATTTTAGTAACATTCATTGCATCTTGTGCATACATATTAATTAAATACCTAAAATAAATGATAATCAAACACACAAAGACCAAGTACATGAGTTCTCCCCTTTTAGCCCCTTTATCCAATTCACAACAAATAGGCTCCAAATCCTGGAATGAACGAGGTATTCAGTATGGCTTGGAAGGGTCATCTGATGTAATTAACAGCGGGGGCTTGCGCCCGCTGGGAGTTAAACGTCCCCACAATCATTAAACTCTCTCGATAGACTGATTATGAATCGTAGGTCTGTCGAGGGTGAACCGAAAGGAATAGCAGAAAGAAAGAAATAAAATGTTTCAAGTTCGATGTTCTCTCCATGCCTTGAAAAGCAGAGAGCGTTGAACCCTGAGACATTTAGTATACATGCACACACCTTCCATACCAGCTGTGCAACTTTCTGCGCCCTACAGGTTTTGGCACGCCCGGTGGGACATTCTCCTCCTCACAGGTTCGGGATCCGATACGAAGATAAAAGGAACATACTCAAGTAGCCAATGACTTCAAAAACACTCAAACAAAGAGTCATTGGACCGCTTGAGTTATGTCATTTCCTTTTATATTCATTATCGACGCCTATGGATTGAATAATTGGGCTAACACTCATGTATAAGTTACATATGAAAATTGACTAATGAAGTTTTGAGTTTTGCTTGTTTGCAGGAATGGCTTACACCGCGATCGACGCACGCTCATTTGCTCAAGTCGCCAGCCTCCCAGCTGGCGAAGAAGTTGTTTATTTTGGGACTTTTGCAGTCCCCATTAATGAAGTCAGGGCGTTCGAAACCCCTGTTCCTACTCCAATGAATGAACAGCTGTCCCTCGGGTCCATCACCGAGGAAGAAGTTGAAAATGAGGAGGAAGCATGCTACTTTCTCACTCCTAAGGGAATGGACAGCAAGACGTTCCTTCCACTCTCTAAAACTAGACGCGCAAGAAGACGCGCGTCTAAAAAAAAAAAAACAACCAAAATTAACCAAACTCCAGTGACGCCTCTGTCGGTCACCAAGAAAAGAAATCTCCAAGCCTACCAGGATGAGTTGGTGGCTTAACCAGCCCTTCCCGTCCGCAACTCATTCTCTCCACTTAGATAGTGAGGAGGAATTCTTCTACTGCACTCATACGTGCAGCGGGAGAAGTTCCTCAAACTGTCTCGTTCATCCATGAACCGAAACGGATGAACACCAACCGCAAAACGGTTGATGACACTGCTATGGCCATTCATAGGGCCCATAAACAGCTTCGCATGTTGAAGCAGCGTAGGAATCGACACTACGTGCATCCTGCGCAAGAAACCTCGACACCCTCTTCCGTCAAATCAAGATTGACGTTTCCAGCCCAAACGCTGGGGGCATCCAATGATGCCTAACCCTTAATCAAGTCGAGGCTGACGTTTCCAGTCTCCAAACCTAAGGTACATGACAGTGCCTTCCTCTCAAAACCAAAAACCAATGTTCTCCGCCCCAAGGCTGGGGGCACCTCATGGTGCCTCGTTAAAACCAAAGCTCCGTTGAGAGATGCGTGCAAGCACCTCTCAAAGCTCAAACAACGAGGGATCAAATCAAACCCCTCAAATTCTGAGAAAACCATCCAGTGTACATGATAGGCTGGGGGCACGAGTATATCCGCACCCCTCCAACATTGGAAGCTTAACAATAGTGGCGCTAAATGCCACTCACCAAAAAGCGAAGGGTCACTAAAACACACCCAAAACAAGAAGAAGAAGCGACGGTCTTCATGATAACCACTAATGAAGACCTCGAAGAGGAAGACGACCATCCTGTCGAGCCCTCCAACCCTACCGTATGCATGGTGAAAAAGGGGAAGGACCCCATTGTCGAAAATCCGAGTGACGATGAGGAGGAGTCTGATGCAGCATGCCTTCCTCCCATAAATGCCAAACCCAAAACCGTAAGTGGCTCAGATGTAGGTCATATAGATGGATCTGTCCTAGGTAACCTCAATACCGTCATGGCAACTTCCCCGTGTGCTAGTGAAAGTCAAACTGGCGCACAAGCGCAAGAACAAATGTTATCCGCCTTCAATCAAATGCAAGCTGAGATACAAAATCTTAGAGCTGAAGTACATCAAGCCCATGAAAGGGAACAAAGGTTAATAGCTGAGATCCGAGGAAAGGGCCTCGCTGGCTCCGAACTCGAAAGAGGAGAAACGTTAAATCGGTCCAGCCCTGTAAGCGGACCTGAAAGAATAGAAAGACCAAACCCTCAAGAAAGACGTAGGGTACATTGGGAAGATGAAAGACGAGAAACCTCTCCAACCTTTACTGCGGTTGATGTTCAAAAAATGATCAGCCGTCAGTTACGAGAAATGGGGATTACCCCAAAACAAACAACACTGCGAATAGGGAAGCCATACCCTCCCGAATTCGATATACCAAAATACCCTCCAACATACACTGTTCCTTTGTTCTCCAAGTTCTCAGGAAATGGGACAGATGAGACAGGACCTGAACAACATGTCAGCCACTTCATGATTCAATGTGGAGACTCTTCAAGGGAAGAAGCATTCCTTTGTCGCCAATTCGCTAGAAGTCTTTCAGGACCAGCATTTCAATGGTATTGCTCTCTAAAACCAGGAAGTATAAAATCCTGGGACCAAATGGCGCGTGCCTTCATAGATAGGTTCGCCACTGCGAGCATTCCAATAAGACTTACCGATTTAGCATGAGCCAAACAAGAGCCAAACGAAACTCTTCTGGCATATATCAACCGCTGGAGAAATATGAGCAACAAGTCGAGCCACTCTATACCCGAAAGGGAGGCAGTTGATTTGCTCAAGAAGTACATCTGGTAAAATGAGGCAGATGTTAATTGTCGCTAATCCTAATAGCTATCAAGATCTGGTAGACACTGTATCCAGATTGGGGCAAACGGATATAGAAGAAAAGCCATCAGCCTCTTTCAAACCAAGAAGAGACTTTCCAAAGAAGAAGGAATCAAAGGCAATATACGCTGTCAAAACCAACAAAGCCAACAAAAATGAAAACAGAGATTCTGACTCGTCGGACGAGAAGGCAAGACAAATTGATAGCCAACCCACTCGGCCAGCTCCTCGCGATAACCAAAATAGTCATTACTTCAAATCGTTAGAAGAACGAAAGAATAAGAAGTACTCTTTCAAAAAGGAGAAGACGGCTAAGATATTCAAACAAGCCTTGGAGGATGGTATGGAATTGCCTCCAAGCAAATGCCCAGATCAGGCGGATAGGATTGATCACCCTAACTATTGCCCATATCATAGGGTGATAAGTCGTAAAATAGAAGACTGTTGGGTCTTTAAAGACCTAATAGAAAGAAGAATACAAGAGGGTCGCATGCAGTTAGCGCCAAGTGCCTGCCCCTCATGAACAAGTTAATGCTATCTCTCATATTGAAGTAGTTGAAGAAAAGAGGGTTGAAGATCCCGCAAATGAAACATGGGAATTCCACCTCTCTAAGAAAACCAAAAAGTTACTGAGACAACTTTTGAAGGAGTCCCGAGTCAAATGGGACAGCAACCTAAACCCCACTGTGCCAAGGCCCCCAAAACGGGTCATCCATCGCAAACCAAACAAGAATGGCAGCCAGAAAGGCAAGAAGTCGCCCAAACCAATGGAGTTACCTACACCTTCTGAAATCCAAAAGCACATACAAGCTTTAGAGGATCACAAGCGAGGTACTCCACTACCGTTAACCCTTTTAGACTTCTTAACAGAAGATGTATTGGCCGTAATGTTGGGCCTCAAAACTGAAAAAGGAGAAACAAGTAAAGCTCCTCAAGAAGAAGAAACCAATAAAGATGACCGCGAAATGTGTAATGTGGTTGTCTATGGAGGAAGTTCCTCAAGTGACTCAGATGATGGTAAAGTCGTCTTTGTCAAAACCAAGAAACCTGATTGCCAAGCAGTGCTTTGCTCGGATACGAATATTCCTGAGCGTCAACCACCACAAGAGGATGAGGTTGGAAGGTCAAAAGCTAAGGCAAAAGGAAAAGAACCCGCTATGCAAGATGAACCAGCACCTAAGAAGTATATGGTGCAAGATTATAATATTCTCGCCCAGCTTAGAAAAATACCAGCGGCGGTAAGCGTGTTTGACATCTTGATGATGTCCGCTGAAGTGAGAGAAGTGCTCATTTATGCACTCCAAAACCCTGAAGAGTTTCAAGCGCATTTCGCCGAAAAGAAGATACAAGAAATAGCGCTAGTGGACAACAAAAACCCAACTATCACCTTCAATGACGATGATTTGTTCATAGGCACGTCTGATCACAACAGACCACTCTTTTTCACTGGTGAATGTGAAGGCCAAAGGGTAACCCGCATGTTGATTGATCCGGGTTCCTCCATTAATCTAATGTCTAAGCGAACATTGGACCGTCTCACATTGAGCGCTAAGTTCCACACGAAGGATAAAATCACTATACATGGATTCAACCACAAAACGGAACAGTCCATGGGGGCAGTCAGCCTGCCCTTTGATATTGGTGGTATTCAAGAATGGATGAAATTCTACATCATCGATGCGAAAACCACATACAACGCATTGATAGGTCGACCATGGCTGCATAATAACAATGCCGTTCCGTCAACCTTGCATCAATGTTTAAAGTACATTAAAGATGGCGAAGTCAAGCAAGTCGATGGGGAAGTTAGGCCGTCTGAAGTACATGAAATAGGGCTAAAAGATGCCAAATACTTCTTCGATAAACCTGTTCTAAAAGGAAAATGTTCGAAGAAATAACAAGATGAGAAATCAAGGCTATATGGAGCCGATACTGACTCGTCGTCAGGGGAGGAGGCAGATGAAACCAGGATACTCCCGTCATACATAATACCCTCAGAAGACGAGGAAGAAACAGGTCAATCCTCGTTGATGATTGAGAGGATACCTGAAAACCATCACAAAGAGCTCACACCAAGGGAAGTGAACCAAATCTAAGAAATGGTAATGTTCATAGTACCGCCTAAAGAAGAAATCACCGAAGAAGGGATCTTTAGGCACAAGCCTATTGTGTTCTACAAAGCCTCTGATGGTAAAAATCGGTCATTTGTGGTAAACAACGACGAATGGCCCATAGAAGATGAAACCATGCCCGATAAATTGGGCGTACCTCTTCTACCATATTGTTCCAAAAGCCTAATCAGGATTCTTACAAACATGAGTCCCATGTCTCCAACCTACGCTATGACAAAGCGATTCGATAGGATATTGGCTCACCGAAATCCTACAATCATAGGACCAGATGGAAAGCTGAGAAATACTCGAGGGCTCGGGTATGATGAATCCGATGATGAAAGTGATGACTCCAAGTGTCATCCTATACAATATTTCGATAGCAGCAACAGTGATAGTGGGTCACCCACTTGTGATCTGAGAAGAATCCAAAGGAAAGTTGCTCACGCCAACCTAGAAATGGCCTTGAGAGGTGGTCGTGGCAGAGGCTGCGGAAGAGGTCGAGGGAGAAATTCCTTCGCTAATGGCTTGCCAAAGCAACCCAAACCAAATCAAACCGAAACTCGCTCCTTCCAAGACCTGTTGAAACAAATGAAAGGTCTGGATGTGCATTCCGAGCATAACCGACAACAACCAAATAATAACCGAAGAACCTCCAAAGCTTCATGTCATGTAATAGAAGCTAAAGACGATCAATCGTCATTTGTCGCATGTAGTGTATGCGATAGACCGGGAGAGATCACAGAAATGACTTGATGTGTCGAATGTGGGGCCATATGCCATCCCCCTTGCACAAGATTTAGGGAAAATCCCCAAAAGAATGATGAAACCCGCTCGCCACAAAAGGCGAAAACTAATGTCGAAGCAAGACATGAAACGGCCCACATACTTGGCCCATTCGATGAGTACAAGAAGGGACAACTTGTATGGGTTGTAAAAGAAACAACAAGGCTACAGTCGATCAGATTCTGGGGCCCATATTTGGTGGATCAAATCTTGGAAGGATATCGATACGGGCTAATAGATAATGAAAGTGGAGAGTCCGTTAAATCAATCAGTGGTCGTTATCTAAAGCTCTGTCAAGAGGGTGATACACCAAGCGACTTCTGCCAAGAGTATGAAAGTGACTCATGAACCGTCACTTACAAAACCACCCCCACTAAAGCCGTGATGGAGGTGATAGTGCGCATGGAGGGGCACGTCGGGCATCGATGCGCCCGAAGGGGAAATGATATATATACCCCACTCTCGAAGGGAGTCGACATCTCTAAGTCACAAACTTCCTCAATCTGAATGCTTGTCTGCATGCCTGTATGAAATGAGAATCCTACGAGATCCCCTCCTCAAACTCTACCTCACGTTCTCCAAAACTTCAAGATCAAAAACTCCACAAATATCCAAAATTCCAATAAAACCTAAAGTCTAATATCCACGAATAAAATGTTCCAAACGAAAGTCCATAAATATCCTAAAAGCCTGATAAAACCTAAACTCCAATGTCCACAAACAAAATATCCCAATAAAAATACCTAAGCGAAAACTTCTACGAATAAAAGGACCAAATCACAACATGAGTGAAATTGTCTCGAGCGAAAAGTGAGGTCCCCCAACTACCCACAAAATCCATAAAGGCCTCTCACCACAAAATGGGTTTTGTTAAGTTTGTACCCTTAAACAATTAACACTGGCAAAGTTTGTCCAGCCAGTTCTGAATATGGACAAACAAGTTTTATATTTTGTACTTTAAACAAAATATGGGCTTTGGTGTTGTGCCCATTTGAAACAACTATCACTGGTTTTGCCTTTCCTCCCAGTTCGAAAAAAGGAGAGACAAGGTTTCTTCATTGTCCTTTAAACAATGGAGTGCCTAATGATGATATCTCAAATAAAATCAAAAGATTAAAGAAAGTGGTCGTTTAGACTATTTAAATTCTGAAGGCACAAAATCCCTTTTAAAACAAAGTTTTCAAAACAACGGTGTTCGCATTCCCTGCGATACCCTCGCCTAAGGATTGAGGCCACATAGGCTATTCAAGAAGGCACGAGAGGAGTGAATAAGATGCCACCCTCAAACAAGTGCATGCATGTACCTAAATCCCACCATAATACAAAAAGAGTGGAGAGATGTAAGGCCCACAAAGAAAGCCTCACGCATAAAATGGGCTTTGTCAAGATTATGCCCTTTAAAACAATTGTCACTGGTACGCTCGTCTAGCCAGTTATCTAAAGTGACGAGCAGGCTTTATATATTTGTGCCGAACAAAATAAGGCTTTGATGTTGTGCCTAGGCCACGTGAGCACTAAAACAATTATTATGGCCCAAAATGAAGGAAACCGAGAGCCCAAAGGCAATAACCCTAATCGGGTTCTCACCAAACCAATCCCCGCAGAAACAAGCCTCAAGTCAAGTCAACACCCATGAATGATATATCTACAAGTCAACGCCCCACGGGCCATAACCCAAACTAGAGTTTAAGAATAAGAACCCTTGACTCCAAAGACTAAGGCCCATAGTTTGGCAAGTAAACACCCCCAAGATCCCATGAATGACAAACAAATACCCTAAGACCCAAGTATAAATTCAGCATACCCTGTTGATATACGTCCCATGGGTGACAGCCGAACCCGAAACCAGAGGATACCTTTCAAACGCTAGAATGAAACCAATGACAAGCAAGCTAAACTTCACTCGCAAAAGAAGCGTCGCTTCGCTATGTCGCATCAACCTCATGGAGAAGCGTAAAACATTTAACCTTAACGGGTTCCGTACGACCAATGAAGCCTCTGAGCAGAACGGGTTTTACACAAGTCATGCGTGCTGATGTTGTCCTTTAAACGAAGGCAGCGCACGTGAAAGTTCGACCTTAACGGGTCCCGTATGACCGAAGTAAAGTGGGACGGTTTTTACGAAGTCATACGTGCTGATGTTGTCCTTTAAACGAAGGCAGCGCGCGTGAGTGTTCGACCTTAACGGGTCCCGTATGACCGAAGTAAAGTGGGACGGTTTTTACGAAGTCATACGTGCTGATGTTGTCCTTTAAACGAAGGCAGCGCGAATGAGGATTCGACCTTAACGGGTTCCGTATTACCAATGAAGCCTCTGAGCAGAACGGTTTTACATAGCCACACATGCCGGGGTATCCCTTTCGTGGGGATATTGTGTGTGGGGATCAGGCCTTAACGGGTCCCGTATGACCGTTGTCACCCCTAAGTGGGGCGGTTTTTACGCAGTCATACATGCTGGGGTCGCCTCTTTTGTGTGGGCAGCATGGATGAAGATTCGACCTTAACGGGTTCCGTATGACCAATGAAGCCTCAGAGCAGAACGGTTTTACATAGTCACACATGTCGGGGTAGCCTTTTTTGTGGGGCTATTGTGTGTGAGAATCAGACCTTAACGGGTCCCGTATGACCGTTGTCACCCCTAAGTGGGACGGTTTTTACGTAGTCATACATGCTGGGGTAACCTCTTTTGTGTGGGCAGCATGAATGAATGTTCGGCCTTAACGGGTCTCCATATTGCCGGTAGCCTTTTTGTGGGAGCGGCGTATGAATCATGAGAATAGAAAACCGAACCCAAGCCAACTGAAGACGTTTGATCGCTTAGAACCCGATTGAATAGACGCAGAAGGCTTGAGGTACAACTTGAGTCCAACGAAGATGTCTTGTCGCTTAAAGCCCGATGGGGGAGATTCAGAAGATTCAGGATTGAGCCCTGACTTTACAAGTATATCTGGTCGCTTAGAACCCGATTGGAGAAAACTTGAAAGGTTCAGGAGAAAAACCGAGTTAAGCAAGTTTATTCCATCGCTTAGAACCCGATTGGAGAAGGCTTGAAGAATTCGTAGACAAAAAGAGAAAGAAGAAGAATAAGGGAGAAAACCGATTTAGACGAATCTATTTGATCGCTTAGAACCCGGTTAGAGAAGATTCGAATAAATCAACCAAAAAGATAAAAAGAGAATAAAGGAGAATGTCAAGTCAACAAGGCTATCCGATCGCTTAGAACCCGATTGGAGAAGATTTGGAAGGCTTGAGAAAAAAAAACCGAATTATACGGGTTTATTTGATCGCTTAGAACCCGATTAAAGAAAGCTCGAAGAAGTCGGCCCAAAAAGAGAAAGAGGAAAAGTAAAGGAAAGAATCGAGCCAATAAGTTTATTTGATCGCTTAGAACCCGATTGGAGAAAACTTAGAAAGTTCAATTCCAAAATAAAAAGAAAATCACAAAAAGAGACACATATGGCACGATGATCAAACAAGGTGTAGCCACCGCAAGAACACCCTGGGGGCAGCCAAGAATTCCTCCGGTCCTGTGGTTAAGCACGCATGCTACAACCTAATCTGACTCTGCATGGAAGATAAGGAGTCAAGAGGAGAACACATCGAATTCATCGGGCAATGAAAATTGTGAGTGCTACTTTGTCCTTTGTTCTCTTTAAAATTTCTCTGTTTATTTCTAAAGCAATAGAGAAAGTTGAATCTGAGAAAATAAAGCAAAGCAACCCGCAAATGGAAAATTATGAAAGTTGTTTGCAAAAATGAAGTTTGAAAGAAAATTTGGACAAACTTTTAAATTTTTTTTTTCCAAGAACATTTTCTGATATTTTGAATAATTTTGGCTAATCCCATATTAAATGAAAGAAGTCCCTCGTATAAATAGCTTACTTGATAGGTTTTGTATAAACTCCTTAAGATTAAAGGTGTTGGGATATATCTTTCTTTTTATAAATTGATCCCGGAAAAATAATTCAATTTCATATAAAAAAAGAAGAAGACACAAACGCATAAAAAAAAAAAGAGAAGTGAAGAAAAGGAAAAGAAAAATTGTGAGGAAGAAATAAAAAAAAAAAAGAGAGAGAAAGATAACAATGAAAAGTAAAAAAAAAATGGGAACTATTTTTCTCGACACACTACTCCGCTGATTTAGACCTGATAAAGTTCATGGGTGCATTCGTGACGCATCACCCCATGTTTGTATCCGTGCAATGGAAAGGTTTTAAGTCATGAGTATGCATAGCACCCTATTCTACGTGGTAATACTAGGATGAGTAGGGAAGAGTCTCGTTATGTTTACTCCAACAAGTAAAATTGAATAACTTCTCGAGCATTGATATATAAAGAAAAAGATAAATTTTAACACCTTCAATCCAAGAAAATTTACAAAACATGTTGATTAAGCATTTTATTCAAGGGACGTCGAGTAAGATACTTTGTGGGATGAACATAAAATTTTCCCAAGGTATACCCTAAATGTTCTTCCAAAATCTATAAGTTACGTCCAAAATTTCATGATTAAATTTCATTTCTGTGAACATCTTTAACAAATTCCTTATGCGGATTTGTTTAAAGGCAAGATAATGATGAAAGCAAAATGAACATCCAACAAAATAAAGTACTTCAAGATTTGGATACTGCCGAGGTTTGGAATGTTTTGATTTCAGGATCCACGACCTCGTCAATGGATAAGAAGGAATCCAAACTGAACGTAAAAGCGAAGAAAGGTGCGAGCTCCCACCTCCCCATGGAAAAATGCAAAGGCCGTCATAGGCTTGTGTCGGGTGAAAAGAACACCTGCACGATCAATCAAACAAATGAAGAACCATGGTCTAAGAAGACCTTAAACCACACCAACGGTCCGAAAAGACCTTAAACTACACCAATGGTCCGAAACGACCTTAAACTATCCCCATGGTCCGAAACGACCTTAAACTATCCCCATGGTCCGAAAAGACCTTAAACTACCCCAATGGTCCGAAACGACCTTAAACTATCCCCATGGTCCGAAACGACCTTAAACTACACCAATAGTCTAAGGAGACTTTAAACTACACCAATAGTCTAAGAAGACTTTAAACTCAACCAAAACCAAATCCCAACCTGATATGCCAAGAAGACCCCGAGATACAGCTAAAACCAACCCTGGTTAGCCAAAGGCCCCAAAGAGAAGCACACGAGACAAACTGGATCAAAACCCGAGATTATGCCTACAACCAGAAGGCCATTTTATCTAAACCCTCAATTTTGCAAATTACCCGCATGGTTCCCATACTAGATCAGAGATAAAGTTCCCCTGTCTGTAATCCCTCCTCGGTTAGACAGGTTTTCCCCATGAATGTGAGTTTGGAGTACAGTCACTGTCTGAAGCCCCCAATGTATGAGCAAGGGACCGATTGCTCAGGCAAACCCCGAAGAACGCACATTCAGCCCTCACCCAGCCATGCAAGTATTAGCGAAATGAGATAAAGATAACATATCTTTTTGAAGTAGATGTGATCGAAGAAGATGATCAAACCCGCTTCCAAGCTCAATGCCCAATATGGAGTCCAGACACCTGAATACAAGAAAAGCAACTCAGAAGGGATTTCATAGAATTCAGGAAGAACACTGGGGGCACCTGGCTAAGCCGTTCAATCCCAAAGTCTTCACACCTCACCCAGGTGGGGGGCATTTGTTTGACCCTAAAAAGTCAAGGATTTAATTATCCAAGATGAGGATGTCATTCAAATTGCAAAATTAGTCAATTAGAGATCAATCATGCTTTAATTTGACACAACATCACGAAATAGGAAATAAAACTTGCTGAACAAAGTACATGATTAAATCTTGTTCAAATAATCATGAATTTTGGTATATGGCACATTTCCTAACTCGAAATGTTTAGAAAAATATTAAATTTACAAAACAGGAGGCTCTGATTGGTGCCACATGGCATAGGGTACCCCTAGCAATTACACTAAGCACTCTGGGTGCAAATTGGAGTGTATCAATGAAAACCTGATGCCAAGGGCCCACAAGTCAGTGGTACAATGATATTTTCGCTGGTTTAGCGAGATAAGCGAACTCGGTTTACGAGAATTGAACTTGTAGACCAAAGACTCAGTAAAATGGCTCACGAAGCACCAGGTTCACTCAAATCCGATGGTCGAATTAAAACCTCAGCGCCCGAGCGCCTTCAACCCCTCGCCCTGCATAAACCTCGAGCATCGTGAGCCAATACAAGCTCAGTGCACGGTTCACGGTGAAACGAGAGTACTCAAATGGAAGACTTAACATATAAACGGGTCTCTCATTTTTACTAAGGCTGACAAATGGGCCCCGCTCCCTCAGCTTTGTCTCTCCCCTTCCTCTCTAACTTCGTTGTTCGGCAGAAAGAGAAAAGAAAATCAGAAAAGGGAGAAATAGACACCCTCGCTCAAAACCCTCCTGAACCAAGCAACGAAATCATAGGGAGAGTAGGTTTAAACCTTCAATTCGAACTCTCGTAGCTTAAGGAGGGAGAAAGCTTGATGACCCGTCCTAAGACCGTGTCGAGTCAACCCACCGAACCACTACACGAAAGGTTAAATTGATCGGTCAAAGAGTATCATGGGATTCCCACAACACGTTTTGAACAATCAATTTGAGTTGAAGGGCTACAATTCGATCTCCACACGAAGGCAGCATAACTCTTAGATCGGGTGTGACTCAATCAACTGAATTAGCTAATGATTTATTCAAGTGAACCCTATAACACGATAAGGGAATGATATAGGGCCTCCCTGTAATGCTCTCATGAGCTGGAGACATGAGAATCGGCAGGGCAGACAATGAGCCCGGTTAAGCCGCAAGGGCACCATACACCCTTGACAGCTATTGCCTCATGATTTTTGTCCTCGGGACAGCTGTTACATGATCAACAGATAATGACAAAATGTGAGAAGATGCTCTCCAGGGACGTGGGAATACATGACCCTCTCCTAAAAAAAAAACTCTCTGTACAAATCTCGGCCGTCCAAGCTCGAGCATCTAGAGGCTATAGATGATTCCACACTGGATTGCTTACATGGCAATAAGCAATTGGATATATGCCTGACGGTTAATAGCTTAATAGCTAAGCCAGTGATGTAACCATTGGATTTGAACTATGAGAATTGAAGGGTATGGATCAATGCTAGCACACCAAACCCTAAGCCCTAATGCTACTGGTGCCATGCCTATATAAGGAGCTCCAGAAGATGAAAAGAAAAAA
This sequence comes from Carex littledalei, assembly GCA_011114355.1. NCBI lineage: Eukaryota > Viridiplantae > Streptophyta > Magnoliopsida > Poales > Cyperaceae > Carex > Carex littledalei. The sequence goes on along the minus strand of CM022083.1, from coordinate 15,279,134 downwards.
AATATACAGAGCCGAAACTTTCAATACACAAGATTTTTGTTCAAGCTACTACAGCCATATAGTGCTTTTGCACTAGTTCAATCAGAACACACATCTGTTTACACACAAATACACATAGGTTAGCTGGAAAATTGAAGTAAGTAGAACTTGAGATTGTTTCTCTTTCTCAACAAGAAAAGGCATAAGCTTGCCTAAAGATGTAAGCCCGAAAGGGCTGTGTATGTTTCTCCAATGTTGAATAAAAAGCTTCTTTGTTGCCATGTTTATTCGTCCCTTTTTACTTGACTTGCTCCTCTCTTCTCTTTTCTTTTCATTGCTGTTCTTTCTTTTTTTGTTATTTTCCTTTCTTGTTGCAACTACAAAGGTTAATGCCTTGGCTTTAGATTATAAGCTGTAGGCATGAAGCCATTGAAATGAAATAAGGTTTTTCAAGTAGCAATCAATGCTACTGTGGAATACAAAATAAAAAGATATGTAAGCAAAATAATGGACAGCTACTATAGCTGATGTAAAAAGGGTTTAAAGATCCTATGATAGGATTTTGATATTTAGTCGTGTTCTCCATCTTCTCTGCCTTCATCTTCTTCTTTGTTATTTTTCTTTTTTTTATTTTTATTTCTTTATTTTCATGTTACAAAGAAAAGGACAAAACACATAATTACATAAATGTATAAAAATTATATATATTAAAAGTGACATTTATATTATAAGAAATATAAAAGAAGAAGATATTAAAAGTCGATGTTTAACTACATCCTTTGAATATCAACTTCTTGCATATTTCTTTTAATATGAAAATCAAATCAAAAGTGCATAGCAAATGAAAAAGGGAATTTAAATTAGGGATTGATGTTTAACTACATCTCCCTATCATGCTATTTTGGACTTTTTTGAAGGATTTCAATGCATGAAAGAGAAATAAAATGAGTGATATGTGGAAGATTGATGTTTTACTACATCTTTTCCTATATTATAAATTTTATTAATCTTCAAAGGGCCTCGATGTATAATTTTTGAAGGAGAGAACAAATGAAAAGAGGGAGAATTCCACTTCCTATGATATGATGTTCAAGGACCCTTCCTATAATTATTCAAGTGACCAAGGACCCATATGTATATCTTCATGAATACTAGCAAATGACATATGTGATGCTAGTACCCCTTTGATCTTTTAATGGCCAAATCTTGATGCAATGACTTACATATAGTCTAATTAAGTTAAATACCACATGGTACCAGTATATAGTACCAACCATGCCCAATTAACAAGGTACTGGTACAGTACCCATGCCCAAATCACTCCTAAAGACCTGCTGGTACAGATCAGCCAGTACAGGCTGATCTAAAAATCAAATCAAAAATCTGTTTGAACAGTAAGATAGAGGATGAAAAGGCAACCAATTTAGACTCAAACCTTGCATTCTTCTGATTTTTCTACGATTTTCTAGCAGTTTTCAAAGTTGGGTTTCAGAAAATAAAAATCTGCTGCTGCTGCATATTTACTTACACGCCCCTCTGGCTATTTCTTCTCTTAAAAACAGAAATAAAAAACATAAAATCTTCAAACTTCATGCATTCATTCTTGATATATTATACTACAAAAATAGCACGAAAATCACACATGTCGTGAGCAAAATTCATGAGAAATGAGGTCGAAGATATATGAATTTCATGTTCTTCCCAAACCCAAAACCCAATAATAGATTCATACCCAATCTAAATCCGAAACCCAAACTCAAGCAAAAGCCATGACCAGCACCTACCTTCTTCAACCTTGGTACCTTTGAAACATGCTTAAACTACAATGCTCCATTTTCCCAAGTACACTCTAGGCCGAGATATCCTGTACCAACTCAGAATCGGTACCAACCCGAGAAGTAGAAATATGAAAATTACCCAAATGTTGATGAAATTCGAAATTAAGTGCACTCAAAGATTTCTGATGATCAAGCGATGCCAAATGAAAAGAAATCGAAGAAGAGCAATCATGATAGTGTGAAAATTGGATTTAAGATGCCATCAGTACCGAGAACTCAAGCTCAGCCACGTACCGTCCTACTCCGATGATCAACAGTCACCGATGACACTACCCATGGACTCCTCTCCTCAAGGCGACTCCAATGGTGTTCTTCCCTGACCTTGCCGTGACCGGAAACCTCGCCGGAGTAGCAATCGGGTCAAATTCCAAGTCGGGTCTCAAACCCGATCTGTACCCCATCTGCACGATTCTTAAAGCAGCCAAAACCAATCGATCAAGGCGCCAAAAGAAGAGTTTAAATGAAAACTCGAATCTTGAAGCAAAGTCTGATCCGAAAGCTATCCAAACTCTTGCCTTCGGGGCCCACTTGTCAAACAAACAAATCCCTCATGCACCAATCTCAAAGCCTAGAATCCATGCTCCAGATGTTAAGCACAGATATTGGAAACCCTTTAAACCCAATCTCAAAGCTCTCGCACACATCTCAGAGTCCCATAACAAAAATTCAAATCTGTTATCCAAGACCAATGATCTGCACATATCTTAAAGCCCCCAAACACATCTCAAAGGCCCTGAGTGCAAATCTCAAAGACCAAATCTCAATCCTACAGTCCAAAAATATTGAAAAAGGGAATGTTTATAAAAAGGACCCCTCTGACCAAGCTTATTCGTGAAACAGTCCCCGAATATTTGCAAATAAACCCCTGACTGCATAAAACCTCTTCAATTGAGCCCCTGAAAGTCCAATTTCCAGTGCAGACCCTATCAAAAGCCCAAATCATTAATCCCAGTCCTTCTATCTTTACAAATAGGTCCCTGGAAAACTTCAAACTTCACAAATAAGCCCTTTCCAGCCCTTTTTGGTCATAACTTCTTCATTTCAAATCCAAATCAACTCAAACCAACTCTAAATGAACCCAAATCAAATCCTTCATGTTTCTAAATAAAAATCAAGCATAATTAGACATCGCGTAACATGTTAAATGACCAAAATGCCCTTTTCTCCACTTTTCTTCATGTTTAAATCATTTCCTTTTTAAATAAAATATAAATAAAGCATAAATATATTTTCTCAAATACAAATAGGTTTCTAAAAATAAAAAGGTATAATAAATGTATTTTAGTAACATTCATTGCATCTTGTGCATACATATTAATTAAATACCTAAAATAAATGATAATCAAACACACAAAGACCAAGTACATGAGTTCTCCCCTTTTAGCCCCTTTATCCAATTCACAACAAATAGGCTCCAAATCCTGGAATGAACGAGGTATTCAGTATGGCTTGGAAGGGTCATCTGATGTAATTAACAGCGGGGGCTTGCGCCCGCTGGGAGTTAAACGTCCCCACAATCATTAAACTCTCTCGATAGACTGATTATGAATCGTAGGTCTGTCGAGGGTGAACCGAAAGGAATAGCAGAAAGAAAGAAATAAAATGTTTCAAGTTCGATGTTCTCTCCATGCCTTGAAAAGCAGAGAGCGTTGAACCCTGAGACATTTAGTATACATGCACACACCTTCCATACCAGCTGTGCAACTTTCTGCGCCCTACAGTAGCTAATAGCAGATCATGGGGAAGCTGATAGATGTATAGTGTCGCATCCTAGTGCGACAATGATTGCAAGTAGTGGGCAGAATGGTATTAATATATGGACTCCCAATATGAGAAGGCCATCAGGTCCAGTAAATTACTCTGAGGTAATGTACTTTGTTTACTTTGTTTTTCTTTCATTTATTCAAACTGCTAACTTCCTTCTGGGTATTACCCGTAGCAATTCAGACATCTACATATTCTACCTTACTAGTGACTATATGTCAGACTTTCAAGAATTTTATTTTGGGCATATTCTACCTTGAACTTGAATCAATCAATTCTCCCTCTCCTCTAATATATTGAATATGGATCTTCTGCCATTATGGATTGTGGCAGTTTAACTAAAAACAGATGGTTCACATCAGATTGAAATTTATTCACCCCTCATTATTTAAGTGTGCCTATCCTGACTGGCCAACTTTGGTACCACAGTTCTAATTGTTACAAATATCTTATTCCATCAGAATGATACTTGGTTTTTTCTGCATATTATAGTTTCAAGGGACTTGATTGAACTATTTAATTGCTTATTTAACAGCTAAAGCACCACGCCATGTATTATGTCACTGGTAGTCCGGAATGGCGTTATTACTTTGATGCTTTTGCCAAAGGTGACCCAGAATCAATGTAGTTTTCTTGATGATCAAAAGTTTCTAGTTGTTTGATAATTACAAGCTTTGCTTTGTTACCAGTTATACCATTCTAATCTGGACCTTCTTATCGTCGAGTCCAGCTGGAGTATGAAATATATGGCTGAACTTCTAAACAATCCTCTAAACCTAATATCCTTTTCTCACAGAAATACAATTATAAATTAGAGGGTCTTTTCTCTTTTTTGCATTTTTTCATGTAACTTCTAAATAATATTTGATTTTCTCAGATATTTCAAAAACAATTAAAAAAAAAATTCAAAATTTATTTATTATTAAATAAAATTTTAACTATGTTTAAAGATTTTTTATGTTGTTTTTTTTTATTTTTGACCTTTTTTTTATGTATGACAAGAAGACTATTTTGAACTTTGTTATTGAGAGACTTTGTTTTTTTATTTAGTTCAAAGATGGGTCCAAATTTGTTATTATATAGTTATGCTATCAAAGTTAGATCATATTTATATTCATGGTTTTTATTTTTTTACCGCAGATTTTATGTCTATGAAACATAAGCGCCAAATGACTTTATAAACAATATTTTCATTTTTGTATTTTCATACATATTGTGTGACCAGTTAGTAGATTTGTTATTTTATTTAAAAAAAGAGTGGCCTGGGAAAAATGGTTTCAGTACCCTTGTTTTAATTTATACAGCAGTTTGACTGTTATTATATGTACTCTACTTAATTATTTTTCAGGAATCAACTTTTATTGGCTTCTTCTAAGTCATGCATATTTTATTTTCTATTTTAACAAAGTTTCTTTAGACTATGCATACAACTTCAGGAAATATTTAAATAAATCTAGATACCGATGCAGAGGCCAATATTTCTTGAGACCTTGCATCTATCATGTCATTGTCATTGGACCGTTTGACTAGATGAAAAGCAGATTTATGAAAGGATCCTAAAAAAAATGAAATCTATAACAAATGATGAGGACGATATTGATCATTTAGTAAGGAATTCCACCGGATGTGAAATCTATATTTTTGTAATTGGGCCATTACTCGGCCCAAGCCCATATATGTTTGAGAGAGCAAACTAAACGTAATAAATTCTAGCCATTTCCTAAATAATATTCAAAGCAGAGTCCGAGAAAGAAAAAAGGCCCAAAAATAAAGCCCAATATATTCTCTAATACACAAGAGTCCGAATAATTTTTTTGACTTTTTAAATCATAATAACCGTTCACTTATTTTAATGGATCAGATTTATTTATTCTACCTCCACAAGTATCTGGGAGGATATGGATTCAAAAAGGACCAGACTTTCAAATTCCGTCATAAGCACGATTTATTTTTCTTTCTTAATAGAAAAAAGAATGGTCGAACTATTAATTAAATTACGACCTTTAAAAGATTACAATTCAAAATCACGACACATAAAATATTGGACTTTTAATTACACTAGCAGCAGCTAAGTTTGTTTTGAAAACAAAATTGAAGAACCAAAACTTCAATTTTCGCTAAACAAAATTTATACCTAAAACAATCCGGCCAGACCGGTATAATAATATATACTCCTCATTATATTAAACGTATAAAAATGATAAGAAAAATTTATTCAACTCATAATGACATAAATGGCATCTTATAACATAACATTCGGATGTCACGGGATTATACGGGATGAGATTTGACGGGGATGGGAATCCACTTTTGAAAAAGCGGGAACCCATGGGTGCGGTACGCATAGAATTAATTATGGGAATGTGTTGAATGAGTGTTCGGTTGAACAGTGGGATTAATTGTGGAAAATTCTATTTTTCTTTCTAAAATGTTTTGATATTACACAATTTTCTTTATTAATAAAATATCAATAATACAATTAAATAAATAAATTAAATAATAACATAACATCACATCACATTACTTATTAATTATTATTTTATAACATAACATTACTAATTAACTAGATTAAATAATGCAATTAAATAAGTAGATTAAATAAATAATACAATTTTCTTTATTATTATTATGTTATAAATTAAATAATAACATAACATCACATTACTTATAATTATTATTTTATAAAATATAAATATTGATAAATATTTATAAACAAATAAACATTTAAAATATGTGATAAAATGATATGTCTAGATCCTCGGTTGTTCCTTGCATAGAGATCAGTTGTGAAAAATCTTAATTTATTTTAAAAATAAATATTTCTATTTAAATTTCTCACATATTTAAAATTAAAAAATTGTACAAAAATAATTAAACATTGTACAAAAAAAATATACAAAAAATAATTAAATATTGATAAAAGTGACCGAAGAGAGAGAAAGAGTAACAACGCACGCAATTGGAAAAAAAAGATTGAGTCGGAGTGAATTATCATTTTCCCACGAATTTAGCTTGTGCGGAGGGAGAGTTGGGAAGAAACGCTGGAAAATTTTTGAAAGAAAAAAAGACGTCCGAACGGGATCTTGTGACAAAATCCCGATCCCATTTTTTTCCCATTGGAAAAAAGACGACCGAACAGGCCCTACGTTTGTGGGGGAATTTGGGAGCCTGAATCCGGCTGAAAGTTGAGGGGACCACACCACACGTCTGGGAGATGAGCTTTACAATTCTTTCCTCATTTGCATTTGCGAGATATTATATTCCGATGATTGTTAGCAAAATTCATAAAATAAATGTTGTGGGATCCGGTGCTATTCGGGCTTTCGGGCCCCGGTGCTATTTTGCGTGTCATTTATTTTTGTTAAAACTTATTCTAAACCATATCATGCATAGCCCTCATATGTTTACAGTACGCAGTCTCCCTCGCAATCCAATCACAAGTGAAAAGGAAACCAAAACAATTGGAAAAAGTGAAGATTCTAAATTTGAATTTGATGGGTTTTGTTTCTCTCTAAACTGCTTCAAGATTCGTGCACACTTGATCAGTACAAATTTTGAAGTGGGCGCGCACAAATATTGAATCAGAATGCAAATTAATCGGATGAAAGCAAAGTCCATCGTACTCAAATTTGAGTCTAATGAACATCGGACGCATGAGTGTTACAAACAATTGTGATGTCTAAAGCCGCTTTCCAGTCCGATGAGTTATTCCACTCGACCTTTTCCTCGTGCTATCTAATTATCTAAACAATGGGGTGTTAAGCACTCAGACATAGAATCAGAGGTGGTTCGATGGACATCAGATCCGATCAGAGCCGTTCGCTTCGTATCAAAATTGCTGCGGACTGTTTCAAAATTCAAATAGATCTAATGCACACAGATCTTAATGCAGACTGAACGGCCATCGAAGTGCCCGGCCCCACTTCCTCAGACACACTCTGCCACGCATCTATATATAGAAGAAAAAAATCTCCTCTCTTTATTATGAAATAGAGTATGGCTTGAAAAATTAGAACTATGAACTTTTCTCATAGAGTTAACACAACTACAGATATTTTTTTTGAGAAAACAATAAGGGTCATGACAACTACAGATATTTGAATTTTTGAAATGGTTAGACATAAATAAAGAATACGAACTTAAGTTTTCCACTGAGGACACGAACGAAAAAAATACAAAACTTGACAGTTTTGACTAAGGACATTGATTTAAATAATGGCATCTCATTATTTAATTGGAGAGCCCGACCCGGCCCGAAAGCTAATTAACGCGTTAGTAATGAAACCATCACAATCTCATCCCTTTCCTATAAATACAAGTATACAACATTCATGGCTTCATCCAGCAACTTCAAATGGCTAACAACATAGGTCCTGGTGAATTGGTCCCTGCTCATGACGCATTCAACCCGCACCCCGATCCAGCAACACTAGCCCCGAAATTGGTCAAAGTCGGAATCTTCATTTCCTCATCTGCAATTTCCGCAATGCTGAGGCCTCTGCCGCATGCTGTCATGATGTTGGACATTCACATTCAGTATGCTTTTGGTGTTGCTCTTGTCATGATCTTTCTCTTCGGAATTGGGATGATAGGGATTGGGTGGTTGGTTGCCGACGACCCCACGAGATACGCCACCTTGGGAAGGACCATGGCGCGGACGTCTCATGTCGTGCTTGTGTTCGCGGTAGCCTTGCGTAAGGTCGCCACAACTGCCGCAACCCACACTGATGCCAGCAACAAGTAGTTACGGTACTTATCTGTGCTACTACATGATTTCTATATATGTATAATTTTCATTGGTATGAGATCTGTATATGTAAAATATTTATACTTTTAGGCTATGTACTATGTGTGATGTGTGCGCGCCCATGAGAGAGGAGAAATGTAATAATTTATTGAATTGAATTGAGTAAAGCTTAATTTATTGGATAATTATTCAATTAGATCAAAATATGGAATAAAGTGTTGATGCATTTTACCTATTTCTGGTAAGCTTCGGAAAACACGGTAAAAAGAGAAGAAGGTAGAAAAGGAGGGTTGAATGTGCAAATTTCATTGATGCATCTCCAACATATGTCAATGGTGTAATTGTTATTGCTTGTATTTTTTTGCATTTCCCATTGTTGTTATGTAAATTTTTGACAACTAATTTATTGTTTTAGAGGTTTGAAGTATTTATTATACTATAATTATAATTATTTATAGAATTATCATATAAGCCCTCCTATTTTTAAAAGGAAAGAAGAGAGGTAAGGCAGACTTACAAGTAAACTAAACTGGGGGTGATGCTGGGGTTTCTTGGATCTATTGTTTTCACTTCAGCCAATCTATGTATGTACCGAATTGTACAGTGATAAATCATAACATGCTACACTGGTAGCAACAGAAAAAATGCTACATGCAATTGGAAAGTCAAACTTGTCCCAGTGGAATAAGACTAGAAGAGGAATAATGCTGGCGCTTATTCCATCAGAGACTTCGTAATCAGTAAATTGGACCAATAAATTATGGGATTGAGATCTGCTGCGATCCGAATATTGAGCACAGTAATCCTGCAATCTCTACTTTTTCAAATCCAGCCGTCCAGCTTTTTAGTGCACGCATCTCTAAACAGCTGATTTTTCTGTGCTCGCATCTCAAAACAATTCGACAGCTGGATTTGGAAAAACAGGAATTGCAGGGTATTGTTCACAGTACCCGGATCGCAGCAGATTCTCAAGTGATCTTCCCAGTATAAATTATCAATGACCATCCTCTCAACTCTCGTCTCAATCTCACCAAAATTTAGCAAACACACAAGTTATCAACAAAGCTACCTTCAAATGTCTGACAACATAGCTCCCGGTGAACAGCTCCCTGCCGGTGCATTCAACCCGCACCCCGATCCGGCAACACTACCTACGAACTTGGTCAGAGTTGGAATCTTCATTTCCTCCTCGGCAATTTCAGCAATGCTGAGGCCGCTGCCACGTGCTGTCATGATGTCGCACATTCACATTCAGTATGCTTTTGGTGTTGCTCTCGCCATTATCTTTCTCTTCGGGCTCGCGATGATAGGGATTGGGTGGTTGCTCGCCGACTACCCCACGAGATACACTACCTTGGGAAGGATCATTACACGGGCATCTCATGTCGTGCTCGTGTTCGCCGTCGCGTTGCGTAATGTCGCCTCCAAATCCACAACCCACACCGATACCACCGACAAGTAGTTACATGTTATCTACGTATCTCTGTTTTTGTGAAATGATCTATCATCTATACATGTATTAATTTTGTTGGTATGTGATATGCATATGAATAAAATTTAGGTTTGAGGTTATTTACGATGTGCGGTCGGTGTGTGTGTACGGGGGTGAGAGATGTCAATCAATGGCGTTATCATAATTGCTTGTATGTTTTTGCATTTTCCATTGTTGTTATGTACTTATGTCTCTATTTAATTTGATGAATTATATTGATTAAAAGTTTTATTGAATAATCTCATAAATTACAATGTGCATACAATAAATTTACAAGGAGCAAGGCTTATCAGCCGTTACAGTGGTAACTGGTACCGTAAAACTGCGCGGTACAGTATACATTGGGTTAAATGCCCTTTCTGGTAATTACGAGAAAGAAAGGACAAAAAAAGCAATAAAAGAGATGTAGGGTGTAATTGGTAAAATAGCTAGATATGGTAATGGTACCCGGGTTGATCATCTCCAGCATGTAGCATATGTTTGTAGAGTAGAACTAGGGTGCTCCTAAGCTCACCAAGCCCTTCGTGAGCGCGATTCTAAAACCTATCGAATTGATTTCAAACGACATTTTCAAACCGTTAGATGTTCAATCTATATTAAAATGTGCTTGGAGACCAAATTTTACATTTTTTGGAATTTTTTTACTATTTATTAAGATGGTTTGAAAATCGCTGTTTTTATTAAAATTCTGCACCATTGGAAAACAGCGATTTTCAACCCATCTTAATAAATAGTAAAAAAATTCCAAAAAATGTAAAATTTGGTCTCCAAGCACATTTTAATATAGATTGAACATCTAACGGTTTGGAAATGTCATTTGAAGTCAATTTGATAGGTTTTAGAGTCGCGCTCACGGAAGGGCTTGGTGAGCTTAGGAGCACCCTAGTTCTACTCCATGTTTGTAAATTTTTTAATATATTAGTAATTTGCGCATCTGCTTTTACCATCGGTTCCAGCACTTGAGAGTAGGTCCGATGCCCGTCAGACCTAGTCTGGTTCGATGGGTTTAATCACCGTCGATTTGTTTTAAGATTCGTGCGGAATGCTTTAAAATTTGTGCGTGTATGTTCAATTTTCGTGCACACAAATCTTAAATTAGATCGAACGGTCTCGTTGAACCTAACAGTAGGTCTAATGAGCATCGGACCTACTTCGTTCTCCGGTTCCAGTAATATGTGACCCAGAGAATGTTTCTGAACATACAATTTACAACATTTTTAAAATTACCATCCTAATAAAAATTAAAAAAAATTGAGATATGAGAGAGGAGGCTACAACTCCTCTCCAAAATATTTGAGAACTAATTTATTTTTTTCGAGGTTTGTGGTATTTATTATAAATGATATGTTATAAAATAAACAAGTGATAGTGATATACAACTCCTAGTAAGAATACTTAATATAGTTATATTCTTTGTTTCCCTTTTTATTTTCGGATTTTTATCTAATGATCCAGGGCGTAATCCTGGGCGTGAGGAATAAATTCTTAGTTTTTCTTTTTTCTTCATTTTTTTTTTAATTAATTTTTCAATAATTTTTTGATGATAAAATCATATGAATCAAAATCCCTCTCAATCCAAAAATACTAAAATCATACATAATAGAGAGCGGAAAGAGGTGCAAGTGAAATAAAATTAGATTCTTTAGCTAACAATTATTATTTTCATCGGTCTAATATTTTTCTAGAATAAATTAATTAAGATATTATTATGATCTAGATAATGCCCGTCGAAACTAGTTAACAACTCCATCCCACTTAACTTTAATTTTCACCTTTTTTTTTATTTGCACATGAATTGTTGAGATTAACTATGGGATACAGAGAAGTGCATGAAAAAAATAGGTGTACAATATTCATGATTATTTTTGTGATGAAGTAAAATAAAATAAAATCACAACTCAAATAGTATTTTTTTTTCATTTAGGATGTCATTCAGATAAATAAAAGTTTCAATAATTGGTAGAAGCTTTATGAATTATGAGTCCTGAAGTGGCCTGTTTATAAAAAAAAAAAAAAAATCAGATTGTAATTGCATCAGATTCGGACAGGATTCTAATATAATTTAAAAATATGAATTTATTAAGAATATACAAGATTCACATGCATAATCTATTCAATTAGAATTTGAGAATTTCAATGTGAATTTGTTTTAACCATTTTAGCGAATTTCAGTTCAATCATGATTATATTTCAATCTTTTGTAAAAGTGTCTAAATTGACAAAGTATACTTAAGACACAAACAAACATGTAAATCATTTTATATGAGGAAGAATTTTCAATGTACACATCCAAAATTTTAAAATAGCTAATTTATTCATGAAACATTATAATATCCAATATCGTTACAAAAATTTAACACTTTTTTTTATCCTCTTTTATTTATTTAATTTTTTATTTAGTTATTTTAAAAATTGATTCGATAGCTATACCCTATCTCTATTTAAAAAAATTGATTTGTAGAAATCAGTATAATCACTAGTATTGAATCATCTTTTAAAGTACAAAACAATATCTGGTGGTGCTTTTCTGATCAAACTTTTAATTGAATGCAATAGTTTTCTGTTTTTTCTTTGGTTAGAGTATGAAGAGAGAGATCCGGGGTATCAATAAAAATTATTTTTGAGAATCAGTTTTTGACCTAGTGACAAAAACAATACTCTTTGTGTGGAAGGTCGCATATTTAAATTAAAAAAAAATATTTTTTTGTGAATATTAAATTGTTAGGTGACTTGACCTTTAACTTTTACTAAAAAAAAAAATATATATATATATATATATATTTACCCTTCTTGAACTCCGTTGGTACAGATATGCCTAAAAGGATTTGTACCAGCCTTAAGTTGCTCGAAAATTGAATTTTTGTTGTTGCACTCTTTTCTGTACCAGTTCGCATGAATTCTTTGTGAGTTCTACTGAACACGTGTGTATCCTGACTTGCGAGATATTATTCCGGGTGATCCTGTAGCAAAATTCATAAAAATATGTTGTGGGGTCCATAAGTAAGACCAAATAGATAAATACCGGTGAGTATTCGGGCTTTCGGGCCCGGTACTAATTTGCTTGATGCTTAGAAGTATAGAACTAATACGCAGGCTCTTTAACAATGATGTTGACACTTTATAATTAATTACTTTTATTATCTTGTAACTTTTTAGTCGCTACCATATCTTGTACATATTTTGTACAAAAAAAAATATATGTTGTATAAATTAAAACAACGGTACTAAAACCATTATCTTGTAACTTTTTAGTCGCTACCATATCTTATACAAAAAAAAAAGAACACCATAAATACGTACGACAAGAATATATCATTAATTTAACAATTTTACAAAGTTAGTTAATATTTCATATAAATTTTAATTGAAATTGTAATTCCATATTCAGTAAACACTTGCAATTATAGAGATAAAGACAATCTTATATTATTTACTTTTACTCGAAATTAAAAACCGCAATCAACATTTTCTAACTATGTTTAAAGATTTTTTCTGTTGTTTTTTTAATTTTGAACTTTGTTATTCAGAGACTTTGTTTTTTAACTTAGTTCAAAGATGGGTCCAAATTTGTTATTATATAGTTATGCTATCAAAGTTAGATCATATTTATATTCATGGTTTTTATTTTTTTACCGCAGATTTTTTCTATGAAACATAAGCGCCAAATGAATGAAATAGTCATAAAAATGGACACCATCATACAATTTAAATGACTTTATAAACAATATTTTCATTTTTGTATTTTCATACATATTGTGTGACCAGTTAATAGATTTTTTTATTTTATTTAAAAAAAGAGTGGCCTGGGAAAAATGGTTTTAGTGACCAGTTAGTAGATTTTGTTATTTTGTTTCAAACTGTTATTATCTGTACTCTACTTAATTATTTTTCAGGAATCAGCTTTTATTGGCTTCTTCTAAGTCATGCATATTTTATTTTCTATTTTAACAAAGTTTCTTTAGACTATGCATACAACTTGAGGAAATATTTAAATAAATCTAAAGACCGATGCAGAGGCCAATATTTCTTGAGACCTTGCATCTATCATGTCATGGTCATTGGACCGTTTGACTAGATGAAAAGCAGATTTATGAAAGGATCCTAAAAAAAAATGAAAATCTATAACAAATGATGAGGACGATATTGATCAATTTAGTAAGGAATTCCACCGGATGTGAAATCCTTAAGTCTTAAGTCTTAACTAAGAGTATCTATATTTTCGTAATTGGGCCATTACTCGGCCCAAGCCCATATATGTTTGAGAGAGCAAACTAAACGTAATAAATTCTAGCCATTTCCTAAATAATATTCAAAGCAGAGTCCGAGAAAGAAAAAAGGCCCAAAAATAAAGCCCAATATATTCTCTAATACACAAGAGTCCGAATAATTTTTGTGACTTAATTAAATCATAACCGTTCACTTATTTTTAATGGATCAGATTTATTTATTCTACCTCCACAAGTATCTGGGAGGATATGAATTCAAAAAGGACCAGACTTTCAAATTCCGTCATAAGCACGATTTATTTTTCTTTCTTAATAGAAAAAAGAATGGTCGAACTATCATTACTATTCAAAATCACGACACATAAAATATTGGACTTTTAATTACACTAGCAGCAGCTAAGTTTGTTTTGAAAACAAAATTGAAGAACCAAAACTTCAATTTTCGCTAAACAAAATTTATACCTAAAACAATCCGGCCAGACCGGTATAATATATACTAATACTCATTATATTAAACGTATAAAAATGATAAGAAAAATTTATTCAATTCATAATGACATAATGGCATCTTATAATTAAGTTTGTGGGGGGAATTTGGGAGCCTGAATCCGGCTGAAAGTTGGGGGACCACACGTCTGCGTGATAAGCTTTAGAATTCTTTCCTCATTTGCATTTGCGAGATATTATATTCCGGTGATTGTTAGCAAATTCATAAAAAAATGTTGTGGGGTCCGGTGCTATTTGGGCTTTCGGGCCCCGGTGCTATTTTGCGTGTCATTTATTTTTGTTAAAACTTGTTCTATACCATATCATGCATAGCCCTCATATGTTTACAGTACGCAGTCTCCCTCGCAATCCAATCACAAGTGAAAAGGAAACCAAAACAATTGGAAAAAATGAAGATTCTAAATTTGAATTTGATGGGTTTTGTTTCTCTCGATCTGTTTCAAGATTCGTGCACACTTGATCAGTACAAATTTTGAAGTGGGCGCGCACAAATATTGAATCAGAATGCAAATTAAGATCTTGAAACAGATCAAACGAAAGCAAAGTCCATCGTACTCAAATTTGAGTCTAATGAACATCGGACGCATGAGTGTTACAAACAATTGTGATGTCTAAAGCCGCTTTCCAGTCCGATGAGTTATTCCACTCGACCTTTTCCTCGTGCTATCTAATTATCTAAACAATGGGGTGTTAAGCACTCAGACATAGAATCAGAGGTGGTTCGATGGACATCAGATCCTATCAGAGCCGTTCGCTTCGTATCAAAATTGGTGCGGACTGTTTCAAAATTCAAATAGATCTAATGCACACGGATCTTAATGCAGACTGAACGGCCATCGAAGTGCTCCCACTTCCTCAGACACACTCTGCCACGCATCTATAGAAGAAAAAAATCTCCTCTCTTTATGAAATAGAGTATGGCTTGAAAAATTAGAACTATGAACTTATGTACTACTTTTGTCATAGAGTTAACACAACTACAGATATTTGAATTTTGAAATGGTTAGAGCATTTGCATCTCTAAAACTATTATAGTTTCTAATTTGATGTGGCAGTTGCTAAACCAGTTTCAGAGATGTAGATTGATTTCTTATTTAGCAATCTTGCTCAATAATTTCTCGTTAAGAAATCGTTTATAACTCTGACGTGGCAAAACAATTGGCATATATTCGCTAAAATTAGTTTAATTTACTGCTGATGTGGCTTATCAATTTTAATTTACTAATGATGTGACTTATTAGAAACTCTAAAATTAGTTTCAGAGTTGTGAACATTTAGAAACTCCAGAACCTATAATTTCTTAAAAGCAGTTAACAGTTATTTAGAAACTCTAAGAATTTCAGAGATGCAGATGCTCTTTTAGACATAAATAAAGAATACAAACTTAAGTTTTCCACTGAGGACACGAACGAAAAAATACAAACTTGACAGTTTTGACTAATGGCATCTCATTATTTAATTGGAGAGCCCGAGGCCCGACCCGGCCCGAAAGCTAATTAACACATGCGCGCTAGTAATGAAACCCGCACAATCTCATCCCTTCCCTATAAATACAAGTATACAACATTCATGGCTTCATCCAGCAGCAAATTAAAAAAATTATCAACAGAAGTAACTTCAAATGGCTAACAACATAGGTCCTGGTGAATTGGTCCCTGCCCATGATGCATTCAACCCGCACCCCGATCCAGCAACACTAGCCCCGAAATTGATCAAAGTCGGAATCTTCATTTCCTCATCTGCAATTTCAACAATGCTTAGGTCTCCCCCGCGTGCTGTGATGATGCCGCACATTCACATTCAGTATGCTTTTGGTGTTGATCTTGTTATCATCTTTCTCTTCGGACTCGGGATGATTGGGATTGGATGGTTGGTTGCTGACGACCCCACGAGATACGCCACCTTGGGAAGGACCATGGCGCGGACGTCTCATGTCGTGCTTGTGTTCGCGGTAGCCTTGCGTAAGGTCGCCACAACAGCCGCAACCCACACTGATGCCAGCAACTAGTAGTTACGGTACTTATCTGTGCTACTAAATGATTTCTATATATGTATAATTTTCGTTGGTATGAGATCTGTATATGTAAAATAATTATATATACTTTTAGGCTATGTACTATGTGTGGTGTTATGTGTGTGCGCGCGCATGAGAGAGGAGAGATGTAATAATTTATTGAATTGAATTATTGAGTAAAGCTTAATTTATATGATTTACATGAGGTTTACTAGCCGTTACATTAGATCAAAATATGGAATAAAGTGTTGATGCATTTTTCCTATTTCTGGTAAAAAGAGAAGAAGGTAGAAAAGGAGGGTTGAATCACAATGAGTTGTTAAGTACAGTACCATCATTGATGCATCTCCCACTATGTTTAAATTGCTATGTATCTCCAACATATGTCAATGGTGTATAATTGTTATTGCTTGTATTTTTTTTTTGCAATTCCCATTGTTGTTATGTAAATTTTTGACAACTAATTTATTTTTTTAGAGGTTTGAAGTATTTATTATACTATAATTATAATTATTTATAGAATTATCATATAAGCCCTCCTATTTTTAAAATTTAATACACATTAGAATTGTTGTGGTTTTTACCTGACAATAAAATTATATACTATCCCCCTATTTATTTACAAGTTTCATCACTCCTACTAAGAATACTTAATAAGAGTGCAAGTGAAGTAGGTTCTCTAGCTAAAGATTATTATTTTTAACGGTCTACTTTTTTCTTAAAATCATTAAATTAAGCTATGATCATGATCTAATTAGTGATCATTTTAGGGGATTTCGGATCGGTTAGGATCAAACAAACATGTAAATCATTTTGTAGTACAAAAATAAAAGTTAATAATTCACAAATAAATTGTATGACATGACAAGATATTGTTTATTTTAAAAATAGAAAAACAAGTATAGTGGTAAAAAACAATGCTCTCTGTGTGATAGATCGCAGAGTCACAACTTAAAAAAAACAATTTTTTTTTATATTAAAGAGTTAGATGATTTGAACTCCAACATTTACTAAATAAAATAGAAAAAGAAATTCATACAAATTATAACCATATATGAATATCTTTCTATCAAACAGTGAACTTTCTCTTATCAATATTGATAAATATGTGTTCAGCTCATTTATATATATATTTAATAATTATAAGGTTCGAAGACTTATGTTACTTTTGCCTAATTTATTGTCATTTTTGTGACTGTATGTTTTTGTTTGGGATATCTAAAATGTGTATTTTAATACCGAGTAGAATTAGAGTGCTTCTAACCTCATTAAATTTAGGTGAACTTAACTTCAAAATTTATCGTATTGACTTTAACAATAAATTTAAGTTGTTGAAACTAATCTGCTTCACAGTTTATATGTTTATGTATAAAAATTATAAATTTTTTAATTATTATAGTATAAAGTCAAGTGGTCAAATAATAATGAAATATAGATTTATTAAAACAAACTTATAAACCTTCTATTTTTTACCGTAAATATTTCACTTGTGAAATAAATCAGTTTCAACGGTTTAGATTTCACGTGTAAAATTAATCCAATAAATTTTAGAGTTGAACTCATCTCAAAAAGCTTGAAATGAACTTAATAACACCTCGTTCTTAAGATCAAATTTGGACCCAAAAATAATTCACACCGTCAATCATATATGTATGTAATAATCGAAATCAAATCCCAATCGAACATCGATTTTATCATAAAAGTGAATTCTCTATTGAACTTGAACTCATCTTCACCGGAATCTATTGATATATAATTTTAAAATTTCATCCTCATCAAAGTGTTAAGCACTCAAACATACTCTTTGCAGAAAATATTCCCCTCTTTATGAAGTAGAGCATATGCATTGAAAACAATTAGAACTGTAATTCAGGGGTGTAAAAGGAGCAGATTTGGAACGGATAATACTAATAGAAAATTCATATCCACCAATTAATGAGCAGATACAAATACGAATACGGAAATAAACAAATGTCAAAATATAAAATAAAGTCCATCTTAAACGGATACGAGCGAATAATTGTCGGATAATTAAGTAATATGAACTTTGGAATACGAATATTAATTTAAAAAAAAAACATATCAGGAATTCAATTAAAGACATACAGCTTGTTGTTTGAGGGTTTTGGGTTTGAATTAATTAAAGCTTTCAAAACAAAGAGTTTGAATTAATAAATCAGAGAATGGAAATCGGCCCAGCTAAATAATGCTATAAAAAAAAGGCTTCTATTCAACCCGGTCAATGGAGCGAATGGAAATCGGCCCAAGAGATATCTAAACGAATGGAGCGAATGAAATAAGTCCGGCTGGAGCTCAAGTGCTCAACAGTTAGTCCCACGACTATAATCTAACAAATTTAGAACATTTATATATTACTTCGCTCCGCATATCTTTGATGAACTTGCGGATGTCGATAGAAATGGATGTCCGACGAACTTATCTACTTGTAATCCTCCCATATTAAATATAGATTTTTTAAATTAAATTATTAACACTTAAAGCTCACTGGCTTTATTTGACCAACAGTAGTTGAAATCAACTAGAACTAAAGTCGTGTGTGCATTACCTGATAATGCAAAAAAAAAAAAAAAAAAAGCTCTTTTTGCTAATTGTGTCCAGTGTATATATAAAGAGTGAATCTATGTTACTATGCATAGCACATATTGACCAGCGCTATGAACTCAAATTTTCGGTTTGAAAGTCTTAATGGTCCATCCTTCAACATGAGAATATGTACTGGTAAATTATATTTTATATTTTTTAAAATTTGTTTACTATCTTTTTAGATGAGTAGAAAATCACTCTTTCTGTTAGACCATCCAAAAACAATGATTTTCTACCCATTTAAAAAAATTATAAAAAATGCAAAATTTAATTGACAAGTACATATTCATATGGAGACCATGTTGAACGGTTTGGATCGACCATTAAGATTTTGAAAACAAGAATATTGATCCGTAGTATGGACCAATCCGCACTATGCATAATACCATAGCCTCACTCATATATAAAATAAGTTTTTTTTTTTTAATTAAAGGGCCCGGTAGACCCAACATCTTAACATCTTTTTAGATGCTATTTTCGAAAATTGAAAGAGGGGGAGATGCAAAAATTGAAAGTCCAAACAAAGTTATTTATTTAGTCTATTTTGTTTTCTTATGTGATCCATATGAAATTGTTAGAGCGATTGAAATTCGGTGCCTGTTATAACTATATGGGGTCCGTTTTGAGATTTGTGCCCAGTTAAAGACTAGTTTGGATTTAAAAATTCTACTGTCTGATGTCGAACTGATCTGAATTTTCCAATCCACCCCGTTTCTTCTCTCCTTTTCTAATTTGGACCCCATCAGAATCCGGTCTGGATCTTTAAATTAACTGAAATTTTGAGTTTGCATTCAGACTGTCCGATCATAATTTGAATCATCTGATGCAAGGTGAAATGAATGGAACCTCTTTCATATTCATATCAAAATAGATTGGTCGGTTCGGATCTAAATTCAAAATTTGAATTAGTTTAGGGGATCCGAATTCGTCAAAACCCTAACAAACCCTTTCACCTGAGAATCCTCTGAAATATCCTTATCTCTTCTTAATTGTTCAGGTTAGGAATTGAAATCTGCTGAAATCCATCATTCGTGAACAGTGTTCCTGAAATCTCTGAAATTCCGAATCCAGCCGTCCAATTTTTTCTATGCACGTATCTCGAAACAGTTGATTTTTCTGTGTAAGCATCTAAAAACAGCTTGACGGCTAGATTCAGAAAAGCAGAGATTTCAGGAACACTGTTCACCAGTGAGAAATTTTAAATATTAGTCCTTAAATAGTGGAAATTTTAAATAACAAGTCTTTAGATGCGTGGCACTTTCAAATGACAATCCTTATTTATTTTTTTCCAATTTAAAACGTTTATGGAATGGTACATAAAAATTATATCTTCATAATTTGTAAATTTTATTATTATTTTTCCAAAAATTTAATTTAAAATTCTACAATTTTTTCGTTAAATAATTTAGAACCGACGAGACACAAAAATAGTTGCGATTTCCTTTCTCCATAGCATAAAAAAAGATTTAACTTATAGCATCAAAATCTCATCCATATTTACCAAACCAAAGTAGCATGGCCACTATTGGGTTTTGGATTGGGACCATCCGATTCGAATCCGTCACCATCTATTTAAAGTGAACCGCATGCATCCCGAGCGACATATTTGAATTCCAAGACGATCTCAAGCGACAGATTCGATTCGGACGGTCCCGATCCAAAACCCAAAAATTGAGTTACTAAGGGGATCCGATTACTTAGTCCTGAAGTAATATTAAAAGGGAGAATCATGGCACTGTGGTCAAAACATAAATATTAGTAGTTTCAACTTATAATTTTTTTATTCACCGAAAATCCTGCATTAGTCATCAAAGCTCTTGTATTTAATATTATTACAGATAATTCATAATTATTGTCAAATTATAATTTATAATATGAAAATAATAATTACAAGACTGAATAATATTTTTTATTTCGTCCAGACAGAAATTTTTATGTAGGGAAAGGTAGACGATCTTTAAATTGTGCTTTCATTATCTGTTAGAAGTACACAAAACAATTATCCAAAAAATATTAATTTCGTGAAATAGAAACGCAAAAGAACTAGTACGTACCTAGTTAACGAAAATGCTAAGGAAAATTAAAAAAAAAATATCAATAACAGTGAACGATTCTGACAAAATGCTAAGGAAGCCGTTATGATTTATAACTGGACGTTATAAACCGTAACATCTAAATAATTAAATTAATTAACTCGTAATTAACGAAATAGAAAAATAAAAAATAGAAGTTGCGAAGAATGTCAGAGCGTCTATTTGCAATTTGTGTCATATTAAAATGAACGAGTCAATGTCACATCTCTCCGTGGGTCAACTTCCAGTAGCGTGAGTCTCTTGGGCCATTTCAGAATTTGCCTTATTGTAATATTATATTACTGCCGCTATCACGAATCGGCGGAGAGTAAATCTGAATCTTATGTAACATATATTATGTAACTCTTTAAATAAATGAAATCGCGCCTACGGCCTTTACATAAGAAAAATAGTTATTATATTTCTTTTTTTTTATATATTACATGCTTCTTGTCCTTCACAAAAGAATTAAAAAAAAAGCAAATCCCACGTTCTTTTTTCTTTTGTAATTTGTAGAGAGTTCATATAGACAAATGGGACAACCGATTATAGAGTTAACTCTTATGTATAATTTAAATAGGCTATGTATTAAAATTCTAAATTAACGATTCAAATTTTCTTATGACTGGTATACTTCTCAAATCTCAACTGTTATTTTTGTTTTAATTCACTGTAAATAACTTTCTGTAATTTTTAATTTTTTTTTATAAAAGTGAGTAAAACTTCGAAATTTCATTGTACTTGTGAAAGATTAAAGAAGATTTTGTGTTGCTTATTACGTTTTGGAAATTAAAAAGTTCCAAAATGATATATACTTCACATAAAAAGTTCCAATATCCATCCATGTATAACATAACATACAACATAAAGGCACACATGAAAGCTGCCACAGATGACAAGCTCCCTCAAGCTCCCGCCAGATGACAAGCTCCCCGCCAAAATCCAAAAAGTGGCCCGAAGTAAAGGGGTGGGTTTACTTTGCAAAGCACCGTAGCCTTACTCTATATCTATATATATATATATATAGTATGGCTAAGTTGCTGCCGGCAGCGTTTCGGCCATTCCGTTGTTCAAACAGAAAATCCGAACCGTTCAACGTGTTCTAAATATTAAAATCTACTTGAAGACCAAATTTTACATTTTTTAGAATTTTTTTACTATTTATTAAGCCACTTTGAAAATTTCAGATCATATGGTCCAGACTGTTTTTACTGTTCACCCGGATCTGGAATTTTTAAAGTGGCTTAATAAATAGTAAAAAATTCCAAAAAATGTAAAATTTGGTCTCCAAGTAGATTTTAATATAGATTGAATATCCATATAAAAAAATTTGTTGTTTGAACACCAGAACGGCCGAAACGCTGCCGGCAGCACCTCGCCGAAATGTTGCCGGCAGCAACTTAGCCATACTCTATATATAGCTACTATGCTTATATAAGCATATGCCTACATATGCTTATAACTCATTTTTGCGTTTCCAATGTTCAAATGGTCGATCCGACCGTTCATCTTGTTCTCCATATTAATATGTGCTTGGAGACTAAATTTTACATTTTTCTGAATTTTTTTACTATTTATTAAGCCACTTTGAAAATTACTGATCTGGGTGAACAGTAAAAACAGTGTTTCCAAAATTCTGGACCACCAGATCAGAAACTTTCAAAGTGGCTTAATAAATAGTAAAAAAATTCAGAAAAATGTAAAATTTAGTCTCCAAGCACATATTAATATGGAGAACAAGATGAACGGTCGGATCGACCATTTGAACATTGGAAACGCTATTATGCTCATTTAAGCATATGGGGGCATATGCTTATATAAGCATAGTAGCCAAGCACTATATATATATATATATATATGAGTGAGGCTATGGTGCTATGCATAGCACGGATGGCTAGTGTACTACGGCTCAATATGGTACTTTTTAAAATCCTAACGGTCGATCCAAACCGTTCAATGTGATAACCATATGAATATGTACTTGCAAACTAAATTTTATATTTTTTCGAATTTTTTTACTATTTTTTTAGATAGGTAGAATTTTGATGGTCCAGAATTTTCAGAAAACACTGATTTTTCTACCTATCTAAAAAAATAGTAAAAAAATTCAAAAAAATATAAAATTTAGTTTGCAAGTACATATTCATATGGATATCACATTGAACGGTTCGGATCGACCGTTAGGATTTTAAAAAGTACCAAACTGAGCCGTAGTACACTAGCCATTGGTGCTATGCATAGCACCATAGCCTCACTCTATATATATATATATATAGGGGCTGGCTACTATGCTTATATAAGCAAAAACCCACATATGCTTATAACTCATTTTTGCGTTTCCAATGTTCAAATGGTCGATCCGACCGTTCATCTTGTTCTCCATATTAATATGTCTTTGGAGACTAAATTTTACATTTTTCTGAATTTTTTTACTATTTATTAAGCCACTTTGAAAATTGCTGATCTGGGTGAACAGTAAAAACAGTGTTTCCAAAATTCTGGACCATATGATCAGCAATTTTCAAAGTGGCTTAATAAATAGTAAAAAAATTCAGAAAAATGTAAAATTTAGTCTCCAAGCACATATTAATATGGAGAACAAGATGAACGGTCGGATCGACCATTTGAACATTGGAAACGCAAAAATGCTCATTTAAGCATATGTGGGCTTTTGCTTATATAAGCATAATAGCCAAGCACTATATATATATATATATATATATATATATATATATATATATATATATATATATATATATATATATAGTATGGCTAATTTGCTGCTGGCAGCATTTCGGCCAAGTGTTGCCAGCAGCAAATCTGTCATTCTGATGTTCAAACAATCGATCCGAACCGTTCAACATGTTCTAAATATTGAAATGTGCTTGGAGACCAAATTTTACATTTTTTGGAATTTTTTTACTATTTATTAAGCCACTTTGAAAATTCCAGATCCGGGTGAACAGTAAAAACAGTCTAGACCATATGATCTGGAATTTCAAAGTGGCTTAATAAATAGTAAAAAAATTCCAAAATATGTAAAATTTGGTCTCCAAGCACATTTCAATATTTAGAACATGTTGAACGGTTCGGATCGGTTGTTTGAACATCAGTATGGCAGATTTGCTGCTGGCAGCACTTGGCCGAAATGCTGCCAGCAGCAAATTAGCCATACTCTATATATATATATAGAGATAGTGGCTAATATCAAAACATTTGTTCCTAGCCTCCGGTGCAACCAAGTTGTTTTCGGATTTTCAAAGTCCAAACAGTCGATCTGAACAGTTCAACATGTTCTCTATATTGAAATGTGCTGGGAGACTAAATTTTACATTTTTTTGAATTTTTTTACTATTTATTAAGCCACTTTGAAAGTTGCTGATCACATGGTCCAGAATTTAGTTGCACTGTTTTTACTGTTCATCCGGATCAGCAATTTTCAAAGTGGCTTAATAAATAGTAAAAAAATTCCAAAAAATGTAAAATTTAGTCTCCAAGCACATTTCAATATAGAGAACATATTGAACGGTTCGGATCGACCGTTTGGACTTTGAAAACCCGAAAACAACTTGGTTGCACCGGAGGCTAGGAACAAACGTTTTGATATTAGCCACTCTATATATATATATATATATATATATTTACCCCTCTTGAACTCCGTTGGTACAGATATGCCCAAAAGGATCTGTACCAGCCTTAAGTTGCTGGAAAATTGAATTTTTGTTGTTGCACTCTTTTCTGTACCAGTTCGCATGAATTCTTTGTGAGTTCTACTGAACACGTGTGTATCCTCACTTGCGAGATATTATTCCGGGTGATCCGTAGCAAAATTCATAAAATTATGTTGTGGGGTCCATAAGTAAGACCAAATAGATAAATACCGGTGAGTATTCGGGCTTTCGGGCCCAGTACTAATTTGCGTGATGAATAGAACTAATACGCAGACTAGCATATCTTGTACATATTTTGGGCCGGGCTTTTCGGGCACCCGATAGCTGATCATCTTGACCCTTATTAATGAGTCCGGCTAATATGACATTGGTGTCATTCCAAATTCAATAACACCACATCGTATACCGTTGGATCTGCTTTAATATCCGTGCAAAACACTAGTGTCTTTAATATTCGTGCAAAGCACGGATATTAAAGCAGATCCAACGGTATACGATGTGGTGTTATTGAATTTGGAATGACACCAATGTCATATTAGCCGGACTCCTTATTAATTTTTTTATTTTCTACTTTTACCAAGGAACTTTTAGCCGAGGCTGCCAGGCATCTTGTGTTCTGCATCCAACTTTTGTTGATTATTAATAATAGTTTATATATCTAGATTTAACTTTCTTGCAACAAAATCTTATGAATGTACAAAATTCCTTAGTCCAAAAATATAAATTGGAGGATTATTATGTTATAGAAGATAGTCATGAATATTTGAAAATATCATGATCCAACTTAGACGGACACAAATAAAAACAAAGATAAAAAAATGTTTTTTTTCTTATTTATTAAGTCGCTTTTGTGATTATATGTTTTTTTTGTTAGATATAAAAAAATGTGTTTATTTTATTAAAATTATATAAACTCTATTTTTGGTGGATCTTTCCGATCATTATCAAACACCAAGGAAATATTATTTTTCTATTTTGGTTAAATATGGATAATGCATATTAAAGAAATAATTATAGGTATCTTTTTTTTTTCTAATTTAAATAGGCTGTGTCAAGCATGATTAATTTTTTGGACACTCAATGAGTAACCCAATAATATCTAATTATACAGAGATTTTTCAAATTTCGTGTCAGATCAAAATAAGAGTCTCTTTCTATTTCTACCAAATCAGGTACCTGACTGAATATGAATTCGACTTAAATAACTCAATTGAACGATAACTAGCCATTTCCTAAATAATATTCAAAGCAGAGTCCGAGAAAGAAAAAAGGCCCAAAAATAAAGCCCAAAATATTCTCTAATACACAAGAGTCCGGATAATTTTTGTGACTTATTAAATCTTAACCGTTCACTTATTTTAATGGATCAGATTTATTTATTCTACCTCCACAAGTATCTGGGAGGATATGGATTCAAAAAGGACCAGACTTTCAAATTCCGTCATAAGCACGATTTTCTTTCTTTCTTAATAGAAAAAAGAATGGTGAAACTATTAAATTACGACATTTAAAATATTATAATTGAAAATCACGACATGTAAAAGATTGGACTTTAAAAAAGTCATACGATGTGAGTCATCTTATCAATAATAAAAGAAATTTTATATTATTGATAAGTTTTTATAATATAATTCTTTGTAATAAAAATAACTTTAGGGTTATCGGTGAAAAATTACCATATAATAAAATAATAAAAGAAATTTTATATTATTGATAAGTTTTTATAATATAATTCTTTGTAATAAAAATAACTTTAGGGTTATCGGTGAAAAATTACCATTTAATAAAATAATAAAAGAAATTTTATATTATTGATAAGTTTTTATAATATAATTCTTTGTAATAAAAATAACTTTAGGGTTATCGGTGAAAAATTACCATATAATAAAATAATAAAAGAAATTTTATATTATTGATAAGTTTTTATAATATAATTCTTTGTAATAAAAATAACTTTAGGGTTATCGGTGAAAAATTACCATTTAATAAAATAATAAAAGAAATTTTATATTATTGATAAGTTTTTATAATATAATTCTTTGTAATAAAAATAACTTTAGGGTTATCGGTGAAAAATTACCATTTAATAAAATAATAAATGAAATTTTATATTATTGATAAGTTTTTATAATATAATTCTTTGTAATAAAAATAACTTTAGGGTTATCGGTGAAAAATTACCATTTAATAAAATAATAAATGAAATTTTATATTATTGATAAGTTTTTATAATATAATTCTTTGTAATAAAAATAACTTTAGGGTTATCGGTGAAAAATTACCATTTAATAAAATAATAAATGAAATTTTATATTATTGATAAGTTTTTATAATATAATTCTTTGTAATAAAAATAACTTTAGGGTTATCGGTGAAAAATTACCATTTAATAAAATAATAAATGAAATTTTATATTATTGATAAGTTTTTATAATATAATTCTTTGTAATAAAAATAACTTTAGGGTTATCGGTGAAAAATTACCATTTAATATAATAATAAATGAAATTTTATATTATTGATAAGTTTTTATAATATAATTCTTTGTAATAAAAATAACTTTAGGGTTATCGGTGAAAAATTACCATTTAATAAAATAATAAATGAAATTTTATATTATTGATAAGTTTTTATAATATAATTCTTTGTAATAAAAATAACTTTAGGGTTATCGGTGAAAAATTACCATTTAATATAATAATAAATGAAATTTTATATTATTGATAACTTTTTATAATATAATTCTTTGTAATAAAAATAACTTTAGGGTTATCGGTGAAAAATTACCATTTAATATAATAATAAATGAAAAGGTTGGCGACTGTAGTTTTGAATTATGAATTCGGAACGCTAGGAATATTAGCGTTCCGAATTAAGAATTCGGAACGCTAGGAATCCTAGCGTTTCGAATTAAGAATTCGGACCGCTGATATTCCTAGCGTTCCGAATTTTTAATTCGAACCGCAAATATTCCTAGCGTTTTGGGTAGAAATAAAAATCTTTTAAAAACCTGGTTATTTATATTAAAATATATTTTTTTTTGGGTAAAAATAAAAATCACGGGTGAATCTGTATTGATCATTTTAGCGAATTTTCGGTTCAATTAAGATCATATTTCGAATATTTAATAAAAATGTTTAAATAAAAAAATGAGCACAAATCTTCATAAAAAAAAATGAGCACAAACAAACAAGTAAACCATTTTATATTATAAGAGTAAAATTATCAAACCAACTTTAATTTAATTAACTTGTATGACATAACAAGATATTATTTTAATAAAAAGTTAGGAAAAAATCATACATATACAACATAAGTGAGGCTACGGTACTATAGATAGCACGGTTTGATCCGTGCTACGGCTCAATAGTTGAGTTTTCAAAATTCTAACGGTCGATCCAAACCGTTCAACATGATTATAAAATGAATACGTACTTGCAAACTAAATTTTATATTTTTTCAAATTTGTTTACTACTTTTTTAGATAGGTAGAAAATCACTGTTTTTGGATGGTATACAAATATTTATAAATATGAACTTTCTATAAATGAAATTATATAGTATTCCATCTATTTTCAAATAAATATATAAAATATTTCTAATATTTTAATACAAAAAATAAATAAATTATAACATTTTCTATTTAATTTTGCAGTTTGGACATATTCCAAAAAATTTCAGAATCAGGTGTACGTAGATTTTGAAATTTGATATTTTTTTTGGATATTAATAAATGTTTTAGGAGAAGAACTAGGGTGTTCCTAAGTTCACCAAACCTCTTTGTGAACTCAACTCTAAAACCTATCGGATTGATTTCAAACGACGAATCCAAACCGTTGAAATTCTTCTATCTTACGAGTGATGCATCTACATATGAAAATTTTAAAATTTTAAATTAGTTTTACATAGAGTCAAGTGGTCAAAAGGCGTCCAAAAAATGAATGCATTAAAATTAATTTATAACTCTTCTAATTTTGATCACTTGATTTTATACTAAATTAATTACAAAGTTTAAAATTTTCACATGTAGATGCAACACTTGTAAGGTGGAATAATTTTAACGGTTTGAATTCGTCGTTTGAAGCCAATCTAATAGATTTTAGAGTTGAGTTCACAAAGGGTTTGGTGAACTTAGGAACGTACCCTAGTTCTACTCATGTTTTAGAATTCTTTCCTCATTTGCATTTGCGAGATATTATATTCTGGTGATTGTTAGCAAAATTCATAAATGAATGTTGTGGGGTCCAGAAAGTTGGACCAAAATGATCTCTCCAAACTGTGCACAACACTTTTGTATACAAAGTGTACCTTTTGTTCCTGCGTGGGTCCCAATCGATCTCTCCAAACTGTGCACAACACTTTTGTATACAAAGTGTACCTTTCGTTCCTGCGTGGGTCCCACCCCTTGTCAACTTCCTGCCCTCTCCAAACTGTGCACAACACTTTTGTATACAAAGTGTAGTAGTGTACCTTTCGTTCCTGCGTGGGTCCCACCCCTTGTCAACTTCCTGCCCTCTCCACGGTACCACGGCATCTCTCTATATACGACTCTCTCTCCAGCCCTCTCAAACCACAGCTTCTCTCCATAATTTAGCAGCAAAAAGGTTATCAACAAATTAAACTATCTTGAAATGGCTGACAACCTCGCTCCTGGTGAACAGCTCCCTGCCGGCGCATTCAACCCACACCTTGATCCGGCAACAGTAGCGGCGAACCTGGTCAGAGTCGGAGTCTACATTTCCTCGTCTGCATTTTCATCAATGCTGATGCCTCTGCCGCCTGCTGTCATGACGTCGCACGTTCACATTCAGTATGCTTTTCGTGCTGCTCTCGTCATGATCTTTCTCTTCGGACTCGGGATGATAGGGATTGGGTGGTTGGTCGCCGACGATTCCACGACAAATACTGCCTTAGGAAGGGCTATGACACGGGCGTCTCAGGTTGTGCTCGTGTTCGCCGTCGCCTTGCGTGAGGTTGCCTCCACATCGACAACCAACGCCAATTAATATCGAAAACAAGTAGTTACGGTACTTATCATAATCAGTAATTTTACTTTGACGCAAGGTTCTACGTGTGATGTGTGTGTGTGTGTGTGTTTGTCTGTGTGAGAGGAGAAAATATTATTAATTTACTGAGAATTGATTAAACTTTATTGAGTAATTATCCATATCATCACAATGCAATCTCAGTTCTATATATGATTTACAAGAGGTTTACTAACCGTTAATGTAAAAATGGAATAAATCTCATTTCTATATATGATTTAGGAGTAAGCTTTACTAACCATTAATGTAAAAATGGAATAAAGTGTTGATGTTTTTTTTTCCTGTTTCTGGTAAGCCTAGAAAATCAGTAAATCACAGTACAATGAGAAGAAAGTAGAATGAGGGTTGAATTTGTAAATTTCCAATGAGCTGTTATGTTAAGTACCATCAATTGTTTTATTGCATGATTTGCATCTCCCACTATGTTTACATTGCTACGTATCTCCAGATGTCAATGGCGTAATTTTTTATTGGTCGATTGAATAATGTGTTAGCGTTTTCCATTGTTATGTCTCCAAGCATGGCGTATTTTATATGGTCTTAATGTGTCTACAAGAATTAATTATCGATCTGTGATATACATGTTTGTAATTTGTTTTAATATATTAGTAATTTGCTCATCAGTTTTTAATGGCACGAACCCAATAATATATTGGTGACCCATAGAATTAACCTCCTAATTATAAATGTTTAAAGAAATTGAGATTGGGACATATATATATAGGAGGAGGCTACAACTATCCAAAAAATTTGAGAACTAATTTATATATGAGTAAGGCTACGGTGCTTTGCAAATTAAAGAGAGTGTTTTACTTCGGGCCACTTTTTCAATTTGCAAAACCCAAACAAACTGATCCAAACCGTTCAACATGTTCAAAATGTTGAAATGTGCTTGGAGACCAAATTTTACATTTTTTTGAATTTTTTTACTATTTATTAAGCCACTTTTTCAATCGCTGATCCGGTGGTCCAGATTACACAAGAAACACTGCCTTGGGAAGGGCTGTGACACGGGCGTCTCATGTTGTGCTTGTGTTCGCCGTCGCCTTGCGTGAGGTCGCCTCCACATCGACAACCCACGCCAATTAATATCGAAAACAAGTAGTTACGGTACTTATCATAATCTGTTTTTTGGTATGGGAATTGTATTGTAAAATAAGTTTACTTTGACGCAAGGTACTATGTGTGATGTGTGTGTGTGTGTTTGTCTGTGTGAGAGGAGAAAATGGAATAAATTGTTGGTTTTTTTTTTTTCTTCTATTTCTGGTAAGCCTAGAAAATCACTAAATCACAGTAAAATGAGAAGAAAGTAGAATGAGGGTTGTTATGTTAAGTACCATCAATTGTTTAATAATGTGTTAGCGTTTTCCATTGTTATGTCTCCAAGCATGGCGTATTTTATATGGTCTTAATGTGTCCACAAGAATTAATTATCTGTGATATATATACATGTTTGTAATTTGTTTTAATATATTAGTAATTTGCTCATCTGTTTTTAATGGCACGAACCCAATAATTGGTGATCCATATAATTAACCTCCTACATGTTTAAAGAAATTGAGATTGGGACATATATATAGGAGGAGGCTGCAACTATCCAAAAAATTTGATAACTAATTTATATATTTTCTTAGAGATTTGAGGTACTTATTATACTGTGGTTTGTTATAAATTATTTTGGTGGATTTTCAGTTCAATTAGGATCATATTGATCTTTGTAAAAATGACTAAAAATAACACACTTAGGGCACAAAGAAACATGTAGATCATTTTATATTATAAGAGTATATTTTAATAACTCAACATTATTCTCTAAAAAAAATCAACTTTAATTTAAGTAACTTGTATGAAGGAACAAGATATTGTTTAAATAAAAAAATTTAGAAGAAGAAAATCATATAAATTACAATCGCATATAGCCTTTTATTACACATAACACCGATCAGTCAAACTATGATTTCAAATGATGTATTAAAAATTTGACATTTCAAAGATATTTAATTTTTCTAAATAGAAAGAAAATTAAACAAATTACAAATTCTAGAACGCCGATAAAATAATTTAGCATATATCTATTAACTATTAATATATGTAATATGTATATAAATACGAGTCTATTAACTATAGATATTTACCTATGGGTCCAGGCGAAAGACCAAAAAGATAGAGAAATTTCATATATACCCCTCGTAAACCTCACCAGGCTAAGTTCGTATCGTCTGCATTAACTCAAAAGAGCATCTTTTGAGTCAACGCATCTCGGTTGTCTGATTTTAAACGGAGCCAATCCGGCTATAACCTATAATTCATGGGTCCATTAATATTAGCGTAGATCTAGTTCGCATGAATCTTAAAGCAAATTGGACGGTCCAGATACATTAACTCAATGATACTGACAGTTTGTAATAATTTTATTTTTTATTATCATGTCCGAAAAGTACATATTTTTTTTAACAATGATGCCGATTTTATGTTATCGCGTCCGAGAAGTACATCCTTCAGGCCGGCCTTCTCGGGCATCCGATAGCTGACCGAATCCGCTCCGAGAATTTTTGTTGAATAAGAGGAATGATACAGATTCGGGCAGGATGTGGGGCTAAATGTCTAAATACCATATTATAATACTATAATATCATATTATAAACCTTAATTTTTCTTTACAAATTTTCATATATGAATTTGTTACTTTTTTTAAAGTATATATGACTCGATTATCCGATAATTATCCGTTTCGCATATGTATTTATCATGCATTATCTGCTTCATATCCGTATTCATTTAAAATATATTTAGTTTTAAATTTTGACATACATTTACTATCAGTAAATTGAAAAGTAGATACGAATTTGATATTAGCATTATCCGCTCTGAATTCGCTCTGTTTACACCCCTATTGTTGATCCTTGTTAATTTGTTTTTTAACCAAGTAACTTTATGTCAAGGCATATTGTGATTTTGATCTAATTTTCCTATATCATTAATACTGGTTGAAATTTTTATATTTTAACTTTTTTGTCAACAAATTGTATGAACCAACAATCTCTTAGTCTAAACAAATATAAATTGGATAATTTTTAATGTTATATAAGTTAATCATGGATTGAAGATATCTATCTTACACGAGCAGGTTCAAATGCCTCATATCTTTCATGCTTCACATTCTTATTTTTGTTTTCAATGTCCAAACAATTGATCTAAACAGCTTAAGATGATCTCCA
Organism: Carex littledalei; assembly: GCA_011114355.1. Classification (NCBI taxonomy): domain Eukaryota; kingdom Viridiplantae; phylum Streptophyta; class Magnoliopsida; order Poales; family Cyperaceae; genus Carex; species Carex littledalei. The sequence goes on along the minus strand of CM022083.1, from coordinate 15,245,957 downwards.
TATTAAATTGTACTTGGAAACCAAATTTTATATTTTGGACAATTTTGTTTACTAATTTTTAAGATAGATACAAAATCACTTTTTTCTGAGAAATAGTGATTTTGTACTCATGTTTAAAAAAATATAGTAAAACATTTTCCAACAATATAAAATTTGATCTCCAAGCACATTTTAATACGGAGATCATGTTGAGCAGTTCAGATTGACTGCTTGAAATTTGAAAATGAAAATAAGGGTAAAGATTTGAAGTTATTATTTGAATCCTCTGTGTGATAATCTCATTGGATCTGATTTTTTTTTTTTCCGGCTCCCTAAATTGGATCCGATTATTTTTTTTTTAATAATATTGTTCGACTCTGTCTATTCCATTTAAACCCCACCCTCTCCGGATTACTATAGTTGACATAATTCTAGATTATTAGACGGGTTTTCTAATATTTTTTTATATTTTGGTTTGTAATTTATGTAAGGAGCAAATTCTCCAGTTAACTCTGTCTAATGAGAGCAGCTTGGGTCCGATGCCCATCGGACTAAAATTTGGGTCCGATGGGTTTCGGGACCGTCCGATCCACTTTAAGATTCATGCGCACGAATAAAGCAGATGCAAAAGTTGCGGGCAGGAATCTTAAAGCAGACCGGACGGTTATCGAACCCATCGAACTCACTTTGAGTCCGATGGGCATCGGACCCAAATTGGTGCTCTGTCTATTTTGTTTTGAATAGCACCGCCGCAACAGTTTCTTTAGATTTTGCCAAAAAAAATCTTAATTTCACAATCAAATCGATATTGTGGAATTCCTATAGCCATTGTCCTCCAATAATTTCTGAGAAACACAACAACATAACAATTTTATATTTCTTTTAAGAAAAGAAGTACTGGCAAACCTTGAGCAGCAAGTAAATATTCAAGAAGAAATTCAAATAAAAAAATAAACATAAAACAGTGCAACAAAAATAAGTTTAGACGAGCTAGTTCACTCTAATTATAGTTGGGCATCGGAGTGCGAAAAATGGCACGGCGGGGCTGGCTCTGTAACTGAACAGCACGGTTACGGCACGGAACGGCACGACATGCGTGTCAGTCACGTGCTGTGACTCGCGTGTCCCGTGCCGTGACCATCTTTTGAAAATTTGACACGGCACGGCACGTCACGCGAAAGATATAGACTTTTAATTACACTAGCAGCAGCTAAGTTTGTTTTGAAAACAAAATTGAAGAACCAAAACTTCCATTTCGCTAAACAAAATTTATACCTAAAACAATCCGGCCAGACCGGTATAATAATATATACTCCTCATTCTATTAAATGTATAAAATGATAAGAAAACTTTATTCAATTCATAATGACATAAATGGCATCTTATAAGTTTGTGGGGGAATATGGGAGCCTGAATCCGGCTGAAAGTTGTGGGGACCACACGTCTGCGAGATAAGCTTTACAATTCTTTCCTCAATTGCATTTGCGAGATATTATATTCCGGTGATTGTTAGCAAAATTCATAAAAAAAATGTTGTGGGGTCCAGAAAGTTGGACCAAAAGGACAGATCGATCTCCTACTAAGAACAAATATTACTAAATGTTGTGTTATGTTTGTGTACTACTAGGAGTCTAGGAATACTTGTATCGAGTGCAAGTGAAGTAGGTTCTCTAGCTAAAGATTATTATTTTTAACGGTTTACTTCTTTCTTAAAATCATTAAATTAAGTGTTGATTTTGAAATTTTGAAATTTTGAAATTTTTTTAAGAATCAAGTGTTGATTTTGAAATTTGATATTTTTTTCACTTGATTTTGAAATTTGATATTTTTTTTGGATATTAATAATAAAAGTTTTAGAATTCTTTCCTCATTTGCATTTGCGAGATATTATATTCCGGTGATTGGTAGCAAAATTCATAAAAAAATGTTGTGGGGTCCAGAAAGTTGGACCAAAAGGATAGATCGATCTCCTACTAAGAACAAATATTACTAATGTGGTGTTATGTTTGTGTACTACTAGGAGTCTAGGAATACTTAATAAGAGTACTTAATAAGAGTGCAAGTGAAGTAGGTTCTCTAGCTAAAGATTATTATTTTTAACGGTCTAATTTTTTCTTAAAATCATTCAATTAAGCTATGATCATGATCTAATTAGTGATCATTTTAGGGGATTTTCGGATCGGTTAGGATCAAACAAACATGTAAATCATTTTGTAGTACAAGAATAAAAGTTAATAATTCACAAATAAATTGTATGACATGACAAAATATTGTTTTATTTTAAAAATAGTAAAACAAGTATAGTGGTAAAAAACAATGCTCTCTGTGTGATAGATCGCAGAGTCAAAACTTAAAAGAAAAAAAAATTGGATATTAAAGAGTTAGATGATTTGAATTCCAACCTTTACTAAAAAAATAGAAAAATAAGTTCATACAAATTATAACCATATATGAATATCTTGCTATGAAACAGTGAACTTTCTCTTCTTATCAATATTGATAAATATATATGCGTGTACACGTTTGGAGAGATTCCAAATTGCGAGCTTTGAGAATAAATTTCAAAATGATGTTGAATCCAATAACGATTTATTAAAACAAACTTATAAACTTTCTATTTTTTACGGTAAATATTTCACTTGTGAAATAGATCAATTTCAATGGTTTAGATTTCACGTGTAAATTAATCCAATAAATTTCAGAGTTGAACTCATCTCAAAAAGCTTGAAATGAACTTAATAACACTCTAGTTCTTAAGATCAAATTTGGACCCAAAATATCCACACCGTCAATCATATATGTATGTAATAATCGAAATCAAATCCCATTTTATCATAAAAGTCAATTCTCTATTGAACTTGAACTCATCTTCCCTGGAATCTATTGATATATAATTTTAAATTTTTCATCCTGATTAAAGTGTTAAGCACTCAAACATACTCTTTGCAGAAAATATTCCTCTCTTTATGAAGTAGAGCATATGCATTGAAAACAATTAGGACTGTAATTCAGGGGTGTAAAAGGAGCAGATTCGGAACGGATAATACTAATATAAAATTCATATCCACCAATCAATGAGCAGATACAAATACGAATACGGAAATAAACAAATGTCAAATATAAAATAAAGTCCATCTTAAACGGATACGAGCGAATAATTGTCGGATAATTAAGTAATATGAACTTTAGAATACGAATATTGCAAGAAAAAAAAACATATCAGGAATTCAACTAAAGACATACAGCTTGTTGTTTGAGGGTTTTGAGTTTGAATTAATTAAAGCTTTCAAAACAAAGAGTTTGAATTAATAAATCAGAGAATGGAAATCGGCCCAGCTAAATAATGCTATAAAAAAATGCTTCTATTCAACCCCCGACATTTTTATTAATATCCAAAGTTTAATACAAATTATTAATTATACCCAGAATCGGATCAATTATCGAAATGTACCCAAGCCGGCCATTTTCTGGCCGGCTATGTACTCTCCCTCAGCCGGCCAAAAAATGGCCGGCTATGTTCCTTTTTTTTTTTTTTTTTTTAACCCGCATTAACCCCTATATATACCCTTTTTTCTCTCTCCTCTCACAATTCTCTCATCCCATCCGAATTCCGAATTCTCTCTTCTTCTTTGAGGTAAATTTTTTTTTTTATCTAATTTAATTTTTAATTTATTTGTTTTAGGGTTTAGGTTTTAGGTGTTATAATTTAGATTATATTGTTGTAATTTAGTGTAATTAGCTAAGTTAACCAATATTTAGTGTATTTAGCACAATTGACCAATATTTAGGGTATTTTGGTCTTTTTGACCATAATTATGCTGATTAAGCGTAATTTTACCGAAATTAGCACGTTTGACTAATTTTTAGGGTATTTTGGTCTTTTTTATCATAATTAGGCTAATGAAGCGCAATTAGTGTAATTAGCACCGATAACCAATATTTAGGGTATTTTGGCATTTTTTACCATAATTATGCTGATTAAGCGTAATTTTACCGAAATTATCACGTTTGACCATTATTTAGGATATTTTGGTCTTTTTTACCATAGTTATGCTGATTAAGCGTAATTTTACCGAAATTAACACGTTTGACCAATTTTTAGGGTATTTTGGTCTTTTTTACCATAGTTAGGCTAATTAAGCGTAATTTACCGAAATTAGCACATATAACCCATTTTTAGGATATTTTGGTCTTTTTTACCATAATTAGGCTGATTAAGCATAATTTAGTGTAATTAGCACAGATGACCAATATTTTGGCCTTTTTTACCATAATTATGCTGATCAAGCGTAATTTCACCGAATTTAGGTTATTTTAGATATCAGGATGCCTAGAGCACGGCCTACCCAGCGTCCAGTAGTGGACGAGCCGATCAGTACTAGCAGCACGGAGCACATCAGTCCTCTCCTGTGGATTCCCCACAGCGAGCACCGAGTCTCACTGGCTTCTCGTGAGGTACGTTCCTTTTCTTATATTTTCATTAAATTTTGTTGGATTGAAATTTTATTATGTTGTCACCATGCGGATTACATTTTTCAACGCAGGACACGGATCTTCTAGATGTGAAGTTGAGGTGCGTTCACATGAGGTACTACGAGGTGATGGAGCCGTACCTCGAAAATCTAGGTCTCGTCCAGGTTGTGGACATCGTGCGGACAGAGAAGAGCATCATCAATGCATCTCTCATCGCTGGACTAGTGGAGCGATGGCGTCCCGAGACGCACACGTTTCACATGCCATTTGGAGAGATGACAGTGACTCTCCAGGATGTGAGTGATCTCTGGGGTTTGTCTATCCGTGGCACACCCGTCGGCGGCGTCTCTGACAGCACCAGCTTCGCAGGTTATGTCGAGGAGTTATTGGGAGCTGATCCTTCCTATATCATTGGGGAACATGTGAGGTCGAAGTTCCATTTGCGGATGACGAGGTTACGGCAGCACTTCATCGCGGGTCTCTCGGCAGATTCCACCGAGCAGGAGATTCAGAGGTAAATTTTTATTAATATCTACTAATTAATTTATAATACGATGATTCTATTAGAATTTTTATATGTTTTGTATTGCAGATATACACGGGGCTACGTGATGGACCTTTTTGGTTCTGTCATGTTTCCTGATTCCAGCGGTGATCAGGTGCCGATGATGTATCTCCCGTTGCTGATGAACATTGAGGAGCCGTCGTCGTACAACTGGGGTGGAGCTGTCCTGGCGTATCTGTACTACCACCTGTGTCGTAGTAGTGAGGTAAGTCACCAACTCTTATTTTAGTGTAAATTATTTAATCAATCAATCCATCAAAATACACTGACATGTAATGTTCTTGAAAATGAAGCCGACAGCGAAGCAGATGTACGGGCCGGTACTCCTGCTTCAGCACTGGTCGTGGTCACGGCTACCGGTGGGTCGTCCTATCCCCAATGAGGCGCCGGATTGGGGAGCGCCAGATGTGTTTCACTGCCCGGCATACGCCAAGAAGTGGTACGGTTTCCACCACTACCAGGATCGGACCCACGGTGCTACCGTTGGGATCAGGCCAGTCCGGTCAGAGCTTCAGAGTTTGCCTGAGCCTCTTGTTGAGTGGACGTCGTACGATCAGTTGTACGAGGAGTTCCTCTTGCCGGGCAGTGTGACTGACGAGCAGGAGCGGGAGATATGGTTCTATCGAGGTCCACTCATACATTTCTGGACAATGGAGCACCACTTTCCAGATCGGGTGCTCCGCCAGTTTGGTCGAGTGGCGTTGATTCCCATATACCCATCTTTGCCGAGTTCCACGCACAGAGCCCTGCACAGGTAAGTCGTAGTCTATTGTATTTATTGTTAAATACATCATATTACTTGATAGCTTTTTATTGCAACTAACGTCTTCCTTACAGCGTTACCCACCGAGGGCGACTGGATAAGGACTGGAGCACTCATTTCGATCCATACTACAAGAAGGCCGAGGATCCTCAGTATATAGACTTCTATCACGAGCCAGATGTGTATCAGCAGACCCAGGGGGATCCCCAGTTGAGGTACGATGTATGGTACACGCAGGTCTGCATGGCGAGTGTCTATCTGCAGGGTGATTACGGTGCCCATCTTCGCGACAGGATCAAAACGGATGATGGTTACCATCCCAACGGTCGTGCATGGGCTCGCCAGGTAAAGCACCTAAAACCACATAGTTTTGGTCTAACTTAGTAGTATATCAAGGTTTGATCTGACATGCCAAATTTTTTTCAGCTTTTGGCCGCGATCAAGGAGTGCGGGCATGGGATCCGCATGCTAGGAAGGAAGAACTGGAGACGGCTTGGGTACCGCACACTCAAGAAGAATGCGAATGTGGTTGAGGATGCCGGGCACGGTGGAAAGATCATCGGTATGCTGCGAGACTCCAGAGAGAACATCAATTGGCGTGAGATAGATCCGCAGGAGCCCGATCCGACCCCGGTTCTGCTTGATGATATGCCATCTTCCCCCGATTCACATCCAGAGTGGGACTACCATCGTTGGGTATTGTCCGACATTGGGTGGACGGCATGGTACGACGAGCATGGACGTCCGGTGCAGCCTCATGTATGTCATACTTCAGTATCTGTCAGGTTTTAATAAATTTCTTCATTCAGATCAAATTTAATAATTTATGTGTATGATTGCAGGGTCCAGCAGAGATGCCACCACAGCCACCACCTGCGGAGACCGATACTTCTGAGTACGAGTCCCTCTCGTGCAGTCTCCAGGACTTCGGGGTATTCGATGATAGTTTTATGTCGGCACCGGCATGGCCCGATATGGCACAGAGATGCCGCATGATGGAGAGGCTAGTGGTAGCGGGTCTCATACTCAGCCTGACTTTGGAACTGGGTTTGCCGCATCTACCTTCGCTACACCTCCGCCAGTACCGACAGTCTACACGGGCGATGCCAGTTGGGATAGTGCCGACCAGATACTCAGGTCTGCCGATGCTAGTGGGGAGGCCGAGAGAGAGAGAGCCTGGCCGCGCTGGCGCCGGGCGAACGCCGGAGTACCGGCTCAGCGATATTCCCCATCTCCGTTTTAGTTGTATTTTTACTAGTTTTGTACTATTTTATTTCATATACTATTTATGTTTGGTATATTTGGATTATCCTATATTTCGGTTCTTGTGTATGTGTGCTTTTATGGTACTATTTTTATATTTTACAGATCAAAATAAATTTTCATGATAATGCTAAATAGAAAATATTACAACATTAAAATAGTAGCACAACATAAAAAATAATATAGCGTATTGTAATGTAATGTAATGTAAATTAGCGTAATTTAACATAATATAGTGTTATTCAATATAATTTCAATTAATATAGCGTATTTTAATATAAATATGCTAATTATATCAAAAGAAGTAATATAACAAATAATTAAACAAAAAATTTCAAATTTTCAGTGTTAAATTTCAATATTTTGATTTTCATAGTGTCTCTCTTTAATAAAAAAAAAAAGAAACATAGCCGGCCATTTTCTGGCGGCTGAGGGAGGGTACATAGCCGGCCAGAAAATGGCCGGCTTGGGTATATTTCGATAATTGATCTGATTCTGGGTATAATTAATAATTTGTATTAAACTTTGGATTTTAATAAAAATGTCGGATTCAACCCGGTCAATGGAGCGAATGGAAATCGGCCCAGGAGATATCTAAACCAATGGAGCGAATGAAACAAGGCCGGCTGTAACTGAAATGCTCAACAGTTAGTCCCACGAGCACAATCTAACAAATTTGGAACATCTATATATCTCTTCGCTCGGCATACATTAGAAGAACTTGCGGATCCGGATAGAAATGGATGTCCGAGGAATTATCAGTTTCCGGATCCACTGAACTATAAATTAAAGAAATGGTTTAGATCTAAAGTTTTAAGAGATGACATAAATCAAAGAAAAAGGAACTATCTACTTGTAATCCTACCATATTAAATAATATATTTTTTAAATTAAACTATTAACACTTAAAGCTCACTGGCTTTATTTGACCAACAGTTGTTGAAATAAACTAGAACTAAAGTCTTGTGTGCATTACCTGATAATGCAAAAAAATAGCTCTTTTTGCTAATTGTGTCCAGTGTATATATAAAGAGTGAGTCTATGGTACCATGCATAGCACATATTGACCAGCACTATGAGCTCAAATCTTCAGTTTGAAAGTCTTAATTTTTTTTTTTTTTCTCAAAAAAAAAAGTTTGAAAGTCTTAATGGTCCAAATATTTTTTGAGCTTCAGCTGCTATCTAGTCCAATAGAGAGAGGGGGAGATGCAAAAAATGAAATATACCAACCTCAATATTATTAAAGTCCAAACAAAGTTATATATTTAGTCTATTTTGTTTTCTTATGTGATCAATATGAAATTGTTAGAGCGATTGAAAATTCAGTGCCTGTTATAACTATATGGAGTCCGTTTTGAGATTTGTGCCCGGTTAAAGAATGGTTTGGATTTAAAAATTCTACTGTCTGATATCAAACTGGATCTGAATTCCCCAATCCACATCGTTTCTTCTCTTCTTTTCTAATTTGGACCCCATCAGAATCCGGTCTGGATCTTTAAATTAACTGAAATTTTGAGTTTGCATTCGGACCGTCCGATCAGAATTTGAATCTTTTGATGCAAGGTGAAATGTACGGAACCTCTTTCATATTCATATCAAAATAGATTGGTTGGTTCGGATCTAAATTCAAAATTTGAATTAGTTTAGGGGATCCGAATTCGTCAAACCCTTTCACCTGAGAATCCTCTGAACTATCCTTTATCTCCTCTTAATAATTTAAATAAAATTCAATCTCGACACATAAAAATTCAATCCTTTGATACGATCAAAAAAAATTCAATCTCGACACATAAAGATTGGACTTTTAAATATTACTCCTTTAATAGAGGAAATTTTAAATAACAAGTCTTTAGATGCGTGGCACTTTCAAATGACAATCCTTATTTATTTTTTTTCCAATTTAAAACGTTTATGGAATGGCACATAAAAATTCTATTTTTATAATTTGTAAATTTTATTATTATTTTTTTCCGGAAATTTAATTTAAAATTCTACAATTTTCATTAAATAATTTAGAACCCACGAGACACAAAAATAGTTCCGATTTCCTTTCTCCTTAGCATAAAAAAAGATTTAACTTATAGCATCAAAATCTCCATATTTACCAAAGTAGCATGGTTACTATTGGGTTTTGGATCGGGACCGTCCGATTCGAATCTGTCACCATCTATTTAAAGTGGAGCGGACGCATCTCGAGCAACATATTTGAATTCCGAGACGATCTTGATTCGATTCGGACGGTCCCGATCCAAAACTCAAAAATTGGATTACTTTAGGTTACTTAGTCCCGAAGTAATATTAAAAGGGAGAATCATGACACTGTGGTCAAAACATAAATATTAGTAGTTTCAAATTATAATTTTTTTATTCACCGAAAATCCTGCATTAGTCATCAAAGCACTTGTATTTAATATTATTACAGATAATTCATAATTATTGTCAAATTATAATTTATAATACCAAAATAATAATTACAAGATAGAATTATATTTTTTATTTCGTCCAGACAGGAATTTTTATGTAGGGAAAGGTAGACGATCTTTAAATTGTGCTTTCATTATCTGTTAGAAGGACACAAAACAATTATCCAAAAAAATATTAATTTCGTGAAATTGAAATGCAAAAGAACTAGTACGTACCTAGGGTGAGAGCCAATTTTTTTATTAATAGAAAAATAAAATAAAAATATCAATAACAGTGAACGATTCTGACAAAATGTAAAATTAAGAAAACCGGTATGGTTTATAACTGGACGTTATATACCGTAATGTGTAAATAATTTAAATTAATTAACTCCTAATTAACGAAATAGAAAAAAAAAAAACTGAAAGTTGCGAAGAATAATGTTCAGAGATTTCACTGTAATTCGGAGCCTCTTTGGAATGTCAGGGCGTCTGCGTTGCAATTTGTGTCGTATTAAAATGGACGAGTCAATGCCGCGGAAAGGAGATCTGGCTCCACCTAAATTCATATTTGAGTTACCACAGAGGATCAGGAGAGTTGGTTTTAATTTCGCTCTTAGCACGCCAAGGGGACCGATGACGCATGTTTGGCGTCGCAGCAGTGGCGACGACACGAATTCTCCCGACATTTTTATTAATATCCAAACTTTAATAGAAATTAATAATATACCTGAGTATTTATAAAAGGCAAATTCTTCTATGGACATAAGGACCTATTTGTGAAATGAGTATATTTTCATTTTCAAAGTTCAAACAGTCGATCTGACCGTTCAACATTATCTCCATATTAAAATGTACTTGGAGGTCAAATTTTACATTTTTTTGAATTTTTTTACTATTTATTAAGATGGGTACAAAATTCAATGGTCTGAATTTGACTAGTTTTGTAAAATACTTAATAAATAGTAAAAAAATTCAAACAAATGTAAAATTTGACCTCCAAGTACATTTTAATATGGAAATAATGTTGAACGGTCGGATCGACTGTTTGAACTTTGAAAATGAAAATATGTTCATTTTACAAATAGGTCCTTATGTCCATAGATATTTCATGTTTTTACAAATAGGTCCTTATGTCCATAGATCTACTATGGCCGCAGATCTACTATGCACATATTCATATACGTCTGAATTTTTTTTTTTTTTTTAACAATTAAGATATTTTTGGTTTACAGTGAGGATGTTTTGGCTTGTGATGTGCTCAATTATTATCAGCTCTATAGCTTGCCCAAAAAAAAATAATAATAACTTACAAAGTTGTAAGATCATGGAAGAACTGAAAATTCTGAAATAAACAATCGATCAGGAGAGCGATCAACTATCAATCTGACATATATGTTTAAACTACTAAAAAGGAATCGAAGGATGTGAAGTTCCAAACCCCATAAAACCAAGCAAAGGCCCACATCATTAAATGACTCTTGTTGTGGTCTCGGAAAATGCCTTGTTGCGTTTATGTTGAGTGCAAATAGTTGTCAGGTAACAGTTGATTTATCTTACTTCCAAATTTTATGATTCAAGGTAAAGCAAGTACAGGGCTAAGAGGAGTTCAATCATTAAATGTAGTGTCAATTTCTGACTGTATCTAGTTTTTAAAAAAAAATATGTTGTATAGATATAAACATTTAGTTTATTTCTTCAAACACTATGTTTTTTTTTTACCAAATGTTCATTAAAAATGTGACCATATAATTGTATATTTTTAACAAAAAGTAATGTTCTTAACAGCGAAAATTTACAACTTCTCAACATATGCCCAATGAGGCTCGGAAAAACGATTTGTCTCAACTAATTCGTCTTCGAACGCCTTCAATAACCCCCTCCAATACTTGCGATCATTTTGAAAGTCTCTTATTCAAAACCGGACATGATTTTTTTTTTAATTCACTCGGCTCCTTATTTATGGAAGATTGGACTTTTAAATATTAGTCCTTAAATAGTGGAAATTTTAAATAACAAGTCCTTAGATGCGTGGCACTTTCAAATGACAATCCTTATTTATTTTTTTCCAATTTAAAACGTTTATGGAATGGCACATAAAAATTCTATCCTTAAATAGTTCCGATTTCCTTTCTCCATAGCATAAAAAAGATTTAACTTATAGCATCAAAATCTCCATATTTACCAAAGAAGCATGGCCACTATTGGGTTTTGGATCGGGACAGTCCGATTCGAATCCGTCACCATCTATTTAAAGTGGAGTGGACGCATCTCGAGTGACATATTTGAATTCCGAGACGATCTCGATTTAGATTCGGACGGTCCCGATCCAAAACCCAAAAATTGAATTACTTTAGGGGATCCGATTACTTAGTCCGGAAGTAATATTAAAAGGGAGAATCATGACACTGGTCAAAACATAAATATTAGTAGTTTGAAATTATAATTTTTTATTCGCCGAAAATCCTGCATTAGTCATCAAAGCACTTGTATTTAATATTATTACAGATAATTCATAATTATTGTCAAATTATAATTTATAATACTAAAATAATAATTACAAGATAGAATTATATTTTTTATTTCGTCCAGACAGAAATTTTTATGTAGGGAAAGGTAGACGATCTTTAAATTGTGCTTTCATTATCTGTTAGAAGGACACAAAACAATTATCCAAAAAAAATATTAATTTCGTGAAATTGAAATGCAAAAGAACTAGTACGTATCTAGGGTGAGAGCCGATTTTTTTATTAATAAGAAAATAAAATAAAAAATATCAATAACAGTGAATGATTTTGACAAAATACAAATTAAATTTAAGGAAACCGTTATGGTTTATAACTGGACGTTATATACCATAACGTCTAAATAATTTAAGTTAATTAACTCCTAATTAACGAAATAGAAAAAAAAAACTGAAAGTTGCGAAGAATAATGTTCAGAGATTTCACTGTAATTCGGAGCCTATTTGGAATGTCAGGGCGTCTGAGTTGCAATTTGTGTCATATTAAAATGGACGAGTCAATGTCATATCTCATTTTCCAAAATCAGGTATTGCACTGGATTTGAATTTTGCAAAATCAGGGGATGAGCGATTTGTGATTATAATATTAGGATGCAACAAGTGCAAGTTGTTATTCATTTTTTTATATAAGACGAAATTGATTGTTCTTGAGCTACCTAGCTACACACTCACTTACCAGATATTATTGTTATAAGAGCCACTAACAAGCGCTATTAGTAAAAGAGCATATTTAATATAGTAAACACAAAGAATTAATGTTGGGTCAACGGGTGCTAAATTAGGTAGAGACATAAATGGTAATATTACTTAATTTCTTAAATTAGCTCAAGATTCAATACAAAAAATTACTATTAATTAAGACACAGCTAACGATAGTGACAGTGTTGTTTTGACTTTCACTACTACAAAAATTGGCTTTGTACACTGCACATTGTACACGGATTTGGCAATTATATTAAAAACAGTGTACCAAACATGAGCTCAAAAGATCTGAACGATTTCTACACGGATAATTAGTTAACAATCAGTGTCGAATTATTAGAGAGAGCTACACGGTTTATTAGAAACCATAAATCCGTGTGTAAAGAGGTCCGTGTGCAAATAATTGAGAGAGCTACACGGTTTTTTGATACAAAGCCGTGTAGGAACATTACACACGGTTTTTTTATATATAGCCGTGTATAAATCTTATAATTGTACACGGCTTTATAACTAAAAAGCCGTGTATAAATAGGTGGAGAGCTACACGGATATATAACTAAATAGCCGTGTATAATAGTGTAGGGTTTTATTGTCTTTCCTTCCAGAGCGCCGTTTTGATCAAGTTTTTAGTTCATACATATCGAACTGAACTTTTTATTTCTGCGAATTGATCGAGGCCAGCAGCTGAGATCTGAGATCTTTGAATTAAGTTTGTATTTTCTCCTCTCCATCTTTCTAAGGTTAGTAATATGTATTTAAATCATTTTCTTTCTCTAATTTTCTGTTATTTAGGCTTATTTAATTAGGTCATTTCATGCATATATTCTTGAATTCTTAATTTTAGATGTAATTAATTAGTGTATTGTGGTCCAATAACCGACCTTTAGATGCTTTTAGGTCCATGCCCGTTCAAAATTAATCCAATAGGGATTAATTTTGGATAGTCCCCGTTTTGGGACTGCTCTTTGAATATTATGTCTCATTTAGGATGTGAACACATATTAGCGGGATTTAATTAGTATTTGAGGAAAGTTCGACAGTATTTTCCCTTATTGCTCCTACGAGTATGTGGTTCGTACGCATACTTGGGGAGTTAAGGGGAAATGCTGCCGAATTTTTCTCAAATACTAATTAAATCTCGCTAATATGTGTTCACATATGAGACATAATATTCAAAGAGTGGGTTAGGATTGTAAACCGGCCCTTTGTAAGCCCAAAATTTTGTACACGAAGGAGAATGTTGACCATGCATGATTAATTGATCAAATCATTTTTTTAATTTAATTTACAGATGGATCGAAGCTGGATGTATGAAATGCGACGTGACAGTGAAGAATATTTGGTTCGCGTTGATGAGTTTATAAAATTTGCTGAGAGTTATAGAGTGAATAAAAAAGAAGAAGACATTTTATGTCCTTGTAAAGATTGTAAAAATTTATTAAGATTTTTGGACATCGAAGAAATTAGAGCTCATTTGATTTGTCGGGGATTTAAGAAGAGATATACATGTTGGTTCATGCATGGTGAGAAATTTGGGGAAAGTAGTAGTGCCAATAAGGATTGTAATCGTGAATTGAATGATGAGAATGTTGGAATTTCTGATAATTTTGAACTTGATTGGAACGAGGATTATGAGAGTGCCGAATATTCTGATATTAACGTCGAACCCGAAAATGACGATGATGAGATGGAGAGGAATTTTGATGAAAATGTAGAACACGAGTTTACTGAAAATTTGGAGGATATGTTACGTGATGTGGAAGATGAAATTAGTGATAAAAATTATGATAAATTTCAAAATTTGTCTAATGAATCTAAGAAGCCGTTGTATCCCGGGTGTACCAAATTTACAAAACTGTCAGCTGTGTTGAAATTATTAAACTTAAAAGCAGACAATGGTTGGAGCGATAAGAGTTTCACGTCCTTATTACAGCTTTTAGGAGAAATGCTCCCAGATAACAACGAGTTACCCGGTACAACATATCAGGCAAAGAAGTTGATATGTCCAATGGGGCTGAAGATCGAAAGAATACATGCATGTCCGAATGACTGTGTATTGTATCGTAACGAGTACGAGGCCATGCATGTCTGTCCTAAATGCGGTGTTTCACGATATAAACGTCGTAAGGACCAGGACACTGATGATTGTAACGAGGACACAAGTGGCCGACCTCCGGCTAAGGTGTTGTGGTATTTGCCGATAATATCGAGATTCAAACGGTTGTTTGCGAATCCCAAAGATGCAAAATTATTGCGCTGGCACGAAGAAGAGCGCAAAAATGACGGTAAACTAAGGCACCCGGCTGATTCTCCTCAATGGAGAAACATTGACAGACATTTCAAAGAATTTGGTTCTGAACCGCGGAACCTTAGGATTGTGGTGAGCTCAGATGGAATGAGTCCGTTTGGAAGTATGAGCAGTCGGCACAGTACTTGGCCAGTTCTTTTATGCATCTACAATCTTCCTCCTTGGTTGTGCATGAAACGCAGATATATAATGATGTCATTACTAATCCAAGGACCCAGACAACCCGGAAATGACATAGATGTATATCTCGCACCATTAATCGAGGACCTCCAAAAATTGTGGCGTGATGGCGTCCCGGTGTGGGATGGTATATGAAAGAGACCTTTACCTTGCGGGCCATGGTGTTTTGCACCGTAAATGATTTCCCCGCGTACGGGAATTTGTCGGGTTACACTTGTAAAGGAGCAAAAGCGTGCCCGATCTGTGAAGATGACACGCAGGTGCTGAGGTTGAAAAATTGTCAAAAGAATGTATTCATGGGGCATCGTAGGTTTCTTCCTATTAATCACCCATATCGTAAGAAGAAGATGGCATTCAACGGGAAAATTGAGCTTGGAGTGGCTCGTCATCCATTAGACGGGGAGAGTATCTTCGAACGGGTAAAAAACATTGATGTTGTTTTTGGAAAATGTGCCAAAGCACTACCGAAGAATATTTGGAAAAAGAGGTCCATATTTTGGGAGCTGCCGTACTGGAAATATTTAGAAGTGAGGCATTGCTTAGATGTCATGCATGTCGAAAAAAATGTCTGTGACAGTTTAATTGGTTTATTATTGAACATTCCGGGGAAGACGAAAGATGGTATTAAAGTGAGAAAAGACATGGTAGAGATGGGAATACGACCCGAGCTCGCACCGCAGGAGAAAGGGAAGCGCACATACCTACCCCCCGCACTGTGCACAATGTCAAAGAAAGAGAAAACAAGCTTCTGTGAATGCCTCAATGGTATAAAAGTCCCATCAGGATATTCTTCGAATATTAAGAAGTTGGTGTCGATGAAGGACTTGAAACTGGTCGGTCTGAAATCTCACGACTGTCATGTTTTACTGACACATATAATTCCGGTTGCAATTCGGGGAATTTTACCAAAGCACGTTCGTCAAACCATTACGAAGCTTTGTTCTTTCTTCAATGCAATAAATTCCAAAGTGATCGACCCTCTAAAATTGGACTCTTTGCAAAAGGAGGTCGTCGTTACTCTTTGCCAACTTGAGATGTATTTTCCGCCATCTTTTTTCGATGTCATGGTTCACCTTGTTGTTCATCTTGTGAGAGAAATTAAGATTTGTGGTCCCGTGTTCCTTCGGTATATGTATCCATTCGAGAGATACATGGGCATCTTGAAAAAATACGTAAGGAACCGACATCGACCCGAAGGCAGCATTATAGAAGGATATTCTACGGAGGAGGTGATTGATTTTTGCACCAACTACTTGACCGGTGTGGATCCTATTGGCGTTCCAAAATCTCGATACGAGGGAAGGCTCCAAGGAGTCGGGACAATTGGGTTGAGAGCCGTAGTTGCTGATCTAAATGAACTACAAAAGGCACATTTTATTGTACTACAACACATGACAGATGTTGCTCCCTATATAGATGAGCACATGACAATCCTTCAACAACAAAACTACACGAGGAGTCAGAAGTGGCTTACTAACGAGCATAATCGTTCTTTTATAGGATGGCTGAAAGAAAGAGTGCAGTCACACCCCGTACCTGAAATTGTTAAACTGCTTGGCGAAGGACCCCAAATTGTTGTTAGAACATTCCAAGGATACGAGATTAACGGATATACATTTTATACTAAATCCCAGAGTGATAAGAGCACGATGCAAAACAGTGGGGTGACGTTGGTGGCGACCTCTCAAGAATTCAGTAGATCCGGAGATGGCCGGGCTGTAATAGCATCAAAGTCATATTATGGCGTTATTCAAGAAATTTGGGAGCTCATTTACAGTCCTCGCCTGAGCATTCCCGTGTTTCGGTGTCAATGGGTCGAAGACCGAGGTGTTAAAGTTGATAACGACGGGTTCACACTCGTTGATTTAAACAGGGTTGGGCATGTTGATGATCCGTTTATACTCGCCAAGCAAGCCACCCAAGTCTTTTATGCCACTGACCCGAGTGATGCCAGGTTGAGCGTCGTCCTATCCGGAAAAAGAAGGATTGTCGGGGTAGAAAATGTCGTCGATGAAGAAGAGTACGACCAGTTCGACGAAGTACCTCCATTTTGTACCGATGTGCAAGCTGAGGTAGCAACACTTGAAGGGGTAGACGAAGCTGACTACATGCGGTCCGACCACAATGAAGGATTATGGGCCGAGGGTACCGTTCAAATAGTGGAAAAAAGGAGAAAAAGGAAAAAAAAAGCATAATGTGTAATATTTATTTTGTTTAAGACCGTGTAGCTTTTAATATTGCAACTTTAGCTTGTAATATATCAAATAAAAAAATTAAAAAAGAGGGAAAAAAAGAAAAAAACATAATGTAGTAATAGTATTATCAAATATTATCAAATATTAGTTTAATGCTTATAATGAAGGATTATGTTTAATGCTTATAATATTATCAAATATTAGTATTAGTTTTTGAAAATATTAGTTAAAACATTTAATAATAAAATAAAATAAATATTAGTTAAAATATTAGTTTTCACTAAATATTAGTTAAAATATTTAATATTAGTTAAATATTTAATATTCAGAGAACTTTACTGAACCTGGGACCCACCTGTCGGACCAATTTATACACGGACATTTAGCTAATAGTCCGTGTAGAAAGGGTAGAGAGCTACACGGCCTTTTAGCTATATGTCCGTGTAGAAAGGGTATTTGCACACGGCCTTTAGAGTAAAGTCCGTGTATAAAGATATTTGTACACGGTCTTTTAAGTTAAAAGTCCGTGTATAATGAGAAAAACACTTTTATTCGAAATCCTTCTCTTCCAAAATTTTCACAAGTCCGAAAAGAGAATAAACATTAGTTTCAAAAACCCTCACAGAGAAGATTTTGCTGAGCCTTCTCCGAGCTCTTCACCGCCTCCCCGCCTCGCCGCCTCGCCGCCTCACCACCTCGGTCTCTCTCTCTCTAACCAGTGGTCTCTCTCACCCGTGGTTAGCTCTCTCTCTCTCGTTATTTTCCTTATTGGGTTTGAACCCGTTAGACATGGTAGGTTAGATTCTCTTTTAAACTTTTGGCTGTGATCTTTCCTTAATTGATGGTAGGTTAGATTCTCTTTTAAATGTTAATAAAATATTTCTTGTAATGATTAAATTAGGAACAAATTCCATTATAACTTGAAGACATTTTTCTTTTCAATTATGTTGTTTTGACACAGCACCCTTTATCGTGTCACTTGTGGTAGAAAGGTCAAAATAGATATGCATAAATGTGTTATTTTCAAACTAATTAAATGACAATTTATATATCACACGACAAACATGTTATGTCATTCAGAGTCACCATGCGTCATATTTATGATATGTGGAAGCTAGAAATTCATGAAGGTTCTGATCTTAATCAGGATGACTTTTATATTTTAGTATTTTAAATCAATATGATGTTTTACATATTTATAATTGTGCCAATATAAACTTTTTAGATATAATCGGAAGAATCAATTTTTAATCTAGTGTCTAAGTGTATGTTTGATTGCGGAGTAAAGGTAGGAAAGATTAAAATAGTAGCACTTGTGCTTGAATACATTGTGCTTGAATATAACCTAGGTTATTTTAGCATATAACCTAGGTTATTTTAGGTTAATTTGTGCTTGAATACATTGTGCTTGTACCATAATTATTGTGCTTGTACCATAATTTCAGCATTGTGCTTGAATATAGGTTATATGTCAAAAGTTGGTTGATTAATCTAGGTTATATGTCAAATGATTTGATCTTTAATTTCATGCAGCACCATGTCGAATGAAAATGAGTACGAGGATATGATGGAAGAAGAGGAGCAGCAAGCTACTGCCTCGTCAGAAAGAAGGAGAAGAGGGCCGACAATGTGCACGAGCCATTCTGAGCAGACCCATCAAGAAATCTGGTTCACAGAAGACGGGCGTGCGCAGGGACCAAAACGGCAGAAATACTCAAATTGGTGTACGAGTTTCGTGAGGCAAAATGCGAGTATCCTTGTTGAGAGATGGGATCATTTCGAGGATAAGGTGAAGAACGCGTGGTGGAACACGGTGAAGGTAAAGTGCCTAACAACTCTTCTCTTGAATTTTCACTTATGTATGATTTGTGCTTGAATACACTAAATTTTTGTGTCAATCAGGCTCATTGGAACATCAAGGATGATGTTCCAAAGAAATTGACTTTGAAGATTATGAACAATGGTTGGAAGCAATACAAGAGCACGTTGAAGACGGACTTCATGGAGAAAGGGAAAAATCCGGTCGGCCACTACAAATGGCTAAAACAAGAGGACTGGGATGCGTTTCAAGCTTTGAAGTCTACCGAAGAGTTCCAGGTATCTAACTCGTGCCAAATTTATGCTTATTCTTTCTCGATATGTACTTATCTTTCTAAAACTAACTGATCGTTATTGTCTTGTTTCTGTGAAGGCAAAGAGTGATACCGGCAGGAGGACCGTTGCCTTTAACAAGTATCCACACCATCTAGGGTCAGGTGGTTACGAGGGTAAGACGGCAGAATGGAGGAAAGTCCTGGACGCGAACAAGGATTCTGACTCACCCGTGGTTAGGATCCAAAATCCTAGGGGCAAAGATTGGGTCATGGGTAGAGCCGAGGTAACCGCTGACGGGAGGATAGTACTCCCAACGGATTTGCAAAGCGTGGCTCAAAGAATGGTAAGAGTCATTTATAACTCCGAAAGTACGTCAATTGTTCTTTTGCTTTAACTAATTCTTCTACTTGAACAGTTGGAAGTGGAGGAGGAGGTCAACTCGGGTGCCCGGAGTGTCGAACGACAAAATGATTCCTTGTCCGCAGCGCTCGAGAATCCAGAACACCCGGGTCGAGTAAGGGGTGTAGGGGTCTACAGGGGCTGGAAGGAGGTGTTCCGAGTGGAGGGAGAGAAACCTCGAAGAAAATCTCGTGCCAAGGTAAACAAAGACGAGATAGTTGCGCAGATACGCGCGGAGGTGAGCGCAGAGTACGACGCAAGGTTTGCTGAGATGGAAGCAATGTTGACACAAATTAGATCAGCAACTACGCAGCCATCCGAGCAACCACCTCCCATTTCGCCGGGAATTCGGCGAAGTAGTCAAGCATCCGGCACGTGGGGCGCCTTAGACGATTTGGATAATCTCAAGGTAATCAATACTTCTTCATAATCTAAAGGTATTTAAAACATGTTTGCAACCTTGTTGGACAATATCGCATCACTAAAATAAACAACCTTCCTATAAATTTGCAGGACCCCAGAGCATGCGACCTCATCCTGCGGAATGGCAGTGTTTCTATGATCGTTGCTAAGGGCGTTGTACATCCACTCGCCAAAAGTGTACACAATACTCCGCTAAGACCCGACCATGCATGCGTGCAGGTTGAGTTAGTCGTGGATGGATGGCAGCGCGTACCCCTTCCTGTCCCTACCGACGACGCGTTTGTGCTTGATGACGCACGGATGTCATTTGTCCAATGGCCCAAGAGTCAAATTGTTTTGGATCAGGTAATCCATAAAAAAATTCATTTATTTTGTTACATTCAACTCATTCTTTTTGAAATACATAGAATAATACATCTATAACTTGATACAGACACGAGGAGATGATGTTACCGGTACGGCTCTCTCACCGGTACGTCAGGAGGTGGCTTGCGACGTCTCGCCTGACGCGCCACAATCGCCGCCCCGTCCTATGGTCACAGAAGAAGAATACAGCCGTTTGCCCAATGATTTGCGCTTTCTCCACGACTACTTGATGACGGCGCCCGACGGCATGGAGGCTATCGTCATCCCTGTCCCACCTGGGATGTTTCTACACGAAGGCAGGGAGCTCCTGCTGTCGTTCAGAGACTTCAAGGACCTCTTCCACCACTCGTCATCCGACAAATGGCTCGATGTTTCACACATCACCATTTTCCTCATGTTAGTGATATTAAAATATTTTCATTATTGTATAGAACTCAAATATATATTCTAATTACAATATGATGAGTTTTCAGGAAGCTAGTCCGAAACTGTGATGAGATGGTTGAAAGGAAGAACTTGTGCGTGTTTCTGGACCCCGAGAAAGTGAGTGGTACGGCAGCGACATATTATCCGGATATGGCTATCGAGTACATGTGTTCTGCGATGCATCGTGCTAAGGCGGAGGAGAAGAAATTCATTCTCATGCCATACCACGAGGAGTTAGTTCTAATCTTAACTTATGTGTTGTTTATATTTTAATTAAAGAATTGTATAAAGGAATTAAAAGTTAAACATAAAAAAATGAAATCACACCATCAATCATAGCAAATACTCGTGTGACTTTTATATGCTAAAGTACTATAATTCTTCTCCTCGATCCCACAGCAAACATTGGTGCTTGATTCTCATTGTGCCGTACCTAAATGTGGGCATAATTGTTGATTCTTGTAAGCCCAAAGGAAAGACCGCGTCTGCCAAGAGCAAAGTTATCTTGCCTTTTGTGAATAAGTAAGCAATAATAATTCTATAGGTTTGCATTTCTTTCAATCATATCAAATTATACTTTTGCTAATTACATTCACTCACTTTTGTAAGGGCTTTTGTGAAATATATTAAAGAGGGAGGATCAGATAGGACGGGCCCGGGCAAGAAAAGCAAGTTGAATTGGAAGTACTTGTTGGTGAGCACACTTTATGAGTTAGAAATTTCATATCTTGTTAAAAAAATTATTGTCATTCTAACAAATGCCGCTAAATGTAAATTTCAGAGCCCGCAACAGAAGGAGAGTTGGGAATGCGCTTATTACACGATGATATTCATGCTTGACTTTGTCGAAAGAATACAATTCGAATTCCCAAAAGCGGTATGTACTTCATATGAATTTCCTATATAATAAGCAATTGATATCTACCTTTTCTGAAATACTAACTATTATCAAATTATAATTTTGTAGAATGTGACAAAGCAAGATCATTACTCTTGGAATCAGATCGACGATGTGCGGTGCATGTGGGCAAGGTGGTTTGCCATGGAATTTTGTAATCCTCGATATGGATTTGCATAATTTTGTATAATTTGGTGTATATGAATATTGTATAATTTATTGCATATGGATTTCTGGCTAATCTGAAAAATATGAATTTCTTGCTAATATGGATTTATTGCTAATCTGGAAAATATGGATTTCTTGTTATATGAAATCTGGAAAATCTGGAATATATAGTTCTGTAACAAAAATGGCTAGCAAAACTGGAGGCTAGCCGAAAAAAAAAAAAAAAAAAAAAAAAAAAAAATGTACTTTCTACACGGACATTTAACTAAAGTCCGTGTAGAAAAAAGATATCTACACGGTCATTTAGTTAAATGTCCGTGTAGAAAGAGGAGAGCTACACGGACATTTAACTAAATGTCCGTGTAGAAAGAGTCAAGCTACACGGTTTTTTAGTTAAAAGTCCGTGTACAAAAAGAATCGTACACGGTTTTTTAGGTAATATCCGTGTAGCTCGGTAAATGGAGCGCGACACATTCTGGTCTTTGTACACGGCTGTTTGTGAAGTTATACGTGCAGAATCTTTAAAATTGCACACGGCCAAAAGTCCGTGTGTAGTTATTGAACTAATCGTACACCCTCGATTTAAACACGGTAGGAAATCCGTGTAGCTCTTCCTTTATTGTCCGTGTATAATCTCTTTTTTTGTAGTAGTGTTTGTACAACTTACAAGTTACAAGTCCTATCTGAATCGGACCGTTAGACCTCACTTAACAATATCCAGATGCTTAACTAAAATAGAAAGTTCAAGTAGTGGCCGTTAAACTGTCAAAACCGACACAGATTGACATGCTTTAGTAAATTGGTCATAATCTTCATGTGAGCTTTGATTAAGGTGATTCAAAATTCAATAGAAAGCTTACAAAATATTCTACTACTTTTATATTTGGAGTTTTCTCAAAAAAACAGAAGGCATCATGGTCAAAAGGAGAACTTGTCAGTTTGAAATATGTTTGTTATTAATTAATTAGGTGTGAGTTTTAAGTGTGTTTTTAATAGAGTCAAAAGAGAGTTTGAATTATGTTATTTCTAAATGTGTTTTCACAGTATTCTAGAATTGTCTTGTAATGGTATATAATCTTCGGTTTTTTATTCATCGAAAATCCTGCATTAGTCATCAAAGCTCTTGTATTTAATAGGGTGAGAGCCAATTTTTTATTAATAGGAAAATAAAATATCAATAACAATGAACGATTCTGACAAAATGCAAATTTAAGGAAACCGTTATGGTTTAATAACTGAACGTTATAAACCGTAACGTCTAAATAATTTAAATTAATTAACTCCTAATTAACGAAATAGGAAAAAATAAAATGAAAGTAGCGAAGAATAATGTTCAGAGATTTCACTGTAATTCGGAGCCTATTCGGAATGTCAGGGCGTCTGCGTTGGATTTTTTTTTTAAAACGTAATTTAAAATAATTAATTTAAAAAAAACAACTTGATTACCTCGTTTTTTAGAAAAACCATAAAAACCGAATTGGCAATTCGGTATGAACCTTTTTTTTGTCTATACCGAATTGACAATTCGGTTTAGGCCTTTTTCACAATTTCCGCTGCTTTTCCTATAATTTTGTGTGTAACTCCTTGTAAACCAAATTGCCAATTCGGTTCAGAGGTTTTTTTTTTTTTTTTAGAGACACTAAGAGGAGCAAAATAAAGAAATCTAACACTGAAAATTTGAATTTTTTTGTTTAAATTATTTGATAGATTACTTCTTTTGATATATAATTAGCATATTTATACTAAAATACGCTAAATTACTTGAAATTATGTTGAATTACACTATATTACAATAATTATGTTGAATTACACTAAATTACGCTAAATTGCAATAATTTCGCAAATTATGCTGAAATACGGTAAATTACGTTAAAGTAGACTGATTTTGTGCCATTTTCATGAATTATAAAAAATAGTAAAAGAATTCAAAAAATAGTATACCTAAATCGGTTTGGTCTACCCAGCGAATTTGGCACATATAACGGACATAATCTAGATTGGCAAGTCGTCCGCCGCCGCCGCCGCTACCCCGACAACTGGCGCACCCCATCTGACGTGGAGCTAGACAAGGTCCGTCCCTACGTCCCATACTCGACAAAACCCACCTTCGCAGAGGTTGTTGCCCGCTCAAACAGCACCACCATTGGCTCGGGTAACTCCAGTTACACCTCTAGCTCTGCCAAAACCTCACCGGCTTCGTCCCAACCTTCATCACCCAAAACCCCCCCGGGAGCTCAGTTCTACTACTCGCCCCACAGCCCCACACTCTTGCGGTTCCCCCCTCACTCATCCTTTCCGGAATGGCGTGGGCGATGCTACCGTTGCTGCCGCACCGGCCATACCCAAGCTAAGTGCCGAAACCCCTATAAGTGTGGTAAGTGTTGGAAAAATGGCCATGTGGCTAGCCGCTGCCGAGTACCTATGTTAAACCCGGCGGCCAGACCATTTCATCCCAATGTCCATGCTTACAAGCCGGCCAAAGCTGAGCCACCTTTTGATGAATTGCTTAAGGGAGAAGCACAGCCGCCAAAACCTCACATGCCTGATGGAAGGCCAAAGGAGATAACGGTTTTTGTTGAGCGCGACGATGCATTTTTCACTGAGGTGGACCGGTTAAGCAATGCAGTAGTAATGTACTGTCGTCACCAAGCCCTAGCTCTTGAAGCTCACCGAGTAGTGCGCATGGCGGTTGACACAAAGCTATTGCGTCCGGAAGAAGTACGGGTTGCACAATTAGCGGGTGAGAGATTTCTCATTCACCTTCCTCGAGGATTGGCCGTCGAAACTTCTGTTCGAGCCTTACCCGCCGACCTTTGGGATCAAGGCTTTACCTTCCAACAGTGGTCCATCCTTGATGAAGCCAACGTCAACATGCCGCGATTCAAAGTTCTTCTCGACATAGTGGGTCTTCCACCTCACCTCCGACGTGAGACCACTATTATCAATGGTATTGCCCAGTTTGGGGTATATCTAGGGTCGGTACTGCCGGAGCACGCCTCGGATCACACGACATGGAGGGTTGCGGTTGGTACGGATGACCTAAACTGCATTCCGGAGTCCCTCAAGATGGTTGTAGGTGGTTTGGAATACATCACACAGATCGTCCCGGTGCACTGGGCACAAGGGCCCATATATGATGCCTCTGGGCACAAGGGCCCATATATGATGCCTCTGACTTCCCGGTTCTTCCCCAGCGTTTCTCTAGGCCACCGGTCAAGGAACCCGCGCATGACTATGACCCCTTCCTTGTTACGGCGGCTCCGGAGGAAGGAGATGACACCTTGATATCTTGCTCCAGACGTGTACTCAGGGAGCTATGCCGTGGCCAACCTTTGTCAGCTTTGCCGCCGGAGTTGCACTCCTTCATTCAGGGTGATAGCTCAGCTAATGAATTTTCGTTGCATACCTTGCATGAATTGATGCAGGCCACAGAAAATCCCCAGCAGGATAATGCACCATCCACCCTCAACAGCCAATCAGTTCCTACGCATGAAGATGCAATACGGGA
Source organism: Carex littledalei (assembly GCA_011114355.1). NCBI lineage: Eukaryota > Viridiplantae > Streptophyta > Magnoliopsida > Poales > Cyperaceae > Carex > Carex littledalei. Next base: position 15,220,321 of record CM022083.1, on the reverse strand, counting down.
AGCTACTCCGAGTTGCCACACTGATCCCATTACAGCTTGTCTGACTGTTGCAGACAGGCTCCGTTACACGCCAGTTAGCACGCCACAAGAGACAAGTATGATATCAATATTGGGCGCTGGGGAGAGCTCAGTACAAGGTACTATTCTCGCAGACCTCACATTCGGAAACAACCAAAATTCACCAGCTCTCGAGAAAACTGGATTAAATGCCGAAGTCCCTACTGCGAGTGCTTCTAGGCGGGTCAATCTACTACTATTCCGAATGCAATAGTAGAGGAAGTTGATGGACAGCGGCCACATGAGATCTTATTAGCCCAGGGACGTCATGTGCAGAGGAAGCCGACAAAGCCCCTTGGTACCTCAACCCATAACAGATTCAAACTGATGCTGGGACGAAGTAGGGGCCGAACTGGGGCGGGTCACTTTCAGAGACCAGTTGTGGGTCAACAGCATGATCATCTCAGGAGCAAGCCACAGCATATCGGGACCTCATCCGCCACACCTTTATCTGAAAATCAACCAAGTGCCGCATGGGGGAATGATCCAAACTCAACAAGAACTTTTACATGGACACGTGGAGGGCAGCAAGCAGTTCGGATTATGGAGGATAGAGCTATTACGGCTCATGACATAATGGGCCAAGTCCAGGTTCAAACACAGTCAATAGCCCCAAAACAATTAAAGAGAAAGCCCAACCGTTTAAATGAGGCCACTCCCCAAACCCAAAATCAAATGGCCGGGTCTTCAAAGTCAAAGAGGGCTGCTGCCGCCGAAATTAACTTGGATCCGCAAGGCTTTTATGAAGCCCAGGTTCCCAAAGACCATTGTTTAAAAATAGGGGCTGCATGTGGATTCCAAGAGGCTGCTGTTGTGCAAGTTTTGCATGAAGATAATGAACAAAGGAGGCTCGCAGTAACAACAGAAGTTCCAATGATACAAACTGCTGAACTCGACAACCCGCAAGTCAATCTCGATCCGGCATCGGATGAAGATAGTGACATGGAGGCCAAGGCCATGTAGGTGGCTACTTGTTTAGCTTGTAAAGATGAGTGCTGTTATTTTAGTTTTCATGATTAGCAAAAAATTTAAATTAATTACATGGAATTGCCGGGGTTTGGGGGACCCGGAAAAATGTCGAGTAGTGAGTAATGTCATTCGAAAGTCCCGAGGTGACATTTGTATGTTACAAGAAACGAAATTGAATGCAATGACTTTTAACTATGTTTCGCTTTTTCTTCCGTCATTCTTTGATTATGAGGTGGCTTATAAAATTGCGATTGGTTCGAAAGGTGGGTTGGTGATTGCTTGGAAGAAGCACTACCAGTTGCTAAACTCATGGGCAACAAAAAATGCATTAACGGTAACACTCCTAAATCAGCGCACGGGAGAGGCAGCGCAATATACAAACGTATATGGCCCAAGTGTGGAACTGGAAAAATCGGCTTTCATTGCTGAACTTCACATGATTGCTGAATTGGTATCGTACCCGTGGATCGTGGCGGGTGATTTTAATTTGATTCGGTGGATGATTGATCGCTCGGGAGATACTCTAAACTTTGGGTTGATGGACTTGTTTAATGATTTCATCCGGGTTGCCGGGTTAATTGATATCCAACTAACCAATAGAGCCTACACTTGGTCTAGCAAAAGACCGACACCCACATTCTCAAAGTTGGATCGCGTTCTTACATCGGTTCATTGGACCTTGAACTACTCCAATATCTCTCTCGAGGCTTTGCCAATGGTTGTATCGGATCATGTGCCGCTAGTGTTATCTTGTAGAAATGGGGCCACGACTAAGAGAAGGCTGAAATTTGAAACCTTTTGGCTTAAGTATGATGCACCTAGGCTGGTGGTGCAAGCCCTGTGGGATTCTCCTCCAACCCGACCCCAAGCATCCCTGGATAAACAACTAGCCTTTTGCAACGTTTGCAGAAGTCAATGGCACAACGTTTGCATAAGTCAATGGCACAATGGCATAAAGAGGGATTCAGCAACCTGGAGAAACAACTAGCCTTTTGCAAATCAGCGGTGCAGTTTTTTGACACGATCGAGGAACATCGCATCCTAGCTGGATACGAATTCCGGTTCAGATGTTTGATTAAGGAGCGGGCTTATGCGTTGGCTTCACACATAGAAGAAAAATGGAGGCAGAGATCGCGATGTAACTGGCTTAGGCAAGGGGACAAAAATACCCGGTTTTTCCATGCATGCGCATCGGCCTGGCACAGGAGAAATTCAGTTCTTTCTATCTCACACCAAGGTGCTTTACTCACGGATCCAAAGCTGATTACACAGGTATTTTTTCAAAGTATGCGTCATCAACTGGGGGTAACCACTCAGGTGCGGCCATTCGACCCACTGCACCTTTATAGGTCCGATGCAAACCTGGAGCTCATGGAGTTACAGGACCCGTTCACTCACCATGAAATTGAAACCTCGATGCGTCAACTTGCAACGAACAAGGCCTCGGGCCCGGATGGCCTGCCAAACGAATTCATGCACAACTATTGGCAATTTCTTAAGGAAGACATCATGCAAATCATGCTTGGCTTTCATAATGGCTCACTTGATCTGAAACAGGTAAACAAGGCCGATATTGTCCTGATTCCTAAAAAGGAAATGCCGGAATTGGTTGGGGACTTTCGACCCATCAGCATTCTTAGTCTTATCCCCAAACTGATCTCTAAGGTATTGGCAAACCGGCTGAAAAAAAAAAATGTCGGCATTGATTTCAGCAAGGCAAACGACATTTATACAAGGACGCCAAATTTCAGAGAACTTCGTTTCCACTCGAGAAATTCTCCAACACATATCCAAGTCAGGTAGACCAGCAATTTTTTTGAAACTGGACTTTGAGAAAGCTTTCGATTCCATTGAATGGGAATTTTTGATGAACGTCATGTCGGCACGGGGTTTCCCACCTAAATGGATTGAATGGATTCACACTCTTCTCAAGACATCTAGCTCTCGGGTTCTCATTAACGGGGATGCATCCCCTTTCTTCACGCATCAAAGGGGTCTCCGTCAAGGTGATCCGCTATCCCCGTTGCTATTTAACATAGCGGTAGATGTTTTTCAGCAGCTCGTTCTGGCAGTCAATAGCACATTGCAAGTGGGCATCACACAAAAAATAAGGGACTCAATCCTAGCTTATCAGTATGCCGATCATACAGCAATAGTGGCTTTGGGAGATAGCACCACCCTTATCTCCTTGAAGCTGGCCATTAGGCTCTTTGCCTCTGCTTCGGGTCTGGTGGTTAATTTTAACAAGAGCAACTTCATTCCTCTCAACATACCCGAACTTGACTTACCTTGGGTCACACAGATCCTGGGATGTACCCAAACCAGCTTCCCAATAGTTTATCTTGGCATGCCACTCACGATAGCAATGCCACGCAAGGAGGCCTTCCTGCCCCTTATCGAAAAGATTGAACGTAAACTAGGTGGTTGGAAAGGAAAAATGATTTCGAGAGGTGGTAGGCTACAGTTAGTGCAGTCGGTTCTCTCAACAGTACCGGTTTATCACATGAGCTGTTTTTGCTTGCCCAAGTGGGTAATCCGACGCATTGACAAAATTAGAAGAACCTTTTTATGGGCCAAGCCGAAGAGTGGCACGAAAGGCATTTCATTAACGAATTGGGAAATGGTGTGTATACCGAAAATTTATGGAGGCTTGGGTGTCTTCGATCTTCATTCTTTCAACAAGGCTCTTCTACTGAGGTGGTGGTGGAAAGCTCATTTCGACAAAAATTGCCTCTGGACAGTTACCATACACATGCTAAGGAAGAAAGGGACAGCAATTACGGGTCCCACCATTTGGCTAATTAATGGATCCTTCTTTTGGAACCAGCTCCACAAACTCAAATACCTATTTAATATGTGTACTAGCTGGAGCATTGGAGATGGCAAGGATATATCCTTCTGGTTTGACTCTTGGAATAGAGAGCCCGGCAAGATGGGCAGTGGCTATGGCTTATCGAAACCAAACATCAGCTTACGAGATGCATGGTTCTCTGTACACACTCTCAACCCGGAGCTGGTAGTTAACAACACTTTTCAGTTCAACGATAGCAGAGATACCATAAATTGGCACTTGGAAACGGGGGGGGACATACTCCTCCAAATCGGCATACAGAGTACTCATGGGTGCAGGAAAATCTAGGTGGCCTTTTTATTATACTTGGAAGTGCCCGGTGCCACCCACGGTTAGGATCTTCACTTATCTCATGCTTAATGATAAAATCTTATCACGGGATGTTCTAAACAGGAGGGGGATGCAAATTGGCCTGGCATGTGTTCTTTGCCGATCATGCCCGAGAGAGACCACACTGCACATGCTTTTCTACTGTTCGTATGCTGTAGCAATTTGGAGAAAAATAACAGATATATTGCACATGCCGCTGATCATGGCTCAGGCAGATTCAATACAGCAAACTTGGTTACGCTCGTGTTCAGTGGTTAAAAGGAGTGGCCACATGAACCGCAAGACATGGGCAACAAGCTTCATGTGCGCTATATGGCACATATGGAAACAGAGGAATAGGGTAGTATTTGGCGAGGATGCACTACACCCCACAGTGGCTGCTGAGAGATGTATAAATGATATAAGGCTTTGGCTTAAGCACTGCTAACTAGAAGGTCTTCAAAGGGTTTGATAGTGAGGAAAGCTGGGGCTCAAGCACTGATCAAACACTGCTAGCTAGAAGGTTTGGTAGTATTTAAACGGAGTATGCATGCCACTGTTCACGTGGGTTTGATAGTTAATTAATTAATTAATTGATTGTACTCTAGGTTGATTAGTGAGGCAAATATACTGCCGCAATGAGCCTGTTGTATTGATACTCTTTTTAATTTAATGCACCACCTTGGGAGTCTCTTCCAAGATTTCAAAAAAAAGAAGAAAGATTGATCAGTAGTACGGACCAATACGTGAGTTTCACGTCATCTTCCTGTTATAGCTAGTAGCCTAGTAGCATGACTATATTATAATTTACTGCCGCCATCTCGAATCGCCTGAGAGTAAATCTGGATCTTATGTAACATATACTATGTAACTCTTTAAATAAATGAAATCGCGCCTACGGCCTTTACATAAGAAAAAAAGTTATTATATTTCTTTTTTTTATATATTACATGCTCCTTGTCCTTTACAAAAGAATTAAAAAAGCAAATTTCACGTTCTTTTTTCTTTTGTAGAGACGGTTCATATAGACAAATGGGACAACCGATTATAGAGTTAACTCTTATCTATAATTTAAATAGGCTGTGTATTAAAATTCTTAATTAACGATCCAAATTTTCTTATGACCGGTATACTTCTCAAATCTCAACTGTTATTTTTGTTTTAATTCGCTGTAAATTATTTTATGTAATTTTTTTTTTATAAAAGTGAATACAACTTCGAAATTTCATTGTACTTGTGAAAGATTAAAGAAGATTTTGTGTTGCTTTTACCTTTTGGAAACTAAAAAGTTCCAAGATGATATATACTTAACATAAAGAGTTCCAATATCCATCCATGTATAACATAACATACAACATAAAGGAACACATGAAAGCTGCCACAGAAAATTATGAGAGTATATCGTACTAGACATCCGACATACAGATTCCCTTAATTAATTGAGGAACGAAGATCTTTGAATGGCGAAAATACTGTCTGCCAATGTGAAGCCGAACATGCCCTTAATCTTTTCTCTCTGTCTATAAGACTCTCTCTTCAGCCCTGTCAAACCACAGCTAATTCTCTCCAAAATTTAGCAGCAAAAAAGTTATCAACACATTAAACTATCATTTTTGAAATGGCTGACAACCTCGCTCCTGGTGAGCTCCCTGCCGGCGCATTCAACCCACACCATGATCCCGCAACAGTAGCGGCGAACCTGGTCAGAGTCGGAGCCTACATTTCCTCTTCTGCATTTGCATCAATGCTGAGGCCTCTGCCGCCTGCTGTCATGACGTCGCACATTCACATTCAGTATGCTTTTGGTGCTGCTCTCGTCATGATCTTTCTCTTCGGACTCGGGATGATAGGGATTGGGTGGTTGGTCGCCGACGATCCCACGAGAAACACTTCCTTGGGAAGGGCTATGACACGGGCGTCTCAGGTTGTGCTCGTGTTCGCCATCGCCTTGCGTAATATCGAAAACTAGTAGTTACGGTACTTATCATAATCTGTTTTTTTGGTATGGGAATTAAGTTTACTTTGACGCAAGGTACTATGTGTAATGTGTTTGTGTGTGTTTGTCTGTGTGAGAGGAGAAAATGGAATAAATTGTTGATGTTTTTTTGTTTTAATATATTAGTAATTTGCTCATCTGTTTTTAATGGAACGAACCCAATAATTGGTGATCCATATAATTAACCTCCTAAATGTTTAAAGAAATTGAGATTGGGACATATATATATATATAGGAGGAGGCTACAACTATCCAAAAAATTTGAGAACTAATTTATATATTTTCTTAGAGATTTGAGGTACTTATACTGTGGTTATGTTATAAATTATTTTGGTGGATTTTCAGTTCAATTAGGATCATATTGATCTTTGTAAAAATGACTAAAAATAACACACTTAGGGCACAAAGAAACACAAAGAAACATGTAGATCATTTCATATTATAAGAGTATATTTTAATAACTCAACATTATTCTCTAAAAAAACCAACTTTAATTTAATTAACTTGTATGAAATAACAAGATATTGTTTAAATAAAAAAATTTAGAAGAAGAAAATCATATAAATTACAATCGCATATAGTCTATTGTATTAGACATAACACCGATCTGTCAAACTATGATTTCAAATGATGTATTAAAATTTTGACATTTCAAAGATATTTAATTTTTCTATATAGAAAGAAAATTAAACATAATAAAATAAACTACTAATATTAAAAGGGAGAATCATGACACTGTGGTCAAAACATAAATATTAGTAGTTTCAAATTATAATTTTTTTATTCACCGAAAATCCTGCATTAGTGAACCACTAAGCCATATCTGATAAAAAGGACATCTGTAAAATCATATATGAACTGAATTCTCGTTGATCAAAATATTTATTGATACTAGCTCCTGAATGCTTCCAGATACAAATCTTATCGATTTATCGTCTAATTATGATTTAATTGATTTTTTAAAATTTTAATATAGTTCAGCTTTTCATAAAATATTAAATGTGTACTAACTTAGTTGTTAGACTTTTGTCTGAAATTATGAAAACTTGATTTTAAATTTTACATTTCACTAATGTTTGTGATCTTAATTTATGTACCTCCACACTGAGAGATTTATATTAATTATATACCAAGGAGTTAGTTAAATATTTTGCATATCATGTCATGTGTTTAAGTTCCTTTTATAAAAATACAAATTTCAACTTTGAAGATGGCCATTTTTTAAAAGAGAAATCAGATAAATTAATAATGAATGCTAATTTGTAAGTTATCAATGGCAGGAGCTGAGGAGCAGTAATTTTTTTTTTTTTTACCATTATCCCAGAATCCAGCTAATGCTGCTCTATGTTGTAAAGGAGATTAGATTCGCCTTGTTTTTGGGTGTTTATGGGTTGGCAAGAGAAAAAGATGACTTGACTGTACATTTAGTTGGCAAATGTTTTGTTTGGATATATATACTTGAGTTATTTTCCACCGCATTACTCTTTTATTCTTCTATGTTTTAAAATTTGTGGGGAATTTCACGGATACCCCTCAAAAACTTCAAAATTTGAGGATAATTCCACTGCATTACTCTGTTAAGAGAAGCACCCTTTTCATGGTATCACAAATGACTGGAACCGCCCTTGCACACTGAGATGACAAGATGGCTATTTTCATACAGTCGTATGTTCATGTACAATTTCATAAAATATATTTGTATGTAATAATATATAAAATTATATATGAAATATCTAAGAAAAAGATAAAATATGGCTTAATTAGTGGTTTTATAAAAGCTGTGAAAGATTATTTTTTTTTCTTTTCAAATATATAATTGGATATGAATAATTATAAATTAATGTTCTAAATAGCGCGCTATAGCGGCGCTATAGTGTTTTCGGACCAAAAAAGCTATGACGCTATGGCCATATAGCGCTGCTATAGCGCGCTATATGGCCATAGCGCTGTTTTTTCAGCCGTTCCGCTATGACGCGATAAACGCTATTTAAACATTTGTTATAAATATATCAAAATTAACTGATAAAAATACACATAATTTTTTTTTCTTTTATTCACCATGAATATTAAAGCTCTTGTATTTAATAGGGTGAGAGCCGATTTTTTTATTAATAGGAAAATAAAATAAAAAATATCAATAACAGTGAACGATTCTGACAAAATGCAAAATTTAAGGAAACCGTTATGGTTTATAACTGGACGTTATAAACCGTAACGTCTAAATATTTTAAATTAATTAACTCCTAATTAACGAAATAGAAAAAAAAAACTGAAAGTTGCGAAGAATAATGTTCAGAGATTTCAGTGTAATTCGGAGCCTATTTGGAATGTCAGAGCGTCTGCGTTGCAATTTGTGTCATATTAAAATGGACGAGTCAATGTCATATCTCATTTTTCAAAATCAGGTATTGCACTGGATTTGAATTCTGGATCGGAGATGAGCGATTTGTGATTGAAGATCGATGGACGTTATTTTTTGGATATTTTTTTTTATTTTTTTCATGTTTTCGTTAATTAGCAGTGTTCTAAATAGCGCGCTATAGCGTTTTTGGACCCTAAACGCTAAGCTATGGCACGAAAATACGCTAATTGCGCTACGGCCGCTATAGCGCATAGCGTGTAGCGCGCTATTTGCGCGCTATGCATATTGGGCTTTTTTAGACAATTTATATGGGCTTAAATAAAGATCCATAAAATTTATTTTGTATAGAAAAAAAAAATAGAATGAACCATGATGCTTTAGATATTTTGTATAGAAAAAGATCGATAGTTTATGATATTATTATGGATATTTTGAACCATGGACTTTTGTACTAGTTCAATATGAATATTATAATTTCTTAATTAATTTGGTGTTATTTATTGTTCTATGAAACTTTAGATAATGTTAATATGTAGTACAAATATATAATATAATTTTTGTAAAAAAAAAAACGCTATTTGGAATAGCTTCCGCTGTAGCTAGCTATTCGCTATAGTTTTTTTGGTAGCCATCCCGCTCTGACGCTATAAATGCTATTTAAAACATTGTTAATTAGAGATTAATTAATTTGGATTATTTGAATGTTATGGTTTACTATAATGGTTTTTATAGATTTAGAATTCGCCCAAATTGTTCACTGTTTTTGAAATTTCTTTTATTTTTTATTTTTCTATTAATAAGAAATGAGTATCAGAGTGACACTTGTAAATTGCGAACATGGTCATCATGATTTCAACTCATCCCGCGTGGGTTCCACCCCATGTCAACCTTCTTCTCTTTCCTGTGTTATAGCAAGTAGCATGACTAGCATCTCAACTTTCTATGTTTTTTTTTAGAAAGCTTGACTGATGTCAACTTTCCATGTTTATTGTAATATTATATTACTGCCGCTATCTCGACGAGAGTAAATCTGGATCTTATGTAACATATACTATGTAACTCTTTAAATAAATGAACTCGCGCCTACGGCCTTTACATAAGAAAAATAGTTATTATATATATATTTTTTTTATATATTACATGCTCTTTGTCCTTTAAAAAAGAATTAAAAAAGCAAATCTACGTTCTTTTTGTCTTTTGTAGAGACAGTTCATATCAAATGGGACAACCGATTATAGAGTTAACTCTTATCTATAATTTAAATAGGCTGTGTATTAAAATTCTAAATTAACGATTCAAATTTTCTTATGACTGGTATACTTCTCAAATCTCAACTGTTATTTTTGTTTTAATTCACTGTAAATAACTTTCTGTAATTTTTAATTTTTTTTATAAAAGTGAATAAAACTAGCTTCGAAATTTCATTGTACTTGTGAAAGATTAAAGAAGATTTTGTGTTGCTTTTACGTTTTGGAAATTAAAAAGTTCCAATATCCATGTATAACATAAATACAACATAAAGGCACACATGAAATCTGCCACAGAAGCATACAACATAAGAGTTCCAGAGTCCTTCATTTTCAAGTGATATCTACTTAATTGTAATCCTCCCATGTTAAACATACAACTTTTTCACATTAATTTAAGATAATGATGAGATCATGAGAGCACAGAGCAGTCACAGTCGCCAGGAACTAGAACTAAAGTCGTAGAAAGTAGTACTAAATTTTATTGCGCTTTATAGCCTTATTTGTCCAACAACTTTTTAACATTTATTGCACCTTGTTGCCTTATTTATTGCGCCTTATTGCCTTATTTGTCCAACAACTTTTCTCTCTATATATAAGACTCTCTCCAGCCCTCTCAAACCACAGCTTCTCTCCAAAATTTAGCAGCAAAAAAGTTATCAACAAATTAAACTATCTTGAAATGGCTGACAACCTCGCTCCCGGTGAACAGCTCCCTGCCAGCGCATTCAACCCACACCTTGATCCCGCAACAGCAGCAGCGAACCTGGTCAGAGTCGGAGTCTACATTTCCTCGTCTGCATTTTCATCAATACTGATGCCTCTGCCGCCTGCTGTCAAGACGTCCCACATTCACATTCAGTATGCTTTTCGTGCTGCTCTCGTTATGATCTTTCTCTTCGGACTCGGGATGATAGGGATTGGGTGGTTGGTTGCCGGTGATTCCACGAGAAACACTGCCTTGGGAAGGCACTACTACAGAAAAAGAGATTGCAGACGGACATTACCGGAAGAGCAACACGGATTTCCCTGCCGTGTATGAGTTGAGGGTGTATAAAAGGTACCCTCTATAGACACGGATATTTACCCGTGTATATCTAACGCTTTCTACACGGATTACCAAATAAACAGCCGTGAACATACACCTGCCTGTGGCGCTCTCCATATAACCGAGCAAAACGGATATTACGTAAACGACCGTGTACGACTACTCTTTATTCACGGACAATGCAACTAAATGTCCGTGTCGGTTACTTTATCTACACGGACATTTAATTGTATATCCGTGTCCCTCTCTTAGCAAATCAATAAAAAATAAAATAATCCTTGTATCTCCGAACTCGTTCTACACGGACATTAGTCAGAACAACCGTGTCGAATTACTCTAGCTACACGGACGTTTAATTTCATATCCGTGTCCTGTCATAACTATCGTACACGGACAAATATAAAATAATCGGTGTAGACACCGAAAACGATCTACACGGGTTTTTGTTAAATAACGGTGTCAAGTATTGTTTTCCACACGGACTTTTAACTTCATATCCGTGAAGCATTCTTAATTATCATACACGGACTGTATAAAAGAATATCTGTACTCATTTCTACACGGTTGTTTGTTTAACAACGGTGTGGAATTACTGTGTTTTACACGGACGTTCACACGGGCTTTCGTTTAATATCCGTGTAGAATTGTCCCATTCTTTTTTCTTGATTTTTTTCATTTCTGGGCTAGCCTCCAGTTTAATTTGCTAGCCAGTTTTCCTACAAAATTCATATACCATTCTGTTTTGCTAGCCAGTTTTCCAGATAATTTGACATTAAATTATGCTTGCTAAATTCATATATACACTAAATTGTTATCCAAATCCATGTTCAGCATTACAATATTCAGATAGAAACCATCTTGCCCAGCTACATCTTACATAGTCGATTTGCTCCTTGGAGTACACAGCTTGCTTTGATGGTTTCTACAATTATAATTTGATATTAGTTACTAACAAGAAAAGGTAGATGCAAGACAGTCGCAAATATCAATTGCTAATTTAATGAAATGAGAATTATAAGTAAGCATAATATGAAAATATCAATTGCTATTATATAGGCACAATTAATATGAATTACATACCACATTTGGAAATGTGAATTGCATTTTTTCGACAAAGAGAAACATGGAAATCATCATGTAATATCCGCATTCCCAACCCGCCTTCTGTTGCGGGCTCTACAATTTACATTTAGCGGCCTATGTTAGAATGACAATAATTTTTTGAACAAAATATGAAATTATAGAATTGTGTTGTGCTCACCAGCCACCACCTCCAAGTCAACCTTTTTCCCATTTTCTTGTCCTTGCTGCACAATCCTCCTTTTGTAACGTATGCAGCAAAAGCCCTTACAAAATGGAGTGACTCTAATTAGCAATTCCACAATTTGTTATAATTGGGAATAAATCAAACATAGTGAAAGATTATTGCTTACTTTTGCACATACGGGAAGATTGATTTGCACGTGCCAAATGGGATCTTTTCTTTGGGCTGCAAAGAATCCACGACGTAAACCGCACTCAGGCAAGGCACAATGATGATCAAACACCAGTGTCCCCTGTGGGAGGAGAAGAATTATAGGATCTTAGCATACAGTACAATATTTTGGCATATATAATAGTGAGACACGTGTTTGCTTGACTTGATGGTGTGATTTCAATTATTTATATATTTAATCACAAGGTTAGAACTAACATCTGGTGGTATGGCAAGAGAAGAAATCTCTTCTTCGCCTTAGTAGCTTGGAGCATCGCGCCACACAGGTAATCCATAGCCACCTCCGGAGCATTTTCCACGTTCGACCAACTAAGTACGCTGGGGTCCAGAAAAGCACACAAGTTCTGTTTGCTCTTGCAATGAGTAGTATTCATTAGCCTCCTGAAAAATTATCATATGACATTAGAATATATTCTTCAGTGCTATACACATGATATAAACAATTTTTGGTCACTAACATGAGGAAAATGGTGATGTGCCCCACGGAGAGCCATCTATCGGACCCCGAGGCATGTAGAAAGTCCTTGAAGTCGGTGAACGGCAGCAGTACAACCGAGCCTTCGTGTAGAAATATCCCCGGAGGGACAGGTATGACGACTTCCGTCATGTCCTTGGGTGCCGCCATCAAGCGGTCGTGGAGATCCCGCAAATCCTTTCCGGGAAGGAGCTTGTATTCTTCCTCGGTGAGCAGACGAGGTGGAGGTCCTGCTGGTTGGACAGGAGGGTCATGGCCTGCTGGTCCGGCAGTAGGGTCAGCAACTACTGGTCCGGCCGTAGGGTCAGGTTCTGATGTTTGGGCAGGAGGGTCATGGCCTGCTGGTTGGGCATCAGCTGCTGACCCTGCTGCCGGAGCAGCAGCTGCTGACCCTGGTGCTCCAGCTGCAGCTGCTGACCCTGCTGCTCTGGCAGCATGGTCAGCAACTGCTGCTCCGGCAGCATGGTCAGCAACTGCTGCTCCGGCAGCATGGTCAGCAACCGCTGCTCCGGCAGCAGGGTCAGCAACTGTTTGGGAAGGTCCTTCTGCTTCGTCCCTCCGTACCGGTGACATCACGCCCTCCGTGCGACTACCATCATCTCCTACTGTCTGTATCGAATTTTTTTACCTTTTTCAAGTATTTGAAAAGGAAGTGCTTTGAATGTAACAAAATAACTTGACTATTTATGCATTACCTGATCCAAAATAATCTGATTCTTGGGCCATTGCACGAATGACAGCCGGGCATCTTCGACATAGAGCATGCCATTCTCGGGTCTTTGGACAGGAAGAGGTACGTGCCCCCATCCCTCCACGACATTGTCAATCTGTACGGCGGCATGGCCGGGAAGTAGCTGCTCATTGTGCACTTTGTCGGCTGCTGGATGTACCATGCCCTTAGCAACAATCAGAGGCTTACTCCCGAGCCACAGCACGAGTTCGCATGCTGTGGCGTCCTGCAATTTCATGCAAGTAGTTATTTTTAAATTGAAATATTGTCCAACAAGTAGTAATTGCCTTTAGAATACGAACAAGTAGTGATTACCTTTAGACGATCCAAATCGTATCCGAACGTCCCGGATGCCTGACTACTTCACCGAACTCCCGTCGGGGTGGGAGGTGCTTGCTCGGCTGGCTGCGCCATAGCTGTAAAATTGTGGCGCAACCTTGTTTCCAACTCGTCCATCCTTGCCTGGTACTCGGCGCTCACCTCCTTGCGTATCTGCGCAACTATCTCGTCTTTGTTCACTTTCGCACGAGATTTCCTTCGAGGTTTCGGTCCATTGAATACGTCCTTCCAGCCCCTGTAGGCACCTACGCCCCTTACTCGACCAGGGTGTTCTGGATTCCCGAGCGCTATGGACAAGGAGTCATCTTGCCTTTCGACCGACCGGGCACCGGAATTGACCTCCTCCTCCACCTCCAACTGTGAATATAAAATTTAGTTTGACACGCAAAAGAATTAGTGATGTACACAAAGTTTTTAACACGCTTGAATTACACATAGTTCTAACGAACGACTCTTACCATTCTCTGAGCCACGGGTCGCAACGTGGGATGTAGTACTATCCTCCCGTCAGTGGTTAACTCGGACCTTGCCAACGCCCAATTTTGGGCCCTAGTATTTTTTATCCTAACCACGGGTGAGTCATCGTCTTTGTTCAACTCCAGTATTTTAGCCCACTCCTCCCTTTTACCCTGGTAACCACCCGACCCCAACTTGTGCGGATACTTGTTCATTGCAACGATCCTCCTGCCCTCCTCCCTTTTTTTCTTCACACATCAAATTAAGTAAAAAAATTAGCCTAGCTACTATTTTCCATTTATTAAAAAGTAAACAAACCAATTAAAAAGCAAGCAAAAAAATTACAAGTTGTGAGTGGAACAGTACCATTTCAACTCCATATTAATTCAGTTATTCAAAATAAACACCATTTCACATTTATATATGACTGGAACAACAGCAACAGGGTGCCTATTTCGGACACCATTTACCAACATAATTCAAATCGATAAAGGAAAAAAGGTAATTTTGCTGAATTTACATACCTTGAACTCGTCCGTGCTCTTCATCTCCACAAACTTCTCCCACTTCGCTTGAGTCAGCCAAGTATAGTAGCCTACCGGGTTTTTACCTTGATCCATCCAATCCGTACTCAGCGTGCTTTTGAATTGCTTCCAAGCTTCATTCATTATCTTCAAGGTCTTATCCTTTACCACCTCCGGGATGTCATCCGGGATGTTCCACTGAGCCTGCATTGACACCCAAATTACTGCATTTAAGTTCATGTACAATTAAAAAAAAGATGTTAACTGGTTAGGTACTTCACCTTCACAATGTTCCACCACTCGGTCTTTTGGGCTTTCGAAAAGTGATCCCATCTCTCTACCAGGATGTCTGCCTTTTGCTTCACCGTGGTGCACGCAAAATTTTTGTACTCAGCCGACCGTGGACCCTTCGCACACCCATTTTTACTGAACTCGATGTCCAGTTGCTTTGCCTCGGACGTGGACGCGCACATCGTCGGACCTCTTTTCCTTTTGGCCGAACCTGATTGGGCAGCAGCTTGGTGCTCGCCTTCTTCCATCATATCTACGTGCTCATTCTCAATCGACATGGTTCTATAAAAAAAAAATTGAACTTTTTCAGTAAATAACAAGGTAAATACAGTAAATACCTCCAGTAAATACCAAAAAAAAATAGAACTTTCTTCGCAATGGAGGGGTTGAGCGTTTCCCCGAGAAGAAGAGGTTGGTTGTTGGTCCGGAGAGTTGGTTGGACAGGAGAGGCGACGAAATCGAGGTGAGGTGGGGAAGAAGGACTCGAGCTAAGTTTCGAAATGTTTGGAAAAGAATTGAAGGCGCGAGCTAAGTTATGAAAAATTTGGAAGAGCAGGCGCGTAATATGTATTGTAACCCTAGTTCTACACGGACAATTCACTTTATTCATTTGTGTTAGAACACCTTTATACACGGACATCTAATCTAAACACCGTGTAGAGAGGAAGTACAAGATCTACACGGACTTTTTGGATAAAACATCCGTGTAGAAAGCCTCGCTCGACACGGATATTAACTTAAAATCCGTGTAGAATGAGGGAGAGCGACACGGACTTTAATCGGAAAGTCCGTGTAGAAAGACCTTTCGACACGGACTTGATTTTAACATCCGTGTCTATACCTTTTCGGACATTGGAACGACACTCGTGCACGAATACCTTTCGACACGGCTGTTTAATTAAACGTCCGTGTCTTTTTACAATTATACACGGACATGTAATTAAAAGTCCGTGATAAAAGTATAAAAATCAGATTATTTATTTAAGTTTTGTTTAATTTGAACAATTCCACGACGGAATTCGAAAAGTTGCCTCTTTATTATTATTTCTAAGGAGAAGACGAAACGACTCTTCAAAATTCTATATAATCTGAGAAACCCCGATTGAGATTTGGTATGTTCAAATGGCCGTGACACTGCCCCCCTCTAGTGTGCCACGGCGAAGCCCAAGGGGGCACCCACCACCAAATGTGCCAGGGCCACGGCCCCGGCCCCCCTCAAACCCTCCCGAAGTCCCTCTCGTCCTCCCTGCCGAAGGTCCCGTAGTCCCTCCCGGCTTCGAAAAGCCTCCTCCCTACGTGAAGAGGACATGGCCATGGCCCCCCTCAAGTGTGCCACGGCGAAGCCCAAGGGGGCACCCACCACCAAAGCCCTACGTACGTAGGGGCAAAATTGCAGCCAGACCATTCTTCCCTTGGATTAAACGTCCAAGGCAGCCACCACCATCTAAATAGTTTAATTAAGTTTTTTTTTTGTTTGCTTTGTAGTTATTTTGTAGTTTTTCTTTAAATTTGTGGTACATGTATGAGGATCATTTCTTTTGGTACGATGTATGGGGATCCTTTTTTATGTAATATATTTTGTTCTTTAATCAACAATCTTTTTTTTACACAGTTTCTTTTTTTGTTAAATACTTCATGCTATCTAAATAAATACTTTTATAGATAAGAATTAGCAGCACAAAACAACAACATGCAACAATATATAAGCACTGCAAAGGTTATTACTTAAAAACCTTTAATATTTAAAACGTTGATTCTAAGTAAAATACTTAATGCTGTCTAAATAATCTGATTTGAAAACATAAATTAACACTTACCTGATATGAAGAATAAATAATTTATGGGGACTTTACAAAATAATTACAAAAGCTAGCTTTAACAATATATAATTTCCGGGAATTGCAAATTAAAAAACTTTTTACACGGATTTTTAATTAAATATCCGTGTACGATACCTTTCGACACGGACTTTTAGTTAAACGTCCGTGTAGCTCTCTTTGCATTTCTACACGGATGTTCAGTTAAAGAGAAGGGAGTAGGTCCGATGCCCACCGGACCTACTTTCATGTTCAACGATGATGACCGTCCGATGTAATTTAAGATATGCGCGCACGGAAACTGAAACAGATACGAACGAATTTTAAACGATTCCGCACGAATTTTAAAGCAAATAGACGGTGATTAAACCCATCGCAAGCAAATACGAACGAATCAGATAAACTTTTTTGAATTATGATGACCTACTTTTAATATGTTATGTACGAGAGCAGCTTGTGTCCGATGCCCATTGGACCCAAAGTGAGTTCGATGGGCTCTATCACCGTCTGATCTATCTCAAGATCCGCACACACGTAGATTAAAGATGGCGCGAAAGTTCTGGCGGGAATCAATCGTAAAACAGATGGGCATCGGACCCAAGCGGCTGGGCGCGAACGTTCTGGCGTGAACCCACTTTGAGTCCGATGGGCATCGGACCCAAGCTGCGCGCTCCCCTAAAAAATACGTACATAACGATTGATTCCCGCCAGAACTTTCGCGCCAGCTTTAATCTACGTGCGCACGGATCTTGAGATAGATCGGACGGTGATAGAGCCCATCGAACTCACTTTGGGTAATACAGCTTGATAATACAGCTTGATGGATGGGTAAATGAAGTTAAAATTCCATCAAAATTTGCTGCACTTGATTAAAGGCTGTAATCTTTGATTTGAACGGTCCCGATCAATCAACGGACTAACCATTTTTGTGCGTCTTCACAATCTCACAAGGCAAGAGTTTATGTTTCATGAAACATAAACTCTTGCCTTGTGAGATTGTGAAGACGCACAAAAATAGTTAGTCCGTTGATTGATCGGGACCGTTCAAATCAAAGAGCATTGCATTTATTGTCTTCCGTGAAAGTTTGATCAAAAATTATTTTTATTTACCCATTTATCTAGTTCATTGAATATTGAAGTATCGTATGGCCACAAACACTTCGTGCTGGATCAAACCTCTATCATAATAAATTTTCCAAACTTTTATGTTGGTTACATGCAATGTTCTCCCTTGATCATTTTAAAACATATATGGAATGATTTCGTTGCAGATCGACCGTTGATTTTCCGCTTGAAAATGAACGGTCCAAAAATATTTTTACAATTTGAAGGGACATACAATGATGAAAGTTTATAAAAATAATATGTATAAGTATTATTTGGCCATATAAGATGTAAAAAAAATAAAAATATATTTTTTGAATTATTTTCGTATGTACTGTTGTACATGTATTAGGTGATTAGTAAATATCAAGCTTTGTTGACCGTCCGATAAACGAAGAACGGTCCTGATGTCTTCATTTAGGAGGTGGTGGGTAGATTTTCCGCCCTCTCTGAGGTAACATAATATTTCTGTTTAGATCTGGTTCTAGATGATGCACAAGATCCTTTAATATTCGTGCATCATAATGATTAGACAGTCGGATATAACCACAGATATTACATCACCTTTGAGTTTATGAAAGCCCTTCTATCCCTCCTCGATCTCTGTGGACAAATTTTTTCGAAGTTCCCTCCTTTAGCTCTCTGATGGGACTCCCAAAAATTCAAAACAAATTTTACGAAAATTTTCGCCTAGGTTGGCTTTTCCCCGCCTCACTTTCCCTCACCTTTTGTACACGGATTTTTAATTAAACATCCGTGTACGATACCTTTCTACACGGACTTTTCATTAAACGTCCGTGTAGCTCGCTTTGCATTTCTACACAGATGTTCAGTTAAAGAGAAGGGAGTAGGTCCGATGACCACCGGACCTACTTTCATGTTCAACGATGATGACCGTCCGATCTAGTTTAAGATATGTCCGCACGGAAACTGAAACAGATACGAACGTGCTTTTAAACGATTCCGCACGACTTTTAAATCAAATAGACGGTGATTAAGCCCATCGTCAGCAGAGTAGGTCCGATGCTCATCGGACCTACTCTCAAGTTTTAATTTGTAACTGGAAATTAAATAATATAGAGTTCAAGAGCACAAAAAATAAAAATACTTCATATATTAATTTCAACATAGGGATAGTTACTGGATACATCATCACTTAATACCAAAACAAAAACATAAAATATACAACAAACATAAGTATCTATCCCTAATTAAAAAACTATTCTTTCTCACTAATTGCCTCCCCTTTTTAATTTTAACATCCGTGTCTCTTACCCTTTCTACACGGACTTTTATTTAAAAGACCGTGTAGCACCCTTCTAGAGATCTAAACCCTAAACTCTTTGCAACTTGCATCCGAGATATTTGAAAACCTGCAATTGAGCACTGAGTTCCTGTACCAAACCTTCATAGGGATCATTTTCTTTTTAGAAATACAACTCCACCGCAAGCGATTTCTCCAAATGCTCGACCTTCCTCTCCCAACTCAGATTTCTCCCTCCTCTGAAGGCAGAACAGGCACATGCAGCCTCCCGGGCGAAGTTCTTCAATCTGAGTTGGAGAGGAAGGTTGAGCATTTGGAGAAATCGCAACGAGGGTACTCGGCCTTCGAGAAATAGATAGGTGAAATTGGCAAAGGACTCGAAGCGGCGCGAGCCAAGTCATTTATTATATTGTAACCCTCTTTCTACACGGATATTAACCTAACAACCGTGTAGAATGAAGGAGAGCTACATGGACTTTTACGTTGAACGTCCGTGTAGAAAGACCCTTCTACACGTATTATTAAAAAAAAGTCCGTGCAGAAAGTAATTAAAAATATTAAGTGAATTTACTTCTTATTTTTTGTATTATTTGAAGTTATAATGATTTATTATATGTATTATTTTGAACTAATATTTGATATTTGACCTAGAAATGTTTGAAATATAAATATTTTTTATTAATATTTGATATTTGAACTAATATTTAAAACCAAATACTAATACTTGTCTGTCCTCAAATGGACTTTTCCAAGTTTGATAAATTTTTAAGACAAGCTTTGTTTAACTTATTTACATGCATCATAAATTCAAATTTGGAAAGTGTAAATGTTCAAAAATGTGAATAGCACAAAAAAGGTTAAATAAAATAGAGTTCAAGAGAATAAAAAATAAAAATACTTCATATATTAATAACATAGGAATAGTTACTGGATACATCACTTAATACCAAAACAAAAACATAAAATATATAACAATATAAGTCTCTATCCCTAATTAAAAAACTATTCTTTCTCACTAATTGCCTCCCCTTTTTCTCTTTTCAGGGAAATATCTTGCTCGCTTGCCTCCTTTCTTGTTTACATTTTCCCATACTCTCTTGCTTCTTCTCAACCTTAACCAAACTTTGGGATCATCAAACTGACCGTGTGGACCGTAAGGATCATCAGGACCCGAATCTGAATCACCTTCATAAGACTCAGGATCGGATTCGGATTCTGAATGAGAAGAGACTTCCACCACAGGTGGCGGGGGTACATCCTCCCACTGAATTATGTGAGTCTTGAGACCATTCTTCCCGCAGTTAGGACATTTATCACCTCGTCCACATGGTCGGATTATACACGGATTTTTTGGAGGATTGCGATTTCCCAAATCTGAATAGCACAAAGTTATTTTCCAAGTAATTCTTAATTTCTTTTGATCAGAATTACTTGATCAAAACGGCGCCGGGAGGAGATTGCCTTTTATACCAAATTTTTCCATTAATCTACACGGATTTTACCTTTAACAATCCGTGTAGCTCCCATCCCCATGAAACCCTAAACTCTTTACACACGGACGTTTACTCTAACATCCGTGTGTGATTACCTTTATACACGGACCTTCATTAAAAAGCCGTGTAGCTCTCCTCATTTTGTGTGGATTTTAGTTAATAATCCGTGTACGTTACTATTCTCCTCACGTATTATTAAATAAAAGGCCGTGTGTGAAGTAGTTGACAACATTGCGTGGTTGAACTTGTTATTTTTTATATTATTTGTTAGTGACAATAAATAAGTTTACGTATTATTTCAACTCGAAATGTTTGAAACGCCAGTATTTTTTTACTGAAATGTAATATTTCAACTAATTTTCAAATCCTAATAGAAATATATTAACTGGAAATATTATTTTACTAATATTTAATATGTGAACTAATATGTAAAAACCTTTATGTTGTTTTGAAATAGAAATATTTTAACTAGAATATTATTTAAAAGTTGTTTCCAAACAAGATAATTAAAAAGTTATTTTCTAAACAAAATAAATATTATACATCTCTCTTTTTTTTCCTTTTTCTCTTTTTTTCCGCTGATTTCACATTACATTCGGCCCATATTCCTTCATTGTGGTCGGATCGCAAATAGTTTGCTTCGTCTTGTTCTTCAATTGAGGCTACCTCAGTTTGCACGTCGGTACAAAATGGAGGTATTTCGTCGAACTGGTCATACTCTTCTTCGTCGACGACGTTTTGTACCCCAACAATTCTTCTTTTCCCAGATAGGACGATGCTCCACCTATTATCACTCGGGTCAGTGACATAAAAGACTTGGGTTGCTTGCTTGGCGAGTATAAACGGATCATCAACATACCCAACTTTATTAAAATCAACGAGTGTGAACCCGTCGTTATCAGCTTTAACACCCCGGTCTTCGACCCATTGACACCGAAACAAGGGAATGCTGAGGTCAGGACTGTAAATGAGCTCCCAAATTTCCTCAATAACGCCATAATACGACTTTGATGCAAAAACCGGCCGGGAATCTCCGGATCTACTGAATTCTTGAGACGTCGCCACCAACGTCACCCCACTATTTTGCATCGTGCTCTTATCACTTTGGGTTTTAGTGTAAAATGTATATCCGTTAATTTCGTATCCTTGGAATGTTCTAACAATAATTCGGGGTCCTTCACCCAGCAGTCGAACAATTTCATTTACGGGCCCCCTATCGGGGTGTGACTGCACCCTTTCTCTCAGCCATCCTACAAATGAACGATTATGCTCGTTGGTAAGCCACTTCTGACTTCTCGTGTAGTACTCTTGTTGAAGGATTGCCATGTGCTCATCTATATAGGGAGCAACATCTGTCATGTGCTGTAGTACCAAAAAATGCGCCTTCTGTAGTTCATCTCTATCAGCAACTACGGCTTTCAACCCAATTGTCCCGACTCCCTGGAGCCTTCCCTCATATCGAGACTTTGGAACGCCAATAGGACAGACACCGGTCATGTAGTTGGTGCAAAAATCAATCACCTCTTCTGTGGAATATCCTTCTACAATGCTACCTTCGGGTCGATGTCGGTTCCTTACGTATTTTTTCAAAATTCCCATGTATCTCTCGAATGGATACATATACCGCATGAACACAGGACCACAGATCTTGATTTCTCTCACTAGATGAACAACAAGGTGAACCATAACATCGAAAAAAGATGGCGGAAAATACATCTCAAGTTGGCAAAGAGTAGCGACGACTTCCACCTCCAAAGAGTCCAGTATTAGAGGGTCTATCACTTTGGAATTTATTGTATTGAAGAAAAAACAAAGCTTCGTAATGGTTTGACGAACGGGCTTTGGTAAAACCCCCCGAATTGCAACAGGAATCATATGTGTCAATAAAACATGACAGTCGTGAGATTTCAGACCGACCAGTTTCAGGTCCTTCATCGACACCAGCTTCTTAATATTCGAAGAATACCCTGATGGGACCTTAATACTACGGAGGCATTCACAAAAGCTTGTTTTCTCTTTCTTCGACATCGTGCACATTGCGGGGGGTAGGTATGTGCGCTTCCCTTTCTCCTGCGGTGCAAGCTCGGGTCGTATTTCCATTTCTACCATGTCTTTTCGAACTTTGATACCATCTTTAGTCTTCCCCGGAATGTTCAATAATAAACCAGTCAAACTGTCGCAGACATTTTTTTCAACATGCATGACATCTATGCAATGTCTCACTTCTAAATATTCCCAGTAAGGTAGGGCCCAAAATATGGACTTCTTTTTCCAAATATTCTTCGGCGGTTTTGTGGCACACTTTCCAAACACAACATCAAGGTCCTTAACACGCTCGAAGACACCCTTCCCATCTAATGGACGACGGGCCACTCCAAGCTCAACCTTCCCGTTGAATGCCTTCTTCTTCTTACGATATGGGTGATTAATTGGAAGAAACCTACGGTGCCCCATAAATACATTCTTTTGACAGTTCTTCAACCTCAGCACCTGCGTATCATCTTCACAAATAGGGCACGCTTTTGCTCCTTTACAAGTGTAACCCGACAAGTTCCCATACGCGGGGAAATCATTTACGGTGCAAAACACCATGGCCCGCAAGTTAAAGGTCTCTTTCATGTACGCATCCCACACCGAGACGCCATCACGCCATAATTTTTGGAGGTCCTCGATTAATGGTGCGAGATATACATCTATGTCATTTCCGGGTTGTCTGGGTCCTTGGATTAGTAATGACATCATTATATACCTGCGTTTCATGCACAACCAAGGAGGAAGATTGTAGATGGCTAACAGAACTGGCCAAGTACTGTGCCGACTGCTCATGCTTCCAAACGGACTCATTCCATCTGTGCTCACCACAATCTTGAGGTTTCTTACCTCGGAACTAAAATCTTTGAAATGTCTATCAAAATTTCTCCACTGAGGAGAATCAGCCGGGTGTCTTAGTTTACCGTCCTTTTTGTGCCCTTCTTCATGCCAACGCAATAACTTCGCATCTTTGGGATTTGCAAATAACCGTTTGAATCTCGGTATTATCGGCAAATACCACAACACCTTGGCCGGAGGCCGGCCCTTTTTGCCATCGTCACAATCAGTAGTGCCCTGGTCCTTACGTTTATACCGAGAAACACCACACTTAGGACAAACATGCATGGCCTCGTACTCATTACGGTACAATACACAGTCATTCGGACATGCATGTATTCTTTCGATCTTCAAACCCACTGGACATATCAATTTTTTCGCCTGATATATTGTACGGGGTAACTCGTTGTTATCCGGGAGCATTTCTCCTAAAAGCTTTAATAAGGACGTGAAACTCTTATCGCTCCAATCATTTTCTGCTTTCAGGTTAAATAATTTCAACACAGCTGACAGTTTCGTAAATTTGGTACACCCGGGATACAACGGCTTTTTGGATTCATTAGACAAATATTGAAATTTATCATAATTTTTATCAGTAATTTCATCTTCCACATCATGTAACATGTCCTCCAGATTATCAATATACTCGTGTACTACATTTTCATCGATTTCCGTCTGCAGCTCATCATCGTCGTTGCGATCAAGTTCAACATTATCAAAATTTTCGTCATTCAAATCATCATCGCTGAAATCAAGTTCAAAATTATCCAAATTTTCTACATTCTCATCGCTCTCTTCACAACGGTTAGAATTCTTATTGGTACAACTACTTTCCCCAAATTCCTCACCATGCATGAACCAACATGTATATCTTTTCTTAAATCCACGACAAATCAGATGAGCTCTAATTTCTTCGGAGTCCCCAAATCTTAAAAAAATTTTACAATCTCTACAAGGACACAAAATGTCGGCTTCCTTCATCTTCACTCTATACCTCTCAGCGAATTTTATGAACTCATCAACGCGACCCAAATATTCTTCACTATCACGTCGCAATTCATACATCCAACTTCGATCCATCTGTAAATTGAATTAAAAAAATGATTTCAATTAATCATGGTCAACATGTAAATTGGTACCAAATTCTAGGCTTACAAAGGGCCGGTTTACAATCCTAACCCACTCTTTGAATATTAGGTCCCATATGTGAACACATATTAGCGAGATTTAATTAGTATTTGAGAAAAATTCGGCAGCATTTCCCCTTAACTCCCCAAGTATGCGTAAAAACCACATACTCGTAGGAGCATTAAGGGAAAATACCGTCGAACTTTCCTCAATTACTAATTAAATCCCGCTAATATGTGTTCACATCCTAAATGAGTCCCAATATTCAAAGAGCAGTCCCAAAACGGGGACTATCCAAAATTAATCCCTATTGGATTAATTATGGACGGGCAAGGACCTAAAAGCATCAGTAGGGGTCGGTTATTGGACAACAATACACTACTTACACATGATCGATCTAAATAAGTACAAATAAGTAACATAAAAATAGAGGAAGAAAAGGAAAATATATATATATATATACACTAACCTTAGAAAGATAGAGAGGAGAAAATACAAACTTCAAAGATCTCAGATAATACCAGCTGCTGGCCTTTGCAGAAATCGGATCAGCGCATTCAATATAGAGAGAGACAGTATTAATTACTTGATAAAAAAAAAACGGCGCTGGAAGGAGAATGCCTTTTATACCAAAACCCTACAAAGACTTTTCTACACGGATCTTACGTTAAGAAATCCGTGTAGCTCTCTCACAAATCATACACGGCTATTTATATTTAAGAACCGTGTTTATAATGCTAGCCTCTTCTATGAAAATTTATAAAAATTCGGGTAATGCCCCATAGGAGAATGCGTTTCTACACGGATTTTCAAGAAACAACCGTGTACATTTACTTTTGACACGGATCTTTCGTTAAGAAATCCGTGTAGCTCTCTAACAAATCATACACGGCTATTTGTACTTAAGAACCGTGTGTAATGGTAGCTAATTTCGTTTAGGTTATCTTTTAATTTTGCAAATTCGGGCAGCAAATCCCATTGTTTAGGGATGCTAAAAATTATTATGGAAATTTATAGTTCATTGATGAATAGAATTAAAGTTTTCGTGTCCTATATATTTTTTGGGTTTTTTTTTTTATTTATGGGCTAGTCTTTTTCTACACGGATTTAAAAAAAAAAATTTCCTTGTAGCTATTTCGTACACGGATATTCAACTAATATCCGTGACAATTACTATTTGGACACGGTTTTAAGTTTAATATCCGTGTATGTTATCCTATATATTTTTCAATTAACAATTTTTTTTCTGGGCTAGCCTCCAGTTTTGCTAGCCAGTTTGCTACAAAATTCAATATTGAGTTTACCCCCAGTTTTTCAGATAATTTGACATCCAATTTTCCAATTACAGCACAAAAATTATACTTAGCATTACAAAATTCATAGTTAGCATTACAAATCCATGTTCAGCAATTACAAAATTCATAAATTCATCTCCTTATTTACAATTACAGCACAAAAAATTACTAAATTCTCTATATTTTATTTAATTACAAGAACATGCTTTATATTTGAAACACAAAATAGGTGGATGGCATACAAACCGGTCAATTAATAAGGGTAAACTAAAAATTCATGTACACTAAATTATACAAATCCATATTGAGTATTACAAAATTTAAATTGAAACATTACACAAATCCATATTGAGCATATATTACACAAATCCATACTGGGTAGACATATCCTTCTTCCTGAGACTCGATCCCATAGTGATTTCATATATAAACTTAAGATTCGCTTTTGGTGCCAGTAGCCAGGGTTTACAGAGGGTAATATATATGAAGATATACATGTTTTAATAAAGAAAGAGTTGAGTAAAATGTTGGATGAAGGACCTTCTAAAAAAAAGGGAAGAGGTGGATGAAGGACCTTCTAAGCCGGATGAAGAGTCGAATGAAGAGTCGGACACAATCTTGTCAGTCTGACAAGATTGTGCCCGACTCTTCATTCGGCTCTTCATCCGGCTCTGAAGGTCCTTCATCTCACCTCTTCCCTTTTTTTACAAGGTCCTTCATCCAACTTTTTACTCAACTCTTTCTTTATTAAAACATGTATATCTTCATATTACCCTCTGTAAACCCTGGCTACTGGCACCAAAAGCGAAGAGCCATCGTTGCTCACCTGAATGTGACATGGTTCTACAAAAAACAACATTATTAGAAACAAGCACAATTATACATGCATTAGTAAAATAATCACTAAAATAACTATTATACATGCAGTCCAGTATTATACATGCATTAGTTGATTATACATGCATTACTCTATTATTAGAAACAAGCACAATTATACATGCATCACTCTATTGTACATGCATTACTAAACAAGCACAATTATCAAGCTAATCATCACTAAACTAACAATTATACATGCATTACTCTATTATACATGCATTAGTTGATTATACATGCATTACTCTATTATTAGAAAAAGCACAATTATACATGCATCACTCTATTTAATATACTAATTATTTACATTATCTCAACAAATCAAGCATGCATGCATTAATTACTAATTGACCTAAATAAGCAATAACAAGTAACAGAAAATTAGAGTAAGAAAAGATAAATATATACACGACTAACCTTAGCAAGATAGAGAGGAGAAATACAAATTAACTTCAAAGATCTCAGATCCGGGCTCCTTGTGCGCAGAAATCAGACCAATTCGTATAGAGAGAGAGAGAGATTATTAATTGATCAAAACGGCGCTGGAAGGAGAAGGCCTTTTATACCAAAACCCTACACTTTTTTCTACACGGATTTATACTTAATAAAACCGTGTACAATATGCAGTGTATAAAATTGGCAAAACCGTGTATCGATAATCAAAACCCTAGAATAACTTTCTCCACGGATTATTATGTAAACAGCCGTGTAGCTCTGTCAAAGATTTCTACACTGCTGTTTAAACAAACAGCCGTGTGAATTTCGCATATTTCTACAATTACCGTTTGTACACGGTTTTTAGGTAAATATCCGTGTATGATTGCCCTATATATTTTTTTAGATTTTTTTTTTTTCTGGGCTAGCCTCCAGTTTTGCTAGCCAGATCTGTTCAGTATTGAGATTACCCTCCAGTTTTTCAGATAATTTTGTCATCCAGTTTTCCAATTACACCACAAAAATTATACTTAGCATTACAAAATTCATAAATTCATATTTAGCATTACAAAATTCATAAATTCAACTCCTTATTTACTATTACAGCACAAAAATTACTAAATTCACTAATAAAACATTACAAGAAAATGCTTACAAGAACATTACTATAATTCACAAAAATTACTAAATTCACTAATAAAACATTACAAGAACATTACTAAATTCACTAATAAAACATTACTAATATGCATAAATTCATATTTTATTTAACACCTTACAAGAGCATGCTTTATCCTGGTTAGGTTCCAAAGAAATGAGGCAGACTAACTTTCACCTAACAAAACATTTTCTGAAAATTAAATTATGTTTTAGTCCCAAGTTTTGGGCGATGCATAAATGGACATGTGGCAGTGTTCTTACGTTGTTGTTTAAATTCTTTCGCAAACCACATCTTATTCAAAGGGGGTTTGTGTAAGAAATTAAACAACAATGCACTGCCACATGCCATTTATACACCGCCAAAAACAAGTGATCAAAACATGATTTAATTTAAAGAACATGTTTTATTATTGAAAGTTAGTTTTACCCATTTCTTTGGAACCTAACCAAGAAAAAACATGTTCTTGTCAAGTGTCAAATAAAATATAGTGAAAATAAAAAGAAAATGAAATTCATCACATGCTGTCCATCGGAAAGTTCATCACAATCTGTAAATAAAAAAAAAATGATGAGTAAGTAAGCAACAATAAGTAACAGAAAATTAGAGGAAGAAACGGAAAATACATGCCAGAGATGAAGGAGATATTCATGCCAGAAGTGAAGTCGAGATGTAGGTTATCAATTATATCACATCGCTCGTCTTGATAGATGAGCTCCAAAGATAGCGACTTATCTTGATAGATAAGCGATATGACATAATTGATAAACCTAAATCAAAATTCCAATTATTAACCGTGAAATGATTATCAAAGTTGATCATAAGTGATATGTAAAGTGACCGGTCTTTCTCTCTTCCTAAGGTTATACAGGAGAACCTACAATTTACCTATGAATTGAAAAAACTCTAACCTTTCCGTTTGTTGAATTACTTGATCAAAACGGCGCTGGAAGGAGAAGGCCTTTTATACGGCGCGGGAAGGAGAAGGCCTTTTATACCAAAACCCTACACTTCTCTACACGGATTTATACTTAACAAAACCGTGTACAATGTGCAGTGTATAAAATTGGCAAAACCGTGTATCGATAATCAAAACCCTACAATAACATTTCTCCACGGATTATTATGTGAACAGCCGTGTAGCTCTGTCAAAGGTTTCTACACTGTTATTTAAACAAAAATCCGTGTGCATTTTACATATTTCTACACGGTTCTCTTCATAAATATCCGTGTAGCTCTCACATGGCTATCTACACTGTTAGTTAAATAATAATCCGTTTACAATTCCTGATAAACGTCCGTGTAGCTCTCTCAAGGCTTTCTTCACTGATTCTTTAATAAATATCCGTGTAATAGATCCCACAGATATTTCGGGCTTCCAAAAAATTACAATAGCACACGGTTTTTGTATAAAATTGTCAAATCCCTATACAATGTGCCGTGTACAATGACCATTTCTGTAGTAGTGAGGGCTGTGACACGGACATCTCAGGTTGTGCTCGTGTTCGCCGTCGCCTTGCGTGAGGTCGCCTCCACGTCGACAACCCACGCCAACATCGGCAACAAGTAGTTATGGTACTTATCATAATCTGTTATGTTAAGTACCATCAATTGTTGCGCATGATTTGCGTCTCCCACTATGTTTACATTGCTACGTATCTCCAGATTCAATGGCGTAATTTTTATTGGTCGGTTTAATAATGTGTTAGCGTTTTCCATTGTTATGTCTCCAAGCATGGCGTATTTTATATGGTCTTAATGTGTCTACAAGAATTAATTATCTGTGATATACATGTTTGTAATTTGTTTTATTATATTAGTAATTTAATTTGCTCATCTGTTTTTAATGGCACGAACCCAATAATTGGTGATCCATATAATTAACCTCCTCATGTTTAAAGAAATTGAGATTGGGACATATATATATATATATATATATATATATATATATATATATATATATAGGAGGAGTCTACAACTATCCAAAAAATTTGAGAACTAATTTATATATTTTCTTAGAGATTTGAGGTACTTATTATACTGTGGTTATGTTATAAACTATTTTGGTGGATTTTCAGTTCAATTAGGATCATATTAATCTTTGTAAAAATGACTAAAAATAACACATTTAGGGCACAAAGAAACATGCACATCATTTTATATTATAAGAGTATATTTTAATAACTCAACATTATTCTCTAAAAAAAAATCAACTTTAATTTAATTAACTTGTATGAAATAACAAGATATTGTTTAAATAAAAAAATTAGAAGAAGAAAATCATATAAATTACAATCGCATATAGTCTATTGTATTACACATAGCACCGATGAGTCAAACTATAATTTCAAATGATGTATTAAAATTTTGACATTTCAAAGATATTTAATTTTTCTACATAGAAAGAATATTTAAACAAATTATAATTTATAGAAAGCTGATAAAATAATTTAGCATATATCTATTAACTATTAATATATGTAATACGTATATAAATACGAGTCTATTAACTATAGATATTTACCTATGGGTCCAGGCGAAAGACCAAAAAGATAGAGAAATTTCATATATACCCCTCATAAACCTCACTAGACTCAGTCCGCATCGTCTACATTAACTCAAAAGAGCATCTTTTGAGTCAACGCATCTCGGTTGTCTGATTTTAAACGGAACCAATCCGGCCACAACCTATAATTCATGGGCCCTTTAATATTAGCGTAGATCTAGTTTGCACGAATTTTAAAGCAAATTGGATGGTCCAGGTACTCAATGATACTGACCGTTTGTAATAATTTTATTTTTTATTTTCATGCCCGAAAAAGTACATATTTTTTTAACAATGATACCGATTTTATGTTATCGCGTCCGAGAAGTACATTTTTGGACCGGGCTTCTCGGGCATCCAATAGTTGACCGAATCCGCTCCGAGGATTTTTGTTGAACAAGAGGAATGATACAGATTCGAATACGTTAATAGGCAAACGGGCAGGATGTGGGGCTAAATGTCTAAATACCATATTATAATACTATAATATCATATTATAAACCTTAATTTTTCTGTACAAATTTTCATATATGAATTTGTTATTTTTTTTAAAGTCTATATGACTCCATTATCCGATAATTATCCGTTTCGTATCTGTATTCATCATGAATTATCTACTTCGTATCCGTATTCATTTAAGATATATTTAGTTTTAAATTTTGACATAATTCTAGATTATTAGACGGGTTTTCTAATATTTTTTCATACTTTGGTTTGTAAATTATGTAAGGAGCAAATTCTCCACTTAACTTCTGTCTAATTTGTTTTCAATAGCACCGCCGCAACAGTTTCTTTAGATTTTGCCAAGAAAAGTCTGAATTTCACAATCAAATCCATATTGTGGAATTATTGTTCTCCAATAATTTCTGAGAAACACAACAACATAAGAATTTTATATTTCTTTTCAGAAAAAAGTGCTGGAAAACCTTGAGCAGGAAGTAAATATTCAATAAGAAATTCAAATAAAAAAATAAATATAAAAAAGTGCAACAAAAATAAGTTTAGACGAGCTGGATCACTCAAATTATAGTTGGGCATAGAGTGGGAAAAATAGCACGGCGGAGCTGTGATCACTCAAAAGAGAGCAATGTTTCTTTTAATATTTATAAACTCAGAAATGCTATCGGTTCGGACTGCAAGCGCACAATCCTACCGAGTAGTATATTTGAGGTCGATCCACAGGGAATATTGGTTCAGTGCTTTGAGCGATCGAATCACAATCTTTCGAAAGGCTAGACGAAATCTGAAAATTGAGAGATGTTGTTGTGATCAATGTAAATTAGGAAGCAATTAAAAATAATTAAAATAAAGATAGAGATGAGAATTCCTAGGGTTTCGGCACACCATTGTTACTCAATCCGCCTTGACAATATATTCCTGTTGCGTCTGATTTCCTGTTGTTGTTTTATGAAAGACACTACATAGGTCATTGCGATTTATGTTACGCAAGAATGATAGATCTTTCATCGAGATTCTACATAGGACACTGCGAGTTTCCTTACGCAAATGACTGATCTCTAAAAACCCCAAATTACTACTCAGATCACTGCGAGTTTCCTTACGCATGTGATGGAATTTGGTTCGCGTTTTGTTGTTCTGGTTTATGGTTTCCCCGCTAAGGTTTTCTTCACATAAACCTAATAGATCTCAACGAGGCTAATTCATACAAATAGTTTCTCTTACCATTAAAGTACTGTCACTACCCTAACGGACTCAAACTAGATCATTGAAGTTAGATGAAGAGATAATAAATCACAAAAGCATATAGATTCAACAACAAGAAATCATAATCAACATAAATATATATATCAAAACATCAAGAGTAACAAAGTTTACTGCCTAGCCCTAAGAAAAGGAATTTAGCCGCGAAACGGCATAGTTACAAGCACTCCTCTCTTCTCACTTTAATCAAATCTAACCCTAATTACAAAGATAAGTTATTCTTCTGCCCAGGGGCCTTATAAAGGAGTGGAGGGATGTCTGGAGGTTGAGTAGGGGCTAAGAAACTGATCTGGATACAGCTGTCGGCAGTTATTCCCCAAGAGGCGCCTTTGGTTACGGACTGTATCAGGTGATACGGTCCGTATTAGGACCTTGACAGTTAGGGTCTTAATGCTTCCAGCGCTATCTCCATTTGTGCTAGGCCTGGCCCGTATTAGGCAATACGGACCGTAACAGAGACTTCGTCGATAACCATCGCTGATTCGATTGACCCGATTCTAGCTCCATTTTTGTGTAAAATAGTCCCAAAACCTGTTTTCTGTAATAAAACATAAAGAAGGGTGATAGTAGCATTTTTCTCTAATAAATTAAACATAAGTGTGAGAAAACATGCAAAACCTAAGCCAAAATCCTACGTAAATCATCATTATTTTGACTCTAATCAAGCTGGCTCTGTTACGGAACGACACGGTTATGGCACGGAACCGCACGACACGCGTGTCGGTTACGTGCCATGACTCGCGTGTCCTGTGCCATGACCATCTTTTGAAAATTTGACACGGTCGTCACGCGAAAGATATAGTCACGGTACGGCACGGCACGTGGTCACACGAGTCATGAGTAATTAGGACCGTTAGATCTTGATCAAATGATGAATCTTGAATATACTAACTTAAATTATGATAAAATAGTTATGCAAGTCATGCGAGTCACATTTGGTCACGACACGTTTGGACACGGCGTAACCATTCACGTGCCGTAACCACCCTCTTACCTTTTGATTATGGCACAACACGGCACGTGAAAAATTAACTTGGTCACGGCACGGCACGGCACGGTACGAGACCAAAGTTACGACGTGTTAGTCACAGCACGACACGTTTTTTTACTGTAGTTGGCCATATTTAATTATTACAATTTTTGGGGGATATTTTATAATCATAATTGTTTTGCCATATGCACACAGATACTGTATTCCACCAAGCCTCGTGAGTGGAATCTTAAATATGAGTTCCAAAGTGCTTCATTTTCGGATTCAAATCAGCTGAAATCTGAGATACATGAACAATATTTTGGAATTTCTGAAATTCTGATCCAGCCGTTCAACTTTTTCTGTGCACGTATCTCGAAATAGCTAGTTTTTCTATGCACGTATCTCAAAACAGTTCAACGGCTGGATTCGGAATTTTAAGAATTTCATCATTACTGTTCATGATTTTGGATTTCAACAGATTTGGATCCTTCATTTTCATGTGATATCTACAATTGTAATCCTCCCATGTTAAACATACAATTTTTTACATTAATTTAAGATAATGTTGAGAGCAGTCACAGTCGCCAGGAACTAGAACTGAAGTCGTAGAAAGTAGTACTAAAGTCACGTGGCTTTATTTGTCCAACAGTTGTACAAACTAGAACTAAAGTCGATTTGTGCATTACCTGATAATGCAAAAAAAATTAGCTCTTTTTGCTAATTGGGTCTAGTGTATATATATAAAATAAGAAATTAAATTAGCTCTTTTTGCTTAGGGACCCACGCGATCTCTTCAAATGGCTAATAATAGCATCGTTTCATATGATGTATATAATTATATGAGTAGAACTAGGGTGCTCTCGAGTCACCAAGTTCTTGGTGAACTCAAATCCAAAACTCATCGGATCGGCTTCAAACGACGAATCCGACCGTTGAAACCCGTCTACCTTACGAGTGATGCGTCTACATGCAAAAAATTTAAATTTTGAAATTAATTTTGCATAGAGTCAAGTGGTCAAAATTAAAAAGATGTTATTTTCTTTAATTAAAGGACCAATCCGCACTATGCATAATACCATAGCCTCACTCATATATAAAATAAGTATTTTTTTTAATTAAAGGGCCCCGATACACCCAACATCTTAACATCTTTTTAGATGCTATTTTCGAAAATTGAAAGAAGGGGAGATGCAAAAAATGAAATATACCAACCTCAATATTATTAAAGTCCAAACAAAGTTATATATTTAGTCTATTTTGTTTTCTTATGTGATCAATATGAAATTGTTAGAGCGATTGAAATTCGGTGCCTGTTATAACTATATGGGGTCCGTTTTGAGATTTGTGCCCGGTTAGAGAATGGTTTGGATTTAAAAATTCTACTGTCTGATATCGAACTGGATCTGAATTCTCCAATCCACCCCGTTTCTTCTCTCCTTTTCTAATTTGGACCCCATCAGAATCCGGTCTGGATCTTTAAATTAACTGAAATTTTGAGTTTGCATTCGGACCGTCCGATCAGAATTTGAATCATCTGATACAAGGTGAAATGTACGGAACCTCTTTCCATATCCATATCAAAATAAATTGGTCGGTTCAGATCTAAATTCAAAATTTGAAGTTTTAGTTTAGGGGATCCGAATTCGTCAAAACCCTAGCAAACCCTTTCACCTGAGAATCCTCTGAACTATCCTTTATCTCCTCTTAATTGTTCAGGTTAGGTTTCAACAAAAATACTTCTCAGCGCTAATAATTTTCTTGTGACTGATACGACCAAAAAAAATTCAATCTCGACACATAAAGATTGGACTTTAGGGGATCCGATTACTTAGTCCGAAGTAATATTGAAAGGGAGAATCATGACACTGTGGTCAAAACATAAATATAGTAGTTTCAAATTATAATTTTTTATTCACCGAAAATCCTGCATTAGTCATCAAAGCTCTTGTATTTAATAGGGTGAGAGCCGATTTTTTATTAATAGGAAAATAAAATATCAATAACAGTGAACGATTCTGACAAAATGCAAAATTTAAGGAAGCCGTTATGGTTTATAACTGAACGTTATAAACCGTAATGTCTAAATAATTTAAATTAATTAACTCCTAATTAACGAAATAGAAAAAAAAAACTGAAAGTTGCGAAGAATAATGTTCAGAAATTTCACTGTAATTTGGAGCTTATTTGGAATGTCAGAGCGTCTGAGTTGCAATTTGTGTCATATAAAATGGACGAGTCAATGCTGGGGAAAGGAGATCTGGCTCCACCTAAATCGGTTTGGTCTAATCCAGCGAATTTAGCACATAGGCGGAGGATGATTCTGCATGTGGGGTATAACGGACAGAATCTAGATTCTGAAGAAGAAAGATTGTGGCCAGTACCTGCTTGGTTGTCCTGGCGCTCAAATAGAAAATTTTTATCTATAGAAATTATTAAATATAGATATACAAAAACATAAAGAGTGTCTCGTTTTCAACAAATATAGAAAGATATGACTCCACGAGTCAGATCCAAATTTATGAATCAGTCTCAATGGTCTAGATCCATCATATATATATATATAGAGATGTTAGCTAATATCAAAACGTTTGTTCCGGAGCGGTGGTGCAACCAATTGGTTTCCGATTTTCAAAGTCCAAACGGTCGATCCAAACTGTTAGATGTGATCTCTATATTATAATGTACTTGGAGACAGAATTTTTACATTCTTTTGAATTTTTTTTCTATTTATTAAGCCCTTTTTAAAATTACTGATTTTAATAAACAGTGAAAATTTTCTGGATCATTGAAATTAGCAATTTTAAAATTAACTTAATAAATATTAAAAAAATTCTAAAAAATGTAAAATTTGGTCTCCAAACACATTTTAATACAGATTGAATGTTGAACGGTTTGGATCGACTATTTGGATTTCGAAAATCTAAAAACCGAAACGTTTGTTCCGCGGCCTAGGAACAAACGTTTTGATATTAGCTAACATCTCTATATATATATTGATGGATCTGAACCATTGAGACCGATCCATAAATTTGCATCTGACTCATGGATTTAGATCTTTCTATATTTGTTGAAAACGAGACACTCTTTCTATTTCCGTACATCTGTATTTAATAATTTTTATAGATAAAAATTTCCCCAATACAGACAAGGGAAGCACCGAAAAGGGAAGCAACCAAGAGTCCGGATCCCCCAAAGTAACCCAATTTTTGAGTTTAGATGTGTACGGTGCCTATTCGGTGGTAGCGCAGGGGGCCAGTATTATTTGTGGGGTTCAGGCTCTTTAAGATTCGTGTTAGAGCATCTTGGACGGTTTGGATCAAAACTCAAAAATTGAGTTAATGCACTGGATCTGAATTCAGCAACCAAAGGGGGTAACCTTAACTTATAACACAACAAAAAACACAAACCGTGTAAACCATCACCTCCTCTGAACTATCCTTTATCTCCTCTTAATTGTTCAGGTTAGGTTTCAACAAAAATATTTCTCAGCGCTAATAATTTTCTTTTGACTGATACGACCAAAACAAATTCAATCTCGACACATAAAGATTGGACTTTTAAATATTAGTCCTTAAATAGTGGAAATTTTAAATAACAAGTCTTTAGATGCGTGGCACTTTCAAATGACAATCCTTATTTATTTTTTTCCAATTTAAAACGTTTATGGAATGGTACATAAAAATTATATCTTTATAATTTGTAAATTTTATTATTATTTTTCCAAAAATTTAATTTAAAATTCTACAATTTTTTCGTTAAATAATTTAGAACCCACGAGACACAAAAATAGTTCCGATTTCCTTTCCCATAGCATAAAAAAATATTTAACTTTTAGCATCAAAATCTCCATATTTACCAAAGTAGCATGGCCAACTATTGGGTTTTGGATCGGGACCGTTCAATTCGAATCCGTCACATCCATTTAAAGTGGAAGGCATGCATCCCGAGCGACAAATTTGAATCCCGAAGCGATCTCGAGCGACAGATTCGATTCGGACGGTCCTGATCCAAAATCCAAAAATTGAGTTACTTTAGGGGATCCGATTACTTAGCCCCGAAGTCCTCCGTACAAGGCTATTTAAAGAGCCTTGTACATATATTGTAAAAATGTACTAATGTGGATAATTTCTACGTGTAAAGAATTATGACATTTCATCTTCGTTTTAGTTGTCATCAAGAGATTGTAAAAATGTACTAATGTAGATAATTTCTAGATGTTGATTTTTTAACTTATTGATTCACATAAAACAAAATTTAATTGTGATGATTTTTTATGAACACGTAGAGAAAATAACATAGATTACATCTAATAATTTTTTTCTGATATTTATAATTTAAATTTTGAGTTATTAAAAATTTAAAAATGAATAAATATTAGTAGTTTCAAATTATAATTTTTTTATTCACCAAAAATCCTGCATTAGTCATCAAAGCTCTTGTATTTAATATTATTACAGATAATTCATAATTATTGTCAAATTATAATTTATAATATCAAAATAATAATTACAAGACAGAATAATATTTTTTATTTCGTCCAGAGAGAAATTTTTATGTAGAGAAAGGTAGACGATCTTTAAATTGTGCTTTCAATATCTGTTAGAAGGACACAAAACAATTATCCAAAAAAACATTAATTTCGTGAAATTGAAATGCAAAAGAACTAGTACGTACCTAGGGTGAGAGCCGATTTTTTTATTTTGTTTCATGTTTTCGTTAATTAGAGATTAATGAATTTGGATTATTTGAATGTTATATTGTTATGGTTTATAACTATAATGGTTTTTATAGATTTAGAATTCGCCCAAATTGTTCACTGTTTTTTATTTTTTTTTATTTTTTTTTCTATTAATAAGAAATGAGTATCAGAGTGACGCTTGTAAATGCTACAGAAAATTGGACGTCATTATCCCCATTGAAGGATTCCTGCGTGGGTCAACTTCCAGTAGCGTGACTACGCATCTCAACTTCCAGCTGCTATCTCCAAGGCGGACAATAAAATCTGGATCTTATGTAACATATACTATGTAACTCTTTAAATAAATGAAATCGCGCCTACGGCCTTTACATAAGAAAAATAGTTATTATATTTCTATTTTTTATATATTACATGCTCCTTGTCCTTTACAAAAGAATTAAAAAAAGCAAATTCCACGTTTCTTTTTCTTTTGTAGAGAGTTCATATGGACAAATGGGACAACCGATTATAAAGTTAACTCTTATCTATAATTTGAGCAAAGTTAGGGTGTGATGTGCTCACCAAGAGAGATTGATGAGCACAACTTCAAAAGTATATTGGATCGGCTTTAAATGACGAATCTAAACCGTTGAAATTCATGTACTTCATGAGTGATGCATATACATGCAAAATTTTAAAAGTTTCGAATTTATTTGCTACAAGGTCAAGTGGTCAAAGAAATAAACATTTTATAAGTTATTTTATAAGTTGCTTTATATATTTATTTTTCATCATTTCTTTAACTGCTTGACCTTGTAGCAAATAAATTCGAAACTTTTAAAATTTTGCATGTATATGCATCACTCATGAAGTACATGAATTTCAACGGTTTAGATTCGTCATTTAAAGCCGATCCAATATACTTTTGAAGTTGTGCTCATCAAACCCTCTTAGTGAGCACATCATACTCTAGCTTTGCTCCTATAATTTAAATAGGCTGTGAATTAAAATTCTAAATTAACCATTCAAATTTTGTTAAGACTGGTATACTTCTCAAATCTCAACTGTTATTTTTGTTTTAATTCACTGTAAATAACTTTCTGTAATTTTTTTTTTATAAAAGTGAATACAACTTCGAAATTTCATTGTACTTGTGAAAGATTAAAGAAGATTTTGTGTTGCTTATTACGTTTTGGAAATTAAAAAGTTCCAAAATGATATATACTTAACATAAAAAGTTCCAATATCCATGTATAACATAACATACAACATAAAGGCACACATGAAATCTGCCACAGAAAATTATGAGTAAGAATATGGCGGTTTGATCTTGATGACAATCTAAACTTATTTGATCTTGTTTCTTTCTTTTCACAGGGACATCATGGCATCTTAATTAACGCGGAACGAAGATCTATTAATTGGACATCGATCATGTTCCCTATTTCCCACTGGCACAGTACGTAACAAGCCAAACATGTCCTTAATCGTTTCTCTTTATATACAGGACTCTCTCCCCAACCCTCTCAAATCACAGCTTCTCTCCAAAATTTAGCAGCAAAAAAGTTATCAACAAATTAAACTATCTTGAAATGGCTGACAACCTCGCTCCTGGTGAACAGCTCCCTGCCGGCGCATTCAACCCACACCTTGATCCGGCAACAGCAGCGGCGAACCTGGTCAGAGTCGGAGTGTACATTTCCTCGTCTGCATTTTCATCAATGCTGATGCCTCTGCCGCCTGCTGTCAAGACGTCCCACATTCACATTCAGTATGCTTTTCGTGCTGCTCTCGTCATGATCTCTCTCTTCGGACTCGGGATGATAGGGATTGGGTGGTTGCTCACCGACTACCCCACAAGATACACTACCTTGGGAAGGATCATTACACGAGCATCTCATGTCGTGCTCGTGTTCGCCGTCGCGTTGGGTAATGTCGCCTCCAAATCCACAACCCACACCGATACCACCAACAAGTAGTTACATGTTATCTACGTATCTCTGTTTTTGTGAAATGATATATCATCTATACGTGTATTAATTTTGTTGGTATGTGATATGCATATGAATAAAATTTAGGTTTGAGGTTATTTACGATGTGCGGTCGGTGTGTGTGTACGGGGGTGAGAGATGTCGATCAATGGCGTTATCATAATTGCTTGTATGTTTTTGCATTTTCCATTGTTGTTATGTACTTATGCTCTATTTAATTTGATGAATTATATTGATTAAAAGGTTTATTGAATAATCTCATAAATTACAATGTGCATGCAATAAATTTACAAGGAGCAAGGCTTATCAGCCGTTACAGTGGTAACTGGTACCGTAAAACTGCGCGGTACAGTATACATTGGGTTAAATGCCCTTTCTGGTAATTACGAGAAAGAAAGGACAAAAAAAGCAATAAAAGAGATGTAGGGTGTAATTGGTAAAATAGCTAGATATGGTAATGGTACCCGGGTTGGTCATCTCCAGCATGTAGCATATATGTTTGTAACTTTTTTAATATATTAGTAATTTGTGCATCTGCTTTTACTGTCGGTTCCAGTAATATGTGACCCAGCTGAGAATGTTTCTGAACATACAATTTACAACATTTTTAAAATTACCATCCTGATAAAAATATTTGAGAACTTATTTATTTTTTTCGAGGCTTGTGGCATTTATTATAAACAATGTTCTAAATAGCTAGCTATAGCTGCTCTAGAGCTACGCTATAGCTTTTTCGGACCATAAAAGCTAAGCTATGAGATAAAAGTGCGCTAATTCAGCTACAACCGCTATAGCTGTAATAGCTGACCGCTATTACCGCTATGCGCTACGCGCTATTGCTACCGCTATGCTACATGAGTTTTTTTTTTTTTGCGATTTACATGGGCTTTTATTCTTATTTATGATGCTACATGGTCTGCTATGATAAATATTCTAAACCAAACTATGTGCTTATGTTCCTATTTGTGATTTAGTCTCTCATTTTATATCAGAAAATATTCAAATATTAATTCTTTCTTTTGTTTGCTCTTTGTCTAGTATTCACTTGTAAAATTATTGCCGTTCGTTTCAATTGAAAGATAATTTTGATTATTATAATATATAAAATATTCAAATAAGTATACTTACTTCATTTCACTTGTAAATTAATTGCTCTTTGTCTATTATAATCTGTGATACTATCAAGTATGAACTATTAAATAATGTTACCTTGTAGATCCTCTTTTTTTCTTCTTATTTGCATGATTGAAAAAAGTATAAACTTAAATTAGTTCTCATTTGATTGTTACTCCAATTCTCTAATATTGATCATGTTGATAATTAGTAAAAATATAGAATATAAATTTTGAAAAGAAAAAAACACTATGTATGATAGCTTCCGCTATAGCTACGCTATCAGCAATAACTTTTTTATTTGTCTCCCCGTTATGCCGCTATAATCGCTATTTAAAACCTTGATTATAAATGATATGTTATAAAATAAACAAGTGATAGTGATATACAACTCCTAGTAAGAATACTTAATAAGTGCAAGTGAAATAAAATTAGATTCTTTAGCTAACAATTTTTATTTGCACATGAATTGTTGAGATTAACTATGGGATACAGAGAAGTGCATGAAAAAAATAGGTGTACAATATTCATGATTATTTTTGTGATGAAGTAAAATAAAATAAAATCACAACTCAAATAGTATTTTTTTTTTCATTTAGAATGTCATTCAGATAAATAAAAGTTTCAATAATTGGTAGAAGCTTTAGGAATTATGAGTCCTGAAGTGGCCTGTTTATAATAAAAAAAAAATCAGATTGTAATTGCATCAGATTCGGATAGGATTCTAATATAATTTAAAAATATGAATTTATTAAGAATATACAAGATCCACATGCATAATCTATTCAATTAGAATTTGAGAATGTCAATGTGAATTTGTATTAACCATTTTAGCGAATTTCAGTTCAATCATGATTATATTTCAATCTTTTATAAAAGTGTCTAAATTGACATAGTACACTTAAGACACAAACAAACATGTAAATCATTTTATATGAGGGAGAATTTTCAATATACACATCTAAAATTTTAAAGTAGCTAATTTATTCATGAAAACATTATAATATCTAATACCGTTACAAAAATTTAACACTTTTTTTATTTTTTATCCTCTTTTATTTATTTAATTTTTTGTTTATTTATTTAAAAAAAATTGATTTGATAGCTATATCCTATCTTTATTTTTGTGCTTGATAAAGCTTAACTTAATTAAGAGTAATCAGTATAATCACTAGTATTGAATCATCTTTTAAAGTACAAAACAATATCTGGTGGTGCTTTTCTGATCGAACTTTTTAATTGAATGCAATATTTTTCTGTTTTTTCTTTGGTTAGAGTATGAAGAGAGAGATCCGGGGTATCAATAAAAATTATTTTCGAGAATCAGCTTTTAATCTAGTGACAAAAACAATACTCTTTGTGTGGAAGGTCGCATGTTTGAAAAAAAAATATTTTTTTGTGAATATTAAATTGTTAGGTGACTTGACCTTTAACCTTTACTCCAAAAAAAAAAAAAAAAATTTTTTACCTCTCTTGAACTCCGTTGGTACAGATATGCCTAAAAGGATCTTTACCAGCCTTAAGTTGCTGGAAAATTGAATTTTTGTTGTTGCACTCTTTTCTGTACCAGTTCGCATGGATTCTTTGTGAGTTGTACTGAACACGTGTGTATCCTCACTTGCGAGATATTATTCCGGGTGATCCGTAGCAAAATTCATAAAAATATGTTGTGGGGTCAACAGGAATTTAAATCCAGCCGATGACTTGAATGGAAGTGTAGCCGCTCTGGTATCTTATCCGAATAAATTTTAGTATTTTTTTTCCGGATCTGCTTTAGATGGACAGAGATTTTTCCAATTTCGTGTCAGGTCAAAATAAGAGTCTCTTTCTATTTCTACCAAATCAGGTACCTGACTGAATATGAATTCGACTTAAATAACTAAATTGCTTGAATAACGATAACTAGCCATTTCCTAAATAATATTCAAAGCAGAGTCCGAGAAAGAAAAAAGGCCCAAAAATAAAGCCCAATATATTATCTAATACACAAGAGTCCGAATAATTTTTTTGACTTATTAAATCATAACCGTTCACTTATTTTAATGGATCAGATTTATTTATTCTACCTCCACAAGTATCTGGGAGGATATGGATTCAAAAAGGACAAGACTTTCAAATTCCGTCATAAGCACGATTTATTTTTTTCTTTCTTAATAGAAAAAAGAATGGTCGAACTATTAATAAAATATTACAATTCAAAATCACGACACATAAAATATTGGACTTTTAATTACACTAGCAGCAGCTAAGTTTGTTTTGAAAACAAAATTGAAGGACCAAAAATTCAATTTTCGCTAAACAAAATTTATACCTAAAACAATCCGGCCAGACCGGTATAATATATATATACTCCTCATTATATTAAACGTATACAAATGATAAGAAAAATTTATTCAATTCATAATGACATAAATGGCATCTTATAAGTTTGTGGGGAGAATTTGGGAGCCTGAATCCGGCTGAAAGTTGGAGGGACCACACCACATGTCTGGGAGATAAGCTTTAGAATTCTTTCCTAATTTGTTTTCAATAGCACTGCCGCAACAGTTTCTTTAGATTTTGCCAAGAAAAGTCTGAATTTCACAATCAAATCCATATCGTGGAATTCCTATAGACATTGTCCTCCAATAATTTCTGAGAAACACAACAACATAACAATTTAGTCATTGGCCCATTATGTCATTAAAAGGGAGAATCATGACACTGTGGTCAAAACATTTGAAACATAATTAATTTGAAACACAACAACATATTTTAATTAATTTTTTTATGAGCACGTAGAGAAAATAATATAGATTACATCTAACAATTTTTTTTCTGATATTTATAATTTAAATTTTGAGTAATTAAAAATTTAAAATGAAAGCATGATGAAGACACAAAAAATGAAGGCATTTGAACCCTCATCTTTAATTAATATTTTGAAATTTTAAATTAGCATATGGTAAGACTTATAAATTATTCTGTAATGATAAT
The DNA here is from genome assembly GCA_011114355.1 of Carex littledalei. NCBI lineage: Eukaryota > Viridiplantae > Streptophyta > Magnoliopsida > Poales > Cyperaceae > Carex > Carex littledalei. The sequence goes on along the minus strand of CM022083.1, from coordinate 15,176,236 downwards.
AAATACAAGATCTCCAATAAATAATGTAGGATCTTTGGTGAATAAATTAAACATAATAAAATAAACTACTAATATTAAAAGGGAGAATCATGACACTGTGGTCAAAACATAAATATTAGTAGTTTCAAATTATAATTTTTTTATTCACCGAAAATCCTGCATTAGTCATCAAAGCTCTTGTATTTAATAGGGTGAGAGCCGATTTTTTTATTAATAGGAAAATAAAATAAAAAATATCAATAACAGTGAACGATTCTGACAAAATGCAAAATTTAAGAAAACCGTTATGGTTTATAACTGGACGTTATAAACCGTAACGTCCAAATAATTTAAATTAATTAACTCCTAATTAACGAAATAGAAAAAAAAAAAAACTGAAAGTTGCGAAGAATAATGTTCAGAGATTTCACTATAATTCGGAGCCTATTTGGATAATCCGTTTATTTATGTCTTCATCATGTTCTCTTGCTCCTTGTTTATTGATCTACCATTGGAGACATGGCGTAGTATATATACTAGGGGACAAAAAATAACAGACGAATTTGACGCTTTTTCGGATTAAATTAAGGTATTTCAGCACGAGACTAGCTGGAGATCTCTGATGCGGTGATGCCTCTGATTGATGCCGACTTCTGATATTGAAAATGAAAAGGAACCGTCCAGATTATCTGTGGCTATAATGAATAATTTAATCGTGTCCCTAATGTCTGGTTTCTGTTTCGAATTAAATGATCTATTCCCACAAAATTTGATGTTAATTTATATTTTCACGATTTCAAAGGAAAGGTAAAGTGTAATTTTTTTTGGATTATTTAATATTACATCATAAAATTAAATTTTATCAGAAATTTCATCACAAACTAACTATTGAAAGAAACTGATTATCCAGTAATCCAGAACTACCATAAATAGACTGTAATATTAAAATGGACGAGTCAATGTCATATCGATCTCATTTTCCAAAATCAGGTATTGCACTGGATTTGAATTCTGGATCGGAGATGAGCGATTTGTGATTGAAGATCAATGGACGTTATTTTTTGGATATTTTTTTTATTTTTTTTCATGTTTTCGTTAATTAGAGATTAATTAATTTGGATTATTTGAATGTTATGGTTTATAACTATAATGGTTTTTATAGATTTAGAATTCGCCCAAATTGTTCACTGTTTTTTTTATTTATTTTTTATTTTTCTATTAATAAGAAATGAGTATCAGAGTGACACTTGTAAATGCTTACATAAAAAATGACGCCACCTAGTGACGTCAGCTCATCATGCGTGGGTCCCACCCCATGTCAGAATTCACATCACCCGGTACCGTAATAGGGAATCTTTTACAATTACTTGATCTGGACAGTTCTTTTTAACTTGGCACGAATCTCAAAGCCCAATAATACTCCCCTCTGTTAGCACGAATCCTAAAGCGGCTTGGAGTTAATCTCAAACCGTAAAGTGAAGGGAATCTTTTACGGTACCGGCTATGTTGCATGGATACGGGTACGGGTATCGTATCGGATATGATACGGGTACGGGTATCGTATCGGATACGATACGGGTACGGGTATCGTATCGGATACGATACGGGTACGGGTATCGTATCGGATACGATACGGATACGGATACGGCGATACGGCAATTTTCAAAAATGACGGATACGATACGGCTATTATATATATTATTTTTATTATTTTAATTATATTATTAATTCAATACTTGTATTATTTACACTTATATTATTAATTCAACACTTGTATATATATCAAATTTTTTACTTGTAATTTACAAATAACAAAAAAATTGATAATTTTGCCATGGTATATGTATACACTACTCACATCACCCAAATTTAAAATTCATCTAAAAAATACATAACATCCATAACATCCATAATACTCACATCACCCATAATATCCATAACATACATAACATCCATAACATACATAAAATTAGATCCATAATACCAAACAACATAAAATTAGATCCATAATATCCATAACATACATAACATCCATTACATATTCAAAACAAATAGACTAAACACTAGTAATCTTAATCTTAAAGAAGATTTTGTGTTGCTTATTACGTTTTGGAAATTAAAAAGTTCCAAAATGATATATACTTCACATAAAAAGTTCCAATATCCATGTATAACATAAAGGCACACATGAAAGCTGCTACAGAAAATCATGCGCAGTTAGAAAAGAGCCTCTACTCAAAAAAAAAAAAATCATGCGCAGTTAAGAATATACAATATTTACATGCAGATGGTAATTCAATTAGAATTTAATTGAAAACCCAATGTGAATCTGTATTGATTATTTTAGCGAATTTTCGGTTCAATTAAGATCATATTTCGAATATTTAATAAAAATGTTTAAATAAATAAATGAGCACAAACAAACAAGTAAAGCATTTTATATTATAAGAGTAAAAATTATCAACCCAACTTTAATTTAATTAACTTGTATGACATAACAAGATATTATTTTAATAAAAAGTTACAAAAAAATCATACATATTAATTATAACATATATGCATATCTCGCTACGAAAAAGTGAAGAGTTTAGGTGGATTAAAATGCCTCCTGTCTTTCATGCATTTCATATTTTTTATCTTTATTTTCAAAGTTCGAAACAATCCGACCATTCTTCGTATTAAAATATGATTGGAGACTAATTAACCTGTTAAACATACAACTTTTTTACATTAATTTAAGATAATGATTCGCTCCTAAGCGTGCACTAGTACTAAAATATGATTGGAGACTAATTAACCTGTTAAACATACAACTTTTTTACATTAATTTAAGATAATGATGAGAGCAGTCACAGTCGCCACTCGCCAGGAACTAGAACTAAAGTCGTAGAAAGTAGTACTAAAGTCAGGTGATTTTCCTACAGTTTGATTTTCCTACGTACAGTTGTAGAAACCAGAACCAAAGTTGATAAGAAACATCGTCGCAATTTCTTAATTAATTGGAGAGCTAGCTCGAACCCAAGCAATATGACTCATTTTCTCACTATATAAGCTCCCCTCTCCAGCCCTCTCAAACCACAGCTTCTCTCCAAAATTTAGCAGCAAAAAAGTTATCAACAAATTAAACTATCTGTAAATGGCTGACAACCTCGCTCCTGGTGAACAGCTCCCTGCCGGCGCATTCAACCCACACCTTGATCCAGCAACAGTAGCAGCGAACCTGGTTAGAGTCGGAGTCTACATTTCCTCGTCTGCATTTTCATCAATGCTGATGCCTCTGCCGCCTGCTGTCATGACGTCGCACATTCACATTCAGTATGCTTTTGGTGCTGCTCTCGTCATGATCTCTCTCTTCGGACTCGGGATGATAGGGATTGGGTGGTTGGTCGCTGACGATCCCACGAGAAACACTGCCTTGGGAAGGGCTGTGACACGGGTGTCTCAGGTTGTGCTCGTGTTCGCCGTCGCCTTGCGTGAGGTCGCCTCCACATCGACAACCCACGCCAATTAATATCGAAAACAAGTAGCTATAGTTACGGTACTTATCATAATCTGGTTTTTTGGTATGGGAATTGTATATGTAAAATAATTTTACTTTGACGCAAGGTACTATGTGTGATGTGTGTGTGTGTGTGTTTGTCTGTGTGAGAGGAGAAAATGGAATAAATTGTTGATGTTTTTTTTTTTTTTCCTATTTCTGGTAAGCCAAGAAAATCACTAAATCACAGTAAAATGAGAAGAAGAAAGTAGAATGAGGGTTGAATTAATTTGTAAATTTCCAATGAGCTGTTATGTTAAGTACCATCAATTGTTTAATAATGTGTAAGCGTTTTCCATTGTTATGTCTCCAAGCATGGCGTATTTTATATGGTCTTAATGTGTCTACAAGAATTAATTATCTGTGATATACATGTGTGTAATTTGTTTTAATATATTAGTAATTTGCTCATCTGTTTTTAGTGGCACGAACCCAATAATTGGTGATCCATATAATTAACCTCCTAAATGTTTGAAGAAATTGAGATTGGGACATATATATATATATAGGAGGAGGCTACAACTATCCGAAATTTTGAGATTTAATTTATATATTTTCTTAGAGATTTGAGGTACTTATTATACTGTGGTTATGTTATAAATTATTTTGGTGGATTTTCAGTTCAATTAGGATCATATTGATCTTTGTAAAAATGACTAAAAATAACACACTTAGGGCACAAAGAAACATGTAGATCATTTTATATTATAAGAGTATATTTTAATAACTCAACATTATTCTCTAAAAAAATCAACTTTAATTTAATTAACTTGTATGAAATAACAAGATATTGTTTAAATAAAAAAATTTAGAAGAAGAAAATCATATAAATTAAAATCGCAATATAGTCTATTGTATTACACAGCACCGATCAGTCAAACTATGTTTTCAAATGATGTATTAAAATTTTGACATTTCAAAGATATTTAATTTTTCTAAATAGAAAGAAAATTAAACAAATTATAAATTCTAGAACGCTGATAAAATAATTTAGCATATATCTATTAACTATTAATATATGTAATATGTATATAAATACGAGCCGACATTTTTATTAATATCCAAAGTTAATTACAAATTAATAAATATACCCAGAACTGCTGGGTATTTCTAAAAATGCCCATACCGGTTGAATTTGGCTGGTTTCTTCCCCTTTTTTTTTAGAGACACCATGAAGAGCAAGATAATGAAATCTAACACTGAAAATTCAAATTTTTTGTTTAAATTATTTGTTAGATTACATCTTTTGATATATAATTAGCATATTTATACTAAAATACGCTAAATTACTTGAAATTATGTTGAATTACACTATATTACATTAAATTACGCTAAATTATGTTAAATTACGCTAAAATACAGTAAATTACGGTAAATTACACTAATTTCGCTAATTATAATGAAATACTATAATATCATATTATAAACCTTAAGTTTTCTTTACAAATTTTCATATATGAATTTGTTATTTTTTTTAAAGTCTATATGACTCGGATATCCGATAATTATCCGTTTCGCAACTGTATTCATCATGAATTATCTGCTTCATATCCGTATTCATTTAAGATATATTTAGTTTTAAATTTTGACATACATTTACTATCAGTATTGAAAAGTAGATACGAATTTGATATTAGCATTATCCACTCTGAATTCGCTCTGTTTACACCCTATTGTTGATCCTTGTTAATTTTTTTTTTAACCAAGTAACTTTATGTCAAGGCATGTTGTGATTTTGATCTAATTTTCCTATATGATTAATACTGGTTAAAAAATTTATATTTTAACTTTTTTGTCAACATAATGTATGAACCAACAAATATATCTTCGTAGTCTAAACAAATATAAATTGAATGAGTTTTAATGTTATATAAGTTAATCATGGATTGAAGATATCTATCTTACACGAGCAGGGTTCAAATGCCTCATATCTTTCATGCTTCGCATTCTTATCTTTGTTTACAATGTCCCAATAATTGATCCAAATAGCTTAAGATGATCTCCATATTAAATTGTACTTGGAAACCAAATTTTATATTTTGGAAAATTTTGTATACTATTTTTTAAGATAGGTACAAAATCACTTTTTTCTGAAAAATAGTGATTTTGTACCCATGTTTAAAAGAAATATAGTAAAACATTTTTCAAAAATATAAAATTTGGTCTCCAAGTACATTTTAATACGGAGATCATGTTGAGCCATTCGGATTGACTGCTTGAAATTTGAAAATGAAAATAAGGATAAAGATTTGAAGTTATTATTTGAATCCTCTGTGTGATAATCTCATTGGATCTGATTTTTTTTTTTTCCGGCTCCCTAAATTGGATCCGATTATTTTTTTTTTAATAATATTGTTCGACTCTGTCTATTCCATTTAAACCCCACCCTCTCCGGATTACTATAGTTTTTCTAATATTTTTTCATATTTTGGTTTGTAATTTATGTATAAGGAGCAAATTCTCCAGTTAACTCTGTCTAATTTGTTTTCAATAACACCGCCGCAACAGTTTCTTTAGATTTTGCCAAGAAAAGTTTGAATTTCACAATCAATCCATATTGTGGAATTCCTATAGACATTGTCCTCTAATAATTTCTGAGAAACACAACAACATAAGAATTTTATATTTCTTTTAAGAAAAGAAGTACTGGCAAACCTTGAGCAGGAAGTAAATATTCAGTAAGAAATTCAAATAAAAAAATAAGAAAATAAAATAAAAAATAAAAAATGCAAAACAGTGAACGATTTTTTTATTAATAGGAAAATAAAATAGGAAAATAAAATAAAAAATATCAATAACAGTGAACGATTCTGACAAAATGCAAAATTTAGGAAAACCGTTATGGTTTATAGCTGGACGTTATAAACCATAACGTCTAAATAATTTAAATTAATTAACTCCTAATTAACGAAATAGAAAAAAAAAACTGAAAGTTGCGATGAATAATGTTCAGAGATTTCACTGTAATTTGGAGCCTATTTGGAATGTCAGGGCGTCTGAGTTGCAATTTCTGTCATATTAAAATGGATGAGTCAGTGCTGGGGAAAGGAGATCTGGCTCCACCTAAATCGGTTTGGTCTAGGCCAGGCACTCATACACCAGGTCCAGCGAATTTGGCACATAGGCAGAGGATGATTCTGCATGTGGGGTATAACGGACAGAATCTAGATTCTGAAGAAGACAGATTGTGGCCAGTAGCTGTCTCCTGTCTGGTCATTCCGGCGCTCAAATAGAAAATTTTTTATCTATAGAAATTATTAAATATAGATGTACGAAAACAGAAAGAATATTTCGTTCTCAACAAATATAAAAAGAGAAGCAACCAAAGGGGTAACCTTACCTATAACACAACAAAAAACACAGACCGTGTAAACCATCACCTCCTCTGAACTATCCTTGTCTCCTCTTAATTGTTCAGGTAGGTTTCAACAAAAATACTTCTCAGCGCTAATAATTTTCTTTTGACTGATACGACCAAAAAAAATTCAATCTCGACACATAAAGATCGGACTTTTAAATATTAGACCTTAAATAGTGGAAATTTTAAATAACAAGTCTTTAGATGCGTGGCACATTCAAATGACAATCCTTATTTATTTTTTTCCAATTTAAAACGTTTATGGAGTGGCACATAAAAATTCTATCTTTATAATTTGTAAATTTTATTAGTATTTTTCCAGAAATTTAACTTAAAATTCTACTAAATAATTTAGAACCCACGAGACACAAAAATAGTTCCGATTTGCTTTCCCATAGCATAAAAAAAGATATTAACTTTCAGCATCAAAATCTCCTTATTTACCAAAGTAGCATGGCCACTATTGGGTTTTGGATCGGGACTGTCCGATTCGAATCCGACACATCCATTTAAAGTGGAGCGCACGCATCCCGAGCAACAAATTTGAATCACGAAGCGATCTCGAGCGACATATTCGATTCGGACGGTAATGATCCAAAATCCAAAAATTGAATTACTTTAGGGGATCTGATTACTTAGCCCCGAAGTCCTCTGTACAAGGCTATTTAAAGAGCCTTGTACATATATTGTAAAAATGTACTAATGTGGATAATTTCTAGATGTTGATTTTTTAACTTATTGATTCACATAAAAACAAAATTTAATTGTGATGATTTTTTATGAACACGTAGAGAAAATAACATAGATTACATCTAATAATTTTTTTCTGATATTTATAATTTAAATTTTGAGTTATTAAAAATTTAAAAATGAAAGCATGATGAAGACACAAAAAATGGAGGCATTTGAACCCTCATCTTTAATTAATATTTTGAAATTTTAAATTAGCATATGGTAAGACTTATAAATTATTCTGTAATGATAATAAATACAAGATCTCCAATAAATAATGTAGGATCTTTGGTGAATAAATTAAACATAATAAAATAAACTACTAATATTAAAAGGGAGAATCATGACACTGTGGTCAAAACATAAATATTAGTAGTTTCAAATTATAATTTTTTTATTCACCGAAAATCCTGCATTAGTCATCAAAGCTCTTGTATTTAATAGGAAGAGAGCCGATTTTTTTATTAACAGAAAAATAAAATAAAAAAATATCAATAACAATGAACGATTCTGACAAAATGCAAAATTTAAGGAAGCGTTATGGTTTATAACTGGACGTTATAAACCGTAACGTTCAAATAATTTAAATTAATTAACTCCACGCAATCGCTTCCATGCATGTAAAATACGAAGAGGGTTAAAAAGTTTATTGTTTTTTTTGTCTTCATCATATTTTTTTTATTTTTTTAAGTTTTCCAATAATTAAGCTTTGAACTCATATATTAATATAAAATAATTTAATGTGATCTATATTATTTGCTCTTTATGTGTATATACATTATCATCACTTTTTGGTTTTATTTTTCTATAAATTAACATGTTAAAAAATTAAAATCCAAAAATTATCCTCATTAACGTATTTTACTAGCTCTTGATACCAATCTGGTTATTTTTCCTATAAATCAACATGCTAAAAAATTAAAATCCAAAAATTATCTTCATTAATGTATTTTACTAGCTCTTGATACTAATCATAATAAAATTGAAATGTTGTAATTTTTTTTGTTGTGCATAGAAAAAATGATATAGGTTATATCTAACAATTAATTTAACATTTGAGTTTAAAATTTTAAGTTACTAAAATTTGAAATATAAACATAATAAAAATATAAAATATAGAGACATTTAATTACCTCCTCATAAAACATTCATCAGTTCATCTATCATCTCTAAATTCACCAACAGCTCTCTCAAGCCTCAACTTCTCACAAAAATGTAGGAAACAAAACAGTTACCAATAAAAATTAAAAAAATTATTTACATCAAATTTGTCTTTCCACTTTTTAAGAAAAAAACTAAGTTGGATTCTAAACTTTTAATTACACTAGCAGCTAAGTTTGTGTTGAAATTTTTTTTTTTGTAAAAAATGGTGAATTTCGTTGAAGATCACTAAGTTTAATTTTTTTAACGAATTAATCACTTAACTTTAATTTATTCATTTAATTTTTTTTCCAATTAATTCACTATATTATTATTTCCGTCAAATATATTTAACATCATATATAAGACAATACAACCAATTCAATTCAAGGACAAACTCTTCACTTTTTATAATTTGTGTGTTTTGTTTGGATATATATACTTGAGTTATTTTCCACCGCATTACTCTTTTATTCTTCTATGTTTTAAAATTTGGGGGGAATTTCACGGATACCCCTCAAAAACTTCAAAATTTGAGGAGAATTCCACTGCATTACTCTGTTAAGATATGTGCATGTCGCTTCAATATATGTGTGTGTTCGCTTCAAAATTTGTGCTGATCTAGTGTGCACAGATCTTAAAGCAATTCAGACAGTAGAGGAACCCTTCAGATTTAAATTTGAGTATGATTTAAATTTGTAAGTTTTTGAAGTTTAAAGGGGAAATACTTAATTTTAAACTTTAGAGAGGAAACTATGCAATTTTGAAGTTTTTGAGGAGTATACGTAATTTTAGACTTTTAGGCCAGTTAAAACTGCGACGGATCGCCGCGTCCCATTCTAGCTGACCTCATCATGTGTGGGTCCCACCCCCATCTCAACCCCCTTTTTTTTTTATATTTTGATAAGTAGCATCTTAACTTTCATGTTTGTCGTAATATTGAGGATGCGGCCTAAGGGCCTTTTTTTTATATATATGGGGCGATTTCATGTATCCCCTTCAAAAACTTTAAATTTACTCCTCTAAAATTCATAATATCATATTTACTCTTATAAAGTTTAAAAACTCATAAATTTACTCAATTTATTAATTTTTCTAATAAAACTCATTTGAATTTTAAATTATCTATTTTACTCTTTCTTCATCTTTTCTTCTTCTCCTTTCTCTCCGGTTTAGTCGAGGCGGTAGTCATGTTCTGGATATTGGATTGAAGTTCATCTTACCTGTGAGCCGCTTCAAGTTGTTACTTTTTTTTATAAATTTACTTATTAATATATTTGATAACTAGCTCTTGTGGTTCAAGACCATATTTTTTGTTCTTTGAGTGACTTAAGTTTCAATAAGGTAAGAAAACGAAATGCATCTTGCAGAAAGTTTAAGTTATGTGTGGTCAAAACAACCGGAGGGATTGCTCTTGAGAATTCGGTCTTTATCTTGTTTTCTTATGTGATCAATATGAAATTGTTAGAGCGATTGAAATTCGATACCTGTTATAACTATATGGGGTCCGTTTTGAGATTTGTGCCCGGTTAAAGACTAGTTTGGATTTAAAAATTCTACTGTCTGATATCGAACTGGATCTGAATTTCCCAATCCACCCCGTTTCTTCTCTCCTTTTCTAATTTGGACCCCATCAGGTCTGGATCTTTAAATTAACTAAATTTTGAGTTTGCATTCGGACCATCCGATCAGAATTTGAATTATCTAATTCAAGGTGAAATGTACGGAACCTCTTTCATATTCATATCAAAATAGATTGGTCGGTTCGGATCTAAATTCAAAATTTGAATTAGTTTAGGGGATCCGAATTCGTCAAAACCCTAGCAAACCCTTTCACTTGAGAATCCTCTGAACTATCCTTTATCTCCTCTTAATTGTTCAGGTTAGGTTTCAACAAAAATACTTCTTAGCACTAATAATTTTCTTTTGATTGATACGAGCAAAACAAAATTCAATCTCGACACATAAAGATTGGACTTTTAAATATTAGTCCCTAAATAGTGGAAATTTTAAATAACAAGTCCTTAGATGCGTGGCACTTTCAAATGACAATCCTTATTTATTTTTTTTCCAATATAAAATGTTTATGGAATGGCACATAAAAATTCTATCTTTATAATTTGTAAATTTTATTATTATTTTTCCGGAAATTTAATTTGAAATTCTACAATTTTTTCATTAAATAATTTAGAACCCACGAGACACAAAAATAGTTCCGATTTCCTTTCTCCATAGCATAAAAAAAGATTTAACTTATAGCATCAAAATGTTTTGGATCTGAAGAAAATGTTTTGGCTAGCTACCATAAGAAAAATTATAATATTTCTTTGTGTGTTACTGAAGAAAATATTTTGGATCTAAGTTATTGATCCCGGTTCAAAAGTCAATCCATCTATTTTCCTAGAAGCTCTTTTATATTTTTAATATTTTAATATTTTCTTAAAACCACATTACTATTTTTAATTTTTAATTTATGAATCTTTTGTTATTTTATTTTTCTAGAAAAAAATAGTTTCAAAGTAAAATGAACAATTTTGGCGGCACAATTTGTTTTTTTTGTCACCAATGACATAATTTCTTAAAAAAGTGTATTTTTTTAATAAATAAATTATATGATAATAATTTAATTTGATAATGTAAAAATCGACAAAATGTATTGTTAATTTAGAAAGGTAAAATTATATATTAAAATAAATTGTATATTAAAATTAGTATATTGTAAGCGATTTTTAATTTTGTTACTTTTGATCGTTAATCAATGGTTAATTTAAAAAGTTTTAAAAGAGCGCCGGCACATTCCTATTTTTTTTTTCAAGCACCTACTGTTTCTCGAACTGACTCCCAGATATGCAATGATTTCGTTGAAGCCGTTCGATTTAAAGTGAACGCTCCAGATGATCTTCATGACGCTATTAAGTCCATGTTAATGACGTCAATGAGTCAATCTGAAGCATTCAGTTTAGATCGGAGGGTCAACAGAGAAAAGAGGATCCAGCAAATTAAAATCGAATAGTAGCGGATCCGAGATCAATGTTTCTTTTCCTTCTCTTTTGTTTTGTTTATTTTACTTGTCTCTTTCTCCCGCGTCCGGTTCGTTTGAAGTAAATCAAATTTTGAGTTTATATCAGAACCGTTCGATCAATATTCTGGCCGATCCAGCCCTAGGTGAAATGCACGGAAGCCTTTAATATTCGTGCGTGATCAGATCGGACGTTCCAGATCCAAACTTAAAATTTGAGTTACTTTGCAGATCCGAAATTTTCACATTTGTTTTGTTTATTTTAATTGCTCTCTTCCTCTCCTTCCCTCTCTCTCGCTCTCTTATTTGTTTCATTAATTAAATATAAATTACATCCATTGTTCTATATCGAAAACATCATCAACATCAAACTACATCCACATCTAAAGAATATCAATATCGAACATCACAAACAACTAAAAACAATAAAATAAATAAACTATATCCTTCAGTAGTAGACACTGACGACCTTCAACATCGGCTGGCTAGCTACCATAGGAAATGAAGCATCATTTTTTTTCAATTAGAGTTGCGGGTGGGGGAGACCGGTGCGGAGGTGTGGGTGGAAGGGTGGAGGCGTCAGGAGACGAGAAGGCTGACGACTAGGGCTACTGTCGCCAATTCTCTCTGGTTCTCCTGACGACTAGGGCTATTGAGGAGAACCTCCTTCTTTTGATTCGAGATAGCGGCAGTGAATGATTTTGAGGAGAACCTCCTTTTTTTTATTTTGAGGCAAGTAGCATCTAAACTTTCTATGTTTATTGTAATATTATATTACTGCCGCTATCTCGAATCGGCTGAGAGTAACTCGAGACACATTTTAGATGTGCAACATTGACTTCTTGTCCTTTACAAAAAAGTTATTATATTTTTCAGTCCGATTTGATTTAGTGTATTTTACGATGAAGTATGCCAGCAAGACAAACTTTGCACACAAAGAAAACAATCAGTAAGCTCCTACCATTTCCGTTAAGCAAGAATGGCCAAATTTGTGTCCACATGATGCACATAATTTTGTGTGTTTTTAGTTTGTTTACAACTATATATTTTCTAAGACATTTGTTGTCTAATCTTATGTAACATATACTATGTAACTCTTTAAATAAATGAAATCCCGCCTACGACCTTTACATAAGAAAAAAAGTTAGTTATTATATATATTTTTTTATATATATTACATGCCCTAGAGGCGGAGGCATAATTTTGAATAATGGAGGTCAAAAACATACAAAAAAATTAATAAAATGTAAACCTTCTCATCTTTTGGAAAAAAATCAATAACGAAGTTAGAAGAGTGTTGGATGGGAGAGAGAGTACAAGAATGACGTGTAAACCTTCTCATCTTTTGAAAAAATATTATAAAATGCTATAAGTTTCAAGTTGTATACATTTTAGTTGGGTTAACTATATAAAAATTTTAGAAAATCTATGGAATCATTTTTTAGGTACTCTTAACATTTAATTATAAAATATACAAAAATTACATATATATAATAATTATGTGAAAATGAATGAGTTGAATTGACCCTCCGCATTTGATCGCATTTGATCGTAGTACGCGAATTCTTCATGCTCCTGCTTCCCACGTTCTTTTTGTCTTTGTAGAGACAAATTAGGCAAATGGGATAGAGTTAAAGATAACTCTTACCTATAATTTAAATAGGCTGTGTATTAAAATTCTAAATTAACGATTCAAATTTTCTTATGACTGGTATACTTCTCAAATCTCAATTGTTATTTTTGTTTTAAGTCACTGTAAATAACTTTCTGTAATTTTTTATTTTTTTTATAAAAGTGAATAAACTTCGAAATTTCATTGTACTTGTGAAAGATTAAAGAAGCTTTGTGTTGCTTATTACGTTTTGGAAATTAAAAAGTTCCAAAATGATATATACTTCACATAAAAAGTTCCAATATCCATGCATAGTGACATAACTCGCGAATTATACGCGTATAATTCGTTTTTTGGGCATAGCCGAACCGAACTCCGTATAAAACGTTTTATTCGCGAATAAAACGCGTATAAAACGCGAGTTACGAATTATTCGCGATAAAAACGCGAATAAATCGCCAAAAAAAAAAAATTTGAATTTTTTTCAAATTTTTTTTTTTACGTTTTTTCTGGGGGGGTTTTTTTTTTTTTGCTTCCTTGTTGTACCGAATCATTCCCGAATTATACCCGAATCACGAATTTTTGACCTCGCCGAACCGAACCCGAACTTTTGATTTGTCACTATGTATCCATGTATAACATAACATACAACATAAAGGCACACATGAAAGCTGCTACAGAAAATCATGCGCAGTTAGAAAAGAGCCTCTACTCAAAAAAAAAAATCATGCGCAGTTAAGAATATACAATATTTACATGCAGAAGGTAATTCAATTAGAATTTGGAAACCCAAATGTGAATTTGTATTGATCATTTTAGCGAATTTTTGGTTCAATTAAGATCGTATTTCGAATATTTAATAAAAATGTTTAAATAAAAAGATGAGCACAAATCTTCTCAAAAAAAAAAAAATGAGCACAAACAAACAAGTAAACCATTTTATATTATAAGAGTAAAATTATGAACCCAACTTTAATTTAATTAACTTGTATGACATAACAAGATATAATTTTAATAAAAAGTTAGAAAAAAATCATACATATTACAACATATATGCATAGTTCATAGTTCTAATTTTTCAATGCATACAGTCTATTTCATAGAGAGGAGATTTTTCTTTCTTTGGATGCGAGGCTAAATCCTCTACATTACCTTAAAATTTGAGTTTAAATTCAGACAGTTTGAGTAGAATTCAGATCAATCTGACCTAAGTCTGTAATGTATAGAGACTCAGTCTTTGGTTCGAAACTCGGAAGATTTTATGTGTCATTATGAATTGAATAAATTTTTCTTATCATTTTTATACGTTAAATATAATGAGGAGTATATATTATTATACCGGTGTGGCCGGATTGTTTTAGGTATAAATTTTGTTTTCAAAACAAACTTGGCTGCTGCTAGTGTAATTAAAAGTCCAATATTTTATATGTCGTGATTTTGAATTGTAATATTTTAAAGGTCGTAATTTAATAGTTCGACCATTCGAGCTAGGAAAACAGATGCATAATCCATCAAAAATGGCGGATATGTGAAAGAAGAGATGATGAAGTTGTGAAAGTGTTAACAAAGCTGCGACAGATTCAACGAGATGTACAATTGGTGACGATTCTATATATTGGAATGAATGGAATTTGATTGTTTGAGAGATCTGTGGATCTTTTATAACAATTATAACGAATCTACTATGAAGCTTCCGAGTTCCTACAGTTTAAAAAAAGAATAAAGAGAGAATTAAAAAGTAAAAAAAGGAAGACAGCAACTAAATTAATTAGCTAGGTGCGCGTGTAGAATGAGATTTGAGTTAGTCCGTTTTAATTTAATACGAATTTTAAAGCAAAAAAACATTCGATATTAGCAATTTTAATCTTCCGGCAGAAACATGAATATTTTTGTTTTAATTCACTGTAAATAACTTTTTGTAACTTTTTTTTTATAAAAGTGAATACAACTTCGAAATTTCATTGTACTTGTGAAAGATAAAGAAGATTTTGTGTTGCTTATTACGTTTTCGAAATTAAAAAGTTACAAAATGATATATACTTAACATAAAAAGTTCCAATATCCATGTATAACATAACATAACATACAACATAAAGGCACACATGAAAGCTGCCACAGAAAATCATGCGCAAGTAGATGATTCATAATATGATTTAAAATATGAATTTATTAAGAATATACAAGATTTACATGCAGATGGTAATTCAATTAGAATTTAATTGAAAACCCAATGTGAATCTGTATTGATTATTTTAGCGAATTTTCGGTTCAATTAAGATCATATTTCGAATATTTAATAAAAATGTTTAAATAAATAATGAGCACAAACTTCATAAAAAAAAATGAGCACAAACAAACAAGTAAAGCATTTTATATTATAAGAGTAAAAATTATCAACCCAACTTTAATTTAATTAACTTGTATGACATAACAAGATATTATTTTAATAAAAAGTTACAAAAAAATCATACATATTACAACATATATGCCTATCTCGCTACGAAAAAGTGAAGAGTTTCTTTGATGAGGTGGATAAAATTATCCTCCCATGTTAAACATACAACATTTTTACATTAATTTAAGATAATGATGAGAGCAGTCACAGTCGCCACTCGCCAGGAACTGGAACTAAAGTCGTAGAAAGTAGTACTAAAGTCACGTACCTTAAACATACAGCTTCTCTTAATCTTTTCTCTCTATAAAAAAATTGAGATTGGGACATGTGAGAACTTCCAAAACATATTTGAACTATGACTTGAGAGAAGGTCCGATGGGCAACGGACCTATAAAAAAATTGAGATTGGGACATGTGAGAACTTCCAAAACATATGAGAACTGTGAATTGAGAGTAGGTCCGATGGGCATCGGACCTACCTCGGTTCGATGGGTTTAATCACCATCAATTTGCTTTTAGATTCGTGCAAAATGCTTTAAACCCAGTGCGTGTATGTTTCAATGTTCGTGAGCACAAATCTTGTACTAAATCGGACGGTCAGCATGGCGTTGAACCTAAAAGTAGGTCCGATGGGCATCGGACCTACTCCGTTCTCGAGAATTATATATATATAAGACTTTCTCTCCAGCCCTCTCAAACCACAGCTTGGTGACAAGGACATCATGGCATTTCTTAATTAATTGGAGAGTTAGCTCGAACCCAAGCAATCTCTTATATAAGACTTTCTCTCCAGCCCTCTCAAACCACAGCTCTCCAAAATTTAGCAGCAAAAAAGTTATCAAGAAATTAAACTAACTTGAAATGGCTGACAACCTCGCTCCTGGTGAACAGCTCCCTGCCGGCGCATTCAACCCACACCTTGATCCGGCAACAGTAGCGACGAACCTGGTCAGAGTCGGAGTCTACATTTCCTCGTCTGCATTTTCATCAATGCTGAGGCCTCTGCCGCCTGCTGTCATGACGTCGCACATTCACATTCAGTATGCTTTTGGTGCTGCTCTCGTCATGATCTTTCTCTTCGGACTCGGAATGATAGGGATTGGGTGGTTGCTCGCCGACTACCCCACGAGGTACACTGCCTTGGGAAGGATCATGACACGGGCATCTCATGTTGTGCTTGTGTTCGCCGTCGCCTTGCGTGAGGTCGCCTCCACATCAACAACCCACGCCAATTAATATCACAAGTAGTTACGGTACTTATCATAATCTGTTTTTTTGTATGAGAATTGTATATGTAAAATAATTTTACTTTGACGCAAGGTACTATGTGTGAATGTGTGTGTGTGTTTGTCTGTGTGAGAGGAGAAAATGGAATAAATTGTTGATGTTTTTTTAATATATTAGTAATTTGTTTTAATATATTAGTAATTTGCTCATCTGTTTTTAATGGCACGAACCCAATAATTGGTGATCCATATAATTAACCTCCTCATGTTTAAAGAAATTGAGATTGGGACATATATATATATAGGAGGAGTCTACAACTATCCAAAAAATTTGAGAACTAATTTATATATTTTCTTAGAGATTTGAGGTACTTATTATACTGTGGTTATGTTATAAACTATTTTGGTGGATTTTCAGTTCAATTAGGATCATATTAATCTTTGTAAAAATGACTAAAAATAACACACTTAGGGCGCAAAGAAACATGTAGATCATTTTATATTATAAGAGTATATTTTTAATAACTCCACATTATTCTCTAAAAAAAATAACTTTAATTTAATTAACTTGTATGAAATAACAATATATTGTTTAAATAAAAAAATTTAGAAGAAGAAAATCATATAAATTACAATCGCATATAGTCTATTGTATTACACATAGCACCAATCAGTCAAACTATGATTTTAAATGATGTATTAAAATTTTGACATTTCAAAGATATTTAATTTTTCTAAATAGAAAGAAAATTAAACAAATTACAAATTCTAGAACGCCGATAAAATAATTTAGCATTTGTCTATTAACTATTAATATATGTAATATGTATATAAATACGAGTCTATTAACTATAGATATTTACCTATGGGTCCAGGCGAAACACCAGGCTGAGTCCGCATCGTCTGCATTAACTCAAAAGAGCATCTTTTGAGTTAACGCATCTCAGTTGTCTGATTTTAAACGGAGCCAATCCGGCCACAACCTATAATTCATGGGCCCTTTAATATTAGCGTAGATCTAGTTCGCACGAATTTTAAAGCTAGTCGGACGGTCCAGATACATTAACTCAATGATACTGACAGTTTGTAATAATTTTATTTTTTATTATCATGTCCGAAAAGTACATATTTTTTTTAACAATGATGCCGATTTTATGTTATCGCGTCCGAGAAGTACATCTTTTGGGCCAGACTTCTCGGGCATCCGATAGCTGACCGAATCCGCTTCGAGGATTTTTTTTAATAAGAAGAATGATACAGATTCGGATATGGATAATTTCGTTAATAGGCAAACGGGCAGGATGTGGGGCTAAATGTCTAAATACCATATTATAAACCTTAATTTTTCTTTACAAATTTTCATATATGAATTTGTTATTTTTTTTAAGTCTATATGACTCAATTATCCGATAATTATCCGTTTCGTATCTGTATTCATCATGAATTATCTGCTTCTTATCCATATTCATTTAAAATATATTTAGTTTTAAATTTTGACATACATTTACTATTAGTAAATTGAAAAGTAGATACGAATTTGATATTAGCATTATCCGCTCTGAATTCGCTCTGTTTACACCCCTATTGTTGATCCTTGTTAAATTTTTTTTAACCAACTTTATGTCAAGGCATATTGTGATTTTGATCTAATTTTCCTATATCATTAATATTGGTTAAAATTTTTATATTTTAACTTTTTTGTCAACAAAATGTATGAACCAACAAATCTTCTTAGTCTAAACAAATATAAATTGGATGATTTTTAATGTTATATAAGTTAATCATGGATTGAAGATATCTATCTTACACGAGCAGGGTTCAAATGTCTCATATCTTTGTTTTCAATGTCCAAACAATTGATCCAAACAGCTTAAGATGATCTCCATATTAAATTGTACTTGGAAACTAAATTGTATATTTTGGAAAATTTTGTTTACTATTTTTTAAGATAGGTACAAAATCACTTTTTTTTCTGAAAAATAGTGATTTTGTACTCATGTTTAAAAAAATATATAGTAAAACATTTTTCCAAAAATATAAAATTTGGTTTCCAAGCATATTTTAATACGGAGATCATGTTGAGCAGTTCGGATTGACTGTTTGAAATTTGAAAATGAAAATAAGGATAAAGATTTGAAGTTATTATTTGAATCCTCTGTGTGATAATCTCATTGGATCTGATTTTTTTTCCGGCTCCCTAAATTGGATCCGAGTTTTTTTTTCCATTTAAACCCCACCCTCTCCGGATTACTATAGTTGACATAATTCTAGATTATTAGAGGGGTTTTCTAATATTTTTTTTTCATATTTTGGTTTGTAATTTATGTAAGGAGCAAATTCTCCAGTTAACTCTGTCTAATTTGTTTTCAATAGCACTGCCGCCGAGATTTTTATTAATATCCAAAGTTTAATAGAAATTAATATTTATGCTCAGAAGTCTGGGTTTTCGCCAAAAATGCCCAAGCCGGCCACAAAATGGCCGGCTTACTCGTTTTTTTTTTTTTAGAGACAATATGAAGAGCAAAATAATGAAATCTAACACTAAAAATTCGAATTTTTTGTTTAAATTATTTGTTAGATTACTTCTTTTGATTTATAATTAGCATATTTATACTAAAATACACTAGATTACTTATGTTGAATTACACTATATTACAATAAATTATGTTGAATTACACTAAATTATGTTAAATTATAATAACTTCGCTAATTATGCTGAAATACAGTAAATTACGCTAAACTACGCAAAATTACGCTAAAGTAGACCGATTTTGTGTCATCTTTCATGAATCATAAAAAATAGTAAAAAAATTCGAAAAATAGTAAAAATTGGTATTCTACAAGTTCATTATGTAAGTAATTTACTGAGCTACTTAGATTGAATAATAGAAATAAAAATCTTAATCGGAAACTTCAACTCAAGTTTTGAGGCTCTTCCCTTAGTTTTTTGGCAATTCTGAATTTTGAAATCTAGCATAGCAAGCACGGACGCATGCGTCTTTTCGCAAGCTTTCCGAAAAGTGGTCATTTGCTGAAATCGGACACTCTAGCGCCATTTTATGACCGTTTGAAGTTTCGTCGTCGTTTTTCGCATTTTCAGTGAAGATATCGTCCCTATTCATATGTATTTTAGCGTAATTTACCGTATTTTAGCGTAATGTAATGTAATTTAGTGTAATTTAAATTAATATAGTGTAATTCAACATAATTTCAAGTAATTTAGCGTATTTTAGTATAAATATGCTAATTATATATCAAAAGAAGTAATCTAACAAATAATTTAAACAAAAAAAATTTAAATTTTCAGTGTTAGATTTCATTATCTTGCTCTTCATATTCTCTAAAAAAAAAAAAAGTAAGCCGGCCACAAAATGGCCGTCTTACGCCTCCTAAATCGGCCATTTTGTGGCCACCTTACTCCTCCCCCTAAGCCGGCCATTTTGTGGCCGGCTTACTTTTTTTTTTACGTAAATAATCTTATAAAAAGGCAAGAGGCTTGCTAAGTTCACACATACCGAGGCTCGTCCGCTCTCTGGCTTAAGGTAATATTTTTTTTTTATTATTATTATTTTCTTAATTTTATAGAATAATTAAATTAATTATTAAAAAAATTAAATTTAATTACTAAAAAACCCAAAACCCAAAACCATAAACCATAAACCCAAAACTCTAAACACTAAACCCTAAACACTAAACCCTAAACCCTAAACCCTAAACCCAAAACCCTAAAACCATAAACCCAAAACCCAAAACCCTAAACCCTAAACCCTAAACCCAAAACCCAAAACCCAAATCCCTAACCTGACAATTGTTTACCTGACAATTGTTTACCATTTAGTAACCTGACAGTTGTTTACCAGCACCGTAACCTGACATGTGTTTACCATTTAGTAACCTGACATGTGTTTACCATTTAATAACCTGACAATTGTTTACCATTTTCTAAAGTGTAGTTTGTTTACCATGGCCTTTATTTTATTACACTATGGTGGAAAGATGCTTAGTAATGCACACGTGGCTTATTACAACAAAGATGCAGTTCATTCATTAATGATTCCAGATGATATCTCACTTTTGGAGTTGAAATCCATAGTTTACACACACACTGGTTATAACCCAGAAAGATGGAACTTAGAATTGGCAACCCTACATTGCCATCCCTCTAACGGGAAATGGGTTGTTGCGAAACTTGTAGATGAGAGTACGTGGAGAGGCATGTTCGGTTATTTGAGGTCCCAAGGATTTTTGTAATAGAAATCTATGCCAGAAGAATTCCGGTAGAGCCCGGGGTTGGAAGTTTTGGCTCTGGATCAGCGGCACCACATTATACCACATAACCAGAAACATACAGACCCCTCGTTCCTTTAATCGAACCTGACCCAGAAACATACAATTACGTCACTCCACCAGCACCCCAACGAAGACACTCAATTTCATCCCCACCTAGACCTCATCGAGGCAGACCAAGACACTCAGTTTCATCCCTACCTAGAACCGTAAATGTGGCGCTTTTACCATTACCTCCAGTATCACCTTACCCCAGATCGCAACCTGTCCGGACTTTGAAGATATTAATGAAATGCTGGAGGACGATCTGAGGAGTGGCAAAGGGAAGTGGGTCCGGAGGGTCACGGCGTAGCACAGCTACAAGTCGTTTAGATGCAACTGCTATGTATACCAAAGGAATTGAAGATGCAGTTGCCATAGGAGGAGGAGCGGTTGGGGTGAAAGGGGAGACATCTGGGTTCCAACCGAGGAGGTCAACTACTAGACGTACAATAAGGGCATCTACAAGCCAAGCAGCGCCATCTACAAGCCAAGCAGGGCCATCTGGTAGGTCATCTTCTTTTTCAAACCAAAGCCGTATGGATTTTCCACAAAGTCATCGTCTGAAATTTCATACCAATTAGGCCGTCTACTCCATCCCTCCATCTTACATGTCACACAATTTCAGGGATCACAGCATACTTGAAGATTGTTCTTTTTTCCCTCATTTTTATCTCGATCACTACTTGGCCCTCCTCTCGCTAAGCCACGATTGGCCGACCTACCTCGATTGCTGTTCATCCTTTTGGCCCCTTCAAATATCGGCATTTTCGCCTCAAAAATCACCTTATATTTTTTTCTCTGTCCCTTCCTCCCTTTCTATTTTGTGAGTTGAGTGAATTGTGTGGAGGAGAGAGAAAAAAAGAGTCTTTTTATAGATTATTTATGAAAAAGAAAAAAAATATAGTAAGCCGGCCACAAAATGGCCGGCTTAGGGAGGGCGTAATTGATCAGAGTCAAAATGATGATAAATTACGTAGGGTTTTGGCTTAGATTTTGCATATTATCTCGCACTTATGTTTAATTTATTAGAGAAAAAGGCTACTGTCACCCTTCTTTATGTTTTATTGCAGAGAACATGTTTTGAGACTATTTTACATCAAATGGAGCAAGAATCGGGTCAATCGGATAAGCGACGCTCATCAACTAAGTCTCTGTTACGGCCTGTATTGCCTAATACGGATCCAGCCGGATACGGACCAGGAGATAGCGCAATACGCATTAAACCCTTCAATGATATGGTCTCAATACGGACTGTAACCAAGGAGTCTTTTGGGGAATAACTGCTGACAGCTGTATCCAGATCATGTTTCTTGGCTTCCACTCAACTCCAGACGTCCCTTCACTCCTATATAAGCACCCTAGACAGAATAGTTTAGTATCTTTGTAATTTGGGTTAGATTTGATTAAGTGAGAAAGAGATGAGTGATTGTAACCATGCCGTTCCGCGGCTAAGTTCTTTTCTTAGGGCTAGGCAGTAAACCTTGTTACTCTTGATGCTTTGATATATATATTTTCTGTTGATTATGATTTCTTGTTGTTTAATCGAAATGCTTTTGTGATTTATTATCCCTTCATCTAAATTTGATGATCTAGTTTAGTCTATTAGGGTAGTGACAGTACTTTAATAGTAAGAGAAACTATGTTGCACGAATTAGCCTAGTTGAGATTTATTAGATTATGTGAAGAAAACCTTAGCGGGGAAACTATAAATTGGAACAATAAAACGCGAACCAAGTTCTATCGTTTGCGTAAGATAAATTGCATGTAGTAACTTGTGTATTTAAGAGATCAGTCATTTGCGTGAGATAACTCGCAGTGTCCTATGTAGAATCTCGATGAAAGATCTATCATTCTTGCGTAACATAACTCGCAGTGACCTATGTGGTGTCTTTCATAAAACAACAACAGAAAATCAGACCCGACAGAAGTATATTATCAAAGTGGATTGAGTAGCAATGGTGTGCCGAAACCCTAGAAATTCTCATCTCTATCTTTATTTTAATTACTTCTAATTATTACCAAATTTACAATGATCACAACTTCAACTCTCAATTTTCAAATTTCGTCTAGCCTTTCGAAAGATTATGATTTGATCGCTCAAGACTCTGAACCAATATTTCCTGTGGATCGACTTCGAATATACTACTCGATAGGATTGTGCGTTTGCAGTCCGAACCGATAGCATTTCCGAGTTTATAAATTTTAAAAGAAACATCGCTCTCTTTTGAGTGATCAGTAAGTCGACTATTTTGTGGCCGGCTTGGGCATTTTTGGCGAAAACTCGGAATTCTGAGCATAAATATTAATTTCTATTAAACTTTGGATATTAATAAAAATGTCGGGTGCTCCCGGTGCCATGGCAATACAAAAGTTAGTATCAAAAATGGTTTCACTAATGGGTTAAGGTTCAAAAATTCAAAATTGCTTTGCACTCAATTCAAATTTCTCCTTGATGTGTCTATATTGGCGAGAGTTGAACACATGGTATGCTGATATCATCATCAGATCGTCATCGGCACTGATGTCAGTAATGTACTCTAATCTAGCTCTATCCGCGTGGCAACAGCAAACCTTTTTCTTTTTTAATGTTGAAATGAGTGAAAACTTTGGCCAACAGTTGGCACTTCCTTTTTTTTATATTATTGTTAAAAATTGATAGTGTACGTGACCTACGGTCAATTTGGCAAAAAAAAAATTAGGTGCAGCAGATATATGTGAGTCGATTCAGGAAACTTTTTATTCGTCGTAATTAACAGAAAATAAGAGAGACAAATGGTAAGATTACATTAATATTTATATTAGTAGTAAGATCGGTAGGAATTCTACTGATCTTAACTTCTTCTTTATTAATCTAATGTATAGATGGAGAAAATTCTTATATTTGATTTCTAGTAAAATATGAAAAGTTTTTCAAAAAATAGATAGAATATTTTGATATATCTAAATTTTAAAGTACTTTATCTATTTTAAAAAAATATATATTTTACTATAAAAAAATTAAAAGGAAAAAAGAAAAAAAAACTGGTTTAGATCGGTAAAATTACCGATCTAAACTTTTTTATATTTAAGATCGGTAGAATTCCTACCGATCTTACTGCCAATATAAATATTACTGTACTTTTACTGTTTGTCTATATTCTTTTCTATTAATTACTACCAATAAAAAATTTCCGTCGATTCACCTCATTTTCCGGGATTTTTATTAATATCTAAATTTTAATAGAAATTAATATTTAAGCTCAGATTTCCAGATTTCGCCAAAAATGCCCAAACCGGCCACAAAATGGCCGGCTTGCGCTCCCTCCTAACCCGGCCATTTTGTGGCCGGCTTACTCCTTTTTTTTTTTTACACAAACTATTTTCTTCTTGTATATAGTGTAATTTTATTTTGTTATTGTATTGTAATATTATTTTCTTAACTATTTTTTTAGGTACTTATGTCACTCACACCGACTCAATGTATTTCGGGATGCGCCAATTGGTGTGACTTTAATCTTTAAAGCTTATTTTTGCTGTTTAACGCACTTATTCAATTGTTTAAATATTTTTCTGTTTATTTTTTATGTTGTACTATTATTTTAATGTTGTAATATTTTCTGTTTAGCATTATCATGATAATTTATTTTATCTGTAAAATATAAAAATAGTACCATAAAAGCACACATACAAAAAAAACCGGAATATAGAATAATCCAAATATACCAAATATAAATAGTACAAAACTAGCAACGATACAGCTAAAACGGAAAGGGAGACCATCGCTGAGGCGATACTCCGGCGTTCGCCTGGCGCTCGCGCGGCCAGGCTCTGTCTCTCTCGGTCATCATACTAGTATCGGCGGACCTGAGTATCTGCTCGACGGTATCCCATCTGGCATCACCCGTAGAGATTGTCGATACTGGCAGAGGTGTACCGAAGATAGATGCGGCGAACCCAGTCCCAAAGGTAGGCTGAATATGAGACCCGCTACCACTAGCCTCTCCATCATGCGGCATCTCTGTGCCATATCGGGGTACTGGCGATGCCGATGATAGGTGTAAATTATATACACCGTCAATCTAGTTTTTATCATAAAATAACACCAAATATCTTGTATTTTGAATATAAAATGAATAGAATACACCTAGAATCAAGTTACTGCGTTCGCTCGACTTTACAATGCAGGAAACGATGAAAAATGAAGAAAAAGACTCCCAGTGCGGACGCACTCACTCCCAGTGCGGACGCACTCAGTACTTAGATAAATTTTCAGCATCGCAGAACTTCACAGAAAAAAGTTCGAGCCTAATACGTCCGCAGTCACCTCCAGTGCGGGTGGGGTCATCTGCACTCACTACTTAGCCGATTTTTGCAACTTTCAGATTCTTCGGGAAAACAAAAAATTCCAAGGCCAGTGCGGACGCACTCAGGAAAATACGCAGAAAATCCAGAGAAGGAAACTTGGAAAAAGGAAAGTTGGAGCCAGTGCGACTCAGACCACCCGCACTCACCACCAGTGCGGATGCACTGGACCCGCAGACAGCCAGAAATTCACATTTTCAACAGGTTTTCTAATTTTGGCACATCAAGGACACGTTTTCAAAGGCCAAAATTAGACATGGCAGTCTGAGGAGTGCACCCACTAACTCCACTTCTAGCTTCTAAATTGGGCATGGTCTTTGGCTATAAAAGAGGAAGAATTTCATCTCTCTGTCATCCACTATTACATATCCATTTTCCACAATTGAGAAAGAGATCTGCAGAAATTCTCGAAGTTCTGAAGGCTTTTCAAGGAAGGAGAAGAAGAAGATTCGAGCAAGGAGTCGGCAAGATCGATGTTTTTGATCTAAAAAAGGGTGTAATCATTTCTTTATTTTATTTCTTATTGTTTTTGTCAAACTTTGTTATGGATCTCTCCAAGAGAGAGTAGTTCTCTTTCTAGGGGTTTAAGTCAATCCATGAACTTGTTTAATTCTAGCTTATTCGGATATTTGTTTTTATTATGATTGTTTTATCGGATTTGATTGTTAATTTCTGTGATTATCATTTGTGCTAATTACATAGTTTAGTACTTGAATTTGACAAGTCCTGCTTTGGATTCGAAAGAACCAAAGTAGTTAGGATGGGATATGAGAGTACCAAATTATGAGCATAAATACCTTAGGTTTTGGATTAGAATCGACCGTAATTTGATATCCAAACTGGAACTATAGGAATTAAGGTTAGGGTTTGATGAATGACTTAATCGTGAAGGTAAATCTCTAATTAGGACCCCTTGAATTGAATTGCATATTGGTATGAAGGACTTAATCGTGAAGTACCAATATTTGAGGATATGATAGGCTAACATCAAGCTTCATGGTCTAGGTGATCTAGGCACGTTATTTAATCACGGATGTGATCCTGGATAACATTTTAGGTTAGAAACCTCATCAAATCAAACATGAATTCAAACAAACCGAATATATAGAATTAGCAAGGAATTGTAGACCGAATGCCCCTAGATCTCCTCAAACTTGAAAACAAACCAATCTTTTTTTTCTTTATTTTATTTATATTTATTGTTTGAAACTCCTCTCTTCTGGGTATTGAACCCAAACTTAGGATTTTAGAACAAAACCCCCCTTTTTACTTTTATTGTTTAATTTTAGAAGTAATTTTCTCTGTTAAAAAATGGTATTTCCCTATCTCCCTGCGGATCGATACCTAAATACCACAATTGATAGGTTGTGCGCTTGCAACTAACCTATTCATTGAGTACGAAGGTTTATAAATATTAAATGCAAAAAGAGTACAAATATCCTATCTCTAAAATACTCAACAGCCGACATGAAATCATCCTCGTATACCCCGAAGTCATAGAGAATGTACGAGAGGGACTCGAGATCAGTAGTATCGGTCTCCTCAAGCAGTGGCTGTGGCGGCATCTCTACCGGACCCTGCAATCATACACATAATTCAGTAAATTTGATCTGAATGAAGAAATTTATTAAATCCTGAAAGATACTGAAGTATGACATACCTGAGTCTGAACCGGACGTCCATACTCGTCGTACCATGCCGTCCACCCAGTGTTGAACAATACCGAACGATGGTAGTCCCACTCTGGATGCGAATTGGGGGAAGATGGCCTCTAATGTGCTATGATCGGGCCCGGGTCGGGCCCGGGTCGGGCTCGGTCGGATCTATCTCACGCCAGTTGATGTTCTCTCCAGCGTCTCGCAGCATCGTGACGATCTTCCCACCGTGCCCGGCATTCTCAACCCAATTTGCATATTTTTTAGGATGCGGTACCCAATATATCGCTAGTTCTTCTTTCCCATCACGGCGATCCCATGAGCGCACTCCTTGATCGAAGACAAAAGCTGAAAAAATTATTTTGTCAGATCAAACTTTGATGAACTATTAAGTTAGGGAAAAACTATGTAGTTTTAGGTGCATTACCTGGCGAGCCCAGTTGATGCCATTGGGATGGTAACCATCATTAGTTTTGATCATGTAGCGGAGATGGGCACCGTAATCGCCCTACAGATAGACACTGGCCATGCAGATCTGCCTGTACCAAGTATCGTACCTTAACTGGGGGTCTCCCTGGGTCTGAATGATTGCATCTGGCTCATGATAGAAGTCAAGATACTGAGGATCCTGCGTTGTACCGTAGTAGTCTGAAAAATGGGTACTCCAGTCCCGGTCCATTCGCCCTCGGTGGTTCATCTGTAAGGTACTGATCAGCTCGTCCACTACTGGACGACGGGTAGACTGTGCTCTACGCATCTTGATGTAAAAAATAACCTAAAATAGGCCAATTGTCTTTAAAACATGCTAAAACAGGCTACAATAATCTAACTTCGGTTACAATAACCTAAAATATGTTACAATAGGCTTCAATAACCTAATTTCGGTAAAATATGCTAAAAACGGCCAAAATAGGTTTAATTCTGCTTAAACATGCTAAAATAGATCAATTGCGGTTACAATAACCTAAAATATGCTACAATAGGCTTCAATAACCTAATTTCGGTAAAATATGCTACAAACAACCAAAATAGGCTTAATTCTGCTTAAACATGCTACAATAGGTCAATTGCGATTACAATAACCTAAAACATGCTAAAACAGGCTACAATAACCTAATTTCGGTAAAATATGCTAACAAGGTACAAAAAAAGTGTTAACTCTGCTTAAAATGCTAAAATGGGTCAAATTGCGCCTGAAATAACCTAATTGCGATTAAAATAACCTTAAATATGCTACAATAGCCTAATTTCGGTAAAATATGCTCAAATGTTCTAATCTTGTAATTATCCTAAATTCAGCTAAATTACGCTTAATTAGCCTAATTATGTTAAGAAAGCCAAAATACCCTAAAATATGGTCAACTGTGCTAATTACACTAAATTACAACAAATTACTCTAAATCCTAAACCCTAAAACCTAAGTCCTATTAAATAAATTTAAATTTAAATTAGATAAAAAAAATTATCTTAAAGAAGAGAAGAAATTCGGTTGAGAGATGAGGGAGTTGTGAGGAGAAGAGAGAGAAAAGGAGTATATATAGGGTAAAATTGGGGTTTAAGAAAAAAAAAAAAGGGTAAGCCGGCCACAAAATGGTCGACTTAGTGGGGAGCGTAAGCCGGCCATTTTATGGTCGGCTTGGGCATTTTTGGCGAAAACCTGAAAATCTGGACATAAATATTAATTTCTATTAAACTTTGGATATTAATAAAAATGTCGGGCACCGCCGCAACAGTGTCTTTAGATTTTGCCAAGAAAAGTCTGAATTTCACAATCAAATCCATATTGTGGAATTCCTATAGACATTGTCCTCCAATAATTTCTCAGAAATACAACAACATAAGAATTTTATATTTCTTTTAAGAAAAGAAGTACTGGCAAACCTTGAGCAGGAAGTAAATATTCAATAAGAAATTCAAATAAAAAAATAAACATAAAAAAGTTCAACAAAAATAAGTTTAGACGAGCTGGATCACTCAAATTATAGTTGTGCATAGAGTGGGAAAAATGGCATGCGTGTCGGTTACGTGCCGTGACTCGCGTGTCCCGTGCCGTGATTATTTTTTGAAAATTTGGCATGGCACGTCACGCGAAAGATATAGTCACGGTACGGCACGACACATGGTCACACGAGTCACGCGTAATTAGGACCGTTAGATCTTGATCAAATGGTGAATCTTGAATAAACTAACTTAAATTATGATAAAATAGTCACGCAAGTCATGCGAGTCACATTTGATCACGACACGTTTGGACACGGCGTGACTATTCACGTGCCGTAACCACTTCTTTACCTTTTGATTATGGCACGACACGTACGGCATATGAAAAATTAACTTGGTCACGACAGGACACGACACGAGACCAAAATCACAACGTGTTAGTCACGGCACGGCACATTTTTCCCCTGTAGTTGGGCATGTTTAATTATTACAATTTTTGGGGATATTTTATAATCATAATTATTTTGTCATATGCACACAGATACTGTATTCCACCAAGCCTCATGGGAGGAATCTTAAATATGAGTTCCGAAGTGCTTCATTTTCAAGTGATATCTACTTGTAATCCTACCAAGTTTTAAACATACAACTTTTTTACATTAATTTAAGATAATGATGAGAGCAGTCACAGTCGCCAGGAACTAGAACTAAAGTCGTAGAAAGTAGTACTAAAGTCACGTGGCTTTATTTGTCCAACAGTTGTAGAAACTAGAACTAAAGTCGATTTGTGCATTACCTGATAATGCAAAAAAAAAGATTAGCTCTTTTTGCTTATTAGGGACCCACGCGATCTCTTCAAAATGGCTAATAATAGCATCGTTTCATATGATGTATATAATTATATTTTAATTTTGGAGTCCGGCTATGGTATCATGAGTCCGAATCTGCTGCGATTCCGAGATGAATTGCAGAATTCTGAAATTCTGAAATCAACAGTTCAACTTTTTCGTGCGCGGATAAAAAAAATCTCAGAAATATTCTTGAAAAAATAAATTTTCATGCACGTATCTCGAGAAAGACCAACCGTTGAGATCGGATCACAGGGTCCTGTGATTCTCAGCAGATTTATTTTCATGGTATCATACAACTTTGAATCAATTTATTTGTTTTTAAAGTTTAAATAGTCTGATTAGAATCATTTAACATAATCTCCATATAAAAAATGAACTTGCAAATTAAATTTTATATTTTTTTATATTTTTTTGGATAAGTAAAAATTATTTGATCTAACAATTACATACCATTCAAAAGTAGAAATAAAAAATTTGATCTGCAAGTAGTGATCAAGCTGAAAGGCTTTTCATTCAGACTGTCAAACTGTTACATTGTCTCTGTTACATATTTTGAAAGGAATGAAAAGGTTAAAACGACCGTTCCTGTGGGGCCCTCATATTTTTCTCTCATGCGGTCATGCCAGGGTTGGCCGAATCCGTATCCTCCCAGGTACCTGACTCAATCAAATTATAAACGAACGGTCCAGATTAATCTCAGTTGGACCAAAGTCAATCCAGTGCCTATCTATATATCTAATGCTTGATCCTCATCTACAGTGTCGTGAATAATAAGGCCGACAACTGGGTCCCAATTTTCAGCAGAACGCTCCTTCCAGCCTTTCTTGCTTCTGCGAAAGTTCATCGCTCCATATTTCTCCTTCTCCTTCTTCCTCCGTCTGTCTTTCCTCTTGCAAAAACCCTAGCTGGTAGCCTGGTAGGACAACCCCCTCTCCTTCGATCTCGATTCCTCTTCCCCAGACGCTGCTCTCTGGCGTTTCCTCACCACACCCACAACTAGCGCCTCCCCCTCATCTCTTTCGCAAGCTCCCTCAATCTCGATCTCCTCTCTTCAGTTCCGCGTCTCTTCCAGCCAACTGCTCCAGCGACTTTACCTTTCTTTTCTCTTCCAGTCGGCTTCTCGGAGGTTAGCTTCTTCATTTTACTCTCTCTTTAATTTGGTGATTTTATCTTTCCCCTTCTTCTTTTTTTAAACGTAGCGTACTTTTTCCATAATACACTGTACTAGTCAGAAAGAAATGTTGGGTATGAGTTGCATCTTTGAGATATTTTTTGTGGTATTTGCACAAAAAGGACCACTAATAGCAATAATAGATAAGATAATAACTTTGCCATGCGAAGCATGATTCAGTCTGTTCCAATTTTGAGCCCATAATCCATCTGTTGAAAATATGGAACCTCCAATTAAAGTTCGTTTATTGTTAAACAAAATGTCACTGACGGATGTTTTTTTCTGGCAGGAACCAGAAAACATTTCAGTCTAAAAAGACTGCTCTGTTAAAATATTTACCCTCCTTTATTCCTCTTCCTCTTTAAGTGGCCAAGTCCCAATTTATTACATTTTTGCTATTATAAAAGTGGCTGCTCCATCCAAGAAAATTCACAAGCCACGAGCAAAACCTGCAAATAAAGGAAAACGAAAAGAAATCATAAAGGTGTAAAGAAGCTCTACATGTCGAGGATCGCTCTCAAGTTAATTAGCTCTTTTTTCTTTTCCATCTAATTTTCCTTTATTTTTCTATTTTCTCAAGTAAGGTATTGTCTTCTTTTTCAACTTGCTTAATTAATGGTACTTACACTTGCTTGTGTGTGTGCGTGAACAGAAAGAAGGTTTTCAATAATTCCAACAATAGAACTATTAATTGTTCATAATTATGTAACTGAGCGTAATAAGTTCCATTTCAATCCCTTTGTGAACTAATTATAGTACATGATGCTTTCACCAAATTTTGCATTAGGTTGAAGGGGAATAAAGCGGCCTTGGATGTGTTGGCCAAATCATATTTTAATAGGACCCGACAGCATAAACTCTTCTCTACTAATTCACAGTCAGGAAGGTAGCATTTTTAATTTTTCCTTTCTTTTCTCTGTCAGGCAGAAATTTTCTCAACAGCTACATTTTTCACCTGCCTTGTTTATCAATGTCAAATTCTTTTATCAAAACAAAGCACACAATTTCATTACTGCATTTAATTATTGTTTGAACTCTTTCTTTTCTACATATATGTTTGTGCTGCATGCCATAGGCTAATATAGTTGCAATTTTGCACAAATTCAGGCTAGCAGGAAAAATTGCTCTGATAACTGGTGCAGCCAGTGGAATCGGCAAAGCAGCTGCCATCAAATTCATAGAAAATGGTGCAAAAGTTCTCCTTGCAGATGTGCAAGATCATTTAGGCAAATCAATTGCAAATGATCTTGGCCCAAATGCCATGTTTATTCACTGTGATGTCACAAATGAAGAAGAAATCTCCAGCGCAGTAGATCATATTGTGGACCGGTATGGACGGCTTGATGTGATGTATAACAATGCTGGCACTGCTGGGACATTGGCACCAACTATAATTGATTTGGAGCTTGCGGGATTTGATCGGACCATGGCAGTTAATGTCCGTTCAATAGTTGCTGGGATCAAGCATGCTTCTCGCGTAATGATCCCGTGCCAAGCTGGAAGTATCATTTGCACAGCCAGCACAGCAGGTTAGTTGTATTTGGAATTCTCTTAATTAATTGGTTGTATTAGAATGGCTATTTAGTACTTGGTTGGGCTAACTGATCACAATAAGTAAATAATTGATCATATTTTGATTGACTGTTTATTTGGTATTTTCACATTGAATTTTTGCAGTAATGACTGGTACCTCGTATACAAAGTAGTGGTATCCTACTTGATTTAAGGTACCAACCAGTACAGTTTGATATTTATCATATGCATGCTTACATTGAAAGCTTGTTGCCACCGTAAAACAAATTAGCGTAGAACAGGAGGTATGATTTGTCAGAAAGATGTACATATTTTCTCAGTGTAACTACAAAAAAAATTAAAATTAATTTGTAGATTGGTCAATTTAACGTCAATAGGTTTGCTCGGAGGCATAGCACCCCATGACTATGCAGTGTCAAAGGCTGCTGTGATGGGCTTGGTAAGATCAACAGCAGCAGAACTAAGCCAACATGGTATTCGAGTGAATTGCATATCGCCGCATGCAACACCTACGTTATTGAGTGTAAATGGCTACAAGAAGCTTTTGAATATTGATGATGTGAAAATAGTTGCTGAGATGATACACAATATGTGGGAATTCAAGGGGGCCAGATGTGACGCAGCTGATATTGCTGACGCCGCTGTCTACCTGGCTTCAGATGATGCAAAATATATCAATGGGCATAACCTTGTGGTGGATGGTGGTTTTACCTCTTTCAAAAGGTTGAATCCTACCCCACCTTGATTCTCTTTCTTTGGGTGCTTTTGAGGAGTTGGCAAGTTTGTTGTTTATTTGAACTTCCTACTCAAGGTTTACCAGTACTTCTTTTCTTAAAAAATATATATAAAACTCTTATGCTGTTGTGTTTCTCAGAAGTTATTAGACAAAATTGCAAAGTAAGATTCTTGTTTTAGTTCTCAGAATTTTGGAGAGAATACTTAATAATTAGAGCAAGTGAGAACTTGTAAAACCATTTCGGTCCAGAGAGATTTTCAGATTTTCTGTGGCCGCTGGTATGAAAACCTGTAAAACCACTTCGGGCTGAATTGCCATTTCGGTCCCAAAAAAAAAAATTCGGACCGAAATGGTATTTCAGTTCTTATGATTTTTGTAAGAAAATAAAAATAAATAATCATAGGTTTCATAAAATTCTTTTTTTTATTATGGTTTATAAAATAAATTCGGGATTTGAAGGGGATTTGAACAGGCGCATAGAAATGAACACGTGTGTGTGTATCCTCTCATTGGCGAGATATTATTCCAGTGATTCTTAAAAAGAACATGTTGTGGGGTCCAGAAGTAAGACCAAAAAGGATAAACCTCACCGGGTATGTATGTATTCGGGCTTTCAAACTCTGGTACCTATGTTGCATGGATACGGGTACGAGTATTGTATCGGATATGATACAGATACGGTGATACGGCAATTTTTAAAAATCAAGGATACGATACGTCTATTATATTATATTATTAGTTCAACACTTGTATTATATAAATTAAATATCAATTCAAAACAAAACAAAAAATATATATATCAAAAGTTTTGGATATACATTAAATATAAACGCTACTAGATTATAACATCAAATTTGAAGTAGTGTAGTGGTTAAGGTCTTTAGAGTTCATAGCAAAGATTTCATGTTCGATTCTGCCATGGAGCGCTAGAAAAAAAAGTTTTTGGCGTGGTGCACAGGGAGTCAGCGACTGCGCGGTGTATGGTGGACCATGCGCGGTTCACGGTATCCATTCCGTATCCAGACGTGTCAGAGCAGTATTCAGGCCGTATCCAGACAAGTCAGAGCGTATCGAAGACCGTATCAAAGGATTAAGGATACGCCAGCTAGCGTATCCGATACCGATACGGTGCCTAAACTGAAGTATCCGTGCAACATAGTCTGGTACTAATTTGCGTGTCATTCCTTTGTTCAACGTTATTCCTTTTAACAATGATGCTGACAGTTTGTAATAATTATCTTTTTTGTTATTATGTCCCGTCTTGATCCTTGTTATTTTTTTTTACCAAGGAACTTTATGCTAAGGCATATTGTGATCTTGATCTAATTTTTTTAGATCATTAATACTGGTTAAAAAATTTATGTTTAACTTTTTTTGCCAACAAATCTTCTGACAAATATAAATTGGATGATTTTTAATGTTATATAAGTTAATCATGGATTGAAGATATCCATCTTATATGAGGAGGGTTCAAATGCCTCATGTTTTTCGGACTTCACATTCTTATCTCCGTTTTTAAAGTCCAAACAGTTGATATGAACAGCTCAACATGATCTACAAATTAAAATATGTTTTGAGACCAAATTTTATATTTTTGAATTTTTTTACTATTTTTTAAACAATGATTTTCTACATATCTTAAAAAATAGTAAAATTTGTTCTCCAAGCACATTTTAATATGGAGAGCATGTGGAGTGATTCGAATCGACTGTTTGGACTTTGAAATTGAAGATAATCTGTGTGTGATAATCTCATTGGATGTGAATTTTTTTTTTCCCACTCTGGATTACTATAGTTGACATAATTGTAGTCTTGTAGATTATTAGACAGATTTTCTAATTTTTTTCATATTTTGGTTTGCAATTTATGTAAGGAGCAAATTCATATAGTGGAATTCCTATAGACATTGTCCCAGTTACTTCTGAGAAACACAACAGCATAAGAATTTCATATTTTTTCTTTAAAAAAAAAAGATACTGGCAAACCTTGAGCAGGAAGTAAATATTCAATAAGAAATTCAAATAAAAAGTGTGCAACAAATTAACTTGCCAACTCCTCAAAAACCCCCAAAGAAAGAGAATCAAGGTGGAGTAACATTCAACCTTTTGAAAGAGGTAAAACCACCATCCACCACAAGGTTATGCCCGCTGATATATTTCGCATCATCTGAAGCCAGGTAGACAGCGGCGTCAGCAATATCAGCTGCGTCACATCTGGCCCCCTTGAATTCCCACATATTGTGCGTCATCTCAGCAACTTTTTTCTCATCACTAATATTCAAAATATTTTTGAAGAAGTCTACACCCATTGACGTAGGTGTTGCATGCGGCGATATGCAATTCACTCGAATACCATGTTGGCTTAGTTCTGCTGCTGTTGATTTTACCAAGCCGATCACAGCAGCCTTTGACACTGCATAGTCATGGGGTGCTATGCCTCCAAGCAAACCTATTGATTTTAATATTTTTTGTAGTTACACTGAGAAAATATGTACATCTTTCTGACAAATCATATATCCCTCCTGTTCTACGCTAATTTGTTTTACGGTGGCATACAAGCTTTCAATGTAAGCATGCATATGATTTCGGTACTGTGGGCACAATCAGGCCCAAAGATCACTGTACTGGTTGCTACCTGAAATCAAGTAGATACTACTTTGTATACAAGGTACCCAGTCATTACTTCAAAAATTCAATGAGAAAATGCCCAATAAACAGTCAATCAAAAAATGATCAATTATTTACTTATTCTGATCAGTTAGCCCTACCAAGTACTAAATAGCCATTCTTATACAACCAATTAATTAAGAGAGTTCCAAATACAACTAACCTCCTGTGCTGCCTGTGCAAATGATACTTCCAGCTTGGCACGGGATCATTACGCGAGAAGCATGCTTGATCCCAGCAACCATCGAACGGACATTAACTGCCATGGTCCGATCAAATCCCGCAAGCTCCAAATCAATTATAGTTGGTGCACATGTCCCAATAATGCCAGCATTGTTATACATTACATCAAGCCGTCCATACCGGCCCACAACATGATCAACTGCGCTGGAGATTTCTTCCTCATTAGTGACGTCACAGTGCATAAAGATGGCATTTGGGCCAAGATCATTTGCAATTGATTTGCCTAAATGATCTTGCACATCTGCAAGGAGAACTTTTGCACCATTTTCTATGAATTTGATGGCAGCTGCTTTGCCGATTCCACTGGCTGCACCAGTTATCAGAGCAATTTTTCCTGCTAGCCTGAATTTGTGCAAAATTGCAACTATATTAGCCTATGGCATGCAACACAAGCTTACATATATGTAGAAAACAAAGAGTTCAAACAATAATTAAATGCAGTAATGAAATTGTGTGCTTTGTTTTGATAAAAGAATTTGGCATTGATAAACAAGGCAGGTGAAAAATGTAGCTTATGAGAAAATTTCTGCCTGACAGAGAAAAGAAAGGAAAATTTAAAAATGCTACCTTCCTGACTGTGAATTAGTAGAGAAGAGTTTATGCTGTTGGAGCCTAGTAAAATTTGATTTGGCCAACACATCCAAGGCTGCTTTATTCCCCTTCAACCTAATGCAAAATTTGGCGAAAGCATCATGTACAATAATTTTTTTTTTGAAGGTCAGTGGCTTTAATCATGCACAACAATTAGTTCATAAAGGATTTAGATGGAACTTATTACGCTCAGTTACATAATTATGGAAAAATGATTGCGTTTTGTTTCAAGTGTGAGGTGTTTTTAGGTTTTACCAGATAGGACACAACTATTCAACTTTACCAGCAAACTACTGTTAGATGAATAATTTGGCCATTAAGGCTGTTCTTTGCAGGAAAAGAAAGAAAGACAATCATCTTTTCTTTTCTTTTCACAATTTTTTTAGCAGTTGAGAAATAACAATTAATAGTTCTATTGTTGGAATTCGACTTCGCAAGATTTTCAAAAAAAAAAAAAAAAGTTCTGTTGGAATTATTGAAAACCTTCTTCCTGTTCACACGCACACACACAAGCAAGTGTGAGTACCATTAAATAACCAAGTTGAAAAAGAAGATAGAAAAATAAAGGAAAATTAGATGGAAAAGGAAAAAAAAGAGCTAATTAACTTGAGAGTAATCCTCGACATGTAGAGCTTCTTTACACCTTTATGATTTCTTTTCGTTTCCTTTCTTCGCAGGTTTTGCGCGTGGCTTGTCAATTTTCTTGGATGGAGCAGCCACTCAATTCTAATCTACGAGACTACGACCCAATTGAAAACGATAGATTTTGTTTTATTTGGCCTATTTTGTTTCCTTCTGCGATCAATATGAAATTGTATGTGCAAATATTTTTCCCGTTATAAATGTCAATTTTAATAGAATTTGTATTTACAAAATAAACAAAAACAACAACATCGACATTATTTTTTTTCTAGAGTTTGAACTACATTCAATAATTCGGATTAAATTTTTTTTTTTTCACTAACACACCAAGAAATATTTTTATATTTGTTTAACTACAATAAATCCGGACTAAAAAATGTTTTGTGGTCCTTCTAGACATCTAAATTTTAATATAATTCAACTATTTTGTTTGGCAGCTTTCTAGTACATTTAAATTTAAGATACTTTGTCTATTTTTCTAAAATTGTTTTTAGAAAAAAATATTAAAATATTCAAAAAATCACGCCTCCACTGAACCAGGGTCCGGATCCCCTAAAGTAATCCAATCTTTGGGGTTTGGATCGAGACTGTTTGATTCGAATTCGTCGCTCGGGATCGTTTCGGGATTCGAATTCATCGTCGGAATGTGTGCGCTCACTTCGGAGATGGATTTTCACAGATTCGAATTGGACGGTCTCAATCCGAAATCCAAAAATTGAGTTACTTCACTGGATCCGAATTCACCGAACCATCGGTGGAGGGATATAGAGGGATTTGCTCCACAACTGGGTCAGAAATTGGCTCCAATGAAGGACCAAATCCATTTCTTCCTCCACCGAAGCACTGGTTCGGTGGACTTGTTTTTTTTGTGATTTCGTTTAATCTATTTTTTTGTTCTATTTAAAAGAAAAATCATCCAAGAGTAGTCCACTTGTTGATATTATTTTGGTATTGTTAAAACAGATATAATGCAAAGGAGGCGCAAAATACTTGAGTTAAAATAATTAAAAAGGTGAGCCCCAGTTTTCCTCTCTCTCCTCCCTCTCAATTGTAGAATAGTGGTATCACATGTAGTTAAAAATAATATGACAGAGCGAATTTATAGCAGATAATGCTAATACTAAATCCGTATTCATCTTTTCATGAGTTGATATGAATATGAAACGGATACAGATAGTAAAAAGATATTCACATTTAAAACCAAATTCTCTTTAAATGGAGATACATATATATACGTAGCAGATAATCCACATATACGGATACAAAACGAATAATTGTCAGAAATTGAGCTTATATGAACTTTACGATACAAATACTAATTAACAATATTAAAATATGAAGACAAAATATCAACTGAACGAGTTTATCGTTTGGTTGAAAAAAAAAAATGTAAACAACATTTAAATTTATTTGATAGAGAAAATAAATTTAGACTTAAATTATGTGTGCATTATGAAAACAACATTTAAATTTAAATTTAAATTTAGATTTGAATTGATGGTTGAATTGCACTATTGATTTAGAATAGTGTTATTGATGCATATGTAGAATAGTGTGTCACCATATATTTTAAATTGGTTCCAAGTAGGAAAGCTATGAAATCAAGTCCCAAAACACATTAAAATTTGATTTATACGATATAACAAGTATTATAATTTATGAATTTGTACCTGGAAAATTTTAACTGTTGTAAAATATTAATTAATTAATTTAATTTAAAACATCCCTTGCTAATCGTTTACTTTATTCCATTTGGATTCTGGAATTATCTCAACCGTTTATCTTTATTCTGCACGAATCTTAAAGTTCACCCCTCTTTGAATCTTCTCCTCCTCTCTCTGTCGGTGAGCCCATCCCCATCCCCAAACCCTCCCCCTTTCTCTTTCGCTTACAGGGAGCGCCATCCCTCTCCCTCTCTGTCGCTGGCCCCCCTACCCCTCTAACCCGTTAACCCGAACCCTTAACCCCAGCCCCTCTCCATTCAAGCCCCAGCGCACCCCTCTCTTCTCTCGCTGACCCCAGACCCCACTATGTCCCTTCCTCTCTCTTTCGTTGCTTCCTGGAGAAGGAAGTGGAGAAGACCTGCTCCCGCTATTTCTCTTTCATGGTTGCGTTTTTCTTTGCCCGACATCTGCTCTGTTAATATTTACCCTCAGTTCTTCCTCTTCCTACCAAGTGGCCAACTCCCAATTTATTATATTTTTGCTATTATAGAAGTGGCTGCTCCATCCAAGAAAATTGACACGAGCAAAACCTGCAGAGAAAGGAAACGAAAAGAAATCAGAAAGGTGTAAAGAAGCTCTACATGTCGAGGATTGCTCTCAAGTTAATTATCTCTTTTTTTCCTTTTCCATCTAATTTTCCTTTATTTTTCTATCTTCTTCTTCAACTTGGTTATTTAATGGTACTCACACTTGCTTGTCTGTGTGCGTGTGAACAGAAAGAAGGTTTTCAATAATTCCAACAGAACTTTTTTTTTTTTTTTGAAAATCTTGCGAAGTCAAATTCCAACAATAGAACTATTAATTGTTATTTCTCAACTGCTAAAAAAATTGTGAAAAGAAAAGAAAAGATGATTGTCTTTCTTTCTTTTCCTGCAAAGAACAGCCTTAATGGCCAAATTATTCAACTAACAGTAGTTTGCTGGTAAAGTTGAATAGTTGTGTCCTATCTGGTAAAACCTAAAAACACTTCACACTTGAAACAAAACGCAATCATTTTTCCATAATTATGTAACTGAGCGTAATAAGTTCCATCTCAATCCTTTATGAACTAATTGTTGTACATGATTAAAGCCACTAACCTTCAAAAAAAAATTATTGTACATGATGCTTTCGCCAAATTTTGCATTAGGTTGAAGGGGAATAAAGCGGCCTTGGATGTGTTGGCCAAATCAAATTTTAATAGGCTCCAACAGCATAAACTCTTCTCTACTAATTCACAGTCAGGAAGGTAGCATTTTTAATTTTTCCTTTCTTTTCTCTGTCAGGCAGAAATTTTCTCATTAGCTACATTTTTCACCTGCCTTGTTTATCAATGCCAAATTCTTTTATCAAAACAAAGCACACAATTTCATTCCTGCATTTAATTATTGTTTGATTTCTTTCTTTTCTACATATATGTAAGCTTGTGTTGCATGATATAGGCTAAGAGTGAGGCTATGGTGCTATGCATAGCACGGATGGCTAGTGTACTACGGCTCAATATGGTACTTTTTAAAATCCTAACGGTCGATCCGAACCGTTCAATGTGATATCCATATGAATATGTACTTGCAAACTAAATTTTATATTTTTTTGAATTTTTTTACTATTTTTTTAGATAAGTAGAAAAATCAGTGTTTTCTGAAAATTCTGGACCATCAAAATTCTACCTATCTAAAAAAATAGTAAAAAAATTCGAAAAAATATAAAATTTAGTTTGCAAGTACATATTCATATGGTTATCACATTGAACGGTTCGGATCGACCGTTAGGATTTTAAAAAGTACCATATTGAGCCGTAGTACACTAGCCATCCGTGCTATGCATAGCACCATAGCCTCACTCTATAGGCTAATATAGTTGCAATTTTGCACAAATTCAGGCTAGCAGGAAAAATTGCTCTGATAACTGGTGCAGCCAGTGGAATCGGCAAAGCAACTGCCATCAAATTTATAGAAAATGGTGCAAAAGTTCTCCTTGCAGATGTGAAAGATCATTTAGGCAAATCAATTGCAAATGATCTTGGCCCAAATGCCATCTTTATGCACTGTGACGTCACTAATGAGGAAGAAATCTCCAGCGCAATTGATCATGTTGTGGGCCGGTATGGACGGCTTGATGTAATGTATAACAATGCTGGCATTATTGGGACATGTGCACCAACTATAATTGATTTGGAGCTTGCGGGATTTGATCGGACCATGGCAGTTAATGTCCGTTCGATGGTTGCTGGGATCAAGCATGCTTCTCGCGTAATGATCCCGTGCCAAGCTGGAAGTATCATTTGCACAGCCAGCATAGCAGGTTAGTTGTATTTGGAATTTTCTTAATTAATTTGTTGTATAAGAATGGCTATTTAGTACTTGGTAGGGCTAACTGATCAGAATAAGTAAATAATTGATCATTTTTTGGTTGACTGTTTATTGGGCATTTTCTCATTGAATTTTTGCAGTAATGACTGGGTACCTTGTATACAAAGTAGTATCTACTTGATTTCAGGTAGCAACCAGTACAGTGATCTTTGGGCCTGATCGTGCCCACAGTACCGAAATCATATGCATGCTTATATTGAAAGCTTGTATGTCACCATAAAACAAATTAGCTTAGAACAGGAGGTATGATTTGTCTGAAAGATGTACATATTTTCTCAGTG
Organism: Carex littledalei; assembly: GCA_011114355.1. Taxonomy (NCBI): domain Eukaryota; kingdom Viridiplantae; phylum Streptophyta; class Magnoliopsida; order Poales; family Cyperaceae; genus Carex; species Carex littledalei. The sequence goes on along the minus strand of CM022083.1, from coordinate 15,134,182 downwards.
TAACTACAAAAAAAATTTAAAATTAATTTGTTGATTGGTCAATTTAACGTTAATAGGTTTGCTTGGAGGCATAGCAGCCCATGACTATACAGTGTCAAAGGCTGCTGTAATTGGCTTGGTAAAATCAACAGCAGCAGAACTAAGCCAACATGGTATTCGAGTGAATTGCATATCGCCGCATGCAACACCTACGTTATTGAGTGTAAACTACTTCAAAAAGATTTTGAATATTAATGATGAGAAAAAAGTTGCTGAGACGATGCACAATATGTGGGAATTCAAGGGGGCCAGATGTGATGCAGCTGATATTGCTGACGCCGCTGTCTACTTGGCTTCAGATGATGCGAAATATATCAGCGGGCATAACCTTGTGGTGGATGGTGGTTTTACCTCTTTCAAAAGGTTGAATTTTACTCCATCACCTTGATTCTCTTTCTTTGGGGGGTTTTGAGGAGTTGGCAAGTTAATTTGTTGCACTCTTTTTATTTGAATTTCTTATTGAATATTTACTTCCTGCTCAAGGTTTGCCAGTATTTTTTTTTAAAGAAAAAATGTGAAACTCTTATGCTGTTGTGTTTCTCAGAAGTAACTGGGACAATGTCTATAGGAATTCCACTATATGAATTTGCTCCTTACATAAATTACAAACCAAAATATGAAAAAATTAGAAAATCCGTAATAATCTACAAGACTACAATTATGTCAACTATAGTAATCCAGAGTGGGTGGGGTTTTAATGGCATAGACAGTGCCGGCAAAAAAAATTCCGATCCAATGAGATTATCACACACAGATTATCTTGAATTTTAACGTTTAAACAGTCAATCCGAATCACTCCACAAGCTCTCCATATTAAAATGTGTTTGGAGAACAGATTTTATATTACTGGAAGTTTTTTTACTATTTTTTAAAATATGTACAAAATTATTATTTAAAAAATAGTAAAAAAATTCAAAAATATAAAATTTGGTCGCCAAGCATATTTTAGTTTGTAGATCATGTTGAGTTGTTTAGATCAACTGTTTGGACTTCGAAAATGGAGATAAGAATGTGAGGTCCGAAAGATATGAGGCATTTGAACCCTCTTCATGTAAGATGGATATCTTCAATCCATGATTAACTTATATAACATTACAAATCGTCTAATTTATATTTGTCTTTCCTATGTTTTGATCCAAATTGTTATTCGTGCCCGTTGGGCTTTGTATATTTAATATGTAGCTTATGTAATGACTCTTTGTAAGAAAGAGAATTAAGTCTAATAAAATCAATTTGAGTTGTTTCTTTGTCTCTTGCTCTCTTCCTCTTTTTAAACCCTTGAAACCCTAACAGTCTTGAGTAAGAAGATTTGTTGTTTCATAGATTTTGTTGACAAAAAAGTTAAATATAAATTGATTAACCAGTATTAATGATCTAAAAAAACTAGATCAAGATCACAATATGCCTTAGCATAAAGTTCCTTGGTAAAAAATAATAACTAGGATCAAGACGGGACATAATAACAAAAAAGATAATTATTACAAACTGTCAGCATCATTGTTAAAGAGATTGTTGCATGAGGTCTGTGCCTGGTATATATATATGCTACAGTATAAACTAACGTTGAACAAAGGAATGATACGCATATTAATTAGTACCAGAGTTTGAAAGCCCGAAAGCCCGAATACATACATTTTGGTACGTAGATCGAATTGAGTGGTTTGGAGTTTGAATCTTAAAACTTGTAATATGAAATTATAGTTTGGTTAATTGGTGCCATGTTTAATACTTTAAACTCTCTCCACACCCAGCTTTTTAATTGCTTCATATGCATATGTCATTGTACTTGCCGCTTTTTTTATTAATATCCAAAATTTTTATTAAAAATATCCTGACCGCCCCACTGTGGGGCGGTCCACTATCCATATCAGACTGCCCCCCAGTGGGGCGGTCCACTATCCATACCAGACCGCCTCCAGTGGGGCGGTCCACTATTCTTACCAGACCGGCCCCTCGTGGGGCGGTTCGTTTATTTTCTTGTTTTTTTTTAAAAGGGGACCCGACCTGAGTCTCCGGGAGCCAGCTTTTTTAGAGGGACGACCCAAGTCTCCTGGGGGAGGTGTGCATTTCACCTTCCGGGGGCAGTCTGTTATTAAATAGTATAATAACAATAATATTATGTATTTATTTGTTTTAATATTTTATATGTTATATATTTATTTGTTGACGATTATATTTTTATAATTGCCGATTATATATTTAATGTTTTATAATATATTTTAAAATATGTTATAAATTTTGGTTAATGTTATAAATTGGTACTTATTGACTAGATAAACAGCAAAACTAGGTAATTTTAAATGGTAAGTCTACAACATTAAACATAACAGTCCAAACATGAAATATAATAATCCAAACATAAAATACTAGAAATCCATCAAACTAAAAAAACATAAAAATTCTAACGACGAGGACGAGGGCAACAACCGGAGAGATCCAACCTAGGAGGTGGATGGCAGTCCCTGTGCGGCAACACACGCCTCAAGTGAACCTCCTTATTCTCCACGTCATCCTGAACATTCTCCTGCACCCATGGGTCCTCCCCCGCTCATGGATGCTCCTCCTGGTCACCGGTTGTGTACGCAACTCCCATAGATCGGCCTCCCAAATAGAATGATACGTGGCCGGAGGCGGTGTGCCAAATATAGCAGAGGCAAAGGCATCTGCAGTTTGCACCCCACTCTCACTAGCCTCGTCGTCATGCTGTCTAGTCTCCATGTATCGTGGTATGTGGATGCTCGGTACCTCATACCCGGCATCATCTCCAGTAAGGTCATCCATAGAGAAATCAGGGTTGGCCTGCCAGGTAGGAGCTTCATCATGCATGTAAACAATGTTAGTTTTGCTACATACAAATAGCTAGTAAATTAATTGAATAATAAAGTTTTGCTACCTCTCCAAGCTGCACTGGAACTCCATACTTGTTGTAGTAAGCGTTCCACACGTTGTTATTCAATACCCATTGGTGGACCGCCCAACCCGAGTCATTCTCTGCAGAATTGAAGATAACTTAATAAGAATAGATTTTAAAGAGAAATGATCATGTGTATGGCACCTTCAAATTACCTGCAGGAGGTGGCGGCATCTCATCATCGTAGATAGCGACTCGAGGCTGATCCGGATCTCGTGGTGTGGGCTTTATATCATGCCAATTGATGTTCTCCCCAGCGTCGTGCAACATGCCAATGAGGCGCCCGTCCCAGCCAGAGTCCTCCACGATCGGTGCACTGTGTTGGAGTATTTGACATTCTATCACTCTCCAACCAATTTTCGCCATGCACACCAAGCTGTGTGCCACTCCTCTAATACTGGTCAAAATCTACACACAATATTTTTTCATTATTATTATTAAAAGATGAATAAATAAACATTTAATATTTTAAATATGTCAGTTTCATTTAAATATACCAAGCTACCATGGATCGGTCTGAAAGGCAAGTAAGTTCTAGATGCATAACCCATGAGTCTCCGTCGAGGACATCACCATAGTGCCCCTCTAGATATACCAACGACATGCCCCACCTCTGGTACCAGACTAAATATCTCAATGCCCAAGGCCCTACCGGCAAAGAGACATCAACAGCCGTAGGCAGGGACCATAAGTGATCCTGCGGATATCATGCTCTATGGTAATCCTCCGTGAAACGTGTGCTCCAGTCGACTTTAGGCTTATTGTGGTTAGTCCTGCAATATAAATTAATTAAAACAGATTATTAGTAACGTGTAAGACTGAACAAGTAATAACATAAACAAGAAATAAAGTAGTGGGTACTTACTTGTGCAGCTGGGTGGTCTGCTGCTCGTCTAGCTCTAGAAGCTCCGGGACATAGGCATCCAAGCCAGACTGAAGGGGCACTCGATCAGGATAGTGATACTCAACTATCCAGTAACATATGCACAACCCCCGATAATACCAGAGGTCACTCTACTCCAATGTCAGCCGACAAAGAAGGTTGTTCTCGTAGAACGCACAGTAGGGGTACTAGCTGACATTTATCTCTTGAAGCATCTGGAGCTGACCCCGGACATAAGAAATCCCCACGGTTCTCCCCTTACCCATGTTCTCGTATGTGTGGTGACTACCCAGTATGGCACCGTATGCGGGACATCTATCGGGGTTTTGCCTCGTCCAAAACAGAGCCTGAACTGGAGGAACAGGCCGACATACCGGTAGATGTGACCACGACCACTACTGGAGTAGAAGAAGTGGCCTGGCAATCTGCTTATTCTTCACCTAAATTTTGGACATGAGGTGCACTTTTGGTAATTATTGAACCCTAATATTTGTAATAAAAAAATTAAAATATTTGTACAAACTTACCAGACAAGCATGACACAAGCTCCAGTATAAGTGGGCGATCACAGCTCCACCCTAGATCCACCTCGACGGCCTCTCAATGTCCTTCAGCAGAGAGAGGAACATAATCGGAACTGCGTCACCGCTGGAATCTACGAACATGACGCTACCACATAAATCCATCACACACGCCCTCACATACCAGCAATATAAAATAGTTAACATAAATAACTACAATTATTGTTGAGTCCATAACATATTTTAATTTGCAACTGTTTGTGATTACCTCAAAACAGCCTCATCGTCAGTGGTATCGGGGGTGATCCTATGCTGGTAGAAGAAAGTGCGGAGCGACGCAAGACTAATACAGTACCCAGAATATCGAAACTCGTCCTCCTCTCCTCTCTTCTTCTTCTTCTGCACTGCCTTTGGATTGGCCCCCAAAAACTCCCATATCATGTTGGTGTGGTTTGGTTGGTCCGAGACACCGCCTATGGGGTCGCCATCGATCCGTAAACCCCATAAAGCGCTCACATCAGCTAGGGTGACTGTCATCTCTCCAACCGAAAGGTGAAATGAATGAGTCTTCGGTCGCCATCTCTCCACTATACCGTAAATGAGAGCTGGTCGATCTTACTCTAAGGCATGGTGGCTAGCTGATACAAGCCAAGATTCATGATGTACCGCTTCATAAATGGATGAGGAACGTACGGTATCTCAGGAGTGCGATGTCTCACTGTCAACATCGTCTTGTTCTGCATTTTACAATAATTTCAATATAAGCGACTGACTATATGTAATATTAAATAATGTTATTTAAATTGCATATAAAAACCAACGTACCTCCATAGATGCGTATGCAACACGGTGCTTGATATGTGGGATCCACAGAAGATGACTAAATGTTTGAGGACCATGAGCAGGATACTCTGCACCGGGAGCCTCTGCACCGGATGCCTCCGCATTGGGATCATGTGAACTCTCCCCCGTCTCCATAGTATCCCGTGAACGTCCCCGTCTAGGTATGGTCATACTATATTTGAAAATAGCAGGTTACTACATTTAAAGTCAATTTCATTGTTTCAAATTATTTAGAAATTTTTGAGTCCAATCATGTACATAATTTATAAACCATAAACTCTAATTATAAACCCTAAATCCTAAATATAATTTTGGATAGTTTCTAAAACCATAAACCCTAAACTCTAATTTTGGACCCTAAATCCTAATTTATAAACCCTAAATCCTAAATATAATTTTGGATAGTTTCTAAAACCATAAACCCTAAACTCTAATTTTGGACCCTAAACCCTAAACCCTAATTTATAAACCTTAAATGCTAAATATAATTTTGGATAGTTTCTAAAACTATAAACCCTAATTTTGGACCCATGTACATAATTTATAAACCCTAAACCCTAATTTATAGATCCTAAATCCTAAATTTAATTTTGGATAGTTTCTAAAGCCATAAATCCTAAACCCTGATTTTGGACTCATGTACATAATTTATAAATCCTAACTAATTTATAACTCTAAATCCTAATTTATAAACCCCTAATTTTATCAACCCTAAATTCTAATTTATAAACCTTAATTTTGTCAACCCTAAATTCTAGACAATTTTGGATCCTAAATCCTAATTTATAAACTCTAATTTTGTCAACCCTAAATTCTAATTTATAAACCTTAATTTTGTCAACCCTAATTTTGAACAATTCAATCGCGTCGGAAAAATCAACAACCCGCACACGATAATTAACAATTCAATTTCTACTAATTATTCCAATGCCAATACAAGGCACACAATATAAATCAAATAAGTTATTTAGAGACTTACCCGGAAATATCATATTGTAGCCGAGATGAAAAAAGGGGGGCTGAGAGAGAGAGGGGGGGTGGCCGAGAAGGGGGGCGAGAGGGAGAGGGTGGCCGAGAGGGGGGGGGGGGGGGGGGGGGGGGGGGGGGTCGGTCTGTGGGGTGAGGGCGAGAGAGAGAGAGGAAGAGAGAGGGAGAGAGAGAGAGAGGGTGGCCGGTGGGGGTGAGGGCAGAGAGGAGAGTGGGGTGGGGTCTGGCGGGGCGGGTCGGGCGAGCGGCGCAAGAGAGTAGAGAGCAAGACCTCTGAGAGAGGGTCGGGCGGGGAGGGTCGGCGAGGCGGGTCGGGTCGGGCAGGGTTTTAAAAAAAATGAAAATAAGCGGACCGCCCCACTGGGGGGCGGTCTGGTATGAATAGTGGACCGCCTCCCAGTGGGACGGTCAGAGTATTTTTAATAAAAATTTGGAATTGAGGACAGATTTGATATTTTGTATTTTTTGGAGTATAATAAAAAAAGCGGTTGTAGTTGTATGAATTTTTCCCCTAACAATATCTTATTATGTCATAGAAGTTATTAAATTGAAGCTGAGTTATTAACTTTTACTCTTATAATAAAATGATTTACATGTTTGTTTGTGTCTTAACTCTTAAGTATATATTGTCATTTTAGATATTTTTATAAAAGATTGGAATATGATTCTGATTGAATCAAAAATCCGCTAAAATGATCAATACGGATTCATATATATTTAGATCTTCTAATCGGATATACGATAAACATCAAGCAAACCATATCAGAAGGCGCATGGACAATAAGGAACAAAGTATCTGGACTGCAACTTTGCCTCCTAATTATATGATGCTAATTAGATAATAATTTCAATTCCTTTTAAATTTCTACAAGAGAGAAAAAAGTGCGTACCTTCATTTCTATCAGAAGCGGTCTAGGATTTCGCCAAAAAAAAGTACCAACGAAGAGAGGGATTTTGAACCACACGGAGGTGGAGATTGTCGGAGTCGGAGCAACTGGCGGAGTCGCGCGAATTCCTTTCGTTTTCGTCGTCTCCGCTTCCGATCATATACGCGACATGAATTGTCTTACGGAGTTTAAAAAGGACATAACGGAGTCGGAAATATAGATTTGAAGTATTTATTTATAAAACAAATTAGTTATCAGAATTTTGGAGAGTTGTAGTCTCTCAGTTCCAATTTCAAGTTTGTTAAACATTTAGGAGACCGATTTTAAAATTAAAGGTTGTATGTGTATAAATGTTTCCTGGGTCACAAATTACTGGATCCGACCTTTAAAAGCAGATGCGCAAATTACTAACACGAGATTTGCGTTTAGAAACTTATACGGATTTATCGGACGTTAGTCGTGATAATTTATAAAATTAAATCATGATCTTATCTAATCATAAAATTCCAAATTTAAAACTTGAATTAAACAAAACCAATAAATTTTAATATATCAATTCTAAAATTTAATGAGAATTTACGCTTATAATTCGTACGAATATTCGTTGTTATTATTTTATAATTTCATTTAATTCTAATTAATATATTAATTCTATACGTGTTGCGAAAAATTGTATTCCAAATCACGTAAGACTTTTAAAATTCCGACATTCTTCAACGAGCTCACAACGCAAGCAAAAATAAAAAAACTCTAGGGTTCTGATTTTCTTAATCAATAGTGAAATACGGAAAGAGAGAGAGAGATAGAGATTTGGTTCTTGCAACGTTCTCAAATCACACTCAAACAATCACAGAAATAAGCAAACGAAAAAGATCAATTTACTGGTAAAAGCAAACTAGTCGCTGGAGATACAATGGATAAAAGAAAAATTCATTCGAAATGTTCAGAAATATGATAAATTGGATTCACATATCCCTTTGCCTTATATAGGTGATCAAAACAAAAACAATACAAGGCAACAATTAGTTACCCTTATTCGCCACTGCTTGCAAAGCGTAACGAACTCTCTACCGGCTTGCATCAATTGTCGCTTCTCTCATCTCCATTCACGTCTTTCTCTTTCCCTCCAGTTATGGCTTTTGGGCCCATTTTCACAGCGATAGAACTGCCACTGCCCTTTGGTTCTTTAATACTAAGTTGGGCCCTCTCTTCAGACATACAACTAAACTGTTCGGGCTGTCCACAATTCTGACTGCCCTTCTCTTCTCTTCTTCTCCAATTCGAAACTGAGTCGCCCCAACGGTAACTCCCAAATCAAAAGGATCTCGCTGCACTCCCTCCCCCTTATCAAAATTCGTGACCTCACAAATAAAATTGGGATACTTCTGTGCAAGTCGACTATAGTCCTCCCACGTGGCTTCCTCCTCGGTTTGCCCTTGCCACTGGATTAGCACCTGTGCCACTGCAGCATTTCTCCGTTTTACCATCCGCCTCGCAAGTATGACTTGAGGTAAAACCTCTAAGTTGGCCACTGGACCCATGATTGGTAATGTCGGAGAGCTCGCTTGAATATCGCCTATCTTCTTCTTAAGCTGAGACACATGAAAAACAGGATGAATTTGCGAATTTGGGGGCAGATCCAACTTGTAAGCTACTTCCCCAATCTTCTCGATAACTTCAAATGGGCCATAGTATTTGGGACTGAGCTTTTGATTGCGCATGCCCGCCACTGATACTTGCCGGTAAGGCTGCAGTTTTAGAAAGACCCAGTCCCCAATTGACAACTTTCTCTCAGACCTATGCTTATCCTCATTCTGCTTCATTCGGGATTGAGCTTTCTCCAAGTTAGATTTCAGTTTTGCCAGTGTTGCTTGACGATCCTTCAAAACCTCATTCACTGATTCTGCAGGTCCTTTTGGAACACTTCCCAAAGCTAGTTGTGGAGGAGAATACCCGTATAAAGCTTCAAAAGGTGAAGACTTTAGCGAGCTGTGCCAATTGGAATTGTACCACCACTCCGCTAATGACAGGTATTGAGCCCACCTATTTTGCTTCTCATACACCATGCTTCTAAGGTAATGCTCAACACATTGATTGACCTTTTCAGTTTGACCGTCTGATTGTGGATGGTAAGACGTACTCATCCTTAATTGCACCCCCAATTTGCTCATTAGTTCCTTCCAGAACCTGCTTGTAAACACCGGATCCCTATCCGATATAATATTACTAGGTAACCCATGTAATTTGTACACATAATCCATAAATGCTTGGGCCACATCTGATGCCTTGTATGGATGTTTTAGTGCCATAAAATGCGCATATTTCGTGAGTCGATCAACCACCACGAATATCACCTCAAACCCTTTAGAACTTGGAAGACCTGTTATAAAATCCATTCCAACACTTTCCCAAGCCTCATTAGGAATTGGTAATGGTTGCAAAAGTCCAGGTGGGGAGACATATTCTGACTTGTTAATTTGGCAGTTGATACAATTTCTGATGTGTTGATACACCTCCTCCTTCAGCTTAGGCCAATAGAAAAGTTTCTTCACCCTTTGATAAGTAGCAGTGATGCCACTATGACCCCCTAAACTGGAATCATGGAATTCCCTCAAAATGGCAGTCCTCAATTCTCCATGGTTACCAACACATATTCTATTTTTGTATCTAATCACCCCTTGATATACACTCAATTTTGAGTCCCTTTCTCCTTCTTCTTTCAATTTCCTCATCAAATGCTCAACCCAAACATCATGTAACTCTCTACTACATCCTCTACCCAATTGGGAACTAACTCACTTAGCATGTTCAGTTGGGCATTTAGTTCTCCATTTTGACCACTTTGCCCCTCTCTCCTAGATAATGCATCTGCCACTTTGTTTTCTACCCCTTTTTTATACTCAATTGTATATTTCAACCCCAACAACTTACTTAAACCTTTATGCTGCATAGGGGTATTAACATTTTGCTCAAGAAGGTATTTCAAACTGATTTGGTCAGTCCTCATGACAAATTCACCACCTAACAAGTAGTGCCTCCATTTTGAAACTGCTGAAAATAAGGCCAACAATTCTTTCTCATAGGTTGACAGTGATTGGTTCTTTACCCCTAACTTCTTACTCATATATGCCACTGGTCTCCTCCCTTGCATTAAAACAGCCCCAATTCCCGTTTGACATGCATCAGTTTCTAAAATAAAAGGTTGCTGAAAATCTGGGAGTTTAAGTACAGGAGCAGTCACCATTGCTTGTTTGAGTTGTTCAAAAGCTGTTTGGGCCTCCCTACTCCAACCAAAGCAATTCTTCTTTAGCAATTCAGTTAAGGGTTGAGCAATAAAACCATACCCTTTAACAAACTTTCTATAGTAGCCTGTCAATCCAAGAAAACCCTCGCAACTCCTTGATAGTTTTAGGTACAGGCCATTGTGTCATTGCTTCCACCTTGCTTGGGTCAGTAGCAACACCATCTTTTGAAATGATATGCCCCAGGTACTCCAACTGATTGACCCCAAATTCACACTTTGACATCTTGACAAACAATTGGTGTTGCTTCAACACTTCTAAGGCCAACTTGAGATGTTTAGCATGAGATTCAATATCCCTGCTATAAACAAGAATATCATCAAAAAACACTAGTATGAATTTTCTTAAAAAAGGTTTGAAAATTAGGTTCATCAAAGCCTGAAATGTCGCGGGTGCATTAGTCAACCCGAAGGGCATGACTTTGAACTCATACAAGCCTTCATGGGTATGAAAGGCTGTCTTGTGGACATCCTCTTCAGCCATCCGAATTTGGTGATAACCGGATCTCAAATCCAGCTTAAAGAACACATGAGCACCATCTAGTTCATCCAACAAATCATCTATAATCGGTATAGGAAATTTGTTCTTGACTGTATCATCATTGAGTTTCCTATAATCAACACACATCCTCCATGACCCATCCTTTTTTTTAACCAACAGAACCGGTGAAGAATAAGAACTGGTACTGTGCTAAATCAGGTTGTTTTTGAGGAGTTCTTGAATGATTTTCTCAATCTCTAGCTTTTGAAAGTAAGAGAATCGATAGGGTCTTTGGCTGATTGGTTTGGAATCAGGTTTAAGCACAATTTGATGGTCAATTGGCCTCTTAGGTGGAAGGGAAGTTGGTTCTTCAAACAAACACTTGAACTGTTGCAGCACTGGTACAAGGTTGGAATTAATTTCTGGTTTCTGCTTGGATTTTTCTTCATCTATGTTAAACAATTGTGCATATATCACTTGGTTCCCCTTCTTCTCTTTGACTACATCTACCTCACCATCACACAGCCTCACTTCAGCTTTCACTTCCTCTAATTTCAATCTCCATTTCTTTTCATCTCCTTTCATCTCCATCAGCCCTTGCCCTCAATTCACCTCCATAGTACCAAAAGTAGACAGCCAGTCAATGCCTAAAATAATATCATGCCCTTGCATCTCTAAAGTTCTCAGATTAGCTTCAAATGGTTGACCTTGCAACTGAAATTTAACCTTTTTGCAAAGAATTGAGGACTTCATTTTTTCACCATTTGCTATTCTGACAGAAAGGGGTTTAGTATCACTTGTTGGCAATTTCAAATCTTGTACTAGGGAAGGTTGAATGAATGAGTGTGTACTTCCTGAATCTATGAGAACACAAATAGGAACAGTGTTGAGCATTCTTTTATATTTCAAAGTTCTGTTGTGACCATCACAGTTAGGGTCCTCCAATGTGACAACCTCATTTTCTTCCATCTCTTTTTCCTCTAATCTACTAGTGGCACTGTCACCTACCATTCTTTCATCTTCCTGTGCTTCCCCTATCTCCTTCTCTTCTTCCCCTTCTGCATTAATCACATTGAGACCCTTGTGACATTTATGCTGTTGAAACCATTTTTCATCCCATGCTTCTCTGTTGTTCTAATGTTAGGTTTTGTTGTGGTTTAGGTTGAGATTTAACATTCCCAGACCCTTCTACCAATCTTCTTCCTCCTTGGTCACCAAGCTTATAAGGTTTATAGGTTAGGTTTGGATTTGGGTGTGATTTAATGAATGTTGGTTTCCTGTTGTTAACTCCCACAGCTATTTCGATTTCTTGAGCTACCCCAAATGCTTCAGTTAATGTCTGTGGTTTGAACAGGTTAATGGTGTTTTGCAACTCCTCTTTAAGCCCACTTATGAAACTCCATAAATAAAAATAATCATTTTTTATGCTGGTTTCAGCTAGCAACCTGGCTTTAGCCCATTCAAACTCCTCAATATACTCATCTACTGTGTTCACTTGGCATACCCTTCTAAACATCACCACAGCATTTCCTCCTCTTTTACTCTTAAATCTCTCAAAAATTCCATCCACCAATATAGGCCAAGGAGGATTTGGATTTTCAATCCTAAAACAGCTATACCACTCTTTGGTCTAGCCATGGAAATTCATAGATGCTAATCTCGTTTTATACATCTCCCCCGTTTGATAACATTCAAAATAGAACTCACACGATTCTAACCAATCAATAGGATTACTACCATCGAATGAAGAGAAATCAAAACGAGGCATGTGCACCTTCTGATTCTGAGCATGAGCATTGGAACCTGCCCTAGTGTTCCCCCGGTCACCATAAACAGGTACTTCCTCCGAGTTTTGTGTTCGAGAAGAACCTGCCCTAGTGTGACTGTCCTGGTGTGATTTGCCTGCTGAGTTGCTGCCATTGGCCTCGTCAACGCGCTTCCCATCAATATACGCCTTGAACATCCCAATTAGGCTATCGATCTTACTTTCGACCTTATCAATCCGATCATCTCTTGCTTGAAAAGAAGCCTGGAGAGAAGATTCGGTGTCTCTAGCAAATCTGGCGAGCTTATCACTCAGTGCTGCCAGATCCAGTGGCATCGTCTCTTCCTGTTGATCTTGAGACCTCAGATGCATAGGCATCGTTCTTCTAGGTTGTTTTCTGTGCTTAGTCCGCCCCAGCTGAAGATCTTCGGCTCTGATACCACTTGCAACGTTCTCAAATCACACTCAAACAATCACAAAAATCAGCAAACGAAAAAGATCAATTTTACTGGTAAAAGCGAACTAGTCGCTGGAGATACAATGGATAAAAGCAAAATTCATTCGAAATGTTCAGATATATGATAAATTGGATTCACAGATCCCTTTGCCTTATATAGGCGATCAAAACAAAAACAATACAAGGCAACAATTAGTTACCCTTATTCGCCACTGCTGACAAGGCGTAACGAACTCTCTACCGGCTTGCATCAATTGTCGCTTCTCTCGTCTCCATTCACATTTTTCTCTTTCTCTCCAGTTATGGCTTTTGGGCCCCTTTTTACAGCGATAGAACTGCCACTGCCCTTTGGATCTTTAATACTAAGTTGGGCCTTCTCTTCAGAAACCAGCCCACAATCTCTGACTGCCCTTCTCTTCTCTTCTTCTCCAATTCGAAACTGAGTCGCCCCAACGGTAACTCCCAAATCAAAAGGATCTCGCTTCAGTTCTCAACACATGAGCGAAAAATTAAAGAAGCAACAACCAAAAACAGAGAGAGAGCGAAGGGGGGTATATAACCCGGCAAAAAGCACCACGCAAAGATCAAAGCGCACAAAGGGCAGGTCCACTAATCGCGCGGCTAAGCGAGCGGGGGTCAGAGCGCCGAAGATCTGATTCGATGGGACAGGGGTTTAGATCACGCGACATCCACGCAGAAGAGAGAGAAAGGAGAAACCTAGGCTCCGTTTCTGAAAGAGGACGGCCCTAGCGGCTGGGAGAAAGAAAGAGAGAGGAGAGATTAAAAGGAAAGGGCCGTGTCAAAATCTGTGCAAAACCAAATTTGAACGGTTGAGATAATTCCGAACACCTAATGGGATATAACGATTAACAAAGAATGTTTTAAATTAAATTAATTACACGAGGTTTGCGTTTATAAATTTGTACAAGTCTTTCGAAAGTTCTTGATTTATTTTGCAACTTTATTTGCCTCTACATTAATTATTAAATTTAAATTTGTTATCAATATTTGTATTCTTAATTGAAAATTTCCTATCTGTCAAATTTAAATCTAAATTTCGTAAAATTACTAATTGGTTTAATAAAAACTTTACGTAACTAATTCATTCATCTACTTAATTAACTTTTATTTTCCTTAATAATTAAATTAAAGTTTCAATTCGTTATAAATTTTAATTATTAGTCTAATTAATTAATTTAAATTTTACGAATGAAATGCAAAATGCCCCAAGTACCGAATGAGATGGATACAATAACGATAGAAATTATCAATGGGAAATGGATACATTTTATTAAGGCTTAGTTGGTACTTTAAGATTCACTCCTGTCTAGTGTAACTCTCAAGAACTCAAATAAAAAGCATTTCTCACGTCATATAGAAATACAATGTAAAACCCCTTGGGACTGTCTGATTTCAATCACAACACGGTTTTCTCATGGCATATAGCCATTGATCGTCCCATCAACCTCCACCATGTTGATGCCACATGATAAGTTCTCAAAGCCAACACCATATTTATGGTTGTAGAAAAAAGTCAAAAACCGCACATAGTCGGTTGCAAGTGCTTGTTTAGGCAAACAGCATCAGAGGAGAGGGAGAGCCATGTTTTTCAGACGCTTCTGCAGCAAAAGAAGGGTTTAGGTGGGAGCCGAGAGAGGATCTTCACAACCAACACATCTGCTGGTACTTTGCTGAACGGTGATGTGTGTCGTTTGTGCCTTTGGATGTTGTTCTTGCTCTTGTGCTGAACTGAGATCGGGACCCTTGTCCCTGCAGAGATAAAAAAGATTTATAAAAAGTGTATCCAAATTTACCTTCTCATATAAACCAATTAAGAACAGATTCAGTTGCCTCTTATTTGCGTAATTGCAAACTACCCTTGATCAGATAGACATCAAAATTTGTAAATTGGACAATAAATATATTATTTAAGAAGAGTGGGTATTTTGTTGACATGAGAATTCCTACTTTTCCTTAATTATGAAACACACACAAAAGAAATAAAAAAATAAAAAATTGACTTGAATAGAAAGAACTGTGCTATTGATTTTTTTTAGTTAATTTAATGTCAAATTTTCTTATTGTAGAAAGACAATAATATATGTACCGGTACCATGTAAAGGGGTACTGGTACTAATTTATCAAAATATATGGCACTGTACATGCTTCAAAAGCACTAAAAACTGGTTCTAAGAGGTGCTGGTATATATCATTTTTGCAAGTACCATACAGTAATAAGCCCATCACATTTATGCAACAACCCTATATACATTTCATCTCAATGAAAGAGGGAAAAGTTAGAAGAGGGCAAAACCCCAACCTTCTTTCTTCGTCTGAGGGAGCATGCGGTTGTTCCTATTCCGGATCCGCTCCGACCGTCGAAGCTCGGTGAAACTCATTTAACCTTGGCGAATGGCTTTGGACTCAAGTTTGTTCCCTATAATAGCGACCTCAGGCACTCCATTGGTGCAATTCACCATGGTTATTCCTTTGATACTATTGGTTAGTGTGTGTGCAACTGTGCATAAAGAATATTTATTGACGAAAATTAAAAGCTCACCTCAAAATATTCTAACTAAGTATATATGATGATGAGTTCTTACTTGTATAAATTTATGTATGATTTTATCATACTTGGTGTTTTAATAGTTAATTTGTTTTCATGATATATAGTTGTTACATGTAGCATTAAACTCTATAAAATATGAGAGAATATTTTGATTTTTAATAAAAGGTAAAATGTCAGGAAAAAAAAACGATAATATTAATAAGATAAAATATGAGGAAAAATTGTTTCTATTGATATTCTCTCTTATAAATTTTGGGCTTAATGTGAATAGTTTTTAAAGGCTTTTATTCATTACGTGGGCCTCCAAAAACCTCTATAGCAACAAATTAACATGATATCATCTGTAATTTAATGTGAACCGTTTAATGGCTTATATATTCAGTTTATTTAAATAATTTATTATGGGTCTCAATTCAATACGATAACGAAATGCCTGGATAGTAGCAATCAATTCAATATCTTATGTTCTTATGTTTATATTCGAAAATTAAATACAGATATTTGATATCCGAATATCCGTACGAATACAGATATAAATATAATTTTAAATTTTAATTATTCGTATTCAAACAGTAGATATATACCATATAGTTTAATATATATTATAAAAAAATATGTAATTCACCATTGTAGAAACAGATATCTGTATCCATATATGTATTCGAAATATAAAATCGGATAAAAATATGGTTTTACCACTATCTGATCCGTATACGATCCGTTTGCATCCCTAGATGTAGTATAGAATAAATATCAAAATGTCATATCATCGAGTGAACTAGTAAGAATAAAAAAATTAAAAATTAAAAAATTTGATACATAAAATATCTATACATGTAATTTAATTTTATTCTACTTAATCTATCTTAAAACCTATAACATTATGCAAAATATAATTACGAATTTATAATTAAAGGTATTATACGAAATGGTTGAATGTGTTTTTCAATAAATATGTAAATTTAATGACCAAGTAGTATTTTTCTGAACATATGAACAAAGTAATTAAGTTAATTTAATGTGAAAGTAAGACAAACAAATCATTTAACTATATTTAACTGAAATGATAATTTAAGAGTTTTGAAATATACAAAGTTTCATAAAATATGAAATAGGAAATTTAGGAAATTCTAATAAAAGAATCATTCAGAAAATTTATATAATCCGAAATTGAAAATTGAATAAATTACAATGTACAAGAATTTAATTAATTGGAATAATATATAGCAATTAAAATATTATAAAAATAATAATAATTACATGTGGGTTTAATAAAAAAAATATAAAGTTAATTAATGGTATACAAGCTAGGTATAGTTATCATTTCCGTTACTTAATGTTTTATTTGATTTCTATACTCATTCCATTCTCCTTTTAATTACAATGTACAAGAATTTTTTTCTGAAAAAATAAAATCAAGTTGAATCCTGAAGTTTTAATTACACTACATGCATGAGCCCTAAAATATATATATATATATATGTTTGTGCTTCAACTTTTCTGAAATTAACCATATTAATCTTTACAATTTAGTTATTTTTAAAAACTAAAGAACTAAAATAAAACAAATAGTAGTTTTAGGACTAATTTTGTCATTTTTTATATATTCGATGACCAATTTATTTAATTATTTTTAAAAGTTAGATCTTATTTTACGTAAATAACAATTTAGCAGCTAAGTTTTTTTGAAATTTTTTTTCTTTTGAAGAACCAAACTTCAATTTGCACAAAAAAATAATTTACCTAAAAGTACTGGCTTCCGGATATGCTCTTCATACAATTGATAACGACATATATATATAGAGGAGGGTTCAAATGCCTCCATTTTTTGTGCCTCCATCATGCCTCCATTTTTAAAAACTTTAATAACTCAAAATTTAAAACTTAAAAGTCAAAATAAAACCGTTGGATATGATCTACATCATTTTATCTATACACGTTCATAAAAAAATATTACATTTCGATTTTGTTTTTATGTGAATCAATAAGTTGAAAAATCAACGTCTAGAAATTATCCACATTAGTACGTTTTTTACAAGCTCTTGATGACAACTAAAACAAAATTGAAATGTCATAATTTTTTACACGTGTATAGATAAAATGATGTAGATCATATCCAACGGTTTTATTTTGACTTTTAAGTTTTAAATTTTGAGTTATTAAAGTTTTTAAAAATGGAGGCATGAAAAATGAAGGCATTTGAACCCTCCTCATATATATAATGGCATCTTATAAATTAATTGAAGAGCCCGAGCCCGGACCCGGCCCGAAAACTAACGCAATATATATATACAAATGCAAAAATGAGCGCACGCGGCACACCCCCTCAATGAAGAAAGCCTCGACT
This sequence comes from Carex littledalei, assembly GCA_011114355.1. NCBI lineage: Eukaryota > Viridiplantae > Streptophyta > Magnoliopsida > Poales > Cyperaceae > Carex > Carex littledalei. Next base: position 15,116,191 of record CM022083.1, on the reverse strand, counting down.
TCTCATTGTCTATTAAACCACCTCTGAAAGCCTCAACTTCTCACAAAAATTCAGCAAACAAAAGATTCATCAACCACAAACTACTTTCAAATGGCTGAAAACCTCGCACCTGGTGGACAGCTCCCTGCCGGTGCATTCGACCCGCACCCCGATCCGGCAACAGTAGCGGCGAACTTGGTGAAAGTCGGAATCTTTATTTCCTCGTCGGCAATTTCAGCAATGTTGAGGCCTCTGCCGCCTGCTGTCATGATGTCGCACATTCACATTCAGTATGCTTTTGGTGTTGCTCTCGCCGTTATCTTTCTCTTCGGACTCGGGATGATAGGAATTGGGTGGTTGGTTGCCGACGACCCCACGAGATACACTGCCTTGGGAAGGGCCGTGACACGGGCATCTCATGTTGTGCTCGTGTTTGCCATTGCCTTGCATGAGGTCGCCTCCAAATCCACAACCCACGCCGATACCGGCAACAAGTAGTTATGGTACTTATATATATATATATATATATATATATATATATATATGGAGAGTGGCTAAGGTCAAAGTGGTATGACCAAGGCCTTGGTGCTACCAATTAGTTTTTGCAATTTTAAAGTTCAAATAGTCGATTCAAACCGTTAGATGTTCAATCTATATTAAAATCTGCTTGGAGACCAAATTTCACATTTTTTGAAAATTTTTTACTATTTTTTAAGCCACTTAGAAAATGGCAGATCCGAGTGAACAGTAAAAACAGTGCAACCAAATTCTAGACCATGTGATCAGCAATTTTCAAAGTGGCTTAAAAAATAGTAAAAAAATTCCAAAAAATGTAAAATTTGGTCTCCAAGCAGATTTTAATATAGAGATCACATCTAACGGTTTAGATCGACCGTTCGGACTTTGAAAATCCAAAAACGACTTGGTAGCACCAAAGGCCTTGGTCATACCACTTTGATCTTAGCCACTCTCTATATATATATATATATCTGTGTTTGTAAAATGATCTGTATATGGGTAATTTGTTTTTGGTATGAGATCTGTATTTGTACAATAATAATTCTACTTTGAGGCTATGTATTATTTGTGATGTGTTTGTGTTTGTGTGTATGAGATAGGAGAGATATTATTAATTTACTGAATTGAATTGAATTGATTAAAAAATGTTTACTAGAAATTAGATTAAAAAATGGAATGAAGTGTTGATGTTTTTTTTTTTTTTTTTTTTCTATTTCTGGTAAGCTTCGAAAATCACAGTAAAACGAGAAGAAGGTAAGAGGAGGGTTGAATCTGCAAATTTCCAATGAGCTGTTACACTAAGTATCATCCATTGATGCATCTCCCACTATATTTAAATTGCTATGCATCTCCCACATCGAAGTCGGATCGAATTCTAATATGATTTAAAATAAGAATTTATTAAGAATATCTGAATATACAATATTCACATGTGAACCCATATTGACTATTTTAGATGATTTATGGTTCAATTAGGATCATATTTCGATCTTTTATGAGAATGTCTAAAATAACAAAATACACTCAAGTCACAAACAAACAAGTAAATAATCTTATATTATAAGAGTAAAAATAATCAACCCAACTTTAATTTAATTAACTTGTATGACATATGAAGATATTGTTTTATTAAAAAGTTAGAAAAAAAAATCATATATGTCTTGCTATGAAAAAGAGTTCTTTTTTTTAACCGTGTGTGTGGAAAAAGAGAGAGAGTCTATCGTATTATGCATAGCACCAATCAGCCAAACTATGATTTAAAATGATGGTGGAAATTGAATTTTTACATTTAAAAGATTTTAACTATTTTTTAAATTGGGAAAAAAATATTATTTTACAAATTCTTGACTGTCCGTATAAATAGTTTTTATTATTTATCTATTAACTTATTAATATATGTATACATTTATAAATATGAGTTATTAACTTTAATTATTTATCTATTATTACCAATATGTTTATACAAAAGTGCATCGTACAACACAAATTACACACTAATTGAAGAAAAAAAATATTACAAATTAATTAGGAGGGGGGTTTGGACTGGAAGATTTGCTTTAGAATTATCTCCGAGTTCTATTCACATTTCCTTGATATTATATTCCGGTGATCGTTAGCAAAATTCTTATAAAAAAAATGATGTGGGGTCGACAAGTAAGACCAGAAGGATAAATCTTACCGGGCCGGTAATTGGGCTTTCGGGCTTTCGGGCCCTGGTACTAATTTGTCGTGTCAAGTGAAAAAATAAATCAATACAATGGTGTTGTCTAAAGCAGGTTCGTATCAGATCAGATTCGTTCAAATGTCTGATCGGATCCATTCGATTTGCATTAAAATTCGTGCATACTAAATGCGCACGAATCTTATTACGGATCAAACGGTCCATCCGTACAAGGAAAATATGTCCTCTATTTATGAAATAGAGTATATGCATCGAAAAATTACAACTATGAACTATGTATTATGAAATAGAGTATTTTGAAATGGTTAGATTTAAAGTTTCAGCTGAGAACATTAATATATAAAAAAAATAGATTTGATCCCTAAATTTTATTGTAAAGAAAATTGGTCATTAGATTTTATTTACATCAAATTTGTCTTTGAATTTTTTTCAAGTTGGATCCTAAACTATTAGTTACACTAAATCAGCCCTTCATTTTTTTTAAAAGTAAGTTTGTCCTTCAATTCTCTCAAAACAAACTAAATTAATATTTTTCAATTTTGTTATTTTTCAAAACTTATAGAGACTAATTTTGTGCAAATAGTAGTTTTAATTAGGGACCAATTTTGTCATTAATTTTCAATGTCCAGCTTATGTTTTTAATTTATAACTAATTTGGTGTAAATAAAAATCTAGCAGTTAAGTTTGTTTTGAAAAAAATAAAATCAAAAACCAAAACTTTAATTTTCCCTGAAAAACCAAAACTAATGTTTTGAGTGTCTTCTTCATTATCAAAAACATATATATAAACAAAAAAAAAATAAGAAAAAATTAGCCTCTCAGAAAGCCTCAATTTCATTATTCAATTGATGATGACATCATGGCATTTCATAAATAATTGGAGAGCCCGAGCCCGAGCCCGTCGACCCGAACCTATGCAATTCTCTTATAATCTCTTCTCTATATATATAAGACTTTCTCTCCAGCCTCCCTCTCAAACAACAGCTTCTCTCCAAAATTTACCAGAAAAAAAGTTATCAACAACCAAACTACCTTCAAATGTCTGACAACATTGCTCCTGACGGACAGCTCCCTATCGCCGCATTCGACCCACAGCCTGATCCGGAAACACAACCCAAGAACTTGGTCAAAGTCGGAATCTTCATTTCTTCGTCGGCAATTTCAGCAATTCTGAGGCCGCTGCCGCGTGCCGTCATGATGTCGCACATTCACATGCAGTATGTTTTTGGTGTTGCTCTCGCCATGATTTTTCTCTTCGGAGTCGGGATGATAGGAATTGGGTGGTTGGTTGCCGACTACCCCACGAGATACACTACCTTGGGAAGGACCGTGACGCGAGCGTCTCATGTCATGCTCGTGTTCACGGTAGCCTTGCGTCTCCACATCCGCAACCCACGCTGATACCAGCAACAAGTAGTTACAGTACTTACCTATGCTTGTAAAATAAAATGATCTCACAAGTTTAATGTGTGTGTGTGTGTGAGAGAGAGGAGAGATATAATTAATGAATTGATTAAAGCTTTATTGAATGATTATTCATGTCATTACAATACAATCTCAGTTCTAGCTTTTAATGTAAAAATGGAATAAAGTGTTGAATCGTTGATGCTTTTTCCTATTTCTAGTAAGCTTCGAAAATCAGAGTAAAATGAGAAGAAGAAAGAAGGAGGGTTGAATTTGTAATTTTCCAATGAGCTGTTATGCTAAGTACCATCAATTGTTGCATCTCCCACTGTGATTACATTGCTATTGATCTCCAACACAAGACAATGGCGTAATTGTTAGTCTCCAAGCATGTAGCACATATTTTATGTTTTTTTATTTACATTTCTGCAACAATTAATTAACTATAATATGTTTGTAATTTTTATATTAGTAATTTGCTCATTTTTATATTAGGGATACAACCTGATTATTTATGCTGAAATAAAGTAAACTGAAATCACAACTCAAATAGTACTTAATTATTTTTTAACATTTAGAAGGATAAAAAAAACAGAAACATGTTAATTTGAACTCAAATAGTACACTAACACCTTTCGAAGAAAAAAAAAAGAATATTGCACTTTGCACACTAGTCCTGGGAGATTTGATTTGCTTTAAAATTCTTTCCAAGTTCCATACTAAATTCTTAAAAAACGTGTTGTGGGGTCCAGAAGTAAGACCAAAAAGATACATTTCACCTTGTATTCGGGCTTTCGGGCCCCGTTACTAATTTGCGTGTCATATCGTATCAGTATCAGCATCATAGAGAGACCCTATACACACTTTTAATAATTTTCTCTCTGTTTTTTTAATAATTTTTCCTTTTATTAGCTTGATAGGGTCATGTTTCACAGACCTTTTAACTTATTATTTATGGGCTATGAAAGATCCGGAATTCGGACCTCCTTAAGAGGCCAATCCGGAGTCAATACGAAAAACTCAGGTTCTGTTCAAACAGGGTCCAATAAACGGCCTCACAAGGTTCAGGCCGAAAATGGCTTGCACCGCCTCCATGCAGGATAACTGCCGATACAGTTTGCATAACTGCCCGAATCTCCCATAACCGCTCGGTGAGTCAGTTATGGACAGAATATATAAGGCAGGAAGTCTCATTAAACAGGGATCGAATACTTGGCTAAGAGAGATATCACATATGTTAGAGTCCGAATATCTCCAAACCTCTCTGAGTTTCAAACTCGGTCCACACTTCGGCCTGTCTTTCCGTGACAGGACGAACTCAGCCCAATCCACTTCTCATAAGGCCTGCTATGTCCGAGATAGGACGTATCATAGCTCGATCCTCAACTTTTCTAAATATAAATAAAATAAATACAAGTATCTTACATATAATTTAAACGGGGGTGAGTGTCAAGTGTGGTTTAATTTAAAAATCGTTGGTAATCTATCATGCGTTTCAAAATATTTAACTACTTAATTGTCTCGGCACTAGATCACTGATTCAATAATATTAAATTGACACTTAAATTTGATATCCCAATATGTTATATTCAACAAATCAAGAACTACATTGTCTGCTTTTGCATGGGAAATCTCAAACTTTGAATTTTTTTTGGAAAATCTTAACCGTTAAAATACGTTCTGCACGAATCTCAAAGCACAAATAATACGGCCCCTGCGCTATCTCCGAATAGGCACCGTACACGTCGAGATATCTCAGAGGATCCACACTCGTTATAGACTCCCCAATTTTCTTGATAATATTTACATGATAGCCCGACCAAAAGAAGAGGCCCAAAACTGAGGCCCAATAACAGATCACATCTTTCTTCGCCGATCCATCCCGTTTCTTTCTCCGATCTCACCTTCTAATTTCGACCCCGTTAAAAAAAATGTTTCTACACAGGAAATCACAGGAAATCGTGGAAGCTTCATTGGCGGGAAATCACAGGAAGTCGTGGTGGCAAGTGTAAATCTCTGAGCTCCTCCGCCCCGACGACTCTGGAATGGTGGTCACTCTCTACTCCGTCGAGGTCTTCGGCGCCATCATTAAAGTAACAGTTGAACTTACTCAAAAAATAGTTCCATGGGGTTCTGGTAAATATTTCTCCTCCATTTGCTTGATGTGTAATGCACTTTTTAAGGGATCTACTTGATTTTTAAGCTTGACCTGCCATGATGCTTTACTTGAGTTTTAAAGTTGGAACCGTGGTCTAAGTTCTGATAAATTCTGCTTGACGTTTAACTGTTCTGTCTTTACTGAAATCTGGGTTGTTTGTAGCACATGTTCTTGTCCCTTGTACCTTGGCATCGTTCTAGGCCGGAAGCACTTTCTGTATCAGTATTTCTCTTGAAGGAAATCTCAAACTGGCCCCTGAACTTTTTCATTGGATATAGTTAAGCCCTTATACCCTTTATTTTGTTCAATCAGCTTATTTATCTTCAATCAAGCGCATATGTTAGTCAAGTCAATTATTGACTTACTTTTTTGGTAATGATTTGGGTTATATCAATTGGGCTGCTCACCGTGATTGAAATATTTTTAAAACATATCCAAGCATCTGTTCATTTTGTTGTTTGTGGGGACTCCTGCAGTGTTTTTTATTTTTCATGTCAAGGATATACATCCAACAAAAAGATGAACACAGTTTTCAGTACAAGAGAATTACAAGCAAGAAGAACTGTTTTCATAATTGCATCAAAACAGGCATTTCTTGCCATAATTATAGTTCAGTATCATCAAATGTATTTATTATAGTATCACTCATGCCCAATCCTAATTGTCTATTTCATTACCAGGATAGGGTACCAGTAGCAGTCAAACCATGAACTGTTCCAGTACATACATTATATTTTATTAGCACTGTATTTCAACTTTTATCTGTGTTTTGTTGATGTTAGCTTTTGTTTATTTGTTCTGTAGCTGTTAGAAACTCTTCTCACTCTCCAATTACATCATTTCTTGTAAACAGTCGTTCCACTACTGCAAGTACAGGCGGCCCACCACATATTTGCGGATGACATGGTGCCTCGCTGGCTGACAGCGGCACACCTATTGACTTTGACACGATGGCCGGCCGGCGTTGACAAGTTCGGCAACATCTACTTTGCCAGGCTTCCCCAGGACACGTCAGATGAGATCGAGGAGGATTCGACTGGTGGGAGGATGAAGTGGGAGCAGGGGAAGATGAATGGCTCCCCTAACAAGGTAATGGTTATATATTAAGTATTGTTATTTTACATCGTCATTTTGGTCTAGTATAACCTTTGTTTTTATGTAGTTATAGTGTTTTGATCTACTTGATAGTACAGGTAGTACTATTAGATTTAGATTTGGAGACTCTTAAGTAATGGCAGGAGCTTTCCAAATGTTTGTACCTTTGGTTAAAATAGCATAGAAGAGCCTACCTTTGCAGTGATGTATCTTAAAGTTTTGAGGAATTATAAACGACTGATTTGCCATTGCTGATTTGAAACACCATTAGAACTATATGCTTCAAGGGCTTTACAATAATGCATGAAAAAATGTAATTAAATTTTTAGTATTACACAGTGGATCAATAGAAATAGACCTTTTGACATGGAAAATTATTTTTTGCATTTCATTTTTGCCATTGTTTTAAAATGTACCACAGTTTTTTTTTTTTTTACAATATAATACCACGTTATATATTTTCCCTTTTTATTATTCATCGAATAGGTAGAGTGATGGACACTTTTAATATTCATTCCGATTTTGATCGGGCAGATCCAAACTCAAAAGTTTGAGTTATATCTTAAGAGATACGAATTCGTCGTAATGCACCATGATCATTCAAATCTTCTCCACTGGCATGATACCAATCAGAGGGACACTGCGGGTTGAACATGTGCACTATAAATTTGAATGCATGATCTGAATAAGGAAAATACATGAAAGGTAATGATTCAACGGTAACACCTTTTTATTTATTTTTAAAAACTTTATAAAACAGTTCTAATTAATGGAAAACCTGACGGTACAGGCGTACAGCTGTGACACTCTTTTAAAAAAATAATCATCAAATCAAGATGAGTTCCATATGCCTTAAAACACTGTCATGATATCATATTTATATTTTACTTGTATCATTCAGAAAGTTTGTTTACACTCAAGTAATTACAGTCAATATAGAAAATAACTAGATTGAATGGCAAACATGTTATTAAATTTTGTGCATATTTACTGCTCTTTTGAATTGCAATAATATCTGTATCATCTTCATCTTTATTTGTGTTGTTTATTCAAATACTTTTGATATTTCTTATTGATATTAAATACAAAATAAAAGGAAAACGAAAAGCCAACAAGAACACCACAAGCACAAGCCCAATGATAAACACAGCAACACACCATAGCGCTTGACTGCGCACCTATCAAACTTTATTTATACAGTATTAGATTTGAAAAGACGGTCCTATCTTCTTAAGCAATCTGGAAAATCACAGAAAAAATATACAGTAAAATTAAATATTATGTCAAAATTTGTGAATAAATATTTGATTTAGTAAATGTTATAATTTACCCCAAATTTCTTCTTGGCAGCAGTAAGAAGCTCCTGAGAATCCCACTTGGTTGCTGTGTAGGCCTCTGTCTTGTTAAGCTCCTGATGTTGCATTTTTATATCAGACATTATAAATTATAAATGAAAAATGCAAAAATTGATCTCATTGATGGTAATCAATTTATGATGTCACTTTTGTTCTAACCTCTATCCATGAATTTAGCCTAGGCCTGTCCTTGGTTATATCCTAGTTACTCTAAGTCACTCAAGTAAATCTGTAACCTCTCAATAAAGGGTGCATATGCTATGTCCACCTACATATCATTGATAAATTGGTTTAAAAAAGTTAGAAAACAAAATTCAGAAGAAAAAAAAATAGCAAGAGAGGAGAGAGAATATAAATAATTAGCTAAAAGAAAACAAACTAACCAAACTAAGTTCAAGAAACAATAAGTTCAGAATATGTGTATATTATAATATATTACTCTCTCATACTGGCAGGAGAAACCAACTGGTATGATACCAATCCAATTGCATTGCTGTGAGACATATCAGATCAGTCTAGGAATTGATAATGCCAGATCTTTTTGGTACATAATCAATAGTATATTCCAATCAGGCTAGGATTTGGTATAATATGCAGCATGCAAACATATACAGATTCATATATGCAGTTTAATTTTACAATTTTTACTATGTATTTTATATAAGCAAAAGTAGCAGAATACAAATTATAGATTAAATTGAAAAGTTTTAGTTCAACACATAATAAAAACTGAAGGTTGAAATATACAAACTCCCAAAGTGTATTACTTAGGATAAAAAGGATAAATAAAAATAAAAATAGAACTTATCACTGAAAATTGAAGAATATGCAGATTAACAATTTTAATAAATTAGGGTGGACACACCCAAAAAAAAAAAAAAAAGAACACAAGTTGTGCAACTTATGTTTCATAAATGGCTAGAGGTCCGCATAACACCTCATATGCATCTACACAACCGCATACCTGCATATGCGGCCGTATAACCGCATACCATACATGTGGTCTGATTATGTGGCCGCAAATTCAAATATGCTTATTACTAACTGTATATTATTTTGAGCACATGCTACCAACCGCAAACCGCATTTTAATACACATTCTATATTGTGCAATAAAGTAAGTACCAGCATCAGATATGTCATCTCCTTTTGACAGTAATACTGAAAACATAGCCTTGTTGAAGGAATCACTATAAGTAAGAAGCTCCTCAGCAAAAGTTTGTTTTGCCGGATCCTAATTATAGAAAATCACAAATAAGTCTAGTAATTTAAGAATTAAGTTTCACTATATATAGAACAATCTGAGGTTATGTTTTTACATCAGGAAGCAATGCAGGGCCCTCAAAGTGAGTGTCAATGTACTTGATCAAATCCAAACTCTCTCCCTTTACTTCATTGTTGTGCTCAAGTGAAGGTACCTATTGATAATCATTCAATGAATATGTTACAAAATTTCAATGGTCCACAAGAAAAGTATAAATTTTATGCAAAAAATGGAGAAACATAAATTATTGGTTAAACAGAGAAAGGTCATAAAAATATACTTTATTTTCAGGATAAAGCTTCTCCTTGTACCATGCCAGACGATCTCCTAGATCAAGGGCAACTAATTTGATTTGTTCTTGTAAACCCTGTACTCCAATTTAACAAATAAACAAAGTCGGAACATGGAAAAATAATATAATTTAATTTAAAGTGGAGGATTCAAATACCCCTCTATTTTTCATGCCTCGGCCATGTCTTCAATTTATAATCTATCATAACAAAAAAATTAGAACTCATAACTACTTAAATGAAGCCGTTTGATATGATCTATATTACTTCCTCTGCACGTATGTACGTACATACATACATACAAAAATTACAGCATTTTGGCTTTAATATTAAGAACAAAAAGAAATAATGTTCAGAAAATATCTTTTACAATCTTTGATACCAATCAAGACAAAGTTAAAATGTTGTAATTTTTCACGTATACATAGAAAAAGGAGTAGAACTAGGGTGTTCTTGAGCTCACCAAGTCTCTTGGTAAGCTTAGCTCCAAAACCTATCGAATTGGCTTTAAACCAGCACGAATCTAAACTGTAACCGATCTACTTCACGAGTGATGAGTTTGCATGCAAAGTTTTAAATTTTCGGATTAATTTAGTAGAAAGTCAAGCGTTCAAAATTAGAAGGTTTATAAATTAATTTTAATTTATTTATTTTTTGAACAATTTTTGACTGCTTGACTTTATACTAAGTTAATTCAAAAAAATTAAAAATTTGCATGCAAACTCATCACTCGTGAATTAGATCGGTTTGAATTCGTGATTTGAAACCAATTCGATAAGTTCTGGAGATAAGCTCACCAAGATTATTGGTGACCTTAAGAACACCCTAGTTCTACTCTAGAAAAAGTGATATAAATCACACCTGACAATTCTATTCTAATATTTGAATTTTAGATTTTGAGTTGTAAATGTGTTGAAGCTAAAGGCATTTGAATAATCCTGGTTTAATTAAAACTGAGCTTCATTGTGATAGAACAAAAAAGGTACCTTGTAGTTCCTAGCAATCCAGGTACGCTGCGCGTATGGGCATATGTATGATACATACAACCTTCATACAACAAGCATCACAAAAATATAATCAATGGTAAGGTTTACCTGAAGATGAATTGAATTTTTGCTAAATACAAGTCCAGTACAGGATAATAATCTAATGTAAGTTGACCTACCATTAGGGTTGAAAATGGGTTGGATATTATCGACCGAATCCGGATCCGTATTCGAAAATTAGATACGGATATCCGAATATCTATGCAAATAGTGGTATGGATATAGTTTTGAATTTTAATTATCCGTATCCGAATAGATATATATTATAAAAATATATATGTATTATCTACAAATATCCGATCTGTATCCGTATCAGGAAAAAAAAAATAGATACGGATATGATTTTACCACTATCGGATACGTTTTCACCCCTACCTACCATACAAGTTTATTCTTTTTTTTTATATTGACACGCAAGTCTACTCAGCGCAGACAGATCAAAGAAAACTTCACAAAATTACCTAGTGGTGCCATCCTTCTCTCTCCGTCGCCAAATGAATGTCTCAAAAATACCTTAACATTATAATATTGCATATAATTTATTAAATATATAGTATTTATAATATGTCAAACATCACGCACCATATATTTTATTTATATATTTCTTAATGATGCTTCTTCAATAATTGTCAAACAGACTAAATAAGTTTTTTGTAAAATCTTATTTAGTATAAAATATTTTTATTACAAGTGAGTTATATACCCTCTCTTCAATGCAATAATTTCTTATATTGCATATAACGTATTTAGTATAAAATCTTTTTAATGAAGAATCTTTTTAGCCTAAACCAACATACATGGTATTAGTTTATTTTGTAAAATCTTTCTAACAATCACTGTAATACATGGTATTAATTTATTATGTAAAAAAATTTAATTAATATATGGATCTTTTTAATATAGGCATTCTACATATAGCTTATTCGGTATAAATTTTTTAAATGTGGCTTCCACAACTATAAAAAAATTATCACATCAAATACTAAGAACAATTAAGTGATGAGGTGTTCATGCTTCAAGAAAAATGTACTAACCATATACGGCATATAATCTTAAGAAATTAAAAAACAAATAAAAGTTAGTCATTCTAATAATTAATTGACTTTTTCTTCTTGTTGCTCATTTTACAACATCAAAAGGCTAAAATATATAAGTTAACCATTCTTGTTGCTCTTTTAATCAGAAAATCACAACACAACATCAAAAGGCTTAAAATATATAAAGTCCAAAATATTACTAAATTATTATACCAACACAACAATAAAATACAAAAGCATAAAATATCGCTACAAAATATAAATCATAAATATAAAATACTTCCGTAACCTCTATGCTTGTAGCAAACCTTCAAATTAAATCCATACAATAAAAAGATATATTAAAAAATAATAAAATAAAGTGAACAATTTCATATTAGACAAATAAAGTAGTAATTAATAAGTTCTAAACGACCAAAATATCTCATATTAGCTTAAGGATAACGTTTTTACTATCATATGGCAGATACATCACAAATGCAACTATTTAATTATATAGTCATGTAAATCAAAAACCTTGGTTAAAGGAAAAGGTAAGGGATTCTTCATTTATTATCTTATAAGTTTCAAAAATTATAAGAGGTTATGAGGAGTCCAGTTAGTATGACATCAGTGTCATATCACACCAATTCCAAAATGTATTGAATAGACATCAAATGACTAATTCAAATCATTAAAACGATTTACTTTATGAGTGATGCATTTACATTCAAAAAAATTATTTTTTTGAGTTATTTTAGTATCAAGTCAAGCGGTTAAAAATGTTGAAAAATAAATGCATTAAAATTAACTTAAAAACTCCAACATTTGACCGCTTGACTTGATACTAAATAAATTCAAAAAATTATAAATTTTGTATGTAAGCGCACAACTAATGAAGTAGATCGGTTTAGATTAACCGTTTGAAGTCAATTTGATAGGTTTTGGTATTGGTGTTATATAGGTTGAAATGACGTTGATGTTATACTAGACCTTTAGAATAAATCAACTGAATAGTGGCATAGCGTTGATTTTTTAGCCATTCTGTTATGATGCGATAAACACTATTTAAACCTTTAGAATAAATCAACTGAATAGGTGTGAAGCGTTCGTTTTTAAAATTATAATTCAACTAATTAGGTATCAAAATCGGAACAAAATTCAGGGTTCTAAATAGCTAGTTATAGCTATGCTATAACTTTTTCGAACCTTAAAAACTATAGCGCTATCAGCTACTTTCTTTTTAATAGAGTTCTAAATAGCTATCTATAGTTGTTTTTTTAGCCTTTCCGCGATGACACGATAATCGCTATTTAGAACCTTGGAACAAATTAACAAATTAAGTACGAAGCAATATTGTTCATTTTTAAAATTACAAGTACGCATTTAGCTCATTGTGAATATTATTGTCGGATTAGCTGATCACTCAAAAGAGAGCAATGTTTCTTTTAATATTTATAAACTCGGAAATGCTATCGGTTCGGACTGCAAGCGCACAATCCTATCGAGTAGTATATACGAGGTCGATCCACAGGGAATATTGGTTCTGCTTTGAGCGATCGAATCACAATCTTTCGAAAGGCTAGACGAAATCTGAAAATTGAGAGATGTTTGTTGATCAATGTAAATTATGAAGCAATTAAAAGTAATTAAAATAAAGATAGAGATGAGAATTCCTAGGGTTTCGGCACATCATTGCCACTCAATCCGCCTTGACAATATATTCCTGTTGCGTCTAATTTCCTATTGTTGTTTTAATGAAAGACACCACATAGGTCACTGCGATTTATGTTACGCAAGAATGACAGATCTTTCACCGAGATTCTACATAGGACACTGCGATTTACCTTACGCAAATGTCTGATCTCTCAAATACCCCAAATTACTACATAGATCACTGCGATTTACTTTACGCATGTGATGGAATTTGGTACGCGTTTTGTTGGTCTGGTTTATGGTTTCCCCACTAAGGTTTTCTTCACATAAACCTAATAGATCTCAACGAGGCTAACTCATACAAATAGTTTCTCTTACCATTAAAGTACTGTCACTACCCTAACGGACTCAAACTAGATCATTGAAGTTAGATGAAGAGATAATAAATCACAAAAGCATTTTAGCACAACAACAAGAAATCATAATCAACAGAAATATATATATCAAAACATCAAGAGTAACAAGGTTTACTGCCTAGCCCTAAGAAAGGGAACTTAGCCGCGGAACGGCATGGTTACAAGCACTCCTCTCTTCTCACTTTAATCAAATCTAACCCTAATTACAAAGATGATCTATTCTTCTGCCCAGGGGTCTTATATAGGAGTGTAGGGACGTGTAGAGGTTGATTGGAGGCTAAGAAATCAATCTGGAAACAGCTGTCGGCAGTTATTCCCCAAGAGATGCCTTCGGATACGGGCCGTATCAGGTGATACGGTCCGTATTAGGACCTTGGCAGTTAGGGTTTAACTGCTTCCAGCGCTATCTTCTGGTCTGTGCTAGGCCTGGTCCGTATTGGTCAATACTGGCCGTAACAGGGACTTAGTCGATGAGCGTCGCTGATCCGATTGACCCGATTCTAGCTCCATTTGGTGTAAAATAGTCCCAAAACCTGTTTTCTACAATAAAACATAAAGAAGGGTGACAGTAGTCTTTTTCTCTAATAAAGTAAACATAAGTGTGAGAAAATATATAAAACCTAAGCCAAAACCCTACGTAAATCATCATTATTTTGACTCTGATCATTAGCGAAGTCTTATTTTTTTTGTGTAATGTCGTAGTTTTATATTGGGACGTGATAACCAGGGGTTCAGGAAAAAAGAGAGAATGAGAATCAACTTATCCTCATTAAAAAAAAAATTGTATTTATGTATGATTTTTTATATAATTTAGAGTAAAATGACATATCAACTGATTCTCGTTTTTTTTTTCTTTTCATCTCTCTCTTCTTTTTCTTTTTTATCTTCTCATATCACCTAAGGTAACAGAATAATTCTGTTTGGATCTAAACCGTTCAATTAAAATTTGCACAAATATTAAAGGGTCACGTGCGTTTCACCTCGAATCGATTGGCCCGAATTCCGATCGGAATGTCGAAATCTAAACAGAAATATTCTATTACCTCAGAGAATATTGATTCATACTTAGGTTTTGACACAATCTCTGGGCTCTAGTAGTCTGTGGAGACTTCTTTTTTCTTAAACACCTTAATTTGTACTAATTCAAGGAAGTTATTTTGTCACTAGCATGAAGTCAATGTCATGTGAATTTTGTGCATATTTTAGATTGTAGTTGGTTGTTGCTATCTATCCTAGCGGCAGAAGGGTTGTTGGTTAGAAAGGACCCATCCATGATCCATCAGCTCTGAAAAGATGGTCAACGCTTCAAACAAAACGGCCCGAATTGATTGAAAACGAAGACACTTTGGGCCGTTGACTTCTCTAATCTACAATAACCATCTTGGGAGAAGAAAAGCAATTCACATCTGACTCAAGCGAATTATGATCGGATGGTTCTTTTAACATGACACGAATCTCAAAACAGTCCCCTACAGTTTCCATAGGCTCCGGATTGAGTTTGGTCTAGATAGAATTAATCTGGACCGTCTGTTTCAATTTGCTTGAGTCAGGTACCTAGGAGGATACGGATCCGAAGAAAAGTGTAGCTTTGATGGTATGAGATTGACGTAATTTTTGGATCCGACAGATATTTAGGGCGGATTCAGAATTTTCGTTAGAGGTAAAATAATAGCTATTCGGATACTAGATATAAAAACAATGTTCCGACTTATAATTTTTAATTCTTCAACTTATAATTTTCAATGCTCTAACTTCTAATCATAATTATCAATTAGAATTCAAAGAATTTATTCTAATTTTAATCCAAAAGTTAATCCAAATTACAAATCTGAATTTCAGAAGAAGGCAAAAAAATTTCTAGAGGACGAGGGGCAAACTCGGTCCGGACCTATATATCTCTATAAAAATTCAAAATCTAGAGGTTTGCCCTTGCGGGTATTAGACCTATCCGATGCGTTTCAAAATTGTGTATATTCTGCTAGATTCGTACGCACAAATTTTAAAGTGTATTGAACAGCTCTAATATCCATCATACCCAAAAATACATTTAATAGACGTGCACGAATCTCAAAACACATCAGATAGCTCTCATACCCATCAAAACTAAAAACACATCAGTGATTATATATCTGACGCTCTGATAAATAATGGTAGGTACAGACAAAAACCTCATTAAAGGAGAAATTGTATTTCTGGTCAATGATCGGTTGGAAGGGGCTAATTTAAAATTAATTTACTAACCCATGTGTTGCTCATTGTTTGAACATTCAGGCAAGGTAAAATTAATAATTGATGAATAAGTTAAGAGATTAATTAAGCACATACAATATAGAAAAGGAAGAAAATAATTAATTGGTATTATTGATTGAAAAGAGAAGACTTTGTTGGGTACACATATGGTGGGTGCAGCGTTGCTGTCTCCAGCCTGTCATCTTTTTGCTATGCAGAAATGCTTACCTAGTTCTCGCTATTTAGTATCTATAGCAAGTGTTTGGTTTATTCTTGCGGCGTCCTTGCAATTTATAAAAATTTGTAAAAGATCATTTATCACCACAAAGCAACTTTTTTAAACTCCCATTTTGACTTACTGATGCAAAAAGAAAATTCATGAGGTTAGATTTTTAACATAAATTTGTACAATATATAAGTTTTAAGGAGTAGAACTAAGGTGTTCTTAAGCTCACCAAGCTCCTTTGTGAGCTTAACTCAAAAACCTATCGGATTGATTTCAAACGACACATCCAAACCGTTAAAACCGATCTACTTCATGAGTGATGCATTTACATGTTAAATTTTTAAATTTTTGAACTAATTTAGTATGAAAAGAATGCTGGTATAAATAAAACTACATATAAAAATATAATAAAGGTGATTTGATGTGTCAATGATAAAATTATACTTTATAAGCCCTACTTACTTTATAAAGGAAACTTCATTTTAATTATATTGAAAATATTATTTTCATATCAACCACATAATTAATGCGCACCATCCAAGCAAAATTCATCATCTTTAACTTATTCAAAAAAAATCCTAACAAAAGAAAAAGGGTTTTTCCAAAATTATTTGAGACACAGGGGGGTTCCTATAAAAGTTTTCCATAACTTGTCACTTGTGAGTTGTGACTGACAAGTGCGTTATATAATTAAAAATTGCTCACATTCGGTGCTAACAAATCACGGCAATAATATATTCATCTAAAATCATAGTCCACCCCAGGGATTGCGTATCCTCTGAGATACCTCAAATTTTGCGTGACCTACGTGTACGATATCTATTCGGAGTAGAGCAGGAGGCAATATTATTATGCCTTGAGATTCGTGCGTAACTTATTCATTAAAGCAATCAAAGTTTGAGATATCTCAGAGGATGCGAATTCACCCCAGGGTCGGATATCAGCATTTACCAAAACACCCCTCAACAGCCAGAGACCGAATCTCTCTCCACCGACACCTCACCCCTCTTAATTTCTTCTTTCTTCTCTCCTCTCCTCTCCTCGCTCCTTCATTTCCTCTCCAGTTCCACCGCGCTTCCACTAGTCTACTCTCCCCTTAAGATCTCATCTCCTCCCCTTTCTCAATCCGATCAAATCCAAACCAATCCATAAAGAGGAACTTATAATGGGGCTGAAATCGATGGCGGCGCTGGCGCTGCTAATGGTGGCGCTGCTGGCGGTGTCGGTTCTCTCGACGCCGGATATTGAGATAAAGAAGCTTAAGAACGGAAATTGCGACGCCGGGTGGGAGTGCTGTGGCAGTAAGTCCTGCTGTAACGGGACTATCTCCGACTATTTCCAGGTGTACCAATTCGAGAACCTCTTTGCCAAGCGCAATTACCCCATCGCTCACGCAGTTGGTTTCTGGGACTACCGGTCCTTCATCGTCGCCTCCACTTTTTACCAGCACCTAGGCTTTGGCACCACTGGCGACAAAAAGATGAAGATGAAGGAGGTCGCTGCCTTCCTCGGCCATGTCGGCGCCAAGACCTCTTGTAAGTTTTGTTTGTATCTCATATTGACCATTTTAAGTGGACAATGCTGTGGATCTGATTAATCTGTGCTTTTTTCAGGAGCTATTAGGATCTATAGCTCTATTAAGCCTGTGCAAGCTGAATTTTTCAATAATGTAGTTGAATTGATGTTATCTCAAAAGAAAAATGTAGTTTGATTGAGGTTATTGAATTACAAATAAACAAAAAAAAAAGTAAAAGAGGCGGATCTGTAGAAAACTGACAAGATGAAAAAAAAAATAGTTGAGGATGGTCTTTTATTTTAAGAAGAATTAACTGCAACTAATTGTCAGCATTGGCTTTTTTTCCACTGTATCCTTGTGTTTGATTTGAACCCGAATGAGTGGTGGCATGAAGGAACCAGTTGTTGACAACAGTTTTCAAAACTCATTTATAGTTGAGGTCTAATAATAGTTATTCGACTCCCCTATTCTTTTTTTTAATCAAGTAGAGTTTTACATGCATAGACAAGACATAGAAAACCAACCTAACAACTTACATTATGTTATTATATATTGAGTTGGGCTACGGTGCTTCATGAAGTAAGGGCTCTCTTTTACTTCACGCCCGTATCTCCGTTCTCAAAGTTCAAACAATCGATCCTAACTGCTCAACGTGATGTCCATATGAAAATGTGCTTGGACACCAAATTTCACATTTTTTAGAATTTTTTTTACTATTTTTTTCGATCGGTAGAAAATCCCTGTTTTTGAATGGTCCATAAACTTTCAGATTAATGGATTTTTTAGTTGAATATTAAATATCCAATTAATATTAAAAAGTGTTTGCAAGATCAGCAGTCTCTGCACAAAAAATAGCTAACACAAATCAAGATACGGTCTAAATTTTCAATTCAAAAGAATATATCTATAATTTCAAAAAAAAAAAGGGGATATATACATATATGCTTCCTTTTATGATAAGCTGTTTTCTTGTATAGGTGGATATGGAGTTGCTACTGGTGGTCCTTTGGCATGGGGTCTGTGCTATAACCATGAAATGAGCCCTAGCCAAAGTTACTGTACCGAAAACTTGAAGTACCCCTGTGTTGATGGAGCTGATTACTACGGCCGTGGTGCTATCCCTGTTTATTGGTAATAAACTCGTTGATCTCTATTTTCTCTGTTTCTTCAGTTTAAAATGCTCCTATTGACAATATTTAGATAGAATTGAAACTGAAAAATAATTATTATTATCAAAAGTTTTTCTCATTCCGCAAAGACAATACCATGGTTTTGTATATATGAATTACATCATATTCATATAGAAGAATATCTACTACCATAACACAATTTGTATATTCTGTGTAATACCAAATACAGACTTTCATGCATATCAGAATCTCAAAGATAGCAGAAAGCCACAAATCCTAATTCATATCTTGACACCTATAATAATGTAAAAACACATGGTAGAGCGGTGGTGACTTTTGTGTATGTCAAACAGTCAAAGTACAAAGGCTATGTATTACAGGAATTACCAATCACCCATGTTATTACAGGAACACCAACTACGGTAGGATCGGTGACGGCATCAAAATAGACCTCCTCCACCACCCTGAATACCTCGAACAGAATGCCACATTGGCCTTCCAGGCTGCTTTGTATGAATGGATGACCCCTAAGGGAAAGAAGCAGCCGTCGCCACACGATGCCTTCGTCTGCAACTGGAAACCCACAAAGAACGACACTGCGGAGCACAGGCAGTGCGGTTTCGGTGCCACCATGAACATCCTGTATAGTGACCTCATCTGTGGCCAAGGATTTATCGATCCCATGAACGTTATGATTTCACACTACCAGTACTACCTCGACTTGATGGGTCTCGGGCGGGAGGAATCTGGGGACAACTTGGATTGTGCCCTGCAAAAGCCTTTCAATCCTACCACTCCTTCACCCCCCGCTGCTGCTTCTTAGATTGTTTTTGCAAGGTGAATCTGGTGCATAAATTAAGGGAATGAAATGTTTAGAACTGTTCCCCTTGTAATTGTGATCTGTGTTTTGTTGTGTTTGACATGGTTTTTGTGGTATGGAATAAGGTCTTTAGTTCTGTGATTGGTTCCATTATTTGTATGTAAGTATATTGAGGTTTAAAATTTAAAATTAGTGAAACAGATTCATTGTTTAAGTGAATTGATCATGTTAATTAATTAGAGTCTTTTATTAGCTGGCTTTGCTATGCTTGAGGGAAAAAACAAAAGAGGATGGGAAAACCCTGTACGAGTTTGTTAAACCTGATAGAAATTTATGCAAAGTATGAACTTGACAGATCGTTATTTCACTGATAATAATTAATTTAACTTCTAAAATTAAATATTTTAGAATTCGTCTAACAAATTGGATTCCTTTTTTTTTTCTGCTTTCCTCCCTGTCATTAATCCTATTTTTTGTGGCCAATCAGAATCGGATGTTGTTGGTATGCAAGGAATGGTTGTAACTTGTAAAGAACAATATTTTCTTTATAGTGTGCTTCCTTTTTATTTATCAAAATGAAATTCGCACAATGGTACGCTTAATTACTTTGTTTTTTTTTTTTTATTATGATTATCTTGTCAAGCTACTAGGAAAATGGTTTATTTTACACAGAACCAGTCTAACTTTCTTTTTTGCCATAGGTGAATTCTTGATCTTGTACTATGTAAATCACTAGTTTCAAATTCTAACTAGTTAGGTCTCAAGAGGGAGGGGAGGTGAGTACGGGGCGAGGGAAGGGGAGAGGGGTAAACAAACGGGGGGAGGCCTCGACCCCTAGGGAGGTGGAGGGGAAAGACAAGGGAGAAAGCAAGGGGGAGAGGCCCTGGCCCCTCGGGAGGGGGGAGAAAGGGGACAGGAGGGAGGAAGGTAAGGGCATCCCCCTCTCCCCGAAGGTAAGGACAGATATCCTCCCAGATACCTGACTCAAGCAAATTGCAACAGCCGGCCCAAATTAATTCTATCTGGACCGAACCAAATTTTTTTACTATTTATTAAGCCACTTTGAAAATCGCTGATCCAATGGTCCAGCAGATTTTACTGTTGTGTACAAATTAGTGTTTTTTCAAAGTGGCTTAATAAATAGTAAAAAAATTCTAAAAAATGTAAAATTTGGTTTGCAAGTACATATTAATATGGAGATCATGTTGAACGGTTCGGATCGACCGTTAGGATTTTGAAAACTCAAAAGGTGAGCCGTAGCACGGAGTGCTCTATGCTACGCGTAGCACGGTAGCCATGTCCATCTTAATGGTAAGATATTTATGTATTCACTGATATTGTATCAAATGATTTCAGGGGCATTCAAATAAACTCAAAATCTTAATAGTGATGATTGCTTTCTTAAATTTGATTTGATATTATTAGATGAAAAAAAAATCGCGATGATGTGTCATAGATAGTTCTAAGTTGAACCCTGTTCATTTATAAATTAATTTGTCATGACATTGGACTCATTCAAACTATTATGTCAAGCAAGATGTCTTTCAGCAAAAATTCGTGAAAAAATGCTTTTTTTTATGTAATTAAGTATGTAGCTTTGAGAAATTAAAAGATTTCACTTATCGGTCATATTCCTGTAGAATTATCACATAAGATTGCTTTATTCGTGAAGCTTCAGAATTAGTAACCTAGGTTGTGGTTATTTGACAAATTTAAGTGTAACTTCTACGTGCCTTTTTGAATTGAAATGACATCATGACTCAATTTGGACTCAATTTGAATGAGGAATAAATAATTAACAAAACTTTAAGAGTGATGCTACGGTGCTTTGGGAAGTAAAGATGGTGTTTTATTTCCCGCTCATATCTTCATTTTTAAAGTTCAAATAGTCGATACGAACTTCTCAACATAATCTGTCTATTGATATGTGCTTGGAAACCAAATTTTACATTTTTTGGAAATTTTTTACTATTTGTTTAGAATTTTTGAAAACCACAGCTTTTTATTAAATAAAAAAAAAATTTAAAAAACACTTATTTTCATAAATTCTAAACAAATAGTAAAATATTTCCAAAAAATGTAAAATTTGGTCTCCAAGCACATATTAATATGAAGATCATGTTGAGAAGTTCGGATCAACTATTTGAACTTTGAAAATGGAGATATAAGCGGAAAGTAAAATACCCTCTTCCCAAAGCACCGTAGCATCACTCAAACTTTAATATGGCATTTAACATACAAATTCAAAATTTTAAATTCACCCGCCAAGAAGATCAAATAGAAAGTGCATCTTTTTATTACACTAGTTTCTCTCAAAATAGCCCCTAGTTTCCTTTTAGTTTCTTTAGTTGAAAATTTTGTGGTCATTCACGTAGCAGGTCCTTGCGGGTTGCGGCACGATGTTGATTAAACCCGCAACACAGAATTTAATACTGTCGGATACATAGAATATCTAAAACGCTAAGAGAAGGGGACACATTGCTATTCTAGTTATGTTTTTTATGTAGCGGGTTACATTTTCATCTCCTACAATTCTACAAATCAACAAATGAAAATTTACAATTTAATTTATTTACAATAAAAATTTACTAAATACAAATATATATGTAGATACTTATCTTCTTAAGTTAAATCGGTTTAAGATCGAATTTTTTTTTTAGAGATCGAACTTATTATTAATAAGTATGAATTCATTTATATTGTACCTCTATCCATAATTGATATAGTAAGTGTAATAATAGAATAAATTACGTTTTCGTGTTACCCAAGCAAAGCAATATTTATTTCTCGGATATATTTGTATTTATATTAAAAGAATTACATCACGACACGCGACTAAAGTCACTAAATTGAGTCGTACTCATAACGCCATGCTACTAGTGCCAAATAATAAATTACTACCAGTTTAAAAAAAAATCTTCTATTATTCACGCCTCGAATAGTATAACAACACAGTTTGGACTGTCCAAATTTGAATCCTATGGTACTCATCGTTCCATACGTAGACGGTCCAGATTAAAATCCCTCATAGATTGATCAGGATCATCGGTTTTAGCAGAGGCGGATATACAGTATAAGAATGGGGTCAATTGACCCCCATTTATTTTCCAAAATTTTTTATTTGCAACTTATTTTTTATATAATTTAATAATTTATAGTAAAATGTTACAATTAGTGTAAAATGACTCCCATTCGCAGCGAGAGCCAGATTTGAATTGCATTCTAGAGTGAGTAATAACAGAAGATACCTAAATCTTTATTCCCAAAAGGACACTTCCTATTTCTTCCGGACTAAGCCAGTTTTAAGTTAGTGACTAAAGTGGAATTAATGGCACACAGACACTGCGTCTTTAGTCGAATTCATATCACCGACGGTACCGTAATAGGGAATCTTTTACAATTACTTGATCTGGACTGTTCTTTTTAACTTGGCACGAATCTCAAAGCCCAATAATACTGCCCCCTCAGTCAGCCCGAATCCCAAACCGGCTGAGAGTTAATCTCAAACCGTAAATAGCTAATTGTAAAGGGAATTTTTACGGTACCGTCGAGGATATGGATTCGTCTTTAGTCTCCGTTATTTATACCCAAACAAAGAGGAAATAACAGTGTGTAACAGAGAAACCTCAAACGAATCACAAAACCCTCTTTAATGCCTTCGTCAAGTAACCAACCAGGAACCGCGTCGTCTCCACCTCCTCTCTCCCCCTCTGAGCTCGAAGAGGAGCAAGAGAGAAACACCGACAGGAAGAAGAAAAGGTGCGGAATCACTGTGCCGAGCACGCCGGCTTCCTCCTCAGCTGCCTCTCCTTCTCCCACGATCAATCTCAGCAGGGAGTACACTCTCGCGATCCAGACCGCCTCTTACCAGGAAATCTGGGCCAAGATCCACCACCACCGCGGCGACGGCGGTTCTGAGGCTGATGATGCCGAGGGGGATGGCCAGAGGTTCACCATTGCTCAGGTGCTTCAGCCGGACAGCGCCTCGGTTGAGGAGATCCTGCGCGCCGCCCCGGCTTCCCGCATGACCCGCCTCATCTCCAATTACTTGAAGAACAGTGAGAACACCTCCCTGCTGTGCCTGTCCCTCCAGGAATCCGTTGCCCGGGCCCGCACGCTGTATTACCCGATCGGAGAGCTCCTGGAACTTATCCCTGTTTGTGGGACCAGCACCAGTTTTGTGGTTGACCTTACCCCAGCCCTCTGTAACAAGGCCTTTGATGTGTTCATCCAATTTGACGGGATCGAGAACCCCTTTCCCCTTTCTTTTTCCTCTTCGGCTGAAGCTAATGGCAGCAGCAGCAACAGAAGCAATAGCCAATTTATGGGCATGAAAGGCTCCTTTCTGGAACTGAAAGAGCAACTGGATGCGAGACTCCACAAAGCCCGGCACAAAGCCCGGCTCCTGCGGCGCACCAGGCGTGCATCCGGCATTTGTCTCATCGCATGCACAACCGGCATTACCGTGGTCGGGCTCGTGCTTGCTAGCCACATTATGACGGCCCTGGTGGCAGGCTCCGCATGCATCCTAGGTGGCAGCTGTTGCAACCTGGTAGCAATGCGCGGGCTGAGTGATGACATGGACCGGCTGGATGCGGCGGCGAGGAATACATACGTTCTGAACAATGATCTCGACACAATCGAGAGGCTGGTGACGAGGCTGCACGATACAATAGAGGATGATAAGAAGTTGGTGAGGCTGGGGGTGGAAGGGGGGAGGGGGCAGAGGCACCCGATTGAGCATGTCGTGCAGCATCTGCGCAAGAATCACCGTAGCGTGCTCCAGCAGCTGTCAGACCTGGATGAGCATATCTGCCTCTATTTTGCTTCTGTTAATCGGGTGAGGTCTCTGCTGCTCCAGCACATCCACCAGCCGGAATCCTAATACCTGGTACCTGAACCTCTGATTGATACGACCAATTGAGGATACTTGTGAACTCTTTGTGGAGATTGGGGTTTAACTGACAGGATACTGCTCTTGTAATTAGGGGTTTGTGGAGAATTAAGATTTATTTTTAAGTTGATTGAAATTTACATCCTTGCTTCTCCGCCTTGATGAGAAGCTAGGAACCAGCCAGTTTTTATAAATTTTGTTTTCATCATATTAGTGAAGTAAAATTGATTGAACAAAGTAACAAAAATCTCCTTGTTACATTTGTAAAAGTTATATGAACATTATCTTGTTATGCTATCTGAATTTCATGTATTCTGGATATTGTCAAAATGATAAGTAATTAATACAACAATCATTATTACAGATGATGTACTGGTAAGGTCCCATTGCCGGTAAGACATGTTTATATACTATTTCATATGAATCACATTCTAGTCTGTCCATACAATACAAGTGTGAAATCTTTCTTTCATCATCATATATTTGCCCTGCATTGGCACTCAAGCTTCCAGCAATTACTCATCCTTGATTTTCACATGCGATCTGCTGTGAAGCTTCTAACCTTTACATTATTCAATCCAGATACATGTACCGATCTGCTGTGAAGCCCTCTAACCTTCACATTATTCAATCCAGATACATGTACCGCCTTGAAGGCTGTTGTTCAACCATTGAGCTGTTGAACATGAGCTTAATGTATGAGGCAATACAGAGGAACTTACATTTATTAAACACAAATGCACTCAGTTAATTATCATAAATTACAATCAATAGCTAAAGAACTAAAGTGAAATACATAACACAGACTAATTCATCAAAATATCAACATTGTGATAGAAAAAGCAAGATAAACGTGCATCTATAACTAAGCTGTTGAACTACGGCCAATTCAGAAATTTTCATATGCAATTCTCTTAAAGAGGCTAGCATTAAGGCATACAGGTTATTTTCATTATAATATCATACATCATATATATTAGATTCAATTACCCCCCAATTAACAAAAAGACATAAGAACACCAACCCAACAGACTACCAGTACAACCTGGCTGTTATTTCACGGGTATCTAAATCGACACCTCCCCTCCATTAACCACCTTGAGTAATCCGAATATGCAATCTACTTCTTTCAGATTCATCTCGTTTTAGAGTTCCCTATCCAAACAATTCTATGCAAGGGAAAGGGAACCAATGATAAAATTGGCAAACACACCTAACTTCACCTCAGGAGGAAATAAATCGTCCCCATAAACCCTTGAAAATTCTCAGGGCAGTGCCAATGATAAAGATCCACATAAATGCGACCAATCCAACCAGAAATGAAACAAACATAAACCCAGCACCATTTCCACCATTTACCCCTACTCTCCTTTGTTGAACCACAACAGAGGTGGTATGTTGTACCTGTACCTGGCCCTGCTGAGGACCGACTGGTTCCCTTCTGAAGCTTGAGACCCGTTGAAATGCCTTTGTTACAAGCGCACCCCCTTCAGATGCAAATGCAGGACTGTTTGGTACAGAATTTAACAGTGAAGCAAGTGTTGAGCTGTACCATGTTTCTGGGACACCTCCTGATTGACTTGCTTGAGGCTGAATATTTGGATCAGAACCGGCATGGACAAGACCTACAATTTCAGAGAAAAAAACAATGAAATAAGACTAGGGAACTGTGTTCAGTAGCACCAAGCTTTCTCATATTTGTACAATATATATAATAACCAAAGCTCAGTTATACAAACATCTAAAATAGGATGTCAAGTGGTAAATTGATAATTACAAACATGAGTATATTGTTGCTATTTTCTTTCCTTGCAAATGTACTAAAATCTTAAATGTAATTGCAACAAAAGAACAACTTCCAATAGTTACATATTGTGCAGTTTAGTATTGTACCTGACAATGGTGTTGCCCTAATAGCCTGATTTGCATGCACAAAACTTGACATGGTTGTATCATGCTCAAGTGTCCTCCATAGCTCATTACTGAGATCAAAGCCCTCACTCTGCACAACAGTTGCATCGAAATAATCCTCGATGTTTATTTCAGAAAGGCCTCCATCATGAAGTGGTGGCTGCTGCTGCTGTTGTATCTCAGCCAACATTTGAGGAGCATCAAAATAGGCCGTGTCAAACGCCCCTTCAACAGCACCAGGTGCATCCCCATTGCCAATGCTCTGCATAATGGAATCAAGCTCAGGAAAATCACTGATTTCCAAGAACTCTTCTTCTTCATTTATTGATGTTGAGGAAGGCTGTGCAGCAACATTGTTGCTATAGCCAGACCAGGCTCTTTCTTTTGAGACGTGAGAAGCATTGACATCAACACAAGACGGCATCCCGTTGTGGACTCTTACATCTGCTTCAGTGAAAACCGAGGCCTGTATATATAGAATACAGTGAGAAAAGAACACATAATTAACTGCCATTTCATCATACAAAGGAACGAAGAGGCAAAGCTAAATCAACTGTTATCTCTAAGAAGTTTATTGATTTTCAAACTGGAAAACTGCAACTACAGTCTGTATCGAATAGAGTTTACACCTCAGGGTTTTGAGCAGGTTGCGATTGAGTAAAATCAGACTGCTCAAAATTCGAAGTCGTCTCCACATTGCTAAGTCCACTCTGAAACTGTGAATTTGCCTCCGGAATGCTAAACTCACTCTCAAACTGTGAACTCATCTCCAAATTGTCAAATCCGCACCAAGCGCTCCCTGGTGAGAACGAAGAAACATCAACAGATGGAGGCATTGACTGATTGACTCTGAAATTTCCAACCACATCAATCTGCACCAGACATTGAAAATAACAATTAATATGCGTCAAATTATAATTTTGCACACATCCGAATAAAACCAAACAGTTGATATGTTTTTTTAGTAGTGTTGATTAATGATTGTTTTCATTATTATACCAACTTGGTTGTTTGTAAGCAAAAGGCTTTTTTAATCAAAATGTTTCAAGTTCAACTTTCTGATCCAGTGAACATCAAAAGAAGGTTTATGTCTATATTGAATAAAAAGGAGGATTTTCTACTTAAAACTGAAATTATCATAAAAACAAGCAAACTCAACACATACCTCAGAAAACTGCTGGTTTTCATCTTTATCACTGGTAATCTGTAAAAGGAGGTTTTCCAGGTCATCAAGAGGCAGATTGCTCGAAACCTGATGTGACGGACCAGCAGCAGAAGCATTGACTGCTCTATCACTATTCTGAACTATGATATCACTCGGCAGGGCATTGTCATCAGCCTCATCTTCCCAGTCCTCTTCTCTGAAGGGAGCTCCATACTGTTCCCCGTTTTTCGGGCCGGACCCACTCTTCTTGAATAACTTGTAGAGAGCATAAGAGTCCTGTAATAGTGTAATATACAGAGGTTAGTTTCTTTTGTCAACAACAAGAGTGCTGGTGCAAGAAACTTCTATTGCATATAAGAAGCACATCATTTCAAATCATTGCTAAAAGTCACACACAACACAAGATGGCTACTTACCCCTAAATTCAATAAACAGCCTGCCTTGAACATATTGTCATGGCACAGTGGGGGGCAATTAGAATGATATTATCCTTCCAGATACATTTCCCTTGTTAATCCCATTTTCCTATCATTCCTTGTCTTGTTTCTACAAAACCCTAGCCATAATTATTTCTGTGAGACAGACAACTTTACCCCACCTCCCCCTCCCCCCACCCCCAAAGAAAAAAAAGCATTGTAGAGTCAAAAAGTTCCTTCATAAGTCCCTTGTCAGTTTAACAATAGAAACTTCTTTTCAAACAAGAAACATAACAAAAATTTTCTCACCAAGGGACAACAGATTAGAAAAAAAAAAAAAAGATAAATAATGAGTAAGCTTGCCCGCACATTGACACAGTTAACCAAGGCCAGGTCCTCAAAGGTGTACTCGTACATCACCCAATCGGTGCGCTCTCCCTTGGGAGCACGGCCTTGGTAATACACCAGAGTCTTCTTGTTGCCTGCAGCTTTGGAATTCTGAGATATCGTCCTGTCTTTCCCTGTTGCCTTCCAGTAGCCGTTACCTGTGGTCCTGTTCGATCTCGACCCGTTCGGGTACTTCCTATCTCTCGGGCTGAAGAAAAACCATTGTTTGTCTCCATTCTTCAGCAGCGACCTCTCTGCATAATTCAATGGTTTAGAAAGATAAATGAAGCGGTTAAGGTTGAAGTGTCAGGAGATGAAGCAATTAGATGATTAAGGAATAAGAACAATTAACCATAAATTAGACCTGGATTAACCTGGTTATACATGCATATGAAAATTGAATTGTAACTTTCTGTAGTTCAAAACAAAGAGTACACCGTACTAATTAACAGAATTGTCAAGAGCACGTTTATTAGAGAAATCTACCTACATCAATGGATTGAGAGTATAAATTATACAGGGGTTTAGTTAGCGAAAATAGGAACACTGATCATCAGATGGCAGATTTCTTCTTAGGTGTAATGTAGACACCTTTCCAATTAAAAAGCACCAAGGGGATTATCTATTACTTAACAAACAAGCAACTAAATTATGGAAAACCTGACAAAAAAAGAGAAGAAATGAAGTACCAGGGAGATCCCAGGGCTCGGATTTGTACACGTCAACATCGGCGATCATGTGTGGAGAAAGGCGGCGACCGCAAACCTTGCGCTTAAGGTAGTAGAGAACAAGCTCTTCGTCTGTGGGGCTGAATCGGAACCCTGGAGGCCAGCTACCGCTCTGTCTCCGACCTCCCATCTCTCTCTCTCTCTCTCTCTCTCTCGATCGATCGATCGATCTCTGGTCCGATCGGATTGAAAGAGGAGAATAGATGAAGTCGACGAATTTGGGGTTTTAGTCAAAGAGGAACCTGCTGAGAAGATGGGGTGATTTATAAAACTCCGGAGTTTTATAAAACTCTATCCTCTGCGGAGCAAAACGAACGGACCAGATTAACTCTCAGCCGCTCTGATATTCGGGCTAACGGAGGGGGCTGTATTACTGGGCTTTGAGATTCGTTTTAAGTCAAAACGAACGGACCAGATTAAAATCTCCGCACAGCTCCGCAGAGGATACCATGAATTTGGGGGTTGGGTGTTGCCTGTTTTATTTTTTCTTTCCTTTTTCCTTTTTTTTTTATTATTATATTTATTTGTTCAGAATAGAGAGAGAGAGAGAGAGAGCGAGAGTGCTTTAGTATTGGCCTTTGTCAAGCGTGTTGTTAGTCGTCGCGGGCTTTTTGACCTCTGTTCTCTGGCCGACCTGACCGCGTTAACTGTTTCACTTTCATTTCCACAGTATTTTCACTATGCCCCTCAGCACTTCCCTTTATTTTATACTTCCTTTTGGCTGACCTTGACCGGATCCGTCACGGGTCCGGATCCCCTAAAGTAATCCAATTTTTGGGTTTTGGATCGGGACCGTCCGATTCGAATTCGTCGCTCGGGATTCGAATCCGTCGTCGGGATGTGTGCGCTCTACTTCGGAATGGATTGTCGCGGATTCGAATCGGATGGTCCCAATCTAAAATTCAAAAATTGAGTTACTTCACTGGATCTGAATTCATCCGTCACGACGTGTCATAGATACAGCACATCACTTCACGTATGTCGATAAATGTTAGTTACATAACGTGAAAAACGTGTCCTATTGTATTTCTATTTATATGACATATTTTTCTTCGACGGAAAATGACATAGTACGACACGTCATATATTGTCGACTTTTCATGTCATGCTACTAATCAGTTTTTCAATGTTATTAATTTATTTTAATGTTTTTGTATTTTTCATATCTTTTGGTATCGTTTATGATTTTTTAATGAACTAACTTAAATCTGAAAAATATAATTAAATGTGATTAATCATGTTGTGATAATTTGTAATTGTTCTTCACTATTTTGATTATGTCACATAACTTACGACGTGTTAGTAATGACAAGCTACATGCACTTTTTATTTAAATTTAATATAGAAAATTCAAGATATAGAAAAGTTAAAAACTCGAAAGACTTTTTCTTTCTCCTACGAAAAATATGAACAATAAAATGAGATTAGGGATGATATTGTGTCTCGAAAATGAGGACGAAAAACTTTCATTTATCTGCAGAAAAGAATTTTTTCATTTATTTTTTTGTACAGGGTGAAGTCAGACTTTCAAGTTATATGGGGTCGTTCGGCAGCAAGAGATTAAGAGTGAAGAATTAAGAGCTTAAGGAGCGCTAAGGAACTGATGTTCGGCAGGATTAAGCGGTTAAGGAAGCTAAAGGAAGCGGATTAAGCCTTAAGGAGGCTTAATCATGGGACTGTTCGGCAACACATGGGAGATTAAATATTAATCCGTGCTAAAGAGATGTTGTTTGGTAAGCTAAAAGAAGGGACATGGGATTAAGATAGCTAAAGGAAGCTAAAGGAATGGGGGAAGTGCCTTAAGGAAGGGGCAGGGATTAAGATCTGGGCAAAATGAGGCTAAAGGAGGTTATCTTAATCTGCGCTAAGGAACCAGTATTGACATGAAAATCAATTTTACTATATAAAAGAAGAAGAAAAGAGTCAATTAACTTCATTGCGAATCCGTCACTGTCTTCACGCCCATTCTTAAAACTTAAAAAAGGACATAATAAGAAACTAGGGATTAATCATGTTTGTTGGCTACAATAATAAAACCAACTCATCAACTGAGTTGATGATGTTTGAGCTATCTTTGAATTTAATATTTTAATTTCGTTCAAGATTTGACCACGAATAATTTTTCCACGGATACTGGATTACAAGAGAGCTTGTGTTTTGTTGAAATTAGCCGACTTACTTAATTTCAAATTAAAAAAATGATATGCCCTTAAATATTCTCCCTCCCTGTCGTGTTTCTATTTAAATTACTTGTAAGACCTTGTGTTTTGTTGAAATTAGCCGACATACTTAATTTCAAATTAAAAAAATAAATGTTCAAGTACCCTTGAGTTAATTATATTTTATACAGGATTCAGATGCCAACCCTACAAAATTTAAATTCATATAAAAATATACGAGATCGTACATGCAAATAATTTGCGTATAATTTTTTTTTTTACGTTTTCGAATTGAACACCGAATAAAACGCAAAAAAATGAATTATACGTTTTATTCGCGAATAAAACACGATTTTTTTTTGTTTTTTTCTTCTTCCTAGTACCGAATCATTCCCGAATTATAATCGAATTATTCTTGAATCACGAATTTTTGACCTCAAACCGAATCCGAATAATTCATTGTCACTATGCTTATTAATACATGCTTCACATTTAATTTGCACTTGTTAGCAGGGTACAAATATAATTCTTCTTTATATTATTGTAATTATCACAAACCTAGAATAATCAGACATCCTACAAATTATTATTTGTTCGTTTCAAGCTTTATTTTAATTGTGAAATTTGGTTGATTTAAATATATGAGGGAAATTTTTTATGATACCTGGGAGGATACTTTTCTTAGGGTTTGTAAGAACAACGCTAACCCCAGGAATAGCTCTATTCTTAGGGTGATCCAAACGTAGAATAGTGGTGAAGAATAGTCACTAATCCAGAAACAGTGCTAACCCCATGCTATTCTTGACAATCCAAACACACTCTTAAAGGTATAACCTTTTAAATTCTAATATTTTCGAACCTGTGACTCTCACGTAAAAATATCGTTTTTTATCATTAGATTCAAGATTGATTCTTTAATAATTAGGTTAAGTTGAATTCATAATTTTTGTGTATGAGTTATTGATTATTTCTTAGACTTTACTATATATTTAATCTTTCTAAATTACGAAAGTTGCTCCATTTTATTAGACTTTACTATATATTTGTTTTTTCTAAAAAAAAAAATACATTTTTGATTCATTTTGTTTAGTTTGTAGTTTTTGATCATTTTATTTCAAATGTTATATTTAAAATTTTTCAGTTTCAATCATTTTGCCAGGTTTTGATAAAAATTAATATATGAAAAATATTTAAGATCCTGCAATGGATGTCCTTGATTTTATTCTGAACATCTTGCAAATGTTTGAAATTTGTTATTATTTAGTTTTTTTTTTCTAAATTAACCACACAGCTTGACCTGTGTTTTGAATCTATATCTCTATTTTTAAAGTTTAAACAATCGATCCATACTACTAAACACGATCTCTCTATGAAAATGTATTTCGAAACCAAATTTTATACTATTTAGATTTCTTTTTACTATTTTTTAGATAGTAGAAAATCACTACATTCGGATGATCCATAATTTTAAAATCAAGTGATTTTCTATCTATCTAAAAATAGCATTTTTTAAAATATAAAATTACGTTACTAAGTACATTTTCATACAGAGATCATGTTTAATTGTTCGGATCGACTGTTTGAAATTTTAAAATAAACTATAGATCCATAGCACAGTCGATCCGTAACATCGAATCTATATTACCATTGATTGAAATATTAATTCTATTACAACAACCTTAAATTGAAATATTAATTAAACCGTCAATCATAATTCAATTACAACAACATTAAATTGAAATTTTAATTCTTAAGATCGCATCCCACGTCAGCGAAACTTCATTCACACGATTTCATATTTGCCGAACCCGTCCCTGTTTTAAAAGTTTCTGATTTAATCTAGACCTCTCGATTTTGATCTGACGGTCCTCTGTTGATACCATCACTTGGTAATTATTTTCTCGGTCGACTTTATTTGGAATTCAGATCCTCCCCGGTACCGTAATAGGGAATCTTTTACAGTTACTGATCTGGACGGTTCTTTTTAACTTGGAACGAATCTCAAAGCCCAATAATACTGCCCCTCCGTCAGTCCGAATCTCAAAGCGGCTGAGAGTTAATCTCAAACAGTAAAGTGAAGGGAATCTTTTACAGTAATGGAGAGGATACTTGTCCCTTTATTTGGTGGTTTGCGCCTTTCAAGACCGAATTCGGATACCCTAAAGTAACTCATATTATGAGTTTGAGTTCCGACCGTCCGATCTTATATGCACGAATATTAAAGTAATCCCATGCATTCTACCTCGGACCAATTAGCCTGAATTCTGATCGGACGGTCCGTATCTAAACTCAAAATTTAGGTTACTTTAGGAATTCGGACCCCGCCTTTCAGACCTACTTTCTTTGTTATTCTGTAGCTTCTCTCGATCGCTTACACCGGCCGAACCTTTCGCCTCGATCTCTCCTTTGTTCTTTCTTTATGAAATTCGTCAAAGGATAAGCCTTCTTCGATCGATCGTCTAATGGCTCATGTCGGCTTCTCTCTCCCCTGCGTTTCAGCTCCGATCTGCTCCGCTCCCGTCGATTCCATGGTTTCTCTCTTTTTCTCTTCTGTACAGGATTAGCATTTCATCGTTAGTTAGCGTGATACCTTTTCCTCTTACGTAGCACAGATATGAATTGATCAGAAGTTGAAACCAACAAACTAACATACTTCAGAACGAGTAGATGACTAAATAAAAAGAAAAAAAAAAGATGATAGTAATAGAAGATATTCTGACCTAGATCTGTCAAAACTAAACCAACGCTTGGCACGCTATTGCATATTTTAGGAGATTTACTTTCTGTGAAATCGTAGAGTAAGAGACGTATTTTTTCAGTGAAGTAACAATGAGTTTGTATAGAAATGTTTCATTTAACCAATTGTTTTGATGTCAGGCTCCTTCTACTTCAGAAGGTGGTGGATTCATGTACGCGAACCAGACGGGGCAGTTGTGTGGACCCTACATGCCAAATCAGCTTCTAGAAGGTCTGTCTATGGGATTCTTGCCGCCTCAACTGGCAGTGTATCCTATCCTTGCAGGAAAGCTTGGGAACCCCTTTCATCTTATGTATTTGACTCAGTATCTTAACGGCCAAGCAAGCTCCAGCACTGGTGATGAAGCCTGCTGGTTGTATGAGGATGATGGGGGAACGAGGCATGGGCCCCACTCGATAGCAGAGCTTTCTTACTGGCATGAGAATAGCCACCTTCAGGGTTCTTGTATGGTAATATCTTGTTCTCTTTTATGTACTAGTTATGAAAGGTGAGTTTAATATGGGTACACAGTCTAATAAATATTTCTCCTGATTGGAGGCTCCCTGAAACAAGTGACGCAATCAGTTATTGGTGGTTTATTGAGTGTCTAACGTTTCTTCAAAAATATTTGGAAAAATTGTCCTATTCATATAATGAGATTTGGACTTGCTTTTTAATTAGTAACTCTATTGTGCACGTGGATGCACCCAAGCACATATATATTCATACAGACATGCACACAATCATGTGTTTGATGTGCACTTGTAGGCACATACAAGCAATTGTCTACAAATAGAAGGATATTTACTCACATGAACATGGGCGTGCCATAATAGAAAAGAAGATGATTATATCCAGTTTTCACAGCACTATTAATTTTTTTACTACAGGTTTACCATGGGGCACATAAATGCGGCCCGTTCACTCTAGTAACATTGATTGACAAATGGAGCAAGGGGGAGGTGACTAACTCACTAAATGCTGTACCTGATGAGGCAACTTATTTGGCTAAGTTCAAGTCTGACGTAGGAAAGGAGGTCTCCCGTCAGTTACATGCAGCCATCATGAAATCGGCTCGAAGGTTTCTAATTGATGAAGTGATACGTGATGTGGTCCCTGACCTTATTGCCACCAAAAAAGCTCAGAGAGAACTTGACAGAGCACAAAAATGCAAGGTGCCTGAGGCTAATCTGGCTTCTTCCTTTTTTTTTTTTTTTGCGCAACTGCAACTTGTATTTACAAATTTTGCATCCGACATTTCAATTTGATTTTTGTGATAAAACATCAGACTATAGACTTTTGAAACAAAAATGCTATATATGTTGTATTAAGATGTTAACAAATTTGGCACCATCCATAATCAGTGGCGGAACCAGGAATGATCGGTAGGGGGGGCCTAACTAGTTTCTCTGGGCCAAACGGGGCAAGGGGGGGCCTAACAAGTTTTAACTAGTTATTAGATTTGAAATTTTTTCGGTCCAATGCACTTTGACGATATTGTTCTGTACAAATTGAATCTGATTACACTGTTGTAGTCGTTTTTAGATGATATATATATGTATATTTTTCTGGGCCAAGGGGGGGCCAAGGCCCAGGCTGGCCCAGGCCTTGGTTCCGCCCCTGTCCATAATGAGCTATTTTCTTTTTTTAGTCTATAGAAGTACAAGGAAGGTATAGAGTGCAAACATAAGGGTGCCTTTTACTTTGTTATACTGGTTTGATGCGACTTGTACATAACCTGAAAGAAAATGGTGATCTTTCCGAATATTACATTTGTTCCGATTCGCAAACAATGCTTGCGCAAATTTTGAATAATTAATTTCCTTCTCTGTTGTCTTCTCACAGCCTGCAGCTGTTGTTGAAGAGAAGTATGAGCTGGTTGGCGAGCAGGTCACTGCTCCTGCTTCAGTCTCGACAGAAGTAAACCCTATCCAAGAAAGGATTCTACCTTCTATCTCCTACTACTTGTATTATGATATTATGAAAGTCGTCTGGGATTCTGTCTTTTCTGATCCTCTTTCTGAGCACTGTGAAGAATGGCTAAGGAGGAAGCGCTCTGCTTTGCCATCTCGCGCTTCTATCATAAGCCGTTGTATTCAAAAGCAAGATGATGTTCAGGTATATACTGATTAGTAATTAATTACTATGGATAAGGCTACTTGATGGATTTTACCTTACGTAAGCCTGGCAGGCTTTTGTTGTATGGGTTGTGTTAAGGTTTAAACTTTAAACCTTTACCCATACTGCTGCCTTGACCTAAGTCGAGTTTTATGTTGGTCATGGTTTGGATGAGGTTGCCTTTATCTTTCCTGTCTTGTCCTGACCGACCAGGTTTAGGTTGGGAATACGTAATTTCGAGGTTTTTGAGGGGTATAATACATGAAATTCCCCCCTAATTCTAATATGCCATTTATGCAATATAGAACTGTAAATGGATAGTCTACTACTTTATAAAAACTATTTGCTTCTCCAGAATTAAAAAATCAGAAGTTATCTTAAATTTTGTAAATGGAACAGAAAAAAACATGATGAGGTGCATTACCTGACTTGACATCTAAGCGTGTATGAACTACGGAATAATTTGAAATGAGACATCCTTAATTGATATGGTTTGTCTTTTTTTTTTTAGGCTGAGCATAACCTTTCAACAGAAGACATTGAGGTTCCCCCTGGTTTTGAATCACACAGAGCTTCTCATGCTGCATCATCATCGTTTGGTATATACAAGGAGATCAAGGGGGCCCTGAAGAATGCGCTGTTTTTGGCAGCCAAGGAATCTATATTTAAGCACTTTCAACAAGTCATATCCGACGAATTGACGAACTTTTTGTGTCCTGGTGCCAGATCTCATACTCACCTTGCTGAGGTAATAAGAAGCTTATAGAAACATGGATTATATAGATACAACATCTCTTTTTATGATCACTTTTGTTCTTGGTGTAATTTTCGGTTTCATTTTCTGGTATTGACTATGTTCAGGTACCTGATGAGTCAAATCAGCAAGAGAAAGAAAAGGACACACCATCTACTCCTGCTAGAAGCGACGACAATCTTTCTAAAGAACCAGAGCCTGCGTGTTGTCCTGGTAAATTCAAGTTATTCTCCTTTCTCTATTTTGAAAATCCTAAATCGTTTGAAACAAATTTACTTGGTTATTCATTCCATGCAGAAGAAGAAAAAAATGCAAAAGATGAAAAGAATGAAGAAGAAGTAGAAAAGATTGCTCCGTATATTTGCTATGCCAGTGCCTTTGAAAGACTGGGTATTTCTACTATTAATACATCAGTCAGGGAGATTACAACCGAAGAGCAACCACCTGGTTTTGAAGAAATCTCTCCCTCTCAAGCATCGTTATTTGGTATCACCAAATTCCATCCCTCAAAGTTTGGCGAGGGTGAATCGGTAATTACTAAAAACATCACTCTTGCTGTTTGCCGACAAAAGGTGCATGATGAGGTTATGAAAGAGCTAAGGTCTCTCTTCTCTGATTCCCTTGACACATGCTTCGCCTCATGGCACTCTTCAAAGCAGAAGGATAGCTTGAATTTAATTGATGACAAGACAGTGGTACGATACAAAAGGAGGAGAAAGTTCTCTGCAGTCTCGAGTTCGACAGGAGATCGGACTTCCGCAAAACCTCTAAATAGATTGGTTGAGTTGAGAGTTGGTGAAACAAAGGCCGACTCTCAACCTATTTCCCAGCCAACCCCACCTAAAAAGACCACAAAGAGAAAAAAATTAGAAGTTCAGAGTTCATCTCATACTAAGAAATCTCGAAAGGATGTCCCAATTAACAAGAAAAGAAAAGCTCCCCTTGTTAAAGTGAAGGAGATTTCTGCTATAAAGGCACCAAGTCAAGATGAGCAAACCCAGGCTGTGGTGAAGAAAATGACTTCAAGTCTAAATAAGAATGTTCAAAAAGGTAAGTTTATGAAGTAACTATCTTATGCTCGGTGGTACTGATGTCTATATGATTTCAGGTCCTTGTACTAACTTTGCCTCATTCATCAGAACTGCCATTCATTTTCTATTATACCAAGATTGCTCCATATATTTGCTATTTATTATTTCTTGATTGGATAAGTTAAGACTGATAAGAAAAATTCATCAGATATTATATACAAAAGACCCAACAATTTCCCTCAGATTACCATTTATGCTGTCAGAACTCTAATTGGGGTTTATTACTATTTGTCGTGATTTTGTGGCTCCTCCCTGCCTCACAAATTCCTGCCAACTCGTCTCGTCTCCTGGGCATTGTCCCCTTCCAATTTAGAGAACTTTAAACAAAATCCTTTTCGCATAGGAGTATGCCGGATTTGCTTCCGATCAGAGCTTAGTTCACATACTATCAAATTTTGGAAGTTCTGAAGAATGCCAAAGTTTACTTGTCTGTGCATTTATCATACTCTAAATTGCTTACCATTATTACTACGAATACTGTGACTATCATCATCATCATCACCACCACCATATTTATTATATAACTAATCATCTTTATCATTTCTATTCTTCATTATTCTTATTATTTTATTTATTATATTGTGCAGAAAAGAAAGTATCTCAAGTCAAACTAAAGGGGGCTACTGGCACGAAGGAAAAGAAAGGCAGGAAATTGCCAGAAAAGAAGACAAAACCTATTCTGCCTTGCCCCGTCTCAGAAGGTTGTGCTCGGGTCTCAATTGATGGGTGGGATTGGCGCAACTGGTCTAGAAATGCAACTCCTGCTGAACGGGCCCGTGTGAGAGGGCCTCGTGGGCAGACTGGATATCTGCGAAATGGAAAGGCTGATTCCAAATTGAGCCCGCATTTACTGAAGGGCCCTTCTGCGAGAACAAACCGGGCAAAAATGAGGCACCTTCTGGCAGCTATAGAAGGAACTGATCTGTTAAAGATCAGTCAACTCAGTGTAAGAAAACTTCTTTTCTAAGAATTTAGGTAAGGAACTTAACAGAATTTGATGGTTGCAGTAACTGAACTTTTATGTGATGATCACTCTGCAGATTGTGCAATGACACCCAATTTAGAGTTACTGAACTATTAAGTTGTGCCAATACCCAATCAAGTCTCAGTTTAGCAATTAAATTCAAGTTAGCGAGATAACTTAGCTGTACCAGCATAAAAAAAACTAAATTTAAAATGGTACTAATAAGATTGTTTAATCTGGTGAAGTTACCTTTATCCAGCCTGCCCATGCTGGTGAAAGAGCATAATCAGGAGCTCAGTGGAATATTATGGATATCCAGCATTCCGATTAATTGAAAATTTGACTCTTGTTTATGGAAGTTGACAATTGTAACTATTGTGTGTTTGAGTTTCATTTTATTATTCTTCTACAGTCGAGGAGAAAGAGGCTGAGATTTCAAAGAAGTAAGATACATGAGTGGGGGCTTGTAGCACTTGAGCCTATTGATGCTGAGGATTTTGTTATCGAATATGTTGGAGAAGTCATTCGCGGACGGGTGAAATTTTCAATTATTTTAGTTACTTTATGAACTTGGTACTCTATTCAGTTTTTTGTTAAGGGCTATAACTGTTGCTTCGCACAGATAGCTGACATCCGAGAGCAGCAGTATGAGAAGATCGGCATCGGAAGTAGCTACCTATTTAGGCTAGATGATGATTATGTTGTGAGTGAAAATATATAATTTTTTTTTTGTTAAAATATTTTTAGGTAACAACTGTAATGTTATTTTTCATGTGCAGGTCGATGCAACTAAAAGCGGTGGTTTGGCAAGATTCATTAACCATTCTTGTGAGGTAAATTGCTGTGGAAATTGGAACTTAATTATTAATTTGAAAATTAGCTAGATTTATGTAACTAATTTTTTTTAATTATATTTATTTCTTAGCCGAATTGCTACACAAAGATAATTCCAGTTGATGGCCAAAAGAAAATATTTATTTATGCCAAAAGACATATAAAGGCTGGTGAAGAGCTCACTTACAATTACAAGTTTCCCTTGGAGGAGAAGAAGATTCCTTGCAATTGTGGTTCTAGAAGGTATGGTTCTATTCGGTTAATCAAGTAAAATTTGACCTGCCAGGAGGAAGCAATAGAAATTGTTTGTCATGTCTTATTGCTTTTGTGTTTATTTATTGAATATTTTTTTGTGGTTTGTGTAGATGCCGAGGATCGATGAATTAGGAGCATTATCTATGTGCTTGTGTTGAAGTTGTGCTTATGTTCTGGAAGCATTTTGGTATGATTGTTATTGCTTCTTGCTAGCATTGTAATTTTCCTGTTTTTCCCTTTTTGTTTCAAGATTGGAAATATGAAACTTCTTTTCTTTGTACAGTTGAGAGGAAACGAAGCGTGTAGTTGCACATCAAGGAGAAACAGCAATGTTATCAGTGCAAGGTTACTGTTTGCAATGTTTTGTTTATGTTTCTTATATATATAGCAGAAAAAGAAGCTATAAGATGCATTATATTAATCATAATAAACATCCATGTGGGTAAGAACAAGTTGTTGCTTGAGTGAAGTTTAAACCTTTTGTCAGCTAATGGTGCTACTTTCAAACTTAAGATAGCAAAGTTTACAGTATCAGATATATGCAAATGCTGGAGTTGACACAAGACTGTATGTCTTGTGTAGTCCCTATGGGGGCAAAAATGCGAGGTTTAAGAAAATAACTCTGTAAGAATCTCTTCTCGTTGTTTGGTCCTTGGTTGTGCTGTGCTCAGATCTGGTCTGTGTTTATGTTTGTTTCTAGGTAGCTTAACAGTTCATATAAGAATCTAACTGAAACTAAAAGAAAAACAAAAGATAGGAAAAAGTTATCTTTGGAGATCTCCTAGAAGCTCTTATGCATATATCTACCATTGCCAATTAATGGTACACTAGATTCAAATGCATTTGATTAGAAACTCTATCCATATATCTATGATTGCCAATATTGCTACACGAAATTCAATTGTATTCAATTAGAAACTCTATCTATATATCTTTGGATCACTAATCCATACAATAATAGATTCATTTGCATGGTTTTAATTGAGGTAATACAAATTTGACTTTATTGACCCCAAATGTACTCTCATCAACAAGCACTTAAGAATACCAATTAGTTCAATTAGATATTCTTGCTATTGATAATAACTACCATTTCTCTTCACTATTTCATACTTTTGCTTGCCTTATACTGATCTACCTTAAACCATCTATTTCATACTTATGTATATCTAGCCTCTATACAATATTACTTTGATCTAGGCCTATTTTCGTTGGCCCATAATATGAAGCCGAAAGCCTGAAGTTTAGATACCTATAGAGCCATGCACGCTGACCTAGAATAGACCTAATCATCGTTTCTCAAAGTAAAGGCTAAAATAATTTCGTATATTTTATATTTTCTCGTCTCTCGGAAGGGTCAATAATGTTTCCTCTTTGCCCACAACAAGCTTTAATTATACCCATTGAAAATATATATTGAACAAATTACAGGATTTTAGGGTGTTTTTGGTCTCATATATTAATTTCTCTGTCAACAAGTAAGATATCTCTTCCTCGGGACCATTTGTTTTGTTTTCTTGTCTTTAGATGTTTTCGATTAGTTGGCTGTTCAGAAAGAAAGCATCGCGGAGCTTGCCTCCAATATACCATTAGGAGCCTATGCCTTTTTCTTATATTTATTGTATTCTAGTGCAAAATTATCTGCTACACGTTTTACATGGTTGTCACAGATTCCAGTGTAATTATCTAAAAAACCCACCATTTAGGCGACCTTGTATTTTGAACAACACAACGAGATCATGTTTTAGGTCAGAAATATAGTTTTAGGTGACCTTGTATTCCTTTAATTTAAGAAATATAGTTTCTTATATAATAAGTTCTTTTAAATTATTTATCTAAACAATTTGTTATGAAAGATGAACTGTACGCAGTTTTGAATTTAAAAAAAAAAAGCAGAGTCTGTCATAACATGAATAACATGGTTAATATTTTGTACACGTATAATCTGATAGTTGTTATGTTCTACAATTAATGAGCTAATTAATATGATATTTTGTACATCTACATGTCAGGTTTTTATTGAATTGTAATATGTTCTCCAATTAATGAGCTAATTAATTACATGCATTGTATTTTGACATTTAGTATATCTGTTATAATGACAGGTCAAAGCAGGTCGTAATGTGTTGGTCTTTCTGTTACTTCTAGAAGATTCGTTCCTTCTTGTTAGGTTTGATATTTCATAGCTTGATATATCAT
Source organism: Carex littledalei (assembly GCA_011114355.1). Lineage (NCBI taxonomy): Eukaryota > Viridiplantae > Streptophyta > Magnoliopsida > Poales > Cyperaceae > Carex > Carex littledalei. The sequence goes on along the minus strand of CM022083.1, from coordinate 15,073,779 downwards.
TCATATTTTATATTACAATAGGGTTCTTTCAGTAATGAATTGACTCGGTCTTTTTTCCATCTATTTCAGGATGATGAGAACTAAAAAAAACTTCAAAATGCCACTAACAATACAATACTAATCAACTGGAGAAAGCTTTGATGGCAAGGTTACCAGACTAATACAATTTTTCTTTGGAGTTTGGATGAAACTCGAGAGTATATTGTACAGATGCGAACCAACTTTGTAGACCAATTATTCAATGGAAAATGTGATGTCTTGGAATGGTTGTGAGTGTTCTTATGCTATATGTTTCAAAATTACCTTCAATATAGTTTTGGTTAATGCAATAGAAAGTAGAAAGCAGTATTTAGATGTTTTGAGATTTTTAGTACCTTGTGGCCAATTGTTATTCATTTCCAAGGAAACAATAAAATTCAATTCCTCTATCGTACTTTCCTCGGCATTGTTATGTGGCAAACTGCTGAGATGTTGGCCCCACTCGACTTTTGAAATGCATAGTATTTTGACACTTGTGGGACCAATTGTCAACGGCCGCTTTTATGGGGCACTACAGGGAAAGCTACAAAAGAATCAATTTTGAAACTGTTGCATTTATTAACTAGGGTGTTATTTGAAAGTAACAGCATTTTTGTCTTCTTCCTTTGTATTTGCTTCTTGTGGACTGGCAAGCAAGGCAAACCGTTAAAACAATTTGATTCCACATGGTGTCTTGTTCCTTTGAAATAGTTTTTGTTATTGTTCACCATTTTCTCTTTGGAATTATGAAAATTTTGTCAAGTCAAAAGCTTGTCTCAACTTTAGACTTTCAATCCAGTGATGCTATTTTCTTTTGTTCAAGGGTCAACCAGATCACACAGTTAGAAAGAGTCTCTTTGTCAAATTATGTTTATTTATTCATGGAGGTATATCCTGTATTTGCAGGTGAGGAATAACCAAACCAATGGTGGTGTATGCATTCATCGAAAAGTGATGCACTTGTGATGTGGTATGTGTTTATTTCTTGCTTTTGACGGCATTTTTTACTCCCTCCCCAATCATATATTCATATATATAAAAAAAAAAAGGTAAAATTGAGGGGGCTAATTGGTGAGAGACGACTCATTTAAAATTAAGCTTAAAAGACGATTCTCTGCCTAAGCTTTATTTCAGTTTTCCTTTGGATTAAGTTCCTAATTGGTGAACATAAAAAATATGGTTCTAAGAATTTCATAAACGTTGCCATAGCCCAAGTAGATTTTTTTCAAAGGAAGTTTCGTTCAGGTTATTATTTTGTTCCGGTGGTTTTTAGTTGCTGAGAGCCTTAAGAGAGAGCAAGGGACAAAAGGGAAACAAATCATAAATTCCATTGCCTCTTTTTTGAGACACGATTTCTTTTGTTGACTAGGCTTACTACAAGTACTTCGGCTCACTCCTAAAAGAAACTACGCTGTGTGCTGCGCTTTAGACATGAAATTTATCTTATCAAACCCAATAAAGAATGGGCTTCCTATCCATGCTAGAACGCTGTTTTCCAAACCAATTTCTCCTTAACCATGTTGTGGTAGGGGGGTAAAACCGTAAAAGGCATGATAATGGGTAGCTGGGTTCAACATTTCTTGTGCATAAATTGTTGAAGACACGTCATAAATAGTACTGACAATAAAGAAAAAGAACACATTATCACTTGGTGCATGCAAATTGGACAAGTGGTTTGAAACAATATAATTTTGGGCCAGGTGTTAACACGTGTCCCCAAATGAAAATGTGACTCTATTATTCAGGAAGAGCAATTTCAACAACTCAGCCGCTGTGTTTCAATTTTCTAAACTGAACTAATTATGACCACATAAAAAAAGCAATGTTTTAGCCGAAGCATTGGTATTAGGGTGTAATGGATCAAGTAATTATGATCGATGGGATGGTATATATTGACAGTCATATTATAATGATCTCAACCGATAGAATTATTATGAAAATAAAAAAAAGTTTGATATGGATTGGTTGTATATTTATTTGGTGCAACTTGGGAACTACTTGGTCAACGGTCAAGTATTAATAAAGCTGAAGCGTCAAATTTTCAAACTATTTGATGGATGATCAATTATTTTAATCTTATATCAAATTTAGTACACAATTTAAGCTATAAAAAGATATCTATAATTTTATTTTTCTTTATTTTGATAATCATTTTATGAGTGATGTTATGGTGCTTTGGGAAGTAAAGAGAGTGTTTTACTTTCCAAACGTATCTCTATTTTAAAACTTCAAATAGTCGATCCGAATTTCTCAACATAATCTTCCTATTGATATGTGCTTGGAGACCAAATTTTTATATTTTTTGAAATTTTTTTACTATTTGTTTAGAATTTTTGAAAATCACAGCTTTTCATTAAATAAAAAATAATAAAAAAATTCAAAAAAAAACTGATTTTCAAAAATTCTAAACAAATAGTAAAAAATTTCCAAAAAATGTAAAATTTGGTCTCCAAGCAATATCAATAGGAAGATTATGTTGAGAAATTCGGATCGACTATTTGAATTTTGAAAATGGAGATATGAGCGGGAAGTAAAACACCCTCTTTACTTCTCAAAGCACCGTAGCATCACTCATCATTTTATATATTGTAACAAATGTTGAATAAGTCTTTTGTCAATGTAACATATCCTATACTTAATAAAAGTGTAGGTGTTACAAGTTTATGGCATAGTAAGTTGGCAAGATCTTACCTTCGGGTTTCAAGTCAAAAAAAAGTTGGCAAGATCTTTCTTCAAAGGACAAATCTGTTCCACTGAATTTCTCTCCTTTGCAAGCAATGCTTGCTTGTAAGAAATTTCTAATTTGTAGTTAATTTGCATAACTTCGTGATATTGAAAAGTGAATGGATCAAGTTACTTGTAAATAGGTGCATTTAAGTACGATCATCTTTGCTCATGATATTGTTTCAAAACGAATTTGAGAATTTAAAAAAATTTAAGTGTGCTTATCACTTGGGAAGAAGATTAATATTAATATTTAGAGAACTAGCCTTTGGTCTAGTGACAAAGGCATGCCCTCTGTGTGAGAGGTTGTAGGTTCGAAATCGTACTAAAAAAAATAAGAGTGAGGCTACGGTGCTATGCATAGCACGGATGGGGTCCGTGCTACGGCTCAAAATTTGACTTTTCAAAATCCTAACGGTCGATCCGAACCGTTCAACATGATTATAAAATGAATATGTACTTGCAAACCAGATTTTACATTTTTTCGAATTTTTTTACTATTTTTTCGAAAATCACTTGATCTGAACATTGTGGACCATCCAAAAACAGCCTATCTAAAACAATAGTAAAAAATTCGAAAAAATGTAAAATTTAGTTTGCAAGTACATATTCATTTTATAATCATGTTGAACGGTTCGGATCGACCGTTAGGATTTTGAAAAGTCAAATTTTGAGCCGTAGCACGGACCCCATCTGTACTATGCATAGCACCGTAGCCTCACTCAAAAAATAATTATTATTTCTCTCATTTGGCGCATAATGTCTTTTTTTTCTCTTTCAAAGTAGTTTGTACCTTACCTGGCATGTATTTCATTGAATAAATTTTGGAGTATCTTCAACATACTTTATATTATTTAATGAAGGAACGAAAAATGCAAATAGAAATTTCATTAGCAATGATATCTCTCATTAAACACGTCAATTGACAGTATAGACTTGGTCTCTATTTTTTCTCTTAATCCCTGACAGGTCAATGATGGTAATTGCATGTCTTATTCTATTTTCCATTTTCAACCTGTTAACCCTCAAAATTAAACCTTTTGTTGGTGCATAAAATTTTGTATAGTTTGTATAAAATTCTGGAACTGATGGCCTTGTAAAGTCTATCACTTTCCTTGAAGTCATTTCAAATTTGTAGTTTGGGATTTGACAAAACAAGAATGCTCAATAGGTAAAAGTTCTAACAAAGCACCGTTAAGGTTTCTACTTTCTAGCGGTTTTTACTTGTGACCAAAGCTAGTACATAAATTTTTGTTCCTTCATCATACTATACCCTGTACTTACCATGATAGCCTCTTATGGAACTTCTTCCTTTTGTTGTTAATAACCGACTTTAGCTCAGTTGGAAGAGCGTTGAATGGCATTGGGTTTGAAAGAATCTGCATCCTCTCAGATGTCTGACTGCAATAGACAACTTTCGGATCGATTGTCGACTAAGCACCTTTGAAATTTCGAGGAAAGGTCAGACACTTGAGGGGATGTGAAGTTTGGCTTGAAAAGCCTTTTGCCAATTTCTAAGATGCCGGTTCGAATCCGGCAGGTCGGGCATTGTTGCTTTATTTTCAGGGGACTTGCCCGCTTGTTTGACCGTACTACACACAAAAAAGGTAGAAATGTAGTCTGGATCCTGCTGGTTTGTTTTCACAAGTCTCAGCAAAAGATGGTTTTTTTTTAGGAGAATAAATATATTTCCAGCTGCATAAAAGAATAGAAGAAGAACATAAAAATCAAGAGGACTTGTCTCATCATATATATTTCTAAAAGCTTTCCTAATTTGAACTTTGGCCTTCTGAATTCTTTAATTTGGAAGTTCCATCAATTTGTTCGCATAAGAGGTTGATTTTGATTAAAATAAAGCAAGTACTGGTAAGTATTTGATTACTATTTTACATTATCTAAATTACCCAAAGCAGAAAATCCAAAAAAAATTCATGAGAGTTACCTCATTTTTCTTTCCAAACGCTACTATAAAAAAAGAAAAAGAGAACAGCAAATCCTTTAGTATGCTCATTTTCCTGTCCAAATTCCAATATATAGAGGAATTAAACCTGCTACTATTTTTTTTTTTAAGAGAAAAATGAACCAAATTTCAATGTTCACAAAGGAACCCCTATGCAGGTTTTGAACCGGCCCGCATCTTCCACACGGAGAGCATTGTCTTCTACTATTAAAAAAAGGATTAATTTAATTAACCAAAAGAATAGCAAATGGGGAGGAATACTAAGATTATTTGACAGCGTCACAATTGACAGAGTTGTCTAAATGAAAAGAAAATTAATATGTTTTCAATAACTTTGATATGTTTTATTTAAAATTAGGAGCAATTTTGAGAATCATTTGGTTACTAAGTAATTGCTAACGAAATCAAACGGTTGATATTTTTTCTATTGATCATTGTATGATCAATTTGTTTTTAATTACACCAAATTTTATATTGAGGTATTAAACCTTAGTTAAACTGTACATATATACTTATACTTATAATTTTACTTTTTATATTTTATCATTATTTTGTTGATTGTCACGGTTGTAAAATAAGTATAATGTTAATATAACATGTCCCATAAAAGAATATTAGCTTTGATGAAGAAATATTATAGAGGGATGCTTCTATGGACATAAGGACCTATTTGTAAAATGAACATATTTTCATTTTCAAAGTTCAAACAGTCGATCCGACCGTTCAACATTATCTCCATATTAAAATGTACTTGGAGGTCAAATTTTACATTTTTTTTAATTTTTTTACTATTTATTAAGATGGGTACAAAATTCAATGGTCTGAATTTGACTAGTTTTGTAAAATACTTAATAAATAGTAAAAAAATTCAAAAAAATGTAAAATTTGACCTCCAAGTACATTTTAATATGGAGATAATGTTGAACGGTCGGATCGACTGTTTGAACTTTGAAAATAAAAATATGTTCATTTTACAAATAGGTCCTTATGTCCATAGAAGCATCCCTCAGTATTATATTGTGTGGATATGATGGGTCATGGCCAATTAAAGTTTGTGGAGGTTATACACACAATTACACTTGTACGGTTGTACCTTTTCTCTGGAGTACAGTATTATCTGGTACCAGCACGCCTTAAGTAGTACACTTCTTGACCAATCATATACACTCCAGTTTTTTTTGTCCGAGGTAGATTGAATTTGTTATAGTCCTCTTAGAAAAATAAATTTGTATTTGGCCCTCCTGTGAAAGAGATTGAGAAAACATGATGGAAAAGAATTGTGTTTGGGACCTCAATTTACCAAATTAACAGATACAGATTATATTGAAAATAAAAATATAAATTGTGGTTGGTCTTTCAAAAAAAAAAATATGTCCGTATACTATATTTTACAATCAGAAACATAATTTTGTGTTAATCAAAGAGTATGCATGCATCGTTCTTAAAAAGAATGGCATAAGTTTTGAATCTAAGGACCAAGTGTATTTCTTTTTTTCTGTCAAAATTAAATGTAAGGAGGATTAGATTATTTACTCTATCTTATTATTTTTGTTTTATATTTCCTTTGACGACTTAAGTTGTGGTTTGAATTAATTCATCTCGACTTAAGTTGTGTTTTATATATTAACTTGCTCTGTCATAACTTCTTCTAGGGATGGATCTAAAGCTTTCAAGCAGCTAGTGTATAGTAAGAAATTTATTTCACCTTTTGCTCTGTCACCAAATATTAGGATTCAGATCCAGTGTGATTAGGGGTGTCAACGGGTATGATACGGGTCAGGTGGAAGCATTTTCATACCCGTACTGGTTATGATAACGAAAATTTTTTTTACCTTTATCCTTTTTTTCAAATACGGTACGAGTTGGGTAAACGGATAAAAAAATGTCATTGATATCTCGATTTGTGCTTTCGATAAAAAATAATAATGAATACAACTAATTTGTATTATGAAAATTTAGTAAAATACAAAACTTTACTATATCAAGTATTATCTTTATACAAATATATATATATATAGAGTATGGCTAAGTTGCTGCCGGCAGCATTTCGGCGAGGTGCTGCCGGCAGCGTTTCGGCCATTCCGGTGTTCAAACAACAAATTTTTTTATATAGATGTTCAATCTATATTAAAATCTACTGGGAGACCAAATTTTACATTTTTTGGAATTTTTTTACTATTTATTAAGCTACTTTGAAAATTGCTGATTCGGGTGAACAGTAAAAACAGTCTGGACCATATGATCTGGAATTTTCAAAGTGGCTTAATAAATAGTAAAAAAATTCCAAAAAATGTAAAATTTGGTCTCCAAGTAGATTTTAATATTTAGAACACGTTGAACGGTTCGGATTTTCTGTTTGAACAACAGAATGGCCGAAACGCTGCCGGCAGCACCTCGCCGAAATGCTGCCGGCAGCAACTTAGCCATACTCTATATATATATATATATATATATAATTTTATTTTTAAAATTCTTATAGAATAACGGGTAAGATAACGAAAAAAATTGTTACCATTACCCGTATCCGATAAGCTAACGAAAAAAAAATTCTTACTCTTACCCGTTTTTTCGGATACAATACGGATCAGGTAAATGGATAAAAATGTGTCATGACACCCTTAAGTGTGATACCCTACCGTGTATAATGAGGTTTGCATTGTCCGTTTTAACATGGTGCGAATATAAAAGTGGACTCCCTTTAAACCAAATAGATACTGAAATTATTTTAATTTACTGAAAGTTATAGGGTTTGTGAGATGAGGTACCTGAAGGGATACAGATTCAGAGTACCACAGAGGATACTCACTCTGAACATTTATGAGTAGACCCGAATTCGGATCAGCTGAAATTCCGAAATCAATGAACAATAATCCTGAAATCTTTGCAATCCGAATCCATCCATTGAATTTTTTTCGAGAACGCATCTCGAAACAACTGATTTTTTCTTGCACGCATCTCGGAACAGTTCGACGGCTGGATTCGGATTACAGGAATTTCAGAATTACTGTTACCTGTTTTGGATTTCAGCAGATGCGCTTCCGAGTAGACCCAATCGGATTTGGTTTCTCAACTGAGAAAAATTTCAAATTTGGCAATGCATCAAGGTTTGCACCGTTGGATAAAAAAATGCCAGGGTTCTATATGGGATATATATTTTGAGAGGACAGATTTTAATTTATACATAGCAATATAAATAATAAAGTGAAAATTGTCCTATATCTGCCTTTTAATTGCTCTATATAAATTAAAAACTATTTATGTCAAAATATGTACCCGTCCTGTATATTATTGTTGGTCGTCGTTTGCTCCAATTTTTATAAATTAAAAATTTCCAAATTCCTTTCTTTAACATAACTTAAGCAAGAAATTACTTGCCTACTTTTTGCTACTAAAACTTGCGCAAGTATATTCCTCTTCTGAATTTTACTGGAAATTGCTCGTGAACTTCGTTTGCCAATTCCATCTCAGTAAAGATATAAATTACTGTGATTTACTGAGATGGAATAAGCTAACATGACATAATTTGGTGAGATGGGTCGGAGTCATCTAATTCGCATCAAAATTTATAGCATTTGATCCGCACAAATTTTAAAATTGTTTGTGTGAATTTTGATGCAGATCAGACGATGTTGACGCAGTTACTTTTATTAGCTTAATCAGAAACCATATTTTGTAATCCAAATGAAACCGGTCCGAATTTGAATGCTCACTTGAAACAGTTCATCAGTTTAAGTATGCAAGTGATCCATAAAAAAATACACAAATTTCTCATCTCCATCAACAAAGAATCCAATTCAAAACTCAAAAGATATCGTTCAACAATACTTTTTTTTAAACTCTTTTTAATTTCTGTAACTGTTTAATCTTTTCAAACATTATTTTTTTAGTACAAATAAAGACCACCTACTTTATTCTACTTTTGTCCAAAAACTTTATCTCTATCTGACCTTTTAGGCATGTTTTAAGTTTTCTACTTTTTATTAATAAATAAGACAATCGAATATAAACGTTTTATATTATGCAGTGTTCTAAATAGTTGGCTATAGTTTTTTTTGGACCATAAAAGCTAAATTATGAGATAAAAGTGTGCTAATTCAGCTACGACCGCTGTAGCTGTAATAGTTTACCGCTATTACCGCTACGCGCTATTGCTACCGCTATGCTACATGAGCTTTTTTTTTCGATTGCTTTTGTTCTTTTCTGATGCTACATGGTCTGTTATGATAAGTATGTTAAACTGAACTATGAGTTTTTGTTTCTATTTGTGATTTAGTCTCTCATTCTATATCGGAAAATATTCAAATATTAATTCTTCCTTTTGCTTGCTCTTCGTATAGTATTCACTTGTAAAATTATTGTTGTTCGTTTCAATTGAAAACTGATTTTCATTATTATAATATATAAAATGCTCAAATAGGTATACTTACTTCATTTCATTTGTAAAATTAATTGCTCTTCGTCTATTATAATCTGTAATATTATGAAGTACGAATTATTAAATAATATTACCTTGTAGATTTTTTTTTCTTTTTTATTTGCATGATTGAAAAAAGTATAGACTTAAATTAGTTATCATTTGATTGTTACTCTAATTCTTCAATATTGATCATGTTGATAATTAGTAGAAATATAGAACAGTAATTTTGAAAAGAAAAAAAATGCTATGTACAATAACTTCTGCTATAGCTACGCTATTCCCAGTAGATTTTTTTTTGTCTCTCCGCTATGGCGCTGTAACCGCTATTTAGAATCTTGCTTTGAAAGGCTTAAATTTAATTTAAATTGTGCTGCCGAACAAATTAATTCTTTATTAAACTCTACATTGGCCCCACAATTGTACCTTTGGCCTCTTCTCTCTCAGAACATGGAGCATGTGTAATCGTGGTGTGGTGTCAGTGTGAATCAATGAGAAGCAATTAGATCATTGGCACGCATGGATCTCCATTAATCTAAGGCCTAATGATAGGAGTCCGGATCCTCTACAGGCGGAGCCACATTGAAATAGAGTACTGTCTACTACTGAATTTTGAAAATTAAACTTGAGAGTAGGTCCGATGGGCATCGGACCTACTATGTTCGATGGTTTAATCACCGTCGATTTACTTAAAGATTCGTGCGGAATGCTTTAAAATTCGTGCGTGTCTGTTTCAATTTTCGTGTGCACAAATATTAAATTAGATCGGAATGTCATAATGCTCGTTGAACCTAAAAGTAGGTCCGATGGGCATCGGACCTACTCCGTTCTCGAAAATTAAATATAAGTTTATGTTGATAGATATAATAAAATCATAACGCGTTTTGTAATTAGAACACAAACAATTCAGAATCTGTAAATCCAAAATAAAATAACAAATGTAAATTAAATCTTATAATTTTGAAGTGACGACATCGTTAAGCGAAAACGTAAATACTGATCATCAATAGTTTTTCTCAAACGTGATGATGAAAACCTTAGACGTTTTTCTTTTACTTATTTATTTATTTATTTTTTATGTATGGACAAAATTTTCAGAATAGGATGCGTCTAAATAAGTAATAAAAGAAGAAGGATTTAATATCTCTGAGACAACTTTTGGGACCAGTATATTTAATAAATAGCAATATGAATTTTTTTATTAAAAATTACTCATGCTTTTTCATTAATTTATGTAAATAAAATTAGTACACAATAATAAAATAGGCACATAATTAAATAAAACTAACATATGTATAATTGAACTATTTTCTATTTTTTGAAAAAAAATTATATATTTTTGGACAACTCATAATCTGAATTGACTAATTTATGACAGTCCACAACCCGCTAATCCTATCAGCAGTTTTGTTTGCTTAGATATAAATCCGGACCCAAACCTAAAAGATTCAAACTCACAGTTAAATATTACAAAAGCACCAAATCTAAAAGAAAATTATATTTAAAGAGACCAAGCTTTCTTTCTTTTCTGATTTGTGAACCCCCATACCTTTAATTATCCAATTGATGACGTGGCAGGAAGTAAAGCTTTTATCATTTTGGTGATCATTAACTGTACTTTTAGTGACTGGGTTTTTATAGATGTTTGAAGTAAGTCACAAAACTGTTTATCATTTATAAGAAATTCTTTATCATTATTTTCAATCATGTGATTTTTTTAGGGTGAAAACGGAGCGAATACGGAGCGGATAGTGGTAAAACTATATTTATATTTCTTTTTAATTTTTCAAATACGGATACAGATCGGATATCAGCCAGATACAGATACGGATACGGATCGGATCGGATATTTATTAAAAAAATATTAAAAAATACCAAAGTTCATAATATTTATCTAATTTTAATAGTGAATAACAATATTTTTTCATAATATATATTAAAATATATGATATATATATATATATATATATAGAGAGAGAGAGAGAGATTGGCTAATGTGCTAACGTTATAACTTCGGCCGAAGTTATAACGAGTCGTTTATTAGTGTTTAAAATCCAAACAACCGATCCGAACCGTTCAACTTTTTCTAAATATTGAAATGTGCTTGGAGACCAAATTTTACATTTTTTGGAATTTTTTTACTATTTATTAAGCCACTTTGAAAATCGCAGATCTGCTGTGAATAGTAAAAAACAGCAAAATTTTCTGGACCACCGGATCAGTATTTTCAAAGTGGCTTAATAAATAGTAAAAAAATTCCAAAAAATGTAAAATTTGGTCTCCAAGCACATTTCAATATAGAGAACATGTTGAACGGTTCGGATCGGTTGTTTGGATTTTAAAAACTAATAAACGACTCGTTATAACTTCGGCCGAAGTTATAACGTTAGCACATTAGCCAATCTCTCTATATATATATATATATATATATATATATATAGAGCTGGGCTATGGTGAGTTGTGAAGTAAGAGGTCATTTTTACTTCACGCTCATATTTTCATTTTGAAAATCCAAACAACCGATCCGAACCGCTCAACATGTTCTCTATATTGAAATGTGCTTGGAGACTAAATTTTACATTTTTTAGAATTTTTTTACTATTTATTAAGCCACTTTGAAAATCGCTGATCCGGTGGTCCAGAAAATTTTACTGTTTTTTACTGTTCACAGTGGATCAGCGATTTCAAAGTGGCTTAATAAATAGTAAAAAAATTTCAAAAAATGTAAAATTTAGTCTCCAAGCACATTTCAATATTTAGAAAATGTTGAGCGGTTTGGATCGGTTTTTTGGATTTTCAAAATAAAAATATGGCGTGAAGTAAAACAACATTTTACTTCACAACTCACCATAGCCTATCTCTCTATATATATATATATATATATATACTATTCGAATTGAAACATCCACACGGATATTCGGATATCGGATATCCACATCTAATTTTTCGAATACAGATCGTATACGGATCGGATATTATCCATACCGTTTTCACCCCTAGATTTTTTACATGAAAACTATTATCTTATATCACTTTATATCACTAGATCAAAAATTAGTTTTCAAATAACTGGATATTTCGTTCATGGTTTTTGTGAGATAAAATTCTGATATATTTGGAGACGAGATAAATTTTGATGGTACCAGAATCTTATTACTGCTTGTGATTAACTTGTGTGATATCATTTGTTGATTTGGATCATCTATAACTATTCCTATTTTGTGATTTGAGTTCCAGTACATCGTTTTGCTTCTTGATTCAAAATAACTCATGGGGTTAACTAAATTTTTTTTTTTAAAGAAATTAGAAGATGTTTTGGGGAAAAATCAGCTTGAAAAATCAATTTGTACTTTGATTTGAGTTTAATGTAAGTTAAATTAAAGAAATATGGTGCATTGAAAATTTTCATTTAATTTGATTGTCCTTGTGAGGAAAATAATCAAATGTATGTACAAAAAAAAAAAAAATTCTTTCATAAACATTTTCCTTGAAAAAAATGAATTAAAATAAGCATTTTCCTTCATAAAGAAAATAATACTTTTTTTAATATAAATCTATTAGCACATACATTTCACTCAATAGCTTCGAATTAAATTCAAACATTCGAGCATCTCCATCCAAACAATTGAAATAAATTTCTAAATAACTGTTCACCACAGTTTAAAAAAGAAAGCCTCTCTAATTTCTAAATTTTCACATTCCTGAAACAAAAATTGAGGTACATCTCTGAAATTTGAGCGAATCGGTTGATCAGCGTGGCGATTAGAAGCCGTTTCTTAATAAGAAATTTTGTTGAATAATTTCTAAATAAAAAATTGAGGTACTTCTCTGAAATTGGAATAGAAATCGTCCCGTCAGATTAGAAATCTCAAAAATTTCTTGATTGGGGAGGCTCTTGTCTTGCTAAAATTTGATCCAATAGTTTCAAATTAAATTCCTTATTCTGCTACAATTTGATCCTTGTATGTTTCTTTGATTGGAATTTGGAAGTATTATTATCGAGTCTGGCTAGGATGACATCGATGTCATATGACACCAATTACAAAATTGATTGGATATATTTCAAACGACTAACCCAAACCGTTCAAACCGATTTACTTTATGAGTGATGTGTTTACATGCAAAATTTTTATATTTTCTAGTTATTTTAGTATCAAATCAAGCGGTCAAAAATGTTGAAAAATGAATGCATTAAAAATTAACTTAAAAAGTCACACATTTGACCGCTTGACTTGATACTAAATAAATTCAAAAAATTATAAAGTTTGCATGTAAACGCATAACTAATGAAATAAATCAGTTTGAACGGTTTGGATTCACCGTTTGAAGTCGATTCAATAGGTTTTAGAGTTGGTGTTATATAGGCTAAAATGACACTGATATCATATTAGCCATACTCATTAATAGCACTGCAACTGTAATTAACTTGACGAAGGGGACCAAACATTATATACTGAAATCCATCGTGTGCTCTTAATCAGCGTTGATGGAGCTATTTAAATTGAAATAATATCAGCTAAGCATTTATTATTGAATTATTGATGAATAATTAAAACTAATATGGACAAAAAACGGGTCAACAGGTTTGCATGAGACAGGCTATTTAATTAAATTGAAGTGACAGATGTCATAAGAAAAACCATCTCTTTCAATATATATATATTTATGAAAAATAAGTCTTGTTGGTACTCATTATGTACTTCTATTATTTTCTACTTTTTAATTTGTGTCAAAATCATACAACCTATTTAAATTTACTATTATTTTTAATCAACTAGTTCGATGAATGATTAATTGATTTTCAAAATTCACACATTTGACACTATTTAGTCAGCCTTCATAATATATCAACTAAATTTATGCCATCAATAATAACCAATTTATTTATTATATATTCCATATTATTTTTACGAGTAGGGTTAAAATGTCCCATTGATTTTGTGCACCATTATGCTCCAACATCGTTATCTCTATTTTCAAAGTTTAAGCAGTTGATCCGAACTGCTCAATATGATCTTCATATTAAAATGTGCTTGGATACAAAATTTTAGATTTTTTGAAATTTTTTTGCTATTTTTTAAGATAGGTACAAAATCACTGTTTTAGAAAATTCTGGACCATTCAAAAATAGTGATTTTGTACCTCTCTAAACAATTAGTAAAAAAAATCTAAAAAATCTAAAATTTGTTATCCAAGCACATTTTAGTATGAAGATCATGTTGAACGGTTCGGATCGATTATTTAGACTTTGAAAATACAGATAATAATGTTGGAGCACGATGGGGCAAAAAATCAATGGAGCATGATATTTGGTCTTTCATTCATTCTACAATAAAACATTATATTTTTGGATAAACATTTTCAAGTTTATAGAATTTTTTATTTGATGAAACATGATATTTGGTCTTTCATTCATTCTAGCTGATGGAGCAAAAAAATATTATAATAAATTAATCCAACAGGAAGATAAGTTTCAGTTAATTTACTGAAACCACAAGTAACAGGAAAATAATCAAGATTTTATTATCTTTTTGTTTATTCTGATTAATAAAATAATAACAATAATATATCTGATTTCAAAAATTTGACAGTACTATGTTTAAAACTAAATGTATGTGCTCGTTATTTTTTTTATTTCAGTGAATTTTATTCATGCATGCGCTCAGGTCTCTGTTTCTTTCATTTGATACTTAATTTTTTTTCTTATTTTTTTCTTATTGGATTTTTTGTTTTCTTATTTTAAAATTTAAATGCATGCATTCAATCAGGACACTTCGTTCATAAATCATGTACAGTGTTGTAAAAAAAAAATAGTTTTTGAAAAAAAAAATATTGTTCCTAATTTTAGGGAAAAAAAAATGATAGATGTTATTCTTTTAGAAATCCGAACAAAAAAGATTCCTAGATTTTGATTTTTTTGGAAACAAAAAACAAAAACAACTGTGGTAGCTAAAATCATGTAGCAGTTGGTACGAACCGTCAGATCATGTAGCAGTCTGCTGACGGTGGGACCCAATAACCTCTGTAAGTCCTAGGATGCTTCATATATTATTATATATTTAATTTCTTGCACTACAGAAATAATAGAAACTTTTGATCTTACAGAAAGAATCGAAAAAAAAAAGATTCAACAAACTGCCCATTTCATGTTACAAAAAAATTATATTCCTCAACTATAGAAATAAAAAATAATTTTCGGTTTCGTCTGTAGGATTAAAATATGAAGTCAATCCATCTATTAAAATATATTATTTCTAAATAATTTCTATAAATAATAAATTATGTACAATTACAATTGTCAATTTTTATCCGTAACACTATTTTTAAAATAAAATATATACGATAGCAATGTTACCATTTTCTGTCGTGATAAAAATTATTTTTAAATGATAATATAAAAAAATCGGTTAATTAATTATTAAATTAATTAATTTGTTGAATTAAAACCAAACGCAAACGGAAAGAAGCAAATATGAAACGGCTAAGTACAGAGCGAAATAAGCGAACAGAGCGGAGTCCGTGAGCGCAGTCAATGAAGTATTGAAACTATTCATACTCTCACGCTTTGCTTGTGTTGTGTTCTCTGTGGGCTACTATTTTCAAACGGAAATATTTTAAATTTTAAAATTTGAATTTCACAAATATTATATTACAAATTTTCTTTTCAAAAAACAGCCTCTACTTTTGTATTATATACAACTTTAAGAGACACTATTTTTGTAATATATGTCATGTATTTATTATTTGTATTTTAAAAATACTTTTTTAATGTACAAGTTGTTCGTAAGTGAATTTCAAGTATTTATATCTAATATTTGAAGCGTTGTAATTTTTTGTGAATAATTTAAAAAAAAATTAAGTTCGATATTTTTTTGAATAAGCAAAAAAAAAAATTACTTTTACAATTTTTTTAATCCTGTTAATTAGTTATAAATAATTTTATCATTTATTTTTTTTTGAAAAAAATATATAAAAATAGTGAAATGATTAGTGTTTTCAAGCACTACTCATTGTTTTTTTCAAGCATGTTATTTGAAATAATGGTTTTTCTTATACTGTGATTTATCAGATTTGAATTGAAATAGGAATATAGGATAGTTAGGCGAATTATTAATTCCCAAATATAAGAATTTTCCAAATTTGATTTATAAGATGTCTCTTTTTTTTATCTGATTTGAAGCGTCCATTTTTAATCTGTTGTTTTGAAAAAAAAATAATTAAATAATTGGGACTTCAGGATTAAAAAAATAAAACAACTTTTTTGGGTCTGATCAAATTCCAGCGCATCTCATCTTTGATTCATGTCTTTTGCGGTGCTACTTAGCAATAACTCAGTTAGATCAAGCAATGACACAGATCTCAAGGAGATCCAACGGCTAATTATGGTTAGCACATGCAATGGGAGACCATAATAGTTCTCTGATTGTACTAATCCTTTTATTATTGTCAGGGCCTTAAGAGGAAAAGATTTTTCAGGAAAAGCAAATGGAATATTTTTTAATAATCAAATTTATTCTTAAATTGAAGTTTTTAAATTACTAGTAATATTTTAAAAATGTAAAGGAAAGACTTTCAAATTCTATTTCTAATTTGACAAAAAATAAAAAAAAAATTCTCAAAGGCACAATTTTTTCATAACCGTAATTTTTTTAATTTGTTATAAAGTTCCAATTTAAAGAAATAATCTGTTAAAGCGTTTTATTTTAGGAGATCAAACTTTTTTCTTCTAATTTTTTAAAAATTAGAATGTTATTTAAAAATTAAAATGTTGGGAGGAGAAATTTCTAAAAATAAAAAATAAAAAAAAGGAGAGGAGAAGGGAATCAGGCATCCCTAGGGATTTACAAGGTTTTGTCAGTATCTGTGTACCTTAGCCTCAAGGGAGGCTCCTAACCTTCCAGTCCAGACCTGGTTTCTCATCCATTTCAGATATCCTGTGGCAATTCATCTGTTTTCCTATATGTAGCATGTCAATTAGAGCTGGTCAAATGCTTTTAAATTATAATTTAGAAGCAACAACTACACATAGAATAAGTGAAAAATCTATGATCAGAATGAATGTTGAACATGAATTTAAATATATTCCAATAAAAAAAATGGATAGAGTTCAATTTATAATTCAATTATCTAAAATCTCTATAGTCTATTCATGAAAAATCTACATATTAGTCACTTTTTTAGAGTTGAAGAAATCAAACCTTAAACAATTCCATCCGAGTGTTTGACAAAGACGCAAGAACAAAACCGAATAAGAGGTGAAAATTAATACACCATCGTCATTAAATTCTGACTAGAATGTTAAGATGGAGGAGAAGAAAAATAAGAAGAGGTGAAGTTGACGGGTAAACACTATTATTCTCTTTTGAAAACCTTTGCAGATGCTGCGAAGTCGGTAAACACTCTTTTTATTGCAACCAAATCAACTTTTGTCAAATACCTTAATTTTTCTTAAGAATTGATGATGCGACTTTAAGATGTTGAATTTTGCCGAGTTGGATTCCTCATCGCTTCCTTCTCCCTTTCGATCACGAATTTTGAGAAAAATAAAAGTCTCAATCACATTTGAGTCTCCGTGATTCCATTGCAGTCAGTACGTATGTTCTGAAAAAAAATTAGAATCCATTTACAATTACTTAATTTTTTATATTTTTTTACAAAATATTATATGGATTGAAATGTAAAAAAATATATAGTAATTTATATTTCCATGAAATAATATATCCAATTAAATCACATACTATAATACACAATTAATTTATAAGACTAACAATACGCTTACAAATTTTTATTTTAGTTTCCTTTTAGTTCAATTTTAATCTATCTCAAGGAACAATTATAGTATTTGGTGCAAATATTAATTCAATTCTGTGCTACTTGATTAAGCATTACACGATTGGGCAATTACAAACGTGTCACAGAAAATCCGGTGGTAGCTCTCGCACAAAGCTATCCTTTTCACACCAGCAAGCAAGCACAACTGCACAAGCAGCACAGCACAGCACACAGAGAGAGAAAAGAAGAGAGGAGAGAGAAAGAGAGAGAGAAAGAGAAAGAGAGTCACGCTCTGGCTCTGGCTGAGGGGCCACACCCCACACGGCCGTGAGTACGTTTAAGCTTAAGTAAAGTAAAGAGGCGCAACCCCATTTACAATTTTACATCCCAATCCCAATCTATCTAAAAAAGTGTTAAAAAGCAGAGAGAACAAAAGAGAGAACGCAAGTCAAGTGTGATTACATCACATCTTCACTGCTACTCTACTCTCTCAAGCTATAGCTAGTGTGTGTCTTGTGTGTCTTGTGCGCGCGCGGGTGTGTGATCCACGCACAACAAACTAACTAACAACCAAATCGATCTCTCGAAAGAGAGAGAGCAAGAGGCGGAGCTGCCTCGGCCTCGCTGGAGATCTGATTAAACCCTAGGCGTCTGATCTGGAGAATGTGAGCGTGACATGGCTGGAAATGGCGGCGGTACGAACGGTGCTGGTGTGGCCACCATTAGCGCGGCCAGCACGGCCATTGCCTCGGCTGATACGACCCGGTTCCAGCATCAGCCGCATCATCACAGGGTACTCCTTCTCTCTCTTTCTCTCACACACACACGCGCACGCACACACGCACTCTCTCTGCATTAAGTAGGGTTTTACTGTAGCTTATGCAGCAATGTATGATCTTAGAAGGATTATTATCAACTCAATCGCTCTGATTTTGTTTTTGGAGTTCGATTTCTCTCTGTTCGTCTTTTGCTATCTCACTGTATAGATCTAGGTGAGAAAATTGTTACCGTTGCCGTACAAGCAAAATTGACAATTTCTTAATTTTCTCCCAAGCATAATTATTTTTTTCATTTATAAGATCTAATGTCGCTTTGCTGTGCGTTCTATCTTTTTGTTATCAATCTTAGAAGATATCACCATGCTTGCTTTCTAGGAGTGTCCCGAAATTAAAATTTCAAGTCAATTTGGGGTGATTGAACTGGCTTGTTTGGATCATTGTTGTTTCCTGTAGCTTCATTTTGGCTTAGGTGCATTAAGAAGAATACACAAGTTATTTTGGTTTTCAAGGACATAGTCTGGCTAGCTTCCTATTTATGTCTGTAATCTCACAGAAGTAATGTCAATATGTCATGGTATAAAAGGAGAAGTAAATGCCTATAATTACAGACAAATTGTTTTCTGATAGGAGAAGTTATGACTATGATCATACTAAATTATGTCTTTATGGATGATAGATTGATTATTAATGATCATGATTTAATTATAAGTTTAATACTTGACCTCACCTTTTCGTAGTTTCCCGTTCCAATACAAAGGAAAATGCAGAATTGATGATTGACAGTGTTTCCTTCTAATTATTGCAAAGATGAGAGATCTTGTACGTTTTGCTGAAATTACTTTGAGCAGTACAAACTGATTCCACTCTTAATTCTAACATCAATGCTCTAATTTTACTTTCTAAATTTTGTTACCTTCAAGTTTTGGATTCTTATCATATTTTCCAAATATTTTTTTGAATATTTTTTTTTGCGAAAAGATGAATTAATGCAATGTGCTGTTTATTCCAACTCTTACATTCCTCCTCTTTCCTGTGTATCAGAGAAACAGATGGAAAGGCTGTTTTGGAGGCTTAGCTTGTTTTGGCTCCCAAAAACCTAGTAAACGGATTGTCCCGGCAGCACGCACTCCAGGTGGCACTATCCAGAACGGCCATGCCAACGGTTCCCAACCTGGTGCCACTAATCAAACAACTACTCTAAACCTCTCTCTTTTCGCACCCCCCTCCTCCCCCGCCTCCTTCACAAACTCAGCTCTGCCATCAACTGCTCAGTCGCCGAGCTGCTTTCTCTCTCTTTCTGCCAACTCACCTGGCGGGCCCTCCAACATGATGTTCGCAACGGGCCCATACGCACATGAGACCCAGCTCGTTTCGCCTCCTGTCTTTTCTACTTTCACCACTGAACCATCTACTGCACCTCTAACCCCACCGCCTGAGTTGGCACAACTGACAACACCTTCCTCGCCAGATGTCCCTTTTGCGCGATTCCTCTCTTCCTCTATGGATTTCAGAACTGCTGCGGTTTATATACCCGGTAGCCCATCTAGCAGCCTCATTTCACCAGCCTCAGTCACTCCACGTACTGGCCTCTCTTCTCCTCTTCCAGAGCAGGAACCAATACGGGTGCATCCTGTACACTGGAGCGGTACTGGCTCAGCTCTTTCATCTGCACGTGGGTCCCCCTATTCCCGAAATGCATCCTCCAAGCTGTTTGGTCTCGACTCAGCCGCCGGCACCAGAAACTTCATATCAGCCCCTGAATCACCATTCTTTCGGTCGGCAGCTCCGGCCCAATTCTGCCTTGACCAGGCACAGCAGTCTCCTGTGCCTTACACAAGAGGGAGGCCGAGCCTGTCAAGGGAGAATGGGAAGCAAGATGTTGAGGAGACCGAAGCATACAGAGCTTCCTTCGGCTTCAGTGCCGATGAAATCATCACCATGCAGAATTACACTAGGGTTGCCGAGGCAGCTGATGAGTCATTCACCATGTTCCCCTTCACAAATGGGAGAACGGGTAGTAGTGAGGATGGAAGTCCAGTGGCTGATGTGTGGATGAAAGGAGATAACAGGGTGGAGAAGGTGCCCTCTGAGAGGTATGATACTGGAGATGTGAATCAGCCAGGGGAGAATATTGTTGCTAATGAGGTTGAGGCCGAGGCTGTGAATGGAAGTACCAGCCCATTGCAAGGTGATTTTTCTCGCTCAAGATTTTAGTTTCTGGTAGTGCCAATTGTTCTGTTAAACCCCCTTAAGCTAATTTAAGGCCCAAATTGTTCCAATGTTTCCAGCTGGACATGTTTAGGCAATTAGGCATCAAATACTGATGTTCTTATTTTGATGGAACGGATGGGTTGACCAGTGAGTCAAGAGGGGTTTGAGAACTGAAAATTTTAAGGCAGTGTCAAGTAATTCCTTCCTGATAAGTAGGTTATTTCCAGAGTCCGGATTTGTTCTATAAAGTGAAAAGTACAAGTTGTTCTGCTGAGGAAAATAATCTTGCTTGATTGTTATACTTATATGTATGCATTTATTTATTTATTTGAGGTGCTTACCTCATCCAAACCTAACATATAAAGTTTTGTCGGTTTCTTATGTACCAACAGATGTTCATCCTTTCATAAAACACAAGGAAGAAAATTCACTTAAGAGCCAAGAATCAAGCAAGAGAGCTAGGCCCGGACAGTCGTGCTCTGATGCAGAGATCGACTATAGGAGAGCGAGAAGCCTAAGAGAAGCTACTGGAATCCTGGCATGGCGCAATTCCTTGCCTTGATTAATCTCTTTTCTTTTTCTTTTTGTGCACTAATCCCCAGGGTAATTCTAGATGTGGTAGTAGTATTGATATAGTATTCGACTCTGTTAATCTTTTTATTTTTGTTGATTGTAATGCCCTTAAGTTTTTTTTTTTTTTTTTTTTAATCTTTTTGGGGGTTGAAGATGCGTTTAATGTTGGGGAGTAGTTCTAGTGCCTAGATACTGTGATGATCTGTGTGCATTATATTTAGGTGTCATGAGTGCTGCAAGGTACAGCTTTTGTTCTTATTTTGGTTGCATTAGCAAGGCTGTAGTTGTTAGATTGCTATTGGAACGGTAATACATTCTTTAGTTCTGTATCTTGCATTTTTTTTCATTGCGTAAGCTTAAGCAGTGATATCAGGAGCAGAGAAGTATGGTCTCTCTTCCCTTACCGCACGGACTGTATGCTATGTTTAAATCTCCAGATCAAAACTTGAGTCAGTTTTGGGGTTAAATGATGAATAAATTTAAAGACGGACTTCTTTTTTTTTTTCTTTTCCTTTGATAGCTAAAAGTTGCCAATAAATAAGAAATTCTAAGTTGTTTCAAGTGAATTGTAAACATGATGTGCCATGCTTGAGTGTCGCATCTTGGATGTGTCGTGCCGTGTCATGTTGCAGAGTGTTGGAAATGGGCACGACATGGGAGCCGGCACCACGGATTTAGCTATACCAACCTGTATTGTGCTGTGTTTTTTTAAAAAAAAAATTCTAATCAATAACGCTATATATATAACTAAGGGAAGGGTCATTAAATTACAGCACAGGAGCCGGCATGACAAGATTTAGCCGTGCCAACTCATTATAAATTAAGCGAGATTTACATTCATCCATTCATGCAAGGTCATCAGGACTTGTTTGGCTGGCCAACTATCACATTATATGTTCCATAGGTAGCAAAAACCAAACCTATCAGCAAGATACAATAATCTACTGCCTTCCTGAAGAGCCCAATTGAGGAGCCTAAGAAGGTGAGGTGAAACATGGCCGGCAGGACGAAAGAAAGGAGCGCACAAACAGTGCTCCCCACAAAGGAAATGAACGACCCAAATCCAGGGATGAAAGATGCTACTAGAGAAAGCAACCCGACTGCAAAAACTCGGCTTATTTGCATGCCGACATACTCGGCACCATGCCAGTTGCAGCATATATTTTGGAAGAATGGGTTTGACCGAACCTTTGCCTCAACTATCTCGTGAATTGGGTGCATCATGATAGGAAAGGTGAATGTCAGAGCAATACATAGTCCCACCTGCCAAAAATTAAAAGAAGGAAAAACTATGATGATTTGGACAAGGGTTTAACTGGTACCAGTATGTTACTGGTTCCCAAACATTATTTTTATTGCCGACAAGCTTACAATTGGAGGTAAATTAGCATAACAGATAAAAGATGCTAATAGAAGCTAAATTGCAAATTTGTGTGCTGTTCTACAGAAAACTAATATGTACAGGTCAAAATTGAAAACCCTGGATGGCAATGAGTCTTGGTGCTTTGATCTCAGTACCTTTCGTCATGCAAGCATGTGCCAAAAGTGTGCACCAGTAGCTGTGGAAAACTGAGGACAACCATTGCGGAGCTGGTAATTATTAAACAATTTAAATAAATTGAGGCTTTGTTTGACAACAACTAGATCTTTTTCAAGGATTAAATAATCATCTGGGCGCAGGCTATAAATACAAGTTATAACAGAATGTATAACCAACCTTGACAGCAGCAGCTGACCAGTTATTGGGAAGATTCAGTGTAATAATATCTTTGGTCTCGTCTCCATAGGCTAGATACCCAAAAATCCCAAAAAACACATAAGTGAATGTAATTGCCACAAATGCCTGAGCCAGCACCCACCTGAAGAGAGATACAAAAAATTAAAACATTTAATTTCCTATAAAAGGAACTGTGAATTAAGATACTTTTTCTTTGCTGAGTTAGCTTAGCTCTCTTGCAACAATGGAATGTAATACCAGCTAATTGGTATCTACTTCCACAAAACAGTTATTTTTTATGATTTCAATGAAATCGGTGGGGCTTAAACCACTTTTGTCACACAAAAAAATGAACTATAAATTGAGGTATTTTCTGGTTTATTTATCATAAACAAAAAAAGGGAAACATACCTGAACTTTTTCCTCTCAGCCATTGATGCCTCAAGTGCGAGAGTCATGCAAAACCCCTCAAAACAAAAAACCGCCACGCCACCAACAAATGGTAGGCCCCACAAACCATTGAAAGCGTTCCTACTAAATGGATGGTCAAAGAATTGCAGATCTTCTTTTATTACAATGGCCATGGCGAGAACATTGCATGCATCGGCAAACATGCTAAATGGGGCGAGCGAAGAGAGGGATCTAATGAAGGAAAGAACAATTTCTAGAGGCAAAAGGAGAGCAAAAATGAAAAGAGAGGGGGGAGATGAGAAGACCGAAGAGAGGTTTTGGCCGATAAAAACCAGGTATGCAATTGAACCGCCAGCTTGAGCAACTAGGATGAGGAGCTCTGTTAGGTACCGGCCTGTGGGCCCAAAGGCCTTCCCACCTAAATCACCATAGGTGTGGTGATTTTCAGATTCTGATTCTGATTCTGCTTCTCCCTCTTCTTCTTCCTCTATCTTGTCTCGGCATTCTAGCTTGAAAATTAAAATCATATTAAGATTCCAACGTGCAATTGATTGTATGAGGCCAAAAGCTGCTCTGATTCCTTAAGAAAGGTTATGTAGAGTGCTGCTTCACTCATAATGTCTGTATATCTTGTTTAATGACTGATAAAATTGATATAACAGAGGAATTTGCTAGCCAAACTTGTGGATATATGTAGTACCAGTAAAAGCCAAATCATGCAGTATACTGAATTGAAGATTTCACTTATCACATTAGGAGATTGAAAATGCTAAAGGATCATCTATCACATTGACAAGCCATTAACCTTTTGAAAATTATCAAAATGTAAAAATTGACCTTCAAAAATAATAAAATAAGGAACCCTAAAAGGAGAATGTGCCATAAAGGGATGGGTACTCCACATCATTCCCTTCAATTGTTCCTTACTGATAAGCCGATAAAACCTTTTCAGTTGCTAAGGGCAACTAAAGAGCAGTTGTGTGATCCAGTTCTTTAACTTACAAAATTAGTCGCTTTTTAATAAGAATTAGTTCTTTAACTTAAAAAAAATTAGTAGCCTCTTTCATAAGAAAACTCTTTTTTAAAATAAAGGTGCGTGGGAAATAATAAAATCCAGTCATAAGATTAACACCACAAGCAAAAAAGCAGTAAGGAACCTAGCAGATATGTCATTATATGGTGCATCATTTATTATATTATAGAACAAAAGAGGCATCACGTTTCCACTTTTCAGACACTGACAAAGCTAGTAAAAACATACTGGTATCAAGTAAAAACCCCTTCTCCTATTTTATAAAGTTAATTTACTTATATCAATGCTTTCATTGAGAACTGAACTGTCAACATCTTGGCACCTGCCATCTGCTGACTAGAATCTTAACAGCGGCCGTCAGATCAAAATTAGACGGTTCTGATCACACGGACCAACAAATAAAATCAGAAAGCAACTGCAACTGTTATAAAACCAAAACAACCAAATCAAGAGAGAAAGTGTGAATATACCAGAAGAAGCATGCAATAGAAGGTAGCGAGGCCAGCTATGGCCACACCGAGGGAACCCGTGAGCCAACCCGCCACACGAAAGGCATACGGGAGGCCTAGCACACCGGTTCCGACAATGGATACGATAATATTGCCCAGTGTCTGGGCCCACGTGGCAGTGCCTCTCCGCTTCCCGCTTCCTTCCCTTCCCTCCAAATCCAAAAGGGGAGCATTCGATCCCTCTTTCGCAGTCCCGTTTTCTCTGCTCAGTTCTTCCATCGCAGTATCTATCGCACGGAAATGAGGTGCGTTGGAGTTGGTAGTTAGCAACTCGGTTGGGTTTCCAGTTGGGAAATCTGATCGAGGAGTTTATACTTTATAAGCGACAAAGGATGGATCTGAGATTTATATAATATAATTAATGCATATAAAATTTGAATATTCTATGACGCAACAGAAAGTCCGAGGGATCAACAGATGTCATTCGTGTGACTGACAAGTGGACCTCAGCAGAGAACCCCAATGCAAATACGCAACGCTCGTTCATGTCATCATGTGGCTCTGGAGAATCGACCATAACCATATATGAGTGGTTCATTAAAAGAACTCGTATTTATAAAAGAAAAAAAAGGTTCCTTTACCCAACTTAAATGTGAATTTATATCATTATTTGTCGCGAATGTGAGGTCAAACTTAAATCAGTTAGAGGTGAAAACGGATCGGATATGGATCGAATAATTGTAAAATCATATCCCTAACTGTTTTTATTTTTTAGATACGAATCGAATATTAGACGGATCAGATTGGATATTTATTAATAATATATATAGATATAATTAAAAATATCAAAATTCATAATATTTATTTAATTATAATATTGAATAAGATAAATTTTTCACAATATATATTAGACTATTCATATACATATAATTAAAGCGCAAATATTCAGATATTGAATATATGTATATAATTTTCGGATATATAACGAATACAGATCAGATATTATCTGCTCCGTTTTCACCCCTGAATTTAATTCCTATATCAAATATTTTACTTATACATAATAATACGAGTAAATAAATTAAATTAGTTTATAATATAAGTTTTAATTTAATATTCTTTGCATTCATTGTTAATAATTATAGTTAAAATTAATTTATATGTTTAATTTTGATTAGTATTTTTTTTATTAGTTTAAAAATAGTTGGATCAAATTCATAAATCTCCATTCATATAAATTCGGATCGAACTTTAACTTTAAGCATAAATATTATATCAATTCAATTCTCTGTAGTATGTATCCATCATGTGGAAATTTTGGGTAGAGACAAATTAACGTTGCATATTTCAAGAAGAATGACATATAATTCCAACTGGGCGCGGCGCAACAATAATATATGGATATGCCAGCTAATGAACAACAAAACAAGCCATGGGCAATTGAACATCAATTGGAGGAAATATTTTTTATGTATTTTTCTTTTTTTGCACAAATATTATTAATATTGAAAATTAAGCTTAGATCAATATG
Organism: Carex littledalei; assembly: GCA_011114355.1. Taxonomy (NCBI): domain Eukaryota; kingdom Viridiplantae; phylum Streptophyta; class Magnoliopsida; order Poales; family Cyperaceae; genus Carex; species Carex littledalei. The sequence goes on along the minus strand of CM022083.1, from coordinate 15,047,187 downwards.
TATGTGGATTTGTGCCTACTCAAAATTTATTTTTGTCCATTTTAGATTCAACTTTGCAATCCAGTCTTCTTTTTGTTTAGATCTGTCTTCAATTTTTGTTCATCCTTGAACCAATTTCTGACTATGCTCTTCATGATGTATTGATGTATTTGGCAATGAGATTTAAAAAATAAGGAAATTTATGTTTGGTTGTAATAGAAATATATTTTAAGTGATCAGTATGGTTCATTGTAGATTTTTTGTGATACTAGTTTTGAAAATAGAAAAGACGGTGTAGAATAGAGTTGGGCAAAATTGTTCAAACTCGTTCATAACTCGCTCATTTACAGCTCGCTTTAACTCGCTCATTTACAACTCGAGTCAGCTCCAACTCGAGTTGGCTGACTCGTTTAATAAATGAGTTGAGTTTGAGTTTATCCCAACTCGCTCATTTATAACTCGAGTTACATAGCACTGGTCACAATAAATCTCATAAATTGTTTTTGTTAAGCTGCTGTTTGAAAAATCGCTGGTGCTTATGTACTAAGTTGTTGTATGAAAAATTGTTGGTTTTTATGTACTATTGCTGTATGAAAAATTGCTGGATACTGATAAATTATTTTACTAGTAGTATATAATTAACTGGTTAAACGAGTTATAAATGAATTATAAACGAGTTGTGAGCCAACTCGAGTTGATAACGAGCTGTGTTCGAGTTGGCTCTACAACTCGTTATTACCATCCCAACTCGAGTTGATTCGCTCATTTATTTAATGAGCTGAGTTCGAGTTGGAGGTAACTTGCTCAAACTCGGCTCATTTACAGCCCTAATCTAATGTAGAATATGGTAGTGTGTATATGGCACAACAAATAGTTCTTTGATTAAAAAAAAATGGCTACTAAATGAATTTTTTTTAACAGCCAGTGTGCAATGAATTTTTCTACACGTCCGTGCTATTTTAATGGATATACAACTTTTCGTGCCATGGATTTAATTTTAATTTTTTTAGTGCTACAAACAGGTGCGGAGCTAGACCTTCAAACTATGGGGATCAAACGTGAATGGGGTCAAACATATAAATTTTTTATACTGTGAATGGGGGTCAATTTGATAATTCTATAATATTTTGTACTAATTTATATAGAAAACTTATCAATAAATATAATTTTTTTGAAAATAAATGAGGTCAATTGACCCCATTTACACCAAGTGCCTCCTACAAAAGAATCCGGCATTTTTATTAATACAAAAAAAAAACAAATTATCAAATCTGCCCTCGATGGCAAATTATTAGCGGACCAATTCGGAAGGGTCGGGTCCGCCCGTTTAAAAAAAAAAATTTCATTAGCGGACCGTCCAGCTGAGGGGCGGTCAGCTATGCATAGTGGACAGCCCAGCGAGGGGGCGGTTTGCTATGGAAACTAGACCGCCCAGCTGGCGGGCGGTTAGGGCATTTTTAAAAATAATTTGCCATCGAGGGCAGATTTGATAATTTGTTTTTTTTTTGGGGTATTAATAAAAATGTCGGCAAAAGAATCAGCTTCTCCAGAATTGAAATAAACTGAACGATCTCTATCATGATCTTGCAGAAATGCTCTCTAGTGAAGATTGTATGAAAATCTGCAAGAGAATCTATCTAGTATATGTCATTTAAGTAACTTGCGTACCCTCATCTTGGGAAACACTTTTATTGATGATATTAGTGATATCATTTCCACAATATCTGAAAACTTTAAAAACTTGAGGGTATTAGATGTATATTCCAGGAGCTGTGAACCACTTCCTAGAGATGTAGGAGATTTGAGGAACCTTCGATTGCTACATATTGGGAAGAGTTCGATTAAGGAGTTTCCCAATTCAGTATTGAAGCTCTACCATCTTCAATTTCTATTTTTACCTTCGTCTGTACAGACTCTTCCAACAAAGTTAATTAGTAAACTCATCAAGTTGCAACCCATTGTAACGTGTGACAGTGATGGTAGTTGGGTTTGAATGAATTCCATGTGAGAAATGAGAATGGATCCGGAGCTGTGCCATGTGACAAAGATGTCAGCAGTAATACTGGTACACCACATTGTGCGGGATGTTAGACTGTGCCGGCTCAAGTACTGCTGAATAGAGTGACAGTGAAGACAATTTTTCTTGTCTAACTATTTGCGCTTCTATTTTCATGTTTGAGTAATGTTGTATGTTTTTCCTTAATGTACTGTGTTGAGTGTTGTAATTCTGAGTTGTATTAATAAAACCATCTGTGCATGGCAGCCACTGCCAAGGCATTTCAAAAAAAAAAAAACAATATACATCCACAATTGCAGTATGTTGTTCTTGAATTATGTAACAATATACATCCACTATTATGAAAAAACAATATACATCCACTATTTTGATGAATATAAAAATTTTCTTTAATGCTACAAAAAATATCAGCTTCTCCAGTTGAAATAAACCAAAAGGATTATATAACATTCAGGAGCAATTCGTAAAATTAAATCGTCTTTAAAGTAATAATCTGTAACAAATTCTGGAGTTTTTTTTTCATAAAAAGAAAAAAAAGTTGGAATAAAAAATATATTTTGAAGATTCATTGAAATAAAGCCATTTATTTTTAAGTTTGTTGCGTTATTTATTTTGAAAAGATTGATTCGGCGCCGCTGAGAAAAGTTCGCGGACTGGAAAATTGGGCCTGTAATTTGAGTTCTGAAATTAAAATGGGTTCATGAAATGAAGGCCCAGATGGCAAAATAAATCAAACCAATCAGAATCTTTTCTAAAGGCCCAGCCTCACAAGTAAAATTTGACACAGAATTTGGAGTCCGGCTACTATAACACTAGTGTCATTCCAAACTAAGTAACACCACATCTTAAACCATTGGATCTACTTTAATATTCGTGCACAAGATAGGGCTGGAATGACACTAGTGTCTTGCACGAATATTAAAGTAGATCCAATGGTTTAAGATGTGGTGTTATTTAGTTTGAAATGACACTAGTGTTATAGTAGCCGGACTCCAGAATTTGGGTGCTTTGTTTTTTTTTTTTTTTTTTGTTTAGTACCGTTAAGATTCGAATTGTTTAAATTCAATGTATTATGTATCTTTTCTATCGCTGTCGGATGACAGATTTTAATTTGTCAACAGATCAAAAGATTATGGTATTATATTCTTAATTTTATTAATTTGTTCAGAGAAAAATCAAAATATTATGGTTTTAAATAATAAAACGCTATAATACAGAAAATAAATTTAAGATTCCATATTAAAATACATTTTCAAATAACAAATAACCCCTTAACACATTGGAATTAGTAACAGATCAGAGTCATAACACATTTTCAAATAACAAAACCATTAATCTGATCACTCATTTAATAATGATATTTTACAGCATTAAAAATAAATTTACTAGTTCATACTAAAATTATTTTATGATGCCGAATTCTACAACAACATTTAGTTATGATTTGTTATATTATATAAAGTTTATTATTTATCATCTACTACATGGAGAACAAAACCAAGGTGACATTCTAAACGTAATCTAGCTAAGGATAACAAAGAAAAATATAGCTATATTATAGTTTATTTTCTATATTTCTTTTACAAAACTGAAATTCCTACTTTTAATTATTCATTTGATACAAAATAAATAAAATTAATTCTTGTCCCAAACTTCTAGACGTAATATGGCTGATGGGCTGATGACTCTCTTCACCTAGGGCTAGGGCTGTAAACGGATTCGAATTATCTGCTCCGAATCCGATCTGTATTCGCTTAAGATCTGGATTCGGATAAACAGATTCAGATAATTACTGGATTCGAATTTAGATAATTTTCGAACATAAAGAAAACACCCGAATACGAATTATTTGTATCTGCTCATTGAAATATAAATACAGATATAGTTTTAGCATTATCCGCTCCGAATCCGCTCCGTTTACACCGCTATCTTCACCTCTAAAATGTCTTTACATTGAAACACAAAAAAATTTCATTAATTATTTTTTTCAAATGTCTCTATATGAAAGACAACTAGAAAAAAATGAAATATAATGAGTAGAATATGAAAGACAACCAGAAGAAGATGAAAAACAACTAGTAGAATATCAAAGACAACTAGAAGAAGATTAAATACATCTAGCGGTAGATGCAAGACAGCTAGTTATACATGAAATGCAACCAGTATAAGATGAAAGATAACTCAAAAAAGATGAAAAACAACTAGTAGAAGATGAAAGACAACTTGAATAAGATTAAATACAACCAGTAGTAGATGAAAGACAACCAATAGAACATGAAAGACAACCAGTACAAGATGAAAAACAACAGATGAAAGACAAACAATACAAGAAGAAAGACCAGTAGAATATGAAAGACAATCAGTACAAGATGAAAAAAACTAGTAGAAGATTAAAGACAACTAGAAGAAGATGAAATACAACCAGTAGTAGATTAAAGACAACAAGTACAAGAGGAAAAACAACTAAAAGAAGATGAAAAACAAGTAAAAGTGGAAAGACGGTAGGGATTTCATGACGATTAGATGGGTGAAAAACAAAAATTTTATCCCTTTTAATCGTCTAAAACAGATCGTCTCTTTTATGCTAACTCTACTCAAGCATTTAATCAAACATTTTGCATACAAGACTACAAACAATAATCTACATTTATGCAAATACATCTAAATCAAGATTCGAGATTTAGATTTCATACCTCACGTCAAATGTCAATTTGACGGTTAGAGAAAGTCGATTTTCTCTAGATCTCTTGGAAACCTTCACACCGTTGCCTAAGTGTTCACCTTGAACTAAACAATAATTAGTTCAAGATCTTGCTAGAGATCTACTAATCTATGCCTAGTGTAAAGCTACTAACCCCTTGTTAGCCTTCAAAATTAATTTCTCAAGGAATTTGCCAACCTAACTAAGTTAACCTAGAATTAACACAAGAGAGAGATGACATAATTTTTGGTCTCTTTGGTGTAATTTCAGCCACAAAGAGGAAGAGAGAGAGAGAGAGAGAGTGTATTAAGTATATTGAAGTCACATGTGACATGCTCTTTATATAGAGAAAAAGCTAGGGCAACTTTGGAGTGAATAAAACCAAATTACCCTCCTCATTGTCACATGCAATCTCATGTCATCTTTGTGTGGCCAACCACACCATGACCAATCATGCCCCATGGTGTGCCTCTCAATTGCATATTTAATTCTAAGTTAATTAATGTTCGGGTTACGTTAATAATATAATGTACATTATTATATTTATGTGACACAAATATTATGATATGTAATATACATTACATTTCACCAAATAATATTATTCACATATTTAATTTAATTTACACTAAGCTGTTACGACATGTAACATTTTATTTCAATATTTTATCACATGTGTTTTATCTCATATTATATGAAATATCTCACACCATATAAAATATAAAATAACTTTCTTATTTCTTATTTAGTTGGTGTGACCTTTATCGAGGATCTATGCTAAATTGGTAATGGTATAAATCATTTTATTACCACAAACTATAAGCGGTATTCTAGCTACACATTATAGTCATTCAATTAACATAGATGTAATGTAATCATTTTACAAAACACGATCCTATAGCAATGTTACAAACAACATTACTTGTGTCCATTCTTTGCCTCATGATATTATGAATAATATACAAAGTAGGGTTATGTCATCTTTGTAGCATATATTTGTTTCCTGATTTCTCGAGTAAATTATAAATATATAGTTGGCAGCGTTTCAACTATACTGCATGCATTCATAATTCTACTCTACTAGGGGGCCCAACAATATCATTACTCATTATAAATGAGGGGCAATGATACTATTGACATATAACTTTCTCCCGCACAAGTCATATATAAAGAACTACTATTTTTATCATTACTTGCAATAAGTAACTTTTAATAGTAATTACATTATACATTTCTCATGTGAAAAAAATACAGTCTCATATCTTAGAATTCGTAGACATAATGAAAACATTAATGACACAAACACAATTCATATAATGTTTCATTTGTTAGGTCATGTTCAATGTATGAAACCTTCCATACATTCGTGTTATCAAATGATAATTTTTTATCAACATTCATAGAACTACAATGTACTTTAACTAACACGACAATCCTTTTGTGATATATTAGTGTTTCATGCTAATTATCAAGATTGTGAATATTTTAGAGTTTCATGTTTATTATGATTTAGAGTTATATGATTTAAGACCAAGAGCATCTTCTTGAACACTTCTAAAATCAAACATCAAACTCAAGGAACAAAATATATATAACATCCATTTCATAAACTTAACATGTAAAAGTAATCAACAAAAAGATAACTTTTAGAACACAAACTAACAATCTCCCACTTGTTCTCAAAGTTACATCACTCATGTATAAAACTTTAAGACTAGGATTGCCCTCTTGACTCACTCTAATATCTCTATCCACTCTCCATGTTCCTTTAGACCCATGGCATCAAAGTGGATTTCACCTTTGGCTTGAGATAATGGCTTTGTTAGCGGATCTGCTGTGTTGCTATCCGTGTCCACCTTTAATACATTTATTTTGCCTTCTCTTATGAAGTCTCGAATGACAAAATATTTTCGATCCATGTGTTTGACTTTGTGGTGTGATTTTAGCTCCTTGATTTGCGCAATAGCTCCACTATTGTCGCAAAATAGCTCCACTATTGTCGCAAAATAGCTCCAATGGCTCTTCGAAGGAAGGAACCATACCCAACTCTTCAACGGATTTCTTGATCCAAACACCTTCTTTGCTTGCTTTAGCGGCATCCATCACCTCTGATTCGGTGGTTGAGTCAGCAGTAGTTGATTGTTTAAAACTTCTCCAACTAACTGCACCACCATTCAGAGTGAAGACATACCCTGACTGTGATCTTCTATCATCATAATCATTTTGAAAACTTGCATCAACGTAGCCTTCTACGACGAGCTCCCTTTTTCCTCCATACACAAGAAACTTATTCTTAGTCCTGTTAAGGTACTTAAGAATGTTCTTGACTGCGGTCCAATGAGCTGGACCTGCATGGGCTTGGTGACGACTTGTCACACTTAGAGCATATGCAACATCGGAACGTGTACACACCATAGCATACATGATGGAACCAATAGCGGAAGCATATGGTATATCCTTCATCATTTCGATGTCTCCTCGTGTCGTAGCACATTGAGACTTGCTAAGTGTTATACCTTGAGTCATTGGCACATTTTCTTTCTTGGAATTTTGCATGTTGAATCTTTTCAACACTTTGTCAATGTAAACACATTGACTTAAGCCAATGAGTCTCCGAGGCCTATCTCTACATATCTTTATGCCTAAGATATATTGAGCCTCGCCCAAATCCTTCATTGAGAAAACATCTTTCAATGAGGATTTTGTTCGCTCTAACAAGGGTATAAAGTTTCCAATTAGGAGTATGTCATCGACATACAACACCAAAAACACCACGTGGCTCCCACTAACCTTCTTGTATACACAAGGTTCTTCTTCGCTTTGGATGAACCCAAGGTGTTTAACCTCATCATCGAAGTGCTTGTTCCAACTCCTCGATGCTTGCTTCAATCCATAAATAGATCTTTGAAGCTTGCATACTTTACTTCCATGCTTTGGATCTTCAAAACCTTGAGGTTGTACCATGTACACATCCTCTTCCAAGTTCCCATTTAGGAACGCTGTTTTGACGTCCATTTGTCATATTTCATAATCATGAAATGCAGCGATGGCTAGCAAAATCCGAATAGACTTGAACATAGCAACAGGCGAGAATGTTTCATCATAATCAATTCCATGAACTTGACTGAAACCTTTAGCAACAAGTCTCGCCTTATACGTTGTCATGTTACCATCCATGTCCATCTTCCTCTTGAAGACCCATTTGTTATGAATGACTTTCTTTCCTTGAGGAAGATCTACCAAGTTTCACACTTGGTTGTCATACATGGATTGTATTTCGGATTTCATGGCTTCATGCCATGAATGAGAGTCATCTCTAGTCATTGCTTCTTGAAAGGTCATTGGATCTTCGGTGTCAAGCACCAAGATCTCATGAAGGCCTAGATAGAAATCGGGTCTCATTCTAACCCTCGTTGACCTTCTTAGTTCTTGTGGTTCTCCTCGAACCTCTTGACTTTCATTCACAAGTTCTTGTGGGATTGGTCCAATCTTTGATTGAACACTTGGTGGCGATGTGTGAACCTCTTCCTCAATCGTTTGAGGAACTTGTTCACTCATGCTCCCATTTCGATCCTCATGAATGTTTTCATTCATGCTTTGATCGACATCTTGTAGTGTCTCCTCAAGCACAACACTACTCCCAAGAATTCTATTTGTTGACTTGTGCCAAAAATAGTATCCTTTTGTTTCTTTAGGATAACCAATGAAAAAACATTTATCTACTCTTGGTTCAAGTTTGGTTGACATTAAATGTTTGATGTAGGCCTCACATTCCCAAATCTTGAGAAAAGACAAGTTAGAAGGTTTTTCAAATCATAACTCATATGGAGTCTTTTCAATGGATTTAGATGAAACTATATTTAGTGTGTAAGCCGCCGTTTGGAGTGCATATATCAAAAGTAAAGAGGCAATTCGGTTGACCGAACCATGTCGAACAATGTTCTATTTCTCCTTTCGGATACACCATTCCATTGTGGTGTACCGGGTGGAGTGAGTTGTGGTATGATACCACACTCCTTTAAGTATGCGCCAAATTCATTACTCAAGTATTCTCCTCCACGATCGGTTCGTAGAGCTTTAATTCTCTTATTGAGTTGGTTCTCTACTTCATTCTTGAATTCTTTGAATTTGTCAAAAGATTCACTTTTATTTTTCATTAGATATATATAGCCATAGCGACTATAGTCATCTATAAAAGTAATGAAGTACCTATAACCATCTCTTGCACTTGTGCTCATTGGACCGCATACATCGGAATGTATCAATTCCAATAAATCCTTCGCTCTTGAACCTTTCTTCTTGAAAGGTTTCTTGGTCATCTTACCAACTAAACAAGGTTCACATGTCTCTATTGCTTTGCAATCAAGGAGACCAAGAAGATTAGCTTCTTGTAATTTCTTAATGCGTTTCTCGTTTATGTGACCAAGACGATAGTGCCATAAGAGAGTCTCATGCTCATGAGACATCTTGAGTCTTTTGTTATTGATGTTTAGAACTTGTTTACCATTTAATTCAAGCAAATATAAACCATTACGAATAAAAGCATTTGCATAGAATAAACCATCTTTCGAAACACTACAACAAGCATTCGAAATAGAAATGTTAAAACCATCCATGTCTAAACATGACACGGATATAATGTTCTTACATATTGATGGAGCAAAGTAAACATTGTTTAAAACTAAAACTAAACCACTAGGTAAATGAAGGGAGGTCGATCCAATTGCAATCGCCGAGACGCTTGCACCATTTCCAACCTTCAACACCACTTCTCCTTTCGCGAGAGTCCTTCTATCCCTTAGTGCCTGCATATTTGAACAAATATGAGCACATGATCCGGTATCAATTACCCAATCATGGATAGATGTGGTTAAGTTTACTTCAATAACAAAGATACCTTTAGGAGCCTTAGGACGCTTGCATTCCACTTTGCCACAATCCAAGTCGGCCTTGTATTTGGGACAATTCGCCTTGAAGTGCCCCAACTCATGACAATGGAAGCATTCGGTTTGGGGAGTAGGCTTTCTACTCTTAGCGCCTTGGCTACCTTTTTGCCTTTGTTCTTGGAGATCTTTTTATTCCATTGAGAGATCGCCAAAACATTTCTTTCTTCCTTTCCTTTGTTGAGGTCTACCTCGGCTTGCTTGAGACTTTGATGGATCTCATCTAGGGTTGGTGCCTTTTCACACATATGAAGATGCATGATGAAATCCTTGTAAGAGGATGGCAATGAACCAAGAATGATATCCTCGGCAATGTCTCCCGGAATTGGTGCTTTGAGCTTCTCCAATTTCTCGAGGTAGCCCATCATTTTGAGTATGTGCAAGTTGACGGACGTGCCTTCCGCCATCTTGCACCCAATGAAGGCTAGGGTGGTCCTATAACGCTCTTTGCGAGCGCTATTTAGAAATGCCTTAGACAGTTGTGCAAGTTGACGGACGTGCCTTCTCCAATTTCTCCAACACATATGAGTGATCCTCTTGTCTCAATATCTTTCCTCTAACAACCAGTAGTAGATGAATGACAACCAGTACAAGATGAAAAACAACTAGAAGAAAATGAAAAACAACTAGTAGAAGATGAAAAACAACTAGAAAAAGATGAAAAACAACCAGTACAAGACAAAAAACAACTAAAAGAAGATGAAATACAACTAGAAAAAGATGAAAAACAATTAGTAGAAAATGAATAACAACTAAAAGAAGATGAAAAACAAATAGTAGAAAATGAAAAACAACTAGAAGAAGATGAAATACAACTAGAAGAACTTGAAAGACAACTAGTCAGTACAAGACGAAATACAACAAGAAAAAGATGAAATACAAAAAGAAGAACATGAAATACAACCAGTAGTAGATGAAAGACAACAAGTAGAACATGAAAGACATCATGTAGAACAAGAAAGACAATCAGTATAACATGAAAGACAACGGGAAGAAAATGAAAGACAACTAGTACAACATGAAAGACAACGAGAAAAAAATGATATACAACCAGTAGTAGATGAAAAACGTAAAACATTAAAGACAACCAGTAAAAGATGAAAGACAACTAGTAGAAGATTAAAAAAAATAGTAGAACATGAAAGACAACCAGTATAAGTTGTAAGACAACCGGTACATGATGAAAGACAACTAGAAGAACATGAAATATAACCAGTAGTAGATGAAAGACAACGAATAGAACACGAAAGACAACCAGTAGAACACGAAAGACAACAAGTACAAGATAAAAGACAACCATAAGAAGATGAAAAACATTTAGTAGAACATGAAAAACAAGTAGAAGTGGACAGACAACTAGAAGTAGATGAAATACAACCAGTAGTAGATGAAAGACAACCAGTACAAGTTGAAATACAACTAGAAGAATTTGAAATACAACGAGTAATAGATGAAAAACAATATGTAGAACATGAAAGACAATCAGTACAAGATGAAGACAACTAGAAGAAAATGAAAAACAATTAGTACAAGAAGATGAAATTCAACAAGTAGTTGATGAAAGACAACCAGTACAACATGAACGACAACTAGTAAAAGATGAAACATAACCAGTACAAGATGAAAGACAACTAGAGAAAGATGAAAAACAACTAGTACAAGATGAAAGACAACTAGAAGAAGATGAAATAGAACTAGTAGTAGATGAAAGACAACCAATAGAACATCAAAGATAACCAGTAGAACACGAAATACAACAAGGAGAAAAAAAACAGCTAGTAGAAGATGAATAACAAGTAGAAGTGGAAAGACAACTAGAAAAAGATGAAATACAACTAGTACTAGACGAAACACTACAAGTAGAACATGAAAGACAACCACTATAAGATGAAAGAAATCTCGTACAGGTTGAAATACAACTAGAAGAAAATGAAATACAATGAGTAGTATATGAAAGACAACCGGTATAACATATAAGAAAGACTTTACAAGATGAAAGACAACTACAAGAAGATGAAAACCTACTAGTAGATGAAAATGAAATACAACTAGTAGTAGATGAAAGACAACCAGTATAAGGTGTAGACAACTAGTTTAAGTTGAAATACATGTAGAAGAATATGAAATACAACGAGTAATAGATAAAAGACAACCAGAACATGAAAGACAACAAGTACAAGACGAAAGACATCTAGAAGAAGATAAAAAAACACTTAGTAGAATATGAAAGACAACTAGTAGAATATAAAAGACAACTAGAAAAAAGATAAAATACAACTAGTAGTAGATGAAAGACAACCAGTAAAATATGAAAAACAACCAGTACAAGGTGAATGACAACCAGTTATACATGAAAGACAACTAGTACAAGTTGAAAGACAACATGTACAAGATGATAGACAACCAGTACAAATTGAAATATAACAAGAAGAAGATGAAATACATCTAGAAGAATATAAAATACAATGGGTTATAAATGAAAGACAGCCAATTGAACTTGAAAGACAACCAGCACAAGATGAAAGACAACTAGATGAAGATGAAAAACTACTAGTAGAAGAAGATGAAATTCAACTAGTAGTAGATTAAAGACAACCAATAGAATGTGAAAGACAACCAGTACAAGATGAAAGACAACTAGTACAAGTTGAAATACTACTAGAAGAAGATGGAATACCACTAGAAGAGTATGAAATACAACGAGTAGTAGATAAAAGACAACCAGTTGAACATTAAAGACAACTAGTACAAAATGAATGACAACTAGAAGAAGATGAAAAACAGTTAGTAGAAGATGAAAAATAACTAGTAGAAGAAGATGAAATACAACCAATAGTAGATGAAAGACATCTAATAGAACATGAAAACAACCAGTACAAGATGAAATATAACCAGTATAAGTTGAAAGACAACTAGAAGAAGATAAAAAAACAACTAGTAGAAGGTGTAAGACAACCAGTAGAACATGAAAGACAAATATTAGAACATGAAAAACAACCAGTACAAGATGAAAGACAACTAGTACAAGTTGAAATACAATTGGAAGAAGATGAAATACAATTAGAAGATTATGAAATACCACGAGTAGTCGATAAAAGACAATCAGTTGAACATGAAAGACAACCAGTACAAGATGAAAGACAACTAGAAGAAGATAGAAAATAACTAGTACAAGAAGATGAAATTCAACCAGTAGTAGATGAAAGACACTAGTACAAGATGAAGACCACCAGTACAAGTTGAAATACAACTGGAAGAAGATGAAATACAACTTCAAGAATATGAAACACAACGAGTAGTAGATAAAGACAACCAGTAGAACATGAAAGACAACCAGTACAAGATGAAAGACAACTAGAAGAAGATGAAAAACTACTAGTACAAGAAGATGAAATTCCACCAGCAGTAGATGAAAGACAACCAGTATAATTTGAAAGACAACTAGGAAATGATGAAAGACAACTAGAAAAAGATGAAAAACAACTAGTAGAAAATAAAACACAACTAGAAGAAGAAATACAACCAGTAGTAGACAAAACACTACAAGTTGAACATGAAAGACAACCAGTACAACACGAAAGACAACTAGTAGAAGATGAAAGACAACTACAAGAAGATGAGATTGTATCAGTAGTAGATGAAAGACAACCAGTAGAACATGAAAGACAACTAGTACAAGATGAAAGACAAAAAACAGAAGATGAGAAAAAACCCAGTAGTTGATGAAAGACAACAAGTAGAACATTATAGGCAACCGGTACAAGTTGAAGACAACTAGTATGAGGTGAAAGACAACTAGTAGAAGATGAAAGACAACTAGAAGAAGATGAAATACAACCATAGTAGGTGAAAGGCATCAAGTAGAACATGAAAAACAACTAGAAGAAGAAGAAAACCTACTAGAGTGGGAAAAACAACTAGAAGAAGATGAAATGCAACCAGTAGTAGATGAAAGACAACCAGTAGAACAAGAAAAACACCCAGTACATGATCAAAGACAACTAGCAGAAGATGAAAAAAAAACAATAGTAGATGGTAGAACATGGAAGACAATGGAAGACAACAAGTATAAGTTGAAAAGACAACTAGAAGAAGATGAAATTCAACTAATAGTAGATGAAAGACAACCAATACAAGATGAAAGACAACTAGTACAAGATGAAAGACAACGAGCAGAAGATGTAAAAAACTAGTAGTTGATGAAAGACAACTAGTAGAACATTAGAACATGAAAGACAACTTGTACAATATGAAAAACAACTAGTAGAAGATGAAAGACAACTAGAAAAAGAAGAAATACAACTAGTACTAGTTGAAAGACAAACAGTAGAACATGAAAGACAACCAGCAGAACACGAAAGATAACAAGTACTAAATAAAGGACAACTAGAAGAAATGAATGCAATAAATAGAAAAAGATGCAATTCAACAAGTAGTAGATGAATGACCTCCAATAGAACATGAAAGACAACCAGTACAAGATGAAAGATAACCAATAGAAGATGAAAGACAACTAAAAGAAGATAAAAAACACCTAGTAGAAGAAGAAAGACAACCAGTTAAATAACCAGTAAAACATAATACGGAACATGTACACATTGAATGACTTCTAGTATAAGTTGAAAAACAACCAACGAAACATGAAAGACAACCAGCGAAACATGAAAGACAACCAGAACAAGATGAAAAACATCTAGTAGAAGAAGATAAAATTCAACCAGTAATAGATGAAAGACAACTAATAGAATATGAAAGACAATCAGTACAAGATGAAAAACAACTAGAAGAAAATAAAACACTTAGTGGAAAATGAAATACAACCAGTAGAACATGAAAGATAACTAGTTAAACATGAAAACAACTAGAAGAAGAAGAAAGACAACTAGAACAAGATGAAATTCAGCCAATAAAACATGAATGGCAACCAGTATAAGTTGAAACACAACTAGTACATGGTGAAAAACAACTAGTAGAAGATGAAATAAAACTATAATAGATGAAAAAAATCAATAGTTGATGAATGACAACTAGTACAAGGTAGTAGAAGATGAAAGACAACCAATACAAGATGAAATATAACTAGAAGAAGATGAAAGACAACCAGTAGAACACTATAGGCAACCAGTACAAGTTGAAAGACGACTAGTACAAGGTGAAAAACAACTAGTAGAAGATGAAAGACAACGAGAAGAAGATTAAATACAACCAGTAGTAGATGAAAAACAACCAGTATAACATGAAAGACAACCAGTAGTACAAGAAAGACAACCAGTAGTACATGAAAGACAACATGTATAAGATGAAAGAGAACAAGAAGAAAATTAAATACAACCAATAGTAGATAATAGACAACCTGCAAAAATGAAAGACAACCAGTACAAAATGAAAGACAACTAGAAGAAGATGAAAAACAACTAGTAGAAGGTGAAAGACAATTAGAAAAAGTTGAAATACAACGAGTAGTAGATGAAAGGCAACCAATAGAACATGAAAGATAACTAGAAGAAGATGAAATACAACCAGTAATAGATGAAAGACAACTAGTATAACATGAAAGACAACTAGAAGAAAATGAAATACAATCAGTTGTAGATAAAAGATAACCAGAAGTAGATGAAAGTCAACTATTAGAGCATGAAAGACAACCAATACAAGATGAAATACAACTAGAAGAAGATGAAATACAACTAGAATATTATGAAATACAACGAGTAATAAATGAAAGACCAGTAGCTGAACATGAAAGACGACCTGCATAAGATTTAAGATAACCAATACAAGATGAAAGACAACTAGTAAAAGAAGATAAAATTCAACCAGTAGTAGATGAAAGACAACCAGTACAAGATGAAAAAAACTAGTAGAACATTATAGGCAACTAGTACAAGTTGAAAGACAACTAGTACAAGGTGAAAAACAATTAGTAAAAGATGAAAGACAACTAGTAGAGGATGAAAAAAACCAGTAGAACATTATAGGCAACCAGTACAAGTTGAAAGACAACTACTACAAGGTAAAAACAACTATAAGAAGATGATGAAATACAACTAGAAGATGATGAAATACTACCATAGTAGATGGAAAACAACAGGTAGTAGATGAAATACAACTTGTATAACATGAAAGACAACAAGTTAAACATGAACGACAACCAGTAGAAGACTAAAGACAACTAGAAGAAGATAAAAAATAACCAATAGAAGATGAAAGACAACTAGAAGAAGATAAAATACAACTAGTAAAACATTAAAGACAATTATATAGAGGAAGATGAAAAACAACTAGTAGAAGAAGATGAAATTCAACCAGTAGTAGATGAAAGACAACCAGTAGAATATGAAAGACAACCAATACAAGATGAAACACAACTAGAATAACATATAAAACACTTAGTAGAAGAACATGAAAGACAACCAGTAGAACATGAAAGACACATGTTAAACATGAAAGACAACGAGTACAAGATTAAAGACAACCAGTACAAGATGAAAGATAACTAGCAGAAGATGAAAAAACAACATTATAGGTAACAAGTACAAGTCGAAAAATAACTAGTACAAGGTGAAAAACAACTAGTAAAAGATTAAAGACAACTAGAAGAGGATGAAATATAACTAGTAGTAGATGAAAAACAACTAGTAGCACACGAATGACAACAAGTACAAGATGAAAGAGAACTTGAAGAAGAATAAATACAACCAGTAGTAGATGAAATACAAACTGTAAAGCATGAAAGACAACTAGTTAAACATGACAGACAACCAGTAAAAGATGAAAGACAACTAGAAGAAGATGAAAAATAACTAGAAGAAGATGAAAATCAACTAGTAGAAGATGAAAAACAACTAGTAGAAGATGAAATACATCTAGTTGTAGATGAAAGACAATATGTAAAAAATTAAAGACAACCAGTACAATATGAAAAACAACTATAAGAAAATGAAAAAGAACTAGTAGAAGTTGAAAGACAACTACAAAAAGATGGAATACAACATGTAGTAGAACATGAAAGACAACTAGAAGAAGATGAAATACAACCAATAATAGATGAAAGACAACTAGTAGAAGATGAATGACAAATAGAAGAACCAATACAAGATGAAAGAGAATCAATTGTAGATAAAAGAACCAATACAAGATGAAAGACAACAAGTTAAACATGAAAGACAACATATACAAGATAAAATACTAAGTAGAGGATGAAAGACAACTAGTAGAAGATGGAAAAAAACTAGTAGTTGATGAAAGACAACCAATAGAACATGAAAGACAACCAGTACAAGATGAATGACAACTAGAAGAACATGAAAAACACCTAGTAAAAGAAGACGAAATACAACCAATAGTAAATGAAAGCCAACAAGTAGAATATGAAAGACAACCAGTACAAGATAAAAGACAACTAGAAGAAAATAAACACCTAGTAGAAGATGAAAAAACCAGTAGAACAAGAAAGATAACTAGTTAAACTTGAAAGACAACCAGTACAAGATGAAAGACAACTACAAGAAAATAAAAAACACCTAGTAGATTATGAAAGACAACCAGTAGAACATGAAAGACAACCAGTACAAGATAAAAAGACAACTAGTAGAAGAAGAAAGACAATAAGAAGAAGATGAAATTCAACATGTAGTCGATGAAAGACAACCAGTGGAACATGAAAGACAACCAGTATAAGATGAAAGACAACTAGCAGAATACCAAAAAAACCAGTATAACATTATATTCAACCTGTACAAGTTGATAAACAACAAGTAAAACATGAATATCAACCAGTACAAGGTGAAAGACAACAAGTTATACATGAAAGGCAACAGGTACAAGTTGAAAGACAATCAGTACAAGTTGAAAGAATACCAGTACAAGATGAAATTCAACTAGAAGAAGTTGAAAAAGAACTAGTAGAAGGTGAAAGACAACTAGAAAAAGATGAAATACAACTAGTAGAAGATGTAAGACAACCAGAAAAAGATGAAATACAACTAGAAGAATATGAAACACAACGAGTAATAACTGAAAGACAACCAGCTGAACATGAAAGACGACCTGCACAAGATTAAAGATAACCAGTACAAGATGAAAGACAACTAGAAGAAGATTAAATACAACCAGTAGAAGATGAAAGACAACCTGTAGAACATAAAAGACAACTAGTTAAACATGAAAGACAACCAGTAGAAGATGAACGACAACTAGAAGAAGATGAAAAACAATCAGCAGAAGATGACAGAAAACTAGAAGAAGTAAAACAATCAGCAAAAGAGAAATAGTAAAAGATGAAAGACAATCAGCAAAAGATTAAATACAACTAGTTGTAGATGAAAGACAACTAGTAAAACATGAAAGACAATTTGTAAAACATGAAAGACAACTAGTACAAGATGAAAGACAACTAGAAGAACATGAAAAACAACTAGTAGAAGGTGAAAAACAACTAGAAAAAGATTAAATACAACCAGTAGTAGATGAAAGGCAACATGTAGAACATGAAAGACAACCAGTTAAATATTAAAGACAACCAGTACAAGATGAAAGATAACTAGAAGAAGATGAAAAACAACCAGTAGAAGATGAAAGACAACTAGAAGAAGATGAAATACAACTAGTTGTAGATGAAAGACAACCTGTAAAACATGAAAGACAACCAGTACAAGGTGAAAGACAACCAGTTATACAAGAAATGCAACCAATACAAGTTGAAAGACAACCAGTGGAACATGAAAGACAATCAGCACAAGATGAAAAATAACTACTAGAATAAGATGAAATTCAACCAGTAATAGATGAAAGACAACTAATATAACATGAAAGACAACTAGTACAAGTGGAAATACAACTATAAGAATATGAAATACGAGTGCTAGATGAAAGACAACCAGTAGAACTTGAAAAAGATGAAAGACAACTAGAATAAGATGAAAGACATATAGAAAAAGATGAAATACAACCAATATTAGATGACAGACAACCAGTGGAAGGTGAAAGACAACCAGAAAAAGATGAAACATAACCAATAATAGATGAAAGACAACTAGAAGAAAATGAATTACAACTAGTAATAGATGAAAAACAAGTAGTAGAATATGAAAGACAATTACAAGAAGATGAAATACAATCAGTAGTAGATAAAATACAACCAGTAGAACATCAAAGACAGCCAATACAAGATAAAAATAACCAGTACAAGATGAAAAATAACTAGAAGAAGATGATAAATAACTACTAGAAGATGAAAGACAACCATTAAAACATTAAAAACAACCGTACAAGGTGAAAGACTACATGAAAGGCAATAGATACCAGTTGAAAGACAACCAGTACAAGTTGAAAGACTACCAGTACAAGATGAAATTCAACTAGAAGAAGTTGAAAAAGAACAAGTAGAAGGTGAAAGACAACTAGGAAAAGATGAAATACAACTAGTAGAAGATGTAAGACAACCAGAAAAAAATGAAATACAACTAAAAGAATAGGAAACACAACGAGTAATAACTGAAAGACAACCAGCTGAACATGAAAGACGACCTGCACAAGATTAAATAACTAGTACAAGATGAAAGACAACTAGAAGAAGATTAAATACAACCAGTAGAAGATGAAAGACAACCTGTACAGCATGAAAGACAACTAGTTAAACATGAAAGACAACCAGTAGAAGATGTACGACAACCATAAGAAGATGAAAAACAATCAGCAGAAGATGAAAGGCAATTAGAAGAAGATTAAATACAACTAGTTGTTGATTAAAGAGAACTAGTAAAATATGAAAGACAATTTGTAAAACATAAAAGACCACTAGTACAAGATAAAAGACAACTAGAAGAACATGAAAAACAACTAGTAGAAGGTGAAAAAAAACTAGAAAAAGATTAAATACAACCAGTAGTAGATAAAAGGCAACCTGTAGAACATGAAAGACAACCAGCTAAATATTAAAGAGAACCAGTACAAGATGAAAGACATATAAAAGAAGATGAAAAACAACCAGTAGAAGAACATGGTGAAAGACAACCAGTTATACAAGAAAGGCAACCAGTACAAGATGAAAGACATCTTGAAGAAGATGAAAAAACACTAGTAGAATATGAAAGACAACTAGAAGAAGATTAGATACAACCGGTAGTAGATGACCGACAACCAGTAGAACATGAAGGACAACAAGTATAACTTGAAAGACAACTAGTAGAACATGAAAGACAACCAATACAATAGAAAGACAACCAGAACAAGATGAAAAACAATTAGTAGCAGGCGGAAACAACAAAAAGAAGAGGAAATATAACCGCTAGTAGATGAACGACAACCAGTAGACCATGAAAAAAAAACCAATATAAGATTAAAGATGTCACACCCCCGGACAACCCGCCGCGCATTCAGACGCAAGGCGTTAAGCACATCACATACATTATCAATAACACAACCAACAAGCCACTATATTAAAAATTAAATAGGGTCCACAAACAAATATAAAGGGGAAACATGTCAGACATGGCTAATCAAACTGTTACCGCCATGTCTACACAATGTATTGTTCATACAAATGCAAATTAAAAACAAATAGTGGCTACTTTAATAACTTCCGCTAATTCCTCACTCGCGGCCTTCCTCTATGTCTCCTTCTTCATTTCCTGGAACCCACATAAAAGGTGGTACGGTGAGAGATCGAACTATCTCTCAGTGCGGGATTTAGTTCCAGCCCGGTGTTTTTACAAATCAATGCATTTAACACCCCAAATAACATAAAAGTAAAGTTTTCAAAATTTTCCCCAAATTTCCTATCAATTCGGATATGCAATCACTTTAAAACAACTTTCATTCCCGCCCCTTTTTGATTCACATTTAAGGTTTTTAAATTCCACACTCTGGAAATCCATGCCCGTACATGGAAATCCGGCAAATCGCCACACAAGGACGACCCGTTCAATCACACTCTAGATGGGCCATTGCGGGGACCCATCCGGCGAACCGCCACACAAGGACGACCCGTTCTGTTCACACCTCACACTCTGGGGTCTGCCACACACGGACAGTCTGATTTTCAAAACACATGCTGAGCCGCCTCGCACGGACGGCCCTAATTTAAGGAAAACAATTCATTCACATTTCCCATTCCCAATTCACAATCACATTTCCTGTCAACTCAATTTCATGCATCAAGAATTCCTATCGTGCAATTCTAAACGAAATCAAACGAATGTTCGATATTCACAACATGCAGTTTATCTACCAGATTTTGAAAAGGGGTTACTTACCTCAATCCAAGCATTTTTGTATTATTTGTAAAAAGACCAGGAACCCGCACCTGTGATCGTAGGTTGATTAACAATAGTGTCCGCGTACTCTACTTTCTCGCCACGTGAACCTAAACCATGCACACATTGTTTCTAAAATTAATAAATACTATAACACTTTCTTCCAAAATCATTATGTCTAAAGTGGTTATCTCTTAGATAGATCATTGATTAAAATGTTTAACATCAACGATTATTATTAACACTTACCAGTATTTTCCAGAATTATATATATCAGTAAATAAAATCAACCAGATAAATATTAATGATCCCAAAGTACTTTCTATATTAATATACATACTTGAATAAAATTCCAGAATTTAATATAATTATTTATAATTAATATATATCCAATTATATGATCTCAAATAAATACCAAACTCGATAAAGTAAAGTTTTCAGATTTTAAATATAATTATTACAGAAATTCTTAATAATAAATAAATTTCAGATTACAGTATAATTAAAGAATGCTTACTAATAACATTAAATTTCAGATTATAATATGACTAAAGAAATTCTTACCAATAATCTAAGTTTTCATATTTTAATTAAAAGAAATACATATTCATGAATCTATACATTTTAAGAACGAAATTGATTCTAACCAAAAAGATCTAATAATCATCTTCTAATCTATTCAACTTATGCAACAAAATAATATAAATTTTATAGTACCTTAGTGAAGAATTTTCAAAAGAAAAGAGGAGAATTTAGGGAACGTCGATGGTGGCTGTGAAGAAATGAGAAGAGAGAGTGTAGTGCGGCAAGAATTGAAAAGGTCTCTTTGATTGTTATCATGGTTTCATTGTTTAATACATTTTCAATTAAACTATGGAGAAGTGGAAGGGTTTCAGACAAAACAAAATTTGAGAAAATGATTTACGGTATTTAATAAACAGAGGGGATTGTGGGTTCAATTAATGGGGCGGCATTTAAAACGTTTGGGCATTGATTTTTGAAGAGGGAGACGCCTACTGTACAGGACTCAAATTGAAAGGGGGCGGTTTCAAAACAGAGAGTTACGGTTTTGGAGAAGGATGAAAAATAATTATGGGCTTCTATATTTGAATTGGGTTGAGGCCTCTTTTGGTATGGAAATCAATTTCATTTATATCATGGCCAACTAATTAAGTTAATTAAAAACTGAAATTTAAATTGGATCGTTTCTCACGTCTATTCTCTCAATCTACGTGGCGTTACATCCTTCCCCCCTTCAAAAAGAATTTTGTCCTCAAAATTCAAATATCTCCATTCCATTATTAAGCACGTTGGGTGTCCTGATCCGTCAACGGCTATGATTGAAAGATGAATTTTCGGATTGAATATCAGCCATTCAATCGTCTTTTTTGATTAAATACATCTTTTTTATGTGTAGAAGTTTAAATTTAGTTAAAAATATACCCGCCACACGTATTGCCACACATATTGCCACACGTATTTTCGTTCTGCACCATCGGATTGAATCAAAATCGTGCACATTTGAATCTCAGGTGCGCAAATTTTTTCGCTGGGACATTCGCTGGAGGCGTCCAGTCTCCTCTCCCAGCGAAATCTTTTTGTTGCCTGTTCCCCTCCCCGACCCTTCTTCCCAATGAAGAAAAAAACCTAATCGCCGCTGTTCTCTCTCTACACCGGCACCCGCTCTCTGCTGTTCTCCGATCAGACTTCCATGCTGGTGTCTCGCCTCTACCCTAGATCGTGGGGCCCTGCGCCGTAGTCTCACGCTGAACCCTCTCGAACCGGTGTCCTGCGCAGAATCTCTCGCAATTAGTTTCTCAATTAGCACCTTTCAAGGTAGGTGTTTTCTCACTTGTTTCTTAGAAGATCTCCTTTTCACTCATCCTTTTGATCGATGGTGAGAATATATTCTAGCTTTGTTGATCTTGGTTGATTGTGTACGTAATTTGGTCTAATTAAGTTTCTGATTATCATTTTAGGTTTTGCAAAATGATATCGATCTTTTAAACCCGCCTACTGAGTTGGAAAAGTTGAAGCACAAGAAGAAGAGGCGCGTTCAATCTCCTAATTCGTTCTTCATGGTAAGTCCAAATGATAATTCGATGTTTGTTCGGCATTGACTTAGGTTCCCGCACTCTGGTCAATTTTGCTCTGAATAATATCTATGATTATTCTTTATTTTATCATAGTTTTCCTCGTGGTAATTACCTGTAATTAACGACTACAGAGCATAGGTGGTCGTTTAACATTTGGACAAAGTGGAGAAGCTAAAGTTGTTAGTGCTCAAGGTTAGGCTAATTTTTATGTTTATTATAAATCACGAAATACATATTTTCAAGGATAATTCCAATTCTTTTTGTAAAATGAAAATTTTTGTTAATTTTTTTATACAAAGCATAACTGATATTTTACCTAATAAAACCCAATTATTTGTGACATTCAGGAGAGGAAGTGGAGGCCAAGGATTCATCAGTGGTGTGGGAGAAACTGAACTGCAGCTTCAACGCATAAGGTGCTCTTTTTCACGAGTACATTGGCATTTTGTATGTGACAGTGACACGATGACTTTTCTTTTCTGTTGCTCATCTTTTCACGGTATATTTGGTTGAATAGGATTCAAGAAATGTGAAACCATTTATTGGTTCAAATTGAAGAAGTGTGCCGCACCAGAGCACTCCACCGGTCATCTCGAAGAAGACATGGGTGTCCATCAGGCCAAAGACTTGCAACCGTTGCTGTTATTCTTGTAATTAATGTGTATGTATATGTTTAGCTGTAGATATGTTTACACAATGCTGGTATTATACCTTTGATATTAGGTATTTTCCTTTTGTTTAGGGGCATTACCGTAATATCACCTCTCCCACACACAATATGAGAATATTGAAGACACCCTGCCTGTTTGGAATCCACAAAGATTAAGCAAGAAAACTATGCATCCCGAAAAGAGGTAATAACTCCAATTCGAAAATTGATCCAACTAAACAGATCAGAATGGCCATGTGCCAAAATTCTGAATAGAGATTATACTTTCTCATTGGATTTGAATTATTTTGAAATTTCATATCACTAGCAAATTTTGGTTTATCTTGGATTTTATATTGGTCATATCAATTTTAAGTTTCATTTGGCTTGGATCAGGTTATTTGATCCTTGTCTTGTTTTGATTTATTTCAATTAAGTCAGGTCCAGAATTTGGCACTGACTGCCAAGTGAATGCAAACAATGAGACATACTCCATAATTTGACTGTTTTTTTGTTTTGTTGAGAAGCATACTGTGAGTTCTGTAAGGGTCTTGATTGTAAAATTGGTGTTTAGCGAATTTTGGTCTGATAGGAAATAGTACGTACCAGTTCGGTAATATTGCCCTTCTATTCAACCTTGCTGTGAGTTGCCTCTAGCTCCATCCTTGTGAAGAAGGTTTGGTTGCTGCTACTTGGATCTTGTTATTGTTCCATTGCCATAACCTTTATTCAATTTGTGAAGCATCTGGTTGCTCTGAGTTGAAAATTTCGAAGACAATACCATCCAATCTTTTAAATGTCATGTTGTGTTAACCTTAATCCTCAAGTATTCTGTCAGGCATTTATGTGTCATGTTGAGTTAAAAAATTTACCAGGAAAGACAATTTGTAGATTAAATACATCTAGTTGTAGATGAAAGACAACTAGTAAAACAGGAAAGACAATTTGTAAAATATGAAAGACAACTAGTACTAGATGAAAAACAACTAGATGCACATGAAAAACAACTAGTAGAACATGAAAGATAGCGTATAGAAGATGAACGACAACTAGAAGAAGATGAAAAACAACTAGAAGAAGATTAAATACAACTAGTTGTAGATGAAAGAGAACTAGTAAAACATGAAAGAGAACTAGTACATGATGAAAGACAACTAGAAGAACATGAAAAACAACTAGTAGACGGTGAAAAACAACTAGAAAATGATTAAATACAACCAGTAGTAGATGAAAGACAACTTGTAGAACATGAAAGACAACCAGTTAAATTTTAAAGACAACCAGTAGAAAATGAAAGACAACTAGAAGAAGATGAAAAACACCAGTAGAAGATTAAAAAACCCTAGTAGAATATGAAAGACAAACTAAAAGAAGATTAGATACAACTGATAGTAGATGACCGACAACCAGTAGAACTTGAAGGACAACAAATAGAACATGAAAGACAACTAGTAGAACATGAAAAAAGACAACCAATACAATAGAAAGACAACCAGAACAAGATGAAAAACAATCAGTAGAAGGCGAAAAACAACTTGAGGAAGAGGAAATACAACCAGTAGACCATGAAAGAAAACCAGTACAAGATTAAAGACAACCAGTACAAGTTGAAATTCAACTAGAAAAAAAGATGAAATACAACTAGAAGTATATAAAATACAACGAGTAATAAATGAAAAACAACAAGCGGAACATGAAAGACAACCAGCACAAGATGAAAAACAAATTGTAGAAGAAGATGAAATTCAACCAGTAATAGATGAAACACAATTAATAGAACATGAAAGACAACCGGTACAAGTGGAAATACTACTGGAAGAATATGAAATACGAGTACTAGACGAAAGACAACCAGTAGAACTTGAAAGATAACTAGAAAAAGATGAAAGACAACTAGAAGAAGATGAAATACAACCAATAGTAGATGAAAGCCACTGCCAGGTTTTTCAAAAAAAATAGTTTAGATGAAAGCCACTGCCAGGTTTTTCAAAAACAATAGTTTAGATGAAAGCCAACTAGTGGAACATGAAAGACAACCAGTAGAAGATGAAGACAGCTAGAAAAAGATGAAACATAACCAATAGTAGATGAAAGACAACTAGAAGAAAATGAAATACAACCAGTAATAGATGAAAGACAACTAGTAAAACATGAAAGACAATTACAAGAAGATGAAATACAATCAGTAGTAGATAAAAGACAACCAGTAGAACATGAAAGACAACCAATACAAGATGAAAGATAACCAGTGCAAGATGAAAAACAACTAGAAGAAGATGAAAAACACCTAGTAGAAGATGAAAGACAACCATTAGAACATGAAAGCCAACCTGTACAAGATGAAAAACAACTAGTAGAAGTTGAAAAAGAACTAGAAAAAGATTAAATTCAACTAGTAGTAGATGAAAGACAACCAGTAGAACATGAAAGACAATTAGTACAAGATGAAAGACAATTTGTACAAGATGAAAGACAACTAGCAGAAGCTGAAAAAAAACCAGTGGTCGATGAAAGACAACCAGTAGAACATGAAAGACAACCAGTATAAGATGAAAGACAACTAGCAGAAGACAAAAAAACCAGTATAACATTATAGGCAACCTGTACAAGTTGATAGACAACTAGTAAAACATGAAAAACAACCAGTACAAGGTGAAAGACAACAAGTTATATATGAAAGGCAACAGGTACAAGTTGAAAGACAACCAGTACAAGTTGAAAGACTACCAGTACAAGATGAAAGTCAACTAGAAGAATTTGAAAAAGAACTAGTAGAAGGTGAAAGACAACTAGAAAAAGATGAAATACAACTAGTAGAAGGTGTAAGACAACCAAAAAAGATGAAATACAACTAGAATACTATGAAACTCAACGAGTAATAACTGAAAGACAACCAACTGAGCATGAAAGACCACAAGATTAAAGACAACTAGTACAAGATGAAAGACAACTTGAAGAAGATTAAATATAACCAGTAGAAGATGATAGACAACCAGTAGAACTTGAAAGATAACTAGTTAAACATGAAAGACAACCAGTAGAAGATGAACGACAACTAGAAGAAGATGAAAAACAATCAGGAGAAGATGAAAGACAACTAGAAGAAAATTAAATACAACAGTTGTTGATGAAAGACAACCAGTAGAACATGAAAGATAGCTAGAAGAACATGAAAAACAACTAGTAGAAGGTGAAAAACAACTACTAGAAGGTGAAAAAAACTAGAAAAAGATTAAATATACAACCAGTAGTAGATGAAAGGCCTATAGATGAAAGATAACCAGTTAAATATTAAAGACAACCAGTATAAGATGAAAGACAACTAGAAGAAGATGAAAAACAACCAGTAGAAGATGAAAGACAACTAGAAGAAGATGAAATACAACTAGTTGTAGATGAAAGACAACCTGTAAAACATGAAAGACAACCAGTACAAGGTGTATACAACAAAGGCAACCAGTATAAATTGAAAGACAACCAGTACAAGATGAAAGACATCTTGAAGAAGATGAAAAAACATTAGTAGAATATGAAAGACAATTAGAAGAAGATTAGATCCAACCGGTAGTAGATGACCGACAACCAGTAGAACATGAAAAACAACAAGTAGAACATGAAAATCAACTAGTAGAACATGAAAGACAACCAGAACAAGATGAAAAACAATCAGTAGAAGGCGAAAAACAACTAGAGGAAGAGGAAATACAACCAGTAGTAAATGAAAGACAACCAATACAAGATGAAGTACAACTAGAACTATATGAAATACAACGAGTAATAAATGAAAAACAACCAGCGGAACATGAAAGACAACCAGAACAAGATGAAAAACAACTAGAACAAGATGAATGACAACTAGTAGAAGAAGATGAAATTCAAACAGTAAAAATACAACCAGTACATGTAGAAATACAACTAGAAGAATATGAAAGACAACCAGTAAAACTTGAAAGACAACTAGAAAAAGATGAAAGACAACTAGAAAAAGATGAAAGACAACTAGAAGAAGATGAAATACAACCAATAGTAGATGAAAGACAACTAGTGGAACATGAAAGACAACCAGTACAAGATAAAAGACAACCAGTAGAAGATGAAAGACAACTAGAAAAAGATGAAACATAACCAATAGTAGATGAAAGACAACTAGAAGAAAATGAAATACAACCAGTAATAGATGAAAGACAACTAGTAGAACATGAAAGACAATTACAAGAAGATGAAATACAATCAGTAGTAGATAAAAGACAACCAGTAGAACATGAAAGACAACCAATACAAGATGAAAGATAACCAGTGCAAGATGAAAAAAAACTAGAAGAAGATGAAAAACACCTAGTAAAAGATGAAAGACAACTAGAAGAAGATTAAATATAACTAGTTGTAGATGAAAGAGAACTAGTAAAACATGAAAGAGAACTAGTACAAGATGAAAGACAACTAGAAGAACATGAAAAACAACTAGTAGAAGGTGAAAAACAATTATAAAAAGATTAAATACAACCAGTAGTAGATGAAAGGCAACCTGTATAACATAAAAAACAACAAGTTAAATATTAAAGACAACCTGTACAAGGTGAAAGACAACTAGAAAAAGATGAAAAACAATATGTAGAAGATGAAAGCAATTAGAAGAAGATTAAAGACAACCAGTAGAAGATGAAAGACAACCTGTAGAACATGAAAGACAAAACTAGTTATACAAGAAAGGCAACCAGTACAAGTAGAAAGACAACCAGTACAAGATGAAAGACATCTTGAAGAAGATGAAAAAACACAAGTAGATGACCGACAACTAGTAGAACATGAAAGACAACCAATACAATATAAAGACAACCAGAACAAGATGAAAAACAATTAGTAGATGGCAAAAAAAAACTAGACGAAGAGGAAATACAACTAGTAGTAGATGAAAGACAACCAGTAGATCATGAATGAAATCAGTACAAGATTAAAGACAACCAGTACAAGATGAAATACAACTAGAAGTATATGAAATAAAACGAGTAATAAATGAAAAACAACCAGTGGAACATGAATGAAAACCAACACAAGATGAAAAACAATTAGATCAAGATGAAAAACAACTAGTGGAAGAAGATGAAATTCAACCAGTAGTAGATGAAAGGCAACTAATAGAACATGAAAGACAACCGGTACAAGTGAAAATACTAAAGGAAGAATATGAAATACGAGTACTAGATGAAAGACAACTAGTAGAACTTGAAAAATAACTAGAAAAACATGAAAGACAACTAGAAAAAGATGAAAGATAACTAGAAGAAGAAGAAATACAACCAATAGTAGATAAAGACAACTAGTGGAACATGAAAGGCAACCAGTACTAGATAAAATACAACCAGTAGAAGATGAAAGACAACTAGAAAAAGATGAAACATAACCAATAGTAGATGAAAGACAACTAGAAGAAAATGAAATACAACCAGTAATAGATGAAAGACAACTAGTAGAACATGAAAGACAATTACAAGAAGATGAAATACAATCAGTAGTAGATAAAAGACAACCAATAGAACATGAAAGACAACCAATACAAGATGAAAGATAACCAAAGCAAGATGAAAAATAACTAGAAGAAGATGAAAAACATCTAGTAGAAGATGAAAGACTACTAGTACAAGTTGAAAAAGAACTAGACAAAGGTTAAATTCAACTAGTAGTAGATGAAAGACAACCAGTAGAACATGAAAGACAATCAGTACAAGATGAAAAACAATTAGTACAAGATGAAAGACAACTAGCAGAAGATGAAAAAAAACCAGTAGTCGATGAAAGACAACTAGTAGAACATGAAAGACAACTAGTATAAGATGGAAGACAACTAATAGAAGACGAAAAAAATCAGTATACCATTATAAGCAACCTGTACAAGTTGATAGACAACAAGTAAACATGAAAAACAACCAGTACAAGTTGAAAGACTGCCGGTACAAGATAAAAGTCAACTAGAAGTAGTTGAAAAAGACCTAGTAGAAGGCGAAAGACAACTAGAAAAAGATGAAGTACAACTAGTAGAAGGTGTAAGACAACCAGAAAAAGATGAAATATAACTAGAAGAATATGAAACATAACGAGTAATAACTGAAAGACAACCGGCTGAGCATGAAAGAGACCTGCACAAGATTAAAGACAACCAGTACAAGATGAAAGACAACTAAAAGAGATTAAATACAACCAGTAGAAGAACATGAAAGACAACCAGTAGAAGATGAGCAACAACGAGAAGATGAAAAACAATCAGCAGAAGATGAAAGAAACTAGAAGAAGATTACATACAACTAGTTGTAGATGAAAAACAACTAGTAAAACATGAAAAACAATTTGTAAAACATGAAAGAATAGTACAAGATGAAAGACAACTAGAAGAACATGAAAAAGAACTAGTAGAAGGTGAAAAACAACTAGAAAACAATTAAATACAGCCAGGCCTGTGGTACCGTTAATACTTTCTCCCCTTGGCCCCACTCTTGCTCCAGTACAGTCCCACACACCGTACTTTCTGCTCTCTAACCTTGGTCAATCTCGTGCCATCCCATATCTTTCCCAATACGTCCCAGTTTGTCTTTTGTAGACCAGACTGATCATTCCACTGCTGTACCCTTTCCCTGGATAGTACCATGCATTTAATTCCTATCCTTTCTTGCATCAGTTCTACCTGTAGCACTATCTGATTTGTATCGCCATCCCACATTTGAAGTTTGTCAGGTCCTTTGTAAAAGAAAAGGGGTTTGTCCACTATTGTCTGGACAGGTGGCTCCTTTGGATAGACTAAAACAAACCTTCTTTCAACGGCTGTTTCTTTAGGGCTGACTAGGAATGATACTTTTTTCCTCTGGTGCCATTGTCTTGTAACCTTTGGTGTAGTCTTCTTCTTCTTCTTCCCGTTTCTCTTGGTTTTTGCTCCTTTGACCCCCAGCTTAACCTGTCATTTCTTTCGACCGCGTAAAAGACTTGCTCCTGTAGGCCCATTTACTATGTTAGATCCCCCGCTACTACCCTTACTGGAGGAAGTAGCACCATGCTGCATCGTGCTACTAGGTGCTGCCGGTGGTGAGTTCGACTGAGGAGGTGCATGGTTATTCTCGAGGTTTTGCTCCACTGGCAAAATCTCATGTTGTAAAGGGTATGGCCCCCTCCTGCCACTCCCTCCAGTGGAGGATATCCACCCAAACCCTACATTCGTGCCCTCCTTCATTGTAGCTTGCAAACCTGGGTATCTCCTGCTGGTCTTTGCAGTTTACTCGGGCCGTGACATGTTTGAAATGTCCTGCTTGCCTACTGTATGACAAAACCACCGTAAGCCTTCCTAGTTCTGTGGTTACTTTTTAGATATCCTCCATATTTCATGCATGAAAATGGAGGTTTGCAAGCCTTAGCCAAGCTTGAAAAGGCTACCATATTCCAGGTTCGATCCCACAGGATAACATGCACCTGCACTCCCCTTCTTAGGGTGTAAGGACTGTTCCAATCAATCTGCTATAATAGGGCTCTGTTTGGTACCATAAGCACAAAATGGGCATCCTCATTTGGGTTACTAGAGTATACCTCATACTGGCAATAGTGGCCACCAAACTGCCTTGCTAGTCGCTTTGCAAATAGCCCAGGTATATCCTCCTGTGGTGGCCCTTATGTCATGACCACCATACCCGTACTCCACAACTCAGCATTTTGAGGCCTGATGTTTTCTCTGGTTGGCATGAAGACTTCTCAGGACGCACATCCCATAAATCATCTATACTGATCCCCTTATGTTTTTTCTGTTGTGCTTTTGGTTTGGGTGGTTTCACTTGTGGTTTATGCGCTTCCTCGTTGCCTTGCTCTTGCTCTTTTTGTTTGTTTTTCTCTCTATTAAAAATCATCTGCGCATATGTTTGGCCGTGTGTGTTGCTAGGAACATGTGGTCTTACTTCTTGCTTCTTTATAGGGAGCTTCTTCTCCCCATAAGCAAACGATTTATGACTTATACCTTTGCATTTAAAGCACCTTAGCGGCTCTCTACAATGCGACTGTTGGTGATTTTTTGAGAGACGACGAAAACATCTACCTTCATTGAATGCTCTCCTATATGCTTCTTGGGTAGCATTCAAGGGAAACGCCTTTTGAGCCGGTCCTTTGGCACTCTCCCTGTGAAGGTGTGAAGGCATGTTGATCCGTACCCCTGTGTATGTATTGGATTGATTGGCACATTTCCGTTTTGGCAACACCGTCTGCCAACCTTCGTCTGCATTAATGTCGCCACTTAAGCCACCATTAATCCTTGTTGTGCCCTGCTGTAGGCTGTCGGGCTTGCTGTCGCATTGAAGGGCGCCTGTGGAGTGGTTCCCTCCAATCTTGTCTGCTGCCTTGCTGTCTCATTAATGTCGCTCCCCATTTGCTAGCTCGATCGCCTGTTTGTTTGCCAATATCGCCTCCTTTGTCGCCTCTCGTACCGCTCACCATTTTTTATTTGAGTTTAAATTTTAAATAATTTTGACACTATTTGTTATGCATAAAAAATATATTCTGATTCCCAGGTGTAATTGTATTGAGTAATACGGCCCATGTTAACACAATTTGCTCTTGGGCCTACTGTGTACATGTTCCTCTTATTAAGTATTGAGTGATCAAGGATGAGAGGAAAGAGATGTAAATTCACGAAGTAATATCTGCAAAAGGTTTGCTTTTCACATTATTTAGTTTTTTTTTGGTAGTAGATTCAGATGTAGAAGTTTCTCATTGTTTTCTCAGCTTGTTGTTCTTTTTGGAGGCTGGTGGTATCAAAGTTCTGGAAATCAACCGATCTAAGCAAAGTACCTTCCTTTAAATCTTACATTTGTTAATTGAATCTTTATATTATTCATGAATTAAGAATAGTTAATAGCGCGCTATTCAAGTGCAGACTAAAAGCTAAGAATAGTTAATATATATATGAGTTGGGCTATGGTGCATTGCAATGTATAGTCCTTTTTGTACATTGGACTATAAACCGTTGGATTCGAAGTTCAAACAGTCGATCTAAAAGGCTCAACATGTTCTCCATATTAAAATATGTCTGGAGACCAAATTATATATTTTTTTAAATATTTTTACCATTTTTTTAGAATTTTTGAAAATCGTTGTTTTTTAAAAATTTGTGGACCATAGAAAAACAGTGATTTTAAAAAATTCTAAAAAAAATAACAAACAATTTCTAAAAAATGTAAAATTTGGTCTCCAAGCACATTTTAATATGGATATCAAATTGAACTATTTGGATTAGTTGTTTGAAAATCAAAACCAACGATTTATTGTCCAATGTACAAGAGAGACTATATATTGCAATGCACCATAGCCCAACTATATATATAGAGAGAGAGAGAGAGAGAGAGAGAGAGAGTTGGGCTATGGTTCATTGCAATGTATAGGCATTCTTGTGCATTGGACTCTAAACCATTAGATTCCAAGTCAAAATAGTCGATCCAAACCGTTCAACTTGAGCTCCATATTAAAATGTGCTTGGAGACCAAATTTTACATTTTTTGGAAATTTTTTGCTATTATTTTAGAATTTTTGAAAATCACTGTTTTTGAATGGTCCAGAAATTTCTGAAAAACAACTATTTTTAAAAATTCTAAAAAAATAGGAAACAATTTCCAAAAAATGTAAAATTTGGTCCCAAAGGAAGTTTTAATATGGAGATCAAGTTGAATAGTTTGGATTAACTATTTGGACTTTGAATCCAACGATTTAGAGTCTAATGCACAATAATGCATATACATTGCAATGCACTATAGCCCAACTCTATATATATATATAGAGAGAGAGAGAGTGAGGCTATGGTGCTATGCATAGCACCAATGGCTAGTGTACTACGGCTCAATATGGTACTTTTTAAAATCCTAACGGTCGATCCGAACTGTTCAATGTGATATCCATATGAATATGTACTTGCAAACTAAATTTTATATTTTTTTGAATTTTTTTACTATTTTTTTAGATAGGTAGAAAAATCAGTGTTTTCTGAAAATTCTGGACCATCAAAATTCTACCTATCTAAAAAAATAGTAAAAAAATTCAAAAAAATATAAAATTTAGTTTGCAAGTACATATTCATATGGTTATCACATTGAACGGTTCAGATCGACCGTTAGGATTTTAAAAAGTACCATATTGAGTCGTAGTACACTAGCCATCCGTGCTATGCATAGTACCGTAGCCTCACTCATATATATATATATATATATATATATATAGGAGGGTTCAAATGTCTCCATTTTTCATGCCTCCACCATACCTCCATTTTTAGAAACTTTAATAACTCAAAATTTAAAAGTTAAAAGTCAAAATAAAACCGTTGGATATGATCTACATCATTTTATTTATGCACGTGTAAAAAATTATGACATTTCAATTTTGGTTTGGTTGTCATCAAGAGCTTGTAAAAAACGTACTAATGTGGATAATTTCTAGACGTTGATTTTTCAACTTATTGATTCACATAAAAACAAAATCAAAATGTGATAATTTTTTATGAGCACATAGATAAAATGATGTAGATCATATCCAACGGTTTTATTTTGACTTTTAAGTTTTAAATTTTGAGTTATTAAAGTTTTAAAAATAGAGGCATGGTGGAGGCATGAAAAATGGAGGCATTGGAACCCTCCTCATATATATCTCCATTCCATTATTAAGCACGTTGATGTCCTGATCCGCCAACGGCTACGATTGAAAGATGAAATTTCAGATTTAATATCAGCCCTCCAATCACATAATCTGTCATCTTTTGATTAAATGCATCTTTTTTATGTGTAGAAGTCTCAAATTAGTTAGAGATGTACTCGCCACACATATTGTCACAAGTAATGCCAAGAATTGAGAAAATAGAATTAGCATTAAATTTTTGCTACCATATCTCTCTCCAGATTTGATTGGCGCATACAAAGATTAATTTCCGAATTTGATAGCACGTCTCATTTCTGAATTGCCTACCTCTTATTCATTTTTGGAAGAGAACAAAAAAAGGCAAATTATTGTTTATTCCCTAGCAGCTTTCCACATTTAATTTAATTGAATTATAACACAAAAATTGTGTATGCATTGACATGCAAAGAATGTTGTTATATTAAAACAGTCATTTGTTGTTGTTTTTTTTATTATTATTTATTATTTGCATCTCTATTCAATCTTAATGTTAAATCTTATAATATATGTTCCGTTGCAACGCACGGGTACGATACTAGTATATATATATATATATATAGTAAGGCTACCGTGCTTTGCAAAGTAAACCAGCCATTTTACTTCGGGTTTAGGGCTGTTGGATCTGCTTCAATAATCGTGCAGATCATCAGATGAACTTTGCAAATTTTTCGGAACTGGACAGCTCCAGTTCGGAGCAAAATCGAATTTCAGATGCTATAGCGAAGAAGCTCTCTTCTCCAGCGCAATCCGAGCGACAACCCTAAGCGAACTTGCTCGGCGCCTCTCCTCTCCAGCGATTCCGAAGCCAGCCAACTTGCTCTCCTCTCTCTCCAGCGAACTGCGATTCCTCTCTCTCCTCTCCAGCGATTCTGAAGCCAGCGGTGATCTCATTCCCGACGTCCTCTCTCTCCAACTTCTCTTGTTCTCTCTAATTTTCTTAAAGTTTATAGCAATTATATAGTTTGCTGAAACTAGGGTTAAAAAAATCTTAAATTGGGATGCTTGACTACCTGAACAATGGACAATATTAGAGTAGTATTCAATTCTGAGAGTTTACTACAGTCGCTTTAATTGGGATGCTTGACTACCTGAAGGTAATATTAGACTAGTGTTCAATTTTTACTGATGCTTGACTACATATTGCTGAAAATAGTATCAAGGTCTTGTTTTTTGGATGATGAAATGTATGAGAAAATTTCTATAGTATGAGAAGTGGTAGATTTATCTCTCAGAATTGCAAATAAATTTCATGACTTATTTGGAGTTTTGCTTATTTTTCTTCATTGTTCAACACTAGTATATGGCTGGTACATCATTGGTACATTGGTACATTATTGTTCAACACTGGCACAGTACATGATTGGTACACTGGCACTCTTTGTTTCTGTTAATGCTGTTTCTGTTAATGCAACTTTTTTATTAATGCATATTATTGGGTTAAGTTGCTCATCTGGTATAAATCCCTTTAACTTTCTGAACTTGTATTTTTTTTTACTTGCAAGTGGTACTAAAGGAATGCTCACTCCAGATTGTGCATGAAGTATATGGACATTGTTAGAGTAGTGATAATTTTTTTGGGATACTATACTTAAATATTATTTTTCTTATGTTGAGATTCAGATTTTATTGTTTAGCTTTTGTAAGCATTGGCTAAGTACAGTTATGATGAATACAGATTCAGCTTTTTTTACTGCTCTAGTGCTTGCTTTCTATTTATTTTGTATTAAAAACATGTTTAATGCATGAATTAAACAGTTTCATTGAATTGCAGTTTAATTGCTGGAGTAAACAGTTGCAAAGTAAACAAAATTAGTTCCACTGCACAATTAATAAAAACAGAAAGTACAAATGATGAATTTCCATTTTTTCTAAAATACCCTTGACTACAACTTGTACAACAAAATGCACTATACCAGAACAAAAAAAGCTTACTGACAGAAAACCAACATTACTCTAACAAAAGAAAACAAATAACAACACAACACATCGTTCAGATTCGTCGTCTCCAACATCTTCATCTTCATCATTGTCCTCACTATGGTAAGCTTTTTGGTTATCCTTTCCAAGGCCTTATGCTCTCTGTTAATTGGATGAACAGATCAATACTTAGTAGAAATTATTAAAAAGAAGAAAAAAACAAATAATACAAGCATATTACCCTTAATTGAATAACTGAGATTAGTTGTACCAGAACAGAAAAATTCCAGCGGTAACAAAAAGGAAAATTAGCAAATTACCCTTGATTACATTAGCTCTACTAGTTTTCTTAATGTCTACAACTGGTTTTCTTAATTCTGATTTACATGTTTACGTTTTACTTTCATAGTAATGAACAACATCGAATTGTTACCAAGTACTGACATAGAGATCACTATACTACCGAAAGATTATAATTTTTTAACTTACACATATAATTTTTGTTGTTATTGCTTTTAATCAGAACTGAGGCATGATTAGTACCAGTAACCTATACAATCAGAATCAAGCGGCATGATTAGTATTTTGGTTCTAAAACCCAAAAGTGAGATTCAATTGCAATAACTTCTCTAAGGACATAAGGTCACGACCAAAGTCAGAAATTGGTTTAAACAACATATTAATCAAGCATAGCAATTACCAAACCAACAACAATCAACTTCTAAGGGAGAGAGAGCTTAGCAAAACCCTAGGTCTGGGTTTCTCCTTGAACAAAACCAGTACCAGTACTGCAGAAAATTTCAACAATAGTTACTGGTGCCAAGGTATCAGAACTCAACCAGTATTAGTACACAGTAGCTAAGGTATCAACAATTTCACTAGTTACTGGTGCCTTTGCCAAAGGTTTCTCTCCCTTAAATTTGATTCTCGGTAAACCGAATCAGATTTGCCAAAGAAAAGGCACCACAATTTACCAAAGATTCTGTTAGGAATTGGTAAAAATAGTAGCCCACTTTAGTAACAGAATCAAATTTATAAAAATGTTTAATCCACTTGATTGATACAGCCTGTCTATGTACGACTCTTACAAAATTTTAGAGAAGGCATTTGTAATAATTTAAATCATATAAGAGATCCTTGTTCCCTTTAAGAGATCAATTCACACAATTCAAACTACAAATTTTAGATACAAGCCCCGAACAAAGCAAAAAGCAGCGAGCAATACATAACACAAGTACTGCGACAGTTAGGTTCGTCTTTCACAAGGCCGGTACCAGATTAAGCTCCAGTTTGAATATCAAGGCCGGTACCAGATTTTGAGAATCGGACAGCCTAGCAAGAAAAAATCAGAAAAGCTCCAGTTTGAATATTTACCCGAGAGAGACGTCACTGGAGAGCGTCGATGGAGAGACGTCGGGAATGAGATCACCGCTGGCTTCGGAATCGCTGGAGAGGATTCGCTGGAGAGGAGAGAGAGGAATCGCAGTTCGCTGGAGAGAGAGGAGAGCAAGTTCGCTGGCTTCGGAATCGCTGGAGAGGAGAGGCGCCGAGCAAGTTCGCTTAGGGTTGTCGCTCGGATTGCGCTGGAGAAGAGAGCTTCTTCGCTATAGCCTCTGAAATTCGATTTTGCTCCGAACTGGAGCTGTCCAGTTCCGAAAAATTTGCAAAGTTCATCTGATGATCTGCACGATTATTGAAGCAGATCCAACAGCCCTAAACCCGAAGTAAAATGGCTGGTTTACTTTGCAAAGCACGGTAGCCTTACTCTATATATATATATATATATATATATATATATATATATATAGAGGAGGGCTCAAATGCCCCATTGCTTCATGCCCCAATCGTGCCCCAACATCTATATCTTCAAATGCAAAGTTCAAACACATGATCCAAACCGCTCAACATGATCTTCATATAAAAATATACTTAGAGACCAAATTTTATATTTTTTGAAATTTTTTTACTATTTTTTTAGATAGCTACAAAACTGAAAATTCTAAACCATCGAAAAACAGTGATTTTATAGTTATCTAAAAAAATAGTAAAAAATTTCCAAAAAATATAAAATTTGGTCTCTAATCATATTTTTATATGAATATCATGTTGAGCGGTTCGGATCATGTGTTTGAACTTTGCATTTGAAGATATAGATGTTGGGGCACGATTGGGGCATGAAGCAATGGAGCAGTTGAGCCCTCCTCACATATATATATATATATATATATAGAGTATGGCTAAGTTGCTGCCGGAAGCATTTCGGCGAGGTGCTGCCGGCAGCGTTTCGGCCATTCCGGTGTTCAAACAGAAAATCCGAACTGTTCAACGTGTTCTAAATATTAAAATCTACTTGGAGACCAAATTTTACATTTTTTGGAATTTTTTTACTATTTATTAAGCCACTTTGAAAATTCCAGATCATATGGTCCAGACTGTTTTTACTGTTCACCCGGATCTGGAATTTTCAAAGTGGCTTAATAAATAGTAAAAAAAATCCAAAAAATGTAAAATTTGGTCTCCAAGTATATTTTAATATAGATTGAATATCCATATAAAAAAATTTGTTCTTTGAACAACGGAATGGCCGAAACGCTGCCGGCAGCACCTCGCCGAAATGCTGCCGGCAGCAACTTAGCCATACTCTATATATATATATATATATATATATATATATATATGAGGAGGGATCCACTTACAACAAATTTGAGTTACAACAAAGTTACAACATTCATTTTTTTCATTTTCAAAGTTCAAATCGTCGATCCAAACCGTTCAACATGGTTATCTAAATAAAATGTACTTGCAGATCAAATTTTACATTTTTTTGAATTTTTTTACTATTTATTAAGTATTTTACAAAAAATAGCCATACTTAGACCATTGAATTTTGTACCCATCTTAATAAATAGTAAAAAAATTTAAAAAAATATAAAATTTGATCTACAAGTACATTTTATTTAGATAATCATGTTGAATGGTTTGGATCGACGATTTGGACTTTGAAAATGAAAAAAATGAATGTTGTAACTTTGTTGTAACTCAAATTTGTTGTAAGTGGATCCCTCCTCTATATATATAGAGAGTGGCTAAGATCAAAGTGGTATGACCAAGGCCTTTGGTGCTACCAAATCGTTTTTGGATTTTCAAAGTCCAAACGGTCGATCTAAACCGTTAGATGTGATATCTATATTAAAATCTGCTTGGAGACCAAATTTTATATTTTTTGGAATTTTTTTACTATTTTTTAAGCCACTTTGAAAATTGCTGATCACATGGTCCAGAATTTGGTTGCACTGTTTTTACTGTTCACCCGGATCTGCCATTTTCAAAGTGCCTTAAAAAATAGTAAAAAAATTCAAAAAAATGTAAAATTTGGTCTCCAAGCAGATTTTAATATAGATTGAACATCTAACGGTTTGAATCGACTATTTAAACTTTAAAATTGTAAAAACTAATTGGTAGCACCAAAGCCTTGGTCATACCACTTTGACATTAGCCACTCTCTCTCTATATATATATATATATATATTTGTCGTCTTTCTCTTCATCTCCTTCGTTCAGCCATTTGACCGAGTCAAAATTCGCTACGGTCACTCTCAATTGAGGGTATTTCTGTTTATTTTAAGCGCGGCGGGTTGTCATTTCTGTTATCGGGACGTGACATATTGTTATCATTATTTTTTATGCAAAACTAAGAATAATAAATTCCAGGTTTTTTGTTGATTTTTTTTTGTCATGTTTTATGGTTGAAGAATTATATGAGATACCTATCTCCATTCCTTTTCTTTTTCTAAATTAGAATTTCTGATCAAAGAATGTTTATATTATGATAACAAAATATTTTTTTGCACATAGGTGGCGTCCCTAACTTCCTTTTGATCACAATAGATTAATAGTTCATGATATAGTAAGTATTATAGTAAATGAGAATTATGAAGTAAGGAATAATAATTAGAGACAATTATGTAGATGAGACTCTCTCCATATAATTCACATTGCATTTAAACAAGTGATTAAATTTTTGACAAACATAAAAGTTTATTAATTAAATCAAGTTCAACAACAAAAAACGAATTCTTTATAAAGTTTAATAATCTCCAAAAATTTACCCTCATTAA
The DNA here is from genome assembly GCA_011114355.1 of Carex littledalei. Classification (NCBI taxonomy): domain Eukaryota; kingdom Viridiplantae; phylum Streptophyta; class Magnoliopsida; order Poales; family Cyperaceae; genus Carex; species Carex littledalei. The sequence continues at coordinate 15,006,832 of CM022083.1, read as the reverse complement.
TTTTAGAGTCAAAATGTTGGTAACTCCATGACATTTTATAAATTTCTGTTTTGATTCAAATGTCATAAATTAATTTCCATCTAGTACGCTCATAAATTACCATACACTAATATGCCATTTATGTCACTACCCTTTCCAGTTTCCACCTTAATTTGCACCTGAGACAATGCGTTCAAATATTATAATCTTCCAAAACGGTTGGAAGCCACCTCATATGGGAAGTTGAAAAGAATAATTAATCAAACTTTCTTTTGTTTCGATGTATATGCACATAATAAATGTGGTAGTTGAAACGAAGGGAAACTTCATTGTGTGTCAATATATGTAGAGATTTGGATATATGGAGATGAAGAGAGAGAGAGAGAGAGAGAGTGAAGCAGAAGGAATAATTTGGAGATCATGAAAGGAAGTGGCGACATTGATCTAAGAATGAATAATTTTTTTGTGGATATGGATACATCCTCCATGCACACAATGGCAAGTTATACTATCTCATTGCTATTTTCTATTTGTTAGCTGCCACTCACAAATATTGTTTATCGATCTCCTTGCTTATAATGTTGCAGATTATTCCAAAAAACTTTGCAAAAATGTTCAAAGGATCCATGAGCAAAAACATTGAACTTAAAGCTCCAAATGGAATTGCTTGGCATGTGAAAATGATCAGGTTTAACGACACATTTGCTCTGCGATCTGGTTGGAAAAAATTTGTAAGGGATAATCGAATAGGAAATAATGATGTGTTAGTATTTACATACAAAGGTAACTCCTCTTTTAAAGTGAATATCTTTGATCGGAGTGGATGCCAAAAGGCCGCTCCTTTCCTTGCAAAAAAAGAGTCAGAGGAGGCACACAACAGTTTGATAGGCGAGGTTAAGAAAGAGATGATATTTCTATCCTCCGGTAGTAGTGACACCGATGAATCTTCTACTGAGATTTCAACTTGTGCCGTTCGAGCGCGCACGGTTGGAAAAAGGGTTTGTGGCAAGAAGAAAACAAGAGGTAGGTCTATCTTGTTATTCGTTAATTTTGGATTTTTTAATCCTTTATGTATAAAGGAATCTATTTAGTCAAAGAATGTTTTTGATTCTTCAAAGAAAAATTTATAATATAATTGTACTGAAAACTTCTATATTATTTCAAGTAACCTACTATGCCAAGTATATATACCAAGCGTCCGGAGGAAAAATGATGTATTTTTGTACCAGACTTTCTTCGAATATGATCAAACCTATTAGGCCAACTTTTAATTGTTATTTTTTCCTATTCTGAAAGGGAACAAAAGAAAAAACTTTATGCCATTTAATTTCTTGTTGCAGATTTTGTTCAAGAATCCAGCGACAACGAGATTGAGAGTGACGAAGGAGAACACATTACTATCAGAAAAACAAAAGCAACGGAGACTAGAAATAAGGAAGCTTCCAGGCTATATATCATACCCCACATGACCTATCTGACAAAAGCTCAAGAGGAGATTGCTAACAGGATGGCCCGAAGAACTCAAAAGGATAGTGACTTGTTTGTCAAAATCTTGACTCCAAACTGTTCTAATACACATGTACTGGTACGTAATTAAGTATTTCTTCCATTTTGACTGTTATTAAAATTGCAATGCTGGAAACAAGACAAATTACATGATGCATGATTTAAATATCAAGTACATAAGCAATCAATCTTACTCTCGTGTTGTACTATGAAACAATGTACCAGTATTTACCAAGCGGCTTTGCATGCAAAGTTCTTCAAAGCAAGGAGAAGAAGATTACTCTATTACCTGCCAATTTAGATAAGAAAAGCAAGATATGTATTGCAAACTACAGCAAAAATAAAAGTGGCAGATGTGTAAGTAAAGGTTGGCACCAATTTGTATGCATAAATGGACTGAAACAAGGGGATCTTTGCCTTTTTGAACTAAGGAAGCAAGACAAACCAGGGAATCTGACCATGGTGGTTCATTTCAATCGGGCGATTTAGATATATATAGAGGTTACATTTTATTTGCAACGAACACCCTCCAAATTGTTCGCAATTGAATCATAGTATCAAGAGAGGTGGTGCACGAGGAAGGGCACGAGTTCATAGCTCATGTTGTTGGGTCTTTTAACATCTTTGTTTCCTGTGATGATTGTTTTTTGTTATGACTGGTAAACTTAATTGGTTCTTTTTTAAATGGAACTTGATTTTAGTTTCTAAATAAATTGATGACTTCACTTTAGTTTCTATTGATATTGATGGTAGTTCTGGACTTCTGGTGTTACATCCAATACTTGATTTTAATTTCTAATGAACTTTATGGCTTGAAAAATAGTTAATTATAAAAACTTCCTAAATTATATCTAATCTCATATGCAAAATATACATAAAGTGTAGTTTAAGTTTTTCAATATTATCAGTCATATTTTACTACTGTCATTAAATGTGACTTCATAAAGTCATTTTTTGTATATTATTTTTTTACTACTGTCATTAGATAGTGACATTTTTCCCTCTTTCAGGGATAAATTGAGGATATTTCTGTTTAATTCAATCATAATCCTCCCAGGAGGCATCTTCCTCTAGAGAATTCAGCCAATTTATTAATAGTTGTGTTACTTACTGCCACATCATTTCTCTTAGTTAACCTTACTAGAATAAATTGTGGCTCAATTTGCAGATTTTCATCAGATTCAGTTACGGCTATGGTTAGAGATACTACCTGATCACGGCTGATGCATCTTTTGAGCAAAACAAAACATGCATTACCGGGTGAAATGTCGAGCTAGGTGGTAGGTTGAGCTGATAGGCTGCAGTATCGATTTGTATGATCATCTCAAAAGGAACATAATAGCAAGAACTGGGCTTTTGATTGTCTAATTGAGAGACTGAAATTTGTTGATATTGTTGGGGTTTTAGGTATATCCAATCATCCTCTTTGAATTGTTTCTCATCCTTTTCAATACCATTTTTGCCCTTTCATTTGGATCCTTGATTTACATAATTTATTGGCCAGTTTGGACTATCATTACATAATTTTCATCAAAAATTAAAGTCAAGGATAAACAGATCATATCAGGTCGGAAACTGCCACTACCTCCTATCACCTGTGCAGTTTGGATATAGTTGAGAACTCCTTGTCGATTATTTCAAAAAAAAAAATTAAAAAAAGTAACTGAAAGATCTTAGTATATCATACTATGAATGTACTTCTGTAGTTCTGTGATGCTTAAATTTAAGAATTCTGAATCATTTATCAAATTATTTGAATTGACAGTACAAAGAGATATGATGTTTTAAGATTTAAGAATTTATCTTAGAGTGAGGCTATGGTGCTATGCATAGCACGGATGGCTAGTGTACTACGGCTCAATATGATACCTTTTAAAATTCTAACGGTCGATCCGAACCGTTCAATGTGATAACCATATGAATGTGTACTTGCAAACTAAATTTTATATTTTTTTCGAATTTTTTACTATTTTTTTAGATAGGTAGAATTTTGATGGTCCAGAATTTTTAGAAAACACTGATTTTTCTACCTATCTAAAAAAATAGTAAAAAAATTCAAAAAAATATAAAATTTAGTTTGCAAGTACATATTCATATGGATATCACATTGAACGGTTCGGATCGACCGTTAAAATTTTAAAAAGTACCATATTGAGCCGTAGTACACTAGCCATCCGTGCTATGCATAGCACCATAGCCTCACTCTTTATCTTATAAGTTACAAATACATCTTGTGAGACAATGTGTCACGTACCCGATTATGGCTCTCCCTTCCAGGTTTTCAGATTTTGCTATTAGGTGGCTTTACCAAATATTTCTCTTGTAAAACAGAAAAATTTGCATTGGACCTGGCACCAGTATAGTTTTGATTGAAGAGTGCAAGCAAGCCTAAGTACTATAAATTGGAGTTTATGGGGTTAAGAATTTAAGATCCAAACCTGAATTATAATATATTCAAATTACATCAGCTAAATAAGTACACTAATAGTATTACAAAAAGACAAAGCATCAAGATTGAATAATAATACATTATTTCCTCAGGAATATATTAAAAGATAAAGAACTACAATTATCGAGCAATTACCAACTCACATTATTATAACGAAATGAGATCCTTTACCAAAAGAAAATTACATGATGACTGTGGCTCTTGTTCAAAACTACATGGCATGATTGTATCAATTCCTGCTGTGTGATCAAGTACGAAGCATAAGCTGCCTCTCCTCTAAAAAGCTCGAAAAGATCAGAAACATCCTCCCTGTTCAGTTTGGGAGATTATATTATTATGTGTTACTTCTATTTTTTACAACATACAATACCTGTTATTATTCTTTGTTTTTGAATGCCAGAATTTAGCTTGTAAATTGTTGTGTTTTTCTTGCGAGTTACTTTCTCGCAATTGTCAGCTTGTGCATTTAATTAGCTCAGTGAAAACAACTTGACTATCTTACCTATTGATGACTGAAATGAACTACCATGGTTAGAATTCCTCGTTTGTCTTTCTTCCTTAGTTCAAAAAGGCAAAGATACCCTTGTTTCAGTCCATTTATGCATGCAAATTGGCGCCATCCTTGTTTTATGTATCTCATCTCTTTATTCTTCCCGTAGCAGTTTGCAATACATGTCGTGCTTCTTCTCTTATCTAAATCGGCAGGTAAGAGAGTAAACATCTTCTTCTTGCTTTTAAAAACTTTGTTTGCAAACCCACTTGGTAAAACCTAAATAATAGTCACATAGCACAACAACATAGTAAGATTGATTGCATATGTACCTGATAACATTGCAACTTTTAGTAACAGTTACAATGGAAAAATGCTTACGTACCAGAGCACAATGCCTATATATATGAGAGTTGGTTCGAGTCAAAATTTTGACAAACATGTCACTATGAGTTTTTCGGGTCATCCTGTTAGCAATCTCTTTCTGAGCTTGTGTCAAATGGGTCTTGAGGGGTACAACATATGCTTTCCGAACTCTATTCTCCTTTGTTTTTCTTTTTTTGACAGTTCTATGCTTTCTTTCATCACTCTCGCTCGATTCTTGAACAAAATCTGCAAAAAAGCATTATTAGTTCATTTTTTGTTCTCTTTTGGAACAGGAAAAAAAAACAATTAAAAGAAGTTGGCCTAGCAGGCTTGATATATATATATACACTTGGATATCTGGGGTTAATTGATTCTAAGAGGATGCTTTCTTTGTTAATTGATTCCAAGAGGATGCTTTCTTTCCAGTACTATTATATGATAAATTGATCTTTGAAGAATCAATGACATTCCTTAATAAAATAAAATCCTTGACTAAAAAGTTAAAAAAGTAACGAATATGATCAATATATACCTACCTCTTTGTTTCCTCTTACCACAAACATTTTTTCTAGTCTTGCGCACTCGAGCGGCACGGAATGAAATGTCACGAGAAGATTCATCAGTGTCACTACTACCAGAGGATAAATATATGATCTCTTTTTTAACCTTGCGGTGGGGTGCAACAATTTCTCGAATTGAACTGTTGTTCGATTCCTCTGACTCCGTCTCTGCCTCCATCTTTTTTGCAAAGAAAGGAGCGGCTTTTTGGCAACCACTTGGATCAAATATTACCACTTTAAAAGAAGAGTTACCATTATATGTAAATACTAAAATGTCATATTCATCTATTTTATTAGCGGTTACAAAGTCTTTCCAACCAGATCGTAGAGAGAATGTGTTGTTAGACTTGATCATTTTCACATGCCAAGTAATTCCGCTTGGACCTTCAAGTTCAACGAGTTGTTCTCTCATGGATCCTTTGAACATTTTTGCAATCTTCTTTGGAATATTCTGCAACATGCAATGCAAGTAATAAGAAGAACTAAAACGAGGGACTGAAGTAAAAAATAGCAAAGATACAGTAGAATTTTAAAGGATATGTATAATAACTTGCCATTGTATGTATAAAGGAAGCATCTATCTCTACAAAAAAATTATTCATTGTTGAATCCAAGTTGCCACCTTCTTTCATGATCTCTCTCTCTCTCTCGCTCTTCTCTTGGCTCTTCACCTTCAAAATCCAAATCTACGTATACATTGAACACAAAAAAGTTCAATTAATTATTCATTTCAATTTCTCAACTGCCGCAATTATTTTGTACAGTGAAGTACGTTTGCTGAAAAAGAAAAAAAGACAAAAGAAAAGGAAAAAGAAAGATAACTTGTTTCCTCTATTCCATATATGTTCGTATGGTGATTTTTTTCTTTGCAATTAAAGAAAGAAGGCTTTCTTGACTGCTAACGTCCTTTGCATCCTATTCAATATTCAGTCCTTTCCTGTTTTCAAGTATTATAAAGCACCCTCTTTATTACTTAAGGATCAAATAAAGTTGTATACAGACCTTGCTCTATATCTCTCACCATATTAATATTATACAACTGTTGAAATATTATCGAAAACAATGGGCATGTTCATAATAGTAATAGAAAATGTTAAAAAAAAAAAAAGAATAAAACATTATTTTCAATCTGAAAATTTCTTTTCTAATTTGTTTCTATTGAAGTAATCTCTATTGAATTGAATTGAATTTGAAATCTTCTGCTTCTTGATTCCGATCAGAGCAGAAATGAAAAGAATGTCATTTGAAGTTGGTTCTTCTCAATTTAAAAACGAATAACGATATATATCTTGTTGAGATTTAAAGTTGTATTAGGGGTTATATTGTAAAAGGGTAATTATACAAGAGTAGAGGGACCTATATGTAAACGGGTATATATATATATATATATACCCAACTGTTGGAATAAACAATTAGGTTTTGAATCACTTTTTGGTATCAGAGCACAGCCGCACCCCCCCTTCCCTTCGTTCTTCTCTGTCCGCTCCTCTCTTCCCTCCCGTCTAGGCTACGCGAATCAAAGGAGAAGGTCCGCCTCCACCAACCTTCGTTCCTCTCTTCCGCCAGCACACACCAGAGGCGGAGGCACCCTCTCAGTCACCCGCGTGGGGGGGTCGTTCCCCACAGCCCCATGAGGGGTGAGAGTTGATGGGCTGCAGTTTGGTCCAGCGAGAAAAACTGGAACAGCGGGGTCCAGTTTGAGCAGTTTTTTCGCGTGCTACAGTAACGGGTTCGCGTGCTACAGTATCGGTGAGCAGTAACGGGTCTACAGAAGGATCCGCATGCTACAGTACCGTGATCCGCATTCTACAGTACCGTGAACAGTAAAGTGAATAGTAATTCCAGACAATGAGTTTTTTGCTATTGTGTTGTTTGATGTAACTTGTGTGATTTGGTGAAGAAGGTCGAGATCAAGTCGGATCAAGAAGAGGAAGGAAGTCACGTATAGACTTGGATCCTTGTGAGTGATCAATGGAGAAGCTTATCGAAAAGCTAGAGCCAGAGGATGTGAAGACATTGGTTCAGCTCTTGAGAGACTCTAAGGGGGTGAATACCTCGACATCGGGCCAACCACAGACGAAGTTGGATCTCCCACCAGTGGACATAAAACTTGATGGACCAGGGACTTATCTGAGCTGGTCACGACGGATCATATGGGCACTTCAGGGTAAGCGCCTCGATGGGTGGTTGACAGGGGAGAAGAGTGAGCCAGCACAGGGCACAGCTGAGCGGGAGGATTGGAGATCCACACATGCGCTACTGTGTACCTGGTTGCTCAACTCGATGGTACAATCGATCTCTGTGACAGTTGATGGCCTCCAAAGTGTGCCGGATATATGGGCCAAACTGAAGAGGACCTATGCGGGGACAGAGAACAATATGCGAGTATTCCAGATTCAGAACCAGATAGATGAGGTGGTTCAGGGAGATAGGACGATCCAGGAGTATGCCGTAGATCTAGAGAGACTATGGGCAGACTATGACCACTTCTCGCCGAGGAAAAGTTGCAATGATCCGGAATGCAAGAAAGATGAGAGCTTCCATCAAGGAAGGACTATGCGGTTCTTGAAACATCTCAACCAAGCATTCGATCAGAGGAGATCAGTGCTCCTTGCTCAAGCGAAGATCCCCCCACTGGACGAGGCAATTGCGGCTATGATGCAGGAGGAGAGTCGCATGAAGTTGCACTCAGAAACTAATGGAAGTGCGGGGATGCGTTCAGCCTTGACAGTCTCGAACTCAGGTATGACGGGGGTTCAGGGGGAGACTCGCAAGTGCTACAACTGTGGAGAAGTGGGGCACCTGAGCAAGGCTTGTCCTAAGCCACCTAAGGAGAGAGAGACAGGTGGGCGAGGACAGTCTGGAGGTCGTGGCCGTGGACGTGGGGGCCGTAGAGGAGGCAGAGGTGGAGGCTACCGGGCACATCTGATGGTAGATCCACCGGAGGAGGAGGAGACAGGCTTCGCTGGCTTCACTGAGGAGGAGCATGAGCTCTTCGAGATGCTGAAGAGAAAGCAGAGAATGGTAGGTGATGGGGGAAAGAGGAGCATGTCAGACGAGACATCCACATCTGACACCAGGGGTAATTTTGCTTCTTCTGCTTATTCCGCCACAGGTATTGCACATGCTCTTGCCTCTAGACCTCCCACCAGAGCACTAGAATGGATCATAGATTCTGGTGCATCTCGACATGTGACAGGGGCTTCTAGTGAGTTCTCTTCTTATACTCACTTGAGCACTCCAGAAAGTATTCAGACAGCGGATGGCACAGCCCAGCCTGTGGTTGGTAAGGGTACAGTTAAATGTACCGATTTAGTGACTTTGTCCAATGTACTGCATGCTCCCTCATTTCCAGTGAATCTATTGTCTATCAGTGCTATTATCCTCCAACTAAATTGTGTTGTTTCTTTTGATATTCCCAAGGTGATCTTCAAGGAGAAGGGGACGGGCCGGAGACTTGAAACTGGCACTTGGCATAGAGGATTGTGGTACATGGATAGAGAGGGGATAGATTCAGCGCTGACATCCTTAGTAGAGAGGGCAGGAGTAAGAGGTTCTGGGATGACTGTAGAGGAGGTGTTACTACGGCATCATCAGCGTATGGGGCATACTTCATTTACTGTTTAAGTCTGTTGTACCCTTCATTGTATGAAAGGGCAAATAAAGAAAAGTTAGTTTGTGAGGCTTGTGAGTTAGGAAAACACACCAGAAGCTCTTATCGTAGCTCTGGAAATAGGAGTTCTGGGGTTTTTGATCTTATTCACTCTGATGTATGGGGGCCTTGTCCGGCAAATACAATTAATGGTTATAGATATTTTGTGACTTTTATTGATTGTTTTTCTCGTGTTACTTGGTTGTATTTGATGAAAAACAAGAGTGATGTACTTGCTTGCTTCAAAGACTTTCACAATGCGGTACAGACTCAATACAGTGCAGTGGTGAAGGTATTAAGGTCTGACAATGGGACAGAATACACCAATAGGGCGTTTGGAGAGTACTTGTCTGCACAGGGGATACAGCATCAGACCACTTGTCCATATACACCGGCACAGAATGGAGTAGCAGAGAGAAAGAACAGACACCTTTTAGAGGTAGCCCGGTGTATGATGATATCGATGAATGTCCCGAAACACTTATGGGGGCAAGCGGTCTTGACAGCTGCTCAGCTGATCAACAGGCTGCCCTCGAGGATATTGGATTGGAAGTCCCCTTGTGAGATGTTAAAGGGTGATAATGGAGGAGTTCTCCCTTTGAAAGTGTTTGGTTGTGTGTGTTTCGTAAAAGACAACAGACCAACAGTGGGGAAGCTGGACCCTAGAGCAGTCAAATGTGTCTTTGTAGGTTATTCTCCAACTCAGAAGGGGTACATGTGTTGGAGCGCAGTAGAGAAGCGGGTGTTTGTCAGTATGGATGTGACTTTCCGCGAGTCTGAGCCATACTACCCCTTGAGAGTGACCTCACCCTTTGGTGACTCGCCAGATAGTGGAGAAATAGGGCGAGAGGGGGAGAAAAGTGAGGGTGAGAGACCGATTCAATTAGAGGGTCCTGTTTTGAGAAAAGAATCGGCTGAGAATAGGCCGCAAGAAGAAGAGGAAAGTGAGGTAGAAGGAGTAGAAGAGGGAGGAGAAGGAGAAACTCAGGCTCAGGGGGAGTTGAGGGTGTACCAGAGGAGGAGAAAGGTGAATGTACCTATGTCTACACCACTCGTGCCAAGTTCCTTGTCCCGTCCTTCTCCGACTCCTGAGACACCTACACCAGACACCACAAACTCAGGTGATATGTTTCCTCTCTCTTCCACACAGACATTAAGGAGGACATCTCGCAGTAATGCGGGAAATCCTCCTGATCGTTTTGGCTTTCCACATGAAATTGACCAGTCTATGAATTACTCTAACATATCACCTGAATATGGAGCATTCATTGCATCTTTGGACATTGTCTCTATACCCAAGTGTTGGCAGGTAGCAAAAGGGGACCCAAAGTGGAAGGCAGCAATGCATGAAGAACTGAGGGCACTCGACAAGAACCGCACATGGGAGTTAGTGCCACTACCAGCTGGAAAAGGGCAGTTGGATGCAAGTGGGTCTTCACTGTGAAGCAAAACCCAGATGGGCAGGTCGAGCGCTACAAGGCACGCTTGGTGGCAAAAGGGTACAGCCAGACATATGGCATCGACTATGATGAGACCTTTGCACCTGTAGCGAAGATGAGCACTGTTCGAACCTTGATCTCTCTGGCAGTAAATGGGGGGTGGAAACTACACCAACTAGATGTGAAGAATGCATTTCTTCATGGGGATCTAGTGGAGGAGGTGTACATGGATATACCACCAGGATTTGGCACAGATCAGACAGTGGGCAAGGTCTGCAGATTGAAGAAGTCTCTTTATGGGTTAAAGCAGTCTCCTCGAGCTTGGTTTGACAGGTTCAGGAGAGCTATGATAGGTATGGGATACCAGCAGATCAACGCCAACCACACTGTGTTCTTTCGACGAAATGGGGGCCACATTACTATGCTTGCAGTATATGTGGATGACATGATCGTCACAGGAGATGATGAGAAGGAGATTGCTCAGCTCAAGGTGAGACTGGGCAAAGAGTTCGAGGTGAAAGATCTCGGCTTGCTTCGATACTTCCTTGGGATCGAGATTGCTCGAGAAGCAGAGGGGATTATTCTTTCTCAGAGAAAGTACGCACTAGATCTACTCACAGAGACAGGTATGTTGGGGTGCAAACCTGCAGAGGCCGGAGAACCAGTTGATCGTGAGAGGTACCAGAGATTGGTAGGCAGGTTGATATATCTGAGTCACACGCGTCCCGACATCTCTTTTGCAGTGAGCGTGGTGAGTCGCTACATGCATGATCCGAGGAAGGGTCATATGGATGCGGTGTACCAGATTTTGAGGTATTTGAAGAGTGCCCCTGGAAAAGGACTGATATTCAGGAAGAATGGCCATGTGAGCATTGAGGGCTACTGTGATTCTGATTGGGCTAGCTGTGCCGATGATAGAAGGTCCACCTCAGGTTACTGCATCTTTGTAGGAGGCAACTTGGTCTCTTGGAAGAGCAAGAAGCAGTCTTTGGTGGCAAGATCGACAGCAGAAGCAGAGTACAGAGCTATGACCTTGGGAGTTGCAGAGTTGCTGTGGTTGAAGAGTATGTTGGTGGAGCTAAAGATGGATCAAGGAGACAAAATAAAGTTGTGGTGCGACAACAAGTCAGCCATCAGCATTGCCAACAATCCAGTGCAACATGATAGAACCAAGCATATCGAGATCGATAGATTCTTCATCAAGGAGAAGTTGAACAGTGGACTACTAGAGTTAGGTCATGTTTCAACTAAAGACCAGGCAGCAGATTGTCTGACGAAAGGACTCAATTCGTTAGACTTAGCTAGAGGTTGTGACAAGATGGGCTTAGTGGATATCTTTCGCCCATCTTGAGGGGGAGTGTTGAGATTTAAAGTTGTATTAGGGGTTATATTGTAAAAGGGTAATTATACAAGAGTAGAGGGACCTATATGTAAACGGGTATATATATATATATACCCAACTGTTGGAATAAACAATTAGGTTTTGAATCACTTTTTATCTGTACAAAAAACTTTGAAGCAGAGAAGACTTATTGAGTTTTCGATTCGCAAAATAGAATTATTAATTGGGACTGACATCGATCGTTTCTAGAGGGATACATGTTACAATTCCATGTATTTTTTGTGTTACTATTTTTTACAACATATATACTTGTTATGGTTCTTTTAATTGTTTTTGAATTGCATAATTGAACTCGAAATAAATCTGCTGCGATTCCAAAATCCCTGCAATTTCCAACGATTCCAAACCTTCATCTGTTTTGAGATTTGAGCATAAAAAATAACTGTTCCTGAGATTTGTGCATTCCAAAGGGTGAAGGGAGGGATTTGGAATCGCATGGAATTACAGGGATTTTGGATCGCAGCAGATTTATTTCCGAACTGAACTTGTTAATGGTTGTGTTTCTTGCACGTTACTTGGTCTCACAATGGTTGAGCGAGTTCGGATCTCCTATAGTAACCCAATATTTCAGTTTATATCCAGACCGATAGATTTGAATCTGGCCGTCAGATTAAAGGGGCCCCATGCGCTTCACCTCGGACCGGATTGGCCCGAATTTGAATCGGACGGTCCAGATATAAACTAAAAAATTGGATTACTTTAGGGGCCGGACCCATGGTTGAGCAAAGGAGAGTCCGGGTGTAGAGATTTATTGGAATATATAATTTTTGTCCGATGAGATTATTGAACTCGGTGGCAAATATTTCATCAACTTTTTTACCAGAAGGCATGGTTTTATAATTGAAATATCACATATGTTAGAATAATTTGATTTGATTCAATATTTTTTTTTAATATATATGGTGGAAAGTTGAGTTAGCAGTTTGTGAAAACTATCTCACCTGTCCTTCACAAGTCACATGTGAGAAATGATGAAATTAGATTAAAATTTGAAACTTCTTATAATTTTTTTTTCAAACCATCAATTTCATTAGAAACTAAAATCAAGTATCAGGGGTAGGTAGCCGATATTTTTTTTTAATATCCAACATTAAATAAAAATTATCAAATATATTCAGATCCCGTAACTATTTTTAAAAGTGTTCAGACCGGTCAAACTTTGGCCGGCCCGATTAAATATTCGGCTGACCAAACTTTGGCTGGTCCGGTATTTTTTTTTTTTTCTGTTTCAGTTTTTTTTTTTTTTTTTTTTTGGATTTACTATGGGATGTAGCAAACCATTATTTTCTTTCTACAAGAAGCAGCCAGAATAAAATAAAATAAACTAAAATACAACAGAAGCAGCCAGAAAGAAAAGAATGGTTTGCTACATCCCATAGTAAATCCAAAAAAAAAAAAAGGAAAAAACTGAAACAAAAAAAAAAAATTACCGGACCGGCCAAACTTTGCCCGGCCGAATATTTAATCGGGCTGGCCAAAGTTTGGCCGGTCTGAGCACTTTTAAAAATAGTTACGGGACCTAGATATATTTAATAATTTTTATTTAATGTTGGATATTAAATAAATATCAGCAGGGGTAGCAACAAGTTTAACAGAGATGTTAACAAAATTAAATAGTAAAAATTGTTATTCTACAAATATAATATACAACTAATTTACTGAGCTACTTAGATCGATATTTCGAATATAAAATTTTAAAATTTGATCTTGTAATATTTCGGTCCCAGTGCTACTAAAATCATTCTAGCCGGGTTCAATGAGAGTCATATATCTCAAGTTACTGAAATGAACTGGTTATAATAAATTCATACACACAAATTTTAATTAATACAGATCTAACGACTCAGATCATATATATACGGTATACCCATCGAAACGTCTTTATGGTGGGATCCACTACTTTACGGCTCCAGCTTAACTCAAAAACTATGCCTATTTGGAATCACTTGAGAGTAGGTCCGATGCCCTCTGGTTCGACGGGTTTACTCACCGTCGATTTGCTTTAAGATTCGTGCAGTATGCTTTAAAATTCGTGCGTGTCTATTTCACTGTTTGTGTGCACAAATCTTAAATTAGATCGGACGGTCATCGTGCTCGTTGAACCTAAAAGTAGGTCCGATGCTTCCGTTCTCATTTGGAATAGTGCATGGGCCAGTATTATTTGTGTTTTGAGACTTCGTGCAAAGTTAAAAGAATGGTCCGGATTCACTATTTGAAAAGATTCCCTTTTATGGTACCGGGAAGGATCCGAAATCCTGTTTCCCATTGTTGACGTAATATCGTGATGTTGATGAGGCAACAATCGATATGTGATTGAAGAATTTTTCTTTCGGCTAAACGAACCTCCTCCATTTACTACATTCTACTTCACCTGCAACGGCAGACCACAAATTGGTTGGTCAATAAAGTCAAAAGCACACCCTTTACTTTACTAGATCGGAAAAGTATCCTTCTCCCAGGTAACGTAAAAAATTCCCCTCACTTTACGGTTTGAGATTTAACTCCCATCCGCGTTGAGATTTGCGCTATCGCAGAAGCCAGTTTATTGGGCTTTGAGATTTGTGCGAAGTTAAAAAGAACGGTTCATATTCAATAATTGTAAAATATTTCCTATTACGGCATCGAGGAGGATCTGAATTCTACAAGATCTAGATAAAAACTGTGTTGATCACCAAATTATAAAAGGAAAAGTATCCTTTCAGATACAATTAAAGATTCTCCTCACTTATAAGTGAGGAGAATCTTTTACGGTACCTGAAAGGATACTTTTCCATTATAACAACTATTTGGTGGCCTCTCCCAGTTCTCTATTAAGACATTATAACAACTATTTGGTGGCCTCTCTCAGTCCCAGTTCTCTATTAAGACCAAGGTTCTAAATAGCGTTTATAGCGTCGTAGCGGGAAGGCTAAAAAAAAAGCTATAGCGAATAGCGTCGCTATAGCGGAAGCTATTCCAAATAGCGTTTTTTTTTTTTTTACATTTCGTATATTCAATATTTGTACTAAATATCAACATTATCTAAAGTCTCATAGAACAATAAATAACACCAAAGTAATTAAGAAATTATAATATTCATATTGAACCAGTACAAAGTTCAAATTGCGGTTCAAAATATCCATAGTAATATCATAAACTATCGATTTTTCCTATTAAAAATATCTTAAGCATCATGATTCATGACATAATTTTTTTTTTTCTATTCAAATTTTATTTTCGATTTGGACTTTTTTTCTATTCAAATTTCAATTTCTATTCCCAATTTCAAATTGATTTATCTGTAGCAAGTAGCAACAAATTCAATTTCGGTTTGAGATTTTTTTTTATCTTTATTTAAAACCCATATAAATTGCTTTAAAAAAAAAACCCATATTGTATAGCGCAAATAGCGCGAATAGCGGACCGCTATAGCGCTGTAGCGGTCGCTATAGCGGCCGTAGCGCAAATAGCGCATTTTGATGTCATAGCGTAGCGTTTGGGGTCCAAAAACGCTATAGCGGCGCTATAGCGCCGCTATAGCGCGCTATTTAGAACACTGATTAAGACATATCCTCTCTTGCTATCTAATTGTTGAAAACGACTAATACAACTATAAAAGAGTATTATTGAGATGGACTTGAGATGGTCATAATTATAAATTTTCTACTTGAGTCCCTAGATTTTTTAATTTTTCTTTTGAACCTTCCAATTTATGTCATTTTCATATTACAGCATTTTTTCATTAAAAAAAAGATACAAATTCTAGTCAACTCTCCCCCGGAAAATAAATTAAAATGATCCATTCAAAGCTTAGGATTCCATAGCTTAGGTAAAATAAATTTTCAGATGCGCTTCTATTAAAAAAATAACTTATTTGAAAAATATAATGCCAATAACGTATTTGACAATTTAATGCATATTTTCCATTATTAATTTCTATTTTCTGGACCTAATTTTTGCATTGCTTCCAAGGAAGTTTACTTTTGCATTTTTAGCTTGTTGCACACTTTTTTAATATTATTTAAGTACAATTAAACTTTTGAAAGTTGTCCAATATCTTTTATAAATAATTATTTGGATAATTAAATATAATGAATATTTTGCTGTCCGGAGTTGTCCCCTATCTCACCTCTCCTCGAGATTGGGTTTTGTCCAAAGGGCTTTCGACAAAACCTCATCTAAAGTCAAATTTAAATGTCTGATTTACATTGAGATTCATGTCAATATATTTAAAACTTAATAAATTCAAATGTCTCATTAAATCTAAATGTTTATACAAATTTTGATGCAGATCGGACGGTTTAGATCAAATTTTGGATGAGACTTTGTCCAAAGCCGTTTGGACAAAACCCCCAATATAATTCTTGTATTGGAAAATGTTTTATGCTCGTTAAATATTGAGGAATCTGATGATGCAGTTGCCTTACATTGCCAATTTACTATTTCGCATAATTTCTAGGAAGAATTTCATTTATGTCCCTCAAAAGTTCTGAAATTACGTATACCCCCTCTAAAATTAATAATATCTTATTTACCCCTCTAAATTTTAAAAACTAACAAATTTCCCCAATTCATTGTTTTTTTTTTTCTATTAAAACTTATTTAAAATTTATAAAATATCCATTTTATCATTTATTATAAAAAAATAAAAATTATGTGGTATGTTTAAGAGGATTATTCAGTTTTCTAATTAGCCGGTTATGAGAGCAAATAGTTCATTTTTTTAATTGTAATGTGCACACAATGAAAGACTCAACATTTTTGTTATGCATACTGCATTTATTATTATTTTTAATAAAGAGTAAAATGAAAAATAAATTAAATTTAAAATGCGTTTTAATAGAAAAGGTAAAAAAATGGGTAAAATTTTAGTTTTTTAAATTTAAAACGTTAAATATGATATTATGAATTTTAGTGGATAAAATATGTAATTTCGACGTCTTGTGAGGAGTACGGTACCCCTAATTTCTATGAATATGTCGTTGGATTCGGATTTTTTTTTATAAAACGAAATTACAATAATTAATTTTAAAAAAACAACTTGATTACTGATTTTTTTATAAAAACCGTAAAAACCGAATTGCCATTTCGGTTTGGAGGTTTTTTTTTTGCTGCACCGAAATGGCAATTCGGTTTATACTTTTTTCATAGTTCCCCACATCCAACTGTGTGGCCTTGCGTGTAACTCCCCTTAAACCGAATTGGCAATTCAGTTTAGAGGCTTTTTTAGCTAGCTATATATTTTTTATGATTCCGGTGCTCAAATAAGGATCTCTAACACATGGTTTGGAAACTCGGCCGATCCCGAGTCAACTCGGCCGAGTTAACTCGTAATCGGTTGTGTCCGATCCGAGTTTCACCCGAGTTTTACACCCGTGCGATTTTTTCACCAAAACTCGGATGAACCGTGCTTGACTCGGCCGAGTTAGCTGATTTTCAGGCCGAGTCAGTCCGAGTTAGGCCGAATTTGACTCGAGTCAGGCCGAGTTACGCCGATTTTTTCCGAGTTAACTCGGTTGTGCAAGTTACGTGCTGAAAACTTATAAAATCAACGGTGAATCGAAACAATCGGCCAAATTTCTTCTAATTCTCTTGCATTGAGAGAAAAATTAAACTATTTTGATAATTAAATCAGATCAATTTCGTATTTTACTATGGCTGTAGAAGTGATTTGAAAAAATATATGCCCGCGACTCATAGAAGAGACTAGAGAGGAAGCTTTAAACATTATAAAAAACTAAATGGACTTGGTCTATGTAAGGTGTATTCTTTTGTTTTGAAAATATAAATTGTTTCACGGTAGACCATGTTCATACAAGATATTGTATAGATAAGTTGACTGGGACAAATTGTTGTAATGTTTTACTAAATAAACGATAGTGTACAGCTGTTGACACTCGACATTTTTTTATTATTTGACGAAATAATGGGAGTATGGAATTACTATGTTATAAATTTGATTGTTATGAAAATATAAATAGAAAATAAAATTTTTACTTTTCTCTTGTATATATTAGTTATGTTTTTATTATTTTATCTATGTTATTTCAAAATTAGATAATTTTTTTAAAGTAATTACAATACAAATTTGATTGTTATCACATTAATGTTCTTATTATTTATCTCAGTACAATAATATTCAGCTAGGTCATTCTAGTTTTTGACAGTAAAAAAAATATGTTCTCATTGTGATGCTTGAGTGTAATCTCTTGTCTTTACATAGTTTTTTAACAAATTATTTGCTTTGCCAAATTTTCTTATTTTTTTAGTACAAAACAAGTTTCTGCCAAAAAAATCCGAGTTTCCGAGTCAACTCGGCCGATTCCGACCGATTTATCCGATTCCGATTCCGAGTTTCAGAACCATGTCTGGCACTTAATTTCTAGCTTGAGAAAAATAGCATAGAATTATTTAGGTCCAGCAGCAAATTAATTTAGTTGATCAGTCAAGAGGAAAGCGAAAATAAAAAACTAATTATCTCTTTAATTTCCAATGAGTTTAAAAGTTTGTAATTCTCCATCAATGGGATTGAACATTGAAGGAAGGCAACGAGAGGGAGATATAAAGAAGGAGACAGCTGAGATCTTTTCTATTTCACTTGTTTGAAATTTCTAAGGTTAATTAATTGTGCGTCAACGCGGAATGTGTAAAGAGAAAGAAGGTAACAAAATTGACTGAATTTGTGCAGCGAGTTCACTTCTTCTTCTATTCTCTTTATTTCGTTCATTTTTCTTCTGATTTTTCTCTTCGCTCTTCGCTCTTCGCTCTTCTCTCTTTCAAACTTCCCACCCGGCCCTTTTGCATTGGAAACCAATATCAACTGTTACACCAAATTTTAAATTTTAAAGATTTTTCAACTAGTTAGCACATAAAATTAGGTGAGAATAACAAATATTGCACATATAGAAAGGCATCTAATAATCAGCCACCAATTTTATTGATTAGAAAAAAATATTATAATTATTTATTTGAAATACTAAATGAAATTCAACAATTTTCTTCTTTATTCGAGAAAAAAAACGTAAAAATTGAAATTTAATTTTATAAATAATTTTTTTAATATACGTACAGGTTCAGATCACATTAAACGGTTATTGTTTGAATTAAACATTCGAATTTAAAAAAAAAAATTGGAGCCGAAACACTAATTAATTCTTCACAAATTAATCACCTTGGTGAAAATCTAGAAGGTTTACTAACACGGAAATAAATCAGCTGAAATTCTGAGATGAGTGAGGCTATGGTGCTATGCATAGCACGGATGGCTAGTGTACTACGGCTCAATATGGTACTTTTTAAAATCCTAACGGTCGATCCGAACCGTTCAATGTGATAACCATATGAATATGTACTTGCAAACTAAATTTTATATTTTTTCGAATTTTTTTACTATTTTTTTAGATAGGTAGAATTTTGATGGTCCAGATTTTTCAGAAAACACTGATTTTTCTACCTATCTAAAAAAATAGTAAAAAAATTCAAAAAAATATAAAATTTAGTTTGCAAGTACATATTCATATGGATATCACATTGAACGGTTCGGATCGACCGTTAGGATTTTAAAAAGTACCATATTGAGCCGTAGTACACTAGCCATTGGTGCTATGCATAGCACCATAGCCTCACTCTTCTGAGATTGGGTACTGTTCACTCTGAAATTCCTGCAATTCGAAATCCAACCATCGAATTTTTTTCGAGAACGCATCTCGAAACAGCTGATTTTTTCTTGCACGCATCTTGGAACAGTTCGACGGCTGGATTCGGATTGCAGAGATTTCCGGATAAAGAGTACCGACTTTGAATTTCAGCAGATTCGAATTCTTGCTAACAGATTCTCAAAAAACAAAAAAATGATGCAGACTGCAGTTTACCAACTTATCTCAACTAAGGACAATATAGGTCCTTTTTCCTGTGAGGAACTTTCCTACTAGTTTCTCTTTTGAAAAAGACAAAAAAAAATGAAAATGAAAGATTGAAAATTATGGGAAAGTATAAACGGTCGTATGATTGATTGCAACAGAATTCGTACAGTCGTATGATTGTAGGATACCGTGTGCAAGCCGCTGTAAGGAAAAAAGAAAATGGGAAATTTAAAATCACAAACGTGACGAAAGCAATATCACAAATTTTCCGAAGCGAAATTGCTACGAAATTTCGTTGGTTTTGTGATGAAATTTTACGTGGGATCAAGTCATGAGTTTTGTAATAACTAAAATGTCATTTAGAAATTTGTGTATTAATTAATTAAAAGTCATATATATAGTACTGTTTTAGATGATCTTGTAAAACAATTAATAAATTAAGTTATCCATCAATATTTTTTTTTACAGTTATGTACTATTGGAAGTTACTAATATATATAGATATATAGAGTAGAACTAGGGTGCTCTCGAGTTCACCAAGTCCTTGGTGAACTCAAGTCCAAAACTCATCGGATCGGCTTCAAACGACGAATCCGACCGTTGAAACCCGTCTACCTTACGAGTGATGCGTCTACATGCAAAAATTTTAAATTTTGAAATTAATTTTGCATAGAGTCAAGTGGTCAAAATTAGAAGGTTAATAAATTAATTTTAATGCATTCATTTTTTGACGTTTTTTGACCACTTGACTCTATGCAAAATTAATTTCAAAATTTAAATTTTTTGCATGTAGACGCATCACTTGTAAGGTAGACGGGTTTCAACGGTCGGATTCGTCGTTTGAAGCCGATCCGATGAGTTTTGGACTCGAGTTCACCAAGGGCTTAGTGAACTCGAGAGCACCCTAGTTCTACTCTATATATATATATATATAACTATGACTTTATCAGATATCATTCCAAGGTCCACGCGGAATTAAATTTTTAATTGTGTACGGTAGACAGCTATTTGTAGAGAGAGATTCAAGCATTTTTTTAACAGAATTAAAAAACAGTAGTTAATTGTTTCGGATGTGGCCCAAGTCCTTGTCGTCTCATCTTACACATACATAATTCCCTTATATATATCGATCCCCTTTATATAACCATCACATGATGTACATAAAAGAGAAGCAATTAGAGCTTGTGTAATTCTAATTAAGCTATCTCCTAATTTGGCCATGGAAGGAAGAAGTTTTAGTTCTCATCAAGCCTTGTCGGCACCCGGCCAACATCACGGCCCAATCTTCTTCTTCCTCGTCAATTGGCTCTCTCGCCTCATCTCTCGACCGATGCCACAATCATCAGCACATAAATCTAAACATGAGATAAAGATCGTAAAATCGCCGTCATTGTCATCATCATCGTCGTCGTCGTCATCGTCGTCGTCATGCTCAAAATCATTAGACATGCAAAGAGTGTTCAACTACTTTGACGAGAATGGTGACGGAAAGATTTCTCCAAGCGAATTGCGGCGGTGCATGCAAATGCTGGGGCAGGAGATGTCGGATGAGGAAGCAGAGACCGCTGTAAAAGTCATAGACTCGGACGGGGACGGCCAACTAGGATTCAATGATTTCGTGAAGCTTGTCGAGGCTGAGGACGAGGAAGACAAGGGGAGAGATATCAAAGAGGCATTCAAGGTGTACGAAATGGACGGTGAGGGATGCATCACGCCGACCAGCTTGAGCCGTACGCTTGGCCGGTTGGGAGAGGACCGATCGGTGGAGGACTGCAGCCAGATGATTCGACGGTTCGATCTCAACGGTGATGGTGTTCTCTCATTTGATGAGTTCCAGACCATGATGCTTGCTTCAAGATCATGAATTCATGTATTTTGAAATTTCTTCCTTCTTCTTTTGTGTACCAATTTATTTGTGTACATTTCAAGATGTTTTTTTAATTCATGTGTACCATATTTTTATAAAAAAAAATGTTTATTTATTTGTTTTTCATATATATAGAGTTATTTCCAGAAAATTAATATTATTATACAAAAATGTTATTTTATTTACATATTTCCGTTGTAACATACACAATATATGTAAATAAATGGAATTAATCTTTGGTCCACTTAACCTTTTGTCCATTTTTAATTATTTGTTTTATTTATTCTTCTTCATAAGTCAATTAATGAATACAATTCGAATTTGGGAGAATGAATACAAATTTTGGGCATTAAATTAGAATATAGATTATGTAATGAAAGAGGGGCAAATAGTTGTAGAGAGCTAGCCAACGGTTTACATGATTGCTAAGGGCACTATTATATATTCTGACAATAAGAATTGTAATAGTTAGATGCCTCTGAAACTCATAGAGGAACAAAGAAAATGCATTTTCAAATTGCAAAACAGTTGCAATAACCATATGCTATTTTTCAAGTTGATGGATTTATACATGTTGTTTGGAACCAAAAATATACAAAAGCATTATTAATATACCTCCATGTACTTGAAATATTTCCTGGGCTCTACTTAAACATATATCATGGTGTTCTTCTGTTGAGGCGCCGACTTTCTTGAATGACTGTACTGGTAAACCTACAGCAGGGGTGCTGTTCAGATCAATGAATTCCTTTTTGAGATTGATCTCCAGCATCATTAATTAACTGCATAAACATATATAGCAAAAAAAAAAAATCTGTTAAATTAAATTATACGAATTATAAACTAAAACAACAAAAATTAACTAAAAAGTTTTATACCACCTTCTGATAGGAAACTTTTTCTATATTAGATTTTTAAATTTAATGGTTGTCACTATTTTTTTTTTTTGAAGGTCAGTGAGCAATGTTGTCACTATTTTTTAACTAGTATATTCAAACAAATATTACTAATATTTTTAAGAATAGGAAACTAACCAACACGTAATGGTTCTTTGTGATACATTTGACACGCATTGTAAGTTATGAAATGTTCTATTTATTATTGACATTTCATTATCCTTTTAAGACATTTGAAATCATCACGGAGCCAAAGAGAAGAATTTTTTTTTTTTTTGTAAATTTCACTTTTTTTAATTTCCTTTCAAATCATTTAGTTCAAACAAATTAATGTTGTAGCAATAGTGAGTGCTTCTTTTGGCATATATAGGAAATTACTGTTGTTCCTAACAGCATCTAGAGGGGGTGAATAGGTAGTCTTAAAGACTCTTAGACGTTTTTCAGTTTAACCCTCTAAATTAACCAGTCAATCAATCAACAAGCAAGCGTATGCAATAAAGTAGAGTTAGAGAAATTTGACACGCAGGATGATAACGGAGTTCTGCGTAAAATGCCTACGTCTCCGGGGTAGAGCAACCTCATTGGCACCTCTTTCCTATTACCTAAAAGAAATGATACAACTCGTGACACGTGAGCCCTACGAAGGTGGGAAGTCACGGCCTAACTCGTGTACAAAGTTGAGCCTAGAAGCTCAAGCTGGAGAGTCCTACGCAGAAGATCGTCACACAACTATGTTTATATGTGAGCAGAAACGCTCGAGCCGGTGAGCCCCTTAATGCCCTACAAGCGGAAAAGTCACTCGACTATGACAAGGGAGCACTAAAGTAGATCTCCACACTATCGAACAAGAACCAACACTCTAACTAAATCTAGAAAAGATTTGTTAAGAGGATTTGAGATTATCAATGGAGTTTTGAAGTTTTAGCTCTCTCAAAGACAGAAGCTCTCAAGAACACAAAATTAGTAATATTTGAAATTTAAGGGCGGCTTGCTTGAAAACTGGAGTGAGAGTATTTACTCTATTTATAAAGGGAGCTCCAGATCTAGGTATTTGAACTATTCCGTTCGGACGGTAAAACTTCCGTTCGAACGGATAGTTCAAATGTGTTGCAGTTAGGGTTTCGCTTTTTGAACTTTACCCTTTCCGTTTAGTACGTTTAGGTTCGTACAGAACGGATAGTGTATTTTCTCCAATTATGTGTTTCTCAAGTAGCGTACAGTACGGATGGTATTCGTTCAGAATGGAACACCAAGGGGAGTCCTCTGACTTGAAACGGAACATTCCGTTCCGAATGATAGTCAGACGAAATAATTCTTCCGTACTAGCACGCTTCATATACGTATCCATCCGGTACCGTGTCAATACATTACTTACTGAACTGTTTGCTTCCGTACCGAACAGATAGTTTCTGAAATCAACAATCTCAAATTTACTTTACTTATCTATTTGATATTACAATCTATATTCTTGATCTTTGTAAAATCTTGTTGATTCCATTAATTAGTTCTTCAACTTTAATCTTCCAATTATAATATTTTTGAACCTGCAAACTCACTCATACAATTAAATCGTGACTGAATCAATTAAAATTTGACTATGGAAAAATTCTTGATGAATTCAACAAATAATTCCAATAAACGTGCAAATTTAATGTTAATTCAATAAATTAATACAATTAATGAATACAATTCAAATTTCAGAAAAGGAATGCTAGTTGATCGTACGCGCGGGGGGGGGGGGGGGGGGGGGGGGGTTATGAGGTTTCTGCTTAGGGTTTGTGATTTTGTTTTTATTTTTATTAAAGCTCACAAAGAATAGTGGTTTGTATCAGTGTTGTAAAAAACGTCTGTTTAGGCTGATTAATCGGCCGATTAGTCGTTGGCGGTGCCAAATATTATGGATTTTTCCAACTAATCGGGCGATTATTTTCGATTATGACCGATTATTTTTCAATTATTTTCGATTAATCGCTTGATGGTACTCTGTCTGTCTGACGACTGCAAACCGTTATTTACAACACTGGTTTGTACGAAGGTTTCAGTTTAGGGCTACTGGTACGTGGGTTGTAATTAAGCACCAAGAGTGCATGAAAGGAGTGGTTGTAATTTATTATACTCAACTTAATACATCCCTGGATAATGGCATACACCATAGAAATCACAGCATTGATGGGCCTCAATTTCCACATCATTTCTCTTCTCATGTGCATTTCATCAATCTCATCTCATGCATTGATGGGCCTCAATTTCCATATCATTTCTCTTCTCATGTGTATTTCTTTCATCAATTTCATGTCTGTATCATTGATTCATTGAATTTGCATCTCGATAATGGCATTGCGCGTTGACTTGACCAAAGCACGATGCAAATTAAATTGACTCCAATGAGAATGAGATATGGGGTGATGTCATTCCAATGTACCTTATTTGTTGGCGTTACGCTGAACAAAACCAACTAGAAGTAATTTCATTTATCTCAGAATGAGATTTGACCTTGGTCAGCGGTCTTCTTATCTTTTTGTTTTGGGTTACGGGACGGAAAAAGAGACGAAGTTACGGCGGAGTCATCTATGCAATGCAGTGCAATCCTTGATCTGAGTCGTTCATTTTAATTTGACACAATTTTTTTAAAATACAACTCTCCATATTTTAAATGAGGAGTAGAACTAGGGTGTTCCTAGTTCACCAAGCCTCTTTGTGAACTCAATTCTAAAATCTATCAGATTGGCTTCAAACGACGAATTCAAACCGTTGAAATTCTTCTACCTTACGAGCGATGTGTCTGCATGTGAAAATTTTCAAATTTTAAATTATTTTGTATAGAGTCAAGTGGTCAAAAAGCGTCCAAGAAATGAATAAATTAAAATTAATTTATAAACCTTCTAATTTTGACCAATTGACTTTATACTAAATTAATTCGAAAGTTTAAAATTTTTACATATAGACGCATCATCCGTAAGGTAGAATGATTTCAACAGTTTGAATTCGTCGTTTGAAGCCAATCCGATAGGTTTTAAAGTTGAATTCACACAGAGACTTGGTGAACTTAGAAACACCCTAGTTATACTCTTAAATGAGTATCAAAATTATTCTACATAATGAGGTACCTCAGAAAATACTCTGTTTATGGGCTACTTGTTAGGTGTCATTGAGGTACCTCAGAAAATACTCTAGAGTCGACTTTTTAGTCTTTCTAGTTGTTTTGAAGTAATGATAAAAATTAAGTTTTCCTACTTGAATATTCATTAAAATATCCATAAGAAATATTAATTTTACATCTATCGGCATATCTCTCAATATAGAGTGACCGGCTGACCGCTCATTTTATTTAAATATTAATTCATAACTTATTCATATGGTATATTTTTTTTTTTAATAAAGATGGATTAAGCATTCTAATTGTAAATATTCACGAGAAATTTTTCATCAGAGTTCATAACCTAAAATCTAACACACAGAAGACATGACCTTATCTATTAAACCCAATGCTGATTCTCAATTATTAAATTTTTAAATAATAGTTGTCAAAATGGTGGATAATGCATGTTTACCAAATCACATGGTTAATCACCTTAATTAGTTATTATAAGATCCATCCGGTTGTTGGTTATTTTATTAGTTCTATAGCAGTCATGTCACTTCTTAAAAGTCAGCTTAATAGTTTACCACTTGAGTTATTTTATTTGGTTCAATATCCTTATAATTAATATAGCTATAATTATGACAGCATTGATAGGCCTCAATTTCCATATCATTTCCCTTCTCATATGCATTTCATCAATCTCATTTTTGTATCATTGATTCATTGCATCTACATAATGGCATAGCGCGTTGACTGAACCAAGCACGATGCAATGAGATATGGGCCGACGTAGGGGTGAAAACGGACCGAATGCGGAGCGGATAGTCGTATCATTTTTAATTTTCCAGATACAGATACGGATCGGATCGGATCGGATATTTATTAAAATAATTTTAAAAAATAGTAAGTTTATAATATTTATTTAATTTTAATAATAAATAATAATATTTTTCATAACATATATTAAAACATATAATATATACCTACCATTTGAATCGGATAATTGAAATATAAAATTATATCAGTATCTATATTCACACGGATATTCGAATATCAAATATTCACATCTATCTTTTCGAATACGGATCGAATACGAGATCAGATATTATATCATCTATCGACGTCATTTCCTTTTTAAGAAAAAGAAATAAGTAGAAGATGGGAAATGAGATTTGACCATGACACAGATATGACCGCGGTCATCGGTCAACCATCTTTTATCTTTTCGTTTTGAGGCACTGAACATCTGTACGGAAGAGCGGTGAAGTTACAGCGGTCCCAACTGACCTACTAAGTACGTTTGGTTGGATTTAGTACATGTTATTCTTTGAATTAGACTATTCAAAATAATATTTATGAGTTAGAATAAGCTAGAACAGTAAATTCAAACATTTTGTCTTATTAAAATAGATTATTAAAATAGAATTTTAAAATTTAGCTATTTTAATATGACAAATAATAGTTATTCTTGATTTGACTATTCTAATAAGATATGGTCAAGTTTTGACAATAAATCGCATTGGTGCGGCCTTCCGTGCGGCCTAGTGTGGCCGCACAAACTGGATTTCCTACTTTTCTGCATTTTGGACCTTATATGGAAGCTCTCTTGGCTTGGAAAACAAAACAAGGAAATTAGGAAACGAATCGGTAAGATCTCGTCAATATGGCAATAAAATCTGTTCAAATCTAGATTGGTGCGGTCATTGGTGCGGTTGCACAAAATTATACATTTCTAATTTGGATTTTTTTTCTTTCATGAAAGTTGTAGATCTTTTTGTCCTGGTTTCGTCAAGCTTTGATTCACTCAAATCAGAGTTTGTATGACTAAACTATGATCAAAATAAAAATTGTGTGTCGGCAGCTGCGATTCTGTGCGGCCAGACGTACGTCCAGACAAGACCGTAGAACTCTATGAAGATTTTCTGTGAACCGAACTTCAAACGGGCATATATCATCACTCATAACTCCGTTTTCGGTGTTCTACTACTTTTCAGAAAGCTTGCGAGAAGATCTACAATTTGCTCCATTTCTTGTAATTTAAATAGACCTTGGCAGTAACTTGGTTCTTAGCATATTTTAACACAAAATTACACTAAATACAAGAAATTGGACTTAATTTTTTAGATTAAATCATAATCAAAATTATATATAATTGGGACTTATCAATAGGCTTGATCTCAGATCTCCTGTGTAGATGGCATCTAATTAATCTATAGTTCTCGTGTCCGTTCAATAAAAAAAGAAAATTAGTTCACATTACATTTTAAATTTTCGAGCTAATAGTATAGTTTTCCTACTTAAATATTCATTAAAAATCTGTTAACTGAATTTTGAATGTGCGATATTTTACACGAAAATCTTATCTATATTTATATTATATATTTCGTGAAATGTATGTTTGTTAAAACAGATTATACAAATTTATTTTATCAAAGTTCAGAATCTATCATCTAACACACGGAGGACATGACTTTATCTATTAGATCCAAGGCTGATTTTTAATTATTAAATTTATAAATTTTTAATTATCAATCTTAATTTTTGTTATATATAAATCCACAAATTACAAACTTGTATTAATAAATATGATCAAACGAATTTATATATACAGAAGTATTAATTATGTATTAAAAAATTGCTCATTGCCTAAATTGTGTACAAAGATTTTTTTTTAAATGAAAGGTGGAGGTCTAACCTATCAGCTTCCTTCACATGAGAGTTATGTGCATTTGCCACTTGACCAAAGGCTGGTTCTCGTGTACAAAAATGTTATATACAATTTGAGCAATTTGTTTTAATATTCCAGTTAATTGTAATTGTACTCATGTAAAATAAAATGATTTTAGTCTCAAAATTTCCGGGAAATTAGTTCTTTAGCATCATGTCATTTTTTTTATGCAAAAATTTAGAGAATATGAGCGTGTTTTCTCCAAATCTTTGGATTTTTTTTTACAAATTAAGGAAACTTCGCTGTCATTATAAATAAAGGATGATGACAAATTGGCTTCCTTTTGTTTGACCGTGTTTTGTTGCCATATATGACTTAGACATGTGAGCATAAATAATTTATTTGGTTAATAATAATTTATACAAATGCTTTGACGTCATACACACATTTTGACAATATTGCATCATTAATTGTAAAAAAATATGTTATCTGAGACATTAAAATTTTCGACAATTTTTTAATCAATTTCATGTGTGAAATCAAATGAAAAGTTTACTATAACTAAATTTTGTGTTAAATTTACATTCTTGTAATTGGTAATTGCAAATGAATTGGACGACAATTGTTCTAACATAATTATCATATATGACAGTGTTATTTCTTATTTTACATTAGTACAAATCAAATTTTACATTTTTTTGAATTTTTTTACTATTTTTTTTATAGGTAGAAAATCACTTGATCGGAAACTTCTGGACCATCCAAAAATAGTGACTTTCTACCTATCTAAAAAAATAGTAAAAAATTCGAAAAAAATGTAAAATTTGGTTGCAAGTACATATTCATTTTATAATCATATTGAATGGTTCGGATCGACCGTTAGAATTTTAAAAACTCAAATATTGAGCCGTAGCACGGCTCAATCTGTGCTATGCATAGCACCGTAGCCTCACTCACATATAATATATTATATTCATTGAGACTTTAGGATACAATTACAAGCCATATCATTATCGCCTCAATTTGCATATATTATATATGGCCGCATTTAGAGCCTCAATTTCCTTATCATTTCCCTTCTCATGTTTCATCAATTGCTTCTGGATAATGTCATATATAGCGCGTTGACTTGGTTAAATACGATGCAATGACATATGGGGTGATGTCACTCCAATACCCAGGGCCGGTCCTGAAGATTCTGGGGCCCGGGGCGGGAGGAAAATTTGGACCCTTTATGTATAATTTTTTATCAAAATAATATGTGGAGAACCCCCTATTATATTTATCTTTAAAAAAAATAATATTATAATCTCTAATAGAATCATTCTCAACAAGCAAATCTCTCAGTTTTGAATCTAAACCATCCCACACTCTAGAATCATATATATTTATAGGTAACGAAGAATCTAAGCACTCAGACACATGATTAATTTCTTCATTATTTTCACTAGTCTCATTTTCAAGCACATTTGTTATTTCTTTATTTATCTCATTTTCATTTTCAGACATATTTGTTGTTTCTTGATTTACTTCATCTTCATTTACCTCATTTTGGTTTTCAGATATATTTCTTGGTTCTTCGTGCACCTCACTTTCAACTTAGTTTTCCAAAAACTCATTTTGTGGTTTAATTTTCTACCAAAGCTTTTGAATAGAACCTTTTTGAGATTTTAGTTTTTCTTCTCCCTAACTTTTTTTGTTTCTTTTTTCGTAACCAGATATATGTTTTTTAAGAAACATTGTTTTAAATTAAAAATAAAACAAAGTAATAGAAGGATAGAACCTAGGTAATGAGGCAGACGTAGTGCTAAGCCGCCGGCAGTCCAATCCAGAGGCTGCGTCGATGCGTTGATGTGTCGATGCGTCGGTCTCGCCCTAACCAAATGCTGCTTCCGTCTCCGCCTCGCACTCGCTATCGCAAAACGAGATCGTGACTCGTGAGGAGAGCTAGGTTTCTTAATTTATTTCTTCCATCATTTGTTGATTTACAGAGAAGAAACGACAGCCAGTGGAATTAGGTTTATTAATTTTTTTCTTGCTTTGTTTGTCGTTTCACAGAGAAGAAACGGAGTTTTATTTTTGGCCCTATTAATTAAATTGTTGACTTTTGTTTGTAGTTTTTAACATATACAATTTTTTTTTTTAGGGGGCCCTGTTGGATTTTGGGGCCCGGGGCCATCGCCCTGGCTACCCTGGGTCAGGGCCGGGGCTGCCAATACCTTGTAGTTGTGTGGATCCATATCCTCGACGGTACTGTAAAAGATTCCCTTCTACAATTAGCTATTTACGGTTTGAGATTAACTCTCAAGCCGGTTTGGGATTCGGGCTAACTGAGGGGGCAGTATTATTGGGCTTTGAGATTCGTGCCAAGTTAAAAAGAACGGTCAAGATCAAGTAATTGTAAAAGATTCCCTATTACGGTACCCAGGAGCATAGTGACATAACTCGCGAATTATACGCGTATAATTCGCGTATAATTCGTTTTTTGGGCATAGCCGAACCGAACTCCGTATAAAACGCTGAAAAACGTATAAAACGTTTTATTCGCGAATAAAACGCGTATAAAACGCGAGTTACGAATTATTCGCGATAAAAACGCGAATAAATCGCCAAAAAAAATTTTTTTTGAATTTTTTCAAAAAAATTTCAAAATTTTTTTTTTTTTTTTTTTTTTACGTTTTTTCTGGGGGGTTTTTTTTTTTTTTGCTTCCTTGTTGTACCGAATCATTCCCGAATTATACCCGAATTATACCCGAATCACGAATTTTTGACCTCGCCGAACCGAACCCGAACTTTTGATTTGTCACTATGCCGGGGAGGATGTAAATTCGTAGGTGTGTGGGCGACACAATAAAGTAAACAAACCCAAAAGGTTATTTTCTTTTTTCCAGAAAGGACGAACAAAAAGTAGATGGAAAATGAGATTCTCCTGCAAAGACATAAATTTGACCGCAGGCAACGGTCAGCGGTCTTTTAGATTTTTTTTCGGGGGGTACGGTACGGAAGAAATTACGGTGCCTTGCATAAGCCTCATCTCATCGTTAGATAGGTTTTTTCTTTTTTATACAATAAATTTTATTTTATTTTACAAAGCTGATAACAGTATCCGCGCTACAGTACCGCCTGTACCCATATAATAACTACCATAACTATCTAAGGACCACAAAAACTCCAGTACAAATTTTTTTTTGTAAAGTATTCATACATATGCAATAATGTATTTATATATATATTCATGGAAGCATTTATACCTATGAGATGAACAATTTTTACGTAAATAATTGTCTTCCAACCAAATCTCCTAAACGTACCCGCACCATAAATACCTATGTGGGACCACTCAATCAATATGGGGGGACCATACACGTTTTTAAAAGTGAATTTTTTTCTCCGTTCAATGCCGTCAAACAATATGTTTCAACGTCATACACACATTTTGACAATATTGCATCATTAATTGTAAAAAAAATATGTTATCTGAGACATTAAAATTTTTGACAATTTTTTAATCAATTTCATGTGTGAAATCAAATGAAAAGTTTACTAACTAAATTTTGTGTTAAATTTACATTCTTGTAATTGGTAATTGCAAATGAATTGGACGACAATTGTTCTAAAATAATTATCATATATGACAGTGTTATTTCTATAACAATTATTATATATTCTAATAATTTTTTTAATGATGGAGAAAACAAGCAACATATAATGAGTGAGGCTACGGTACTATGCATAGCACGGTTTGGTCCGTGCTACGGCTTAATATTTGAATTTTTTCAAAATTCTAACAGTCGATCCGAACTGTTCAACATGATTATAAAATAAATATGTACTTGAAAATCAAATTTTACATTTTTTTGAACTTTTTTACTATTTTTTTAGATAAGTAGAAAATCACTTGATCTGAAAATTCTAGACCATCCAAAAACAGTGATTTTCTACTTATCTAAAAAGATAGTAAAAAAATTTGAAAAAATGTAAAATTTGATTTGCAAGTACATATTCATTTTATAATCATGTTGAACTGTTCGGATCGACGTTAGAATTTTAAAAACTCAAATATTGAGCCGTAGCACGACTCAATCCGTGCTATGCATAGCACCGTAGCCTCACTCACATATAATATATTATATTCATTGAGACTTTAGGATACAATTACAAGCCATATCATTATCGCCTCAATTTGCATATATTATATATGGCCGCATTTAGAGCCTCAATTTCCTTATCATTTCCCTTCTCGAGAACGGAGTAGGTCCGATGCCCATCGGATCTACTTTTAGGTTCAACGCCATGATGATCGTCCTATCTAATTCAAGATTTGTGCGCACGAAAATTGTAACAGACATGCACGGAGTTTAAAGCATTTTGCACGAATCTTAAAGCAAATTGACGGTGATTAAACTCATCGGACCTACTTTCAAATCTCCCTTCTCATGTTTCATCATATATAGCGCGTTGACTTGATTAAATACGATGCAATGACATATGGGGTGATGTCAGGATTTTTTTTTTTTAAATGTAATTAAAATAATTAATTTTAAAAAAACAACTTGAGTACTTCTTTTTTAACAAAAACCATAAGAACCGAACTGCCAACTCGGTCTGATGGATTTTTTTTTTCTGACCGAGTTGGCAATTCGGTCCAGCTTTTTTTCACCGGGTTGTAGAAAGAACGCCACAGAAAATAAAAAAAACGGGCCATACCGAGTTGGCAGTTCGGTCCACTTTTTTTTTTGCCTAGACCAAGTTGGCAACTCGGTCTACATATATATATATATATTTTAGAGACACTATGAAGAGCAAGATAATGAAATCTAAAACTGAAAATTTAAATTTTTTTGTTTAAATTATTTGATAGATTACTTCTTTTGATATATAATTAACATATTTATACTAAAATACGCTAAATTACTTGAAATTATGTTGAATTACACTATATGAAGTTAAATTACACTAAATTACATTATATTAGGCTAAAATACGGTAAATTACGCTAAATTACATATGAATAGGGACGATATCTTCACTGAAAAGGCGAAAAACGACGGTGAAACTTCAAACAGTTATAAAACGGCGTTCGAGTGTCCGATTTCAGCAAATGACAACTTTTCAGAAAGCTTGTAAAAATACGCATGCGTCCGTGCCGGCTATGGTTGATTTCAAAATTCAGAATTGCCAAAAAACAAAGGAAAGAGCCTCAAAACTTGAGTTGTAGTTTCCGATTAAGATTTTTATTTCTATTATTCAATCTAAGTAGCTCAGTAAATTAGTTACATAATGAACTTGTATAATACCAATTTTTACTATTTTTCAAATTCTTTTACTATTTTTTATCATTCATGAAAG
Source organism: Carex littledalei (assembly GCA_011114355.1). Classification (NCBI taxonomy): domain Eukaryota; kingdom Viridiplantae; phylum Streptophyta; class Magnoliopsida; order Poales; family Cyperaceae; genus Carex; species Carex littledalei. The sequence continues at coordinate 14,973,286 of CM022083.1, read as the reverse complement.
ATGGCACAAAATCAGTCTACTTTAGCGTAATTTACCGTATTTCAGCATAATTAGCGAAGTTATTGTAATTTAGCGTAATTTAGTGTAATTCAACATAATTTATTGTAATATATTGTAATTTAACATAATTTCAAGTAATTAGTGTATTTTAGTATCAATATGCTAATTATAAATCAAAAGAAGTAATCTAAAAAATAATTTAAACAAAAAATTCAAATTTTCAGTGTTAGATTTCTTTATTTTGCTCTTCTTAGTGTCTCTAAAAAAAAAAAAAAGCCTCTGGACCGAATTGCCAATTCGGTCCAGAGTGAATTACATACAAGTCTACACAGAAAGATACGGGAACGGGAACTGTGAAAAAAGGCCAGACCGAATTGCCAATTCGGTATAGAAAAAAAAAATTCTTTCAGATCGAATTGGCAATTTGGTTTTTATGGTTTTTGTAAAAAAAAAAAAAAAGATAATCAAGTTGTTTTTTTTAAAATTAATTATTTTAATTACGTTTAAAAAAAAAAAATCCGTGATGTCACTCCAATACCTTGTAGTTGTGTGTGGGCGACACAATCAAGTAATAAACAAACCCAAAAGGTTATTTTCTTTTTCCAAAAAGAAAAAAACAAAAAGTAGATGGAAATATGAGATTCTCCTGTACGACATAAATTTGACCGCAGCCAACGGTCAGCGGTCTTTTATATTTTTTTGTGGGGTGGGGGTACGGTACGGAATGAGCAACGAAATTACGGTGCCTTGCATAAGCCTCATCTCATCGTTAGATAGATTCGGGCTGACGGAGGGGCAGACGGGCAGTATTATCGGGCTTTGAGATTCGTGCCAAGCTTGAACTTAGATTATCTATCTAGCTACCCGTAGGTAAAAAGAAATAATAAATTGGATAAGCTTGAACTTAGATTATCTATCTAGCTACCGATATTTTATTATTACCACTCAGTTTGAAACTGGATAGAAATTGGTTCGTCCGTAGTTTGAAACTGAGCACATTTTTTTATAACAGAATATGTTGTATTTTTTTTTTAGTTTTTTATTTCCATAACGCTATATATTTTATTTTTATCGTTACTTATTTACTTGTTTAGTTGATTCGTATTTTTTACCGTCACTTATATATTTGTTTTTATTTTTATATCATTCTATCGCAAACAAATAATATTTCAAATAAACGACAATTTAACATTTTCTTATAAAAAAAATTAACCCGTCCTCAGTTTGAAACTGACGATAGGATAACAGGGTGTCCGTAGTTTTAAATTGAGGACGCGTTAAGTTGCCTCAGTTTGAAACTAACGATATCCAATTTCTGTCTGCAGTTTTAAACTGAAGACGTTATGAAAATAAAAATACTCAGAAATCGTGGTTATTTTGTCCGGTCAACATTTATCGAATTAATCAATACTCTAAATAACTTAGGCTTCTAACCCACATTATTTAAAGTAAACAATAAAATATTTCAAATTTTAAGTCAAATAATTTGAATATTACCAATAAATTTATTTGTAATGCTAAATTCGATGAAGTTATGTAAACTTTAACCGAGGTTCAACATTACTTTAGGTGAAACATTTAAACTAAAAGGATAAGACATGTAAGATGAAGGAGGAGATTAAAATGAGGAGGGATTCAATTATACTATTTTATGGTGACATATTTTGGCACTGTATGTTTATTAGTTATTTTTGTGATTTCAAAATTCAAATAGTTGATCTGAACCGTTCAACATGTTCTCCATATTAAAATGGGTTTTGAGACCAAATTTACATTTTTTGGAAATTGTTTAATATTTTTTTTGAATTTTTAAATATCATTGTTTTTCAATGGTCCAAAATTATCTAAAAACATCAATTAAAAAATGTAAAATTTGGTCTCCAAGAACATTTTAATATGAAGATCATGTTGAACGGTTCGGATCGATTGTTTAAACTTTGAAATCGCAAGATGTGTCACCATAAAATAGTGTAATTGGATCCCTCCTCGATTAAAACACCTCATCTTTTTATGTCTCATTTGTGTCTCCCTTTTTTTTTAATGTAAACACTTGATCCGAACTGCTTAACATGAACTTCAGATTAAAATATAGATCAAATTTTATATTTTTTGAAACTTTTTTTACTATTTTTTCAGATAAGTACAAAATAGTTTTTTTTTTAATGGTCCAAAATCTTCTGAAAAATAGTGATTAAGTACATAACTTAAAAAATAGTAAAACTTTCTAAAAAAAAAAATTTAGTCCATAAACATATTTTAATATGAAGATCAAGTTGACCGGTTCAGATCGACTGTAGACTTTAAAATTAAAAATAAAGATGTGAGACAAATGAAGTATGAAAGACATGACCCAATATTGAAACCAAGCTCTAAAATGAAAATTAATGCTAATAAAACTTGAATTTTGAAATAATTAATTAAAAAACTTAAGCCTTACAAATCTGAAGCTAAATATATTGAGTTCGAAAATTAATAAACTGAATAATAAATGGCACTGACTAGTTCGTCGGAGCACCGTTGCAAATTTGCCCAAAGCTATTTGATAAGTCATTTTTATATACACCGTTGCAAATTTGCCCAAAACTGTGTCAAATTTCTTGTATTTATGCTTATTTTAGTGTCAAATACATTCAAGAACCACGTTACTGCCGAAAAGTTGTTTTAATTGCAGAAAATCAAGCAAAACAAATAAATTCAAGTTGGTGCGGGCCACAGAAAATCTGTGCGGGCCGCACAAAAATAATTCCGAGAAAAAATGAATTCCGGAATTAAATTAAGAAATCTCCAGAGACTTCTGCGGGTTCCTCTGGCCGCACAACTAGTCAGACTTGTTGAATTGCTTAGAAATTATGTACATGATAAATATATATGATTGGCCCCCTTGACTTTAGTACAATTGACAATTGCACAAGAACTATGTTGAAATGGAATTGTTTAAGAAAATTATTAACAACGCAGTCTCTATTTCCTCATTATGTATTTGAAAATTCCCAATGTTTTGAACTGTTTAATTTTATCATTTTTACGCGCACATTTTCTATCCAGAAATTCAAATCATTTCATTTTTTTCAACAACTTTGACAATTCATGTGCAATGTATTCCGAATCAAACAAGAAATAGAACCGGAATGTTGTTATGTTCACAAAATTTCTTAATGGACTTTAACTCCAAAATTTATCGGATTGAATTGACACTGCGAATTCAAATTGTTGAAATCAATGTACTTATGAAATGATGTGTTTACATACAAACTTTAAAAATTCAAACAGATTGAATTAATTTGTATAAAATCAATTTGTTAAAATTGGTAAAAAAAAGTAACTTTTATCTTATGCTTATACTAAATTAATTTAAAGTTAAAGTTTATTTGCAAACACATCACTCATAATGTATATTGATTTCAATAATTTAATTTTACTTTTTGAAATTAATTTAATGAATTTTGAAGTTTAGAAGACCCTAATTTTACTAGATCAAGTGCCTGAACTTAGGAGTGCAAACGGATCAGATACGAAACGGATAGTGGTAAAATCATATCCATACCTGCTTTTCTTTATCTGATACGGATACAAATATGTATACAAATATGATATCATAATTTTTTTCATAATATATATTAAACTATATGGTATATATATTTACTATTTGAATACGAATAATTAAAATTTAAAATCATATTTATATTCGTATTGGCACTGCACGGATATTCGAATATCAAATATCTATATTTAATTTTCAGATACAAATCCGAATACGACAAATAGATAATATCCAACCCGTTTGCACCTCTACCTGAACTCCATTCCCTTCACAACGAATTGGCAAGAAACTGAATGGAGGACAATTCTTAGCGTGTTATCCTCTCTTGTATTCTAAAAGAGATTATTAATAGCATGAATTTTAATAAATATTTAATTAGGTATTATCATTCTGATATGCCCTAGAATTTTAGAATGATACAAAATTTTATAATTATCTTGAAGTATAGTTTTATAATTTTCGTTGAGAAAAGTATAGAAATAAAAGTATATTTTATTAACAAATTTTTAGGTTGAAACATAATTGTATAATTTTTAAGTTTTAAATATATTTCTAGTAAGACTTAGCTGCTATGGATAGCATAAGGCTTTCCGTGTTACGGTCTCAAAAATCTATTGTATAAACTTCAAACTTCGATCTAAGTAGCTCAGTAAATTGGTTATATAATGAACTTGTAGAATACCAATTTTTACTATTTTTTATGATTTATGAAAAAGGCCAAAAAATGACCTAAAACATTAGTAATTTTCTTTTATATTTAAGCTATTTTTTGCCATCTTTCAGAAATCATAAAAATAGTAAACAAATTTCAAAAATAATAAACATTAGTATTCTACAAATTCATTATATAACTAATTTACTGAGCTACTTAGATCGAAATTTAAAATTTATACGATAGATTTTTAGACCGTAGCACGAAAGACCTTATGCTATCCATAGCATCTAAGCCTTACTCATATATTTCTATAATTTTTATTAGAAAACATAAAAAAAAAATACTTTGAAAATATTTGAGTAAGATGCAAGTATTCCTCTGTGACAGTATGGCTCCGCCACTTTATCGTATGAATTCGTAGATTTATTATGTACAGGAAAGGAAACAGGAAAGAGACGGGAACTTCCGAAATTTTATTAATATCCAAAGTTTAATAGAAATTAATAAATATACCCAGATCTGCTGGGAAGTTATAAAAATATCTATACCGGTCATTTTCTGACCGTTACCGAATTTTTTTTTAATACAATACGGCCATTTAAGAACCGGTACTCAAATTTTTTTTTTAGAGCCTATGAGAGCAAGATGCTGAAATCTAACATTAAAAATGTGAATTTTTTTTTTAATATTTGTTAGATTGCTTCTTTTGATATATAATTAGCATATTTAAACTAAAATACGCTAAATTATACTGAAATATGCAAAATTACAATAATTACAAAATGAAAGATATTCAATTTTAGGATGCTAGTTATTGTCAAATTAAATTCACTAGCCGCATGCAAACACTAAACTACGTTTTTTTGAGGTACTAACTTTTAACAATTTTACTATGCTGCATATGACACTGTCACTAGCTGCATATGGGTCGTTGTGTGTCTACCGATGATAAGAAATTTTAACTCAATTTTTGAGGCATTAGATGATGTTTTTTTGCAAAGCTTTTTTAATTGCCCCCAGGACGTCATTGCCCCCGTCTCGTCCCAAGCTTTCCGAATTGGAGTCAAACGCTCAAATTCGAGTTTTCGATCAAAAGTTATGACCGTTTAAAGTAAAAAAAAAACAATATTTTCGTGCAAAAATACCGATGACACACCGATACTTTATCACGGCCTAACGACGGTAGAAGTGCATCGATGTTTCATTGCAAAAACATCAGCGACGCACTGATATTTTTTTAGCATTACCCTGCTTAATTGGCAATGCTAAGTAAAACATCAGCGACGTACCAATGTTTTTTTAGCATACCCGACTAATAAAATATCGATGTTTCATTGCAAAAATATCGATGATGCACCGATACATGCAACCGATGTAACACACGTATCCAACCAAATGCATTTGTTTGATCTTAGCCAAACTTAGTACAAACTTCAATCCGAGTTTCCAATGACTTTTTCTTCTAGCCAATTATGCTATGCCCATCCTTAAAAAAAATTAAAAAAAAATAGATACCGGCCATTTAGGATACCGGCCATTAAATGACCGGTATTGTATTAAAAAAAATTGGGTACCGATCATTTTCTGGCCAGTAATAGATTAAATTGGGTACCAGTTAGAAAATAACCGGTATAGATATTTTTATAACTTTCCGGCGGATCTGAGTATATTAATTAATTTCTATTAAACTTTGGATATTAATAAAAATGTCGGTGGGAACTTCAGCTCATATCCACGTGAATATGGTCTTGACAGCTGTACCTGTGTCATTTATTAAGACTTGAAATCAACGGCCCACAAAATTTAAAAATTAATTTCAGATTTGATTAGTTGCTTATCGGCTATTGATCTTATCTTCCACGTTTAATCGCACTCATTTATCCAATAAATAATTTTTCTTTCATTGGTCAGTCACCAACTGGATATAATTATATATTTTTATGTTTAATTATTTTTTACAGAGTCGGCATGTCGGTGGTGGGCCACTTTTGGGCCTATTTTGTCTTATTTGTAAGGAATCCAGAATGTAAAGACTAAAAAATGGACCATGCCCAGTAAAAAAATGAAAGACCAAAAAAATTAACATGAAAATTATCCAGCTATGCAAGATTTTATACTTTTGTTATTAACTTATTAGTGAAGCTTAGCATAAAATATTTTTTTTATCCATATTATACATAAATTTTTAATCATCGCAACATTAAGTGTATAATAGTAAAATATTACTTATATACATAGAGAGAGTTGGACTATAGTGCATTCAGATCAAGTATTTTTCTACCTATCAAAAAAATAGTAAAAAAATTATAAAAAATGTAAAATTTGGTTTGCAAGTACATATTTATATGGAGATCATGTTGAACGGTTCGGATCGACCGTTAGAATTTTGAAAACTCAAATATTGAGCCGTAGCACGGAGGCCCTCTATGCTATGCATAGCACCGTTGATATATATATAGGATTTGGCTAATATGCTACGCGTAGCATAGAGCCTCTCCGTGCTACGGCTCATTTTTTGAGTTTTCAAAATCCTAACGGTCGATCCGAACCGTTCAACATGATCTCCATATTAATATGTACATGCAAACCAAATTTTACATTTTTTAGAATTTTTTTACTATTTATTAAGCCACTTTGAAAATCGCTGATCCAATGGTCCAGCAGATTTTACTGTTGTGTACAAATTAGTGTTTTTTCAAAGTGGCTTAATAAATAGTAAAAAAATTCTAAAAAATGTAAAATTTGGTTTGCAAGTACATATTAATATGGAGATCATGTTGAACGGTTCGGATCGACCGTTAGGATTTTGAAAACTCAAAAAGTGAGCCGTAGCACGGAGTGCTCTATGCTACGCGTAGGACGGTAGCCATGTCCTATATATATATATATAGAGTGGCTAAGGTCAAAGTGGTATGACCAAGGCCTTGGTGCTACCAATTAGTTTTTGCAATTTTAAAGTTCAAATAGTCGATTCAAACCATTAGATGTTCAATCTATATTAAAATTTGCTTGGAGACCAAATTTTACATTTTTTGGAATTTTTTTACTATTTTTTAAGCCACTTTGAAAATGGCAGATCCGGGTGAACAGTAAAAACAGTGCAACCAAATTCTGGACCGTGTGATCAGCAATTTTCAAAGTGGCTTAAAAAATAGTAAAAAAATTCCAAAAAATGTAAAATTTGGTCTCCAAGCAGATTTTAATATAGAGATCACATCTAACGGTTTAGATCGATCGTTTGAACTTTGAAAATCCAAAAACGACTTGGTAGCACCAAAGGCCTTGGTCATACCACTTTGATCTTAGCCACTCTCTCTCTATATATATATATATATATATATATATTTATGAGACGGGCTATGGCGAGTTGCGAAGTAAGAGCCTTGTTTTACTTTACGCTCATATTTTCTACTTTTGCAAGTTCAAAAAGTCGATCCGAACCGCTCAACATGGCCTACATATTGAAATGTGCTAGGAGACCAAATTTTTTATTTTTTGGAAATTTATTACTATTTGTTTATAATTTTTTGAATCACTGTTTTTTTATGGAATCCATCCAAAAACAACGATTTTCTACCCATCTAAAAAATAGTAAAAAAATCTTAAAAAAATTTAAAATTTGATCTCCAATAACATTTCAATATGGAGATCATGTTGAGTGGTTTGGATCAACTGTTTGGACTTCGAAAACTGAAATATAAGCATAAAATAAAACAAGAATCTTACTTCACAACTCAACATATCCCAATTGCAAAATAAAAACTAATTGCAAAATTAATTCCAAATACTAATCAGCAGATGCAATTATTAATTAACTAAGCTTGTTAAACTAACACTCATTATGCGTTCTTTTAAAATAGAGATACGGATCCGAATCGTTACACTTCATATTGCAATTACCATATTAACCTTTTAGAACGGAGATGCAATAAAAAGTAGAACAGCGTGGCGCTCTTCTCATCAACTTTACTTTTATTACTAATAAATAAATAAATATCTTAGCATGAGAAGCATAATTTGTATTGTCTTACTACAAAACAAATTCGAACCGTCTTAACTTAGTATGAATATTGAGTGAGGTTATGGTAATTTGCATATTACATAGTGGTTGGCATTATGAATTTATATTTTTGTTTTGGAAATCTTAATTGTCACACCCCGCAGCCATTAGTAGTGACAGAGCCCCGCCGTAAGCATACAACTCCATGTATGCTTACAAGGCAATTACAATATAACTCGCCATAGCACAATAAAAGAATAAAACAAGTTTATATATATAACAATCCAAGTACCCAACATCTGGAAATAGGGGCATATACAAAACGTATCTCATACGGATACCGACCATAGGGTATGACCTAGAGAACTATCCAACCAAAATATATATATACATCTCTAGTCAAATAACAGAACAACTACTAAGGTAATAGGATGACATATACCAAAGGCCTACTACTCGTGTGCCTCCCCAGAACCAGTCGTATCGCAACCTGTAAAAAGAACCCAAAGGGTGGGGGTGAGAATAATTTCTCAGTGCGAATTTGCCACAATCAGGTCATTGGACTTGCAATCAGAATCCATGTCCAAAAATGAAATTCGTACAACAGCACATTAACAGTTCTATATCAATATATAAATGAATGCGTATGCTCGACAACAATAAACAAGTGAAACACAATTCACGGAATTTCAAGATGCAGTTCAAACAACACATATTTGGCTTAACTCATTTATTAATATGGCTGGTAGCACCTACAGATGTTCTCTCGAGCTGGACCCTTTATCAAACACTCATCTGTAGGGTTACAGACACCTACAGATGTTCCACCGAGCTGGACCCTTTATCTGACACTCATCTGCAGTGCTTTGGCTTAACCATTTACTAAGGTCTGGTTCTAAGTCAGCTATGCAGCTCAACTTTACAAATGCATTCACACAGAATCAAGGTCAGCCATAGGCTCAACCTTGACATAGGATCACAATCAACTCAAAGCCTTGCAACAATTCATAAACAGGTCAACGGATAGGTCACCGTCACCTTATCCAGCAACCTCTATGGGTCAGTCTGGCAAATTCAGAAACAGGTCAACGGATAGGTCACCGTCACCTTATCCAGCTACCTCTCTGGGTCAGCCTGGCAAATTCAGAAACAGGTCAACGGATAGGTCACCGTCACCTTATCCAGCTACCTCTCTGGGTCAGCCTGGCAGATTCATTTCACATATCGAACAATAAAAAGAACACATCAATTTACAACCATACGAATATGCAAATCAACCATCTCACCATTCGGTTTTAACCATATTGGTATATGCAAACAATTCACACAATTACAATCATGCAACCATCAAACATGCAACAATCAATATGCAACAATCAAACATACAACATGACAATCGGCAACAATTTAATTTCTGAAAATGAAACATCAAACAAGTCCAAGAACCCCGCACCTGAGTATAAAGTGCACTCGTCTAAGGCTCAGGCGTCTCAAATGATCCCGAGATCCGATGCCTCGTAGGATTATCACCTATTTATACACTTAGATTCGATTACAGCGTTCGATTGGTATTCGATAGGTTAAACCGAGTTGAATTAGGTTAAACACGGCTTAGGGTTCGTATTCGGGTCCTAATGATATAGGTTTAGGTCACATAGTGTTTTTTTCATTCGGTTTCGGCACCAATAATCAAGTCATAAGTGCGCTAAGGCACCACACGGTACAATTCGAGTCGGAATTAGGTCAATTCGAGATAATGGTACCAAAACCTAATTCCATTTCGGAGAAATTCACAATCGGGAATTCGGTTACAAATTGGAACACGAAATCAATCAATAAACACTATAGAATCAACAAAGACATAGCACAATCAATTTGGTGCAATTCTACGGGTTTTCATCGAAAACCTAGAAATAACGAAATACGAATCGAGAGAGAAATAGAAATGGGATTTACCAATGAACGGAAGCAAAGAGCGAGAAACGTGTTCCTCGTTCGATATCTCGATTTTCGGGGGATTTCGTCGCCCGGAGCTCTCTCTCTCTCTCACTCTCTCTTTGTCTCGTTCTCTCTCTCTCTTTGTCGGCGTAGGAAAGAAGAAAGAAAACATAAGAGGAAAGAAAGGAAAAGAGAGGAAGAGGTGTGTATGACAAAGGGCCCCACTTCCTCTTTTGGAATTTTGCAAAATAGACCTTCAGTATGCGAATGCGGATGGGTCCATCCGCACTGCGGTTCGCTGACCCGCACTGGCTGTAAATTTCGCTGTTAACACGTCTGAATTTCCACGAATGCGGATGGCGGTGCGGGTGGCCATCCGCACTGCGGGTGGTCAATGAAATCTCAGAATATCGGCTAAGTTATTCAGTGCGGGTGGTCCATCCGCACTGACTCTCAGTGCGGACGCACTAGGCTCGGGAAAAATTGGCTGAACGTTGGAAAAATTGGCTAAGTACCCAGTGCGGGTGGATGGAACCGCACTGCGGGTGGGTTCATCCGCACTGGGCTCTGTTTCCACCATTTTTCGTTATTTCCCGCGACGAAAATCACAACAATCGTATAATTATCATTTGCTATCCACATAATTGATTTTTTTTTTGTATATACATATATATTATTTGATTTAACCACTTAATAAATTTGAATAAATCTAATTTCAAAAGTTTACGGTGTTACAATTCTCCCCCACTTAAAATGAGGTTCAGTCCGCTGAACTTGATTTCGTACCTTAATTGTCGAACAACTCCGGATACTTTTCTCGGATGCTTTCCTCGCGTGATACTGTATATCCAGATCGTAGTCTTTCATCAACTCTAACCACCGCCTTTGCCTCAAATTCAATTCTCTTTGCGTGAAGATGTATTTTAGACTCTGATGATCGGTGAACATACGGCATGTCACGCCATACAAATAATGCCGCCAAATCTTCAACGCAAATATTACCGCCGCTAACTCCAAGTCATGAGTCGGGTAGTTTTGCTCGTGCGGTCGCAATTGCCGAGATGCGTAGGCAATTACGTGACCATCTTGCATTAGTACACAACCCAACCCTGATCGCGATGCATCGGTGTAAACCGTATACTCTTTATCAGCAGTCGGCATAGCAAGAATCGGTGCGGATACCAGCCGACTCTTTAATTCCTCAAAGCTTTTATCTTGCGCGCTACCCCATTCGAACTTTACACCTTTGCGCAATAACTTGGTAAGCGGCGCAGCTAGCCCCGAAAATCCGAGTACAAATCTCCTGTAGTACCCGGCCAACCCCAGAAAACTGCGAATTTCCGTGACCGTCTCCGGCCTCTTCCATTCAGTCACGGCCCGAATCTTTTCGGGATCAACCGCTAATCCTCTTCCCGATACCACATGCCCCAAAAATGTAATTTCCCCCAACCAAAATTCACATTTCGATAATTTTGCGAATAACTGATGTTCGCGCAATCTTTGTAATACAATTCTCAAGTGTACCTCATGTTCTGCCGGGGATTTCGAGTATACCAAGATATCATCGATAAACACCACCACTGTCGAATCCAACATGTCATGGAATACTCGGTGCATCAAGTCCATGAACGCTGCGGGTGCGTTCGTCAGCCCAAACGGCATCACTAAGTACTCGTAGTGCCCGTACCGCGTACGGAATGCCGTCTTGTCCACATCACTCGGCCGTATTCTCAGCTGATGATACCCTGTTCTCAGATCAATCTTTGAATATATCGAAGATCCCTGCAACTGATCGAACAATTCATCAATCCGCGGTAAAGGATATTTATTCTTCACGGTTACCTTATTCAGCTCACGGTAGTCAATACATAACCTCAGCGTGCCGTCCTTTTTCTTGACAAATAATACCGGTGCGCCCCACGGCGACGTGCTAGGTCTGATAAATCCATTCTCCAACATGTCTTCCAACTGCGCCTTAAGTTCTTTCAGCTCGGCAGGTGCCATTCGATACGGTGCCTTTGAAATAGGTGTTGTGCCCGGTACCAGTTTGATACCGAACTCCACTTCTCGTTCAGGTGGCAACCCCACGATCTCATCTGGAAACACATCCGAAAACTCTGACACCACCGGAATAGTGCTGATCTCTGGAACTGCTGCAGCCGTATAAACCACGGCCGCCAGATAAGCTGTACACCCTGTTTCTAATAAATGTTTCACTTCTACAGCTGAAATACAAGATGTCAGTTTTCCCAGTTCTCTACACTTCATAGTACATGATATACCTCTTGAGTTCGCAAAATGGATCCGTCGATGCGGACAGTCAATAGTTGCCTCGTGTCTCGTTAACCAATCCATTCCCAATAACACATCATATCCCGCAATATCCATAACTAAGAGGTCTGCTTCGAATTCCCTTCCATCCACTTTAATTTTTCGGTTACGGCATATTGTAATGGCTTGGTCGGTGGAACCGAAAGGAGTCTGAACACTAAGAATCCGGTTATCCGTCTCCACTGGCCATCGACAATTTTCTACTAACTCCCTCGACACGATGGAATGGCTACAACCTGTATCTATCAAGCAGTATGCATCATGGTCCGAGATAGAGAGTATACCTGTCATCACATCCGTCTGATACTCTGAAGTCCTCTTTTCCCCGCCTTCTTCTAACACGTCTGGGGTGTCGAGTATATTCCCTGAAACATCCAACGCATGTGCTGACACATGTCCTGCTGTTCTGCCTCCGCTAGCTTGAGAAGTACCCCGTCCTCGCGACACTGATCCGCCCCTACCACGGTTGACTGAGCTTCCCGCCCCACTGTCACTTGGAAATCTCACTGTAGCTTGTGGGCACTCTCTTGCCCAATGATCTCCGCTGCCGCATGTGAAACACGAACTGTTGCGGCGTCTGCACTCAACCTCATTATGTGCCTGATTGCATGAGCGGCACCACATAGGCGTGAATCCCGGCCGGAAACCCGGTCGAAATCCTGAAGTAGCTGCCGGCCCATAAGATGGCCGAGGAGTCATAATCTGTCTCTGAGGGGGTCTAAATGATGACGAGCCTCCTCTCGACCTCACAACCGGTCGACTCGAATCAGCCCGTTGTTTCACATTTCTTTCTGCAAATTGCTCTTTCCGTCTCTTCGCGTGCATCTCAACCTGCTCAGCATGATCCATTATCGATTGTAACTCAGTAGCATTCGGAGTGTCAACTATCATGGATATGCTCCCGTCCAACCCGTCCAAGTACTGTCGGTGATATCGAACTCTGTCTGTCTGTATCTCTGTAGCATACCTAGACAAAGCTAGAAACTCATTATTATAATCAGCTATTGACCGTCCTTCTTGTCGCAACTCCAGAAATTTTCTTCTCAAAGCCTCCCTATGGATGTTACTCAGAAACCTCCGAGTAAACTGCTGCTCGAACCACTCCCAAGGGATCTTAACTGCTTCCCCGACATAATTCCGTCGGGCGCCATTCCACCAAAATCTTGCATCTCCGTTCAGCATTTGTTCCGCTAACTCCACCATGTCCTCCTCCGGTGCCCGACACAATACGAGCTTTGCATTTATCTTCTCTAACCATTCTTCCGCCTCTGAATACCCACCGGTACCATCAAACTGCGGCGGGTTTAAGCGCATAAAAGAGTCATATAATTTGCGGAATTCCTCAGGTGTACCTCTCTGATCCACTGGTGCTGCCTCTCGCCTTTCGGCTGCTTGACGGCCCCTCTCATAAGCCGCGATCAGCCTATCATCTAGTTCTCTGTCTCGGTTCTGCCCTCCTCCAGAACCCTCCGACTCATTTCCATCTCTAGCAGCTGCTGGCTCAATGACAACCGGATTCACTCGAGGTCGTCCGCGGCCTCTACGAGTCTCCATAATTCTATACTGTACCAAAACAACATTATAATAATGTATATGTATAATCGTTATACGAAATACCTCTTTATCCGTTACGATCCCCTTATTACGTGTCACTCTCACGTATCCTACCAGACTGGTTCAGGTTAAGGCTTAACCATGCTCTGATACCACTAAAGGGAACTGTCACACCCCGCAGCCATTAGTAGTGACAGAGCCCCGCCGTAAGCATACAACTCCATGTATGCTTACAAGGCAATTACAATATAACTCGCCATAGCACAATAAAAGAATAAAACAAGTTTATATATATAACAATCCAAGTACCCAACATCTGGAAATAGGGGCATATACAAAACGTATCTCATACGGATACCGACCATAGGGTATGACCTAGAGAACTATCCAACCAAAATATATATATACATCTCTAGTCAAATAACAGAACAACTACTAAGGTAATAGGATGACATATACCAAAGGCCTACTACTCGTGTGCCTCCCCAGAACCAGTCGTATCGCAACCTGTAAAAAGAACCCAAAGGGTGGGGGTGAGAATAATTTCTCAGTGCGAATTTGCCACAATCAGGTCATTGGACTTGCAATCAGAATCCATGTCCAAAAATGAAATTCGTACAACAGCACATTAACAGTTCTATATCAATATATAAATGAATGCGTATGCTCGACAACAATAAACAAGTGAAACACAATTCACGGAATTTCAAGATGCAGTTCAAACAACACATATTTGGCTTAACTCATTTATTAATATGGCTGGTAGCACCTACAGATGTTCTCTCGAGCTGGACCCTTTATCAAACACTCATCTGTAGGGTTACAGACACCTACAGATGTTCCACCGAGCTGGACCCTTTATCTGACACTCATCTGCAGTGCTTTGGCTTAACCATTTACTAAGGTCTGGTTCTAAGTCAGCTATGCAGCTCAACTTTACAAATGCATTCACACAGAATCAAGGTCAGCCATAGGCTCAACCTTGACATAGGATCACAATCAACTCAAAGCCTTGCAACAATTCATAAACAGGTCAACGGATAGGTCACCGTCACCTTATCCAGCAACCTCTATGGGTCAGTCTGGCAAATTCAGAAACAGGTCAACGGATAGGTCACCGTCACCTTATCCAGCTACCTCTCTGGGTCAGCCTGGCAAATTCAGAAACAGGTCAACGGATAGGTCACCGTCACCTTATCCAGCTACCTCTCTGGGTCAGCCTGGCAGATTCATTTCACATATCGAACAATAAAAAGAACACATCAATTTACAACCATACGAATATGCAAATCAACCATCTCACCATTCGGTTTTAACCATATTGGTATATGCAAACAATTCACACAATTACAATCATGCAACCATCAAACATGCAACAATCAATATGCAACAATCAAACATACAACATGACAATCGGCAACAATTTAATTTCTGAAAATGAAACATCAAACAAGTCCAAGAACCCCGCACCTGAGTATAAAGTGCACTCGTCTAAGGCTCAGGCGTCTCAAATGATCCCGAGATCCGATGCCTCGTAGGATTATCACCTATTTATACACTTAGATTCGATTACAGCGTTCGATTGGTATTCGATAGGTTAAACCGAGTTGAATTAGGTTAAACACGGCTTAGGGTTCGTATTCGGGTCCTAATGATATAGGTTTAGGTCACATAGTGTTTTTTTCATTCGGTTTCGGCACCAATAATCAAGTCATAAGTGCGCTAAGGCACCACACGGTACAATTCGAGTCGGAATTAGGTCAATTCGAGATAATGGTACCAAAACCTAATTCCATTTCGGAGAAATTCACAATCGGGAATTCGGTTACAAATTGGAACACGAAATCAATCAATAAACACTATAGAATCAACAAAGACATAGCACAATCAATTTGGTGCAATTCTACGGGTTTTCATCGAAAACCTAGAAATAACGAAATACGAATCGAGAGAGAAATAGAAATGGGATTTACCAATGAACGGAAGCAAAGAGCGAGAAACGTGTTCCTCGTTCGATATCTCGATTTTCGGGGGATTTCGTCGCCCGGAGCTCTCTCTCTCTCTCACTCTCTCTTTGTCTCGTTCTCTCTCTCTCTTTGTCGGCGTAGGAAAGAAGAAAGAAAACATAAGAGGAAAGAAAGGAAAAGAGAGGAAGAGGTGTGTATGACAAAGGGCCCCACTTCCTCTTTTGGAATTTTGCAAAATAGACCTTCAGTATGCGAATGCGGATGGGTCCATCCGCACTGCGGTTCGCTGACCCGCACTGGCTGTAAATTTCGCTGTTAACACGTCTGAATTTCCACGAATGCGGATGGCGGTGCGGGTGGCCATCCGCACTGCGGGTGGTCAATGAAATCTCAGAATATCGGCTAAGTTATTCAGTGCGGGTGGTCCATCCGCACTGACTCTCAGTGCGGACGCACTAGGCTCGGGAAAAATTGGCTGAACGTTGGAAAAATTGGCTAAGTACCCAGTGCGGGTGGATGGAACCGCACTGCGGGTGGGTTCATCCGCACTGGGCTCTGTTTCCACCATTTTTCGTTATTTCCCGCGACGAAAATCACAACAATCGTATAATTATCATTTGCTATCCACATAATTGATTTTTTTTTTGTATATACATATATATATTATTTGATTTAACCACTTAATAAATTTGAATAAAATCTAATTTCAAAAGTTTACGGTGTTACATTAACTGTTAATCTAAATTGTTCAATATAATCTTTATATGAAAATCTACTTGCATATTCATAAAATTTTAGATAAGTAAAAAATAAATTAATTTAAAATTCTAGACCATCTACTTATCTAAAAAAAATAGTACACAAATTGTAAAAAATGTAAAATTTGCTCTTCAAATATATTTTTATATGAAAATTATATTTAACGATTCAGATCAATCGTTTGAACTTTAAAAATAGAGATACATATTTATAACACGGATCCATCTGTATTATGCATATTACCACAACCTCATTCATAAATATTATGAGGAGGGCTCCAATACCTCATTCCTTTCATACCTCATATTTTATATTTTTTTTTCAAAGTTCAAACGGTCGATTCGAATCGCTTAATATGATATCCATACTAAAATATGCTTGGGGATGAAATTTTATTATTTTTGGAACTTCTTTAATATTTTTTAAGATATGTAGAAAATTATTGTTTTTTAGTTGTTCAAAAACAGTGATTTTATACCTATCTTAAAAATATTTAAATTTTTTTTAAAAAAATATATAAAATTTCATCCGAAGCATATTTTAGTATGGATATCATATTGAGCGATTCATATCAACAGTTTAAATTTTGAAAACGAAGATATAAAATATGAGATACGATGAGGTATGAAAGGCATAAGATATTGAAACCATTCTCAAATATTATATAGACTTTGGTAATGATATCTAAATTGATGCTGATTCTAATATGATCTGAATTTTTAAATTTAAATTTTACGTTGCAGAAGATACGGAATAATTAAGATGCCAAGTAAGCTCAATAACTCTGGTACGCGACCGTACCGATACTTAGTCGGCAATTAATCTGGTACGCGACCGTACCGATACTTGGAAATGGCATTTCCTTTTGACTATAAACCCATCTCTTTTATTTTCTTACTAAAAACAAACAAAGTAAAATATCAAACCGCCATAGACTTCACAGTTCAGTTCACACAAGCAACTTCCAAAACAAGTATATCATGTAACACGAAATCAACTAAATGACACGTGGCTCTTAACAAATTAAAAAGCCGAAAAATAAAATGTCGCTTTCTTATTCCTCCCCAAATTGAACAAACTACAAATTTCTAGACGCTTCTATTAAAAAAAATCACCTCTTTCTTCTACTGTTCGCCGCCCGCGGTTTCGTATCTCCTTATAAATACCCATCCACTGAATTCATTCTCTACTCAAATCCAGCAGCGCTATAAAACCAACAGCAATCTCTCCAATATCTTCTCCAATACCCAGCTGAATATTCATTCCACAATTCACAACCCGAGTTCATAGTTAATTTCCAGATAAATATTTCTCAAAAAATGGCAGTCAAGGGATTCAAACCAGAGGTACCAGTTGCTGATCCATGCAGCAGCTCCTCTAACTCTAAGAGTAGTACCAGTACCAGTCCATCTAGACTCTCCAAAGCTTTCAGCAAAATGGTACCGTTTATTTCGAAGAATAATTCCAGAAAGGAGGAATTAGCATGTTCATCATCATCATCGTCGCCACCTCCTACTGTAACGATCCGACAGCAATCTTGCGAGCTGCAGCGCATCTTTTGTTACTTTGACGAGAATGGAGATGGCAAGATATCTCCGTCAGAGCTGCAAAACTGCATGCGGGCCACAGGAGAGGAGCTCACGTCAGAGCAGGCTGAGGAGGCGGTGCGTCTCAGCGATTCTGACGGTGATGGTGAGCTTGGTCTAGAGGATTTTGCCAAATTGGTCGAGGCCGAGGATGAGAATGAGAAGGACAAGAATCTGATGGATGCGTTTCAAATGTATGAGATGGACGGCCGAGGTTGCATCACACCGAAGAGCCTCCGACGAATGCTAAGGAGGCTCGGGGAGGATCGGACGGTGGAGGATTGTACAACCATGATCGGACAGTTCGATCTAAATGGGGATGGGGTGCTCAGTTTTGAGGAGTTCAAGATCATGATGCAGTGATCAAGTCAAAAGTTCATTCGTTTGTTTCAACGGCTTCTGGTCAACGCGTTTTGTATTTTATTGGGTTCGGGAATGTACAGTGTAATTGATTCATTTGTTCATATACTTGTCTTTTATTTTATTTTTCATAAATATCAATTGTTAGTCTTCTTTTACGATTGATTGTGATAGAGTAAAAAAAGAGATAGCACAGCTTTTAGTTGGATTCTCTATTTTTTTTTTAAGTAAAGTTTGAAGATCAAATTAGTCAATTATTTAATATTCTTGTTATTACAATAAATAATTTTTTCTATTCAGATTTCGAACTTATGACCTTTCATATTGGAGATCATGTGTCTTTATACCAGATTAAAATTAGTTCTTAGTTAAATTCCCTATTTATATCCTGGTTCATGATTTTTTAGAAGTGGAAATAAAAATTAGTTGAGATAGATTCTCTATTTATATTCTGGCTCCTAATTTTTTAGGAGTGGAAATAAAAATTAGATGAGATAGTTGAAATATAAAATGTAAAATTTTATAATGTATTATAAAGTCACTAGTGGAAAAACACACATCAGGGTCGGTTAAAAACGCACATCAGGAACGGACTACAGGGCGACACTGACCCAGCTGTTACAGATATTTGAACTAATCAGTGTCGGCTAAATAACCGATACTAATACTCCTCAATCAGGATCGGTTACCGTCAGCCGATACTAATTGTTGACAATCAAGAACGGTTCTTATTAATAGGCGATACAAATTGTACTAAATCAGTAACGGTTCTTATTAAAAGGCGATACAAATTGTACTAAATCAGTAACGGTTCTTATTAAAAGGCGATACAAATTGTACTAAATCAGTAACGGTTCTTATTAAAAGGCGATACAAATTGTACTAAATCAGTAACGGTTCTTATTAAAAGGCGATACAAATTGTACTAAATCTGTAACTGTTAATGAAGAAAGGCGATACAAATTGTACTAAATCAGTAACGGTTGAAGTAGACAGGTGTTCCTAATTGTGTGAATCAAGATCAGATTTTGTAATAACCGTTCCTGATTGTGTGAATTTATTTTAAAAAAATATTTTTTATATTTTGGCCGGCTACCATATTTTTGCCGGCCTATATGCGAGGCATAAATTATAACAACCAGAAAGCAGAAAGCAGAAAATTGTTGGCCTATATTTTGGCCGGCTACCATATTTTCACATTAGACATAAATTAAAATCAGAAAGCATTAGACATAAAAATTATTACAAATCAACACACTATGCAAATTATTACAAATCAACACACCAGAAAGCATTAGACAGAAAATTGCAGTTTTCACATCCTAAATAATGAGTAATGAGTTCTGTCTGATGATCACCTAAAGAACTAAGCTTCTGATGTGACTAAGATTTGTTGCACTATTCTCTGGAGTACCTTCCATTGTGAAGGTTTTGCAAAATATCAGTTTCTGGAACCTTGATTTGCAAAATATAAGCTTCTGGTACATATTACAGGATTATCAAAACCTTGATTTGTTAAAGTACAAGCAGTAAATTTTCACAGTCAAACTCTCCTTCTCTAATAAAATGACTAGCTCCGAGTCAACCTGAAGAACAATATCCAACCTAGAAGAGGAAAAAATGCAACTCAAACTCACTCTTTTCTCCCTCCACAAACAAATGCCAGTTGAAAATTGTATTCAAACTACAGATGAGAGAGGTGCCAGTTCTGTGGAAATGAGGCCTTTTAACTCTTGATTGAGTATTTTTTTTTCCATCTGAAAACAGGACTTGGAGAGCTTAACTAGGGAAAAACAATTATTTATTCTGCAGTGGTCGAGGTCACTTACACTGCAAGAAGGGATGCAGGACCCTCTAAAGCAGCCGTAATTCCTTCTACTGTTACAACTCCAGGATCTCTTCCTACATATCTCGAGTCTCCCTTGCTGTATTCCTTCCCTGTAATTTTACAAAATTCATGTAATAAAGCACACGGCCGAACATTATGAAAAATGAATGCGCATCATTTATGCTGCTAAAATAAGAGTCATTTGTTGTAAGAGTATGCATGCATGTCAGATGCAAGTTAATAAGAATAACACCAGGGATCCAAGGATTACCTTTGAACTGTTCACCTGTGAACCTAGAAAAGTATATGGGCCTTATCCAAGGATTACCATACTTTCAGTTTGTATTGGTATAGTCTTAGAGCAACACAGACACTAAGCCTGATTGATTCAGAACAGGATTTCAGCATTTCCGACAATTTATAAGTTCCATTATATCAAAATAATCTATCACTTGTCAGTAGCCTTCAATTTCTATTTTGGCCAAAAATCTACAAGCATCAGCAAGAATTCACTCATAGACCTCGCATGGATAGTTAAATTGCAACCAAACAACAACCGTTAATTATAACAAAATCCAAAAATTCCAAACTGGAATTGCACAAGTCTAAAGCAAGTAAATCTTCTGTTTCAACTCTACAGAAAATGATGCAAAAAATATAAAGAAGCGCCACTTACAGACTTCAGCCAAAAAATGCGGCGTATTGACCTTGTAAAAATCAGGAGTAAAAGCAAAGTAGCCTTCGAGGATTAAGTGGGTCAGGCCGGTGAAGGCCCACCAGCACATCAACAGCCTGTCTAACTTTGTTATCTTCCCGATTCGACCTACAAGGTCATACAAATTATGAGAGCCAGTATAGCAGATGGGGATTTTTCAAATTATATCCTTAATTATGCTATGTTCGCACGGGACACCCAGCATTTCTCATATATTCAATTTCATGGCATCGGCACCACTGAAGATCGGTTCACCCTCTTTCTTAACAATTGCAATCTCCTTCTCAATCTGAACCAAATTCAAAGAATCAAACACCAACCAAACTAAAAAAAAACAATAAATAAAAGAAACAATTTATGAAAATAACCTTGGATACAGGGATGCAGTAATGCGAGATGGATTCACTTCAAAAACCGTACCAGGTGACCTCCAGGTGCTAAAAAAATCAAAATCGTACCAGGTTTAATTAGGATTGAGTGGCATTTAGCATTAAGTACCAATTACCATTTAACAGCACCTATATTCTATTAATTGATTTGATGTTCTTATTTACCATAAATGACAGAAGCAAGTCAAGATAGAAATTGAGAAGACTACAAAGAATTACCGCCGAATGCTGTTATTGGCTCCAACAAAGTACTGATCGATGGTCTTCAGCCATCCCAGGTGCACTAGAGTGAGGTGCGGCGGAGAGAAGCGGTACCCTAGCTTGGCGGAGAGGTGCACTAGAGTGAGGTGCGGCGGAGAGAAGCGGAGTGAGGTGCTCTAGCTTGGCGCAGAGAACTGCGACAGAGAAATTCAGTCTTTCGAGTAGGGACATAAGAGATTTAAAAACCTAGTCTTCATTCGCGTCAGCCAAACCTAGTCTTCATTCGCTCAAGATATACATTTGGGAGGGAGAGTTATTACACTAGTGGAAAAACTGGAATCAGGATCGGCCTAATAGTATCGGCTATATGAAACACCCGATTCTAATATCTATCTGGATCGGTTTTTTTAAGAAAACTGATCCTAAAAACTATTCAGATCGGGTTTTATGGTTAACCGATCCTAATTTATGAACTATTAGGATCGGTTTTTTCTTAGAACCGATCCTGATACTATCAGGATCGGTTTTTACAAACAACCGATTCTAATGGAACACATATTAGGATCAGTTGTTTGTAAAAACCGATCCTGATAGTATCAGGATCGCTTCTAACAAACAACCGATTCTAATTCCTTTTTTTTAATGTTGGCTCTGCAAAAAAAAAGTATCAGGATCGGTTGTTTCAAAACAACCGATCTTGATTTTTTTTTTTTTCAGAACCAACATTAAAAAAAAAAAAAAGGTATCAGGATCGGTTGTTTTGAAATAACCGATCCTAATGCTAATTTGACGCTAGGGTTTAATTCTGTTTCGCGCCTTTGAACTTACAAAAATTTTAGGACTCAATACTAATAGGATCGGTTCAATAAATAACCGATCCTAAAAACAATCAGGATCGGTTATTTCGAAATAACCGATCCTAAAAACAATCAGGATCGGTTATTTCGAAATAACCGATCCTGATAACTCCTGCTTAGTTTTTATTTTCATTTCGCACCTCTCATTTTCAACTTAGCGTCTTTCTCTCTCTCTGTGTCTCTGTCTCTCCCTCTCAAATCCTCAGACCTCCGTGTCTCTCCTCTCTCTGTCTCCGTCTCTCCCTCTCCTCCGTGTCTCTCTCTCTCTGTCTCCGTCTCTCCCTCTCCTCCGTGTCTCTCTCTCTGTCTCCGTCTCTCCCTCTCAAAGCCGAGCCTCTCGAACCTCCGGCTCAATTGTGTCAATTTTTAATTTTTTTTATTGTTTCAAAAATTAATTAATGGTGTTTGTATATTGTTTTTCAGTCTTGAGGACATCTCGCTCAAGTTACTTAATCATCCGGCCGATCAACTATCATGGTATTAGCTTTATCTAATTTTCTCATTATTATACTTTTAAAACACATTTTTTTTTTGTATTTTCAATTTATTTATTTATCTTTTTTCATTTGAGCAAGGCTTTTTGAGATTATTCCATCGGCGGTGAAAAGGTACACTTTGAGGTATGCTAGCTAGGTTTTCCTTGTCTTTCAATTTAAATAATACATGTATCGAAGATGCACAAGCAAGCAATTAATGATATAAATATTTGTTCAGATTTTGAAGTTTGTACTGGTGGAGACGATAAAAGAGGGAGTGCCATACATGTGGCTGAATTTTATTTTGCTATTGCACCAAATTTCTTCAACTATTGTACTTCTTTTTGTGTTTCATGAATTTTATTTTGTGTTCTTAATTGGTTTTGAGCTCCAATAAATCAATGGTAAATAAAAAAAAAAATTTATGCTGGCCAGCAAATATATATGGAAGCTGGCCAAATAAAAAAAAATATTTTTTTTAGATCCAATATAACATCAGGATCGGTTGTTTCAAAAAAACTGATCCTGATTCTTTTTCTTTTTTTTCAAAACCAACATTAAAAAAAAAAAAAAAAGGTATCAGGATCGGTTATTTTAAAACAACCGATCCTGATTCAAACTTTTAGTATCGGTTGTTTAACCGATACAGTTTAGATTGACTACTTGTATCGGCTGGAACAGGATCGGCTGTAGGTCCGATCCTGATGTGCGAATATAACCGATCCTGATTTGTGTTTTTCCACTAGTGTTAGGATTGGCTATTAAAATAACAGTTCCTAATACCTATCAGGAACGCACCTAAAACAACCGATACAAAATACTACTAATCAGGAACGCACCTAAAAAAACCGATACAAAATACTACTAATCAGGAACGCACCAAAAACAACCGATACAAAATACTACTAATCAGGAACGCACCTAAACAACCGATACAAAATACTACTAATCAGGAACGCACCTAAACAACCGATACAAAATACTACCTATCAGTAACGCCTGTTTATAAACCGATCCTATTAAGACACAATCAGGAACGCCTCTTTATAAAGAACCGTTCCTGATTTGGCCAGCACTATCAAGAACGCATTTTTAAATACAACCGTTCCTGATAAGTGAAATCAAGGTCGGCTTCGTAATGTGCCCGTTGCTGATCTATATCCGTATCGGTTAGGACATAAATCCGACACTGATGGGGCGACACTAATTGTACTTTTTCCACTAGTGAGTGATAGTTTAAATTTGAATTCAAGTTTTTTATAAATATATTAAAAAAATTTAAACAATTAAATTAGAAGCAAACTTTTGATATTTATAAGCCTCAAGTTTTATACAATTGCATTAAAAAAAATTTAAACAATTAAATTAGAAACAAACATTTGATATTTTATAAGAAAAGTTAAATTATATAATAAAAATAAAAAAAACTTATTAATTTTTAATATATATAATTAAAAATTAAAAATAAAAATAGCTGAGCATCTTTTAAATTACACTCGGATCTGTTACCGAAATTTTTATGGCAAATTCTTCTATGGACGTAAGGACCTATTTGTAAAATGAGCATATTTTCATTTTCATAGTTCAAACAGTCGATCCGACCGTTCAACATTATCTCCATATTAAAATGTACTTGGAGGTTAAATTTTACATTTTTTTTGAATTTTGTTACTATTTATTAAGATGGGTACAAAATTCAATGGTCTGAATTTGACTAGTTTTGTAAAATACTTAATAAATAGTAAAAAAATTAAAAAAAATGTAAAATTTGATCTACAAGTACATTTTAATATGGAGATAATGTTGAACGGTCGGATCGACTGTTTGAACTTTGAAAATGAAAATATGTTTATTTTACAAATAGGTCCTTATGTCCATAGAAGCATCCCTCTTTGCGACCTCATTCTTGGTATTTTTGAAATTCCTCACAAAACTTAATTTTATGGTTTTTTTTTTTTTGAATATGGTATAAATAAAAATTTCGGGATCCGCTACTTTGAAGACCATGTTGAGACCTGTTTGGACTTCCAAAACAGAGATATGAGACCGATATATGATATAGAAAGCTATGATTTACACATTATCAAATCTATTAATATTTTTCTGTCATTTAGAGAAAAATATCATTTATGCATTATTTATATTTTCTTAATATTAGATTCAAAAACAGAGAAGTGGTTGTGTTTTTTTTATCGCATGCATGTGTTTTTATTTATTTTTTAGTTTACGTATTCTAAAATTTAAATAAAAAAGCTGCACTTCTTCAATTGATCAGACAAATAAAAGAAAAAATAACAGAGATTATATGAAATTATTTAAAAAAAAGCTCCAATATGCTCTATGGTTTCAAATATTAAACATAGCACCATAAAACGATTTAATGAACTTGGCTAAAGTTCTTTGCTTTATGTAAAACTTAACAGTGGTCTCTCAATTCACTACAACAAAACAGGTTTGCAGCGACCGGCATCTGCGACCGGTTTAGTTGCCGGTCGCTGAAGAACCCCTCTCAGACAATTAAAAAAAAAAGTAATTTGTTTTCGGCGACGGCCCTTCAGTGACTGATTTAGCCCGGTCGCTGAATGGTCTCTGTAAAAAACGCGCCATTCCTTTTCTCTCTGTCTCCTCTCCCGCGGTTTAGGTTAGCTACCAAATAAAAAAAAAATTCTCGCGCCCGAAGCAGCGATCGAAGCCCCCGCCGGCCGGCCCCGATCATCTCGCATACCCCGCCCGAAGCTGGAAGTCCCCGACCCCGACCAGCTCTCTGACTTCGACCCCTCTCTCTGACCCTGACCCGCTTTCTGACCCCAACCATCTCACCGGTAAGTTCTACTCATACTTGATTGGTTAACTTGGGTTAACTTGGTTGGGGGGCTTTGGTTAACTTGGGTTACTAGGTTTTTTGTTTTGTAGAATAATTAGGGAGCTTAAGATAATTTGGTGTTAGGCTGGACACCTATTGGGGTTTTAAAGAGTAATCTGAGGTTATATTGCACGATTTAGGTTGGAAATACAATTCCTTCTGCCTCAGCTTCTTTTCTTAGTCTCAAGGGGTCCTCAGCCTTATCGATCTATTAACGGAACAGTAAACTTCTAAAAATTGTAAACCCTAAACAGTAAACTCTAAAAACTTTAGTTATATTCTCACAGGGAGGTTCTAGCTCGCACCGTCTCGATGCGCAGGATAACAACGGGGATGATTTAGGAAATGACTAGTTTTATGATGTTTTGATTTGTATGTTGTACTTTAGGTATTTTATTTTTATGTCGTACTTTAGATATTAGATATTGGATGTTTATGTAGTACTTTACATATTTTTTGTTTATGTCGTTTTGTGAACTGCGTCATACGTACCAATTGAAATTGTTTTTGAATTACTTTTAAATTGCTTGGTGCTTGGTACGTTCGAACTAGTATTTTATATTATTGAATTGCTTGCATGTGAATTGTTTGTGAATTGCTTGCATGTGAATTGTTTGTGAATTGCTTACATGTGAATTGCTTGTGAATTGTATATTTGTCAAGAACGACGACGGTGAATTTTATATTTGCTTGTGAATTCTGTTTAAATTGCTTGGTGCTTGATACGTTTCGTACCAATTGGGGAAAAGAAAAATAACAAAAAAAGATAAAAAAAAAACACCCTTCTGCGACGCCTATCAGCGACCGGCCAAGCGGTCTCTGATGGTATTCCGCCATATCAGCATATAGCATCAACGATAGATTTCATCGGTCGCAGAAGGGTCATCTGCGACCAGTGATGTTAGCGGGGTGGTCATTAGCGATGAAGCAACTGCGTCCGAGTTTTCTGCGACCGATTTCGGTCATCTGCGACCGGCATACCCTTCTGCGACCAGCAATAATACCTTCTGCGACCGATTTGGCCGGTCGCAGAAAGATATGGCTGCTGTAGTGATTAATGAAATTTAGAGCTTGATCTTTGTATTTCTCTCAAAAAAATGAACTTGGCTAAAGCAACGCAACCATCATACAAGAAAAAAAAAAATAAGACAAGGAACTGAAACAAAAGCAGAATGAGCGCATACTACCTAGTACCTACCATGTGAACAATTGATATTGACAATAAAGTACTATTTTATGATACTAATGTTTTTAAAATGCGGCTTTGTTTATACATGCAGAAGGTCACCGCATACCGTATATGTGGTATGTGGCTGCATATGTAGATTTTAAATGAGAATATATATATAGATAGGCTATGGTGAGTTGTGAAGTAAAACGTTGTTTTACTTCAAGTCATATTTTCATTTTGAAAATCCAAACAACCAATCCGAATAGTTTAACTTTTTCTAAATATTGAAATGTGCTTGGAGACTAAATTTTACATTTTTTGGAATTTTTTTACTATTTATTAAGCCACTTTGAAATCGCTGATCCACTGTGAACAGTAAAAAACAGTAAAATTTTCTGGACCACCGGATCAGCGATTTTCAAAGTGGCTTAATAAATAGTAAAAAATTCCAAAAAATGTAAAATTTAGTCTCCAAGCACATTTCAATATAGAGAACATGTTGAGCGGTTCGGATCGGTTGTTTGGATTTTCAAAATGAAAATATGAGCGTGAAGTAAAAATGACATCTTACTTCACAACTCACCATAGCCCAGCTCTCTCTCTCTCTCTCTCTCTCTATATATAT
The DNA here is from genome assembly GCA_011114355.1 of Carex littledalei. Taxonomy (NCBI): domain Eukaryota; kingdom Viridiplantae; phylum Streptophyta; class Magnoliopsida; order Poales; family Cyperaceae; genus Carex; species Carex littledalei. Next base: position 14,945,470 of record CM022083.1, on the reverse strand, counting down.
ATATATATAGAGGAGGGATCCACTTACAACAAATTTGAGTTACAACAAAGTTACAACATTCATTTTTTTCATTTTCAAAGTCCAAATCGTCGATCCAAACCGTTCAACATGATCTCCACAATAAAATGTGCTTGCAGATCAAATTTTACATTTTTTTGAATTTTTTTACTATTTATTAAGTATTTTACAAAAAATAGCCATACTTAGACCATTGAATTTTGTACCCATCTTAATAAATAGTAAAAAAATTCAAAAAAAATATAAAATTTGATCTGCAAGCACATTTTATTTAGATAATCATGTTGAACGGTTTGGATCGACGATTTGGACTTTGAAAATGAAAAAAATGAATGTTGTAATTTTGTTGTAACTCAAATTTGTTGTAAGTGGATCCTCCTCATATATATATAGCACATTTCAATATAGAGAACATGTTGAGCGGTTCGGATAGGTTGTTTGGATTTTCAAAATGAAAATATGAGCGTGAAGTAAAAATGACATCTTACTTCATAACTCACCATAGCCCAGCTATATATATATATATATAGAGATAGGCTAATGTCATAACGTTATAACTTCGGCCCGAAATTATAACGAGTCGTTTTTGCAATTTCAAAATCCAAACAACCGATCCGAACCGTTCAACATGTTCTCTATATTGAAATGTGCTTGGAGACCAAATTTTACATTTTTTGGAATTTTTTTGCTATTTATTAAGCCACTTTGAAAATACTGATCCGGTGGTCCAGAAAATTTTACTGTTTTTTACTATTCACAGCAGATCTGCGATTTTCAAAGTGGCTTAATAAATAGTAAAAAAATTCCAAAAAATGTAAAATTTGGTCTCCAAGCACATTTCAATATTTAGAAAAAGTTGAACAGTTCGGATCGGTTGTTTGGATTTTAAAAACTAATAAACGACTCGTTATAACTTCGGCCGAAGTTATAACGTTATGACATTAGGCTATCTATATATATATATATATATATATATATATATATAGAGATTGGCTAATGTAATAACGTTAGAACTTCGGCCGAAGTTCTAACGGGTCGTTTTTGCAATTTCAAAATCCAAACAACCCATCCGAACCGTTCAACATGTTCTCTATATTGAAATGTGCTTGGAGACCAAATTTTACATTTTTTGGAATTTTTTTGCTATTTATTAAGCCACTTTGAAAGTTTGTGATCCAACGGTGAACAGTAAAAAACATCCAAATTTGAAATTACAAAAACGACCCGTTAGAACTTCGGGCCGAAGTTCTAACGTTATTACATTAGCCAATCTATATATATATATATATATATATATATATATGAGATAGGCTATGGTGAGTTGTGAAGTCGTTTTACTTCACGCCATATATTTTCATTTTGAAAATCAAAACAACCGATCCGAACTGTTCAACTTTTTCTAAATATTGAAATGTGCTTGGAGACCAAATTTTACATTTTTTGGAATTTTTTTACTATTTATTAAGTCACATTGAAATCGCTGATTCACTGTGAACAGTAAAAAACAGTAAAATTTTCTGGACCACCGGATCAGCGATTTTCAAAGTGGCTTAATAAATAGTAAAAAAATTCCAAAAAATGTAAAATTTAGTCATATTTCAATATAGAGAACATGTTGAGCGGTTCGGATCGGTTGTGTAACACTATGTAAAAGACAAATATAAAATAAATAATTGAAAGACATATACGAAACATCTAATTTTATTTTTCATTATTTTCAGAGGTAAAATTTAAAGTGAAGTATTATGGTACAGAATAAATTAACAAGATAAGTATTTCAATGTGAATAACTACGATACACTCTAAGTATCAAATTGACTGATATAAAGTGTATGTTACTAAATTGAAATTTCTAAAATATTTAGAAATTAGTATTCAAACGTTTGAGATAGAAATCATATGGATACAAAATTTATAATTGAAACCTTGCAATATTATTAGTCCTTGTTTAGTTATTTTGGACCTATTGACAAAATTGGAAACTTAAGGGTTTAAATAGTAAAATGGAGTTAATTTAATAAGGCATGTGGGACCCGCATATTTCCATTCTTATCTTCTCATTTGCTTCTCTTTTTCCTGCCTCTACGTGTCTCTCTCTGAACTCTTCCAATTTGCTATTTTGTTTCTCTCTTCGCAAGGCAACAGAGAGAAGCCTTTTTCTCTGACGGCTTGAACACCTTATGATTGGATTGGTGGTTTCTCCTTGTTGTTGCTTTCCGAATTCAACGTTGGTATAGGGTATCTCCTTGCCCCTTCCTGTATTGTTCTCTTTAATTCGATTTAGGGTTTTAAGAAAAGTGATTAATGAATTTGAAGTATACAACCTAAACTTTGTGATGAGTTCATGGCAAAATTGCTTAATAGTGTCCTAATTGATTGCTTGAGGCCTCTCTATAACCTTTAAAGCTTATAATCAGATTTGAACAAAATAACTTATTTTATTATGTTACCTCGTTTTCCTGTTTGTGCTGGCTGAACTTAAATTGATGGGATGTAGGGGGTTCGTGAGATTGATTGAATTCCTGGCTTGAATTGTGAGATTAAACTATAGCCGTACCTTTCGGTATCAAGCTCAAATGGTTTATCGCGGGTATTTATTACATTTTCTCTGTTATTTGAGATTATTCAGGGGTTGACATGTGATTTTAAGGTTGTAGATGAAATCTAAACATTGGTACCTATCGGTACCAGTTTACTTATGGTTACTGGTACACCTATTTAAACTTCTAGTAATTTGATTGTAAAGAGAAGGTAAGGTTGAAGGTGTTACATGCAATGTTACATTCTAATCCTTGAATAAATAAAAATATACAAAAAGGGCCTAATTGTAAAGATTTTTAAGTTATGCAATATCTAAAGACTTGGGGGACCTATGTGCAAAAGTTCCAAATATTAATATGACAACCTTTCTTCTTATCTTTATTTTTCTCCCATTAATACATCAAAATTTCGTGAGGGGCTAGGTCTTGGCCGAACCAAAGAGAGAAAGAGAGAGAGAGTGAAATCGAACGTGAAATCTGATCGGAATTGTCGGAAATCGGAGATTCGAGCTAATTAGACGATCGTGCTCAATTCTAGAGCTTCAATTTGGTATATATCTTCCTTCCTTGTAATCTTTTGAAAACCCTAATTTGTTTGATTTGTGGTATTTCTTTGAGAATTCGAAATAAAGTTCGATTGATTCGATATAACTCGATATTAGGTTTGATTTGTGTTGAATCGAATGGTTTTGGTTGTGAAATGGGAAATGGAATTAGGGTTTTGGTAAAACGATGGAATTTGGGGAAATTACTAAATTTTCGGGTGTTATACACCATTTGGATCTGAATTGATCGAGTTATAATCGTTTGAACATCTCGATTCGTATTGTTCGATTGAATTATTCGTTTGAGCTGAATTTTGGAATTAGGGTTTTGTATAAGTTTTATACCAATTGAATATATGGTTTAAATTGTGTCGATTCTCGACAACCTAGTCGTGAATATACCTTCTGAACCGATGATACGAAGCAATGGTTAACCATGTCGAAACCTGATCGAAACGAGCTAAACCAAACCTGAAAACATAAGTTTCTGTGTGAGCTATTGCGGGCCGCAAGAAATCTATTACGGGCCGCAATACATGGGTTAGCTTAAATGCCGAAAACATAACTCTCTGGAAAATTTATTACGGGCCGCAATAATGTCATTACGGGCCGCAATAAAGTTGGCAGAAAAACCAAGTCTCTGGAAGGTTTGTCTGCGGGCCGCAACAAGGTCATTCCGGGCCGCAATGACACCCAGAAATTGCTGAAAATGTGTATTTTGTGTGGTATAAGTTTAATTGGTTGAACCATTACTTAATCCTATACTATTAGGACCCGAATACGAACATTAAACCGTGTTTAACCTAAATTAACTCGGTTTAACCTACGGGATACCAATCGAATGTTTTAATCGAATCTAAACGGTTAAATAGGTGGTAAACCTACGAGGCATCGGATCTCGGGATCGTTCGAGACGCCTGAGCCTTAGACGAGTACGCGATATACTCAGGTGCGGGGTTTCTGGACTTGTTTGATAGTTTATATTCAGAATTAAACTGTGTTTCTATTGACATGTTGATTATTGGTTGAATTGCATTATCGGATTGTGTTGCATATGCATTGCATTGCCCTAATTAATTGGAACCCGAATTGCATATCTGATTGATCTGCATACTGGTATGGTATTCTTTGTGTATTGATCTGAATGATCTAATTTGGAATTAAAAGTCACCGTGATTTATATCACCATCGGTTGGTGGATATGGTATTACCGTCCCCCATCGTGGCGACGACACCCAGGGGGTGAGTTCGGATTTGTCAAAGTCTTTGCAAGGACTTTGACGACCCAGTATTCTAAAGCTTTAGATCGTCTGGCCCTCAACAGTTCCCAGTACCGGTTGGGACGAGGGGTAAGTGACTCTGTATTATGAATTTGACTTTTGGTGACTTGTGTATCGATGGCATTACCCAGGGGGTGAATGCGTTTGAATGGTCGATTGGATTTAAATGTATCGGAGGCATTACCCAGGGGGTGAATGCATTTGAATGATCAGTTGGTTTTAAATGAAATTCCCGGATATGAAATGGAACCAGACTTGTAATTAAACGGTTAAGCCTGTACTACCAGATATTCTGAGTTCGAGTTAAACCAAATATTGTGTGATTGAATTTCGGATTGGCAATTCCTGAGTTGGATTTCATTTGGCTTATTGATGTCGGTTTTTGCGTTCATGTTTATATATATCATTATAAACTAATCTGAGCTTTATTTGTGCTTTATTTTTGAATATAATCTGTGATTGCAAGTCCAGGAGCGAAACGTGGCAAATTTATCGCACTGAGAATTTATTTCTCACCCCCTCTTTGGGTTAACTTTTCAGGTTCCGGTTCAGCAGATCCGAGAGAGACACGAGGTCGGTAGGCCTGGTTATTCCGCTGCTTAGACTGTCTGGTATGGGGACATTAGAGATTATGTATAGTTATGTTTTGGTGATGTACATATATAGTCTCTATGTCATTTTGTGATACGTATCCATCGAGATACGGGGTTGTATGATATTACCTGACCAGCTGGGAGTTATGTCATTTGTTTGTTTGGTTGTTGTTTATGTTTTCAATTCTTATTATATCGTAATTGCCTTGTAGGCATACGGGAAACCGTATGTCTACGGCAGGAGAGCACCTGTCGCGCCTCGTTGGGCCGCGGGGTGTGACAGGTCTCCCTTCGGTGGTATCAGAGCATGGTTTAGAACCTGAACCAGACTTATTTGGATACGAGAGTGATATGCGTATTAATTGGGGTTGGCACGACTATACGAATTTCGTATGATAAATAAGGAATATAGAATGTTATAAACTAACTTTGTTTATTCAGAAAATGGAAACACGCCGAGGTAGAGGTAGAGGCAGACCTCGTAGGAATCCTGAACCTAATCCGGAACCAATTATCGAGCCAGTTGCGGATCAGGTTGGAGCTGGTCCAGCTGGTGCTGGAGGTGCTGGAGGGGCTGTTGACGCTGGAGGAGCTGGTAGAGACCGGGACTTGGATGACCGGTTGATTGCGGCCTATGAGAGAGGTCGTCAAGCACAAATGCGGGATGTCGCACCAGTGGTTCACGGTGGGGCACCCGAAGATTTCAGAAGGTTATATGATGCATTTCTGCGTTTGAATCCGCCGCGTTATGATGGAACCGGCGGGTATGCGGCAGCTGAAGAATGGCTAGCTCAGATCAATGCAAAGCTGAATCTATGCCGTGCACCCGATGAAAACAAAGTGGAGTTAGTTGAACAACAGATGGAAAGTGATGCTAGGTTCTGGTGGGACGGGGCCCGACGTAATTTTGAAGGGGAGGAAGCGAGGATTCCTTGGGAATGGTTCGAACAGCAATTTAATAGGCGGTTTCTGAGCAATTTGCAGCGTGAAGCACTGCGGAGAAAATTTCTGGAGTTGAGGCAAGATGGGCGTCCGGTGGTGGAATACAATAGTGAATTTTTGGCCTTATCGCGCTATGCTACGGATGTGAGAAATGATGTGGAAAGGTACAATAGACAATACTTGGATGGGTTGGATGGGCATATCTCTATGATCGTGGATACTCCGATGGCGAGGGAGTTACAAGCAATGATGGATCACGCCGAACAAGTTGAAATGCATGGTAAGAGAAGAAAGACGCAAGTGACCGAAAGGAATGTGAAACAGCGGGAAGATCAGAGTAGGCAAGTGTCGAAGTCGAGGGGAGGATCATCATATACTAGGCCCCCTCGGTCGAATATGGCACCGAGACCCCCATTCAGACAAACTTCTATGCCGGGTTTTAAACCGGAGATGCCTTCGCAATGGTGCCGATCATGCAATCAAGCACACGATGAGGTTGAGTGTAGGCGCAAGGCTAGTGCGTGTTTCGTGTGTGGTAGCGCGGGACATTGGGCGAGGGAATGCCCGAATTCGCTTATGAGGGTGCAAGGCGCCGGTAGCGCAGGAGGGTCAGCTAGCGTTGGGCGTGGCGCGCCGACGGGGCGCGGACGTGGCACATTTCAAGCTAGCGGGGCTAACGCTAGCAGGGCTAGCAGCATTGGCAGTACCGGCAGGGCGGCGGCGCATGCACTTAACATCGCTGGAACTTCGCGCAACGCTGCAACTGCGCAAGGACGTGGCCAGACTGACGTCATGACAGGTTTACTCTCTATATCTGATCATGATGCGTATTGTTTGATTGATACGGGGTGTAGTCATTCGGTTGTGTCGAGGGAGTTCGTGGAAAAGTGTAGTTGGCCAATTGAAACGAATCACCAAGTTTTAAGCGTTCAAACCCCATTTGGATCAACTGATCGAGAGATTACCATATGCCGAAATCGAAGTATTAAAGTAGACGGAAGAGAATTCGAAGCTGATTTGTTGGTTATGGATATTATGGGATATGATGTATTGTTGGGAATGGATTGGTTGACGAGGCACGCGGCAACTATTGATTGTCCGCATCGACGGATTCATTTTGCGAATTCAAGAGGTATGTCATGTGTTTTGAAATGTAGAGAAATTGGGGAACTAACACCGTGTGTTTCTGCTGTAGAGATGAAACATTTATTAGAAACAGGGTGTACAGCTTATCTGGTGGCCGTGGTGTATGCGGCTGCGGCAGTTCCGGAGATCAGCACTATACCGGTGGTTTCAGAATTTGTAGATGTATTTCCGGAAGAGATTGTGGGGTTGCCACCTGAGCGAGAAGTGGAGTTCGGTATCGAACTAGTACCGGGCACAACACCGATTTCAAAGGCGCCGTATCGAATGGCACCGGCAGAACTGAAAGAGCTTAAGGCGCAGTTGGAAGACATGTTGGAGAGTGGATTCATCAGACCCAGCACATCGCCGTGGGGTGCGCCAGTGCTGTTTGTCAAAAAGAAAGATGGAACATTGCGGTTATGCATTGATTACCGCGAGCTGAATAAGGTAACAGTGAAAAATAAGTATCCGTTACCTCGGATTGATGATCTGTTTGATCAGTTGCAGGGATCTTCGGTATATTCAAAGATTGATCTGAGAACAGGGTACCACCAGTTGAGGATTCGGCCAAGCGACGTGGACAAGACAGCATTCCGTACAAGGTACGGGCATTATGAATACCTTGTCATGCCATTTGGGTTGACGAACGCACCGGCAGCGTTCATGGATATGATGCACCGTGTGTTTCACGATCTATTGGATTCGACAGTTGTGGTTTTCATTGATGATATATTGGTGTATTCGCGCTCCCGAGAAGAACATGAGGTACATCTTAGAATTGTTTTGCAAAGATTGCGCGAACATCAGTTATTCGCAAAGTTTTCGAAATGTGAGTTTTGGTTGAATGAAGTTACTTTTCTGGGGCATGTTGTTTCGGGACAAGGGTTAGCGGCGGATCCTGAAAAGATTCGGGCTGTTATTGAAAGGAAGAGGCCGGAGACAGTTACTGAAATTCGCAGCTTTCTGGGGTTAGCCGGGTACTACAGAAGATTTGTACTCGGATTTTCGCGATTAGCCGCGCCACTTACGAAATTGTTGCATAAAGGTGTAAAATTTGATTGGGGTACCGCGCAAGATAAAAGTTTTGAGGAATTGAAGAGTCGGCTGGTATCCGCACCGATTCTTGCTATGCCGACTGCTGATAAAGAGTATACGGTTTACACCGATGCATCTCGATCAGGGTTGGGTTGCGTATTGATGCAAGATGATCATGTAATTGCCTATGCATCTCGGCAATTGCGACCGCACGAGCAAAACTACCCGACTCATGACTTGGAGTTAGCGGCGGTGATATTTGCACTGAAGATTTGGCGGCATTATCTGTATGGCGTGAGATGCCGTATATTTACCGATCATCAAAGTTTGAAATATATCTTCACGCAAAAAGAATTGAACTTGAGGCAAAGAAGGTGGTTGGAGTTGATGAAAGACTACGATTTGGATATCCAGTATCACGCGGGAAAAGCAAACAGTGTTGCAGATGCGTTAAGCAGAAAGAGTCAGGTAAACCTGGCGTCGGTAATTACAAGTGAAGCACATCTTCTTGAGGAAATGCGTAGATTGGAAATTCATGTTGGCGCATCACGTGACTTAGCGTTGGAAGTTGCATCTAAATGTGGTAGAAGTGAGGTGGGGACTAGCGCAACTGCAATTGCGTCGGTTGTGCTAGCAGCGGTTGAGATCCGATCGGAATTACACGAACAGATTCGTGCAGCGCAACAGGATGATCCAAAATGTCAGAAATTTAAATTACACTACGAGTCAAACGCTGATTCCCCATTTAAAGTTCAAGGAGATGAAATTTTGCGGTTTCATGATCGCGTTTGTGTACCAAATGAAGCTGAGTTGAAGGATCTGGTTTTATCCGAGGCGCACGACTCGGGTTACGCTATTCATCCGGGGGAAGTAAAAATGTACCAAGATTTGAAGAAGTATTTCTGGTGGCCGAAAATGAAGCGAGACGTGCAAAGGTATGTAGAAAAATGTCAGATATGTCAGCAAGTTAAAGCAGATCGACGGAGGAAAGCGGGATTGTTGAGACCGCTAGAAATACCTACGAGGAAGTTTGAGTCGATCACAATGGATTTTGTATCCGGATTTCCGAGAACCGTTAGTAGATATAACACTATTTGGGTGATTGTGGACCGGCTGACGAAAATAGCTCATTTCATTCCGCTTCGAATTGAGACCTCGGGACAAGAATTAGCAGACTTATTCTTGAAATATCAATTCAAATACCACGGTTGTTCACGCAATATTATTTCAGACCGAGATCCTCGGTTCACTTCTCATTTCTGGGAGAGCTTTCAAGAGACAATGGGTACTAAGCTGAGATTCAGTACAGCGCATCATCCTCAGACAGACGGTCAGTCCGAGCGCACAATCCAAACATTGGAAGACATGTTACGCTCTTGCGCGCTAAGTTTACAAGGTTCGTGGGTTGATCACTTGTATCTGGTGGAGTTCGCCTATAACAACAGTTATCACTCGAGCATTGGTATGTCACCGCAAGAGGCGCTGACAGGGCAGCAGTGCTGTACTCCGCTGTGGTGGGGACCAGCGGGTACGTATCCGCCTACAGGACCGCAAATGTTAGAAGAAATTGCTGAGAAAACGAAAATGGTTCTGAGTCGACTCAAGTCAGCTCAAGAAAGACAAAGGAAATACGCGGATATTCATCGAAGACCGTTGGAATTCCAAGAAAGCGATCACGTATGGCTTCGAGTTTCGCCTGTCAGAGGCGTACACAGATTTGGTGTTTCGGGTAAGCTAAGTCCTCGTTATATTGGGCCGTTTCAGATTTTGCGACGAGTTGGGCCGGTAGCATACGAGCTTGCACTACCACCAGCGTTGGACCGGGTTCATCCGGTGTTTCATGTATCACAGTTGCGCAGATATGTACGAGATCCGTCACATTGTATTGAATAAATAAAAATATGCAAAAAGTGTAACATTATGAATCCTTGATTTAAATAAAAATACATAAAAGGGCCTATTTGTGAAGATTTATTTTTAAATTATGCAATATGTAAAACTTGGAGGGACCTCTATGCAAAAGTACCATATATTAAGTTAAAAACCCTTCTCTCTTACTTAAACATTTCATTAAACACCTCAAATTTTCGTGAGAGCCAAGCTTTGGCCGAACTTAAGAGAGAAAGAGAGAGAGAGTGAAATCGAGCACGAAATCGGGTCGATAATTTCGGGAAATCGGAGATTCGAACTAATTGGGCGATCGTGATCATTTCTATAGCTTCGATTTGGTATGATTTTTCTTTCCTTGAAATCTCTCATAAACCCTAAATTTTTCGAGTTGTTATATTTCTTTGAAAATTCGTATTTAAGTTCGATTGATTCGATATAACTCGATATTCGGTTTGATTTGGATCGATTCGATTGATTTTGTGAGAAATTGGAAAAGGGGTGAAATTAGGGTTTGGTAAAAATGTTGGGATTTGGGGAAATTATTAAATTCTCAGGTGTTATACACCATTTGGATCTGAATTGATCGAGTTATAATCGTTCGAACAACTCGATTCGTGTTATTTGAGTAAATCATCCGTTTGAGTTGATTTTGGAGTTAGGGTTTTGTATCAATTTTGTACCAATTTCATACAAATTGAATTCATGATTTAAATGGTGTCGATCCTTGATAACTAGGTGTAAATATACCATGTCGAATCAATGATACATAGCAAAGGTTAACCGTATCGAAACCGATCGAAACGAGCCAAGTAAACCTGAAAAATACCAAGTTTCTGTGTATAGGTTGCGGACCGAAAGAGATCCATTGCGGACCGAAATGGAATTGGCAGAAAAAACCAAGTCTCTGGAAAGTTTGGTTGCGGGCCGCAATGAAACCATTGCGGGCCGCAATGAACTTGGCAGAAAACACAACTCTCTGGAAAAATAGTCTGCGGGCCGCAATAAGGCCATTCCGGGCCGCAATAACTACCCAGAAATTCTGTAAACATGCATTGAAATTCTGTAAACGGGTATTGAAGTTCTGTAAATGGTTGTTTTGTGTTGTACAAACTTAATTGGTTGAACCATTGATTGAACCATGACCTAAACCTATACCACTAGGACCCGTATACGAACACTAGATCGTGTTTAACCTAATTTAACTCGGTTTAATCTACGGGATACCAATCGAATGTTTTAATCGAATTTAAACGGTTAATTAGGTGGTAGACCTACGAGGCATCGGATCTCGGGATTGTTCGAGACGCCTGAGCCTTAGACGAGCGTACTATATACTCAGGTGCGGGGTTTCTGGACTTGTTTGATAGTTTATATTCAGAATTAAACTGTGTTCCTATTGACATGTTGATTATTGGTTGAATTGCATTATCGAATTGTGTTGCATATGCATTGCATTGCCCTAATTAATTGGAACTCGGATTGTTTATCTGATTGATCTGCATACTGGTATGGTATTCTTTGTGTATTGATCTGAATGATCTAATTTGGAATTAAAAGTCACCGTGATTTATATCACCATCGGTTGGTGGATATGGCATTACCGTCCCCCACCGTGGCGACGACACCCAGGGGGTGTGTTCGGATTTGTCAAAGTCTGTGCACGGACTTTGACGACCCAGTATTCTAAAGCTTTAGTTTGTCTGGCCCTCAGCAGTTCCCAGTACCGGTTGGGACGAGGGGTAAGTGACTCTGTATTATGAATTGTACTATATGTGACTTGTGTATCGGATGGCATTACCCAGGGGGTGAATGCGTTTGAATGGTCGATTGGTTTTAAATGTATCGGAGGCATTACCCAGGGGGTGAATGCGGTTGGACTGTCATTTGGTTTTATATGAATTTTTCCGGATATGAAATGGAACCAGACTTGTAATTAAACGGTTAAGCCTGTACTACCAGATATTCTGAGTTCGAGTTAAACCAGATATTGTGTGATTGAATTTCGGATTGGCAATTCCTGAGTTGGATTTCATTTGGCTTATTGATGTCGGTTTTTGCGTTCATGTTTATATATATTATTATGAACTAATCTGAGCTTTATTTGTGTTTATTTTTGAATATAACCTGTGATTGCAAGTCCAGGAGCGAAACGTGGCAAATTTATCGCACTGAGAATTTATTTCTCACCCCCTCTTTGGGTTATCTTTTCAGGTTCCGGGTCAGCAGATCCGAGAGAGACACGAGGTCGGTAGGCCTGGTTATTCCGCTGCTTAGATTGTCTGGTATGGTGACATTAGAGATTATGTATATAGTTATGTTTTGGTTATGTACATATATAGTCTCTATGTCATTTTTGTGGTACGTATCCATCGAGATACGGGGTTGTATGATATTACCTGACTAGCCGGGATTTATGTTATCTGTTTGTTGGATGTTTGTTTATGTTTTCATTTACTATTTTATCGTAATTGCCTAGTAGGCATACGGGAAACCGTATGTCTACGGCAGGAGAGCACCTGTCGCGCCTCGTTGGGCCGCGGGGTGTGACAGGTCCCCCTTCGGTGGTATCAGAGCATGGTTTAGAACCTGAACCAGACTTGTTTGGATACGAGAGTGGTATGCGTATTAATTGGGGCCGGCACGACTATACGAATTTCGTATGATAATTAAGGAATATAGAATGTATAAACTAACTTTGTTTATTCAGAAAATGGAAACACGCCGAGGTAGAGGTAGAGGCAGACCTCGTAGGAATCCTGAACCTAATCCGGAACCAATTATCGAGCCAGTTGCGGATCAGGTTGGAGCTGGTCCAGCTGGTGCTGGAGGTGCTGGAGGTGCTGGAGGTGCTGGAGGTGCTGGAGGAGCGGATAGGGACCGGGACTTGGATGACCGGTTGATTGCGGCCTATGAGAGAGGTCGTCAGGCACAGATGCGGGATGTCGCACCAGTGGCTCATGGTGGGGCACCCGAAGCTTTCCGAAGGTTATATGATGCATTTCTGCACTTGAATCCGCCGCGTTATGATGGAACCGGCGGGTATGCTGCAGCTGAGGAATGGCTCGCTCAGATTAATGCCAAGTTGAATTTATGTCGTGCCCCTGATGATAACAAAGTGGAGTTAGTGGAGCAACAGTTAGAAAGTGATGCTCGATTTTGGTGGGACGGGGCCCGACGTAACTTTGAAGGGGAGGAAGCGAGGATTCCTTGGGAATGGTTCGAGCAACAATTTAATAGGCGGTTTATGAGCAACTTACAACGTGAAGCATTGCGGAGGAAATTTCTGGAGTTGAGGCAAGACGGGCGTCCGGTGGTGGAATATAATAGTGAGTTCTTGGCATTATCTCGCTATGCAACGGATGTGAGGAATGAGGTGGAAAGGTACCATAGACAATACTTGGACGGGTTGGATGGCAACATCTCTATGATCGTTGATACTCCAATGGCGAGGGAATTACAAACAATGATGGATCACGCCGAACAAGTTGAGATGCATGGTAAGCGGAGAAGGACGCAAGTGAATGAAAGGAATGTGAAACAACGGGAAGATCCGAGTCGACAAGTGTCGAAGTCGAGGGGAGGATCATCATATACTAGACCCCCTCGGTCGAACATGGCACCGAGACCTCCATTCAGACAGACCTCTATGCCGGGTTCTAGACCGGCGATGCCTTCACAATGGTGCCGATCATGCAACCAAGCACATGATGAGATTGAGTGTAGGCGCAAGGCGAGCGCTTGCTTCATATGTGGTAGCACGGGACATTGGGCGAGGGAGTGCCCGAATTCACTTATAAGGATGCAAGGCGCTAGTGGCGCAGGAGGGTCAGCTAGCGTTGGGCGTGGCGCGCCGACGGGGCGCGGACGTGGCACATTTCAAGCTAGCGGGGCTAACGCTAGCAGGGCTAGCAGCTTGGGTAGTACCGGCAGGGCGGCGGCGCATGCGCTTAACATCGCTGGAACTTCGCGCGACGCTGCAACTGAGCAGGGACGTGGCCAGACCGACGTCATGACAGGTTTACTCTCTATATCTGATCATGAGGCGTATTGTTTGATTGATACGGGGTGTAGTCATTCGGTTGTGTCGAGGATGTTCGTGGAAAAGTGTAGTTGGTCAATTGAAACGAGTCACCAAGTTTTAAACGTTCAAACCCCATTTGGATCAACTGATCAAGAAATTACCATATGCCGAAACCGAAATATTAAAGTAGACGGGAGGGAATTTGAGGCTGACTTGTTGGTTATGGATATTGTGGGATATGATGTCTTGTTGGGAATGGATTGGTTGACGAGGCACGCGGCAACTATCGATTGTCCGCATCGACGGATTCGTTTTGCGAATTCAAGAGGTATGTCATGTATTTTGAAATGTAGAGAACTTGGGAAACTAACACCGTGTGTTTCTGCTGTAGAAGTGAGACATTTATTAGAAACAGGATGTACAGCTTATCTAGTGGCCGTGGTGTATGCGGCTGCGGCAGTTCCGGAGATCAGCGCTATACCGGTGGTTTCAGAATTTGTGGATGTATTCCCGGAAGAGATTGTGGGGTTGCCACCTGAGCGAGAAGTAGAGTTCGGTATCGAATTAGTACCGGGCACAACACCGATTTCGAAGGCACCGTATCGAATGGCACCGGCAGAACTGAAAGAACTTAAGGCGCAATTGGAAGATATGTTGGAAAGCGGATTTATCAGACCTAGCACATCGTCGTGGGGTGCGCCAGTGTTGTTTGTCAAGAAGAAAGATGGAACGTTGCGGTTGTGCATTGATTACCGCGAGCTGAATAAGGTAACCGTGAAAAATAAGTATCCGTTACCTCGGATTGATGATCTGTTTGATCAGTTGCAGGGATCTTCGGTATATTCGAAAATTGATCTGAGAACAGGGTACCACCAGTTGAGGATTCGGCCTAGCGACGTGGACAAGACGGCATTCCGTACAAGGTACGGGCACTATGAATACCTGGTTATGCCATTTGGGCTGACGAACGCACCGGCAGCGTTCATGGATATGATGCAACGGGTATTTCACGATCTATTGGACTCGACCGTTGTGGTTTTTATTGATGACATATTGGTGTATTCGCGCTCCCGAGAAGAACATGAGGTACATCTTAGAATTGTTTTACAAAGATTGCGCGAACATCAGCTATTCGCAAAGTTCTCGAAATGTGAATTTTGGTTGGATAAGGTTACCTTTCTCGGGCATATTGTTTCGGGAAAAGGATTAGCGGTGGATCCTGAAAAGATTCGGGCTGTTATCGAATGGCAGAAGCCGAAGACAGTTACGGAGATTCGTAGCTTTTTGGGGTTAGCCGGGTACTACAGGAGGTTTGTACTCGGGTTTTCGCGGTTGGCTGCACCACTTACAAAGTTGTTACATAAAGGCGTGAAATTTGATTGGGGTACCGCTCAAGACAAGAGTTTTGAGGAATTAAAGAGTCGGCTGGTATCCGCGCCGATCCTTGCTATGCCGACTGCTGACAAAGAGTATACGGTTTATACCGATGCATCGCGATCAGGGTTGGGTTGCGTATTGATGCAAGATGATCACGTAATTGCCTATGCATCTCGACAATTGCGACCGCACGAGCAAAACTACCCGACTCATGACTTGGAGTTAGCGGCGGTGATATTTGCGTTGAAGATTTGGCGGCATTATTTGTATGGCGTGAGATGCCGTATATTTACCGATCATCAGAGTTTGAAATATATCTTCACGCAAAAGGAATTGAATTTGAGGCAAAGGAGGTGGTTGGAGTTGATGAAAGACTACGATTTGGATATCCAATATCACGCGGGAAAAGCGAACAGTGTTGCAGATGCGTTAAGCAGAAAGAGTCAGGTAAACCTGGCGTCGGTGATTACAAGTGAAAAGCATCTTCTTGAGGAAATGCGTAGGTTGGAGATTCATGTTGGCGCATCACGCGAATTAGCGTTGGAAGTTGCATCAAAATGTGGTACAAGTGAGGTGGGAACTAGCGCAACTGAAATTGCGTCGGTTGTGTTAGCCGCGGTTGAGATCCGATCGGAATTACACGAACAGATTCGTGCAGCGCAACAGGACGATCCAAAATGTCAGAAATTTAAATTGCATTACGAGTCAAATGCGGATTCTCCATTTAAAGTTCAAGGAGATGGAATTTTGCGGTTTCATGAGCGCATTTGTGTACCAAATAAATCTGAGTTGAAAGATCTGGTTTTATCGGAGGCGCACGACTCGGGTTACGCTATTCATCCGGGGGAAGTGAAAATGTATCAAGATTTGAAGAAGTATTTTTGGTGGCCGAAAATGAAGCGAGATGTGCAAAGGTACGTTGAGAAATGTCAAATATGTCAGCAGGTTAAAGCAGATCGACGGAGGAAAGCGGGGTTGTTGAGACCGCTAGAAATACCTACGAGAAAATTTGAGTCGATTACAATGGATTTTGTATCCGGGTTTCCGAGAACAGTTAATAGATACAACACGGTTTGGGTGATTGTGGACCGGCTGACGAAGATAGCTCATTTCATTCCACTTCGGATTGAGACGTCGGGGCAAGAATTAGCGGAGTTATTCTTGAAGTATCAGTTCAAGTACCACGGTTGCTCACGCTATATCGTTTCGGACCGAGATCCTCGGTTCACTTCTCATTTCTGGGGGAGCTTTCAAGAGGCAATGGGTACCAAGCTGAGATTCAGTACCGCGCATCATCCGCAGACGGACGGTCAGTCCGAGCGCACTATTCAGACATTGGAAGATATGTTACGCTCTTGTGCGCTAAGTCTAAAAGGTTCGTGGGTTGATCACTTGTATCTGGTGGAGTTTTCTTATAACAATAGTTATCACTCGAGCATTGGTATGTCACCGCAAGAGGCGCTAACAGGGCAACAGTGTAGTACTCCGTTGTGGTGGGGACCAGCGGGTACATATCCGCCTACGGGACCGCAAATGTTAGAAGAAATTGCTGAGAAAACGAAAATGGTTCTGAGTCGACTAAAGTCAGCTCAAGAAAGACAAAGGAAATACGCGGATGTTCATCGCAGACCGTTGGAATTCCAAGAAAGTGATCACGTATGGCTTCGTGTTTCGCCTGTCAGAGGCGTACACAGATTTGGTGTTTCGGGCAAGCTAAGTCCTCGGTATATTGGGCCGTTTCAGATTTTGCGACGAGTTGGACCGGTAGCATACGAGCTGGCACTACCACCAGCGTTGGACCGGGTTCATCCGGTGTTTCATGTATCACAGTTGCGCCGATATGTGCGAGATCCGTCGCATTGTATTGATCATTCGGATTTACACGTGCAAGATGATCTGACTTATCAAGAGGAACCAATGCAAATACTGGATCGAAAGGAACAACGGCTACGAAGCAAAGTAATCCGGCTCGTGTTGGTAAAATGGGGACGACATTCCGATAAGGAAGCGACGTGGGAGCTCGAGGAGAGCATCCGAGAAAAGTATCCGGAGTTGTTCGACAAATAAGGTACGAAATCAAGTTCAGCGGACTGAACTTCATTTTAAGGGGGGGAGAATTGTAACATTATGAATCCTTGATTTAAATAAAAATACATAAAAGGGCCTATTTGTGAAGATTTATTTTTAAATTATGCAATATGTAAAACTTGGAGGGACCTCTATGCAAAAGTACCATATATTAAGTTAAAAACCCTTCTCTCTTACTTAAACATTTCATTAAACACCTCAAATTTTCGTGAGAGCCAAGCTTTGGCCGAACTTAAGAGAGAAAGAGAGAGAGAGTGAAATCGAGCACGAAATCGGGTCGATAATTTCGGGAAATCGGAGATTCGAACTAATTGGGCGATCGTGATCATTTCTATAGCTTCGATTTGGTATGATTTTTCTTTCCTTGAAATCTCTCATAAACCCTAAATTTTTCGAGTTGTTATATTTCTTTGAAAATTCGTATTTAAGTTCGATTGATTCGATATAACTCGATATTCGGTTTGATTTGGATCGATTCGATTGATTTTGTGAGAAATTGGAAAAGGGGTGAAATTAGGGTTTGGTAAAAATGTTGGGATTTGGGGAAATTATTAAATTCTCAGGTGTTATACACCATTTGGATCTGAATTGATCGAGTTATAATCGTTCGAACAACTCGATTCGTGTTATTTGAGTAAATCATCCGTTTGAGTTGATTTTGGAGTTAGGGTTTTGTATCAATTTTGTACCAATTTCATACAAATTGAATTCATGATTTAAATGGTGTCGATCCTTGATAACTAGGTGTAAATATACCATGTCGAATCAATGATACATAGCAAAGGTTAACCGTATCGAAACCGATCGAAACGAGCCAAGTAAACCTGAAAAATACCAAGTTTCTGTGTATAGGTTGCGGACCGAAAGAGATCCATTGCGGACCGAAATGGAATTGGCAGAAAAAACCAAGTCTCTGGAAAGTTTGGTTGCGGGCCGCAATGAAACCATTGCGGGCCGCAATGAACTTGGCAGAAAACACAACTCTCTGGAAAAATAGTCTGCGGGCCGCAATAAGGCCATTCCGGGCCGCAATAACTACCCAGAAATTCTGTAAACATGCATTGAAATTCTGTAAACGGGTATTGAAGTTCTGTAAATGGTTGTTTTGTGTTGTACAAACTTAATTGGTTGAACCATTGATTGAACCATGACCTAAACCTATACCACTAGGACCCGTATACGAACACTAGATCGTGTTTAACCTAATTTAACTCGGTTTAATCTACGGGATACCAATCGAATGTTTTAATCGAATTCAAACGGTTAATTAGGTGGTAGACCTACGAGGCATCGGATCTCGGGATCGTTCGAGACGCCTGAGCCTTAGACGAGCGTACTATATACTCAGGTGCGGGGTTTCTGGACTTGTTTGATAGTTTATATTCAGAATTAAACTGTGTTCCTATTGACATGTTGATTATTGGTTGAATTGCATTATCGAATTGTGTTGCATATGCATTGCATTGCCCTAATTAATTGGAACTCGGATTGTTTATCTGATTGATCTGCATACTGGTATGGTATTCTTTGTGTATTGATCTGAATGATCTAATTTGGAATTAAAAGTCACCGTGATTTATATCACCATCGGTTGGTGGATATGCATTACCGTCCCCCACCGTGGCGACGACACCCAGGGGGTGTGTTCGGATTTGTCAAAGTCTGTGCACGGACTTTGACGACCCAGTATTCTAAAGCTTTAGTTTGTCTGGCCCTCAGCAGTTCCCAGTACCGGTTGGGACGAGGGGTAAGTGACTCTGTATTATGAATTGTACTATATGTGACTTGTGTATCGGATGGCATTACCCAGGGGGTGAATGCGTTTGAATGGTCGATTGGTTTTAAATGTATCGGAGGCATTACCCAGGGGGTGAATGCGGTTGGACTGTCATTTGGTTTTATATGAATTTTTCCGGATATGAAATGGAACCAGACTTGTAATTAAACGGTTAAGCCTGTACTACCAGATATTCTGAGTTCGAGTTAAACCAGATATTGTGTGATTGAATTTCGGATTGGCAATTCCTGAGTTGGATTTCATTTGGCTTATTGATGTCGGTTTTTGCGTTCATGTTTATATATATTATTATGAACTAATCTGAGCTTTATTTGTGTTTATTTTTGAATATAACCTGTGATTGCAAGTCCAGGAGCGAAACGTGGCAAATTTATCGCACTGAGAATTTATTTCTCACCCCCTCTTTGGGTTATCTTTTCAGGTTCCGGGTCAGCAGATCCGAGAGAGACACGAGGTCGGTAGGCCTGGTTATTCCGCTGCTTAGATTGTCTGGTATGGTGACATTAGAGATTATGTATATAGTTATGTTTTGGTTATGTACATATATAGTCTCTATGTCATTTTTGTGGTACGTATCCATCGAGATACGGGGTTGTATGATATTACCTGACTAGCCGGGATTTATGTTATCTGTTTGTTGGATGTTTGTTTATGTTTTCATTTACTATTTTATCGTAATTGCCTAGTAGGCATACGGGAAACCGTATGTCTACGGCAGGAGAGCACCTGTCGCGCCTCGTTGGGCCGCGGGGTGTGACAAAAAGGGCCTAATTGTAAGGATTTTTAAGTAATGCAATATCTAAAGAATTGGAGGACTTATATGCAAAATTCCAAATGTTAAATAAGACACCTTTCTTCTTATCTTTATTTTTCTCCCATTAATACATCAAAATTTCGTGAGGGGCTAGGTCTTGGCCGAACCAAAGAGAGAAAGAGAGAGAGAGTGAAATCGAACGTGAAATCTGATCGGAATTGTCGGAAATCGGAGATTCGAGCTAATTAGACGATCGTGCTCAATTCTAAAGCTTCAATTTGGTATATATCTTCCTTCCTTGTAATCTTTTGAAAACCCTAATTTGTTTGATTTGTGGTATTTCTTTGAGAATTCGAATTTAAGTTCGATTGATTCGATATAACTCGATATTCGGTTTGATTTGTATTGAATCGAATGGTTTTGGTTGTGAAATGGGAAATGGAATTAGGGTTTTGGTAAAACGATGGAATTTGGGGAAATTACTAAATTTTCGGGTGTTATACACCATTTGGATCTGAATTGATCGAGTTATAATCGTTTGAACATCTCGATTCGTATTGTTCGATTGAATTATTCGTTTGAGCTGAATTTTGGAATTAGGGTTTTGTATAAGTTTTATACCAATTGAATATATGGTTTAAATTGTGTCGATTCTCGACAACCTAGTCGTGAATATACCTTCTGAACCGATGATACGAAGCAATGGTTAACCATGTCGAAACCTGATCGAAACGAGCTAAACCAAACCTGAAAACATAAGTTTCTGTGTGAGCTATTGCGGGCCGCAAGAAATTTATTACGGGCCGCAATACATGAGTTAGCTTAAATGCCGAAAACATAACTCTCTGGAAAATTTATTACGGGCCGCAATAATGTCATTACGGGCCGCAATAAAGTTGGCAGAAAAACCAAGTCTCTGGAAGGTTTGTCTGCGGGCCGCAACAAGGCCATTCCGGGCCGCAATGACACCCAGAAATTGCTGAAAATGTGTATTTTGTGTGGTATAAGTTTAATTGGTTGAACCATTACTTAATCCTATACTATTAGGACCCGAATACGAACATTAGATCGTGTTTAACCTAATTTAACTCGGTTTAACCTACGGGATACCAATCGAATGTTTTAATCGAATCTAAACGGTTAAATAGGTGGTAAACCTACGAGGCATCGGATCTCGGGATCGTTCGAGACGCCTGAGCCTTAGACGAGTACGCGATATACTCAGGTGCGGGGTTTCTGGACTTGTTTGATAGTTTATATTCAGAATTAAACTGTGTTTCTATTGACATGTTGATTATTGGTTGAATTGCATTATCGGATTGTGTTGCATATGCATTGCATTGCCCTAATTAATTGGAACCCGAATTGCATATCTGATTGATCTGCATACTGGTATGGTATTCTTTGTGTATTGATCTGAATGATCTAATTTGGAATTAAAAGTCACCGTGATTTATATCACCATCGGTTGGTGGATATGGTATTACCGTCCCCCATCGTGGCGACGACACCCAGGGGGTGAGTTCGGATTTGTCAAAGTCTTTGCAAGGACTTTGACGACCCAGTATTCTAAAGCTTTAGATCGTCTGGCCCTCAACAGTTCCCAGTACCGGTTGGGACGAGGGGTAAGTGACTCTGTATTATGAATTTGACTTTTGGTGACTTGTGTATCGGTGGCATTACCCAGGGGGTGAATGCGTTTGAATGGTCGATTGGATTTAAATGTATCGGAGGCATTACCCAGGGGGTGAATGCATTTGAATGATCAGTTGGTTTTAAATGAAATTCCCGGATATGAAATGGAACCAGACTTGTAATTAAACGGTTAAGCCTGTACTACCAGATATTCTGAGTTCGAGTTAAACCAAATATTGTGTGATTGAATTTCGGATTGGCAATTCCTGAGTTGGATTTCATTTGGCTTATTGATGTCGGTTTTTGCGTTCATGTTTATATATATCATTATAAACTAATCTGAGCTTTATTTGTGCTTTATTTTTGAATATAATCTGTGATTGCAAGTCCAGGAGCGAAACGTGGCAAATTTATCGCACTGAGAATTTATTTCTCACCCCCTCTTTGGGTTAACTTTTCAGGTTCCGGTTCAGCAGATCCGAGAGAGACACGAGGTCGGTAGGCCTGGTTATTCCGCTGCTTAGACTGTCTGGTATGGGGACATTAGAGATTATGTATATAGTTATGTTTTGGTGATGTACATATATAGTCTCTATGTCATTTTGTGATACGTATCCATCGAGATACGGGGTTGTATGATATTACCTGACCAGCTGGGAGTTATGTTATTTGTTTGTTTGGTTGTTGTTTATGTTTTCAATTCTTATTATATCGTAATTGCCTTGTAGGCATACGGGAAACCGTATGTCTACGGCAGGAGAGCACCTGTCGCGCCTCGTTGGGCCGCGGGGTGTGACATGCAAAATGTCCATGATTTGGTAAATTGAAACTGTCAGAGGGGCCTTGATGCAAAACTACATATATAGTTTCGGATGGAAATTAAAGAATGGAATTTGATTTGGAATGTGGGCCTTTGGGCTTTGACACTACTAGAATTCTGGTTTTTTGCAAGGGTAAAATTTGGCTTGTTGCATGGGCTTACCCTTGCAACAACTCCAAAAAATGTCAGTTGCATGGGCTACCCTTGCAACAAGTACCCTTGCAACAACCCCCGTTGCAACTACTCAATTTCCGACTTGTTGCATGGGTTACCCTTGCAACAAGTACTGGAATACTTATTGCAAGGGTAAGCCCTTGCAATAAGTACCCATGCAACAAAGCTATTGCAGGAAGTAGTTGCAAGGATATAGCATTGAGTAGTTGCAAGGATAAAGTGCGTGGGTCCCATGGACTATTTGCAACGATAGAGGATCGATTTGTTGCAAGGGTAAAGTGTGTGGGTCCCATGGATTAGTTGCAACGATAGAGGATCGATTTGTTGCAAGGGTAAAGTGTGTGGGTCCCATGGATTAGTTGCAACGATAGAGGAGTGAGTAGTTGCAAGGGTAAATAACGTGGGTCCCACATGGTTAGTTGCATGGATAATTAACCTATTAGTTGCATGGGTAAAGAAGGTGGGCCCCACCAGGTTATTTGTAAGGATATTGTCTGCGCCCCATATTTGTATAGATTTTCCGATGCAAAAAATTGTCGTTCATGAAAAAAAAATTCAGGCCCAATTTTATAATTCACCCCGTACCAATTTGGTACCTGTACCGATTTGGTACCTGTACCGATTTGGTACCTGTACCGATTTGGTACCTGTACCGATTTGGTACCAACCCATAACCAAGAAACCTTTTACATTACACATTGAAACATAATAAGAACAATAACACAACAAAGCATGGAGAGTAACACTTTAATTATCATTAATCATTATAGTAAATTCAAGCTTTCCTTGAAACATCAGAACAAAATGGATTGCAACCACTTGTTTCTATAACCAAAATATACACACAACCCATCACCCAAAAAAATACAAAGAGAGGCTACTTTTTTAGCTATACAAAATACCATTTTTCTGTGATAATGATTTACAGCACCCCACACTAGAAGGGCTGGTTGTTCTACCTTTCTTCCCCGAACCAGTCGGCGTCAGCACCTAGACATGTTGCTGCCTGATTTTCAGATTGCACATTGAGAAGTGCTTGGAAATTTCTTCCCCCATTTGATTCTGTAAAATCAGCACCTAGACCCTACATATACAACGTATAGCATAGAATGAAATGTAATATTGATAATAAATTGTAGAAACACTAGAAAAGCATTAAAATAAGTATAATAGGTATATCTTCATAACCTACTACACATATAAAATCAGTTTATCTTCATAACATAGGACTAAATGGTAAACTAAGTATATTTCTATTCTCATTTTATGTCCATAACATAGGACTAATTGATAAATTACCAGTTACCTTCAAGCATATAGCTAGAACCTATTTTTAAGTATGATACCTAAAAAGCCACAAACAATGCAATTTCCTACAACCTATGTTCTTAAAAAAAGAAAAAGGTTCCAACTATTGATATGATACCTGAGGGATGACCATCGACATTCCCGAAGCTCCTCCATGAGGTTGAGGTAGTGTTGTGGGACCTTGACCCTAAGCATTAACCATAGAATAATTGTTTTAGATTATGGACCTTTCAACATCTGGTCAGTGAGTACTATTAACATCATATAGTTTATAGTTGACAATTTCACCTCCAAATTAGTGATATTCCCCATTAGACCAACATTTTGAGGTCCCTGACTGTAACCTTGAGCCTAAGTTAAACAAGAATCCATTCAAATGAGAATTTAGCAATCAGAAATACACATTAAATTCAAGTGAGAATAAATATTAAAATTCAGAAATTTAGAGTAAATTTTATATTTCTGTAAAATACTTTAACACTTGAACCAAGGTGCAGGTAGCTTATTTTGTCATGCCGGTCATCTTTGTACCGCTCACTGCCCTTAACCATGATGTTATTGTAATAGTAAAAATTCCTAGGTTTTGGTTGAACAACTACAGTTATTTGGTTTTTCCTAGGAGGCTGTTTAGGGATATGGTGTTATGGTACTATGCACAGCCAGTGGAGATTGTTTTGGTTGAACAACAGCATGATTTCAGTCCCTGAGGAGGAGATGGGCAAATTTTACAGTGGAGATTGTTACATTGTACTTTATAAATACCAATCAATTTTCAAGTAGGAAGAGTACTTGTTAGCATGCATGTTGGATTGGGAAAAATAGAGCTCAAGTTAAACCCACAACTCGTATCATTTAATTTATCAATTGTATCAATTATAAAATGATATCTTCTTCCGTACTTAAGCAACAGCCAGAAGAAGCTACACTACTAAATCGGGGCTTATAGCATGGTTTAAATTCTCGAATCCTAAAATGACACTGAAAATAATAATTAGACCGTACCTGCAAGTCAAGCCTTTGCATCCCCACCATAGCGTACAACTGCCTGAACATGATGTTATTTTGTTCTTGCATCCTAGTCCTCTCTTCCCGCTCCTCATTAATACGGTTAAGTCATTCTTGTACTAGGATTGCGTTCATTTCTTCCTGAGTGTACCTTTTCTGCAGCCATCGTGTGTCACCCCAGATTGTGCATTGGTTGTCTTGGCTCGTGTGGATGTTTTCCCCAAATTAGAGTCAAGCACGCTCCCAAAGCCTCGCAACCTGCCATGTCTTGTTCCCCCAATAGCAGCAATGTACAAATTGCTGTCGTCCTCGGCAACATGTACCTCATCGGCCTTCCATTGGGTAACTTCTTCCTATGAGTTGCAACAGGTGAGTAAAATATATAATAGATAAATGTAGTTAATAAATTAAATATTAATGTAATTTTGTTGATATGTAGATTTGATTAGTGACTGGATCTGCCTCCATGGCTTGGCCTGGACTGTTAATTCAAAAATGTTGAGATGTAATTTCAATTTGATGCTATTCCTAATTATGCCACGGTTGGGACTGTTAATTCAGGAACTGTACAATAAATGTACTGCTAATACAAACTGCACAATAACGAGGTTCTGTGATTATACAAAATTAACACTTACATAAACTTTTCTAGATCTTGCATCGGTGAATTGCAGCGAGTTGATATCGAAAGTTAAAGGCTCCATGGTAGTTCCAGACACGCCCTCTGTCGGTTCACCATTTTCAGTAGCTTCAGACACGCCCTCTGCTGGTTCACTATTGTTAGTAGCTTCAGACATGGCCTTATTGGCTGACGCATATTGAGACAGCACAGGTGATTCTCCATTTTCGTCTCTACAATGCATATGTAGGTAAATCTCCTCCAATGTTGGAGTTCCTTTTTTTATCATTGCCTTCACATGAGAAGATCCAAAACAATAATTATTGAAGGTCAGATTTTCTAGTAAATTTGAAATATTTTCTAGTTATTAAGCTGACCAGTTTATCAACATGCTGAAGGGTGCTCGCTGAACCACCGTGATGGGGAACTGTAAATTTCATCGCTAGACGGTTTTTTTTGTTTTTTTCGCTCAACCCTTTCCAATCCTTAGTGTTGAAGATGTCACATAGACCGTGCCAATTTGGGGGATCAAGACACCAATGTGGCACATTGGCCTTCCATAGATCTATGTCCCACTCATATTTATCGATGCAATGGCGCCTTGCTTTGCCAAGCTCCTCAGCGTACCTTTTGGAAGCTATGGCATCAAAGACTTTTCGACATTCGTCGACATCTTCCCCATGTTTGTATCTATATCTTTCCTTTAAAATAAGAAAAGGGTTGAAGCCTTAGCATATTAGTTAGTATTTAACAGCAAGCCTATCATCCAATACGGAAGCCTATCATCCTATACTAAATCCTATACTAAACCCTAAACCCTAAAGCGGTGAAGTTCTCCATTGATTTATCCCTCATTCAAACATTTGTTGCGAAAATATGATGAATCTATGGCCACTAATTCAGCTAATCCCAAACACTGGAATGCTATGTGGAATTGGGTAGTATAAAAAAATATGATTAAATAAAGGGTACCAGAAATGCCCTCTCGGCGTTGTTCTTTGCGTTAATTGGAAAGGCGTTATAACTTCTTAATGGTTTCGGCATGTAATTGAGGGCAAGCCTAGTTATCACCCCAGCGATCTTCCTTGGATCTTTTTCGCATGAGAACTCATGTGGACCCACCCGCCATATCTCCGGTCGATCTTGAATAACATCTGTCGAGTCTGCTATAACTGCGGGCCCTCGTCCCTTTCTCTTTGCTGGTGTAATATCACATTCAGCTGCACTGTCCAAACTCTGGACATTCTGAATCTGCTGATCCGTCGTGCGCTTCCTCTTGTTGTTCTTAGTTGCTCTTGATCTTGGCAGACCAGATTTTTTTGGAGGCATATTGGTTGTCGTCTGGTATATTCCCAAAAAATAAAAGTAAGTGTGTTATAGGCAGCAAAGAAGTGTGGTGTATACGCAGATTTACTTGGTATAATTAGAGTATTTTTATTTGCTAACCATTGTGGTTATTATCCATGGACTAATAACATTTTCTAACGAGGCAGCAACACAATTAAATTATGATTTGCATAGTACCAAATATTTGCACCCACTAAAAAGAGTATTTTTTTTCATACAAATTGCAACATTTTTTTGTTACTGCAGTGACAGTGACATAATTGCATGAAACAGAAATGATATTAGTAAGATTGGAATGTCATTTATGCGACAAAGGAAAAAGGTATACACCAAACAATCACATATAGATTATAAGATGGAATGTCAATTCAAAAGCCAAGTGCAAAATTTGGTTCGATTGTGTAGTCAATTCAAAGGCCAAGTGCAAAATATGCAGAGATAAGCACGTAACACTTAATAAATTTGAAAAAAATGTTTGAATTTACCTGAAGAGGAGGAGGGTAATATGAAAATTTTTCTAGGTTCAATCTACCTCCGACTCGGTAGATGTCACTGTGCAAGAAAAGTTATGACCCTGATGTCGTGACTGTGCAAGAAAGGTGAAATTAAGAAGTCAGTGAATTTTGCAGATGTCATGATTTCAAAACGGTATGACCCTGATGTCGTGACTTACAACACTCTTATAAAGGGGCTGTGCAAGAATGGTGCAGAAGGCATGAGCCTGATGTGCAAGACCTACAACACTCTTTTAGAATAGAACTCTTTTAGCATATATTATACCTGACCCTTAAAAATAGAACTCCATTTTATCCTCTTATTTTATCCTTTTCTTCAAAAGATGCCCAAACTACCCTTCCCTCAATGGTTCTCTAAATCATGAAGAATAGTTCCGGTACTTTCCTTTTAACAATACTGAGAAAGTAAGGAAAAAAATAATATTCTTCAAACTTCAAACACTCAAACATTTCTTTGATTTTCAAAGCCAAAATCAGAAATGAAAATTAAGCTACTGTTAAGAGAGAAGAAATGGAAATTTCAGTATGTTTGTGTTTTTTATATTCTAAACCAGCCTAAGTATGATTCTTTTTCATGAATAAGTTTTTTAGGTATACTACATGGCACCCAACAAGGTTGAACCAAACTGGTATAGTTTAGAGAAAAAAACAACCAACTAGATAAAAGCTCATAATTTCTGAATTTTCTTGAATTAGGCCCCAAAACTAAGATAACATGTAGAGCATGATTAAACCTTAGCATTTAGGTTTTTTTTATAAACACATATAATCACTCAATTTATACACTTGAGAATGTTTTTATTGCAAATATTATGTTCAGAACTCCAAAATTAAAAAATTGGGAAGAACATCTGATTTCTTAATAAAACCAGTAAAAGAGTCATTACTATACCCGTGTATGTTCCCTTCCTGCCAAAAACATTAAACGAATATATAGGCGAAATCGATTAGATCTCCAAAAGAGGTGATGACAATTGTACGATCAGACCTTTGATACCAGAATAAATTAAGAGAGGAAGAGAAACAATTGATACCTCTGTAACATCTATAAGATGCTGGCGTTTCCGATACCTGGAGAAACAATTGAAGCATCACAAACAAAATGTCATCTAGCTGCCCCTGAGCACTTTGCTACCCATCTTGCCCCTTTTTTTCTAGCATTTTTACTTCTTCCCAACTGTCGAGCAAGCTAGATAGATGTAGATTAAAAGATGTAAAAAAAGAGCAATTGTCCATATCGTCTGTTTCTATTAATTAAGTTCTTCAAATTGAAGGTGGTGGTTAACTGTTGGTATTAGATAGAGCGGTACAGAAGGAATCATTGTGGCTTACATACTGCTAATGGGTGGATAGCTAGCCATAGTTGTGTTCTGCTGGTTTTTGTTTTCATTAACCTGAAGTAATTTTTTGTGAGATGTTTTGATGTATACATTGACAGTCTCTGTCAATATTTTCAAAACAAAATAGGTGGTAGGTAACTAATTGTTTTTAGTGAACAGAGAAGCGTTGTGGCCTATTTTGTTAAAAGAAAAAAGAAAAAAATAGCTTTCTTAAGATTTGGGGAAAGCATTGGAAACATATTGTAGACTTCAACCTCTTTGTTTTGTATGTAGTACTATTATTATTGTTGTCTTATATCCTCTACTACAAATTATTACGCCTTAGTTTACCTTTGAACAATGCAGCAAAACACGAAGTTCCTAGAACCGGACGATCTATCTAATACTTCACTTTACTGCTGTATAAGGTATAGTTGTACTAAAGTACCAAAACAATACTACACTATTTTTCATAACATGTAAAAATTGAAAGAAAGCAAATAAAATAGAACCACAAAGCTTTAGGCAGTCATTACTGTTTCAAGTCAGTCACCAGGGCCAACTAAAAATCAGAAGCAGATCTCGAATCCAAGCTAAAGGGCCTGGAGCTGGTAAGGCTCAATTCCCCGT
This sequence comes from Carex littledalei, assembly GCA_011114355.1. NCBI lineage: Eukaryota > Viridiplantae > Streptophyta > Magnoliopsida > Poales > Cyperaceae > Carex > Carex littledalei. Next base: position 14,916,092 of record CM022083.1, on the reverse strand, counting down.
GGCTGAATCCTCCTGTGGCTGAATCCACCTCCGGTGAATTTAGGGTTGTTTGTCAGAATGCTGAGATGAAAGAGGTAAAGAGATGAAAGAGGTAAAGAGGGAAAGACGAAAAGAGGTGAGAAGGGAAAGACGATTTTTAGGGAGGCGGCTAAGTAGTGGATCTGAGATGGATTTCGTGAAGTTATGTGACGAATGCTGATCCTCTCCATGACATGATATCCCCAAATGAGTATATCTGAATCTCAAAGCCCTCTTATTAAGTATACCCCGAATCTCAAAGCCCTTTTATGAAGTATACCCTGCTGAGCCCGAATCTCTAATCTTTGGTGATTTAATCTCACACCGTGAATTTAGGGTAAGAATGCACAATACCTGAGAGAAACATACCCTTTGGAAATCAAGGAGGGAAAATTGGATCGCCAATTTTTTGTTATTGACAGAGGGGTTTCTCCTTTCTTCAGTTTGTCGGAAATGGTTGGTATTGTAAATCTTAAATGTGATTCGCTGTTTTAAATCAAAACTGCTCTGTTCATAGAACCCCCCCCAAATTTGAGAGGGAAGTAAAAAGAAACCCGGGAGCTTGATTTTAGAACATATAATATTTAGTGGCACACGTGTCTGATGCCTACTGGCCAGTAATTTATGGGCCCCTGTTATCAGTGAAGTGTGTTCCATAATATTAAGAAGTGGAATTTTGTAAATTATGTACTAATTACATGTGAATTATGTAAGAGTATAAATTTGTACATAAGATATAAATTTTGTAAATTATGTAGTAATTATATTTTGTTATTTTAATTATAGATGTACATGTCATGACTATTTGATGAATAAAATTCAATTTATTATGTACTATTGTTTATTTGCATGATATGTTGTTATTTTCTAATTAATGCATAAAATTGGCCCTTTTTTGTTTTAAAAAAAATATATAAGTAAAATTTCCACGATAGTGAATGTCGTGCATCGATCGGTCCATCGATCGGGACCTTCAGTAATTACTATATAATTATAAATATTTAAATTTATAGAATTTAAGCTAGTAATCTATAATTGTGTTAACAATTCATATATGCTACATACTTGTCATGCAAGAACAACAACAAATGTTGAGGCTAATGAAGAATGGGAAAAAATTCTCGTGCATCGGTCGATCGGGACCGTTACAATTATAGATTACTAGCTTAAATTTGACGTGTGAAAATTTGGTCGAAATCTACGTTCATTTTGACATCCATCAGGCCTACGGACAATCATGCCATCGAATGGCTATAAACACATCACGTCGGATCGAAGCTTATACATAACCAAATTCAAAATCATTTCTATTGTGTATGTAAAGGGTTATCCCTTGATCATTTTAAAGTTACATTTGAATCATTTGAAGAAAAATCAACCGTCGATTTGACACGTGAAAATGAACGGTCCACATTTAATAACACTCTTATAAAGGCCAAATGAATTTGAAATTGTAAAAATTTTATATTTCTATGGAAGAATCTTCACATAATATGGTAAATTTTAGTTTTTTATTTTATTGGAATTTTGGGCATATAATTTAGTGTGCAATTGTTATCTTATTGGCTACTGGGTTAATCAGAGCCGCATGATGTGTGAGGAACTCTTCAGATTTAAAAGGAGGCCTCCATTTTTTGTAGATGAATTAATAGGGGTCCTGATGCTCAGGTAACACCATCTATCAGGTAGAAATCTGCACCATCGGAAAGCAACCTAACCATCAACATTCGTGCTACATTGATCAGGCGGCTATAATCGGTACGGCTAATTTGATATTAACTCAGACTACAAAGGAGGGGAGTAAAGGGTGAAATGAATTGGTCTTCGCAGAGAATTCAGATTCACTGCAGTAACTCAATTGTTGAGTTTTGATCCAAACCGTACACGCAGAGAATTCAGATCCAGAATTCAGATGAACCGAATAGACAGCGTACACGACTAAACTCAAAAAATTAGTTACTTTAGGGGATCCGGACTCCTTCGCAGATAGGTGAATTGGGTTACTTGGTGTTTTTTGAAAATCAAATCCAAAAAACCCTTCGTCGCCATCTAAGAAAAACCCTTCTCCTCCCAAACCCTTCGCCCTCTCAGAAAACCCTTCTCCTCCCAAATATCTCTCTTTCCCTCTTTTCCGATTGCCTTGTTATTTGCGATTTTCAAAACCCTAGGCTAAAGGATTTGTGTCAAGGCTAAACTCGGGTCTTGGCTGCCTTTTTCTTGGTGCTGGCTGGCGTTGCTTTGGCGAGGCGACGCAAGGTGAGGCGACGCAAGGTGAGGCGACGCAAGGCGAGGCGACAGACCCACTAGCTTTTGGTGCGGCAAGGCTAAACCCTAGGCTAAACTCGGGTCTTGGCGAGGCGACGCAAGGTGCCTTGGAACCGGCCAAAGTAAGAGGCACAAGCGAATCTGGTAACTTTTGCTCTTCTTATCTGGTTAAAATTTCTGGGAAAAATTGCTTGTAGAAATTGCTTGTAGAAATTGCTTGTAGAAATTGCTTGTAAGAAATTGCTTGTTGAAATTGCTTGTAGAAAGTGATATATGCATGATAACACTTTTTAATTAAAAGTTACTTTTTTACAGACCAAAATGCCGAGTGTTATACTGTTATTGCACTTAGCCACTTACTGTTCTCTCTAATTGCTTGTGCCGAGTGCGAGTAGAAATTGTAAGAAATTGCTTGTAGAAATTGTAAGAAATTGTAGAAGTTGACATTGTAGAAAATTTTAGGCTACTGATTGGTACTTGTAAGCAGAGAAACAAGATCAAAGGCATTATTTTGTTTTAAAACTTTGAGATTTTGAAAATAACATGTTGACAGAACCAGGTAGCAAGGTTATTTTGCATAAAGGCCCCTGATTCTGAAAATAACATGTTGATCAGCCATGATTGATGTATATTTGCATTTTAGTCCATCTCTCATTCAAATCAATTTTTGCCTCTTCTTAAAGAACCAGCCTTTAATCTAGTACAAAAGCAATATATGTCATTCGTATGAGAGCTTTCTGCTGATCAATCTAGTACAAAATGCAAATAGAGATGAAGGACTAAAATGCAAATAGCTTTCTGGATCAATCTAAAATGTAAATAGTATCCCATAAATATAATAAGCTCCAAACCATATACTTTTTTTTGCAGAGTTTAAGCTCCAAACCATATACTTTTTTAATTAAGTATAATGTCATAAATATAATAAGTGAGAACTCATAAAGCTGTAATCCTTGGAGCACTAGAAACAACATAAGTGCAAATTAAACCATCCCAAACATAAGTTTTTGGTGCGCATGTATCACCAACCCAGTTCCTTTTGATCTGATACTTCACTTTGATTGCATTTATGGTATTTACTGTGTGTACAGTAACAAAACTATAATCAGCATTGTCAATTTATAGTTTAGAAAAATTCATGTAATAAATGATACTAGTTATTATCATTGTTTATTAAATGATGGAGAAGGTTTATTTGAAGTTCGAGTTTAGGGTTTAGGATTTAGAGTTGATTAAAATGATTAAAATGGTTAAGTAGAAGTTCGAGTTATTATCACTGTCTTACTTGACTGCTGATCAATCTTTCATGAACCCTTCTAATTGTTTAGCATATTTGTATATATACTTTAATTAATCGTTCAAATTTGTATACAGATTACATGGCTGAACCCGGTTCACCCGTCTCGCAGCCCGAGGCCACTGTTATCCGATCAAGTGGGAGAACAAAGAGTTGTGCAGCCAAACGCGTGTTGCACCCGTCCACATATTATATCCGATCAAATCCAAACGTGACATGGGCACCGCTGCCGTCAGATGCCTCCGACCCCAATCCGGCATTGCCTAAATCCCCCGAGACCCCAGCAAATGTGCCACTGTCTGAACCCGATGCCCCCCACCCGAGACCCCCGAGACCCCCGAGACCCCCGAGACCCCCGAGACACCCGATGCCCCCCACCCGACGTTCGTCAAGGCTAAACAAGGCTGTTCCAAGTGAAGCCACAGAAGCAGCCACAGACGCAGCCGTAGACGCAGCCGTAGATGCAGCCACAGCCGTAGACGCAGACGCAGCCACAGACGCAACCGTAGACTCAGCCGCAGCCACAGCCGCAGCCACAGCCACAGCCACAGCCACAGCCACAGCCGCAAAATCAGTGGACAGTTCAGACGATCTTGCGATGACCGCAGACTCAGTGCCACTGTCTGAACCATCACCCCATGCTGCCCCCCCACCATCTCCACTGCCTAATCCAGCTGAACCACAGAAACCTAAAAATTCTGGCAAACGCAAGAGCCCGGGCATGATGCCCCCCACCCGACATTCGTCAAGGCTAAACAAGGCTGTTCCAAGTGCAGCCACAGTCGCAGCCACAGACGCAGCCGTAGACGAAGCCACAGACGCAGCCACAGCCGTAGCCGTAGACGCAACCGTAGATGCAGCCACAGACGCAGACCAGACCGCAGAGGCTGAGACATCTGCAGCCGCTGGCGCTGGCGCTGGTGCTGAGGCCGCTGGCGCTGAGGCATCTGCAGCCGTAGACCAGTCTGCTGGCGCTGAGCCGGCTGGCGCTGATGCATTTCCAGCATCAGTTACACACTCAGCCGCTGGCGCTGAGGCATCTGCAGCCGTAGACCAGACTGCAGAGGCTGATTTCTCAGAGGGCTATTCGGACAGTTCAGACGGTGATGATGTAACCGCAGCCTCAACTACGACCAACGCGTCAGGTTGCTCGACTGAATCTGTACCGGTATTGGACGATGATGGCAGTAGGAGGTACCATAAGCGTGTAAGCTTACGTGAATGTCCTGAAGCCCGTGTAGTCAGTGGTGAAGACCTGGATTGGTCGTCTGATAAATTGGAGACTCGCAAGAGAAAGAGATTAAGTAGGAAGAAGAAGTCTGATGTGAGGTGTGGACGGGGCCCAGGCAGACCGCGTGACCCGGTTCACCCAGATAGCAGGCCAAAGCTGAAAATTGTTGGTGATCGGGAGTTCACATCAGAACCACTGTGCTCCAAAATAACCACAACAATAAGGGTTGCCACATGTGAATGCTTGCCGGGACCCATCAGGTCGTTCAACATCTTTCCAACAAGGGTGAGGTTACAAATCCTTCGCAAATTCTTGCAGCGGTACTCCTGGGCTGATGGCGAAGATGTCGGGCTTTGTCTCGATGTCTTTGAGAGAATAGCTGCTGATGCTTACAGCCGTGTACTGGTCTAGACCAGGAAAAAATACACTGAGAAAATCAGCCATGACAAGGAGGAGTGGAAGGAATTTTGTCCACAGTGGTGTAAGAATTTGGACCACTGGAAGGGTCTGTGCGACATATTTAAGAATCCCAATTGGGAGAAAAGTTCAACAATCAACCGAAATAACAAATTAGTTCACGGAAAGACAGTCGCTAGTCATGTGGGTGGATCCAGGAGCTCGTACAGGCACAAGTTGAAATTGGTATTTCTTTTTTTTAATTAATACGTTACATGACAATTCTTTCCATCATAAATTGCATTGACTAACATCTTATGATGCCTTAATTAAATTTCAGATTGCTGAGAAGGGGACTTCCCTTGATTTGAAGGATGTATTTGACCGAACTCACTTGAGGAAGGAGTCGAACGAGTACGTCAATGAAAGGGCAAAAGACGCAGCGGTATGCAATATTTCATTTCCTTTGTACAATATTTCATTTCAATTCAGGGGCCTTAATTAATTCTGCTCTGTCATTGCACTTCAATGATAATTGTAAAAATTATTCACATTTAAGTAGTGTATAGACAAGAGAGGATAAATAAAAAAAAAAACAATGAGCGTTTGTACTAAAATTCTATTGCATAATTAAATTCTATTGCTACAACTAGAGTGTGAATAATTTTGCTAGAGTTAGAGAGTTATATTGGAAAAAGACTATAATTGCTAGAGTTAGAGTTAGAGTGTGAATAATTTGGGGATATTATTAACTATAATTTTGCTAGAGTTAGAGTTAGAGTTATATTGCTATATTGGAAAAAGACTTCTCTGAGTTAGAGTTATAGTTCAATATATTGCTAGAATTAATCACTCAATATATTGCTAGAGTTCTCCCTCTGAGCTAGAGTTATTTGAAAAAAACTTGTGAATGTCCTTTGAAAAAATATATTGCTGAAAGAGACACATTTGTTAGTATTGCTGAAAAAATATATTGCTGAAAGAGACACATTTTCATATATTGAAAAAATATATTGCTAGAGTTCTCCCTCTGATGACATTTTCATTTTTTTCTACTGTGTCGATCCAATGTAGAACAACTTTAAGGCACTGAAAGAGACACATGGTAACGGGTTGGACGATGAAGTGATCTGGGACATAGCTGTCAAGGGAGAGGACAAGAGAGGCCGGTTGTACGGCTTTGGCAACGCTTCAAGAAAGTCAAGAAAAAATCGGGAGGTGGAGGCAATGGAGGCTACTGTATCACCCACCAAAAGCACCGCCACCTCGGCTAACAAAAAACAAAAAACATTCACGGCTGAGGAGGTTCAAGCGTTACTAAAGGATACACTAGCCAAGGCACAAGAAGGGTTTGCCGAGAAGATAGCTGATCAAGAGAAGCGACACATTGCAGAACTGGAAGCGAATAAAGCAGAAACTAGATACAGGAGGATGGCTTTAGACGAGCTCCATAAACGTGCAGGATATCAATCTCCTGCATTCACTGTAAGTCCAATGACCCGCAAAATGTAGTTTACTCCATTGCATATTATACCTCCGCATATTTACTTTTGCTAAATCTTGTTAGGAGGGGACATCAAATGTCGAGGCACCTGGTGGTAGTAGGGGAAACCAAGAAGGGGGAGAGGAGGGAAACCAAGAAGCGGGAGAGGAACCTTGATCCGGGACCTCTGTTATTGCAAAAGCCGCTGCCGTGGTCTAACAGTTCTAATTTGAAATTGTAAAAATGCGCTAACAATATTAAGTAGGATGTGGATTTTATGTTCCCCAAATTTATATATTTTCTGTCCAATTAAGTAGGATGTGTTAATTCTGAACATTTAAGTAGCAGGTGTTAATTCTGAACAATTAAGTAGGATGTGGATTTTATGCATTTTCTTGCAGTGACAGCTGCTAAATACAAATGAATTTGGCTAAAGCCAATTTTCTTGTTCTGAATTTTCTTATTGTGATAAGTGTAACATGCAAATGAATTTGGGGCAAAACATTTTTCTTGTTATGCATTTTCTTATTGTGACAAGTGTTAAATACCCATGAATTTGGCTGACTACATGAATTGGCTAATGTTATGCGTACAATTTGGGTACGCAAGAAGAAATATTTGTAGTCACCAAAGAAATGCCACTATTTATATCGGTCTGCCCATGAAAATATTAATTGCTCTCTGGCTCCAAAACAAAAAAAATCAACACAGCCCCACTTTGAGCATTATTTCATTTTCATCGGCCTCTTCCTCGTTTTTTGGCTTAGAAGCGATAGTCCCTCCCTTCCCTCTCTCTGCCTCGCCCTACCTCTCTCTCTCTCTCTCTCTCTCTCTCTAATCTATCTTGCTATACCTCTCTCTAATCCCTCCTCTCTCTCTCAACAGTCGTTCTGAACCAGTCACCAGCCGGTGCAAGTTCTCTCAATAGGTACATAATTTGTGGGCTCTTTTTTTTTTCTTGGAATGTAAAAATTGAAGATGTGAATTAGTGTACTCTCAATTTCAACCTCCACTTGCTAATTTGGTTTGTACATTAGCAAACAATAACATCTTGTAAGGAATGGTACTGGACCTTAGCTTGTGCACTTTAGGTGTTTGATGTAATGTCTAAGAGAACTTGGTAGCCACCAACGGACCAGCAATCGAGTGGTATAGGTAACTTCATATGGCCACTCACAATCGTGAGTGGATGTACAACAACCGAACACGAGTTGCACCCGAATTTGTTAGTGGTGTTCAAGAATTTGCACGGGTGGCATTATCCAAACCCGATGTTGTCACTATCGACGCTAATGGAAGGAAATGTATCCCTTGTCCTTGTAAAAAATGCGCAAACCTATATCGTCGAGATGTGGAAACCGTGAAGATACACCTTTATAAACACGGTTTTTGCGCCTTATATGGGGTTTGGCACAAGCACGGGGAGTCGATTCCCGAGGAAGCTCTCAATTCCCCATCCCCTCCACCAACTGATCAAATGGGAGATATGTTAAGGGCCGCCGCTGGACCAAGTTTCGATTGGGACGATGACCAACCCACCGGAATAGCAAAAAAATTCTTCGACATGCTAGCCGCATCGGAAACACCTCTCTGGGAAGAGAACTTGAAAGGTCCTTTCAAATGCGAAAACCACACCATATTGTCGGCGGTCACGCAAGCCTTAGCGTTAAAGTCGGAACACCAATTGAGCCAAAAATGCTATGATGGGATGATGAGCCTCATTAATAGCATGCTTCCTCCTAGTTCAAAAATGCCGGATAATTTCTACAAATCAAAGCGATTGATCGAGGGGTTGGGCATGGAACATAAGAAGATAGATGTATGCCCAAACTTTTGTATGCTTTATTACAATAAGAACGAGGACAAGACATGTTGCGATGTATGTCAAGAATCGAGATATAAGCCACCGGGACCAAATAAAGTTGCAAAACCCGTTCCACAAAAGACACTACGTTACCTTCCTATCACCCCAAATTACAAAGGATGTACATGACCAGATCAAATGCGCAACATATGAGATGGCACAAGGAAGGTGTTCGGGCCAAACCCGGGCTTATGGTGCACCCGGCCGATGGTGAGGCTTGGAAGCATTTCATGGAGAAGTATCCGGAATTCGCAAAAGAGGTGAGAAATGTTGTGTTCGGTATAACAACGGATGGATTCATGCCTTTCAACTCTAGTGCAGCTCCGTATTCATGTTGGCCGGTGTTTATCTTTCCATATAACCTACCACCGGGGATGATAATGAAAGAAGATACCATGTTCCTCGCGCTTGTCATCCCCGGACCAAAGCATCCGGGTCGTGACATTGACATTCTTCTTGAACCGTTAATTGACGAGTTGAATAAATTGTGGTTGGGAGAAATGACATGGGATGCATATAGAAAGGAGAATTTCAAGATGCGTGCATCACTTATTTGGACGGTGAGTGATTACCCCGCTTATGAAATGCTATGTGGGTGGGGTACACATGGACGATTGGCGTGCTATTATTGTCAAGAGAAAACAAAGGCATTTCGCCTAGTGTACGGTGGGAAACCAGTTTGGTTCGATTGTCATAGATGCATGCTGCCTCCGAATCACCCCTTTCGTCGAGACAAAAAGAATTTCATAAAAGGAAGAGCCGAGTACGATGGGCCACCTCACATAAAAACGGGTGAGGAGATTCTCGAGGAAGTGAGCCAACTTGATGAGATCATATGGGGCAAAACTAAGGGCTTAGACCAACTTCCGGGTTATAATGATACCCACCATTGGCAAAAGAAGAGTATCTTTTGGAGTTTACCATATTGGAAGGACAATCTTTTGCCTCACAATATAGACATTATGCATTTGGAGAAGAACTTTGCGGATAATTTGATTTACACGCTCTTAAGCATAGGTGGCAAAACCAAGGATAATGAAAAATCAAGGAAAGATTTGGCTCTCCTTTGCGATCGTCCCAGTCAGCACTTAACCCCTCACCCTCGAATCCCGGGAAAGATGATAAAAAATAAGGCTCCCTATGCACTTACTTTAGTGCAAAAGCGGAAAGTTTTGACATGGCTAAAGGACTTAGTAAGGTTTCCCGATGGGTATGCATCGAATTGGTCAAGGTGTGTTAACATCACAACATGTACCCTTACTGGGCTAAAGAGCCATGATATGCATGTGTTCATGGAGCGCCTACTTCCCGTCGCATTTCGTGACTTTGTTCCCGATGAGGTTTGGGATGTTTTATGTGAGATTTCAAGCTTTTTTAGAGAGATATGTGCCAATGAGCTCTTACCATCCCGTATCGACCAATTAGAAAAGGATATTCGTGTTACAATTTGCAAAATGGAAAAAAATTTCCCGCCAAGTTTCTTCGATTCAATGGAGCATCTTGTGGTGCATGTAGCACACGAGGCTAGATTGGGTGGGCCCGTATCGTCCCGATGGATGTTCCCATGTGAAAGGTTTGTTGTTTTTCTACGGTTCTTTTTAATTACATAATGAAACACTACTTAACTAACCGCACTAACTCTTTATATTATAGGCGTAACAAAGAACAAAGGATGAGAGTGACGAACAAGGCACGTGTGGAGGGTTCAATTGTCGAGGCTACAATTGTCAAAGAGATATCAACCTTTTGCTCAAATTATTTTGAAGAAAATCCTCGAAATGGCCAACAACAAGTTACAAAGAGTAAACATTTGCAGGGAGGACTATCGGTATTTTATAATCTTGGCCGTCACCATGGAAAGGAAAATCGATTAGTACTCAATGACAAGGACTATAAAGCAGCACACTACTATGTCCTTCAAAACTGCCCCGAGATCCGTGACAAGTATGAAAGGTACAATCCTAATAAATGTTTGTCTGGATGATCTTAAAAATAATCAAGATCTTATTTTTATCTTGCATCCTAGTCAGAATGTTTACCTTGCATGCTAGTCAAACTATCAAAATCTTATTTGTGTATATGCTGGAATTTGTAGCGAGTTCGATACATGCATGCTCAACAGTGGTACAAGACCGCAGGATTTGGACAAAGTTCGTCAAGAGAGTTACGGAGATTGGTTACGAGAAAAGGTACTCTCTATTGATGATTGTGATAATTACATCCGAAAGGCGGGACTCAAGCCATCTAAAGTCGCAAACTTCTACGAAGTGTACGATATAAACGGGTTTAGATTTCACACCGAAAAATATGGGCAAAACAAGGCAACAAAAAGTAGCGGTGTATGCATCAAAGGAGAGTGGGATGAAAACGGGGAGCAACACGACTACTACGGAATTCTTCAAGATATAGTTGAGCTAAATTATGATGGAGGCAACAAGGTTGCTCTCTTTAAGTGTATTTGGTTTGACATTACAAATGGGGTAAAAAAAGACAAAACACATGGAATTGTCGAGGTGAAACACGCGTCTCGGCTAAAAGGTTTTGAGCCGTATGTATTGGCATGTCAAGCAATTCAAGTAGTCTACATTCCCTATGCATCGGATACCCCTCTAAGACGCCAATGGTGGGTAGCAATTAAAACAAGCCCGAAAGGCAAGTTTCGCGTCGAGGAGGTTGTCGATGACAACATCGAATTTTACCAAGAGGAAATGACGGATAATCCGGTATTGGAACCAAATGAAGAGGGCTTTAATTGGGACAATGAGGTAATTAGAGAAAATGAGTGCGAACTAGTAGATGATACGACGGAGATTTCACCAATAGTGGCGGGTAACGAGAACCCTATAGAGGAAGGTGAAGAAGGTTATGACACGGAGCAAGAGTATGACATGCAAGAAATTGAGGAAGGACTTGGTTACGGCCTAAACCTTGAAGATCAATCCGATGAAGATGGTTATTAATTGGTAATTCTTTGTGTCATGTCTTGCATGGGAATTTGCCAACCATATAAAGTTTGTTTGTATAATTATAATAAACACAACAATATATATATATATATTGGATATGGAACTTGTTAAAGCATAAATGCATGGTTGAAAATAATAACAAATTGATTAAGATGGCTATTATTTGAAATTCTCATAGGAGAAGGCAATTAATGAAGGAGCGAAGGCAATTAATGAAGGCTCTACTTATCGCTTGCTCGTCCTCTCAATAACTTTCTAATGTTCATTCTCAAGCCCAAAATTTCAAGATTCTACAATTTAAGTTTCCGAATTATTTGTGTATCTCATTTATTTTGTAATATACTGCTCTAATTCCTTTTGCTATGATTTACAAAATATATTCAATTTGAAAGGAGAGATCAAATTTCCTTCTAAATTTGAACAATATTAAGTAGGATGTGAACAAATTAATATACTGCTGTAATGTATCCCTTGCTGTAATTTACAACAATATATATTCAATTTGAATGGAGAGATCAAATATATACAAGAAGTAACTGTCCAGAAGTTCAATACTTGTTGCAAGGGTAGGCCCATGCAACAAATAGTTCTCAAAAATCGTCAAAACTTGTTGCATGGGTTACCCTTGCAACAAATATTTCTCAAATAATCCTCCAAACTTGTTGCATGGGTTACCCTTACAACTGTTTAGTCTAGATTCTGGAGATTTGTTGCAAGGGTAAGCCCATGCAACAAATAGTTCTCAAATACTTGTTGCATGGGTTACCCTTGCAACTGTTTAGTCTCAATTCGGGAGACTTGTTGCAAGGGTATGAGATGAGTTGTTGCATGGACATTCATTAAAATATACTTTCTATCTTTGCTGGCGGGTCACGGGTCATCAAATATTTGTTGCAAGGGTAAATAAGAAGCAGTTGCAAGGGTAACCATCAGACTTATTGCATGGGTAACTGTTGCATGGGCCACCCTTGCAACAAGTTTGACTGTGTCAGAAATGCCAATATTTGTTGCATGGACACTACTTACCCTTGCAACAAAGATTTTTACCCTTGCAACAAACTCAGATTCTAGTAGTGTGATTAATAAATAAAAAGAGGAATGAGCCTTAATTATATATGTTAGGCTTTAGAATTTTATAGCTTAATTAATAAGAAAAGTGAAGTTGACTTGGATTGTTGGACTTGGATTGGATAGGAATTAGATATTGACTGTTGGACTGAAATTAGATTAAGGAATAAACACTAATTATAAATGATGTCATGAATTAAAATGGGTACGTTTATTAAATTAACAAGATGATTATTATTGTGCTATATTATATTATGAATGAAAGATTACTTCATATATAATAATAATTATAACAAGGTATAAAAATACTGAATAGACATGGATCTGAGAGTTAAATATTGAAACGCCTAAACTGATATGTTTTATTAAATGTTACAAATATTGATCATAATATATGTATTGTCTTTAAAATAGGCATTAGTATGAAAGAGACAGATGTGATAGAGTATTCATAAAGAACATACGGATGGTGACCTCGCTTGCTTGCCCTACGATGTCAGGTGCGCGGTTATTGGATTAGTCTGAGATTCATGACTAGGAATTAAATCGTAACTCGCTGTGCATTTTGAATATTTGATTGACTGCATTGATTGAACTGTTGCATCATATGCATAGCCCAATACAATTGAAACTGAATTACAGGTAAGTATGTTGACTGTCATGTTGATATTGTTTATCGATTGATTGATTCTTATTGAAATCTGATTGATTGAAACCACAGTGATTGAATTGATTGAATATTGAATACTGTAATCCTTGAACCTCCATATAGTGGAGAAAAAGGATTAATATATTGTAAAGTCTAGCTAGCTACTAGACTTTACTCCAGGACCCTTATGCGCATATGGTGAATGGCCCCAACTGAATCCAGTACCGGTTGGATAGGGGATATTGAATGAATATGAATTGTGACTGTAAGACTAATGAACTGTGGTAACTGTCTTATCAATGATTTTCTTTCCGATAATGACAGTATTGTGATATTGATTCGTATTGTTTCTGTTAAGCAATTGTCAGGATAGTTAGAACTGTCTTATCATTGATTTTCTTTCCGATAAAGATAGTATTGAGATATTGATTATGTATTGTTTCTGTTAACAAATTACCAGAATAGGTGGAACAGTATAAGCCATAACACGACATATACATGTTATTGTATCTGTCAGTGTTACCAGAGTAGAAATTGTAAAGTTAAGAAACCAAACGTTACTAGACTTTATGGTTTAAAAGATTTTGACCCAAACCATTTATTCTGATAAGATTCTTAGAGTTCTGATTTATTTACATAATTGTTGTTGTTCAATTGAATACTGTTATTGAGCATTTGCATATATTATGAAATGAACTGTTAGTTTCTTATGCGGAGATTTCATTCTGAACATGGATTTCCTTCGAATCAAATAACCTCAGTGGCAATTAGCACTGAGAAATAATTTATTATTTCTCACGCGTTTCCCCTTGTGGGATTCACAGGTTTGTTAGATGAAGACAGAGAAACGCTTTTGGGGTTATAATTGACAGCAGGGCTACCTAAATGTATGGGATTTGGGTTTATATTTGACAGGGTGTAGAGAATATATCTCTAGCATCATCCACTATAAAATGTCAAATATTTATTATAAATATTTTGGGATGTGGTAAAAATAATGGATGCTATTGGCAATGCATAAAAAGATCCATGTATTATGTTATGTATATTGAATGGTAAAGGTACGCGGTAAGAACTGTTGCACCTCCGGATCGGGGGTGTGACAGGTTGTTTGGATTTTCAAAATGAAAATATGAGCGTGAAGTAAAAATGACATCTTACTTCGTAACTCACCATAGCCCAGCTCTATATATATATTTGAATTTATTTTCGCATAAATAGTATGAAGTGTGCCTTATTGTATGCAAAAATAAATTTTTGTATAATAATCAAAAGTGCTAATTACTTCACAATTATAATTAAACATACTTCTCACATAAACAACAAATTATGTATGTAACAATTATAAATCTGCGTAACGCATACACTACTACAAAAAAAGAGATTATACACGGACAATAAAGGAAGAGCTACACGGATTTCCTACCGTGTTTAAATCGAGGGTGTACGATTAGTTCAATAACTACACACGGACTTTTGGCCGTGTGCAATTTTAAAGATTCTACACGTATAACTTCACAAACAGCCGTGTACAAAGACCAGAATGTTTCGCGCTCCATTTACCGAGCTACACGGATATTACCTAAAAAACCGTGTACGATTCTTTTTGTACACGGACTTTTAACTAAAAAACCGTGTAGCTTGACTCTTTCTACACGGACATTTAGTTAAATGTCCGTGTAGCTCTCCTCTTTCTACACGGACATTTAACTAAATGACCGTGTAGCTATCTTTTTTCTACACGGACTTTAGTTAAATGTCCGTGTAGAAAGTACTTTTTTTTTTTTTTGTATTTTTTGTTTTTCGGCTAGCCTCCAGTTTTGCTAGCCATTTTTGTTACAGAACTATATATTCCAGATTTTCCAGATTCAGATTTTCCAGATTTCATATAACAAGAAATCCATATTTTCCAGATTAGCAATAAATCCATATTAGCCAGAAATTCATATGCAATAAATTATACAATATTCATATACACCAAATTATACAAAATTACAAAATTCCATGGCAAACCACCTTGCCCACATGCACCGCACATCGTCGATCTGATCCCAAGAGTAATGTTCTTGCTTTGTCACATTCTACAAAATTATAATTTTATAATAGTTAGTATTTCAGAAAAGGTAGATATCAATTGCTTATTATATAGGAAATTCATATGAAGTACATACCGCTTTTGGGAATTCGAATTGTATTCTTTCGACAAAGTCAAACATGAATATCATCGTGTAATAAGCGCATTCCCAACCCTCCTTCTGTTGCGGGCTCTGAAATTTACATTTAGCGGCATTTGTTAGAATGACAATAATTTTTTTAACAAGATATGAAATTTCTAACTCATAAAGTGTGCTCACCAACAAGTACTTCCAATTCAACTTGCTTTTCTTGCCCGGGCCCGTCCTAGCTGATCCTCCCTCTTTAATATATTTCACAAAAGCCCTTACAAAAGTGAGTGAATGTAATTAGCAAAAGTATAATTTGATATGATTGAAAGAAATGCAAACCTATAGAATTATTATTGCTTACTTATTCACAAAAGGCAAGATAACTTTGCAATTGGCAGACGCGGTCTTTCCTTTGGGCTTACAAGAATCAACAATTATGCCCACATTTAGGTACGGCACAATGAGAATCAAGCACCAATGTTTGCTGTGGGATCGAGGAGAAGAATTATAGTACTTTAGCATATAAAAGTGACACGAGTATTTGTTATGATTGATGGTGTGATTTCATTTTTTTATGTTTAACTTTTAATTCCTTTATACAATTCTTTAATTAAAATATAAACTACACATAAGTTAAGATTAGAACTAACTCCTCGTGGTATGGCATGAGAATGAATTTCTTCTCCTCCGCCTTAGCATGATGCATCGCAGAACACATGTACTGGATAGCCATATCCGGATAATATGTCGCTGCCGTACCACTCACTTTCTCGGGGTCCAGAAACACGCAAAAGTTCTTCCTTTCAACCATCTCATCACCGAGTCGGACTAGCTTCCTGAAAACTCATCATATTGTAATTAGAATATATATTTGAGTTATATACAATAATGAAAATATTTTAATATCACTAACATGAGGAAAATGGTGATGTGTGAAACATCGAGCCATTTGTCGGATGACGAGTGGTGGAAGAGGTCCTTGAAGTCTCTGAACGACAGCAGGAGCTCCCTGCCTTCGTGTAGAAACATCCCAGGTGGGACAGGGATGACGATAGCCTCCATGCCGTCGGGCGCCGTCATCAAGTAGTCGTGGAGAAGGCGCAAATCAGTGGGCAAACGGCTGTATTCTTCTTCTGTGACCATAGGACGGGGCGGTGATTGTGGCGCGTCAGGCGCGACGTCGCAAGCCACCTCCTGACGTACCGGTGAGAGAGCCGTACCGGTAACATCATCTCCTCGTGTCTGTATCAAGTTATAGATGTATTATTCTAGTATTTCAAAAAGAATGAGTTGAATGTAACAAAATAAATGAATTTTTTTATGGATTACCTGATCCAAAACAATCTGACTCTTGGGCCATTGGACAAATGACATCCGTGCGTCATCAAGCACAAAGGCGTCGTCGGTAGGGACAGGAAGGGGTACGCGCTGCCATCCATCCACGACTAACTCAACCTGCACGCATGCATGGTCGGGTCTTAGCGGAGTATTGTGTACACTTTTGGCGAGTGGATGTACAACGCCCTTAGCAACGATCATAGAAACACTGCCATTCCGCAGGATGAGGTCGCATGCTCTGGGGTCCTGCAAATTTATAGGAAGGTTGTTTATTTTAGTGATGCGATATTGTCTAACAAGGTTGCAAACAGGTTTTAAATACCTTTAGATTATGAAGAAGTATTGATTACCTTGAGATTATCCAAATCGTCTAAGGCGCCCCACGTGCCGGATGCTTGACTACTTCGCCGAATTCCCGGCGAAATGGGAGGTGGTTGCTCGGATGGCTGCGTAGTTGCTGATCTAATTTGTGTCAACATTGCTTCCATCTCAGCAAACCTTGCGTCGTACTCTTTGCTCACCTCCGCGCGTATCTGCGCAACTATCTCGTCTTTGTTTACCTTGGCACGAGATTTTCTTCGAGGTTTCTCTCCCTCCACTCGGAACACCTCCTTCCAGCCCCTGTAGACCCCTACACCCCTTACTCGACCCGGGTGTTCTGGATTCTCGAGCGCTGCGGACAAGGAATCATTTTGTCGTTCGACACTCCGGACACCCGAGTTGACCTCCTCCTCCACTTCCAACTGTTCAAGTAGAAGAATTAGTTAAAGCAAAAGAACAATTGACGTACTTTCGGAGTTATAAATGACTCTTACCATTCTTTGAGCCACGCTTTGCAAATTCGTTGGGAGTACTATCCTCCCGTCAGCGGTTACCTCGGCTCTACCCATGACCCAATCTTTGCCCCTAGGATTTTGGATCCTAACCACGGGTGAGTCAGAATCCTTGTTCTCGTCCAGGACTTTCCTCCATTCTGCCGTCTTACCCTCGTAACCACCTGACCCTAGATGGTGTGGATACTTGTTAAAGGCAACGGTCCTTCTGCCTGTATCACTCTTTGCCTTCACAGAAACAAGACAATAACGATCAGTTAGTTTTAGAAAGATAAGTACATATCGAGAAAGAATAAGCATAAATTTGGCACGAGTTAGATACCTGGAACTCTTCGGTAGACTTCAAAGCTTGAAACGCCTCCCAGTCCTCTTCTTTTAGATACTTGTAGTAGCCGATAGGATTTTTCCCTTTCTCCATGAAGTCCGTCTTCAACGTACTCTTGTATTGCTTCCAACCATTGTTCATAATCTTCAAAGTCGTTTTCTTTGGAACATCATTCTTGATGTTCCAGTGAGCCTGATTGACACAAAAATTTAGTGTATTTAAGTATAGATCATACATAAGTGAAAATTCAAGAGAAGAGTTGTTAGGCACTTTACCTTCACCGTGTTCCACCACGCGTCCTTCACCTTATCCTCGAAATGATCCCATCTCTCAACCAGGATACTCGCATTTTGCTTCACGAAGGCCGTACACCAATTTGAGTATTTCTGCCGTTTTGGTCCTTGCGCACGCCCGTCTTCTGTGAACCAGATTTCTTGATGGGTCTGCTCAGAATGGCTCGTGCACATTGTAGGCCCTCTTCTCCTTCTTTCTGACGAGGCAGTAGCTTGCTGCTCCTCTTCTTCCATCATATCCTCGTACTCATTTTCATTCGACATGGTGCTGCATGAAATTAAAGATCAAATCATTTGACATATAACCTAGATTAATCAACCAACTTTTGACATATAACCTATATTCATCAAGAGATTAATCAATCACTTGTTGGCATATATCCTAGATTATTTGAATTAACCTACAATAATTATGGTACAAGCACAATGTATTCAAGCACAAATTAACCTAAAATAACCTAGGTTATATGCTAAAATTATGGTACAAGTACAATGTCAACAAGTACAATGCTAAAATAACCTAGGTTATATGCTAAAATAACCTTACAGTTGAGCCAATTATAATCTTTCAACATCAGCCTTTTATTTATGTTGTTTTCTTTGCTAATAGTTGTTAGGATCCGATACCGCTATGAGATTGTGACTTTTTAACATTTGTAACCTTTAATTATTTAGTAATTGAAGCCTACAGGCCTTTCCTCAAAAAAAAAAAAGGACTTATTTGGATATCAGACTTTATTTGGGGTAAGGACTTAATATCAGACTTTATTTGGGGTAACCAGATTTTCAATATCAGACTTTATTTGGGGTAAGGACTTAATTGAATTGAACACAATGATACATTTTTACTTGTATAACGGGTTCAAACCCAATAAGAAAACTAACCAATAAGAAAACTAACAAATACCAACCATGTCTAACGGGTTCAAACCCAATAAGAAAAATAACGAGAGAGAGAGAGCTAACCACGGGTGAGAGAGACCACTGGTTAGAGAGAGAGACCGAGGTGGAGAGAGACCGAGGTGGTGAGGCGGCGAGGCGGCGAGGCGGGGAGGCGGTGAAGAGCTCGGAGAAGGCTCAGCAAAATCTTCTCTGTGAGGGTTTTTGAAACTGATGTTTATTCTCTCTTTTCGGACTTGTGAAAATTTTGGAAGAGAAGGATTTCGAATAATAGTGTGGGTCTCATTATACACGGACTTTTAACTTAAAAGACCGTGTACAAAGATCTTTATACACGGACTTTACTCTAAAGGCCGTGTGCAAATATGGCTACCCTTTCTACACGGACATATAGCTAAAAGGCCGTGTAGCTCTCTACCCTTTCTACACGGACTATTAGCTAAATGTCCGTGTATAAAGGGGTCCGACAGGTGGGTCCCAGGTTCAGTAAAGTTCTACATAATATTTTAACTAATATTAAATGTTTGATAGAGTTGAACATAATATTTTAAACATAATATTTTCATTAAACATAATCCTTCCTTAAATATTTTAACTAATATTAAATATTTTAACTAATATTAAATATTATAACTAATATTTAGTGAAAACTAATATTTTAACTAATATTTATTTTATTTTATTATTAAATGTTTTAACTAATATTTATTTTATTTTATTATTAAATGTTTTAACTAATTTTTGCAAAAACTAATACTAATATTTGATAATATTATAAGCATTAAACATAATCCTTCATTATAAGCATTAAACTAATATTTGATAATATTTGATAATACTATTACTACATTATGCTTTTTTCTTTTTTTCCCTTTTTTTTATTTTTTTATTTGATATATTACAAGCTAAAGTTGCAATATTAAAAGCTACACGGTCTTAAACAAAATAAATATTACACATTATGCTTTTTTTTTCCTTTTTCTCCTTTTTTCCACTATTTGAACGGTACCCTCGGCCCATAATCCTTCAGTGTGGTCGGACCGCATGTAGTCAGCTTCGTCTACCCCTTCAAGTGTTGCTACCTCAGTTTGCACATCGGTACAAAATGGAGGTACTTCGTCGAATTGGTCGTACTCTTCTTCATCGACGACATTTTCTACCCCGACAATCCTTCTTTTTCCGGATAGGACGACGCTCAACCTAGCATCACTCGGGTCAGTGGCATAAAAGACTTGGGTGGCTTGCTTGGCGAGTATAAACGGATCATCAACATGCCCAACCCTGTTTAAATCAACGAGTGTGAACCCGTCGTTGTCAACTTTAACACCTCGGTCTTCGACCCATTGACACCGAAACACGGGAATGCTCAGGCGAGGACTGTAAATGAGCTCCCAAATTTCTTGAATAACGCCATAATATGACTTTGATGCTATTACAGCCCGGCCATCTCCGGATCTACTGAATTCTTGAGAGGTCGCCACCAACGTCACCCCACTGTTTTGCATCGTGCTCTTATCACTCTGGAATTTAGTATAAAATGTATATCCGTTAATCTCGTATCCTTGGAATGTTCTAACAACAATTTGGGGTCCTGCGCCAAGTAGTTTAACAATTTCAGGTACGGGGTGTGACCCCACTCTTTCTTTCAGCCATCCTATAAAAGAACGATTATGCTCGTTAGTAAGCCACTTCTGACTCCTCGTGTAGTTTTGTTGTTGAAGGATTGTCATGTGCTCATCTATATAGGGAGCAACATCTGTCATGTGTTGTAGTACAATAAAATGTGCCTTTTGTAGTTCATTTAGATCAGCAACTACGGCTCTCAACCCAATTGTCCCGACTCCTTGGAGCCTTCCCTCGTATCGAGATTTTGGAACGCCAATAGGATCCACACCGGTCAAGTAGTTGGTGCAAAAATCAATCACCTCCTCCGTAGAATATCCTTCTATAATGCTGCCTTCGGGTCGATGTCGGTTCCTTACGTATTTTTTCAAGATACCCATGTATCTCTCGAATGGATACATATACCGAAGGAACACGGGACCACAAATCTTAATTTCTCTCACAAGATGAACAACAAGGTGAACCATGACATCGAAAAAAGATGGCGGAAAATACATCTCAAGTTGGCAAAGAGTAACGACGACCTCCTTTTGCAAAGAGTCCAATTTTAGAGGGTCTATCACTTTGGAATTTATTGCATTGAAGAAAGAACAAAGCTTCGTAATGGTTTGACGAACGTGCTTTGGTAAAATTCCCCGAATTGCAACCGGAATTATATGTGTCAGTAAAACATGACAGTCGTGAGATTTCAGACCGACCAGTTTCAAGTCCTTCATCGACACCAACTTCTTAATATTCGAAGAATATCCTGATGGGACTTTTATACCATTGAGGCATTCACAGAAGCTTGTTTTCTCTTTCTTTGACATTGTGCACAGTGCGGGGGGTAGGTATGTGCGCTTCCCTTTCTCCTGCGGTGCGAGCTCGGGTCGTATTCCCATCTCTACCATGTCTTTTCTCACTTTAATACCATCTTTCGTCTTCCCCGGAATGTTCAATAATAAACCAATTAAACTGTCACAGACATTTTTTTCGACATGCATGACATCTAGGCAATGCCTCACTTCTAAATATTTCCAGTACGGTAGCTCCCAAAATATGGACCTCTTTTTCCAAATATTCTTCGGTAGTGCTTTGGCGCATTTTCCAAAAACAACATCAATGTTTTTTACCCGTTCGAAGACACTCTCCCCGTCTAATGGATGACGAGCCACTCCAAGCTCAATTTTCCCGTTGAATGCCATCTTCTTCTTACGATATGGGTGATTAATAGGAAGAAACCTACGATGCCCCATGAATACATTATTTTGACAATTTTTCAACCTCAGCACCTGCGTGTCATCTTCACAGATCGGGCACGCTTTTGCTCCTTTACAAGTGTAACCCGACAAATTCCCGTACGCGGGGAAATCATTTACGGTGCAAAACACCATGGCCCGCAAGGTAAAGGTCTCTTTCATATACCATCCCACACCGGGACGCCATCACGCCACAATTTTTGGAGGTCCTCGATTAATGGTGCGAGATATACATCTATGTCATTTCCGGGTTGTCTGGGTCCTTGGATTAGTAATGACATCATTATATATCTGCGTTTCATGCACAACCAAGGAGGAAGATTGTAGATGCATAAAAGAACTGGCCAAGTACTGTGCCGACTGCTCATACTTCCAAACGCACTCATTCCATCTGAGCTCACCACAATCCTAAGGTTCCGCGGTTCAGAACCAAATTCTTTGAAATGTCTGTCAATGTTTCTCCATTGAGGAGAATCAGCCGGGTGCCTTAGTTTACCGTCATTTTTTCGCTCTTCTTCGTGCCAGCGCAATAATTTTGCATCTTTGGGATTCGCAAACAACCGTTTGAATCTCGGTATTATCGGCAAATACCACAACACCTTAGCCGGAGGTCGGCCACTTGTGTCCTCGTTACAATCATCAGTGTCCTGGTCCTTACGATGTTTATATCGTGAAACACCGCATTTAGGACAGACATGCATGGCCTCGTACTCGTTACGATACAATACACAGTCATTCGGACATGCATGTATTCTTTCGATCTTCAACCCCATTGGACATATCAACTTCTTTGCCTGATATGTTGTACCGGGTAACTCGTTGTTATCTGGGAGCATTTCTCCTAAAAGCTGTAATAAAGACGTGAAACTCTTATCGCTCCAACCATTGTCTGCTTTTAAGTTTAATAATTTCAACACAGCTGACAGTTTTGTAAATTTGGTACACCCGGGATACAACGGCTTCTTGGATTCATTAGACAAATTTTGAAATTTATCATAATTTTTATCACTAATTTCATCTTCCACATCACGTAACATATCCTCCAAATTTTCAGTAAACTCGTGTTCTACATTTTCATCAAAATTCCTCTCCATCTCATCATCGTCATTTTCGGGTTCGACGTTAATATCAGAATATTCGGCACTCTCATAATCCTCGTTCCAATCAATTTTAAAATTATCAGAAATTCCAACATTCTCATCATTCAATTCACGATTACAATCCTGATTGGCACTACTACTTTCCCCAAATTTCTCACCATGCATGAACCAACATGTATATCTTTTCTTAAATCCCCGACAAATCAAATGAGCTCTAATTTCTTCGATGTCCAAAAATCTTAATAAATTTTTACAATCTTTACAAGGACATAAAATGTCTTCTTCTTTTTTATTCACTCTATAACTCTCAGCAAATTTTATAAACTCATCAACGCGAACCAAATATTCTTCACTATTACGTGGCATTTCATACATCCAACTCTGATCCATCTGTAAATTAAATTAAAAAATGATTTGATCAATTAATCATGCATGGTCAACATTCTCCTTCGTGTACAAAATTTTGGGCTTACAAAGGGCTGGTATACAATCTTAACCCATTTTTTGAATATTTTGTCCCATATGTTGACACATATTAGCAGATGTAATAGTATTTGAGTAAAATTTGGTAGCAATTCCCTTTAACTCCCCAAATATGCTTAAAAACAACATACTCATAGGAGCAATAGGAGAAAATGCACCTGAATTTTACTCATATACTAATTACATCCGCTAATATGTGTTCACATCCTAAATGAGACAAAATATTGAAAGAGCAGTCCCAAAACGGGGACTATTCAAAATTAATCCCTATTGGATTAATTTTGAACGGGTATGGACCTAAAAGCATCTAAAGGTCGGTTATTGGACCACAATACACTAATTAATTACATCTAAAATTAAGAATTCAAGAATATATGCATGAAATGACCTAATTAAATAATTAAGCCTAAATAACAGAAAATTAGAGAAAGAAAATGATTTAAATACATATTACTAACCTTGGAAAGATGGAGAGGAGAAAATACAAACTTAATTCAAAGATCTCAGATCTCAGCTAGCTGCTGGCCTCGATCAATTCGCAGAAATAAAAAGCTCAGTTGGATATGTATGAACTAAAAACTTGATCAAAACGGCGCTCTGGAAGGGAAGACAATAAAACCCTACACTATTATACACGGTCATATAGCTAAAAGGCCGTGTAGCTCTCCACCTATTTCTACACGGCTTTTAGTTATAAAGCCGTGTACAATTATAAGATTTATACACGGCTATATATCAAAAAGCCGTGTGTAATGTTCCTACACGGCTTTGTATCAAAAAACCGTGTAGCTCTCTCAATTATTTGCACACGGACCTCTTTACACACGGATTTGTGGTTTCTAATAAACCGTGTAGCTCTCTCTAATAATTCGACACTGATTGTTAACTAATTATCCGTGTAGAAATCGTTCAGATCTTTTGAACTCATATTTGGTACACGGTTTTTAATAAAATTGCCAAATCCGTGTACAATGTGCAGTGTACAAAGCCAGTTTTTGTAGTAGTGATATTAAATTTTAGATTTTGAGTTGGGTTCGCATAATGCATATTAAATTTTGGTTCCATACGCCGCATATTAAATTTTGCACCAGCACATCCGCATATGCGGTCCGTCTATCCGGTCGACATATCAAAACCGCATGAGAGAGACTGCATAACGTTCTGAACACGGCTGTCCACTGCATAAAGAAAGTTTAACCAATTGTAGAAGGAAAGTACTTTTATTTAGAAAAAGATGAAGGGCATTGTTTATCTAAAAAATATTTTTCGACATTCACAAAGTATTATTAAACTTCAAAATATGGAAAATATTTTTATTTAAATTTTACATCTACAATACCTTACACATGAAATATTATTTATCCACAATACCTTACACATGAAATATTATTTTTGTCACTAGATAAATTTTTAGTCTCAAGCTAACAATTTCTTAATAATTATTTTTGTTATCCTATCAAGTTTTTCACAACTCCAATGCGGAACACATGTTAGAGATTTTAATTAAAAAAAAATTAGGGAAATTGATATGATTGATATTGATAATGAGTGCATAAACCTACCATGTGAAAGATTGATATTCAAATTTGCGACATCTTATACATAAAATATTATTTTTGTCACTAAATAAATAAAATGTTGATTCTCAAATTAACAACTTCTTAATAAATATTTTTGTTATCCAATCATGTTTTGCACAACTCCAACGCAGAACACATGTTAATTAGAGATCTTAATTAGAGAAAATTAGGGAAATTCATATGATCACATCATAACGCTTTTATTTAAGTACGGGAAAGAGATTGGAACCTCAGCTTAATTATATGACCTCATCATATGCATGGTATTGGTATTGGTTGACCTGTCGACACGTCCCGACACGTCATTTGTTTTTTGTTACGGTTCATAATTAGTTGTTATCATTTCCGCGTTTGATCGGCTTCGATTCTAAGCAAATCACTTTTTCTCTCGGAGAAAGTCAGAAGCTGGGATATTTATAAATTACATTATTCGAAAGTTAATCGTTCAATCTGATATTCTGATCATTGGGAACACGGTCCAGCTCCTATGATGGGCCCCAGCTTAGTTGTCTAAAAATGTTTGACATGTAAAAAGAAGAGAATGATTGAAGTATATTTTTTTATATTTTTATTGTGTTTTATTTATAATTTTTTTTCAAAATTAGATAAAAAAAAACTGATCATAGAATCATATTGTTTCTGTACATAGACATAAAAAGTACTACATTAATTATGATTTTGTTTTAACGGTAACTAATAATGTCCCAAATCAATGTTCTTAATTTTACTACAAAACAAGGAGATTAAAATTCACATACAATTACGGGTGAAAACGGTATGGATAATATCCGATCCGTATTCGAAAAATTAGATATGGACATCTGATATCCGACTATCCGTGTAGATATGAATACTTATATGGTTTTACGTTTCAATTATCCGTATCCAAATAGCAGATATATATTATATATTTTAATATATATTATGAAAAATATGTTATTCACCATTAAAATTAAATAAATATTATGAACTTTATTATTTTTTAATATTATTTTAATAAATATCTGATCCGATCCGTATTCGTATATGTATCCGGCTGATATCCGATTTATATCCGTATCCGAAAAGAAAAATATAGATATAGTTTTACCACTGTCCGCTTAGTATTCGCTCCCTAGCCTTTTGACCCCTACATACAGTGGTAGACAATTTGTTTGAATTGTACGTTACAACCATAGTGACAAGACTCGCGAGAAATTCACGTATTATTCGTTTTTTCAACGTTGGCGAACCGAACTCCGAAAAACGCAGAAAAACGTATAACACGTTTTATTCGCGAATAAAACGCGAGTTGACGAATTATTCGCGATAAAAATGCGAAAAAAAAAATTTTGAATTTTTTTTTGAATTTTTTTTTTTTTACGGTTTTTAAGGTTTTTTTGGGGTTTTTATTTTTTGCTTTCTTGTTGTACCGAATCATTCCCGAATTATATCCGAATTATACCCGAATCACGAATTTTTGGCCTCGCCGAACCGAAACCCGAACTTTTAATTTGTTACTGTGTTACAACACAGTTGTCAAGAAAAGAGGAAAGGAGAAGCAAATTCTATCTCCTAATGTGCAAGTATCTCATCTCAAGACAAAATCAACGAAATGATGTGGTGCTCGAACAAAAGTTAAAAAGAAGAAGCTAAATGATATGTCGCTTTCTTACTACTCTCCAGATAAAACAAACAACCAGTTTCCAGAGTTGTGTATTATTATTGATATCATGCGGCGCCCGCGGAATCAGCAGCTCATATCCTTTTATATACCTATCCACACAATTCTCTCTCCCTACTCAAATCCAGCAGCGAAGCATAAAACAAATTGGCAACTCTCCCATTTCTTCTCTAATCTCTTGTAATATATATACAAACCAGCTGAATTCATTTCTCAATTCCCATCCCAATTCCATAGTTAATTCCAGATAAATATTTCCCAAAAAATGGCAGTCAAGGGATTGAAGCCAGAGGTACCAGTTGCTGATCCATGCACCAGCTCCTCTAAGAGTAGTACCAGTCCATCTAAATTCTCCAAAGGGTTCAGCAAAATGGTACCCTTTTTTTCGAAGAATAATTCCGGTAAGGAGGAATTACCGTGTTTATCATTGTCGCCGCCTCCTACTGTCACGATTCGACAGAAATCTTGCGAGCTGCAGCGCATCTTTTGCTACTTTGACGAGAATGGAGATGGCAAGATATCCCCGTCAGAGCTACAAAACTGCATGCGGGCCACGGGTGCAGAGCTGTCATCAGAGGAGGCCGAGGAGGCGGTGCGCCTCAGTGATTCTGACGGTGATGGTGAGCTTGGTCTAGATGATTTTGCCAAATTGGTCGAGGCCGAGGATGAGAATGAGAAGGACAAGAATTTGATGGATGCGTTTCAAATGTACGAGATGGACGGCCGAGGTTGCATCACACCGAAGAGCCTCCGACGGATGCTGAGGAGGCTGGGGGAGGATCGGACGGTGGAGGATTGTACAGCCATGATCGGACAGTTCGATCTGAATGGGGATGGGGTGCTCAGTTTTGAGGAGTTCAAGATCATGATGCAGTGATCAAGTCATGATGTACAGAGTACAGTGTTCATTTGTCCATTTCCTTGACTTACTTTTTTTTTTAAATAAAGATAATTTGTTATTTTTTTTATTGTAATTTTGTGATAGTGTAAAAAAGGAGATATTTTTTTATAAATGAATTATTCTTTGATTTTGTATATGGAAGAAATATTTCAAATTGTTCATAACTAAATTAATCATTTGAGAAATATAAAAAATGAAATAAAATTTCATCAAAAGAAAATATATAGTTATTGCCAACTGTAATAACTATTCTCTTTTTATTGTTGTCATCATTTATTTTCATTTTTTGTAGAGTATATATCCGAGTCTTGAGGAACAAGCATTTGAAAGCATGATGTTGCAACCTCCTGCTGGATTATAAAAAGAAAAGAGAAGGAATAAGACGCTGTAATTAACCGACTAGTGCTGTTGTATAAATGTAGCCGACTTTATCTTTTTATTTTCTAGTAAGTAGTTCAGTCCTGATTAAAACCTATATTCTGTGGGCGTTCTTATACTTCATAATAGAACGGACATGCAGCTAGAAACAGGTGAGCATGACATTGTTTATTGTTATCATCAGATGCGTGTGTACTTTTTAGTAAAGAGACGTACGCTGAACTCTTTCCGTACGTGTACGACGGCTTTTTTTTTTAAAACATAATTAAAAAAATTATTTTTACCAAACTAACTTGATTATTTTTTTTAAAACTATAAGAACCGAATTGACAATTCGGCCTCATAAATTTTTTTTTTTTGGACCGAATTGGCAATTCGGTCCAGATATTTTTCACAGCGTTTCAGTAGCAGCGCCACAAAAAAACTGAAAAGGACCAGACCGAGTTGCCAGTTCGATCCCTTGTTTTTTTTTTCCGAGACCAAATTGGCAATTCGATCTCCCTATTTCATTTTTCAACCCACTCGGCTTCTTCCTTTCTTCTTTCCCCTACCCGAGACAGATCCTTTCCCTTCCTTCTCCTTCTCCTTTCCCTACCCGAGACAACAAATTTTTTATTTTTAACCCTCTAAAAACTTCATTATTTTTTATTCTAATCACATATTTTAGTATAATTTTGAGAGAAGAACAGAAGAACTTCAGATCTACAAGTTTCGTTAGGTATGTGGTTAAATTTTTAATTTGAAAAACAAATTCGAATTTTATATTTTTTTTTTGTAGAATTATTTAGTTTAGTTTGTATGTAGAGTAATTTAGCTTTTTTTTTTAGTGTATTGTAGTGTAATTTGGTGTATTGTAGTGTAAATAAATTGTATAAATATTTCGAGTAATTTAGTGTAAATAAATTGTATAATAAAATAAATTGTAAATAAATTTAGTGTAAATAAATTGTATAAATATTTAGTGTATTTAGTATAATTGTAGAATGGTTTATTTTGCATGTAGAGTAATCTTGCTCATAATTTTTTTTAAAATAAATGTAGAATAATTTAGTTTTTTTAGTGTAATTTAGACTTTTTTAGTGTAATTTAACTAACTGTAGAATTTTTTAATTTTGTATGTAGAGTAAATTAGCTAATGAAATTTTTTATTTGTTAACTAATTGTAGTTTTCTTATATTGTAATTTTATTTATATTGTAGTGCAAAATGGATGATGAACAACCCTTACAACCCTTGTTGCAATTGTCTAATGAACAACACAAATTATACATGGCGAATAAGAAGGTATTTGTTTAATATCGGTTTTGATTTAAATTTCAAAATAAACTTGTAAGTTAGGATTAATTTTTGTTGTTTACATTTTTTTGCATGAAATTATCGTTCCAGCCTGATTATGCACTGATTCCTGGTCCTCGCCAAATGGGCGTTAATTACCAACATCGGATGAAACAAGGTTTGGTGAATTTAGGCTTGTATCAGATGGTCCATGTGTCTCATTGTTATGTTGATAAAGGGTTGATCACTGCGCTTGTTGAGAGGTGGAGGCCCGAGACGAATACTTTTCATCTTCCGGTGGGGGATTGCACAGTGACATTGGATTTCGGACTATTTCAGACAGTTCCTCCGCAGGCTCCACCACCCTTTGATTATATTGAAGACCTTAGCGAATGGAACCGTGCAAACGGTTTGTTAGATGACAGATTCAGTGTAGACTGGAGCACTCATTTTGAGGATTATATCGCGGCATCACCCGTTACAGTTGGAGAGCAGAGACCTTACGATATGGATAGGTACGAGTAATTTTTTTTTAATTTAGAATTCGGATCCAGTGATGAATTAATTTATTTAAATTTTTGATTGCAGGTATCACGAGTATATGGATTGGTTCTTCAAGAACGGCATGCCATCGATTTATCCAACGCACAACAATGAAGAAATTCTGAGCCAGCCAGTGCCAGAACCGAAAAGAGACGTAGGAGATCTCGGGTATGTCTCAAATGCCGTGCAGCAAGCTCGTACAGTAAGTACTTTATTTTTTATTTTTAATATATCATTTCATTTTTATTTATGAAGTATCTTTCATTTTATTTACGAACTTTCCTTTTTCTTGTAGAGATTTTGCCTCTTGAAAATGACCACAGAAGGAATTGCGATGGTAAAGACGTCTGGACAGAAGGCTTACGGACTCCTATTGCTTGAGCGTAGTCATGATTTTTTATCCGATCTTGGGCATATCGCACTATTCAGAGCCATGGTCGAGATACGCTTCTCTGTGCCCCTTATGTAGCAGTTGCCTCTGCATACATAGCAGATGCCTTTGCCCGGGTGCCAGATACACTTCTCCGTCTTCCAACAGTTGCCCCTGTATAATGCGGACAGAAATATAATTAAGTGTGTAAAATCTTAATTTAATTAAAATTTTGTACTTATTCACTCTTATAATTTCCCACCTGAAGTTATTCTATTGGATCTCTCTGGACGTTGTATTTCACTGCATGGCCTAATTCGAGCTTCCGTATCATCCATAGAATTAGAAATTCGCTTGTGCTTCCTCTTACCCTTATTAATTTTATTTGGGTCCGACCTGATTATAGGTGCTCCCATGTCATATGCCAATTGGGGGCGTTACCGAAGCTGTGAAACTCACCTCTCCATGTGTTGAAATAATTTTCAACGCTATAATAGTGACTTACATAGTTCATCGGATTTGGATGTGGGGAATTCCAAAAATACGAGAGCCTCCAAACTAATTTGTGAACTCATTCTTGATATTTTTTGAAATTCCTCACAGAACATAATTTTTTGGTTTATTTTTTTTTAATATGGTATAAATAAAAATTTCGGGATCCGCTACTTTGAAGACCATGTTGAGACCTGTTTGGACTTCCAAAACAGAGATATGAGACCGATATATGATATAGAAAGCTATGATTTACGCATTATCAAATCTATTAATCTTTTTCTGTCATTTGATATTTTTGAAAACCATGTGGTTTTTTTTTTTCAGTTTACGTATTCTAAAATTTAAATAAAAAAGCTGCACTTCTTCTATTGATCAGACAAATAAAAGAAAAAATAACAGAGATTATATGAAATTATTTAAAAAAAAGCTCCAATATGCTCTATGGTTTCAAATATTAAACATAGCACCATAAAACGATTTAATGAACTTGGCTAAAGTTCTTTATTTTATGTAAAACTTGACACCACTGGTGTCTCAATTAATGAAATTTAGAGCTTGATCTCTGTATTTCTCTCAAAAAAAAATGAACTTGGCTAAAGCAACGCAATACCATCATACAAGAAAAAAAAAATAAGACAACGAACTGAAACAAAAGCAGAATGAGCGCATACTACCTACCATGTGAACGATTGATATTGACAATAAAGTACTATTTTATGATACCAATGTTTTAAAATGCGGCTTTGTTTATACATGCAGAAGGTCATTGCATATCGTATATGCAGATATGGCTGTATTTGCGGATTTTAAATGAGAATATATATATATTCATATGTGTATATTTGAATTTATTTCCGCATAAACAGTATGAAATGTGCCTTATTGTATGCAAAAAATACAATAAATTTTTGTATAATAATCAAACGTGCTAATTGCTTCACAATTATAATTAAACCTGCTTCTCACATAAACAACAAATTATGTATGTAACAATTATAAATCCGCATAATGCATATTAAATTTTGGATTTTGGGTTGGGTCCGCATAATGCATATTAAATTTTGGTTCCATGCGCCGCATATTAAATTTTGCACCCGCACATCCGCATATGCGGTCGCATATTCAAAACTGCATGACATTCTGAGCATGGCTGTCCACTGCATAAGCATATGCGGCCGCATTTTAGAACACTGCATGATACTAAATAAAAGTTTAACCAATTGTAGAAGAAAAGTACTTTTATTTAGAAAAAGATAAAGGGCATTGTTTATCTAAAAAATATTTTTCGACATTCACAAAATATTATTAAACTTCAAAATATGAAAAATATTTTTATTTAAATTTTACATCTACAATATCTTACGCATGAAATATTATTTTTGTCACTAGATAAATTATTAGTCTCAAGCTAACAATTTCTTAATAATTATTTTTGTTATCCTATCAAGTTTTTCACAACTCCAATGCGGAACACATGTTAGAGATTTTAATTAAAAAAAATTAGGGAAATTGATATGATTGATATTGATAATGAGGCATAAACCTACCATGTGAAAGATTGATATTCAAATTTACGACCTCTTATACATAAAATATTATTTTTGTCACTAAATAAATAAAATGTTGATTCTCAAATTTACAACTTCTTAATAATTATTTTTGTTATGCAATCATGTTTTGCACAACTCCAACGCAGAACACATGTTAATTAGAGATCTTAATTAGAGAAAATTAGGGAAATTCATATGATCACATCATCATAACGCTTTTATTTAAGTACGGGAAAGAGATTGGAACCTCAGCTTAATTATATGACCTCATCATATGCATGCTATTGGTATTGGTTGACCTGTCGACACGTCCCGACACGTCATTTGTTTTTTTGTTACGGTTCATAATTAGTTGTTATCATTTCCGCGTTTGATCGGCTTCGATTCTAAGCAAATCACTTTTTCTCTCGAAGAAAGTCAGAAGCTGGGATATTTTATAAATTACATTTTTCGAAACTTAATCGTTCAATCTGATATTCTGATCATTGTGAACACGGTCCAGCTCCTATGATGGGCCCCAGCTTAGTTGTCTAGAAAGGTTGAAAGATATTATAAATAAAATTTTCTGAAGGTTTTGAAAAAAAAAATGTTTGACATGTAAAAAGAAGAAAATGATTGAAGTATATTTTTTATATTTTTATTGTGTTTTATTTATAATTTTTTTTTTTTCAAAATTAGATAAAAAAAAAAAAACTGATCATAGAATCATATTGTTTCTTTACATAGACATAAAAAGTACTACATTATGATTTTGTTTTAACGGTAACTAATAATGTCCCACATGTCGCTTTCTTACTACTCTCCAGATAAAACAAACAACCAGTTTCCGGAGTTGTGTATTATTAATATAATAATATCAGCTCCCTCTTGACTTTCTCCCATGCGGCGCCCGCGGAATCAGCAGCTCATATCCTGTTATATATATATACCTATCCACACAATTCTCTCTCCCTACTCAAATCCAGCAACGAAGCATATATAAAACAAATTGGCAACTCTCCCATTTCTTCTCTAATCTCTTGTAATATATATACAAACCAGCTCAATTCATTTCTCAATTCCCATCCCAATTCCATAGTTAATTCCAGATAAATATTTCCCAAAAAATGGCAGTCAAGGGATTGAAGCCAGAGGTACCAGTTGCTGATCCATGCACCAGCTCCTCCAAGCGAAGAAGTACCAGTCCATCTAAATTCTCCAGAGGGTTCAGCAAAATGGTATCGTTTTTTTTGAAGAATAATTCCGGTAAGGAGGAATTACCGTGTTTATCATTGTCGCCGCCTCCTACTGTCATGATTCGACAGAAATCTTGCGAGCTGCAGCGCATCTTTTGCTACTTTGACGAGAATGGAGATGGCAAGATATCCCCGTCAGAGCTACAAAACTGCATGCGGGCCACGGGTGCAGAGCTGTCATCAGAGGAGGCCGAGGAGGCGGTGCGTCTCAGCGATTCTGACGGTGATGGTGAGCTTGGTCTAGAGGATTTTGCCAAATTGGTCGAGGCCGAGGATGAGAATGAGAAGGACAAGAATTTGATGGATGCGTTTCGAATGTACGAGATGGACGGCCGAGGTTGCATCACACCGAAGAGCCTCCGACGGATGCTGAGGAGGCTGGGGGAGGATCGGACGGTGGAGGATTGTACAGCCATGATCGGACAGTTCGATCTGAATGGGGATGGGGTGCTCAGTTTTGAGGAGTTCAAGATCATGATGCAGTGATGAAGTCATGATTGGTTTATTTCAACGGGTACTAGTCAACGCGTTTTGTATTTATTTGGGTCCAGGAATCCAGGGATGTACAGAGTACAGTGTTCATTTGTCCATTTCCTTGACTTACTTTTTTTTTTAAATAAAGATAATTTGTTATTTTTTTTATTGTAATTTTGTGATAGAGTAAAAAAGGAGATATTTTTTTTTTCTAAATTAATTATTCTTTGATTTTGTATATGGAAGAAATATTTCAAATTGTTCATAACTGAATTATTCATTTGAGAAATATAAAAAATTAAATTAAATTTCATCAAAAGAAAATAGTTATTGCCAACTGTAATAACTATTATCTTTTTATTGTTGTCATCATTTATTTTAATTTTTTATAGAGTATATATCCTAGTCTTGAGGAACAAGCATTATCTCAAAGCATGATGTTGCAACCTCCTGCTGGATTATAAAAAGAAAAGAGAAGGAAGACGCTGTAATTAACCGACTAGTGCTGTTGTATAAATGTAGCCGACTTTATCTTTTATTTTCTAGTAGTTCAGTCC
This sequence comes from Carex littledalei, assembly GCA_011114355.1. Classification (NCBI taxonomy): domain Eukaryota; kingdom Viridiplantae; phylum Streptophyta; class Magnoliopsida; order Poales; family Cyperaceae; genus Carex; species Carex littledalei. Next base: position 14,881,537 of record CM022083.1, on the reverse strand, counting down.
TGATTAAAATTGGTTGTCACTTGTCACTTGTCAGTGACAGTAACTCTGTATAACTGTATAAGTTTAGACTAAACCAATAAAGTAAAAACCAAACCGCTATACGACTTCAAACAAGAATCTTCCAAAACCAGTATCTCATCGCATCGCAATGCCATGCCATGGACATAATTTTCTTCAAAAAAGAAAAAAAAAATAACATGTCGCTTTCTTACTACACATCAAATCAAACAAACTACCAATTTCTGGAATTCTCTATTATTAAAATCAGCTCTCTCTTCTACCATGCGCCGCCAACGGAATTCCCCTTCCCCACTCATCAAATCCACAGAATTTTCCCTCTACTCAAATCCAGCAGCGCAGGACTAAACCAACTGCCACCTCTCCAATTTCTTCTCTAATTCTCTTGTAATATATATAAAAGCCCGCTTAATTCATTCCTCAATTCACAACCCAATTCCACATTTTCCAGATATATATATATATATATATATATCTCCCAGAAAATGGCAGTCAAGAGATTGAAGCCAGGTACCATGCCAGTTGCTGATCCTCCAAGAGTAGTACCAGTCCATCGAAATTCTCCAAAGTCTTCAGAAAAATGGTACCGTTTATTTCGAAGAAATATATTAAATTGTTGATACCTAAATTATTTGCTTTACAACTATAATAATTGATATTATATTTCATAAGAAAGAATTATTGACAATTGTAACAGATGTAAAAATTATTCTCTTTTAATTGTTAAATTGATGGACATATAAATGGTAATTCCATGCACAGCTGAGTACTAACAAATGAAGATTTTTACTTGTTTGATGGACTCCTACTATTTCTTAGAGATCTTAATCACTTAGTTGGGATTTTTCCCAACTTTATGCGGCCCAAAGGAGGCCCATCCCAAAATGGGCTTTATCTGGTTAGAAAATATATTTTTCTCTCCTCTAGCGAGTCTTACATAGTCACACTTGCTCTCCATTTACGGCTTGTTCCAGTGCAGCATCAATTATCATCTTAAAAAATTGAAATAAATAAATAACTTAACTTGGTCAATTGAGTTTTTTATAAACTTATCTGATGTATCTTTTTTTTAAACACCAACTACCCATGCGTTATCTTTTTAAGTATATTTCGTATATTTTTTAATTTACAGTATTTGTATAATTTTTTATTTTGTAATTTTCTTAAACTGTAATTTTTTTTAAAATTTTATTTAGTTTTTAAAATATGTTGTTGAATTAAAAGTGAAATAAGTTATTAGAAAATAAAGTTGAAATAAAAAAAAATTAAGCCATGACTTAATATACTCCAACAAACAAGAATATTAATTTATTTAAGCCATGATTAAGTAACAAGTTCCAATTAAACAAGAATAACTTAACTAATCTACCTTAGCTTTACGTAAGCAATACCTTAACTAATCTACCTTAGCTTTACCTTAGCTTTACTTAACTAATCTACCTTAGCTTTACGTAAGCAATTAAACAGAATAGTGTTCTTCTCCCTTAACTTAACTAATCTACCTTAACTTAACTAATCTACCTTAGCTTTACTAATCTAACAACGAGCTGAAGGTCATCCTTCCTATGCACGGACATTCCTGGTGAATCACCCATGTTGAACTCCTCCCTTGTCATTCCACTCGGCAACTCCCAATCAAAGCGATGTATGATATTTGCCAATGCAAGCTCTGCCGTGGCTGTACCAAACAATATACCAGGACAAATTCTGCGTCCTGCTCCAAACGGGATGAGCTGAAAGTCATTGCCTTTGTAGTCCACTTGGCTACCAATGAATCTTTCTGGCATGAACTCCTCTGGCACCTCCCATGATTTTGCTTCCCTCGCAATGGCCCAGGCATTGATAAGGACTTTGGTTCCTTTAGGAATTGTGAAACCATTTATTTCACATTCTTCCATTGCTTCCCTTGGAAGCAGCAAAGGGAGAGGAGGATGTAGCCGTAGGGTTTCTTTGATTACCGCTTTTAGGTAGCTCATTTGGTTCAAATCTTCTAATCTCACCATGTCACCATGCTTTACTATTCCCCGGACCTCTTCTTGTAGCTTCTTCATGAGTTCAGGGTTTTTGATAAGCTCAGACATTGCCCAATCGATAGTGATATATGTTGTATCAATTCCAGCGGCAAATGCATCCTGGAAATTTTGATTTTAAAATGTATATAGTTAATTATAAAGTCAAGGTACACGACATAATTGCATAATAAATTATTTTTTCCCCCTATTTTATCATTTTCAATTAGAAATTGCAAAATCCGTAACACAACACATACACATACATATATACACACATAAACATACATACATACATACATACATACATACATACATACATACATGACTTCTTTTGGTAGGTAAGTTCAATGATTTGAAATTTTCCAAAACTAATATAAGTAAATAAATAAATAAAGCTTACCCCCAGTAGCCCCTTCATGTGATCCATGGATAATTCAAAGTTGAAGCTAAGATCATTCTTCAAACTGAGTAAAATATCAACAAAACTATTTTGTCCCTCATTATCCTCTCCACTTTCAATATGAGCTTGAATTACCTCTTCAAGCAACCGGTCCCACTTATTTCTAGTTCCTCGAGCCTTCCGGCTATATCCTATAACCCCTTCTAACCATGACAAAGAAGGAAATAAATCGCCAATACTAAATCGTCCAATTATTTTAAAATTCTCCTCTATCACCTCTCGGATCATGGCATACCTCCGTTCTTCCGTAATGAATTTTCCAGAAACAACCCTACAAATTACATCAATCATGAATGAGAACAAAATCTTGCTTAATTCTACAGGATTACCGCTCGAAATGGAGGCATGGTTGCTAATTTTTGCAATCAAATTTCCAACTTCCTCCTCTTGGATTGTTTTATAGGAGGCAACCTTCTTAGTATTCATTAAATGGATTGTGAAGATCTTTTTCATTTGCCTCCAATCCTCACCGTAAGGCTCAAAGGCCAAGTCACGGAAACGGATGATGTCAGAGATGACAGCAGCAGGCCGAGTGGCAAAGGTGAGATCATGGGTCCGCATGACGGCACATGCCATCTCAGATGACGAAACAATAAGCCATGGTACTTCACCAAAATGAATTAGCATGAGGGGCCCATATTTCTGAGAGAGTGAATAGAGAGATTGATGGTAAAGAGAGCTTATTTGGTGGATGTTTCCTATGAATGGAAGTTTCGGAGGTGAAGGAGGGTGGTTTGAGAAGTTTCTTCTCTTTATGGCGAAGCAAAGTATGAAGATGGATAACAGAAAGATACAGACTAGTGACATACTCTGCATTAAAGTAAAGTTCACTTGGAAATGCACCATTTTTGTTATCTGAGATTGCCTTTCTTTTTTCAGAAAGTGTTATATTCTACAAGGGTATGTCACTGAGCTTCAATTTATTGCACAACTGAAGGAGATAACGACACTTGTTACTTAAAAATTGACCTGAACTATACCTAACTGGCCAACTTGGTGCAGCAGTTTTGCTTATTCTATAGAGAAACTCTTATCCTACGTACTAACCCTCTATTAAAACGTCTTACCACCACCTTTTTTGGGGTGGGGTTCTTAATCTGTGTGAACCATTTTCCTTCTCATCAGGACCGTTCAAACTTATTCGCACAAATGGCAAATCAATCATGCAGTTTAGACCTGACTTTGGATAAATATTATCCAAAGCCCTTTGGAGAACTTAAACTCAATTAATTCCTCTTGTTTTATTTTATCTTAAATAAAGTGTATGTGGTGTATATATATACAACTTAATTTCTGACTCCATTTATTGCACTTTTTTAATATATTAGGTTTTGAACCATTCAAGCATTCCAAAAGATGTACTTATAAAATAATAATGCTGATATCGATCAGTGAGTTATATATGTAACTACAAAATAATTTGATCAATGTGCTCCGATCTGTTTTAAGCGGAACTATATATTAGAAAGATGCACTGAGTACTAACAGACAAACCTCTGCTAAATTTTCAAAAAAATAAATAAAAAAGACTACTAACAGACAAAAGGAAAGAGTGAAGAAAGCATATATACTTAATTAATTACGGAGAATCTTTTCTTTTTTATGGTTGCTGGCAACGAATATATATTAGGATAAAGTTGTAAAAAAGAGTTTATTTACATGGACTTTTTGTAGAAGTCCCCAATAAATTTTTACATTGCTAGCTAGCAAAAAGTTGCCGCCAAAAGAGTACAGTAAGCTCCCGCGTGATTTGTCCCTGAACTGCACCCACTGTGACCAAAGGGAAATATCCATTGTTGTATCATTAATTAGAATATGCACTGTTTTTCTCTGGTTTGAGAAGAGGCGTCTATTTCTCTCTCTCCAAATCGTCCATACGCCTGCCGCCCATATCAGATTCCTCTGCGCATTTTCTCGTCCCGACCTTCCCATGGTAGATAGCTTCCAAACCCTCACAATTGATGAGCCTGCCGATAGAGCCATGTTGTAATGCATGAACAAGCCTCTCCAGAAATTTGACGTGAAATTGCAGGACCACAATAAATGATCTCTTGTTTCCATGTCCAAAGAGTTACAAAGGCTACATCCGAGTGGAACCACACATCCCCACTTGATCAATACTTGTTTGTTAGTATTTTGTTTGCCCTCAGAAGCCAAACAAAGATTTTAACTGGGACCTTTAGTTTCCATAGTTGCTCATGTGAAGTGGACAGAACACCTGTTTGGTGCATTAATTTGTAAGCCGATCCGTATGTGAATGATTCCGAGGAGGTCCAACGCCACTGTAATCCTGTTGTCCCCTCCACCGAGACTCTGAAGAACGAAACCATGTTGGCCAGCTCTTTGAGGAAGAAGGAAGCCTCTCTGGCCCGTTCAAAGTGCACCACAACCGAGATGCGATGTAATCTATTTAATGTGACTGCCCTAGTCCATCCGGGTTGGACTCCAGGTTCCATAGCCATTTTGCCAATAACGCATTACGGAAAATCTTTTCAGATCGCGTTAATTGGATTTCCCCATAATATAATAAATTAATAATGTTTATCAGATCCCATCCAGGAAGACCATTGTTTTGGGTGTAATTTCATATATACCCCTCAAAAACTTCAATATTATATATTCCCCCTCTAAAATCAATAATTACATATTTATCTTTTAAAATTGTAAAACCTCACGTATTTACTCAGTATAACTCTATAATTTATCAAATATCTCCAAAAACAGTTCAATAATAATATTAAAATTCTAAAATTGAAGTATATATCATATTACCCTTGCTTTTGATTCTCTCATTTCTCTCTGTCTGAACCTTATTATAAAGATGTTTTACTGAAATCTCATTGAAAGCACAAGCATCGGCCTAAATGCCATTACCAGCACCCGCTAATTTAGGTATAGCAAGATGGCCATCTCGCAAGATAAACAAAGTTAACATAGCACTGAAGAAAGATAGATGTAATCAGCGGGGATTTCTGCTAGGAGGGGCAAAAAATCGAATTAAAATAACTTATTGGGTTCAAATCCATTAACTAATCTGATATTACATAAAAACAATAAAAATAATAAAAACAATTGATTAAAAGAAGTATTGTGGTGTAATATAGTCTCTAATACAATTGATTAACAAAGTAACAACAGATAGAAGGTTAGGTTAGGTGGTAGAGAAAAGAAAGAATTGAAATGGCTAGCGTAAGGCCCAATAACACAACAATGGCGGCGCAGTTTCAAATACATGACTGATATTCAGGAACTCATTGCGAACCAACTACAATCCATCCTTTCTTATTGTTCATGTTGGATGCTCTGTTTCAATCAAAGAAAGCCAGAGAATAGATAAGCCGGGCGAAGGTTGTGAATTTAATAGGTGAAATCTTCAGCATTTCCTCCACCTCAACATTGGCTTCTAACTATAAATTCCTTTCTGGTTCGTTTCTACCAGTGGGTGGAGTGGCTCCTATAATTTTTTCAAAAAAATTAGAAAAATAAAAATACTTATGCAAACTAAATTAAACCTACTCAGATTAAAAAGTAAGAAATAAAATAAAATAAATGACTTTATTGACTTTATTTTTGGAACAAATGCGGCACTGTGGCACCTTTCTAATTTATGAACCTTTCTGTGATTCGAATAGACTTTTGTTTTCCTAGTATCTTCCTTTATTAGCTTTTTTCTTTAATTATTTTTGTGTTAATTAAGATAGATGAGAGAGAGTAAAAGAATAAAACATGTAATTTGAGATAAAAGTTTCTCTCTCTCTCTCTCTTTTTTTTTTTTTTTGAAAATCTTGACTGATGCAGTCAAGGATATATTGAATGAAAAACATAGAAAACTTCAGGCATTACATCCAGCACAGAGTGCCAGCAACAGTCTTCGAAAACAGTAAAAAGAAAACTGTAACTTCCTTCCTTCCTTCTAGCCGTATTTCATCCAGAGCTCGAATTCCTCCACAACTATGCCAGCAAGGATCATTGGAGGTAGCAATTTTCCTCTAAAGATGTTGCCGTTCCTCTGCTTCCATATGTGCCAGCAGGCGCATATGAATAGTGTGCGCCATCGAGTACTGGTAAGGGCACCATTTGCTGTTGCCTGTTGACTTGAAACTTGCCAAGTTTTTGCAACAGTATCCCTTTCTTTTCTTGTATTTAAGTGTTATCAGTGCTTGAGAATACCCATGTGCATATTAGTGATCATAAGGGTGGCCCTTAATTTATTCATCAATTTTAATTGTCAGTGACTAAGTTTTGAGAGAGATAAGCAAGAGGGTGCATGATGAACGGATTCTTCTTGTAAACCTCATTATTGTTATACTTGGACAATGGACATGAAAGATTTATAAAACTTGGAGAAATGGATTTCAGAGAAGTAGGCAAAATGACCTATATTTTAATAAACTAGAAGAAACCTTTCTGTTATTCAACAAAGAAAATGACTCTATCAAAAAGTAATCTGATAAGAAGTAAACAAGGGACTGACATTAATTAGTAGGGTGGAAAATTTACAAATTAATGCGGACTTCTTATGGGACTGGTACAATGGCCAGTACAAAAGGTAAAACACAGAGCAAAATTAGTATAAAGTTAATATATAAGAGGAGGGTTCAAATGCCTCCACTTTTCATGCCTCCATTTTTAAAAACTTTAATAACTCAAAATTTAGAACTTAAAAGTCAAAATAAAACCGTTGGATATGATCTACATCATGTTATCTATACACGTGTAAAAAATTATGACATTTCAATTTTGTTTTAGTTGTCATCAAGAGGTTGTAAAAAATGTACTAATATGGATAATTTCTAGACGTTGATTTTTCAACTTATTAATTCACATAAAAACAAAATCAAAATGTGATAATTTTTTATGAGCACATAGATAAAATGATGTAGATCATATCCAACGGTTTTATTTTAACATTTAAGTTTTAAATTTTGAGTTATTAAAGATTTTAAAATTGGAGGCATGATGGAGGCACCAAAAATGGAGGCATTTGAACCCTCCTCAATATATAAATATGATGGAATAGATAAATATGCAAGTTCTTACATATTTAAAGAATGAATATGTAATTATTGATTTTTAAAAGGAAAATACACTAATATTAAAGTTTTTGAACTCATAAAATAATCAAGTAGGCTGTAATACCGAGGATATTAAAGTTTACAGCCTACTTGATTATTTTATGAGTTCTAATTTCGTAAAATTAGAGGGAATTGTTTTTGAATAATCTGGGTGATAAGTAACACCAAGTTGTAAATTGCTCTTGATTGATCTCATTTTCTGATGTCTGATTGCTAGTGGTTTGGGATGCAAAGTTTGTTGTTTAATTGTTCAAAATTATACGCACACAAAGTGTTCGGCAAAATGATTCAGTGCTTATTAAATGAAAACTAGGACTTTTTTTTTTTTGAAAGGCTTGACAGAGATAATTGAAAACTGGGACTTACTGACAGAAACTCCTCCTGAATGATTTGGGGAAGAAAATTAACATTGAGGTGTTCGTCATATCCAAAGTCAGGTTATAATAGCTATTGCATCTTTCACCTGCTTATTTCTCAGAAGTAGGATACATTAAAGATCAAGCCTTATTTATGGCACATAATTCCTTAAATTTCTCCTACAGGGTGAATGGCACTGGAACCATGATGTTCTTAAAAATCAGTTTTTATTTGTGGTATACAAATTACTGAGAATTCCCCTTCAATCACTTCAATCATATTTGTCATCCGTAGTATTATCAATCAATCATGACGGTCCTTAAACTGGTATCAAAATAGGAACCATCATGGGTTCAGTTTGTAACAGAACCTGGACTAGTCAGTCCGGATGAGCATCAAGCCTTACCAGTGCTGAAATAAAGATTTATAATAATTGTCTTCATGATAATTATTAGAAATGTTTTCACATTGTTTCTCTTTGTACAGAATTTTATATTTTCACAGTGCGAAACTTTGATGTGATGACTGTAGATGTATGGGATTTTTTTGTCAATGAACCATCTACTCCGAGATAAATCTATTTTCAGATAAAACCAACAGGAGCAGGAGCAGGGGCAATATGTAATGTTCTGATTGTTCACCTAATGAGCTTTCCTACTACAGTGGCAGTATGTAACCTGAAAACTGAAAAACTATTCCTTGTTCTTGATGAAATATTGATTGAGATGCTTGGAGATGTAAAGAATTTGTACCATGAGCAAATTGATGGTAGCATATTGGCAGAATATAGAGAAGTTTTGCTGAGGTTGGGGGAATTTGCTAGGGGGATACTGATTGAATTTAGAAGCGAAATCTAATCAAACACGCCAAGGACACTGATTGAATTTAGCATATCTGATCCGATCTATCAACACCTTTTTTTTTTTTTTGCTATTTGAAATAATACCTCCCATTAATTATTTCCTGCATTTCTTACTTGTGAGATTGAAGTTTTGAATTCCAATTTTCCAACTAAAAAATATACAACAACGCCATGTACTTCAAATCCTCCACATTGAACAAGTGCCAATTTTGATAATCTAAAAAGCTCTCTATAATATTGGTGCTGCAACATTGAACAAGTGCCAAATTAAAACTCATTCAAATCCTCCACAAGTTGTCAGCATATCCACAGAATTAAAATTACTTCAATTGCATTGTCATGAGACTCATGAAGTAGGAACTTTCAAACTTGAACCAGCAAATGGGAAAATATGATTATTGCCGAAGGTAGGCCGATAAAAATAGTTATTTTCGAGGATATCATTATTACCGACGGTAGTATCCACAAGAATACTGATGATTGCAAGTTATCTGTCAAAAGATGTAGAATTCTTAAACTAAATGCTTTATTTAACATAATAACAAGGAACGTGAACAGCTTTTCGTTTAAAACAAAAGATAATGCTTTTTATATAAGAGATCATATATTTAAAATTTCACAAAAGAATCCTTGTGAATATTAAAAGATATTCCCAAAAAAAAGGAAACATAAATCAAGAAATTTACAATAAAGAAGTCTGGAACTGATTATCACCGGACAAAATTGATAATTAACCTTTTAATTAATATTTAGGTGTCAAGAAAAGGGGATTTGGGCATGAATCAGGTTTAATTTAACCATATTATGCTATAAAAAATTTCATATTGTTTTAGTTCGAGAACAAATTAAAGTATAGTAATGAGGATTAGCCTTCAATTTATTGGTAAAAGATAATACTTTATCATATAAAATGTTGCATATTTAAAATTCAGATGAAGGATCCTTGTTGATTTTAGACACTCTGATATATTGACCCTCATCCCTTCTTATTACAAATGTGAGAATAAAATTGTAATTGTGGTCTTCAATAAAGACCAATAAATTATGCTTTCAAAATATTAATATTTCCTCTTTGCAGGCAGTAGGTTCTAAAATAATAATAGTATTAGCTACTTTTTAGTGTTACTACACTAAATAGTGGTTTATTATCTTTTCTACCTCTAATTTTGTCTATGGATGTTGTTTCTATGTCTTGTCAGACTTTGACTATACTAGGGGCAGGTCTGAGTCCTTCAGGGGCAGAGAATATAGCAATAGACAGGGAAGAGGAAGAGGTAGTACCAGTGCATCAGGGACAAGGAGATGGAATCCTTATGCTTGGTACAGAGCTCCTACTTGCCCTGGAATGATCTGAGTATTCGGTTCTTTGTTGTTGCCTCTATATATGTGATTCTGTGTTTTACTTAACTATTTTGAAGCTCTGTGAGCTTTTGCTTTCCTGTTTCAGTTTATACTCTTATGATATGGTTGTAACTGGTATGTTGTTATGCACTGTTTTGGTGCCTTTTTGTAGCTGTTACTTTCTCCAGCAGTTTGGAGTTTGTCACAGCATAAACTCTTTTAGTTTCAATGGAAACTGGTGGGCTTTCACCCACTTTTTCAAAAAAAAAAAATATATATATATATCATATCAAGATATAGTACATGTTAGACATGATTTTTGTTTCTCTTCTTGTCTTCTTTTTCTAGGTATGATGGTTTTGTGTTGCTTTAGCCAAACTCATCAAAGAGTACTATGAAGGTGTGTCAAATATTTCATGGAAGTTCCGAAATTTTTATCCATACCCTAAAAAAAAAAAAATCAGAAATCGAAATCTAACATGAAATCCAGAAATCTAAAAAATTCAGAAATCCAAATCTAACGCGAATTATAGAAATCTCGGATCGCGACTCTACTGCTAGTGAATGGTGAGTGGGTACTTCGTACGCAGTCGATATATTGCAAGCAGAGTGAGAAAAATAGCATGTCACCGAATGACACGGCATACGTGCCGTAATCAGTTGTTGATAAAAAAAGACACGGCACAGAACACGGTACGGCACAACACGGAAAACGACACATTTAATCACGATACTTTTTTTTTTCTAACATTAATTTTTCATTTAATATTTCAAAGAATTGTTCCACATCTTTTTAGAATTTTTCTGAATTTTTTCAATAAATAAATTTAAATTATAAAAAAAATAATCAAATGTGATCAAACGTGACATACGTGACCAGTTACGGCAGAAGTCACGGCAGGACTTAGTGACGACGTGACTCACGTTGCGTGACCATTCCATTCACGTGTTGTCGCCACTCTCAACATTTTGATCACAGCATGTGAGTTGATCACGGCACGAAACGGCACACAACCACAATGACGGTATATATGGCGCCATCTATATATATTTCCACCCTAATCGCAAGACTTTGAACAAATAATTTAACATCAATTATGATAATTGCCAAACAAATAATTTAGTATCAACAATTTCATATATTTATTCCATATAAAAAATTAAAGAATAATTAATTTAAAAACAGCTGAAATATCTCTTTTGTTATTCTATCACAATCAATGATAAAAAAAAATGTTCTTTACGACTTTACTGCAAAAAAAAAAAAAATAAAAAATAGACAAATGGACAAATGAACGCCGTACATCAGTACATCCCAAATAAATACAAAACGCGTTGACTAGTAGCCGTTGAAATAAACCAATCATGACTTGATCACTGCATCATGATCTTGAACTCCTCAAAATTGAGAACCCCATCCCCATTCAGATCGAACTGTCCGATCATGGCTGTACAATCCTCCACCGTCCGATCCTCTCCCAGCTTCCTCAGCATCCGTCGGAGGCTCTTCGGTGTGATGTAACCTCGGCCGTCCATCTCGTACATTTGAAACGCATCCATCAAATTCTTGTCCTTCTCATGCTCATCCTCAGCCTCCACCAATTTGGCAAAATCCTCTAGACCAAGCTCACCATCACCGTCAGAATCGCTGAGGCGCACCGCCTCCTCGGCCTCCTCTGATGACAGCTCTTGACCCGTGGCCCGCATACAGTTTTGTAGCTCTGACGGGGATATCTTGCCATCTCCATTCTCGTCAAAGTAGCAAAAGACGCGCTGCAGCTCACAAGACTGCTGTCGGATCGTTACAGTAGGAGGTGGCGACGATGGAGAACATGATAATTCCTCCTTACCAGAATTATTCTTCGAAATAAAGGGTACCATTTTGCTGAAGGCTTTGGATAATTTAGATGGACTGGTACTTCTTCGCTTGGAGGAGCTGGTGCATGGATCAGCAACTGCTACCTCTGGCTTCAATCCCTTGACTGCCATTTTTTGGGAATGGAGGAATGAATGAATTCAGCTGGCTTGTGTATTATAAGAGAATTAGAGAGGTGAAAATTGGTTTGGATTTGAGTAGAGAGAAAATTGTGTGGATTGGTATATATATATATACAAGGAAATGAGTGGGGAAGGGGAATTCCGCGGGCGGCGCATGGTACACGTGGGAGCTGACTTTAATAATAGACAAATCAAGAAATTGGTACATAGTTTGTTTAATTTGATGAGCAGTAAGAAAGCGACGTGTTATTTTCGGCGTTATTTTCTTATATTTTCACATGGCGGTTTGGTGTTAAGATGAGATGCTCGTTTTGGAAGGATCCATATATCCTCTCCGGTACCGTAAAAGATTCCCTTCATTTTACGGTTTGAGATTAACTCCCAGCCGGTTTGGGATTCGGGCTGATAGAGGGGGCAGTATTATTGGGCTTTGAGATTCGTGCCAAGTTAAAAAGAACCGTTCAGATCAAGTAATTGTAAAAGATTCCCTATTACGGTACCGGGGGTGATGTGAATTCCGTTTTGGAAGTTGCTTGTCTGTAGTCATATGGCGGTTTGGTGTTGAAGGAAAAAATAAAATAAAATGAGAGTGGTGGGTTTAGTCAAAAGAAATGAGATCATGAATCATGATACTAGTAAGCATAATAATAATATACACCATTAATTCGCGAATAATTTACGTTTTATTTGTTTTTTTTCGTTTTCGAACTCAATTCCCAATAAAATGTAAAAAAACGTATAATACATTTTATTCGTGAATAAAATGCTAATAAAATACAAATTATAAATTATTCGTGAGAAAAACACGAAAATAACGCCAAATTTTGTCTTTTTGGGGGGGGGGGGGGGGGGGGGTTTGGGTTTTTTTTTTTGCTTCCTTGTTGTACCGAATCATTCTCGAATTATATCTGAATTATACCCAAATCAGGAATTTTTTACCCCGTCAAACTAAACCCGAACTATTCATTTGTCACTATGCTAGTAAGATTCATCTTTTAATTAACATAAATTATCTAATTATTTTATATAATAAGTTTATTATTCATTAATTTTTTTTAAAAACTACTTCTCTCTCATATATTATTATAGAATTTTTTTAAATTTATATTTATAAAATACAGTATTTTATTTAAAATAAGTTATTTTTTTCTCTCATACATTATTGGATGATTTTCTTTTCATTAAAGTTAGATTAATAAATAAATCAATATTTTGTCTTGTTCGTTATTAATTTGTATTTCGGTCACATCTTAAAATTATTAAAATATAATACAAGAGTGAAAGATTATTATATTATAAAAATCTATTACCATTGTATATATCAATTTATTTTACTCAACTTTAACTAAAAAAGAAAATCATTATGATTTTGAAAATTCAAATAAGAAGTTGATTGTTTTCATTTGCATTATTCAGAACATGATTTTTGAAGTTTTCTCTGATAGGAGATTGATATTTCATTTATTCAATTAATAAATATAAATTAATTATAAAACATCAATTTAAATTTTGTACTAACTATTTTGATTAAAATAGACTTATAGATTATAAGTATTAAAATTATGAGAAAGGTTATAAAAATTTAAACAATATAGCTGAGTTGGTTAAAGTGTGCATATCATATTATCAAACTCCTTAATTAGTTTTATGACTATATCACCTTTTAAATTCATCAAAAAATAAAATAAATACATAGCTTAAAATGATGGGAACCCGTTTAAGTCCATATCCGTTTCTAGTGGTATGCAATACTAAGTGGGTCCAAAATTTTCATACATATTCAATGCAAATAAGAAAAAAAAAAAAAAAAAATTGGACATTTAATTTGCGATTATTACAAAATTTATGTATAATATGGAAATATAATATTTGATGCTAAACTTTCACTCTACAATTTACAAAAGTTTAAAATCCTACAAAAGCTTGATCATTTTCATGTTATATACTCCATTTACATAAATTTTATGTAATGTTTTTTGAGTTATGAAAATTTACAAATGGTGGCGCAGCTGCGCAATATAAACATCAAAAATTCAAACTTGAATCTGTTCTCTTCTAAAAAAAATAAACAATTATTGAATACATGGTGTCAAAGTCGGTGAATATTATTCCTCAAGTCTGGGAACCTTTATTAAAAAAAATGTGAAAATGAATGATAACACCAAACCCCCATGTGAGTATTTGACTTGAAATTAAAACTAATTGAAGGACAGATAACAAAATAAAACACGGCTTGTAACTTAATTTACAAGTAAAACTGCGTAGAAATCAATGGAGCTTTCTCTCCTCTGTCCCGGCTAGTGGTCTGCTAAGGGGTACCTCGGGCAGGGCAGGGTAGTGCCCGAGGCGGGCAGCGGGTAGGCGGGTACAACGGGCACGGGTAGGCGGGTTTTTTTTTTAAAAACTCCGCCCTGCCCGTCTCAAACCCGTGCCCGTTGCGGGTAGACGGGTACAACGGGCACGGGTACAGCGGGCACGGGCAGGACGGGCACAGGTATTTTTTTTTTTTTTTTTTTTTTGCTGTTAATCTGGACCGTTATTTTTAACTTGGAACGAATCTCAAAGCCAAATAATACTGCTCCCTGCGTTAGGAGAGGATATTGGAGAGGATCTTTTACACATATTTTTTTTTTGAAAAACCCCAGGCAGTGGCTGCCAGGTTAGATCTTTTACACATATTGGAGAGGATCTTGTTGCCTCGTAAAGTGAAGGGAATCTTTCAACAATTAATGCAGAGGATAGGACATACTAGGCCCCTGCGCTATGCTACACCCAATAGGCACCGTACACGTCGAAAGTGAAGGGAATCTTTACAATTACTTGATCTGCACCGTTCTTTTTAAATTGGCACGAATCTCAAAGGACACGGGTACGCGGGTGCGGGTACGCCCGTGGCGGGTGCGGGCAGACGGGCAGCGGGCACGGGTCTGCCGGGTACGGGTACACCCGGGTTTGGCACCAAAACAGGCCACCCTGCCCATTTCAAGCCCGTACCCGCGTACCCGTTTACCCGTCTATACCCGGGCACGGGTACGGGTACCCCGGGCACCGGGCACGGGCGGACCGGGTTCGGGCAGCCCGCGGCGGGCAGTGTCAAACCACTAGTCCCGGCCCGTCTTATATAAATAATTAAAGAGTGAGGCTACGGTGCTATGCATAACACGGATTTGGTCCGTGGTACGGCACAAAATTTGACTTTTCAAATTCCTAACGGTCGATCCGAACCGTTCAACATGATTATAAAATGAATATGTACTTGCAAACCAAATTTTATAATTTTTCGATTTTTTTTACTATTTTTTTAGATAGGCTGTTTTTGGATGGTCCAGAATGTTCACATCAAGTGATTTTCGAAAAAATAGTAAAAAAATTCGAAAAAATGTAAAATTTGGTTTGCAAGTACATATTCATTTTATAATCATGTTGAACGGTTCGGATCAACTGTTAGGATTTTAAAAAATTAAATTTTGAGCCGTAGCACGGACCCAAACGGTGCTATGCATAGCACCGTAGCCTCACTCATAATTAAATACCCCCTTGTACCAGTACTCAAATCCATCACCTCAAAATATAAAACCATCGGACACCATTTAAATTTCTCACTTCATAATTTACCAAATATCATACCGGGCATATATATATATATATATATATATTTCCCAAAAATTGGCAGTCAAGGGATTGAAGCCAGAGGTACCAGTTGTTGATCCAAGCAGCAGCTCCTCTAAGAGAAGTACCAGTCCATCTAAATTATCCAAAGCCTTCAGCAAAATGGTACCCTTTATTTCGAAGAAGGAGGAATCGTGTTCTCCGTCGTCGCCACCTCCAACTGTAACGATCCGACAGCAATCCTGCGAGCTGCAGCGCATCTTTTGCTACTTCGATGAGAATGGAGACGGCAAGATATCCCCGTCAGAGCTGCAAAACTGCATGAGGGCCACCGGGGAGGAGCTCTCGTCAGAGGAGGCCGAGGAGGCAGTGCGTCTCAGCGATTCTGACGGTGATGGCGAGCTCGGGTTGGAGGATTTTGCCAAATTGGTTGAGGCCGAGGATGAGCATGAGAAGGACAAGAATTTGATGGATGCGTTTCGGATGTATGAAATGGACGGCCGAGGTTGCATCACACCCAAAAGCCTCCGACAGATGCTAAGGAAGCTCGGGGAGGATCGGACGGTGGAGGATTGTACAGCCATGATCGGACAGTTCGATCTGAATGGGGATGGGGTTCTCAGTTTTGAGGAGTTCAAGATAATGATGCAGTGATGAAGTCATGATAATTTGTTTCTACGGATACTGGTAAACGCGTTTGTATTTTATTGGGTTCAGGGATGTACAGTAGTGTCCGTTTGTTTATCTGTTCATTTTTTTTTTCGTTAATAAGTATCATTTGTTTCTTCATTTGTCATTGATTGTGATAGAGTAATAATTATTTTTGTTATCCTACCAAATTTTGCACAATTCCAACACGGAATATGTTACAGATCTTAATTACAGAAAAAATAGCTGGGATCTTCTTCTTGTTTTTCTTTTTTTATATATATTATGGTTCATTAGTTGTTTATAATTTCCATGCATGTTTTATCGGCTTCGTTTCTCAGCATATCACTTGTTTGTTAATCATTGAATCTGATAATATGAATCTCTGATCAGTGTGCGAACGGGCCATCTCCTATGATGGGCCATTTTTGGGCCTTTTTTACTTTATGCTTATTTGTCCAGAAATTTTATGAAAGCCTATTCTTGTAAGAAAATATAAATGGGTGGAGGGACGACATTTTATAAATTTATTAACTTTTAAAACTGCGGATCAGTTTGTGATATGAATTCATATTCATATTTCTGTTTTTAAAGTTTATATTTTACATATAATTCGAACAGCTCAATTTAATTTTCATATGAAAATGTACTTGGAGATCAAATTTAATATTTCTTAAAAAAGTTTAGTAATTTTTAAATTGATATTCAAATGGTTCAAAATCTTTAGATTAGATAATTTTTTATTTACCTAATAAAATAGTAAAAAAAGTTCTATTATTACGACATGCATAGTAAAAATAGTAAAATCTTTAGATTAGATAAATTTCAATTAGTACGACATGCATGTTGATATATAAAATTAAGTTGTTATCATAAATTAAATTTAGTGATATATGTTGGAATGTTTAATTTCTTTCAAATAATATATTATTAGTATTTGAAAAAGCTTAATTTTCAAATTTTATTTTTGCATTAAATAAATGTGTTACATACAAATGTAAAATGTATATGTGTTGTTAAGAAGAAATAAGTGTAGTGTCATGTTATAATAATAAAAAAACTAAGTTAAATTAAATTTATTTGATAAACTTGATGAGTTAAATAAATTATTTTTAATAAATTATGAATATATACACATAATTTTAATGAAAACGATTAATTGGCCGCATAATTCCGATTAATCGGCCGCATACCGATTAATCACTTGGTGGTACCCTGCCCGTCTGACGAGCGCATACTGTTATTTACAACACTGGTCTCAACACTTAATTTTGTGACAAATACAAAAATTATGGAGTAGAACTAGGGTGTTCTTAATCTCACCAAGTCTCTTTATAAGCTTAACTCAAAAACTCATCGGATTGGCTTCAAGCAACGCATTCAAACTGTTGAAGCCGATCTACTTCATGAGTGATGAGTTTACATCAAATTTATAAATTTTCAAACTAATTTAATATAAAGTCAAGCGGTAAAAAAATAATGAAAAATGAACACATTAAAATTAACTTATAAACCATCTTTTTTTTCCCGCTTGACTTTATACTAAATTAGTTCGAAAATTTATAAATTTGACATGTAAACGCATCACTCATGAAGTAGATCGATTCAACGGTTTGGATACATCGTTTGAAGCCAATTTAATAGGTTTTTGATTAAGCTCACAAAGAGGCTTGATGAGCTTAAGAACACCCTAGTTCTACTCAAATTTATGTATAATACGAGAATTTTTTTAGTAAAGTTGGGAGTTTAACCATCCAACTAGTTTAATATTCACAAGAAATTTCTTATTGGGATTTCAAAACTAGACCAAAATATTTGATATGAGAAAAAAAAAAATATTTGATGCTATATATGCTTCACTCGTAGTTTAAACAAATGCATAAAATCCTACAAAGCTGGGTAATTTTCATGTTATGTTTTTTAGGCTTCTTTTTGTATTAGCTAGCTATGGTCCATTTTCATAAATTTTATTTAATGTTATATTTTTGAGTTATTAAAATTTTAAAATTGTGGCGCAGCTACAAATTTCAAAACTCAAAACTTGGATCTTTTCTTTTCTAAAAAATATAAACAATTACTGAATACATGGTCTCTTTCAATAAGTAGCTTACATTTGTACAACTGTACTAGTCGGCGAATTAACAATTTCATATATTCATAGTCCAACCTGCATGCTTGGAAATGCTACAACAAATGAAAATGAATGATAACACCAATCCCCCATTTGAGTATTTGATTTAAAAATAAAACTTAATCTCCAAGTAAAACAGCGTAGAAATCATTGGAGCTTAATTTCTTTCCTCAGCCCCGGCCCCCTCTTATATAAATACACCTTTGCACATTAATTACTCAAATCCATCAGCTCAAAATAATTTAATTACCAATACCATACCAGACATATATATATATATATTGCCCAAAAAATGGCATTCAAGGAATTGAAGCCAGAGGTACCAGTTGCTGATCCCTGCAGCAGCTTAATCTTCAACAATAATTCTGGCAAGAAGGAATCGGGTTCTTCGTTGTCGCCATCACCTAGTACGACAATCCGACAGAAATCTTGCGATCTGCAGCGCATCTTTAGCTACTTTGACGAGAATGGAGACGGCAAGATATCCCCGTCTGAGCTGCGCAACTGCATGCAGGCCACGGGTGAGGAGATCTCGTCAGAGGAGGCCGAGAAGGCAATGCATCTCAGCGATTCTGACGGTGATGGCAAGCTTGGTTTAGAGGATTTCACTAAACTGGTTGAGGTAAAAGATGAGCATGAGAAGGACAAGACTTTGATGGATGCATTTAGAATGTACGAGATGGACGGCCTAGGTTACATCACACCCAAGAGCCTCCGACGGATGCTGAGGAGGCTCGGGGATGATCGGACGGTCGAGGCTTGTACTGCCATGATCGGATGGTTCGATCTCAACAGGGATGGGGTGCTCAATTTTGAGGAGTTCAAGATCATGATGCAGTAATGAATGAAGGCACGCATATGTCAATGAATTTTGCGCTTATAATTTGTTTTGTATCACAGTTTGTACAATCTGTTTATTTCATTAATTTTTTTTATTTTATCACCTTTTAATAGAATTATCGTTTTTTTTTTGAGAGAATTTTTTTTTAGAGAAAAAATTATCGTTTGCTGTTTTGGTGCATTTGCTCTAATGTATATTTAATCTAGAGTTGTACAAAGATTTCGTCAATATGTTGATCAACTTGCATATATTAATATCAAAATTACAATATTAATTATAGAACAAGTATTAAACAGCAATTTTATTATTTGGTAATCTGATTAAAGTTGTCGCATTAGCATTCGTAATTGATTTGAAATTGAAATCCAAATCTGCTGAAATTCAAGATTGTGAACAGTAACTAAATTCCTGAAATCCAGAATCCAGCCGTCAAACTGTTCGAGATGCGTGCACATAAAACTAACTATTTCGAGATGCGTGCATAGAAAAAATTGGATGGCTGAATTCGGGATTTCAGAGGTACTGTTCATGAATTTCGAATTTCAGCAGATTTAAATTCTTGAAATTGTCTAGTAATATATATTAAAATATTAAATGCAAGGACGTAGATAGTCTGACATTGTTTTAGGAAAAATAAATTAAAATATTAAATGTAAGGACGTAGATAGTTTGACATTATTTAAAAATTAAATTAAAATTACTGATAGGCTGTTTCTAATATTGGCGGAATTTTATGTATACTTCTAAAAACTTCAAAGTTACATATTTTTTCTTCTACAATTCATAATATCATATTTATCCTCCTAAATATTAAAAGAGTGAGGCTATATATGATACTATGCATAGCGTGGATTGGTCTGTACTACGGATCAAAAATTTTGTTTTCAAAATCCTAACGGTCGATCTAAACCGTTCAACATGGTCTCCATATGAATATGTACTTGTAAACTAAATTTTAATTTTTTTAGAATTTATTTAATATTTCTTTTTAGATAAGTAGAAAATCACTGTTTTTGGATGGTCTAGAATTTTCAGATCAAGTGATTTTCTACCCATCTAAAAAAATAGTAAACAAATTCTTAAAAATGAAAAATTTAGCTTAGAAGTACATGTTCATATGGAGACCATGTTGAACAGTTTAGAACGACCGTTAGGACTTCCAAACTGAAAATTTGAGTCCATAGCACGGACTAATATGCACTATGCATAGTACCATAGCCTCACTCATATTAAAAAATCACAAATATATCTAATTTATTAGCTTTTTTATTTGAACTCATTTTAAATTTATCAATTTCACATTTTACTTTCTATTAAAATAAAACATGTGTAAAAAGACTTAATTAGCTTAGTTTATGAGGGCAAATTGTTTATTTCTCTATTTCTGGTGGATACACAATGGTATTTAGGCATAACTATTTGTGTATGTCTTAAGTACAAATATGATTCATTTGTACTCACAAATTGACCATTAGAAGACGGAACATTTGTACACATGATACATATTTTTTTTATTTTCTGTTACAAATAAAATGAGTTTTAATAGGAAAGACAGTAAATTGGATAAATTTGTGAGCTTTTAAAATTTAGAAGAATAAATATGATATTATGGATTTTAAAGAAAAATACGTAAATTCGAGATATTTTAAGGATTTGCATAAAATTCTCCTTTATAATTATATTTTTTTGAAAGTTAGTTGGCAAAGTGCGACTAATAATATATTGATAAAACAAGTTATTAATTTACAGGCTCCTTTGTAATTATAGAGAAACATGCCCTCCTATCTTTATTACTATTCAGTTTTTTTAGAGCTGGCACATGACATCATACTATTTTAAGGGTACGTTTGGATTGTGCAAGGATTAATGCAAGAATAGTGATTTTTGAGTTAGTGGCTGAGAATAGTGCTAACCCGAGCGGTTTGAGAATAGCGTTAACTTTGAACTATTCGGGTTAGTAAAAATGTGGTTTGGATTGTATATTTGGAATAGCAATGGAAGGGAATGAATAAAATATTGATTAAACTAATCTAATATTTTTACATTTAATATAATTAATATTATTTTACATTTAAACTAATATTTTTCAATATTAATCTAATATTTTATTTAATACTAATCGATTCTAATCTAATATTATATTTATTTAATACTAATCAAATATTTTATTTAATACTAATATAATATTTAAACTAAAATATTATATTACATTTAACATTTAAACTAATATTATATTACATTTAATATTTAAACTAATATTTTATTTAATACACATAATATTTAAAGTAATATTATATTACTTTTAATATTTAAATTAATATTATATTACATTTAATTAAAGTAATATTATATTATATTTATTATTTAAACTAATATTATATTATATTATATTTAATTTAATAGTTTATTTAATACTAATCTAATATTAAAGTAATATTATATTATATTTAATATTTAAACTAATATTATATTATATTTAATATTATATTATATTTAATATAATATTATATTTAATATAATATTTTATTTAATATAATATTTTATTTAATACTAATCTAATCAAATATGATATTATATTTGCTAATGTAATATTTAAACTAATATTATATTACATTTAACACTTAACATTTAAACTAATATTATATTATATTAAATTTTAAACTAATATTATATTATATTAAATTTTAAATTAATATTTATTATATTTAATCTAACATTTTATTTAATATTAATCTAATTTGATATTATATTATTTAATACTAATCTAATATTTTAATTAATATTACATTAAATTTTATATTTAAACTTATATTTTATTTAACACTAATCTAATTTAATATTATATTTATTTAATACTAATCAAATATTTTATTTAATATTTAAACTAACTCTAATTGAGAGGAATGAAAACTATTTTTTAATTAATATCACTAACCCCACTAGCTCTATTCTTGCTAACCCACTATTTTTATGGGTTAGTAGAATAGAGTTATTCTTGAGCAAATCTAATTTTCTAATTGTTGTTTGGATCATCCAAAATTAAAAATATGAAGCTAACTAAAAAATAAAGCTATTATTGCCCCATCCAAACGCAACATTAAAGAATAAAGTGAGAATTGAATTTGAGGATTTGGAATACCATCCCAAACAAAATTACACACGTCGTGCTGTGTCATTGTCTCATTGACAGTGAGGTAGTGTATTGAAACGGGTCCGGGTCGGGTCGGTCCGGTCCAAACCCGTCCGGTCCCCGGGTTGACTCGGGCACGGGTTAGCCCGGGTCAACGGGTTGAGTCGGGTAGGGGGGGTCGGGTTGGGGTTTGAGTCGGCCGACCCTTACCCGGCCTAAACCCGGCGGGTTAGGTCGGGGCGGGTTGGGTCGGGTCGGGACGTCGGTCCGGTCCGGGTAGGTCCGGGTCGGTTGGTTTTTTTTTTTCTTTTCTGTTTCTGATATATTTTTTCTGTTTTGTTTGGGGGTTTTTGGCTGTTTTTTTTTTCCTTTTTTTTATTTGAACTCAATATATTTTTGTTATAACAAAATCAAATTATGTTAAACCGAATTTTGTTAAAACCGAATTATTCTAAAACCAAATTAGTTTAAAACCAAATTATTCTAAAACCGAATTATTTTTTATCTTTAAAACCGAATTATTTTAAAACAAAAGTTAATTTAAATACTAAACAACAATCATTAAATACTAAAATAAAAATCATTAAATACTAAACAACAATCATTAAATACTAAAATTATTGAAAGAAGAGAGAGCTGTTATGTTGAAAGTAATATTATAGGTTCTCCGTTCTCATCTTCTGAACA
The DNA here is from genome assembly GCA_011114355.1 of Carex littledalei. NCBI lineage: Eukaryota > Viridiplantae > Streptophyta > Magnoliopsida > Poales > Cyperaceae > Carex > Carex littledalei. Next base: position 14,858,368 of record CM022083.1, on the reverse strand, counting down.
TTTATAATTTTTGGTCAATTTTTTTAATAAACAATTAATTAAATACTAAATCGTACTAACAGTCAAGTGTGCAATTTAGAATTGAAAATGATAAATGTGTATTTTATAAATTAACATGATTTATGCAATTTTTAGGACTGAAAAAAATGAATTACACTAGATTACTTGAAATTATGTCGAATTACACTAAATTACGTTAAATTACGCTAAATTACAATAACTTCGCTAATTATGCTGAAATACGGTAAATTACGCTAAAATAGACCGATTCTGTGCCATCTTTCATGAATTATAAAAAATAGTAAAATAATTCCGAAAATAATAAAAACTGGTATTCTACAAGTTCATTATGTAACTAATTTACTGAGCTACTTGGATTGAATAATAAAAATGAAAATCTTAATCGGAAACTTCAACTCAAGTTTTGAGGCTCTTCCCTTTGTTTTTTGGCGATTCTGAATTTCGAAATCCAGCATAGCTGGCACGGACGCATGCGCATTTTCGCAAGCTTTCCGAAAAGTGGTCATTTGCTGAAATCGGACACTCGAGCGCCGTTTTATGACCGTTTGAAGTTTCGTCGTCGTTTTCCACCTTTTCAGTGAAGATATCGTCTCTATTCATATGTAATTTACCGTATTTTAGCGTAATGTAATGTAATTTAACTTAATATAGTGTAATTCAACATAATTTCAAGTAATTTAGCGTATTTTAGTATAAATATACTAATATATATAACATGATCATGATCAGATGGACAGAATATGTATATACATATGTTAATTCAAATATACTACTATATCAAATATACTACTAATTCAAATATACTACTATATCAAATATACTAATATATATATATACATATGTTAATTCAAATTAAAGTTTATAGAATTAACATATCAATTAGCATATGAATATGTTAATTTTAATTAAGATGTCAAATAATATGCATATATGTTAATTCATATTTTTAAAAACGAAGGATACGATACGGCTATTATATATATATATATAGTGGCTAATATCAAAACGTTTGTTCCTGGCTCCCGGTGCAACCAAGTTGTTTTCGGGTTTTCAAAGTCCAAACGGTCGATCCGAACCGTTCAACATGTTCTCTATATTGAAATGTGCTTGGAGACTAAATTTTATATTTTTTGGAATTTTTTTGCTATTTATTAAGCCACTTTGAAATTTGCTGATCACATGGTCCAGAATTTAGTTGCACTGTTTTTACTGTTCACCCGGATCAGCAAATTTCAAAGTGGCTTAATAAATAGCAAAAAAATTCCAAAAAATGTAAAATTTGGTCTCCAAGCATATTTTAATATAGATTAAACATCTAACGGTTCGCATCGACCGTTTGAACTTTGAAAACCCGAAAACAACTTGGTTGCACCGGGGGCTAGGAACAAACGTTTTGATATTAGCCACTCTATATATATATATATATATATATATATATATATATATATATATATATATTATTCTTTATTATTTATATATTGTATTTAGATAATCATAAAAATTCTAATTAAAGGCTCAAACTATAAAAAAAATTAAAGGCTTAATCTAAGAATAGATTAAATATTAAAGTTATTGGAATATATCACAAGTTAACAGCGGCTAAGTGGTTAAAGGTATTGGTTGTAAGGTTGTTGAGAGAGAGGTCCGGGGTTCGAATCTCGCTGACAAAAAAAACCCAATTTTTGCGCCGGTGTATGCGCGGCTCACGGGTGCGGGCGTGGTTCAGGAGGTTTAGGGTCTGGTTCACCCGGGTTCGGCCGGTTTAAGGTCGGGTTCACCCGGATTCGCCCGGTTTAGGGTCGGGTTCACCCGGGTTCGGCCGGGTTAGGGTCGGGTTCACCCGGATTCAGCCGGTTTGGGGTCGGGTTTAGTCGGGTTCGGGCGGGGCAGGTCGGGTTTAGGCCGGTCCGGGTCGGGTTCAGGTAGGCGGGTTGAAACGGTGGGGGTATGGTCGGGTTTCGCCCAGAAAACTGCATCCGACCCGTTTCAAACCCGACCCAACCCTTTAGGACGGTTCGGGTCGGGTTCAGGATCGGGTCCGGGTCACGGGTTTGTCCGGTCCGGGTCGAAGGTAAAATCAATACACTACTGTGAGGGCGAAATTATTCAGGCGAAAAAAAGAATATCCTTGTGTACATTCCAACTGCAAATGCAAAGTATTGGAAAGGGAAAGTGTCTGGTCGATATAATATAAACCTTATTTAATCAGATCCCTTTTCAACCGTCTGATCAAAAACACATCCCGACTTTTAATGGAGCTTTGACCCTCCTTTGACCAGCACCTTCGATCAAGAAGACAAAAACTCAAGTCATCCATGGCGCCTCACTCTAACCTCCTCTCCCTTCCCTTCCACTCCCACTGCCTCCTCCTCCTCCTCCTCCTCCCCTCCCATGCCCATCCCACTCCGACTCTCTTTCTCCACCTCCTCCCGTAGTCTCGCGCATAGCTTTTGGCTCATGTGCCCACCAGAACTCCCCTCAGGTACTCCCCCCTCCTCCTCCTCCTCCGACTCCGACCTCACCTTAACTTAATATGTTTAATTATCTAATTATTTATTTGATTATATATTGTGGCAGCCGATCTGGAAAGCGATCTTGGATTTCAACCCGGAGCTGTTTGTGTGGATGGGAGACAACATCTACGGCGACAACCGCCGTCCCTCTCGAATCTGGGGCCCGGAGAGAACCGTTGGGCCTTGGAAGAACGTAGACCGGTTCCTCCCTTCCTCTGAGGAGGAACTCAAGAGGCGCTATGAGCTGGCAAGGAACAAACCTGGGTACACCGAGCTCAGGCGTAGAGCTAAGGTAGGATCGAGGTTTAGAATTATTTACAATGATGTTAATAGTTCGCTATAGAAACTAGTTTTAGTTTCAATTAAGTGTAGCATGATTACTATTGTCAGTACTCTGTACAGTATGAATTGAAGTATTGGTTCAGTAGCTGTTGATTTTACTTGATTTCAATGTGATTAAGGTTCTTTGCTAACAGGTTCTGAGCTGATTTCATGAGATTTATGTGCAATTACAGGTGATTGGAACATGGGACGATCATGACTATGGATTGAATGATGCGGGAAAGGAATTTACAGGGAAGAATATGACCCAGAAGCTTCTTATGGATTTCTTGGATGAACCTGAGGATGCTCCCCGGTAAATAAATAGCAATAATTTTTAGCACTTATTTGTATTTTTAATTCTTCTTCTTAATTCTCTCTGTTGAGAAGCTTATAAAAGGTTCACAAATGAAAAAGCTTATTGAGCATCCCTGTTCCTTCTTGCATGTGGTTATGAATCTTTCTTCTGAAAAAGGTAAGAAGTGATTTGTTAATAGATTAAATATAAGTATCACAACTGAAGCAACAAATTATGGCTTATTTGATTAGTTCTAGATATGCCACAATTTCTTTTTCTTTTTTGAAAATGTTGGTAGAAGCTACCAATCAGTAAAATGATATGCCACAATTTCATTATTTATCTAAATTATTAAAATAATAAAACGTTTTATCCTTTTTAGGCGCAAACAAGCTGGCGTGTACGCATCATATGTACTTGGACCCAATGGGAAGCAAATAAAGGTCTACATTATCTCATGAAGAAATGAATATTATTACTGTTATCTGTTGTTTAATGTGTTAATTCATGTATTATATATTAACATGAATGTGAATGTGCTGCTTCACTCAGGTTATTCTACTTGACACTAGGTATCACCGAGACCCGCTTCTCAGCTATGGAACTATTCTAGGAGATGCACAATGGGAGTGGTTAGAGAAAGAGCTCAAAGGTCCCCAAACAGAACTGACCATAATTGTCTCTTCAGTTCAGGTATTGAGTTCCTTTATTGTCTACGTTCATGTTATTTAATAGCATCGTTTTGCAAATTATATTATATATTGTACTTCCAACATTTCTTACAATGCTGCAGTTTCCAACTTTCTAAGGTCAGTTGTATAAACCATGAATGTTCAAGTCAAGTAACTTGCAGTCTTGCACTTAATTTTGTCTTAGGCTCAGTTCAGTTTCATAATTGTAAATCAGTACTAGAATAAGTTGCCTCAATTTTATCTCAAATTGGGCTCAGAAATCGGTGCAATAAATGCACCGATTTCGTCACTGTAACTTATTACATATGTGTTATTTACAAATGATGCAAAGGTTTTTGGGTGTAATTTCCATGAGAGTTATTGGGTTTCAGTATGCAAAAGAAGCCTATTCATTATTTAGCCCTCTTTGATTTTTACCCCCTGGTTTCTCTTAAAGGTGATATCAAATATCTCTGCCACTGGAAACCCTTTGGTCTTCATTGAGTGTTGGGGCCATTTCCCGAAGGAGAGAGAACGGTTATTCAAATTGATAGATGACAGCAAGGTTATTTCTCTTATTAATTCTAATTTCTTAACATCTGAAAGTTCGTATACACCTGGCTCAGGCTTTGCGAGGTGTTACTGGTATGTGCCAAGAAAGAATATTGCAACTGGATTTCCAGTACTGTTTGGCTGTGGTGCAGTACTGGTATACACCTGGCTCAGGCTTTGCATGGCAGTGATTAAATAGGCTTACATTATGTTAAATGAAGGCAAAATTGCAAAATCATGGGTGCAGTAAAGCAAAAATAGGTTAATCTGAAGCAAAATTTTCACGTAATGAGGATTGGTTTACTGAGTCTTTAGTCTGCTATTTTCAAATTTCAATCTTGAAAGTTTTGCTTCTTATAATTTTAAAACACAGAGGAGTGGAGTAATTTTCACAAGTGGGGATGTACACTTTGGAGAGATTGCACGGTACGATTGTGGAGTTCAATATCCTCTTTATGACATAACCTCAAGTGGCCTAACAAGATCTCTTGAGGAGGAGGGGGGCCCATTAATGACTTATCTTATCAGAGCTGTTTTTTGGTTGGTACCAAGTACCATGAGAGTTTTTTCTCCAAGTTGCCGCCACAAATCATGCATATATGGTACTAACTATTTGAGAAGAGAGGGATTATATGCATATTCTTCTCCCCTTAATTCAAGAAAAGTATTTTATAATTTGTTAAGTGATTGGTCTACATATTAACTACTGTGGTACTGGATTCCGGTATCCTGACAGTTTTTTTATTGTACTTTTTCTTACTTTTTTATTTGAGTCTCGCTTGTGTTTATGTGGGGTTATGAATCTAATATTGAGCTTATTTGTAGTAGTTCAAATCATAATTCATGAAAATTTATGTCTTTTTTGACAGCCAAACCTAATTTTGGAGCAATAGAAATAAATTGGGATGCCTCTCCCCCAAGAGTTAAAATTGAACTGAGAGATGAGGATGGTAACTCAGTTAATGAAGTAAGTTTCTTGTTGTCTGAGTTGCAAGCAAACGGAGTTGCGGGAAGTAGAGAACCTGCAAGTGGGTATCAACAGCACTGCACACATGAGACAGATCTCCCATGGCTTCTTAGAAAAAGATTAGCTCTAATCTTGTGGGCTGTTGTAGGAGGTATGTTTTTTTCTTTTTATTTTCTTTTGGTTTTTTTTTTGGAGGGTGTTATTATAACCACAAGTGAAATAAACAAACCTGTCATAAGTTTGGAAAATTATTTTGATAGTTTCCATTTAAGGTGGACCTTTTATAATTATTGAAAACAGAATTTTATAATCATAATTCTGAAATATATCAAATCAATTATTCTCTAAAATAAATAAATTCAAGACAAGCCTGGATTATCGTGTCCTTATATTCAGGGTTACCTTGCTTATCTATCCCCTAGGTCTGGAACCCAATCAAACTTCGCATCCAAATTCAAAAAGAAATTGGCAAAAAAATTATATTGCAGGAAAGATAAATGTATGTTTGTATTTCTTGTTTATCTCTTTTTTTAATTGAAGAGGAATAATGGAAAGGGGCCTTTGTAGAGTTGGTAATCACTGTATTGAAACGGAAATAAATCTTCTGTTATTCCTTGGGAATAACAGGAACCTGTTATTCCGATCCCAACCGTTCAAACTTTTCCATGCACGAATCTCAATGAAGACCAACGGTTGGGATCGGAATAACAGCAGATTTATTTCCATTGAAAACACACTTCATGCATACATAATTTTAGTCCTATGCCATGACCTGTTGCATCTGAAGTTTCCAAAGGTCAAAGATTAACTGTTGATTTAAATTAAATGCACGGTTTGGATTGATCCGGAAAATGCCCGATTAATGGACAAGTAAATTTCAAAGTTTGGAACTTAATATATTATTTTCAATGAAATAATTTAACAATAAGCACAGTCAAGACTTTTTAAGTGTAAAAACTTGCATATCGGGTTAATATAAAGTGCAGCAATTTATAGTTATATATTTCACCATACCACACTTATTATGAGAAAAATATTAGAAAAAACTTTGATTTTTTCATCTATAATCTTCTTTGAAACATCTTGCAGTTGTACTAGGGATAATATTTCTCCTTCTCAGAGAAATTCTATCAGCAACGAAAAGGTTGTTCCAAAAAAACAAGATTGACTGAAACCATGGAGTTTCTTTTACTTGCGGCATTCAAGGACGATCTGACAGTTTCTAAAATTAATCAAGCCATAGTACATTGTACACAATCTTTAAATTTTTTCCCCCTTGACCTTTATATCTGTGTTTGTTTTACCTTGGCATTTGTAAATTTGTGCCAATATGCTGGTGTGAGATTTACAGACATTGTAAATGAAATTGAGGAGATGAGGATTAATAGAACAAACACTGTATCGAACCTATTGATTTCCTCTTAGTGGTACTGTACTTGAACTTGTTATGTGTGTATCATCTTTGAATTGATAGCCACCTTTTTCATTGTGTTTCTTATTATGGACAATTAATTGTAAACTGCATTTGAAAGGAATATGGATAACTGCTTGCTTTTAACTTGTGCCATTATCGGAACAAACATTTGTTGAAAAACTCGCGGAACAAAAAAAATATTATTTGGTGTTATATCTTAAATTGAAAAATGTGGACTATGGGCTTTGTTGGGCAGTGTTGTTCGAGCCTTATCCCATATGGGTAAAATTCAAAACCATGGTCCTTTAGGGTCCTTTTTTACAAAGATGTTAAAAGGAAGTCACATAACTTTTTTTACGTTTAAATGGTGCCATCGATCAGTTTAAAGTTAATATATTATTTATGAAGATTAGGCTAATATATATGTGATTTCATTCTTTAATCATATTGGACGAACAGCTGCAACCACAAAAAAAAACTACATTTCCGATTTCCTGAGAATTAATCTTTCAAAAGTACTATTTTTGTCCTTCAGGGAATGGTGTTCGCATAACTGCTTCAAGCAAAAATAGAAATTATTTAATAAAAATAAAGTTAGTATAAAGTTATAAATAGCTAGGCTCCTACTGCATGCATGTAGCATTTTAAAATATGAAACAGCACCTTCCTAATTTAAATTAAAATCATAAATAGAAGGTAGTTTACAAAAAGGCAGAGTCGGTATTCAAAAGAACAAAAATAGGGAGCGCCTCACTTTCCTTATTTGTTGTTTTAATTTTTGACAGAGGAGGTCTAAAAATAACCAGGAGCTCCAATCCTTTCACCGCCTTCCTTTTTTCATTTTATATATATACAGCTCCACCGATTCAATTTCATTCTCACGTTCTAATTTTCATTTTCTAAAACCCGTTAAACCTCATCTCCCTCTACTCCTTCCTTCAATAATGGCGGTTACGACTTGTTATCTAGTTCTCCCGGTGGATGTCATTGATCTTGATAGTGGAACTACGCTCCAGACCGGGTCCATCGTAGTGCTTCCCGGCCAAACCTTCTCCGACATCGTCAAAGTGCTTTCTAAGATGGCCGGAACTAGCGACGATAACCTGACCGTCTTTATTGAGCGCGATACCAAAGAAAGAGTCCGAATGGTTGCGCAATCAGACCTTGTACGTCAGAGGGCCGTGCGCTTGCACGTGTTTGTCGGCCTTCCTCGGGGCGCGTGCAGGGTGTGCGAGAAGGCCTTAAATTACGGTCTTGTCAAGGAATTTCACCTGTGCGCTGAAGATGAGATAATATTGGGTGAGTATTTCTTTAGGTCGCCGGCGGGGCCGATCCAAAGGCCGACACATGACGCTGCCACGGTCTAGGAGCGTTTTGAGTGTTTTGAGGGTTAATTTGAGGTTGTTGGATTGATGGATTTTCAAGGTTTCTACTGTCATTTTCTGGCACAATAGTAATAGATGAACTGGTGTTGCGGTGGATATATGGTGGTTGTAATGTGATGTCAAAGTTTAGGTTATTCTTCAGGTATAGGAGTGGGTCGTATTGTGGGGTCGTCTCTAGTCTATGTATGTGTAGGTGTGGTATTATGAGTTGAAATTTCATGTGTTTTGAGTTGTAATACAAGGTTGAGCAATGTTATTAATATTTTATGGTACCGAAATAATTAGAATTTTGTTACTATCTTCCTATATGAGTCTAAATACTGTGTTAATTTCCCAACTGGTACATGCTGGTATCAAATTGCAATGCATATGCATTCTTGAATAATTGAGACTCTTATGTGATTATACAAAGTTGATAATCTTGAAATGAGAACCTTTTCTTAATTTGGATGGATTGTTGCTCTATGCCTTCTTTATAATTCTCTATACTGGAATGCATTTCGGTAAACCAAAGAGTTGCTAAGCTGATTTATATTTGTTAATGTGATCAAATTGGTTTCTGAGAAGACTTGTTACTTTTCTTGACAAAATGAATGATATTCTTGAAAATGAACAGTTGACTCCCTTTTACTTCTTCGCTGTGATTGAATGTCAACTGGTATGCCAAAGAGTATTGCGAAATATATCCATGTGTGAATCTCTTATTTATTTCAGTTTAGGTAGCAATTCCTTAATTGTATATGGCACTCCTATCTTTGAAATATCTTTATCCAGGACATTCAATCTCATAAAATTTAACGGAAATAGAACAGGCCTACAATGCAGAACCTAGCTCCTTTTTACATTTTTTTTCTTTTAGATGATTTGATCGACTCAAGTTTATTGGGTCAAAAAAAGAATGTTTTGCCACAATTTTGAGAGTGGACTACTTGAATTGTCGGGAAAATTGCCAAGAAAGTGCACGATTTATTTGTTGTGTTCGCTTTCTCTTTAACAATTAATAATTATTTAAATAATTCGTTGTTAAAAAGGATATGGTTACTGGTGAGCTATAGTTCGTTCAACATAATTATATGCTTTTGTTTTCGCAAATAAATCATTCATAAGTCATGAAGAAATTGGATGCCTTTACCAATATCAGGAAAAAGGACGGAAAAAAAAACGGATTAACGTTGTAACTCCTCTTAAATTGTACATAAATCATTGACTCCTCTAAAAAAACAAAAAAGCGACCCCTCATCTAGCCCGCCTATTTATTTTCCGTAAAACTAAAACAAATGGAGGGGTTCCTTGTAACTTTCCTTTCTAAACTCTCTGACAAGCTTCCTTCTTACCAGTAACTCCGGATTTCGCCCTGGTGTCGCCTCTAAAAGCTCTGATCTTGTACCAGTAGTCATACCTGCATCTCAAATAAAGTCTGGTCTATCCTATTTTGCAATCCGAGCTCGTTCATGAATCTAGAACTCAGTTTGCCACTGAAATTAACTCTCCTGATTCTTTCCCAATTCGCCGAGTTGTGTGCTTGCTTGACATAGTTCCTCCCCGCGTGTTTTAAATTTACTTGGCCTCCTAACTGCCGGCCAGCCAATTGGATATATCTTGCTATAACTTGTGCTGCTCGCCAAGAGGGAACCTTTCAGTCTTCACGATATAGCAAGATTCTTTTTTTTTCCGTGTCATCATATTAATATCAACCAACTAAAATAATTTTTGCATATTAGAATCCTATATTTATGAAATGCGTTAAAATTTAATACGTACTGCTCAAACAATTTTAAATAGACTGATACGTTATGATATCTTTCTGAAGGATTTTGTTTATCACATAATCGACAAAAAATTGACTAGTAATTATTTTTTTTTTCTAGAATATCTAGAAGGTGAACATCGTATATATTTTTTATTTCAATGTAACTCTTAGGATTTTCTTACTTTATTTTCATTTAGGATGCATTATATATTCTTAGTTTAGATTTCCTACTAACTTTTTTACAAAGATGTTAAAAGGTAGGTCACATGACTTTTTTTATGTTTAAATGGTGCCATCGATCGATTAATTTAGGTTAATATATTATTTATGAAGATTAGGCTAATATATATGTGATTCATACTTTAATCATATAGACAGGTGTAACCACAAAAAAAAACTACATTTCCGATTTCCTGAGAATTAATCTTTCAAAAGTACTATTTTTGTCCTTCAGGGAATGGTGTCCGCATAACTGCTTCAAGCAAAAATAGAAATTATTTAATAAAAATAAAGTTAGTATAAAGTTGTAAATAGCTAGGCTCCTACTGCATGCATGCATGTGGCATTTTAAAATATGAAACAGCACCTTCCTAATTTAAATTAAAATCATAAATAGGAGGTAGTTTACAAAAAGGCAGAGTCGGTATTCAAAAGAACAAAAATAGGGAGCGCCTCACTTTCCTTATTTGTTGTTTTAATTTTTGACAGATCAGAGTAGGTCTAAAAATAACCAGGAGCTCCAATCCTTTCACCGCCTTCCTTTTTTCATTTTATATATATACGGCTCCACCGATTCAATTTCATTCTCACGTTCTAATTTTCATTTTCTAAAACCCGTTAAACCTCATCTCCCTCTACTCCTTCCTTCAATAATGGCGGTTACGACTTGTTATCTAGTTCTCCCGGTGGATGTCATTGATCTTGATAGTGGAACTACGCTCCAGACCGGGTCCATCGTAGTGCTTCCCGGCCAAACCTTCTCCGACATCGTCAAAGTGCTTTCTAAGATGGCCGGAACTAGCGACGATAACCTGACCGTCTTTATTGAGCGCGATACCAAAGAAAGAGTCCGAATGGTTGCGCAATCAGACCTTGTACGTCAGAGGGCCGTGCGCTTGCACGTGTTTGTCGGCCTTCCTCGGGGCGCGTGCAGGGTGTGCGAGAAGGCCTTAAATTATGGTCTTGTCAATGAATTTCATCTGTGCGCTGAAGATGAGATAATATTGGGTGAATATTTCTTTAGGTCGCCGGCGGGGCCGATCCAAAGGCCGACACGTGACGCTGCCACGGTCTAGGAGCGTTTTGAGTGTTTTGAGGGTTAATTTGAGGTTGTTGGATTGATGGATTTTCAAGGTTTCTACTGTCATTTTCTGGCACAATAGTAATAGATGAACTGGTGTTATGGTGGATATATGGTGGTTGTAATGTGATGTGAAAGTTTAGGTTGTTCTTCATGTATAGGAGTGGGTAATATATATTGTGGGGTCGTCTCTAGCCGATGTATGTGTAGGTGTGGTATTATGAGTTGAAATTTCATGTGTTTTGAGTTATAATACAAGGTTGAGCAATGTTATTAATATTTTATGGTACCGAAATAATTAGAATTTTGTTACTATCTTCCTATATGAGTCTAACTATTGTGTTAATTTCCCAACTGGTACATGCTGGTATCAAATTGTAATGCATATGCATTCTTGAATAATTGAGACTCTTATGTGATTATACAAAGTTGATAATCTTGAGATGAGAACCTTTTCTTAATTTGGATGGATTGTTGCTCTATGCCTTCTTTATAATTCTCTATACTGGAATGCATTTCGGTAAACCAAACAGTTGCTAAGCTGATTTATATTTGTTAATGTGATCAAATTGGTTTCTGAGAGAACTTGTTACTTTTCTTGACAAAATGAAAGATATTCTTGAAAATGAACAATTGACTCCCTTTTACTTCTTCGCTATGATTGAATGTCAACTGGTACCAACACATTTCTCAGACTGGTATGCCAAATAGTATTGCGAAATATATCCATGTGTGAATCTCTTATTTATTTCAGTTGAGGTAGCAATTCCTTAATTGTATATGGCTCTCATATCTTTGAAATATCTGTATCCAGGACATTCCATCTCATAAAATTTAACGGAAATAGAATAGGCCTACAATGCAAAACCTAGCTCCTTTTTACATTTCTTTTTCTTTTTGATGATGTTGATCGACTCAAGTTTATTGGGTCAAAAAAATAATGTTTTGTCACAATTTTGCAGTGGACTACTTGAATTGTCGGGAAAATTGCCAAGAAAGTGCACGATTTATTTGTTGTGTTTGCTTTCTCTTTAACAATTAATAATTATTTAAATAATTCGTTGTTAAAAAGGATATGGTTACTGATAAGCTATAGTTCGTTCAACATAATTATATGCTTTTGTTTTCGCAAATAAATCATTCGTAAGTCATACAGAAATTGGATGCCTTCAAAAAGGACGAAAAAAAAAATGGATTAATGTTGTAACTCCTCTTAAATTGTACATAAATCATTAACTCCTCTAAAAAACAAAAAAGCGACCCGTCATCTAGCCCGCCTATTTATTTTCCGTAAAACTATAACAAATGGAGGGGTTCCTTGTAACTTTCCTTTCTAAACTCTCTGACAAGCTTCCTTCTTACCAGTAACTCCGGATTTCGCCCTGGTGTCGCCTCCAAAAGCTCTGATCTTGTACCAGTAGTCAATACCTCCATCTGAAATAAAGTCTGTTCTATCCTATTTTGCAATCCGAGCTCGTTCATGAATCTAGAACTCTGTTTACAAGCAGGCAAGAGATTTGTTCTTATAGCCAGTGCCCCCTGGAACGAACATCCACGTGCAAAAGAACAGTGAAAAAGCATGTGCAATACGTCTTCCTCTCCCTGTCCACAAATATGACACAATTAATGGGTCACCCCGAGACACTCTTGACATAAGCGTCTTAGCTAGAGGCAGGGCGCCGTGCATAACCTTCCACAAAAACAACCTTATCCTTGGAAGAATCTCACCCATTGTGTCAGATATTGTTACCTGTACGGGCCGGTTGTTGTAAGAGAAAGAGCTGTCTTCCATCAGGTAATTATAAGCTTTCTTAACAGAAAACAACCCACTTGTACTTTCCAAAGCAGTTTCTTTAGAAAAACTTCATTCACCTTGGACAATTCTCTTAAGCAATCAAATTAATCATAAAAGTCATGTTGATGAAAACATTAATGAAGCTTTAATGCTATATATGCTTATTTAAATGTAACTCTTAGTATTTAAATACGTGATTATATTGATATTGGATTTTGTTACTTTATTTACATTTAGGATGCATTATCTATTCTTAGTTTAGACTTTAGATGTACTGGTAATTTTTTGTACGAATTAAGATGTTAAAACTAAAATTAGATAAGTCACATAACTTTTTTTTACGTTTAAATGGTGCCATCGATCGATTTAAAGTTAATAAATTATTTATGAAGATCAAGCTAGCTAATATGTGATTTCATACTTTCATCATATTGGACGTACCGGTGTAACCACAAAAATTAAACCTACATTTGTGATTTCCTGAGAATTAATTAATCTATCAAAAGCATGCACTATTTTTGTCCTTTAGGGAATTGTGTCCGCATAACTGCTTCAAGCAAAAATAGAAATTATTTAATAAAAATAAAGTTAGTATAAAGTTGTAAATAGCTAGGCTCCTACTGCATGCATGCATGTGGCATTTTAAAATATGAAACAGCACCTTCCTAATTTAAATTAAAATCATAAATAGGAGGTAGTTTACAAAAAGGCAGAGTCGGTATTCAAAAGAACAAAAATAGGGAGCGCCTCACTTTCCTTATTTGTTGTTTTAATTTTTGACAGAGGAGGCCTAAAAATAACCAGGAGCTCCAATCCTTTCACCGCCTTCCTTTTTTCATTTTATATATATACGGCTCCACCGATTCAATTTCATTCTCACGTTCTAATTTTCATTTTCTAAAACCCGTTAAACCTCATCTCCCTCTACTCCTTCCTTCAATAATGGCGGTTACGACTTGTTATCTAGTTCTCCCGGTGGATGTCATTGATCTTGATAGTGGAACTACGCTCCAGACCGGGTCCATCGTAGTGCTTCCCGGCCAAACCTTCTCCGACATCGTCAAAGTGCTTTCTAAGATGGCCGGAACTAGCGACGATAACCTGACCGTCTTTATTGAGCGCGATACCAAAGAAAGAGTCCGAATGGTTGCGCAATCAGACCTTGTACGTCAGAGGGCCGTGCGCTTGCACGTGTTTGTCGGCCTTCCTCGGGGCGCATGCAGGGTGTGCGAGAAGGCCTTAAATTACGGTCTTGTCAAGGAATTTCATCTGTGCGCTGAAGATGAGATAATATTGGGTGAGTATTTCTTTAGGTCGCCGGCGGGGCCGATCCAAAGGCCGACACATGACGTTGCCACGGTCTCTGGTCGATGTATCTGTGGGTGGTATTAGGAGTTAAAATCTCATGTGTTTGAGTTATATTTTATTTTTTTAGGAGAAACCCGCAGGTTGTGTTTAAGTTATAATGTTAGTTGGACGTATCTATGTTATTAATATTTTATGGCACAGAAATAATTAAAATTAGGTTACTGTCTTCCTATATATCGAGTCTGAACATTGTGTTAATTTCCCAATTGGTACATGATGGTATGAAATTCTAATGGATATGCATTTTTTATCAATTGAGACTCTTATGTGATTCCGGAAATGAGAACCGTTTTTTTGGTTGGAGTGTTGTTGTATGTCTTCTTTATATATTTCTCTATACTGGTACTGGAATGTATTTTGCTATACCAAAGAGTTGTTGAGCTGATTGTGGTTGTTAATGTTATCAAACTATTTTATGAGAAGACTTGTTACTTTTCTTGACATATGAATTTTTGCAAGTGAACGATTGGTTCCCTTTTACTTCTTTGCTATGATTAAATGTCAACTGGTACCAATGCATTTCTCGGATTCTGGTATATTAAAGACTAATGCGGTATCCATTTGTGAACATGTTATTATTTTTTTTTTTTAGGTTTATGAAGCAAATTTCTATTGGTAAATTCTTATTGAGTAGATGAGGATTAATTGAACAAACATTTATATAGAACCTACTGATTTTCTCTTAGTGGTACAGTACTTTCTATATATATATATATATATATATATATATATTGTTGTCCCACGTGGCCTATTTATTATTGAACTTGTTGTGTGTGTATCATTTTTGTTAGCTACCTTTCCCATTCTCTGTAGTTTTATTGACAATTTTAGACTTTATTTTGGAGCAATGTTATTAATATTTTATGGAACCGAAATAATTAGAATTTTGTTATTATCTTCCTACATGAGTATGAACATTGTGTTAATTTCCCAACTGGTACATATGCATTTTTGAATAATGACTCTTATGTGATTATACAAAGTTGATAATCTTGAGATGAGAACCTTTTCTTTGGATGGATTGTTGCTCTATGCCTTCTTTATAATTCTCTATACTGGAATGCATTTCGGTAAACCAAAGAGTTGCTAAGCTGATTTATATTTGTTAATGTGATCAAATTGGTTTCTGAGAAGACTTGTTACTTTTCTTGACAAAATGAAAGATATTCTTGATGATGTTGATTGACTCAAGTTTATTGGGTCAAAAAAAGAATGTTTTGCCACAATTTTGCAGTGGACTACTTTAATTGTCGGGAAAATTGCCAAGAAAGTGCACGAGTTATTTGTTGTGTTTGTTTTCTCTTTAACAATCAATAATTATTTAAATAATTCGTTGTTAAAAAGGATATGGTTACTGATAAGCTATAGTTCGTTCAACATAATTATATGCTTTTGTTTTCGCAAATAAATCATTCGTAAGTCATACAGAAATTGGATGCCTTCAAAAAGGACGAAAAAAAAATGGATTAATGTTGTAACTCCTCTTAAATTGTACATAAATCATTAACTCCTCTAAAAAACAAAAAAGCGACCCGTCATCTAGCCCGCCTATTTATTTTCCGTAAAACTATAACAAATGGAGGGGTTCCTTGTAACTTTCCTTTCTAAACTCTCTGACAAGCTTCCTTCTTACCAGTAACTCCGGATTTCGCCCTGGTGTCGCCTCCAAAAGCTCTGATCTTGTACCAGTAGTCAATACCTCCATCTGAAATAAAGTCTGTTCTATCCTATTTTGCAATCCGAGCTCGTTCATGAATCTAGAACTCTGTTTACAAGCAGGCAAGAGATTTGTTCTTATAGCCAGTGCCCCCTGGAACGAACATCCACGTGCAAAAGAACAGTGAAAAAGCATGTGCAATACGTCTTCCTCTCCCTGTCCACAAATATGACACAATTAATGGGTCACCCCGAGACACTCTTGACATAAGCGTCTTAGCTAGAGGCAGGGCGCCGTGCATAACCTTCCACAAAAACAACCTTATCCTTGGAAGAATCTCACCCATTGTGTCAGATATTGTTACCTGTACGGGCCGGTTGTTGTAAGAGAAAGAGCTGTCTTCCGTCAGGTAATTATAAGCTTTCTTAACAGAAAACAACCCACTTGTACTTTCCAAAGCATGCAGTTTCTTTAGAAAAACTTCATTCACCTTGGACAATTCTCTTAAGCAATCAAATTAATCATAAAAGTCATGTTGATGAAAACATTAATGAAGCTTTAATGCTATATATGCTTATTTAAATGTAACTCTTAGTATTTAAATACGTGATTATATTGATATTGGATTTTGTTACTTTATTTACATTTAGGATGCATTATCTATTCTTAGTTTAGACTTTAGATGTACTGGTATTTTGTATGTCGATCTAGTTTTTATCATAATATAACGCCAAATATCTTGTATTTTGAATATAAAGTGAATATAATACACCAAGAATCAAGTTACTGCGTTCGCTCGATGTTTCAATGCAGGAAATAGTGCAAAATGAAGAAATAATCGCCCAGTGCGGACGCACTCCCATCCAATGCGGACGCACTGGGTACTTAGCCAATTTTCCAGCGTCGCAGACCTCACAGATGAAAAGTCCGAGCGTAATGCGGACGCACTCACCTTCAGTGCGGACGCATTCGCTACTTAGCCGATTTTTGCGACTTTCAGAATCTTCCAAAATACAGAAGTTCAAGGCCAGTGCGGACGCATTCACAGCCAGTGCGGACGCACTCAGTACTTAGACTAATTTTTGATTTCTTCAGATTCCTTGGAAAACAGAAAACAACATGCCAGTGCGGACGCACTAAGATCCAGTGCGGACGCACTCAGGAAATTTCGCAGAAAATCCAGAAAAAGAAACTTGGAGCCAAAGGGGATTTGGAGCCAGTGCGACCCAAACCACCCGCACTCAACCCCAGTGCGGACGCACTGGACTCGCAGACAGCCAGAAATTAGTATTTTCAGGAGGTTTTCTATTTTTGGCCAACAAGGAACACGTTTTAGAAGCCCAAAAATAGCCATGTCAGCCTGAGGAGTGCACCCACTAACCCCACTACTATCCTCTAAATTGGGCAAGGCCTTAGGCTATAAAAGGAGAAGAATTTCATCTCTCTCATCATCCAATTTTTTATCCACTTTTCACATATAGAGAGAGAGAGATCCTGCAGAAATTCTCGAAGGCTTTTCAAGGTAGGAGAAGAAGAAGATTCAAGCAAGGAGTCGGCAAGATCGAGGTTTTAGATCTAAAAAGGGTGTAATCATTTCTTTATCTCATTTCTTATTGTTTTTGCCAATCTTTGTTATGGATCTCTCCATGAGAGAGTAGTTCTCTTTCTAGGGGTTTAGGTCATTGCATGAACTTGTTTAATTCTATCTTATTCGGATCTTTGTTTTTATCATGATTGTGTTATCGGATTTGATTGTTAATTTCTGTGATTTATTCTTTATGAATTTCATTAGTACTCGTTCCTTTGAGTTCACCTGGTTAGGGTTTATTGAATTGAAGTAGTTTTGAAATCGCGTTGATCGTGTCTTTCCGCTTTAAGTTTATTAAATTCCGGCATTGGTCATGAGGAGACTACTAATTGAAACCATAAAGACACACCTTAGGATTGGGTTAGAAGCGACCGAACTTTGATCCAATCCGGAACTATAGAAATTAAGGTTAGGATTTTGGTGAAGGACCGAAAGGAGAAGGCAAATCCTAATTAGGACACCTTAGAACAAATATCGATATATGCTTTGTAGCATGAGATTAAATATCCCTCTAGGTTAGTGACAGCCCTAGAATTCGAGGAACATTAATTCATAGAGCGCAAAGTAGTTGTATTAATATTTGTTCCAAAGGCTAACTTAGGTTAGAAACCTCATCAAATCAAACATGAATTTAAACAAACCGAATAAATAGAATTAGCAAGGAATTGTAGACCGAATACCCCTAGATCTCCTTAAACTTGAAAACAAACCAATCTTTCTTTCTTTATTTTATTTACATTTATTGTTTGAAACTCCTCTCTTTCGGGTATTGAACCCAACATTAGGATTTTAGAACAAAACCCCCCCCCCACTTTACTTTTATTATTTTGTTTTTAATAGTAGTTTTCTTTATTAAAAATTAGTGTTTCCCTCTCCCTGCGGATCGACACCTAAATACTACAATCGATAGGTTGTGCGCTTGCAACTAACCTATTCTTTGAGTACGAAGGTTTATAAATTTTAAAGGCAAAAAGAGTACCAAATTCCTATATCTAAAATACTCAACAGTACTGGTAATTTTTTGTACGAATTAAGATGTTAAAACTAAAATTAGATAAGTCACATAACTTTTTTTTACGTTTAAATGGTGCCATCGATCGATTTAAAGTTAATAAATTATTTATGAAGATCAAGCTAGCTAATATGTGATTTCATACTTTCATCATATTGGACGTACCGGTGTAACCACAAAAATTAAACCTACATTTGTGATTTCCTGAGAATTAATTAATCTATCAAAAGCATGCACTATTTTTGTCCTTTAGGGAATTGTGTCCGCATAACTGCTTCAAGCAAAAATAGAAATTATTTAATAAAAATAAAGTTAGTATAAAGTTGTAAATAGCTAGGCTCCTACTGCATGCATGCATGTGGCATTTTAAAATATGAAACAGCACCTTCCTAATTTAAATTAAAATCATAAATAGGAGGTAGTTTACAAAAAGGCAGAGTCGGTATTCAAAAGAACAAAAATAGGGAGCGCCTCACTTTCCTTATTTGTTGTTTTAATTTTTGACAGAGGAGGCCTAAAAATAACCAGGAGCTCCAATCCTTTCACCGCCTTCCTTTTTTCATTTTATATATATACGGCTCCACCGATTCAATTTCATTCTCACGTTCTAATTTTCATTTTCTAAAACCCGTTAAACCTCATCTCCCTCTACTCCTTCCTTCAATAATGGCGGTTACGACTTGTTATCTAGTTCTCCCGGTGGATGTCATTGATCTTGATAGTGGAACTACGCTCCAGACCGGGTCCATCGTAGTGCTTCCCGGCCAAACCTTCTCCGACATCGTCAAAGTGCTTTCTAAGATGGCCGGAACTAGCGACGATAACCTGACCGTCTTTATTGAGCGCGATACCAAAGAAAGAGTCCGAATGGTTGCGCAATCAGACCTTGTACGTCAGAGGGCCGTGCGCTTGCACGTGTTTGTCGGCCTTCCTCGGGGCGCATGCAGGGTGTGCGAGAAGGCCTTAAATTACGGTCTTGTCAAGGAATTTCATCTGTGCGCTGAAGATGAGATAATATTGGGTGAGTATTTCTTTAGGTCGCCGGCGGGGCCGATCCAAAGGCCGACACATGACGTTGCCACGGTCTCTGGTCGATGTATCTGTGGGTGGTATTAGGAGTTAAAATCTCATGTGTTTGAGTTATATTTTATTTTTTTAGGAGAAACCCGCAGGTTGTGTTTAAGTTATAATGTTAGTTGGACGTATCTATGTTATTAATATTTTATGGCACAGAAATAATTAAAATTAGGTTACTGTCTTCCTATATATCGAGTCTGAACATTGTGTTAATTTCCCAATTGGTACATGATGGTATGAAATTCTAATGGATATGCATTTTTTATCAATTGAGACTCTTGTGTGATTCCGGAAATGAGAACCGTTTTTTTGGTTGGAGTGTTGTTGTATGTCTTCTTTATATATTTCTCTATACTGGTACTGGAATGTATTTTGCTATACCAAAGAGTTGTTGAGCTGATTGTGGTTGTTAATGTTATCAAACTATTTTATGAGAAGACTTGTTACTTTTCTTGACATATGAATTTTTGCAAGTGAACGATTGGTTCCCTTTTACTTCTTTGCTATGATTGGTACCAATGCATTTCTCGGATTCTGGTATATTAAAGACTAATGCGGTATCCATTTGTGAACATGTTATTATTTTTTTTTTTTAGGTTTATGAAGCAAATTTCTATTGGTAAATTCTTATTGAGTGGATGAGGATTAATTGAACAAACATTTATATAGAGCCTACTGATTTTCTCTTAGTGGTACAGTACTTTCTATATATATATATTGTTGTCCCACGTGGCCTATTTATTATTGAACTTGTTGTGTGTGTATCATTTTTGTTAGCTACCTTTCCCATTCTCTGTAGTTTTATTGACAATTTTAGACTTTATTTTGGAGCAATGTTATTAATATTTTATGGAACCGAAATAATTAGAGTTTTGTTATTATCTTCCTACATGAGCATGAACATTGTGTTAATTTCCCAACTGGTGCATATGCATTTTGAATAATTGACTCTTATGTGATTATACAAAGTTGATAATCTTGAGATGAGAACCTTTTCTTTGGATGGATTGTTGCTCTATGCCTTCTTTATAATTCTCTATACTGGAATGCATTTCGGTAAACCAAAGAGTTGCTAAGCTGATTTATATTTGTTAATGTGATCAAATTGGTTTCTGAGAAGACTTGTTACTTTTCTTGACAAAATGAAAGATATTCTTGATGATGTTGATTGACTCAAGTTTATTGGGTCAAAAAAAGAATGTTTTGCCACAATTTTGCAGTGGACTACTTTAATTGTCGGGAAAATTGCCAAGAAAGTGCACGAGTTATTTGTTGTGTTTGTTTTCTCTTTAACAATCAATAATTATTTAAATAATTCGTTGTTAAAAAGGATATGGTTACTGATAAGCTATAGTTCGTTCAACATAATTATATGCTTTTGTTTTCGCAAATAAATCATTCGTAAGTCATACAGAAATTGGATGCCTTCAAAAAGGACGAAAAAAAAATGGATTAATGTTGTAACTCCTCTTAAATTGTACATAAATCATTAACTCCTCTAAAAAACAAAAAAGCGACCCGTCATCTAGCCCGCCTATTTATTTTCCGTAAAACTATAACAAATGGAGGGGTTCCTTGTAACTTTCCTTTCTAAACTCTCTGACAAGCTTCCTTCTTACCAGTAACTCCGGATTTCGCCCTGGTGTCGCCTCCAAAAGCTCTGATCTTGTACCAGTAGTCAATACCTCCATCTGAAATAAAGTCTGTTCTATCCTATTTTGCAATCCGAGCTCGTTCATGAATCTAGAACTCTGTTTACAAGCAGGCAAGAGATTTGTTCTTATAGCCAGTGCCCCCTGGAACGAACATCCACGTGCAAAAGAACAGTGAAAAAGCATGTGCAATACGTCTTCCTCTCCCTGTCCACAAATATGACACAATTAATGGGTCACCCCGAGACACTCTTGACATAAGCGTCTTAGCTAGAGGCAGGGCGCCGTGCATAACCTTCCACAAAAACAACCTTATCCTTGGAAGAATCTCACCCATTGTGTCAGATATTGTTACCTGTACGGGCCGGTTGTTGTAAGAGAAAGAGCTGTCTTCCATCAGGTAATTATAAGCTTTCTTAACAGAAAACAACCCACTTGTACTTTCCAAAGCAGTTTCTTTAGAAAAACTTCATTCACCTTGGACAATTCTCTTAAGCAATCAAATTAATCATAAAAGTCATGTTGATGAAAACATTAATGAAGCTTTAATGCTATATATGCTTATTTAAATGTAACTCTTAGTATTTAAATACGTGATTATATTGATATTGGATTTTGTTACTTTATTTACATTTAGGATGCATTATCTATTCTTAGTTTAGACTTTAGATGTACTGGTAATTTTTTGTACGAATTAAGATGTTAAAACTAAAATTAGATAAGTCACATAACTTTTTTTTACGTTTAAATGGTGCCATCGATCGATTTAAAGTTAATAAATTATTTATGAAGATCAAGCTAGCTAATATGTGATTTCATACTTTCATCATATTGGACGTACCGGTGTAACCACAAAAATTAAACCTACATTTGTGATTTCCTGAGAATTAATTAATCTATCAAAAGCATGCACTATTTTTGTCCTTTAGGGAATTGTGTCCGCATAACTGCTTCAAGCAAAAATAGAAATTATTTAATAAAAATAAAGTTAGTATAAAGTTGTAAATAGCTAGGCTCCTACTGCATGCATGCATGTGGCATTTTAAAATATGAAACAGCACCTTCCTAATTTAAATTAAAATCATAAATAGGAGGTAGTTTACAAAAAGGCAGAGTCGGTATTCAAAAGAACAAAAATAGGGAGCGCCTCACTTTCCTTATTTGTTGTTTTAATTTTTGACAGAGGAGGCCTAAAAATAACCAGGAGCTCCAATCCTTTCACCGCCTTCCTTTTTTCATTTTATATATATACGGCTCCACCGATTCAATTTCATTCTCACGTTCTAATTTTCATTTTCTAAAACCCGTTAAACCTCATCTCCCTCTACTCCTTCCTTCAATAATGGCGGTTACGACTTGTTATCTAGTTCTCCCGGTGGATGTCATTGATCTTGATAGTGGAACTACGCTCCAGACCGGGTCCATCGTAGTGCTTCCCGGCCAAACCTTCTCCGACATCGTCAAAGTGCTTTCTAAGATGGCCGGAACTAGCGACGATAACCTGACCGTCTTTATTGAGCGCGATACCAAAGAAAGAGTCCGAATGGTTGCGCAATCAGACCTTGTACGTCAGAGGGCCGTGCGCTTGCACGTGTTTGTCGGCCTTCCTCGGGGCGCATGCAGGGTGTGCGAGAAGGCCTTAAATTACGGTCTTGTCAAGGAATTTCATCTGTGCGCTGAAGATGAGATAATATTGGGTGAGTATTTCTTTAGGTCGCCGGCGGGGCCGATCCAAAGGCCGACACATGACGTTGCCACGGTCTCTGGTCGATGTATCTGTGGGTGGTATTAGGAGTTAAAATCTCATGTGTTTGAGTTATATTTTATTTTTTTAGGAGAAACCCGCAGGTTGTGTTTAAGTTATAATGTTAGTTGGACGTATCTATGTTATTAATATTTTATGGCACAGAAATAATTAAAATTAGGTTACTGTCTTCCTATATATCGAGTCTGAACATTGTGTTAATTTCCCAATTGGTACATGATGGTATGAAATTCTAATGGATATGCATTTTTTATCAATTGAGACTCTTATGTGATTCCGGAAATGAGAACCGTTTTTTTGGTTGGAGTGTTGTTGTATGTCTTCTTTATATATTTCTCTATACTGGTACTGGAATGTATTTTGCTATACCAAAGAGTTGTTGAGCTGATTGTGGTTGTTAATGTTATCAAACTATTTTATGAGAAGACTTGTTACTTTTCTTGACATATGAATTTTTGCAAGTGAACGATTGGTTCCCTTTTACTTCTTTGCTATGATTAAATGTCAACTGGTACCAATGCATTTCTCGGATTCTGGTATATTAAAGACTAATGCGGTATCCATTTGTGAACATGTTATTATTTTTTTTTTTAGGTTTATGAAGCAAATTTCTATTGGTAAATTCTTATTGAGTAGATGAGGATTAATTGAACAAACATTTATATAGAACCTACTGATTTTCTCTTAGTGGTACAGTACTTTCTATATATATATATATATTGTTGTCCCACGTGGCCTATTTATTATTGAACTTGTTGTGTGTGTATCATTTTTGTTAGCTACCTTTCCCATTCTCTGTAGTTTTATTGACAATTTTAGACTTTATTTTGGAGCAATGTTATTAATATTTTATGGAACCGAAATAATTAGAATTTTGTTATTATCTTCCTACATGAGTATGAACATTGTGTTAATTTCCCAACTGGTACATATGCATTTTTGAATAATGACTCTTATGTGATTATACAAAGTTGATAATCTTGAGATGAGAACCTTTTCTTTGGATGGATTGTTGCTCTATGCCTTCTTTATAATTCTCTATACTGGAATGCATTTCGGTAAACCAAAGAGTTGCTAAGCTGATTTATATTTGTTAATGTGATCAAATTGGTTTCTGAGAAGACTTGTTACTTTTCTTGACAAAATGAAAGATATTCTTGATGATGTTGATTGACTCAAGTTTATTGGGTCAAAAAAAGAATGTTTTGCCACAATTTTGCAGTGGACTACTTTAATTGTCGGGAAAATTGCCAAGAAAGTGCACGAGTTATTTGTTGTGTTTGTTTTCTCTTTAACAATCAATAATTATTTAAATAATTCGTTGTTAAAAAGGATATGGTTACTGATAAGCTATAGTTCGTTCAACATAATTATATGCTTTTGTTTTCGCAAATAAATCATTCGTAAGTCATACAGAAATTGGATGCCTTCAAAAAGGACGAAAAAAAAATGGATTAATGTTGTAACTCCTCTTAAATTGTACATAAATCATTAACTCCTCTAAAAAACAAAAAAGCGACCCGTCATCTAGCCCGCCTATTTATTTTCCGTAAAACTATAACAAATGGAGGGGTTCCTTGTAACTTTCCTTTCTAAACTCTCTGACAAGCTTCCTTCTTACCAGTAACTCCGGATTTCGCCCTGGTGTCGCCTCCAAAAGCTCTGATCTTGTACCAGTAGTCAATACCTCCATCTGAAATAAAGTCTGTTCTATCCTATTTTGCAATCCGAGCTCGTTCATGAATCTAGAACTCTGTTTACAAGCAGGCAAGAGATTTGTTCTTATAGCCAGTGCCCCCTGGAACGAACATCCACGTGCAAAAGAACAGTGAAAAAGCATGTGCAATACGTCTTCCTCTCCCTGTCCACAAATATGACACAATTAATGGGTCACCCCGAGACACTCTTGACATAAGCGTCTTAGCTAGAGGCAGGGCGCCGTGCATAACCTTCCACAAAAACAACCTTATCCTTGGAAGAATCTCACCCATTGTGTCAGATATTGTTACCTGTACGGGCCGGTTGTTGTAAGAGAAAGAGCTGTCTTCCATCAGGTAATTATAAGCTTTCTTAACAGAAAACAACCCACTTGTACTTTCCAAAGCAGTTTCTTTAGAAAAACTTCATTCACCTTGGACAATTCTCTTAAGCAATCAAATTAATCATAAAAGTCATGTTGATGAAAACATTAATGAAGCTTTAATGCTATATATGCTTATTTAAATGTAACTCTTAGTATTTAAATACGTGATTATATTGATATTGGATTTTGTTACTTTATTTACATTTAGGATGCATTATCTATTCTTAGTTTAGACTTTAGATGTACTGGTAATTTTTTGTACGAATTAAGATGTTAAAACTAAAATTAGATAAGTCACATAACTTTTTTTTACGTTTAAATGGTGCCATCGATCGATTTAAAGTTAATAAATTATTTATGAAGATCAAGCTAGCTAATATGTGATTTCATACTTTCATCATATTGGACGTACCGGTGTAACCACAAAAATTAAACCTACATTTGTGATTTCCTGAGAATTAATTAATCTATCAAAAGCATGCACTATTTTTGTCCTTTAGGGAATTGTGTCCGCATAACTGCTTCAAGCAAAAATAGAAATTATTTAATAAAAATAAAGTTAGTATAAAGTTGTAAATAGCTAGGCTCCTACTGCATGCATGCATGTGGCATTTTAAAATATGAAACAGCACCTTCCTAATTTAAATTAAAATCATAAATAGGAGGTAGTTTACAAAAAGGCAGAGTCGGTATTCAAAAGAACAAAAATAGGGAGCGCCTCACTTTCCTTATTTGTTGTTTTAATTTTTGACAGAGGAGGCCTAAAAATAACCAGGAGCTCCAATCCTTTCACCGCCTTCCTTTTTTCATTTTATATATATACGGCTCCACCGATTCAATTTCATTCTCACGTTCTAATTTTCATTTTCTAAAACCCGTTAAACCTCATCTCCCTCTACTCCTTCCTTCAATAATGGCGGTTACGACTTGTTATCTAGTTCTCCCGGTGGATGTCATTGATCTTGATAGTGGAACTACGCTCCAGACCGGGTCCATCGTAGTGCTTCCCGGCCAAACCTTCTCCGACATCGTCAAAGTGCTTTCTAAGATGGCCGGAACTAGCGACGATAACCTGACCGTCTTTATTGAGCGCGATACCAAAGAAAGAGTCCGAATGGTTGCGCAATCAGACCTTGTACGTCAGAGGGCCGTGCGCTTGCACGTGTTTGTCGGCCTTCCTCGGGGCGCATGCAGGGTGTGCGAGAAGGCCTTAAATTACGGTCTTGTCAAGGAATTTCATCTGTGCGCTGAAGATGAGATAATATTGGGTGAGTATTTCTTTAGGTCGCCGGCGGGGCCGATCCAAAGGCCGACACATGACGTTGCCACGGTCTCTGGTCGATGTATCTGTGGGTGGTATTAGGAGTTAAAATCTCATGTGTTTGAGTTATATTTTATTTTTTTAGGAGAAACCCGCAGGTTGTGTTTAAGTTATAATGTTAGTTGGACGTATCTATGTTATTAATATTTTATGGCACAGAAATAATTAAAATTAGGTTACTGTCTTCCTATATATCGAGTCTGAACATTGTGTTAATTTCCCAATTGGTACATGATGGTATGAAATTCTAATGGATATGCATTTTTTATCAATTGAGACTCTTATGTGATTCCGGAAATGAGAACCGTTTTTTTGGTTGGAGTGTTGTTGTATGTCTTCTTTATATATTTCTCTATACTGGTACTGGAATGTATTTTGCTATACCAAAGAGTTGTTGAGCTGATTGTGGTTGTTAATGTTATCAAACTATTTTATGAGAAGACTTGTTACTTTTCTTGACATATGAATTTTTGCAAGTGAACGATTGGTTCCCTTTTACTTCTTTGCTATGATTAAATGTCAACTGGTACCAATGCATTTCTCGGATTCTGGTATATTAAAGACTAATGCGGTATCCATTTGTGAACATGTTATTATTCTTTTTTTTTAGGTTTATGAAGCAAATTTCTATTGGTAAATTCTTATTGAGTAGATGAGGATTAATTGAACAAACATTTACATAGAACCTACTGATTTTCTCTTAGTGGTACCGTACTTTCTATATAGATATATATATTGGTGTCCCACGTGGCCTATTTATTATTGAACTTGTTATGTGTGTATCATTCTCTGTAGTTTTAGTGACAATTTTAGACTTTATTTTCAAGAAATATGGCCTAAAAATATTATTTGATAGCACATTTGTCACTAAAGCCCACGGAACATAAAAAATATTATTTGATGTTATATCTTAAATTGAAGAATATGGACTATGGGCTTGTTGGGCCATACTGTCCGGGCCTTATCCAGGCCCAACATTGGAAACTAAGCTCCTTTCTATCTATATATATATTTTTTTGTTTTTCTCTTTTGATGGTGACTCGAGGAACAAGTCCATGAAATTTCCAAGTCAAGTCGACATCACAACTTGACCGAAAGTTGTATTGATTTCCTCATAAATTTTGTGTCACTGTCACTGTCACATCATTTTTCATAATTACCAAATTGTTGTCGATATTATTTAGTTAATGTATTATTAATTCTTTAAGATACTTTTATAAAAATAAACTTTGCATCCCTTCATAAATAAAAATTATCACCATCCTTGACAAATCTCAAATTATTAGAGTGAGACTATACTAGGCATAGCGCAAATTGACTTGTACTATGGATTAAATACAATTGATCTGAACCGTTCAACATGGTCTTATATGAAAATATACTTGACGAATAAATTTTATTTTTGTAGAATCTTTTTAATATTTTTCTTTAGATGGATAATTACTATTATTTAGAATGGTCAAGAATATTTAGATGAAGCTACTTTCTACCTAGCTAAAAAATTGTAAAAAACTGTAAAAAAAATGTAAAAATTGATCTATAATTACATTTTGATATGACATCATGTTGAACAGTTCAGATTAATTGTTTGAAATTTGTACATAATACCTAGCCTCAATCAAATTATTATATATTTTTATTTCAAATTAATTACGAAACTCACAACGACTCTTAAGTCTTTATAAAATTGACAAGCACATCACATCTGCTTTCTTTTCCTTAAAAAAATTAAATCAGTTACGCTGATAGTCATCCCACAAAAAAAGATCAAGGAGCCATTGGCCAGTAATAATTGAAATATTATTCAAGAATAAATAAACTATTAATATATTGCATTTAATAATATGAAAAGTTAGTTCGATTGGTTGAACCTCAACCATACGAAAAGATGGAAGGACTAAAGGAGAGAATAAAAATACACATCAGGTCGATATCGCCGATGGTAGGACCCAGAAACGGAGTCAGACTTTTAATCATATAAAATTTTTGAATGGAATTATTTTTACCATTTCATAACATTTTACAGTAAATTATATACAAAATTATACTTTAATACAAAAAAATAAAAAAAAATAGAGAAAATTTGTTCTAAATTAGAGAGAATTGGGCAATAATCACGTATCGTAAGGAGCACTGTACAAACTACAGTATCATATTTGTCCAAAATTATATATCTATAATCTTTATTTTGGGAAAATTTTGTAATTTGATATAAAATTTGTTGTCGATATTATTTACTTAATGTAGAGTCCAGCTAAGCTACTTGTATAAGAATATCATGACATATGCTTATAAGTTACTTATATATTTTTAAAGTGTAAATGATAAATTCAAACCGTTCAAATCAATCTTCTTCTTGAGAGCTTCGTTACATATAAAATTTTCAAATTTTCAAATTTATTTAGTATTAAGTCAATCAGTCAAAAAATGAAGGTTTTCTGCTAGGGGTGTAAACGGAGCCGGATTATCCGAAGGATATCCGCTCCGAATCCGTTTATAATCCGAATCCAAATTAAACGGATCCGGATACTTCCGGATACGGATCCGGATAATTATCAAATATCCACAGAATATCCGGATTCGGATAGTAAGTATAAAACGGAGCGGATATCCGAACCATCCGGAACGTGATCGGACCCGCTAAGAACCCCATTTGCTGAGGCGAACCTGGACCCGCTAGGCGGACCCATTTGGTGAGGCGGACCCGTTAGGCAGAAACTCAGCTCTAAAATAAATTGCTACTGCTGGGATTCGAACCCCTACCCTCTATTATCAAGACTTAGCATCAAACCACTACACCACTTTGTCTTTTGTTACCATTCCATTATTTTGTATATATAATATATCAATAGATCATCTCCCATCTCTCCAACATTATAATTAATATTTATATTTAATTCTTTTTATTAATATTTGTATCTTAAAAGTTCATATACCTCAATTATTCATCTTGTATTTATATTCGAATCCGTATCCGTAGATTATCCGCTCCGTATCCGTATCCGTTTAAGATGGATTTGGTTTTGAATTTTGATATCCGTTTACTATCCGTATCCGTATTCGTATCCGCTCATTATCCGACGGATGTGGATATGGTATCAGCATTATCCGCTCCGTATTCGCTCCGTTTTCACCCCTATTTTCTGCGCATCTTAATGCATTATTTTTCTAAAAAGAAATCTATTTTCAAAAATTCTATAAAAAAAAAATAAACAATTTCCAAAAAATGTAAATATTGGTCTCCAAGCACATTTTAATATGGAGATCATGTTTAACGGTTCTGATCGACCGTTTGAATTTTAAAAATATATAAATGACTTATAAACATATGTCATAATATGCTTATACAAGTAGCGTGATCGGACTCATTAATCTATTTTTTTATAAGAGCCAGTTAACATTGGCATTCATTATTTTATATGCTTTTATAAAAATTATATTTGCATTCACTTCATAAATAAAATATCACCATCCTTGATAAATCTAAAATTATTATTTACGGTTCAACCGTTGACGTAAATTCGAAAGTCACAACGACTCGAAGTCTTTATAAAATTGACAAGCACATCTGCTTTCTTTTCCTTAGAAAAAAAAAATCAAGAATAAATAAACTATTAATATATTGCATTTAATAATATAAAAATTAGTTCTTACTTCGGACTTTAATTTAGTGACAAAAATAATGTATTTTTGTGTGGAGATTGTAAATTAAAAATCAGATTCTTTATAAATATTAAAAATTAAGAGATTAAATTTGTATTTTTTTTTTGAAAAATAATTAATCTTAATCAAGTGGATAACTCGACAAAAATGTGTCATGAGACACGTGTTGGTGTCATCCTAGACATGCCAAAAGACTAGAAATATAATTGGAAAAAAAAAATTAACAAAAATGCAAAAAGTAATAAGAAAAGGTAGGCTTAGTGATAATAAATTCTAACACTAACTTCCAAGGACAAAGAAAAATATCATTCCACTTCTTTCCATATCATTATCCACAACCAACCAAATATGTACAACAAAATAAATAAAAAATTGTTAGTGTTAACCTGACCATGCAAAAGTATTATATTAATATTAGTGGGTAATATAAAATGTACATGTCATAAGACACATTGTGGAATGCAAAGTAGTCAACAACTGCAAAATACCTGACATCAGACAGCATCAGCCTTTATTTTTTTTTTTTTTTTTTTGTTCTTTACATGCAGCATCATTGTTTTTGCTTTTGCTAAATCTTAGTTTAATCAATCAACTTAATTACTAAGGTGAGAGGAAAACAAGAATTTGAACACAAATAATAGTACAGTAATTTATCATGGATATTAAATAGACTTATATTAATGAACATCAAATGACTTCTTTCTTTCATTTGTATGTATGGTTATCCAAATAAAAAATCTGGACAGAGGTGAGCAAAAAGAAAAGAAACAATTAGTGCAAGGGAAAGCAAAAAAAAAAAGGTTAAGGCCATGATTGAAATTTCTCTGTCCATTAAGAACGCTCAAAAGCTAAATATGGAATCAAACTAAAAAGGAAAGAGCCTAATTCCTAGAGCAAAATTTCACTATTTATCCCTTTCTTATTTTTTTTTTTCCTCCAAATCTCTAAACTACATAGCCCCTTGTAATCTTTCAATAACCCTATATAAATATATATAAAAGCACCACAGCAATCCAGCATCCCTAAATTAGAAACTTAAAATCTCATGCTAATATTTTTTTTTTTTGTTTCTTCCAATTCCAACAAATGGCATGACCTGATATTAATATATGCAGATCAACCCAAAAAAAAAAAATTTAAACTATTTAACATCAAGCATCTTGTCAGAGGATTTGAAACCAAAGGAGGAGAATCCATGGCACACAACAAGGTAATAAACAAACTTCTCCTTAATTCTCCTTAGAATCAAACACTTTCCTTCTCCCCAGTGAAAAACCATGATCAGTTTCTTCTTCACCGACGCCGCCGCCTTCCGTCTTTTCATCGACATCACCGCCGTGCTTTCTCTTGCATCAGTTTGCGCCTCCTCTCCAGTCTCGTCATCGTCCCACTGGAGAGGATAGCTCCTTAGAAAAGCTCTCCTTGTGTTGTAGTCTTCATGGCGAAAGCTCCTTGCTTTCCACCCCTCTTCTTCTTCCATACTGATCTCCTTTGATTTTTCTTTTTTCTCTAATATTTTTCCCAATATTTTCTTTTACCAGACATGTGTCTGTGTGTGTGTATATATGTATATACATAAGAGGAGAGAGGTTTTGACACGTCACGTTAGGTGATAGAGAAATAACAAAGGAAAAATAAAGGGAACTACTTTACCGGTACACTGACACATGTCTGATTGAAAGGGAAACTTGGTATTTGATTTAGTGAAATGAAAGAAGGAAAGATTTGAGGGTTAGTTGTTTATTTCTTTAATTTGGGTGGTTAGTTACTTTGCTATTTGGCATTGCCTGATTGAAAGCTTTTGTTTAAAGTAGAGAGGAAAACAGAAAGGCAAGAAATGGGTTAGGATTGGAATGTTTGTCAGGGAAGGAATAAGAGGGATTTATACTCAAAACCAAACAAAATATAATAATTCGGTATGGAAGGCAATGTTTGCCACTACAATGAATTTGTTAATAAAAAAATTAAAAAAGTAAGGTTGTATTTGCAACAATTAATTAATACTCAAAAACCAATAAAATATATATATTTTCCTTCTTTTTTTCTTAAACAAGGATTGGTATGGAAGGCAAAAGGTTTGCCACTCCAGGGAACTTGTTAATTAAAAATTGAAAAATGTAAGGTTGTATTTGCAACAATTAATTAATACTCAAAACCAAAAAAAAAATTCTTAAAAAAGAATTGGTTTGGAAAACAAAAGGTTTATCACTACAGGGAATTTTTAAAATAAAAATTGAAAAATATAAGGCTGTATTTGCAAAATTAAATAAGGCGATTAATAAATACTCACAACCAGAAAAAAAAAATTAATTAAACTAGGATTGGTATGGAAGGCAATTAAGAAAGGAAAAGCAGGTAAAGAAGGACAGCAATTAAGGCCTCTTTGTCAAAAGTGAATGAGCTCAGCTTAGGAGTTCAATGGAGAATTGGAGGGAAATTTTTTATTGGTAGAAATTAATAGAAAAGAAGAGAGAGAAATAGAAAGAGTACATCAGTTCTTATATTGGTAGAAAGATCGGTAGAAATTTTACCGATTCAAATTTTTTTTTTAATCTGATATAGATGGAGAGAATTTTTATATTAGATTTCTAGTAAAATATGAAAAGTTTTTCAAAAAATAGATTGAATGTTTTTGTTATGTCTAAATTTTAAGATACTCTATCTATTTTTGTAAAAAAATTATATTTTACTAGAAAAAAATAAAAATAAAAAAAAACAAACTGGTTTGGATCAGTAAAATTTCTACCGATCCAAACTTTTTTATTTTTAGGATCGGTAGAAATCATACCGATCTTTCTACCAATCAAAAAAGTGATGTACTCTTTCTATTTCTCTCTCTTCATTTTCTTTAATTTCTACCAATAAAAAATTTCCGAATTGGAGACATGTTGTCAAAAAAGTTCATCTGTGATTTTATCTTTCCATTTCAACAACATTTATTATCAGATCATGACTTTTATTTCACTGTTGAGTGTAATTATGGACTACGATATAAATTGTATTATTTGAATTGCCTATGTATTTAAAGGAAAAGCAAGTTCATAACAACAATACCTTTTTATAGTTAGATAATATAGAAAGTCATTTCAAAGATCAAATAATTTATTTTATAGTTAAAAATCTATTTTTAAGAAATTAGAGTGTCAATTTGAAATGTTTATTTTGATAAGACGAACTGATTTTAAAATTTGTTTCCTGATCTGTATATTTTCTTTACTCAATTCTTTCCATACCAGAATCCTCAAATTGAAACCAAATAGAAAATAATTTTGTGCAGCACATGCAGAAAAAAAATTCTTGTCACAATGAAAAAATCATTCACATATCCTTTTTTTTTTGTATAAATAATGGAAAAGCGTCATAGTTGCCATGAACTCGCCTTGAACTATAAATTTTGTTCAACCAAAAATATTTGCACGAGTTAAAGCATAAATGTGGGACCCACTATTGATAAACTAAGGTATCCATATTGGACCATTGGTGGGTACCCAAAATAATTTATTTTTGTTTAACAACACGGAACTGAAAGTTGTTAATTATTAACTTAAACGGACCTTGATAATTGAAACTTTGAACCAAGAAGAACATAATATATAGACAAGAGTGAGGCTATGGTGCTA
The DNA here is from genome assembly GCA_011114355.1 of Carex littledalei. Lineage (NCBI taxonomy): Eukaryota > Viridiplantae > Streptophyta > Magnoliopsida > Poales > Cyperaceae > Carex > Carex littledalei. The sequence continues at coordinate 14,824,575 of CM022083.1, read as the reverse complement.
TGCATAGCACGGATGGGGTCCGTGCTACGGTTCAAAATTTGACTTTTCAAAATCCTAACGGTTGATCCAACCGTTCAATGTGATAGCCATATGAATATGTACTTGCAAACTAAATTTTATATTTTTTCGAATTTTTTTACTATTTTTTTAAATAGGTAGAATTTCGATGGTCCAGAATTTTCAGAAAACACTGATTTTTCTACCTATCTAAAAAAATAGTAAAAAAATTCGAAAAAATATAAAATTTAGTTTGCAAGTACATATTCATATGGTTATCACATTGAACGGTTGGATCGACCGTTAGAATTTTGAAAAGTCAAATTTTGAGCCGTAGCACGGACCCCATCCGTGCTATGCATAGCACCATAGGCTCACTTGACAAGACAATATTTGGTCCAGTGGTAGAATAAATTAATACAAAAGATATTAAAAAAGAAAAAAAAAAAATAGTTATCCGGGCCTAGAAGGCGGGGTTGTAATTCAAAATTGATGCACATCTTTTAAGCAAAAGGCAATCATGAAACTTATTAGCATCATCTTTATTCATATTTCTTCCCTTTCTTTTACGTAATTAATTAATGCAAAAATCATCTGGTAGTACAAGATGATATTATTCTTCATTGAAACTTGTGCACAAGAAATAAGAATCTTTGATTATAATCTTTGAAAGGTAAACTGCTCATTCATTGGTTTGAGATTTGTTTAGGCACCCAAACTTAAATATTTTCTAGGAGAACTGTTTAGACCATAAAATGGATACTACGAAGACAAGATTTTAATGCTGTTATGCACATAATTAAAGTAACAGTTTTCAAATAATATTCCAGATTATATGTAAATTATTTTTCGGCGATATTTTAAATAATATATGTATTTGCTAACAATATAATGTATTTTCATATTATTTATAAAAATTACAAATTATTTTTTTGTATAAAAACTGATGTTTATATAATACTTGAATTATAAACTCATAAATTATTTTCCAAATTTTTGTATTATATTTGAATCATTAATTTTAAACCTCATTATTATTTTAAAATTTCGATCTCATCACTGTCCACATAACACCTGGTATAAGTATTATTACATACTCATGTCAATTTACGAGAAATATAGCATTCTCTTGCGAGTGCCTGCCGACAATATTAATTATTTTCAATTATTTGTAATATATTTGAATTATAAATTTTAAACCTCATTAAATTATTTAAAATTGTCGGCACTCGCAAGAAAATACTATATTTCTCGTAAATTAATATATGTAATAATACCAGGTGTTTAGTTTGATTGAAGCAGGTGGCAAGAAAATACTATATTTCTGGTAAATTGATATATGTAATAATACCAGGTGTTTAGTTTGATTGAAGCAGGTGGCAATTGTGTCATTTGTGTGTGACCACCTGTTACCAACTAAAAAAAAAAAGAAAGCATTCAATTTCAAGCCTTACATTGCTCTCACTTCCTCTCAAAATAAACTGTGAAAGACCTAAAAATTCGACGTACTAGTCACTAGAGTGGGAAAAATGGCACGCCGGAGCCGGCTCCGTCACAGAACGGCACGGTAACGGCACGCATGTCGGTTACGTGCCGTGACTCGCGTGTCCCGTGCCGTGACTACTCGCGTGGCGTGACCAATAGTTGGCAAAGAAGACACGGCACGGAAATTGTCTTGGTCACGGCACGGCACGGCACGGAACGGCACGGAACGGCACGGCACGGCACGGAACGGCACGGCACGGCACGGCACGGCACGGCACGGCACGGAACGGCACGGAACGGCACGGCACGGAACACGGAACGGCACGGCACGGGACACGCGAGTCACGGCACGGTAGACACGTCAGTCACGATTCGACATTAATTTATGTTAAATTCTAAATTCTGGACAAAAAAATATGTTTTTAGCATCAATAATTTCTTTCAACATTAATTCTTCATTTTAAATTTTAAAGAATCGTTTCATATTTTTTTTTTTAAATGTTAAATGCGATCAAACGTGACTAACGTAACCGGTCACGACACATTTGGTTACGGCACTTTTGGTCACGGCACTTTTGGTCACGGCACGACTTAGTCACGGCACGCGAGTCACGCCGTGACTCGCGTGTCGTGACCACCCCTCGTAATTTTTGTCACGGCACGGCACGGCACGTGAAAAATTAACTTGGTCACGGCACGTGACCAAAGTCACGGCGTGTTAGTCACGGCACGGCACGTTTTTCCCACTCTACTAGTCACTGTGCCGACTACGAAGAGGCCCCTACAAATAACAACAATTACAAAAGTTTGTAGCAAATAAGTATTTCAATATTTTAAACGCATATATCTATATTGAGGAGGGTTCAAATGCCTCTATTTTTTAAAACTTTAATAACTCAAAATTTAAAACTTATAAGTCAAAATAAAACCATTGGATATGATCTACATTATTTTATCTCTGTGCTCATAAAAAATTATCACATTTCAATTTTGTTTTTATGTGAATTAATAAGTTGAAAAATCAATGGCTAGAAATTATCCATTATCCACATTAGTACGTTTTTTTACAAGCTCTTGATGACAACCAAAACAAAATTGAAATGTGATAATTTTTTACACATGCATAGATAAAATGATATAGATCATATCCAACGGTTTTATTTTAAATTTTAAGTTTTAAATTTTGAGTTATTAAAATTTTAAAAAATGAAGGCATGGTGGAAGCATGAAAAATGGAGGCATTTGAACCCCCCCATCTATATTTGCGTATTTCAATTGGAGGTAATTATTCGCTCGTCTCATCTTTACCAACAAATGAGTCCCATATTAGATTTTACTATCATTTTAGTACACGTATAGAATGTTTTATCATCAAATTTTAATATCTGATGTATAAGAAAATTATAATACAAAATAATTAAATTAACTAGGCCGAAGCAACGCAAGGTTTCAAACCTAATAATAGTAAAGCCGAAAGAATCTTACTAGCAGGAAATTTGCCACTTTAGAACAAACCATTTGTTGAGGAATTCACTTCTCTATGGTTGCCCAAAACACAAAAATAGTAAAGTTCAAAATTTATAAGCAAAGCTAAACAAAGTAGCCAAATTTTCTAAAAAAGTTGAGAGCATTTAAAGTTACATACCAGAGTGAAAGGTACACAGGTTAATAGAGAAGGTTAAAATTCTGATAGCCGTGCATTTCATCAGCCATACAGAAGCTTTATGAGAACACGCCAGTACCTTGTACAAGAAGGGTTCATATGTATTGCACGCAGAAGCCACTGTTCTGGGCTTAGTGCAAATTCTACTCCTTGCTTCTGGCCAGGAATGCCATTTGCTGCACTTTGACTAGCAAGCAGGTGCATCTGAAAGTACAGCTCTGCCGGTCTCATTTCTGCCAATTTATAATAAAAGAGGAAAAAAAATCAGGACGGTTTCAAGGAATTATATTGACTTGCAGCAGTGAAACCTGTTCAGTATCCAGCTGGCCAGTGCTGTCTATTGACACTATCATCTGAGAAATGATTTTTGCTACTCAATTAGGAAAGTTGGCCTGAATAACCATTTTTAATTATTTATCAAATGCTATGATACCATTGACTTGTATAATATTAACTTTCTTTTTTGTCCCAGTATATCTTTTTTAAAGAGATTCTGGCAGGCTAGTTTGCCTCTGCTTATGAGCCAGTAATCAGCCTTAAAAAATCTCTTTCCAAAATCAGATGTCAGGCCTCAAGATGAAAGATGCAAAGAAGAATTAGTTTATCAGCTTCTTTTTGTTCTTTCTGAGATAAAAGTAAAAATTAAAAAACATATAAACCTGGAGGCCAAGAAGACCACTCGAGACGAAGGTTTCTTTCCCACTTGGCTTTTGATCCCAGGCTAGCCTCAGCTTGTGCCAGCAAAAGAAAAGTAACTGGTAAAGGCATGTTTGAGATCTGCTGAGCTTTTCTCAGACTGGATGTGGCACGTGATATGAACTGGGGATCCTTTTGCCGCCTGGCTAGCTCCATGCATAGTGCCCCTGCCATGTTCAGCATATTTCATTAGAGATGAAATGGATCAAGTAGTTGCCAAGCCTGACAGTTTCATTAAAGCTGGTTTGACACTATATGGCGCTGCTGTGCTTTTTCACTGATTTTGTCAGAAATTTGATATTTAAAGAGTTTAGTTGCTTTATTCCCTCCTGGTTAGCACAAAACAAATAACATACTGGGATTTTGTTTGGTACTCATAGGTAGGTACTGGCCCGTATGCGTAGTACCGAGCCTGACCAAAAAGAAAAAAAACATCAACTAGGAAGAAATAACTGCAAGAAATTAGTTACAACTTACCATGGCAGAGTAAGAGGCAGCCTTCACCACTGACCTCAACACAAGCTTGCCCCAGTGCCAGCTCAGCACTAACAAAATCATCTTCCCACAGAAAACACTGAGCACAGGCCAAATAAAACAAAGCCACCCAAACACTCGACCGGCTCCCCTTTCCTTCAATGCATTCTCTAATTCGAGCCTCTATCACATCAGATGTGTTCTCCAACTTGAACCTAGATTCAACATACTTCAGCATAACCCAGCCGAATTCGTTAGCGGTCCCCTTCTGCAAGCAGTTGTTGAACTCGGTCTTCAATTCAGTAGCTTTTCCTTGGAGCCCGTAAAGACGACACAGTTGCAGATGCACGAAGAAGGGGTCAGTTGAAACTTCTGGAAGGTGTAAGGCATCAGTGGCATGTGCAACAGCAGAGGTGTAATCCCCTAGTTGTAAGCTTATCTCTGAGGCACATAGTAGAAGGATACATTTCTGGTATTGAGAGAGCTTTGTTTTTGGAGAATGGTAGTAGCATTCATGGGATATGGTGGCTGCTAATAGCCGTTTCAGTGTTGTGCATAGTTGCATGGGGTAATTTTCTTCACGTGCTTTCTGAAATAGGTTGATGATGAGAAGGTAGTGCGCGTCTCTGTTCCACGGTTCTCGATGGAACCATCTTATTAAGAATATATAAACATAAACTGTCATATCAAAAAAGAATATGGCTAAAATAAATAAACCATATTTGCAGGAAAATGCCTAAATTTTCAGGCAGTGGTTGATTCCTGAACTTTTCAAATATGCAAAACCTGTGAGACCAGTGACACTTAATCTTCTACATCAACCCAAAAGAAACATTACTTTAAAAGACAAAACGTACCATACTATCCTTGTATTAGAAATTCTTGCCACTTCTAAGATTTTGAGTTGTAATAATTTGGTTGAGTATTAATTCTGGTACTTATTTTTATTCCAGATGGAACTTTCTAAAATCATTTTCTTTTTTTCATACAATCATTACATAACAATACAATTGGCACCTTGTTTCCCAATTAAACGACATCTAGGGAGATTCTTAATATATTTTAGAACATGCGGGGATCAAGTTCCAGTGCTCATGGCCATGATTTTGGTAACTTAGAATACAAAACTGCTAATCACCATCAAAAAGTAATTTCAATTTATATAAAAAAAACCTGTTCAAATGGTACGCATCCCCATGCCGGTCATAATGAGGCTTGCATGAAGGGAAAGAGAGCTTGTGAATTGTACAGGAACTGGCATAGCAAGCCACAATAGAAGCACCTCTAATTTGATCTGGCAATTTCAGTGCTTTGCTAGCCGATTCACCATGTAATAAGGCAGTGCATTTAATAGCTTTATTAGGAGTCATCCAGTCTCCAGAGGAAAGTAATAGTGAACTTATTTGGTTTCTGCAATGATAGAGCATAAAGACAAAAAAGTAAATGATAGGCAAGGTTGAAAAATGACAAAATGCTAGTGATACAATATCAGCAAGTGCTCCAAACATGTTTCTTCTTTCTTAAGTGGAATAACAATTTATCACAAATCTAAGAATTTTTTAGATTTCACCAACCTCACATGTATACCATCACAGAAACTATTTAAAAAATTAAAACCCTGATTTTCATACTAGCTTAATGATCTAGACCTAGTATCACTAAATCCACAATTTGAACAAAGAGAGCATAGGAATATCAGACTCGTGAGAGAATGACATTACCTTATTAAACTGTTATTAGGATACATGTGAAGAGCCCTCTGGAGGTGCTTCACCCCATTACCAATTCTCATATGATAATTTGACTCAGGAGCTATCTGCAAAACAATTAAAATTTACAAACAAATACATGGTAGACTAATAGTCTAATACAATGGAAATTAAAGTGGGATATGCATTTATCATCAAATAGATGTCAAATGATTCTTGTGTTAGCTACTCATGTAAATATATCAATTTCATCCAGACTGTTAAAATTTGAATATATTTGTAGTATAGTTAGATAATTTCAAAAGTATGACTTTTATAAAAGGCTTGTGCCAATCAGACATGTACATTTACATGATCTTCATGTATTATTGTAATTTTCTTCTGCATTGATTTCTTAGAGGACTTACCAATTGTATGTCCAATCAATAGTTGCACATCTTCTCTTCTTAGGTCCAAAACAGAAGGACAAAGTATTACAAATTACCAACTTCTAGAGACGAACGCAATAAGTTCTTTTTTCTTTTAAAACCAGACAACTGTTATCCCACTCAGCCCAAATTAAACAAAAAGAAGCTCATTAACAACAAGGTTGTTATATACTTTACCATTTTTCCTAGAGCAACAATTGAATGGATCTCGGAGGAGAAATCGTAAGACCGAACCACTTGTGGGAAATTGAGTTCCAGTTTCTTGGCCGGTTGTAGAGCATTCAATGCAGAGAAGATAAATCTCATCTGAGTGCTATCCAACAGATGAGAGGGAATTCTTTGAATAAGAGTCGCTGATGAATCCTTCCCTGAAATGCTGTAAACCAACTTGCATACAAGTGCAACTGCAGCAGTTGCACTTGCTTGCTCCATGCTAGAAACCTTCCCAGCCAGAGTTCTTGCCATAGATAGAGCCTCGTTGTGCCGCCCTTCTTTCCATAATGCAACAGCATATATTTGCAACTCCTCAGTGCCAAGAAGACCTTTGTGTTATCATACAACAATTTAAAAGTCAGTTTAATAGCAAGGACTTTGAACTAAAAATATGTCTGCATTTGAGTTCAATACTGTTGTAAATTGTCGACTTATACAATAGATATAACATAGATTACCTTCTCTATTCAAATCTTCACATTCCCGTGCGGCATCAGCACCAAGACCAGCCTGCAGTTACATGGGCTTGTAAGTAAACATTTTTATTCACTCAGTTGTATAAAAAAGGGCAATTGTACCCTACATCTAACTTTTGGGTACATCCATTCAATATCTTCAAAACAGTTATTTAACCTATAAAGTTGAAATTGTAGATATATTCTTCATCAGTAAAATATGGCGTGTATCAAATTTGGGTAAAGTTGAAGTCGTTTAGCCTTCCATGAAATAATTTTAAATTTTTAACGGTTGAATTTTAATGGCCTTTTATGGATGACCAATCAAATTACAAATTATTCAAATATATTGCATTCCCTATCTAAATTATGGATAACACATCATTTTAATTTTTAAGTTTGAACATTATTTTTTTTTAAGATATCAGATGGATGTCTCATAATAGTTGGATTACACTAGAATTTCCCAAAACCTACACAAATTTAAAATAAAAAGTCTTGAGCTATAAATTCTTACACAAGAATTACGATTTTGGGTACAATAACCATTTCAGTTGAACAAAATTGTACCTTGCATAGGCAAGAATACCTATCAAAATTAAAACCTTTGTTCTTACAACATTTACCTTGCACAGGGACCGGGCAAGGTTGACAGAGACATCTGCCAGATGAGACTTGACGGCATCTGAATCAGAATGTGATCCCATGGTTAAAACAAATCTAGCACGTCTGTAGGCTGCAATGGCAGAGATATAATCAGAACGTGCTTCACAAACCAATCCTTCCATGTTATGTGACTCTGCATAATTAGGCGCCCTCTGCACAGCCTGTTGTATTGCTCCCAATACCTGCCAAAGTGAAGAGAACTCCTTTTGTTATTTAATCTTACTTCTCCTTAATATGGGTATACAACCATAATGAGCAAAATATCTTCCTCCATTTTTGAGTAAAATATTATATGTAATCTTGTAAACATCAAAATATACTATACTATTAAAGAGTCCTATACTATCCCTGCAAGCGTATTATTTTTATTATTTAGTACCTCTACATGGTCCATTGCTCAATACTTTATTCAACTAGTTTAAACAAAATATCCTGTTTGAGAGAATGTTTTCCTTTAATTTCCTCTTAAAAAGAGGTGGGGCAGCCCAAAAATTAAAAAATTGAATAATTTGTGCTCACAATATATTATAAAAAGCTATTGCCTCCACAATAGGTAACCCTCATAAACATCAACAATCAACATAGACTGCACCTTCTGATAATTTAATAGTCTAGGGCTTAGCAGAAAGATAAGAATTTTAAAATCATAATTAGCTTACTAGGCACAAAGAAAAAAAATGAAGTGAACCTGAGGTGATAGCAGTTGCCCAGAACGAGCCGCAAGAACTCCTAGACCAACTTGAAACTCAGCAATCTAAATCAAATGAGAAGTACTATATAAGAATTCCAAAAATAAAATAAGAAACTGAAACCACACAAGTATCATTTATGTTTAGTTGGGTAGAAAGAAACAAGATTACTCACAGGCAATATCTGCACAGCCCTTAAGCAGCTTTCAAAAGAATCCTCTACTGAACTGACCCTTGCAATAAAAAAAAGCAAACAATCAGAGAATACAAAACACTACTAATGCCGTGGAGAAAAAAATACAAATTTGGAAACAGCAAGCAATAATACCCAGCCTGATTATCAACTGACATCCCAGCCCATGGCACTGCCAGAGAAGGATCTATGCTTCTTGCACGATCCAAAGCTTGCCTTGCCAAAGGTTTCTCGTTTAATTCCCAATAAATCTGAAAGCAAAAACTAAGCAATAAATAATATAAATAAAGTTAATATAATGAAGAACTTATAAATCCAAAGAAATTAGTTTAATCGGATTCTTTGGGTTCCATGAATGAGTTACGCTCAGTAGAAGCCCTAAACATCCATTTTCTAACCAAACCTGTACCTTAGGTGCAAGCCACAAATTACAAGCTTCTAATTTAACTTAAGATGATTTCTTACCTTTCCAAGATATGCCCATGCCTCAGCCAGAGCAACATCTAATTGCAATGCTCGAATGATAGAATGTTGTTTTAAAGCATAGTTTGAAGAAATGCAGCCCAATATGACCCAATAATCCTTGTTAGACGGCTCCAGCATTAACCCACCCAGTGCCATCTTCTCTTGAAGTTGCCTATTTTCCATGACATAGTATACGTAACAACAGTCATACTTCTAAAACCCAATATTACCAACTTCCAAGCAAAGGCTATCAAATGGGATTCCTACCTTCTACCATTTATTTGTGTACTATGAGATCTAGCCAATAACAGACATACATTTTAAGCATGGTAGTATATTACTGGTCTGAAGTACCTCAGCAGTTCAACTCAGCACCATACAAAGTTTGTACCTGGTTGCAGTGACAGCACCATATCACATGCTGCAACTCTACATGTGCGGTATATGGTGAAGGGTAAAAGGCCCAATATAATTCCTATGTGAATTTAAATGTCAGCAATGAACCAACATTTTAACTAAAAATGTAATCAACTTACCAAACAGCTGGATCAGGTTTAGTGGTGTCTTCAAGAGAACAAATGAGGTCAAGACATATTGATATATCAGTGTAGATGTTAGACTGCCAGGGAGAGAGGTGTAAAGCCCTTTGGTATGATGTCTTTGCACTATATGCTGCTGTAACACGAGCATTTCTCCATTTGAGTACTGAATTTCTAACTTCCTCCTCGTTTATTTCTTCTACAATATGCTCTTCATCCCATGGTAAGCATTTTGCATAGGCAAACTGAAATAGGCAATAATAAAAACAAAAGAAAATTAAAAGGGGAAAAGCACTCTTTCATTATTTCATTGCTTCCTTAAACTTTAATTGCATGGTTAAGGTATCTCAAGGCAAAATCAGATTCATATCAATCAAGGATTAGTTGCGAACTGGAAGGTTTACATGAGGCATAAGCAGGATTAACTTTTTCTTAGCTGCAAAATGTACAAGCTTAGTACCTCATTGTTCCATGTCCCTGTGCTAGTAAGCACTAGCAAAAAGTACAGTTACATACTGATATAGCAATTGATGCATGATCCTGTCCAGAAGTGTATATGAGCTATAAAAAAAAGCAAAAGTATCCACAAACGACCACCAGTGCATGATTTTACCTTTAAGACACAATATGAACTCAATATAACAGCAGCAGCAAGATATTCTGAGCAGCTTCAAGATAGTTACCTGGATATCCCCATGCAACTTCCAAGTAGAATAAAGATTTCCAGCTAAACAGGTGCAACTTTTTGCTACTTCTGATGCTTCCTACAATTCCAAACTTCAAATAAGATAAAATAAAAGTAATTAGTCTCTTTTCAGGACTTATAATCCAAGTACTAACCTCCAATAGAGTAGCTGCCCATTTAAAGGCACCTGAATGGGTACACTCCCTTGCCAAACCAAGAAGACCAGAAGCCAACCCAAATTTTGCAGATAAATCTTCAGGCACTAATTGTAAAGCAAGTCGAAACTGGTCAACACCCTACACCAATTTCAGATAAGGTAAATTATAGTTGCTGACTTCATAAGTCAAAAAGGGAAGAAGAAAATAAAACTCACATCACCAAGAATTAGCTTTAAAGTAGTTATTATAACCAACTACATTAAGTATTTTAGAGGGATACTTTTCTAAAAGAGCCAAGCAATAGATGGACATTCCCACTCCCGATGAAAGCAAAGATCCTCAATCCATCCAGCTCAATGGCCCGCCCATAAGACTGTTAATAGAAGATGGCCAAAGCATTAGCATTTAACAAACCTTAATGAAAGAAATCGATCATGTTATTGTGAGATGTGTACTACAAATACCTACAGGTCTATTTTCTGATAACAGTTGCTAGATTTTAGTCATTCACATACTGTTTGGACTGTAAAATTGCATATGGTCTAACTACAGCTGCATCTTTCTCAAAACTTCATATTTCTTTGAGTCCTAAATTTGTTGTCTTATGTCTGTCTTCATAAATTATTACTTTATTAGTCCTTCAACAAATGCCACCTTCAAGTATTTTGATACAAAGGGCCTAAACCCACAAAATATATATACCTTTACAGATGCAGTAAACATGCCCAACTGCTGGTAAGCAAGACCCAGTGCCTGAAATGGAAAATGTAGTAACAAAAAGCAGCATTACACAATTTCATTCAAAAGACAAGAAAAGAAATAGAATAAAACAATATGTGCTGATAAATGGAAGAGAGGAACGCACCTCCCACAAATCAGCACATGATGGGTAACCACGGATTGCATGTTGAAGGCTTGGTACAGCCTCTGACCACTTCCTTTGATGCACCTAAAATCAGAATGCTGAAGCAATTGGTTCTTCATTGCTAAGAGTCAAGTACTTACTACATTTGTCATATAAAAGGGCTTAATTTAATTATTGCAACATTTCTTTGCGATTTACAAGATGGCAAATAACTTGTTTGCTCTGCTGATGAAGCTAATAGTCATCAGACATGTCCGATTTCATCGTGCTTAATTCTTATCTAACAACATTATTTCTTTCATTTATATTGTTTTTCTACAAATGATATCTTTTGTTAATAACATTTGACATATTTGAGTTAAATCAATTAATTACTTCATCAGCTTATTCCCACATTTTTGTTAAGATAGTAGTAAATACACATCAACTGCAACAATAGTAGCACCTGTAAGAAGCCTAATCTTCTAAAGGCCCAAAAAGCCCTAGGGGACTTCTCAGAAGCCTCTTTGCACGAAGATATCTCTAAGCTCTCCTTTCCATCTTTATCCAACAAATCACACAGTCCCTCCTACAACCAGTAAAAGTAGAAATTCCAACAGCAAAAGTTAAGAAATTGATAATTCGAAGTTTCTATCTAACTAAACCAACTAAAAGAAGGCAAGAAGCTAACACTGTGTTTCCACCAAGTCAAATCAAGCAACTGGTATGTTACAGGTCTACAGGTCAGAACAGAAACATCCGGATTTTGGCATCAATTTGACACAATTCAGTTACTTAGGCTAGGTCAAGTATGTTACCTACACAATACCAAGTAGATCACAATGGAAGAATTTAACAACTGAAGACTTACTCCAGCTTCGGCATCATCAGGATTGAGTGTAACAGCTCTCTGAAAACACTTTGCGGCCCTCTGTCTGTCACCTGCCACCTGTTCGTAGAAATGCCCCAGAGAACGAAATGCATCTGCATAATTGGGGTTAAGCTTGGCCGATGCCAAGAAACTCTCAGCTGCTTTCTCCTTAAGCCGCTTTGCCTCATCCCCTTCTGACTCCTCTCCCCTCTTCCATAGAAACTTTCCCTGCAAAGGAGACTCGGTTAGTAAGGTGAGAAGGTGGTAAGAGCTAGTTTGAGAAGGTAGAGGTGAGAGGTACTAACGAGGTTGTAGTGACTGGAAGGGTTGGTTGGATCAGTGTCAAGGGTTTGCTGTAGCTGTTGGAGCGAACTGTGTTCATCTTCATCTACCTGCGAATGAGAGACATGGAGTGAGGAAGGAAGACGAAATCAAGGGAAATGAAAGAGATAGCGCGAGAGCGGAGAGAGAAGGAGACCGATCCAGGCATGGCGCCAGCGTCGGCGATGGCGACAGAGAGGAGAGGAAAAGTGGAGGGAAGACGATGCGGATGTCTTTCCCTTTTCAGAGGTTTTACTTTTCAGTTTCAGACTATCAGTGGCCACACCAATTCGGGTCCGCTTTAATATTCGTGCGGAAACAGATCGAACGGTCCGGATTCAAACATAAAATTTGAGGTACCTTAGGTGATATGAATTCGATCTCTAGGGCTACGGATATCAGATTAAGGATTATGGATTAAGAACAAAAGTAAAATTTTATTTTTTTGCGCTCGAAAAAGACTGAATTATTTATATTTAAAGAGTGAATTTTATATAAATTTTAAAAAGAAAGTAATAATTCAAACATAAAATTCTGAAATAATTAGTATTCTTCTTAAGATGTATCGAATTCTACCTTCATACAAAAGAAGTCCATTCAACCTGTTTTATTATTTTTAATTACGATTTATAAAAAAATTCTAGGCCGAGTATATACACCGATTAGTTTATTATAATAATGGATGTCACCTGCAATTCATGAGATTTATTGCAGGCTTGTGTTGTGGATTAAAAATTGGGTTAGGATTGAAGATATATTGTAAGCTTGTTAGTTTTATCGGATACTTGAATTTAGTATTTCTTGTAAAAAAAATAATAATTAAATTAGCAGTTTAAATTAAAATAATTAAAATAATTGTTTCTAATTTATATTTTTTACATCAAAATAATTATTGTTCATTTGCGGCATATACTTATTTCAAACATTTTAACGATAATATCTAAAATATAACTCAAATTTATCACGTAAATTCTTAAGGTAATGAATTGGGATCCGTATGAAAATTGTGTTGTTATGGTAAACCTCATTTTCCATTTTTTTATCCATACACACACACTAGGTTTGGAATATATGTCTGCACATGACATAGATTTCTAATTTGACGTAACAATTTCTATTTCAATTTCAGAGAGATATATATCAGTTTTTTATTTAAAAATTATTCAACAAAATTTTATATTAAGAAACTGTTTCTAATCGTTACACTGGTGAAATGATTAGCTCAAATGAACTCATTTTTAATTTATCGCTCACGTGGTCTATTTATAAACTCTAAAATAAATTTCAGGAATGTGAAAGTTAAAAATTAAGAAAAACTTTAATTTTTAAACAGTAGTGGTTGACAGTTATTTAGAAATTCATTTCAATTATTTGGAATGGAAATTCTCTATAATTTTATAATCAGGAATTGCTAAAACTGTGGATAGCAACATAATTTCTTAACGTATATTCAATGGAATTTTAAACTTGAGAGGTATAATTATTTTTATATATAAGAAAAAAGTTATTGAGTCAGTTTACTTATTAGGAGATTGAAATAAACTATCTGCATTGATTGTACAAATTAATGGAAGATCAAACATTATAAGGATCAAAGTTCATGAACTAATTAATGAGATTGCAATACAATTTTTTTTAAATAAAATATACTTAATTTGATATTATTATTGAAAATAAATTTTCTACTTTTTTAAGAATTAATTATTACTATTGAGGGCTGCAAACGAATCAAACCAAATCAAGCTTAACCCAGTGCGAGTTCGAGTTCGAACCAATTTCGAACCAAACTGGTTTGAAATTGAAGTAGGGTTTCAAACTGAAAATAAGAGTTCAAGTTTGATTCGGTGCAATTCGAATCAGTTTCGAACCGAACTGGTTCGAAATTGAAATAGAGTTTAGAACTAAAAAGAAGAGTTTTGAACCGAGTCAGACTCAGTTCGAGTTCGATTAGAATCAATTTCGAACCGAACCGTGTTTGATTCGTTTCAGAACCAAGCTGGTTTGATTTGATTTGAACCAAATTTTTTTTCGAATCGAACTCAATCTAACCACGAGCTACGAGCTTTTTGTGCACCCCTAATTGACAGTGTACGCTAAAACGAGAGATACCTTTTATTTAACTTAGGATATACATTAAAATTATTACTTTATTTGCACACTTTGAAAATTGATTAATTTTTTATATTTCTAGATACAAGATATTGTGTTTGACGCATTTCAAATAGATTTCAAGAATGTTAGATTATATGTGTTAGATTTTAGAATTATTAGACAATATATATTAACGTTTAAAAAAATATCTATTTGATGTATTATTTTACTTAGCAGAAATATGCCAATTAGTTTATTGGATAACACATACAACTCATGAGATTTACATGTAAAAAACATATAAAAAAAATGTTATCTGACTTGTAACATTTATTAACCAATTAATCCTCACCTGAAAATTAAGCTCATTTTGTTTGGAGAGTTGTGCAATATAGATTTTCTGTTCTCTTATGCAATGTGTCATTTCAATATCTATTTAGGTTTTTCTATATCCAATTAAGATATTAGAGCCAACCAAATTTAATATACAAACATGGATTTTCCCATTATCTTGGGGTGAACAAAAATGTGATTTTTTTTGTTCACAAGTAAATCAAGAATGTTTAATTTTTAGTTTTATAAAAAAAATTATTTGTTTTGTAATCCATGTTTGAATTTGATATTTATAAATTAAAATTAAATTAAAACCAATTATATTTTATTAAAGAAAAACCACAATTAAGAACAAAGTATCAAATAAAGTTATCAAATTATCATTGTAATTGTAATTTAAATTGTTATAATTTAAGTTTAAAATATATATTTGTTTCTATGAATTCTTCTGGACGTTTCAATTATAATATATTTAAAATATTTTTCTAGACCTAAAAATAATTGCTGAAAATATAATTGCTCAATGGAGTACGAAAAATATTTTTCATCCTACTTAAGCGACATATTAAATACATGTCATCAACATAAATTTTCTTGTTAGAGATAAACAATTAAATAACATAAAATATTATTACTACAACACATTTATAAAATTATTTAAATTACATGGTCTTAGGCATTCGACAGATTATATGCTAATTACATTAGAGAAAAAAATGCATATTTCATAGAAGGATTTTATCTATTTTTATTTTCTCAACAACAAGATAATTAATTTCCTTATTAGATCAGTCATGTATACTCGAGACTTTGCTTCGATGGCACCAGATCAAACGACTGTATCGTTTGATCTGTGTTAAAATTTGTGTGAAAAAATAAAATTATAAATTGTCTCGTAAATCTGAATGAACTTGTGAATCTCAATATAGATCGAACGGCTCAAAACGGTCATTGATTCGATGCCCATCGGACCTCTCTCCCTTTCCCTATGGGTATCATCACATGTCACATGTTAATTATAATTTAATTTGTTTGGTTACAAAATTAAAAAATGAAGGATTTTGTTGCAGCCAACTTTGTGTTTGTGTTAGTCATCTTTTATCTTGTACAGAATGAAAACTTTACAATTGTTAATATATGGATGCCATATTTGTTTTTAAACAAGATCTGTATTTTATATCTGCCTTTTAAAATCAAAATTAGGGTCACTCACACGAAAGCAAAAGATCCATGTTAAAATATGCTTAGGGTATGTTTGGTTGCAATTTCAGATTAGTTAGAATATCAAAATTGGTGTTTGTCTTGTTAGAATAGCTTATTTTAACTTTTTGTGAGAATAACTTGTTCTAATAAGACAAACAAGTTTGATTTTCTATTCTAACTATTCTAACCCAACCAAATACCGAATAGTTTGTTCTCTCAAGAATAGCATATTCTTAATCTAACCAAACATACCCTTAGAGATCAAATTTTATATTTTTTAGATTCTTTTACTATTTTTTAAGATAGGTACAAAATCACTGTTTTTTACAATATTGTGGACCATCTAAAAACAATGATTTTGTATCTATTTTTAAAAATAGTAAAAAAAATTCAAAAAATATAAAATTTGGTCTCCAATCATATTTTAACGTGGATATCATGTTGAGTAGTTCGGATCGTTTATTTGAACTTTGAAATTGAAGATAAAGATATTAGAGTATAATTGGAGCATGAAGCAATGAAACATTTGAGCCCTCTCAAAACAAAAAGCATTTGATCCCTCTGATCGATGAAACTATCAATTTCAGATGTTAGTTGGCCAGGACCCTATATTGGATCCCTTCAATGCAAATCGGTAGGGATGGCGAATTTGTTCCTAATTAATAAGCCTTAAAACTTTGAGGATTAAAGTTTTGAGGTTTTTTTAACGATGTCACATCTTTTTATATTTTTATTAGTTTAATTTGTATCTCTTTTAGTATTTAAAAAAATTATGCATTCAAAATAGTATTTATAGAATTATTTGTATAAAAATGAGAAAAGCACAAGAGCACAAAAATGATATGCACCGACAACTTATCTTCAAGGCAGGGAGAGATTGCAGAGGTAGGTAATGAAATAGCGACTAATTATATAGAATAAAAGAATAATACATATAACTGGAGAGGAATTCATATCACCTAGTAACAGAATATTCTGTTTAGATTCGGACAATTCGAACAAAATCAGTACGAATATTAAAAGAATTTTGTGTATTCCACTCAAGCTGAATTGGTCTGAATTCTGATCGAACAAGCTGAATTGGTCTGAATTCTGATTGAACTACCTGAATCTAAACAGAAATATTTTGTGACGTTTATTAATAACTTTCTTTCTTGCGATTTCCTTTCCGGGTTGGTGCTGGAGCTGACGTGCCGGCTCTCGTTTAAGACGTGATTTTCTCAATTTTCTTTCTTGAAAAAATCATTTTGTTTGGAGAAAGTAATGCAATATTAATTTTATGTTCTCTTCTGCAAATGTGGTCTTTTAGAATCTGCTTATTAAATCCTCTTTTTAGTAATTTGACCATAATCAAGATATTGGAGCCGACCAAATTTAATGCATTAAGACTCAATGAAAATTTAAAACTTATTTTTGTATATATAAATGTTTTAATAACGATGGAGGACAATTAATCTTTTATATACATGATAATCACAAAAATCATTAGTATCATAAAATCAATAATATTTTTTATCTAGATATTTTCTATTTACTCTTAACAATTTTTTTTATTTTGTAACATTTTATTTTATTTAGTAATCCATTTTTTTATACTTGATATTAGTAATTTGATATTAGCTTAAAATTGACTATATTTTATTCAAGAAAACTACAATCGGGAGCAAAATTATCAATTAAAAGTTTAAAACAACATCACATCTTAAATTCTCATACCGTTATTTGTCTATTTTAGACAATTATATATAATTTTAGTTTCAAGTATATTTGTTTATATGTATTCTTTTTTACATTCCAATTATAATATCTCAAATATTTACTTTCAAACTTAAAAATAATCACCGAAAATATCATTGCTCAATGAAATACGAACAAGTTTTTCATCAAAACACTATATACATGTCATCATCATAAATTTTCTTGTTAGAGCTGAACAATTCAATAACATAAAAATATTCTACAACACATTCATAAAATTATTAAAATTACACAGTTCATACATGTATATTTCTATAACCCTTTAGAAACTTGATCACTTATTTTTATTTACGTGTTAGGAAAAGAAAAAAAAAATGTTATTTCCACTTCTACTTTAGAATTATTACACAATTTAAATATTTAAGAAAATATTAATGTTCCAATTAAAGAAAATTACTTAATTGTGAGATTTAAAACTATATCCAAACTAACGACGGTTATTAATTGATTATGAATGTTACGATAAATGACAATGTTATAATGAAAAAGAAATAACTTACGGATAATGGATCCAATTCATGCGAAATCTAACCAGTACACCACTTTTTGTGAATCACTAAATTGATTTTACATCATCTAAGTTTTCAGAGAGCGAAACTGAAGGTCTCGAGGCCTCCTCATAAAGAAGAACATGCATGGATGTGATTCGCCAAGTTAACTTGAAACAACCAACATCAGCTCTACCACTTCCAAATTTGCAAATGATAAAAGGATTAAGAAAGAAGGAAAAAAGAAACAGTCCATATGGCCGTACCAACATGAAGTAAGAAAAACCAAGTATTGCATAGTTAAAAATCCATTATATTATGTCCAAGATATAGTTCATTATTGCCAATAATATCACTCTCAATTTTAAACAATAAAGAGACTATATTATTGCAAAACTATGAACTAGATGCAACAAGAAGCACACCAGCATCTGTTTGCAAGGTCAGTTTGATAAAACAATATTGTAATCCAAAACCACAGAATGACAGAAGGGTAAGAAGAACCTGAAACCTTTTCTTGTCAAAGGAATACATAAGTCTATGTCTGCGAATCAGCACCACTGTTTGGTATAAAGATGATTTAATTTGGCTGGTATATTGTAGATTTGTATGGGTATTTTTGTTTTTCATATAGGAGTCTTTGTTATTTTTATGAGAAATTTCTCCATATATATCATCATTGGTCGAGTAACAAAGGAGATTATCTGCAAGGCTTTCTCAAAAGTTATCATGAGAAATTATTTATACCACCATACAAAATTTGAAAAGATTGTTTGCAACTACAACTACAAGCCATTCAATACACAAGCAAAAGCAAACAAAAGGAGAAAATCTCATAAGAGTATGAGGCTTTCTTCCCATTTAAATGCTATAAAGAGAACTTTTATGACCAAATGACAAAAGAAAAACAAAAAACTTTACCAAACAGAGAGATCTAAAAATGCCTCCGCCCTTTACCAAAAATGGCCTCCCAAACAGGTCCCCCAAACGGCCCCTTCTTATCCAAGTGCTCTCTAATCGACTTCTCATCAATCGCGAAATTTCTCTCCTGAAACTTCTTCACAATCCTCTTTCCTTCCTCCACCCCCTTCGCCTTGCAAAACGCATCCACTAACCCGACAAAGGTGGCCGGGTTTGGCGAATGATTCGCCTCAAACATCTCCACACAGAACTCTTCACATTCCGATAACCTCCCCCCTTTGCTCAGCCCGTTCACAATCACCCCGTAACTATATGCATTTGGCACGATCCCATTCTTTTGCATCTTGCGAAAAACCTTGATCGCATCGTTGAATCTCGAGACTTTACAAAATGCCTCAACCACTGCAGTGTAGATCACCACCTCAGGGATTATGCCCTTTTCACGTATCACACTGAAAAGCAACATTGCCTCCTTTACCAGCCCGTCTTTGCACAGGCCGTCAAGCATGGAGACTGCGTTTGGTATGAGTCCCGTCTCCTTCATCTTTCGGAAGATCTCATCAGCATCCTGAGGTGGTGGTGGGGAGGATTCCGGCTCGGCGGGACCCGTCTCGTCAGATGCTGGAGGGGTTTGTGGAACCTCTGGTGTTTGTTGGGGATCTGGTTTTTTATTGCCGAGTTTTAGTTTATCGAATAATGTCTCTCCAGTCTCGCCCAGAGCTTTTGCTCTCCAGTTCTGTATGTCTTTCTCTTTGTCTATAGGAGGATTAGATTTTTCAACTGGGGATGGAAGTGGAATCGCCTCATCAGATTCAGTGTCACTGAGGTCCCTGGATTGGTCATTGATTGGTGGGTTTCTACTCCGAAATTTGGAGTCTTTCTTTGAATCAGGGAAGAAATCGTCAGGATTGACGCCTCGGGACCTCGTTTCTCTCCCAAATTGGCGATTTGAATTCTCAAAAGGAGGAGGAAATTCATTGCTTGAAGGACCTGATCTATCTCCCCTCCACTGTCGATTTGGGGGTCGAAATGGAGGAGGAGGAGGCTGATTCCGGTCTGAAGGATTTGATCTTTCTCCATTGGCGCCATCCCCAAAATCGACGCTCTGTAGAAACTCCGCCTCATCTTCCCCACTTCTCCCTCTCCGATCGCCTCTGAAGGTTCTGTTGCTCTGGCGATTAGTGCTGAGGTGAGCTATGAATGCCGGGTAGGGGCGAATTGAACTATCGGTTTTCTCCATGATTGAGCGCTTTGAGCATCGCGAGAGATGTGAAAGGAGCTTGGCCATGGAGCTTTTCCCACTCTTCTCTATCTGCGCTTCGCTTTTACCAGAGAAACAGCGTCGTTCAGGCTCAGCTAGGGTTTAGGGGATAGACTTTAACAGGGCAGTTTTGGCTTTATGTAGCGCTGTTTTCATTCTATAGTCCGTGCGCTGCATGAAGTCAAAAATGCTCTGTTAATATTTTTGTTAACATTTTTAACCAAAATTAATAAATTAACTTTATAGCAGGCCCATTATTGTTAACATTTTTTTATATAGTGTGTTGTAACTTTTTTTTTTTGAGGAATATAGTGTGTTGTAACTTGTAAAGGACGAATTTTTTTTAATGAAGGTCACAAAACATATTTTGTAGATTGTCACAATTCTAATTTAATTTATTAATATTTAATATATGAGAGTCATAATAAGTATTTCTTTTTATTAAACAATTATGGAGGTTAACTTTGAATCATATACATATTTTACAGAAAAAAGAAAGAAAAAATACAATACAAATTAGTCAAATTTTGAAAAAAAAAAAAATAATGCAAGTTAATTAAAATCGTTGCAAGATAGTAAATCAGTCCATATTTTGCAACATATCCATATAACTAAATTTTTAATATAGCACAACAAATATTTTAGCGAGGGGTTTATATTTAATAAAATATTAAAAATGAGATATATGAAACTTAATATTTGCTGATAGAGTTTCCAAAAAGTGTAATATAAATATTAAGGTAAATATTTGTTTTATAAAAATTTATTCTCGAGATAACATTTTAATAATGAAATTGCTAATATCATTTCTTCTCTCAAATATGTCTTCAGAATTTTTTACTGCAATAGGCATCTGTATTACTTCAAGTGATTATATCAATGTTATTTGTAGTGTCAAAATAACGGTACCATATATGAAAGTATTAATAATTTAATAAATATTTGTCATTTGATTAATATCTTTGAAAATTTGAGAATCAAAACGAGAAACTGATGATTCTTTAATGAACCATTCGTATAAAAATACAAGACAAACAAATGCTGCCAATAAAAGTAATTCCTCAAAAAATAGGGGGCATATCTGTAAATTTGTTAAGATGGGTTTAACTTTAATCTCCTACGAATTGTAATTAGTAAAAGAAAAAAAAAATTGAGAGAGAGGTTTAACCACAAAAGGACGGATTATACTTGTCCTGTTCTCCTCTGAGAAGATAAGGCGCTTCGATTTCTTATCTTTAAACGGTCTCAAGCGAGCGAAGGAGAAAGAGAAAACAGCTTTCAACCATTGGATAGGAGAGCTTCTAGCTTCAAGCTTCAAGCTTCAAGCTTCCAGTGAAAGGTAAGCTTATTTTGCTCTCAATTCTCTCAATTCAACCCTTCATATTCTATGAAATTCAATTCTGAACTAACTCTCCTTTTTGGGTTGCATGATTTGAAGGCTCCATGGCAACCGATGGAGACAAACCCAACAATGAGATAACCCCATTTCTCAAATCCAAAGGCTATGATGAGAAGGCTATTCAAGAGTTATTCAAGAAATGCAAGGCATTACATCATGCGGATTCGAAAAATGCCGAGGCGAATTGGGATTATCTTACAACTATTGGAATCCAAGAAAGGAAATTGCCTCATGTCATTTCCAAATGTCCCAAAATCCTCACTTTAGACCATGAAGAGAGGCTGGTGCCAACTGTGCAGTGCCTCTTGACACTGGGCTCGAAGCCGGGTGATGTCGGGGCGGCAGTTGTGAAATTTCCTAACATACTATGTCATAGTGTGGATGAAAAATTGTGCCCCCTTTTGGCATTTTTTCAATCCTTGGGTGTTTCTGACAAGCAAATCGGGAAATTGTTGCTGTTTAACCCTCGTCTTGTCAGCTATAGCATTGAGACTAAATTCTCCAAGGTTGTTGAGTTTTTGGCGAGCCTCGGATTTGACAAAGGAGAGCACATTGGTATTTTGCTTTTAAAAAGTTTTACGTTTAGTTTGTTTGGGCTTTCTAGAATGTTACTGAGTAGTAACTGGTATGGTTTTCGGCTTTCTGTGATTGATCTAACAAAACCAGGTTGTTGAATCAACCCAAAATTGAAATTTATGTACACATGCCAAAAAGAAAAGCCTTTGAGATGATTGAAAGGTTGATTATTATTTGCATTTTGATTGAAATTCAATGTACTTGTATTGAATTTTGAAGTCACGGCCTCATGTTCCCGTGTTAACCTACAAGTCATTTTATGAAATTCTTAGCTAATATAGGCTGTCCTCTAATTATATATACTATATGTCTGACAGGTAAAATTCTTAACAAAGATCCCTTCATTGTCGGGTACAATGTTGAAAAACGGCTGAGGCCAACTACTGAATTTCTCAAATCAATCGGGCTTGGTGAGCAGGAAATCAGGAGGGTAGTTCTCAATTTTCCCGAGGTGTTGAGTCGGGACGTCGACAAAATCCTCCGACCAAACCTAGCATTTCTCAAGAGACGCGGTTTTAGCAATGGAGAAATTACCTTGCTGGTTTCTGGGTACCCACCGATCTTAATCAAGAGCGTGAAAAATTCACTCGAGCCGAAAATCAAGTTCTTGGTGGAAGAGATGGGGAGGCAGGTGGCAGAGGCAGCAGAGTATCCCCAGTTTTTCGGGCATGGATTGAAGAAGAGTTTGGAGTTTCGGCACAAGGTGTTGAAGGAAAGGAATATGAGTTGTAGCCTTAGTGAAATGCTGGGGTTAAATCAGAAGAAATTTGCTGCCAAGTATGGTTTGGTAGCAGGGATATGTTGATCTACTTTTTACATTTTCTATTGTGTTTTCTTTAGCTTTGTCATTTGTCAGAATTCTAATTCGGTTGCTAAGTTGAATTTTTGAAGAGGTGATTTTCAGATGCAAGGCTGCTTAAATTAATGTACTCATGTCCTAATTAATGTAGAGAATGAAGAATTGTTTTCCTGAATCTTTTGTTAATTTTAGTTTGTTTCCATTTACATAATTCTTCAAGTTTTAACCTTATTATATGTCCTTTCTGAAAGACAACTTGGATTTATTATCATATGAACCTTCTTAAATTATGGTGCGAACTGCAAAACATATTCCATGCAAGGCATATCTGCTCTCACCTGATTCTCCAATCTACAATAAAAAACATGGAGACATTTGCACCAACCTAGCCAATTTTAAGTTTCAACTCCAAGGTTTGCAGAAATCAAACTATAAAAGCAAAACCTTGCGTGTGTAGAGTGGCAAATTTGGGAAAGAACTAGTAAGAAAACACGTACAACTCATCTGGATAACATTCTATTCAAATCTAATAGACCAATTAAAATTAGAATAACATGAGAACAGCCTCCTATATTCCTTTTCCTGAATTGAATAAATGTCTGTTTACCAAACAAAAAGCAGACCAGAAAAAAAAAGTTACAGCCTTAGTCTATTGTACATGACTGGATGCAAAATGAATTGCACAAGTTACACGCTACTCTGGTGATCCCTCATCTGCATCATCAATGTTATCTGGTGCCGAGTTTTGGGGTATAAACTCTTCACCTGGGTACATGTTCTCAAATAACTGCACAAAAAAAAAAAAATCAAATTGAAGTATTGAACTACACTTACCAGTTTAACTCTATTTATTTATTCTTTCTTTTGTTTAGAGCAGGGAGGAGGGGAGAGCTAGCTAGAGATTCATGATAGTCCTAACTGAATTTAAAAATCTGTTAGGAAAGAATATTGAGTTCTCTGCTATAAAATACTTCACAACTTGTAAGAATTATCTTACACAACAGCAAGCACTTGAAACATGCATATGATGTTTAGTTAAGCAATGGCAGTAGTTTTTGGAGTACCTGTTGAGTAGTACTCAATATATTTCGGTAGTCAAGGTTTGCATCAGGCATAGGGCAAATTGACATGGCAGCATCATACGAAGCCTGAGATAAATATACTTTTCATTAGCAAACTAGAGGGACATATCTATCTAAACCAATGTTACCATAATACCCTCATACAGTACCGGTCGTAGCTGGTAACAGCACACTAAAATTGGTCTGTACTGACCTAGTACAAAATCCATTTATTAAATAGCATTCAAACTTGTAATTGTTTTTCTTTACATGTTTTTAGTTCTTTGTCAGTCAATTAACTGTGAGCTGTAATAGAATTTATCTGATTTAGTGAACTCAGGTGCCTGCAAGTACTTCTACAGATGAACATATCAATGCTTAGATCCAAAAAGGAGCTATTTGAAAGTTGTGAAAAGTTCTCACATGAGCATTTCTCAATTTCACAAATTACACCCAGCCTTGTTTATGTCATTGCAAAAGAAAACAGTCATATCAATGTTATATCAAGCAAACAAAATACTTCCTCACTTATTTCTGCAAAGTTTCAAATCAATATAACACCTGGCTGCTTTTTCTTTCCAATTTGGCTTAGAAAAAAGTGAAGCAAAATAGCAGCAGGAGATATCATCAAACTTTGACATAACGTACCAATTTGCAAATAAACAGAAAGGTATTTCGATATGAGAAATGTTGGATGGTCTTTGCAAATATGAAAAAAATATGTAATTTGGAAAGAAACCCATAAAGGACACCATAGTACCTCTCTAAGCTCCTGAACAAATGTACAGCTCCATAAAAGAGTTGGTTTTGTCTCTACTTCCTCCTTTGTCTGTGCTGCTACACTCTCTCCTTCCTCCTTTAGCTGTGCTTCAACACTTTCAGTTGATAACTCCATGCTATTAAAAAGTGCTTTGATGGCTGAATTTATGTATACTTTTCCCAAAACAGCATCTTCACACAGTGTGGAGAAATAAACTATAAAGCTGAACAGATCAAAAGTAGTAAAAACGGTCAGGTTCAGTACTGAGTAAAAACATCAGTTCTCTCACCCGATTTCTTTACATGGATGGGAGAGAACGGAAAGGAGATGATGGAAACAAATGGTGCAAATATACTGCAAATATGTTTTCCCTTATATTTCCCATTGGCTTTTCAGAGAGAGAAATCAAATAATTCAACACATCATACTCACAATCCAGGGGGGCAAACAGCGACATTTCCACTAAGTTGTAGAGCCCGAACTGCTGTCAACTGCTCCTGGTGTAGAGCTGTATTGAAATGAGCACAAACTATATTTTAAACTAGTCAACTAGGCAGCACTCAGTAAAAAAAATATTGTAGAGTAACCAACAAACAACTGATATACAATATTTACATTATAAAGGAAATCTGGTTTTAGCCGGTCTGTAATCTTGTTTGAATTCAATTGACCCTTCTTTTACTCGGCTTTTAGCCTTGATTCAATCAAACTTTTCTTCAATCACCTAACTAAAAATGCTGAGATAGCAGTATTCTAAATATGAGTACAGTGTTGGCTTCACAACAGTCAATGAAACAGATTATATAATATGTGGGACCCCAGCTTCTGTAATTATGGAATATTTTTTTTTTCTGAAAGGATATTCCAATAACATGAATTGCATGGATATCAGAATTTAATTGGTTTAGAGAATATATAACTCCGAATATAGGTTCAAACTAAGCTGGTAGATTCTGGAAGAAATTAGAGAAGATAATAGTGTAAAAATTTATACAGGCTGTCAGTGATGGGAGTTTCAGAGACTGGACATCAATGCTTACTGGGGAATTGGATGAAGGAATTCAGAGTACAAAACCAGACTATTACATATTTCATTGCACTAAGAGGAATTCATAAGGATTTTGGTCTAAAGAACTGAGACTTAAAAGACCAAATATGATTAAGCCAAGGAATTTGTCTTACATTTTGGGGGAAATACAAGCAAAATATTTGCTGAATTAGACTCGATGGATCTGTCTATAATGCACACTCCTCTTGCAACCAGCCTTGATAATTTTGACGAAACCAAGTTTTCGCGAGGTATAATTGAAGCTGGAATTTGGCATGATGGGTCCAAAATCAGCTTAGAGCTGAATATTTCCTGCCCAGATTCCAACCTGACACCTATGTACTTGGAGCTTTCCTGTGTGGTATATACAGAAATATTTGCAGTTGTCATGGATAAAGAAGGATAGTGATGCTATACTAATTAGGTCTGTAAAGATATGGCATGCGTATATACAGCTAGTGCTTCTTTAATTTTCAGAAACCTTATCTAGGCTTAACCGCATATCGAGGGTCGTACTATTTGAAGTCTCAAAAGTGAGATATTAGCATACCTTGTCAGTAAGGATGTCAACCACAGGCATGCGCAAGACCTAGAAAAATGACACATGAGAACCATTAAAATAGAGAAAAGAAAACACAACCGGAACAGGCTATATTGCAAACTACTTTCAGGATTTCACCGTCTTGCAAAAGTATACCCAACACTTGTAATAATTGAGAATCAACGAAAACACCAAAAACTTTTTTAATGTTTTGCACATTGCATCCAAACACCACTAGTTGGGTCTTGTTCATGTGTCTCTTTTTTAATTATTAGTCCTTTCTACATCACCATGTACCGGCCTTTAGATTATCGCAGGTAGATACCTAATTTTCAGCAGAGAATCTTACATAGAGAGCACCTTTGACAGCAGCACAACGGCAGAAAGCTTGAGGCAACTCCCCATGGCCATACATAGGGTATATAAAAGCCCCTACTGCATTAGGAAACCTGAAATAGCAAAATAAACATTACTTCTGCATACCCCCTGAAAGAATAGGATACTACACATACCCTTTCAGAACATAACACGTATCTTGTTTACCTCTTTTTCAGGGTTTATCACTAAGCAAACAAGGAAGAAAGAGCAGGTTTGGGGCTTTTGAGAAAAATAAAGAAAATGAGTAATGTGGTGCTGTTCACAGTAAATTTTGTAGGGCACAGTAAATGGCTCCAATAAATGAAGATTTTCGAGGGAATTTAATTATGCATGTCACAAATAGAAACTAACAGTAAGTCCAAATTTCATCCAACCTCCCAATGGAAGAGGAGTAGAGAGAAATTGTCTCAATCCCTTCTCGAGTTAATACAACCCTTTTGCAGGAATCAACATCGTCTTGCTCATAATCTGTCATAGCAATTGCATATAACACAAGCCTACATAAATTTTTGAAAAAGAAGTCACAAGCAATTAGCAAGTTGAGCAACTTCAAATGTGTTTTTTCCCTTATTTTCCTCATATAAGAATCAATATTGACTAGTCTGCAAACATCATCCAATCGTAAAGAGTATCCATGCATAAGGAATTATTCTATTTTAAGTGCACACAATGAGTAATTTATTTCCCCCCGTTCCAATTAAACTAAAATAAAGTCAAGAAAACCAATTTGAAGCATGTATGCACAGGTAATAATGCCATTGGAGTGACTGCCATAAATGCCCAGAGCCAATAAAGCAATGTTTTGATTATACTGAGCCTGACTTAAACCCAAACACTGTTGGTCCTAATTTTGATATATCAGAAATATTGTGTGATATTCACAAATACCAAATTATTCTACAACTGTGCAAATTGCAATGAAAAAATTTCAGAATGTCAATTTAATTAATTTATAGAGAATGAAGTTCAGAAATAAGAAAGAAAAAAATACATACGCTCTAATCTTAGGTGGAAGCCGTTGCTTTTTGAGAAATTCAACAAATGGCATCTCTAAATCCTCCTCTGGTATCATGACACCTCCTTCCTCACTCGGCTCAGTAGTGGTACCAGAACGGGTCACTTTAATGTGGCTTTGTACCAGTTGAAAAAACTTCCAAATCTGCCTCCTCTCTGCATACCCTAGACTCTTATCTATAAAAATACCTTGCCTTGAATCAGGCACGGAGCACAACTTGCCATCCCTGTATACTAAGCTAGATTCTACACTCTTGAATTCTACATGGTGGTTTGCACCAGATCGACGTAGAAGATCTACTGTTTCCTCCGCACAGTAGAGAACTCTCGGGCCGATGAGGTCGACTAGGAAGCTTCTAGAAGGCTCTGGAAGGGACTGGGAAGAAGTCTCGACATGGGAATAGAGATTAGGAGTTGAAGTAGAGGAGGAGATATAAGAGAGAAAAGAAGGGAGGGGAAGGGAAGAGAAGTGAGAGCCGTAGAAAGGGTTGGGGTCGACATGGAGGACGGACTTCCCGGCGATGGAGGCTGCGGCTGCGAGGAGGGAGGCGGAGAAACCGGTGCCTGAGACGATGAGGTCAAAAGAGGTGGGATCGATCGTGGGATAGTTGTCAGAGGCGGTTGTGGTGGCGAAGGTGGAGATCTCCGCCATGGCTGTGTACGGTGATGCCTTGATCCTGAAAAGAGAAGCATGTATCGCATCCGAATTTAGAAATTCAAATGTAACATATTAATTTGATCCCAGTCAATTTGGGAAGGATAAATATGACTAGAAATAAGCTCACGTGTATTGAGTGATGCGGCGAACAGCTACTGGTGAGAAAGAGGTGAAAGAGGTGAAGACTCAAGGGAGCGGAGCGATGTGGGTCTGAGAGGGAGCGAAGGGGTGGTGAGGGGAAAAACCTAGCGTCGTTCGACCAATTGAAGAGGAGAGAGGCGGGGAAGATGAGGGGAAAAGGCCTAGCGAGGGTTGGGGCGGGCACGAAATTGAAAGCTAATCGGACAGCCAGCTAGAGCATCTCCAATTCTCCATGGATGTAATTAATTTGCAATTGCAAAAACAGGGGAAAAACTTAAAGAGAGACGGATTCATCGATTGAGGGAGGAGGGGGAATGCTATCCTCTGCGGAGCTGTGCGGAGATTTTGATCTGATCCGTTCGTTTTGACTTGGCACGAATCTCAAAGCCCAATAATACAGCCCCCTCCGTTAGCCCGAATATCAGAGCGGCTGAGAGTTAATCTGGTCCGTTCGTTTTGCTCCGCACAGCTCCGCAGAGGATATGCTCCCGGGAGAGGGAGGGGTCCTTCCGTGATTTTTATTTTTACCCAAAAAAAAATATATTTTAATATAAATAACTAGGTTTTTAAAATATTTTTATTTTTACCCAAACCGCTAGGATTCCTAGCGGTCTGAATTCTCAATTCAAACCGCTAGGATTCCTAGCGGCCCGAATTTTTAATTCAAACCGCAAACCCGACCCGTGATCCTCTTCTTCTCTGTGTCGCCTCTCCGCCAGAAAAAAGGAAAAAAGAAAGAAGGCCTCCGCCCCTCCGCCTCGCCGCCCCTGCGCCTAGCCCCTGCGCCTCCGCCCCTGCGCCTAGCCCCTGCGCCTCCAACCCTGCTCAGGTCAGAATCGATTAAACTCAATTTTCTGGAATTTCTGGAATCGATTAAACTCAATTAGAGAAATGTTTAAATTCGATTAAACTCAATTAGAGAAGAAGAAGAGGCGATTAAACTCAATTAGAGAAGAAGAGGATTAAACTCAATTAGAGAAATGTTTAATATTTAAAGTAACATTTCTCGAATTTAATATTTAAGTTTAAATTCGATTAAACTCAATTATCCATTTCTGGAATCGATTAAACTCAATTAGGTGTAATTTCTGTGATTGAAGTAGGTTATGTGATTGAATTTCTGTGTAATTTCAATCGTCGATTAATACTTAGAAGTAGGTTATGTGATTGAATTTCTGTGTAAACTTAGAAGTAGGTTTGATGATTCAGTTCAATCATCTTTGTGCAATTTCAAGCATTATTTCATGTTAAAATAGTTGTTTGAGCTAAAGAAATTTATTTCAAGTTTAAAAAATCTGTTCTAAAGCTGAAAAATTATTGTTTCATTCAAAACAATGCAAATATATATTCTAATGATAAATTAGTTCTAATATCACATCATATAAATCAAGTAATGCACGTTAAAAATAATTTTTTTAATATCTATTACATCATATGAATCAAATTCTCTACTTGCTTAAATTATCTATTCGCAGTTAAAACAAACTACAATAAACATCTTTATACTCAATTTCTATCTTAATAATCCAGAAAAATCTTCCAGATCATTTCGTACCAGATTAAGACCATTCTTATACGAACTATATTTCGTGTACCAAATCATTTCAGCATGGAAAAAAAAATGTAATGCATGAATTTTTTTTTTTTCTGTTTCGAAATTGTACAAGTAATACATGAGTTTCTTTTTGAATCAATTGCTTTCCAGTTTTTGATACTCAAGAAGAGAGATGTATGAATTAATGACATCTGTGGTTTAAAAATACAAGTGGCAATTTTTCCCTTGACAACTTATACATGGCAAGTGGCAACTAATAAATTTTGTCATATAAATAAAATCTATGTAATATGCATATATCATGGAATAATTACATCACAAAAAACGAAATTGTATAAAATATTATTATATAATACGAGCTTATTTTTTTTCTTTACTTCTATTTAAAAAAAAAAACTATATCTATAGTTCCAAGGTTAATATGTACTATATGTATCATCAAATTGGTGTGATTAAACAAATTATACTCGCAACTAATAAATGAGTTATTTTTGCTGGTAGTATATTTGAAAGTTTATTTTGCATTAATTTGTATGAAATGAAATTAGTTTGCATTAACTGATTTCATACATTTCTAATGGAAACCTTATCTTTAAAAAAAATACAAATTTATAAAAATATGCTTGTATGGAGTGGTTCTTTGTTCTTATTGGCATAATGCATGTTATGATTGACTCCATAGTCATCTTTTTGCATATTAGCGTATTTTAGCATATTTTTACCGCAATTAGCATATTTTAGCCAATTGTAGCATGTTTAACTTTTTTTTTAATGTAGGATGGCTAGGGGACGGCCTAGGAGACCACCCGCAGCCGACCCGGTTGATGAGCCCATTCCCACTGACAGCAAGGATCATTTCAGTCCTTTATTATGGATGCCTCACGGTGAGCACCGAGTCTCAGAGGCATCTAAAGAGGTACTTGATTACTTTTTTTTTTAAGTTTGTATTTTGTTGAATTTTTGTATTTTTAGGTTTTCATGTTGTTTACTTTTTTGAACGCAGAGTGAGGCAATTATAAATGCCAGGGGTCGGTATCCTGACATGCAGTACTACTCGGAGATGGAGGCGTATCTGCAAAATTTGGGGGTGCAGCATTTGGTCGATATTCTACAGTCGGAGACTAAGTCCATTAACGCGTCCCTCATTGCAGGACTAGTGGAGCGATGGCGCCCCGAGACGCACACGTTCCACTTACCTTTTGGAGAGATGACAGTGACTCTCCAGGACGTTAGTGCTCTATGGGGTTTGCCTATCCAGGGCGTGCCCGTTGGTGGCATATCTGACCCCACAGATCCAGATGACACGACGATTAATTACATGCTCGCTGAGTTGTTGGGAGCGGAGCCAGATATACGCAGCAACGGGGGGGAGTCCAAGTACTGTCTGGATAAGACGAAGCTGCGAGCTATGTTTGCGAGAGGTCTAGGTAGCGATTCCACTCAGATCGAGATTCAGAGGTACTCATACAAACTATTTGTATTACATTTATCTTGACGGATGTGTTTTCTCCTACCACGCCGTATCCAATCTTTGTTTGGCTCAATTATAGGGGTCCTGGTTGTAGGCCAATCTTCAGGATTGCCATAAGGAACAAACAGTGCATTCCAAGTACTCAGAAGGTAGTCCACCCTATACCAGTGGGCAACAAATTGGTCGGGTGACCAGTTTCTATCACGACAAACCGCTAACAGATGAGCGCACGGAATTCCAGTTAATTGGATACCTCTGCATGTACATTCCACTTTTCTCTCTGGCCCGAATGTCACGATATACTGGAACCTTCTATGAATAATTGACATAGTTCCATCCTGCATTTGGACTACTAGAACATATTCATTTGGGCCCGTGACTTGGTAATTACCTTCGTCGTGCAAGTATGGGATGACATCCATTTTTGTAGCTTTCTCCCACCGTTTGGCGAGCTTAACATGTACCCGTTTGGAAAAAGGCTTTTCTGCACTACGTTGCTCCGTCGCTGCCTGTCGCCGTTGAACAAACCACCTATTGCACTTGGCGAATGTCTCCTCTACAAGTGCAGCCACGGGCAACATTCGGCTATCCTTGAAGACAGCGTTCAGGGACTCAGAGCCGTTTGTTGTCATGATACCAAATCGGTGCCCTCCATCACAGGTCTGGAAATTTTTTTCAAAATTTGACGGCTCCATGACATCATCAGGACGTACTTTGCCCACTCTCCTCAGAAAAGCATTACACGTCGGATTTTGCTGCAATAGAACAAAGCAAAATTAGACAAAATGCATCTAAAAGAAACAAAAATGATATAAATTAGACAATATTAGACATACCGCGCAAAAATCTTCGAACATCTCTTTCAGCCTTCTTGGCTCCTTGTTTGAACCTAGATCCGTACCATTTGTCCCTCCCACACGCCTGGACCAGGTTATCTGCAACATGTTGGATACAATACCTGTGCACAAAATTATCCCCATCCCATCCGTATTCAGGTTTCAATGCAGCTTTGATACCCTTGTGTTGGTCCGATATAACACATACGAATCTATTAATACGAATCACATTAATCCTAAGCCATTGTAAGAAAAAACCCCAATTCTCTTCATTCTCCGTATGTACAATTGCAAATGCTAGAGGCAGCAATTGGTTATCGGCATCATAGGCGCAAGCCATCAAAAGTCTGCCCTCATACCGCCCAGAAAGGAAGGCTGCATCTATACTGATCACCGGTCTTAAGTAATCAAATGCGGTAATGCATGGTCCGTAAGCCCATGCCACGGCCCTGAATTTCTGAACACCTTCTTTGACCAGTCCTGTATTTTTATCGATGCTCGGACTTGTCAGAAATTGGTATTTTGAGCCGGGATTCGTGTAACATATCCCGATAAGCAATAGTTTCATAAAATTGTACGACTCTTCCCAACTCCCAAATTGTCGGGCTACTGCAATCTCACGACCTCTCCAAAGTTTGTTGTACTTCGGGGTTATACTGCCAAACCTAACCCTCACGCAGTGTGCCACACTCCGGAGGCTCATAGTGGGGTCTTCCTTAATGCTGCTCTCGATGACATCTGCGATAATTGATGCCGTGAGTTGTGCATGGTCCGACCTGGTGTACTCAGATTCGCATGTGTGAGGCGTGTCTTGCTCAGTTATCATCCATGTATCTCCGGTATTTGTTGCTCTTGCCTTCAGTTTGAAACGACAACCCGGAGTGCTGCATCTAATTTCTAGCCGGGATGTGTCACTTCTCCTCGTATATGTCTCCTTGTTCTTGTCAACATGGTACTCTCTGATCTTTTTCGTCAGTTGCTTTTTACTTACGAAGTATTGGCCTTTTGCGAGCTCACTCCTATACTCAACCCGACGACCATAGTAAGAAACATCTGCTTCTCGGAAAGCAGATGTGTCATTGAAGTTTACAAAAGGGTGAGTCTCAGAACGGCCACCTAACGGCATATTCTCTCTATTCTGCCTCACAGTGGGCTGTGGGTATTCTTCTTCATCTTCTTCATCTTCTTCATCTTCTTCATCTCCTTCATCATTAATGTCACAGTCTCCTTCCCTCAATTCATCCCCAGTTTGCAGATTCTCCTCCGGTACCTCGTTTATAAATTCAAATTCCGACTCGTTTGGATCTTCCTGTACTGGTGGCGGTCTGGGGTGGGGATTTGGTTCAGGCCCAGGTGAGGATGAAGGACCTGCATACATGGATATAGGTGGGATAAAAGGTGGAGATTGTACTCGTTGTGGGACAAAAGGTGGAGATTGGGGTGAATTATTGTATATTTCTGGTTCCGGTTCTGGTCCAGGCATTACGATAAAAGGAGTGTGTGGTTCATTATCTTCTTGATAATGTTGGGCAGCCGAATTTTGGCCTGAACTTCCGGCCCCTGACTCTTCGCGAATTTTGCGTGCAAAAACTTCCAATAATGATTCGCCAGACCTCAAAACCTGCGCTATTAGACCTCTCAATGTCCCGTTATCTCCCAATGTGATTTTGACATACTTTCCTGCGTGGACCATTCGGGCCTGAATTTGTAATTGGCAACGATTCCTATTGTAGCCGCTCGCTTCATAAATAAGCGATTGTAACTGCTCAAATGAGAAATTTTCATCAACCCAATACGTATTTGCTGCAGGTTTGGAGTAACGTACTCCATACTGGTCAGTTATGAACTTTCCTCCAAAATGTATTGAAATTGCAATAGACATGGCCAATAAACTACATTCATAAATGACAAATATTTGGTCAGTTTACTGATTTCAACTGTGAACAGTTGTGAATAGTCGTATATGAACACTAATTAACAGTAAATACGTATGTGAACAGTAGTGAACAGTAAATACGTATGTGAACAGTATTGTACAGTAAATACGTATGTGAACAGTAAATACGTATGTGAACATTAGTGTACAGTATTGTACAGTAAAATACATATGTGAACAGTAGTGTACAGTAAATACGTATATGAACAGTAAATACATATGTGAACAGTAGTGTACAGTAAATACGTATGTGAACAGTAAATACGTATGTAAAAAAAATTACCTGACGACTTCTCCTCTTCCTTCAGAGCTCCCCTCCCCTCTTCCTCCCTCCTCTTCAGCCCTCTTCCTTCCTCCCTCTTTTTTTTTGCTCTTCTACGTAGCTCTCCCCCCTGTTATATAAGTTTTCAAAAAAAAAAGAGATTCAGACCGCTAGGATTTTTAATTCGAACCGCTGATAATCCTAGCGGTTTGGGTAGAAATAAAAATCTTTTAAAAACCTGGTTATTTATATTAAAATATATTTTTTTTGGGTAAAAATAAAAATCACGGGGGGTCCTTTCCCCGACATTTTTATTAATATCCAAAGTTTAATACAAATTCTTAATTATGCCCAGAATTCGATCCAATATCGAAAAATGCCCAAACCGGCCAGAAAATGGCCGGTTTACTCCCCCTAAGCCGGCCATTTTCTGGCCGGCTTACTCCCCCCTAAACGGGCCATTTTCTGGCCGGTTTGGACATTTTTTTTATTTTTAGACACTATGAAGAGAAAAATAATGAAATCTAACACTGAAAATTTGAATTTTGTGTTTAAATTATTTGTTAGATTACTTCTTTTGATTTATAATTAGCATATTTATACTAAAATACACTAGATTACTTGAAATTATGTTGAATTACACTATATTACAATAAATTATGTTGAATTACACTAAATTACGTTAAATTACGCTAAATTACAATAACTTCGCTAATTATGCTGAAATACGGTAAATTACGCTAAAATAGACCGATTTTGTGCCATCTTTCATGAATCATAAAAAATAGTAAAAAAATTCCGAAAATAGTAAAAACTGGTATTCTACAAGTTCATTATGTAACTAATTTACTGAGCTACTTGGATTGAATAATAGAAATGAAAATCTTAATCGGAAACTTCAACTCAAGTTTTGATGCTCTTCCCTTTGTTTTTTGATGATTCTGAATTTTGGAATCCGGCATCACTAGCACGGATGCATGCGTATTTTCACAAGCTTTTCGAAAAGTGATCATTTGCTGAAATCGGATACTCGAGCGCCGTTTTGTGACCATTTGAAGTTTCGCCGTCGTTTTTCGCCTTTTCAGTGAAGATATCGTCCCTATTCATATGTAATTTAGCGTAATTTACCGTATTTTAGCGTAATGTAATGTAATGTAGTGTAATTTAACTTAATATAGTGTAATTCAACATAATTTCAAGTAATTAAGCGTAATTTCAAGTAATTTAGCGTAATTTCAAGTATAAATATGCCGTTTTATGACCCGTAATTTAGCGTAATTTAACGTAATTTAGTGTAATTCAACATAATTTATTGTAATATAGTGTAATTCAACATAATTTCAAGTAATCTAGTGTATTTTAGTATAAATATGCTAATTATAAATCAAAAGAAGTAATCTAACAAATAATTTAAACACAAAATTCAAATTTTCAGTGTTAGATTTCATTATTTTTCTCTTCATAGTGTCTCTAAAAAAAAGAAAAAAAAAAAAGGACTAAGCCGGCCAGAAATTGGCCGGTTTAGGGGGGAGTAAACCGGCCATTTTCTGGCCGGTTTGGGCATTTTTCGATATTGGATCGAATTTTGGGCATAATTAAGAATTTGTATTAAACTTTGGATATTAATAAAAATGTCGGGTCCTTCCCCATCTGTCAAATGACAGAGAGAGCAATAATTTAATCAAAGAGGTATAACTGTCTTTTTATTTCGTTTATTATTATTAATCAGTGTTTTTAATTTATTTAATTGAGTAATGGATATATTTATATTATAGTTATATTTAAATGGATAAATAATTAATTTTACAGTTTTGATGAAAAAATCTTAATTTAATTGAGTAATAGATCTGGCACGCTTGGAGGATCCAAGCTGAGAGGGCTGATTTGCGCAGCACCTACTATGACAGTGAGGATCATCTCATCAAAACTGCTCATCAGCTGCCAAATTATGGTACAATAAATAGGTAGATTAGGAATTAATGGTGTCACATTTCCCAATTTTATGCATTGAGGATGAAATGTAATTGTCCTAATTAAGGACCTTGTACACATTAAACAAAAATATATATATCAAAGTATTTAGAAACTCACGGCCTGACAATCAAGAGGCATAAACAATATTTTCTTATCGTTAATTACAACCAAGTATCACAACTGCCACAAACGAGTACTTCAGAAGCACTGTCGAGCAGTGTCGTAAAAAATGTCTCAATTAATCCGCCCATTAGTCGTTAGCAGTGATCAAACTGTCACGAATTTTTCCGACTAATCAGCCGATTATTTCGATTATGACCGATTATTTTCAATTATTTCCTATTAATCGTTTGGCGGTACCCTATCTATCCGACGACCGTATACTGTTATTTACAACACTGCTGTGGAGACGTCATTTGAGCTCATTATTAGTTATTATCCTAGTAAAGATTGATCCCATTAAAAAAGACAAATAAATCTGCTGCAATCCCGAATCTAGCCGTCGAATTTTTTTCAAGAACGAATCTGGAAACAACTAATTTCTCTGTGCACGTATCTCGGAACAGTTCGACGGTTGAATTTGAATTTCAGGATCAGTCTCGAATTTGAGCTGATTCGGACTCAAATACAAAAGCTAAGCAAATATTAGATTGGGGAAGAGGAGTCCCTTGGAAGTTGGGCCCCTTGGCAGTACTGAGACGTAAAAGGTCTCATTTGTGAAGTCAGAGTAGGTCCGATGGGCATCGGACCTACTCTGGTTCGATGGGTTTAATCACCGTCGATTTTCTTTAAGATTTGTGTGGAATGCTTTAAAATTCGTGCGTGTCTGGTTCAATTTTCGTGCTCACAAATCTTAAATTAAATCGGACGGTCATCTGCTCGTTGAACCTAAAAGTAGGTCCGATGGGCATCGGACCTACTCCGTTCTCCTCATTTGTCAATATTAAATGAGGAGCAGAACTAAGGTGTTCTTAAGCTCATTAAGTCTTTTTGTGAGATTAACTCAAAAACTTATCAGATTGATATCAAACGACACATTCAAACCGTTGAAATTATACTTCACTACTGATACATTTACATGTCAAATTTATAATTTTTTGAACTAGTTTAGTATAAAGTCAAGCCGTAAAAAAATGATGAAAAATGAACTCATTAAAATGAACTTATAAATCATTTTTTTTTGACCGCTTGACTTCATACTAAATTAGTTCAAAAATTTAAAAATTTGACATGTAAACGCATCACTCATGAAGTAGATCGGTTTCAACGGTTTGGATGCGTCGTTTGAAGTCAATCCGATAAGTTTTTGAATTAAGCTCACAAAGAGGCTTGATGAGCTTAAGAACACCTTAGTTCTACTTTTAAATGAGAGACATAGTAGTGATTTAATTAAAGAGGCATAACTGTCTTTTTATTGTTTATTATTATTAAACTGCATTTTTAATTGATTTAATCGAATAATGGATATATTTATAATATAGTTATATTTAGATAGGAAAATATTTAATTTTAAAGTTTTGATGAAGAAATATCTAATTGAAAAAGTTATTGTAGGTGTATATATCTGATTGAAGAAGTTATTGTGGGTATATATCTAAATTTTTCTATTAATAAAAAATTAATTGGACAATTTTGCCTTTACTTCAAACTATATTGTTTTACTAACCTCTCCTTCTTTTTCTTTTTCTTTACTAGTATAAATATATTGAAAGCACTATTTCCGGAGAAAGAGAAGGTAGCACAGTTAATTAGGAAAAAAGTTCTAAGACGGTTGGTTATTCAAAGGTCGAAAGTTCGATTCCCCTTTACGACTTCGCAGCTTCTAGAAAGATTTTCAAAAAAAAGAAAGCACCATATCCGAGTATGTTTAGCATAACGCAGTTAAATTTTGCAGATTTGATCTTTTTCTCTCTCCGTGTGCGTTTTGCAGTGTGTGCGTTTTCCACTGCAAGAAGATCTAGTGAATTAACCCTTTCAAATAAGCTATGTTATTTTGATACTTCATATATGACCTCGTATTGTATCGCCGTATCAATATATCTGTATTGTCATCTCCGTATCGGTTTAAAAATTACCGTATTGTCGTATTTGTATCGTAAATATGATACTCATATCTGTATCCATGCAACATAGCAAATAAGCCAATGTCTGAAATAAAAACGTGTTTTTGCAGGCGCAATTTTCTCTCCATCAATTTCAGACTCATTTCCTTCAACATCGTCTCCTGTTTTTCTTATAAACCATAATATTTTTCTTTTAAACCTTCGCAGAGGGAAAAAAACCATAAGTTAAGAAACAAATATAATGGTTTTTTTTTACAAAAATCATAATTACCGAATAGATTATCCGGTACGTCCCATTTAAATTCGCAGGGTACCGAATAATCTATTCAGTACCTTCCATGTGCACTTTATAAACCATCACGGCCAGCTTAACAAAATCAAGTTACTACTAATTAATCGAAATAAAATCTAGAACTGGCCGTTGTTAACGAAATCAAATGTGCGTACATTTACTTTCAGCTCAAGTTACTTGAACTATTCAAGCTAAGTGGAGATTAGTCAATGTTCAATTGAAATGGTCGAAATGCCCTAACTGTTGACATATTTAAGTTACTTTAGCTTACAGCCAAACTAGACAAACTACCTAACATTCTCATTCAAGTAAATGGTACGCACATCTAATTTTATAAATTTCTCTGGCCGTGATAGACAACAACGGCCAGATTTTTCTTTTTTCAAAATTTCTCTGGTCGTGATAGACAACAACGGCCAGCTCCAGATTTTATTTTAGTTAGCTGTAATTTGATTTCATTAAGCTCGCTGTGATGGTCTATAACGTGATCTGGACGTTATGGACTATTAATTTTTTCGTACAAATTGAATTTTCACAAAATGCTCCTCATTATCGATATTTATTTATTTATTTTTCCATTAATAAAAAATTCGGCAAAAAGAAGCAGTTGTCTAAGGTGTCGATCCCCTAAATTAACTCAAATTTGTTTTTGGATATGGACCGTCCGATCAGTATCCGGACCAATCCGTTTCACGAGGCCCCTCTAATTTATTATGATCAAACGGTCCAGATCCAAACTCAAATTTTGAGTTAACGTAGGGATTCCGAGTAGCTATAATCCTCCTCTCCAGTGAGGCAAACTCCTCCGTCTCTGACACTTGAACACTGATCGGATCGGAAAGGGTGAAGAGAGCGTCACACGCGAAATCGAATCAGTGTTCTCTCTTTTGGCTTTTGGCTTCAAGAGGTTTGTTTTATTTTCCCCTTTTATCTCTGTTTTACAATCTTCTACTTTGTTGATTTGTTTTTTCTTCCAATACTTGGTAATTCATTTGTTGATTATGTGCTATTTCTGAATGCAGTAGCCAGTAGTAGATAACATATTAGATAAAATAATACAATGCTATGTGTGTCGTCCCTTCCCCCCTTCTCTTCACCTTCAACTTCCCAATCCCGATCCCGATCCCCATTTCTACCCAATGTTCGCTGCCTCTTTGGGAAGGGGAAGCAGCAACAGGAGAAGAGAAGGCGGCACTCGAATCCAGATGCCATTTCTACCCAAGAGGTGCTTGACTTGTTCGACCAGCTGTCGGCTGCCCAGAACCCTCAACCCTCCATCGAGCAATTCAATCAGCTGTTTGCTGCTTTGGTTCGCACCAAAGCCGCCACAGAAAACCCCGTCTTTTCCCTCTTCAGCCGCTTGATCCAAGCCGAAGGAATCAGTCCCAATGATTATACATACGCAATCTTGATGGATTGTTGTGCCAGAACGAATCAGGTTGGATTATTGTTTGGTTTTCTGGGACGGTTTCTCAAAGAGGGTCGCGAAACTAATGCCATTGTCTTCAGTCCTATACTCAAAAACCTATGTTGGGAGAATAGAATTGATGAGGCCGCAATTATAGTGCTCGATAAAATGCCTAAGATGGGATGTGCACCCAATGTGGTCTCGTATAACATTCTTATAGATAATCTGTGCAAGAAAGGAGATATTGAGAAGGCCATGGATTTTCTACATGACATGATGTCTAAAGGGCGAGAACCTGATGTCGTGACCTATAACACTCTTATATGCGGATTATGCAAGAATGGTGAAATTGAGAAAGCGATGGATTTTCTACATAACATCATGTCTAAAGGGAAAGTGCCAGATGTCGTGACCTACAGCACTCTTATAAATGGACTATGCAAGAATGGTCAAATTGGTAAAGCCGTGGATTGTTTACATGACATGATTTCTAAAGGGTTTGAGCCTAACATCGTAACCTATAACACTCTTATAGATGGGTTGTGCAAGAAAGGTGAAATTGAGATTGCAATGGGTTTTCTACATAACATGATATCTAAAGGGCACGAGCCTGATGTTGTGACCTATAACACTCTTATAGATGGACTATATAAAAAAGGTGAAACTGAGAAAGCTGCGAATTTTCTACATGACATGACGTCTAAAGGGTGCCAGCCTGATGTCGTGACCTATAGCATTGTTATAGATGGACTATGTAAAAAAGGTGAAACTGAGAAAGCCGTGAATTTTCTACAAGAGATGATGTCTAAAGGGTGTGAGCCTGATGTCGTGACCTATAGCACAATTATAAATGGACTATGTAAAAAAGGTGAAACTGAGAAAGCTGTGGACTTTTTACATAACATGACGTCTAAAGGATGTGGGCCTGATGTCGTGACCTATAACACTCTTATAGATGGACTATGTAAGAAAGGTGAAACTGAGAAAGCCGTGGATTTTTTACATGAGATGATGTCTAAAGGGTGTGAGCCTGATGTTGTGACCTATAGCACTCTTATAGATGGACTATGCAAGAAAGGTGAAACTGACAAAGCCGTGAATTTTCTTCAGATAATGCTTCAGAAAGGTGTAACACCAACTCTTGTTACATACAATAGTGTTATACATGGGCTATCCAAGCTAGGTTACTGGAAAGAGGCATTTAATGTTTTCAGGGAGTTGGTAGAGCGAGGGTTTTGGGCCGATGATTATAGTTATGGAGCATTTTTGGGTTCACTTTGCAAACTAGGTCAAAGCAAAGAAGCTTGTAGGTTGTGTGATTTGATGATTGAGAGAGGTCTGAAACCAAGTATTGTTCCTTGTACAAGTTAATTTGCTTCCTTGCTATGCAAGTGATGGCACTCTTACTGATGTGATGAATATTAGAAATGCTTTTGTAAATGGTGCATTTTAATGATGCAGTTTCCGGGGGAGTTTTGCTTGTATAGCTGTAGTTGCTATTTTAGGTTCCTTAATTTCTTGATTTGTTCTATAGATTGAAGTACTGGTTAGTTAATATCTACTTTGATTTTTTTTTTTTAATGGAGTTTCCATTTTCTTTCTGAATAAAGTTTGTAAAAATTCTTAAATAATCCTTTGCAATCTTATTGATTTATTTTACTCTTGTTAATCATGGTGAAATGTTACAACTATTTGTGTCTAATTATCGTGAGGAAAAAACATAGAACGACTAATTAAATAAGCTAAATC
The DNA here is from genome assembly GCA_011114355.1 of Carex littledalei. Classification (NCBI taxonomy): domain Eukaryota; kingdom Viridiplantae; phylum Streptophyta; class Magnoliopsida; order Poales; family Cyperaceae; genus Carex; species Carex littledalei. Next base: position 14,782,048 of record CM022083.1, on the reverse strand, counting down.
TTGGGTTCAAATGTGGTATAGCAAAGCTAAATCTTGAGGTTCAAGTGTTGTATTTTACTGACTGATTTGTTTTACCTGTTCGTAGTTGTATTTTTATTTTCTTATGCTAAGACAGTAGAGGCAGAAAGGATTTCTGAGGATCATGTGGCACATCTCAAACCATCTGATAGTGGCTCTGCTGCAACCCAGTGTAAGATTTGTTTATATATAGTATAATTGTTTATCATGAGAAAAATAAGTAACTGTCATGCCCCTTCTCTTATTGGCCAAAAGTGTCGTTAATAAATGCTTCTTTGAGCAGTGCAGCTCATGTCACAGGTATACGTAGTGCTATTAAGATGCTTAATTATTAATCCATTTAACGATAAAATTTAGTGCACAAATTTTGTATTGCCTGATCAGCTGATCAGTATATTCCGATTTTAATTTTTAAATTTGTGTGCATACGCGTGTTGTGCAGTCATAAATATATTATGCTTATGAAGATAGTAACTCCAACTTATAATGAAAACCTTGCCATGAATTCTGTATTTTACTTATCCAGCAGAGGGCCTCTTTTCAATTTGTTGGTAGTTTTGGATCTCTAAATTACATTTGAGTCATCAATTTCCCATGATAGATAAGGTGTAGTTGTTGAATACGTTATATTTATCCGATGCTGATTGGAGTTCAAAATAATTGTTAATAGGGATCAAGTCAAGATATATCCGCAACAATATCTAATGGCAAGCTCATGTTGAAGAGAGATTGAAGGTTCTACGTCAGCGAATTGGTACTCCTTAATTATTATTATTTTTTTTAAAGTTCCGAAAATGTGAGCTGGCTTTGCTAATTGACTGTTTTTTTGCAGAAATATATTTTTTTACTTTCCATCTTTGGTTTCCGATATTCAATTTATTCATATGTGTGATTATAGGGGCGGAGTTCAGTTAAGTTTATTTTTTTAATTAACAGAATTAATAGACTTGTCATATGTTTTTTATTTCTTCAGCACACGATGAAAAAATAACTTCAGCTCAATGATAGACTTGGAGAATTGGAGGTAATAACATTAGCTAATTTTTGTTTAATAATAGATTTCATAAATAAAGTTAGTTCAAAGAGTACTTATTATTATAACAGAAAATGTGGAGGCAAATTTCTTCCGATTTTTTTTATTAATCGAAAATAAAAATAAAAAAATATCACGATAGGGCGTCGTTTATGTTGGAAATCCAAATATAGGTAAAACGGGATCATTTATCCCGTCCCACGGGACGTGACAATTTATCCCGTCTCACTAATCCAAATTCGTAACCCCGCTAACCTAATTAACTAAGAAAAAAAAAATTGTGGGACGGGTTAATCTATTCCGTCCCACATTTTTCACTCTGTTAACTTATTAACTAAGAAGAGAAGAAACAAAAAAAAATTGTGGGATGGGATAGATTATCCCATTCCACAAATTTTTATTTTTTTTCCTCTGCTTAACCTATTAACTTAAGAAGAAACTAGCGGGTTACGGATTTGGATTAGTGGGACGGGATAAATTGTCCCGTCCCGTGGAACGGGATAATCAATCCCGGTTTACCTAGATATCAAAATTTCACCAAATCGATCTCCTTTCGCGATATTTTATTTATTTATTTTCGATTAATAAAAAAATCAGAAATTTCTTGCCCTGGTACCATAATGGATTTTTCCTATGTCAAATTTCCTATCTTTGTATGAAATGAAAATAAAAGCTGATTTGGTATTGATTGATTTACAAACCCTCATTACTTCATCCAAACAAAATAATTTTAAAAGAAGAATAACAAAAAGTTAAAAATAATAAAAGAGGTAAGTAACCGAGATGAATTGAAACCAATATCAGATCTGTAATATCGATGTTCTTGTCTTACAGCCCTCTGCAGGCCATGTGTTAGTTGCTAGAACAGAAGTACCAACCACATCTGGGTCATGAAAGCCTAAAACTCAAGCATTGCCTTCTCCAAGAGTAGTTGCAAACAATCGCGTAAATCACAATGGAGGTATCTCAACTCCAACCTGTCCAGTTAGAACGGTCAATAGATCCAGTTTGGGCGAAGACCCGCTAATTGAAATGATCAATACAACAATTGTTGACAGAAGCCTTGGTGTCAAAGTGGGATGATGTTGGTGAGATTTTTTGTAACTGAAACTTTTTTGATTTGGAATTAGTATTCTGGGTATGTTGTTGTTGTTAAGGTCCATTGTTTTAATATTTTGTACTCTAAAATTGTAAGGATTAGATACGGATTTCTCATAGTGAGATTTTGTTAGAATTTATATTTTAATTATTGAGAGCTGCATTATCAGACATCGGTGCAAAGCCCTCTAATTTAGTTAGGTCTCCCAACAATAGAAGTAGGAAAAAAATGCCCCTACAATTTATTCCAAACCAACATACCTTAGTTCTCATATATTGGAATGTCTCCTTTAAGTTTGGGTGGTCAGGCGGCTTAGTATCAACCACATTGTGATGCAAAACTGGTCAGGCGGCTTAGCATCAGTTAGAACGGACATTGGCAGTACAAACTGGTCATGTGGCTTAGTATCAACAACTTATTCTGTTTTTTCTGCATTATCTCAATCATCATTGCCGAAGCAAAGCGAAGCTTTTCACTAGTGTAATTAAATTTTGCACTCTCCAACTCCTCATAAACATCTTGGGATGTGTATAGTCTTATCTATTTGAACAATTGAGAGAAGAAATATACCAATTAATCATTTATTTAATTTTTTTTGTTTCTTTAAATGCAGTTAATTCCAACATATCATGTTATACGTACCATAGGATCTGAGGAAGCTCCTGTGCAAAGTGCGAAATGGCAGAGGGCTCGGGCTTACTAAGAGCGTAAGGTTGCCTTTTATGCGCATGCTCCTTCACAAACCTTTTTGCAGGGGACAGAAGTGAAAATATTAACTGCATCACACATTGAACAAGACAAGATGGATATTAGAAATTCATACTCAAGGGCTAATTAACAGATTTTTCATTAGAGTTATTTTTTTTTATTTTTTTTGTGTAACTGAAAGCACCTTTGGTTGGCAGTTGGATTCACATCCAAGAATTGATGTGCGAATTGTGTGCGCATTGATTGATTTTCTTCCGACTTCATATGCTGCCTGAATGTTAATTTACAAAATAATCTTATGCACTGTATTTTAACAAATTTGATAATTTTTTTTTTTGGGTCTAAGTAATCAGAGTGGCCTTTGGAACAATTATTACCAATTTGTCACAGTACTTAATTGCTGGTGTACAATAAGCACAAAAGTCCAAATGATACCATTTTCCCCAATTTTGCAAATTCGTCCCTATTGGTTCTAAACTGAGTCCAAACGGGTCCCCGTTCCTTTCTAATTTTCTCTTTATTGATTCATTCCAGGGCAATTTGTTGGAGTGCTGATTTTTTGTATATACATCTTGAAACTGAACTACCCAAGGTACTATTGTTTTTTATATTAATTATTTAAAGCTCAATTCAGAAGTAAAAAAGCTTCCTGCAATCATGGTCTTAAGAATGCCACTTGCATGTTCCCAACAATTTCATCTTATTCTCGACAAAGTTAAAGTCTGCTAGAGGTGATTTCCATTAATTCCCCTATTCTTGCATTTGCTAACTGGACTGTATCTTCTCCAGTTAGTCTTTTTTTTTTATAATTATTTTTACGAAGGAAAAAAAAGAGGAATTGTCTTTCATTATATTATTTCCCTTTTTCTTTTGTTATGTTGAATAGGTGAAATAGTGTCTTCTGTACTTTAGGTCAGAATAGCAACATTCAAACTTACCAAATTAGTTATATATCTAATAGAAGCATTGTATATCCGTTGTCCAAGTTTATTTTTTTATATGACGTGGTTGACTTAAAGATGCCTTGATGGTGAAATGGTAGACACGCGAGACCCAAAATCTCGTGCTAATCAGATAAGATACATGTTGAGTTTTTGAGAGTTTTTTATTTAAGAAACTGTAACAATGACATGGTTCTTTACTTCTTTTTTTCTTTAGCATTATTTCTGACTTCCCGAGGTGTTATATTCCAGATTTAGCTTCATAATTGGTGCGGCAGTCGAAAGGTGCAATATGATATCAATACGACGAGTGACAATTTAAAGTTGATCATTTGATATTTGAGAAGAGTTTGCTTATAATATTTCAGTTCCTCAAGTCATAATTGCTGCTGCTTTGTAAACAAGCGCCATATAACTTGAATCTCTATAATTTATCTAAGAGTGCATCTTCTAACAATCAACCGCAATGAAGAGTTTATTTATGATACTAACTATTTAGATGGAAAATACCGTTTACGAGTCCATCCATATAGTTAAGTATACAAACCATAGAAAGAGCGTCTTACAAATAATTAACATTATACAATTGATAATATTTCAGTCTAATCTCCATACAATTATGTGGAAGTGTTTTACGCTCCAATTCAGTTAAGGCATGAATAGGCCAGATTCTTCTCTTCAACAAGCTCCTGTGCTGTGGCCTCCATCTTTGCACGGGAAAACTCATCAACTGTAAGACCTAATAATTATAAATATTAAACCATCAGGAACCAAAAAAAATATTGTTGAAATTAATGTTGCATGGCAAAAAAAAATCAGTCTAGAGAGGCCGAAAAGCATATATACCCTGTACTGTACGCCATTCTCCCTTGTCACAAGTTACAGGGAAAGAATAGAAAAGGCCTGCTGGTATACCATAAGCTCCGTCGGAGTATACACCCATGGATACCCATGTCCCCTACACAAAATAAATAGACAAAATTAAAATGGAATGCCCAGAAACAAATGTTTAATTAATAAATTTCAGTGCTGTTTTAGTCGAAACATTTGAATAACAACTGAAATTTCAATGGAGGCATAGTTTTGGCTTTTGAACAGATTGCACTTAAACATGAGTATAGTTGACAAAAATCCCAAATCATTGTTACGCAGTGCTGATTTCAAATGTCCAAGTGAATTAGAGATCTTGCTAAATGTCAAGAAAAAGGGAACATAGAAAAACCTCAGGAGTGCCTAGAATCCAATCACGCATGTGGTCACAAGCAGCACTTGCAGCTGAAAGAGAGCTAGATAGCTTGCGAGCTTTTATGATAGCTGCACCTCTCTGTTGTACAGTAGAGATGAATTCTCCCTTCAACCTGAACAGAAAAAATAAATAATCAAAAAGTGAAGCCAGGATATATTGTGTTCATTTCCTAAAACCTTTTCTTATAGTAAGAGCACTAGCTTCTAGCGTTGTCGCGAGGTCAGGTCGGGGTGAGTTGTAGGATAGGTATTTTCTTCTGTCGAAAACCAAATCAGGTCAAAGTTTTAAGCCCATCTCCAATTCCGACTTTCAGAATTATGATTATAAGGTTCCGACCAGGACCCACTAAACCTAACAGATTTGACTACAAATTGTAGTACTTTGAATGTGGGTTACCAGCATTCTACTAATTTTGTAGTTTTGAAATTTCAATAAAATATATTATGTTATTTTGGAACTCAGTATTTCGGCCGAAGAATTACCATGCATCATTGGCCACAAGCTCCTTGGCTGATTTCTCGCCATCTTTTGTTGTGACAATAGCATGATTGGCATCAGGATATTGAGTTGAAGAGTGGTTGCCCCAAATTATCACATTTTTCACATCACCAATATGCACATGTAGCCGTTCAGAGAGCTGTGCTAGGGCTCGGTTGTGATCTAGCCTAGTGAGGCAGGTAATGTTCTTTGCTGGTATCGAAGGTGCAAATTCTTTCAGAATTAGTGCATTTGTATTTGCTGGATTGGCTACAACCAAAATCTGAAGACAACAATTTAACAAGATCAGTTCAATTTCTCAGATTAACTGGAGTTCCGATTTTGTTTTCTTTTCCAATATCATTTTGTTTAGTTGGTTAATACAAAAATTAGCAATTCAAGAGGAAATAGAGCAGCAGCAAAATTGGTCACACCTTACAATTTGGAGCAGCATGCTGTTCCAGTGCAGAAGCCTGAGCTTTGTAAATGGCAACATTCTTTGACATTACATCCTTCCTTTCCATCCCCTCTTTTCTAGGGAAACCGGCTAACATTACCGCAAAGTTTACACCTTTACAAGCTTCTACCACATCAGTAGTTGCAACAACTCCTACAAGAGAAAATAACCAACAGTTCTCAGTTCATGATGATAACCAATAGTTGCAACCACTAATACAAATAACTGGACTGGAGTACAAAGAAAAAACAGCTACGTACCTCTGAGAAGAGGTAGCGCAGAGTCGATTAGCTCCATTTTCACACCCTCTAAGGCTTCTGAAGCTGGAGAGATATCAAGCATGTGAATTATTACAGGTTGGTCAGGGCCAAACATTTGCCCTCTTGCAATCATCGGCAAAATGGCATAGCCTATTTGACCTTCAAGAAAAAAATAAATCAAAATGAGTCTTAAAGTAGGTTGATACTCTCTCATTTAAATTACACGAGATAGAGGGAGAGGGAGAGAGAGAGAGAGCATATACCGGCGGCACCGGTAACCAAAATCTTGATAGGTGGTTTTAATACAGAAATGCTGGTGCTGCTGAATAAACATTGCCAGAATTTCTTCAGTCGCTGGAAAAGCAGAAGAGATGCCATTATAATAGATTTAAAATTTTACAAAAGCATGAAGTTTTATAGATGGAGAAAAGGAAACTAAAAGGAGAGATATGCTATAATACCTTTCCCACAGATCAGGCGCCTACGGGATACTCTACCAGCAGCTGCAAGGAAAGAAGAAAATGCAATAGAGGGAGAATAAATAAAAATAAAAAATAAATAAATAAATGTGAAGTGAGAACATGAACGACTGAACAAGGTATACTCTGCAACTATGTTGCATGGATACGGGTACGGGTATCGTATCGGATACGATACGGATACGGCGATACGACAATTTTCAAAAATCAAGGATACGATACGTTTATTATATATATTATTTTTTATTATTTTATATATTGTAATCATAACTTAAATCAAATTTGTATAAAAAATTAAAGCATAACATAAGAATATAATAAATAACATAGTTACTAGAATACATCACAAGTGAAACTTGGTGTAGTGGCCAAAGGTTTTGACCCACAGAGCAACTGCCCAAGTTCGATTCCCGCTTTCGGCAGAAAAATTGCGCTGGTCCACGCGCGGCTCACGGGTGCGGGCGGGCGCGGCTCACGGGTGCAGGCGTATCCAGACGTATCCAGACGTTTCCAGGCGTATCCAGACGTTTCAACGGAGTATCGGCGACCGTATCGGCCAAGTAGGGATACGCCACGTCAGCCGATACGCCAGGTGGCGTATCGGATACGCACCGGGGGCGTATCGGAGGCGTATCGGTATCCGATACGTGTCCGATACCGATACTTGGCCAGTTTAGACGTATCCGTGCAACATAGCTCTGCAACATTCTAGTATTCTACCAATTAAAAATTTATCTAACTAAAAGTGAAATGCTTGTAATAATAATATTAAATTCCTTAAATTTTTGTATTTCAAAAATTAGTAATTAATACACTACAAATACATAGGAATTAATAAAATTTGAAATTATGAAAAATATCAAAGCATGTACGGATTAAATTCAGATCCTCCCCGGTACCGTAACAGAGAATCTTTTACAATTACTGGATCTGGAATTTCTGGATCGTTCTTTTTTTAACTTGGCATGAATCTCAAAGCCCAATAATACTGCTCCTGCGCTAGTTCGAATCTCAAAGTGGTTGAGAGTTAATCTCAAACCGTAAAGTGAAGAGAATATTTTACAATATTAGAGAGGATACCTGTCCGTACGGATTCACCTTGAACTTTTATAAATCAATCTGAAAAACTAATTAAAAGTTATTTGTAGCATCCTATTAATTTAATTTAATTTAATTAATATTTTAAAAATCAGGTTATATTTAAAAAAAAATGATTCAATAATTTAAACATACATGTGGAGCACATATCATGCACTTTTTTCACCTAACCCACTTATTCCCGACATTTTTATTAATATCCAAAGTTTAATACAAATTATTAATTATGCCCAGAATCGGACCTATTATCGAAAAATACCTAAGCCGGCCAGAAAATGGCCGGCTTGGTACTTTTTTTTTTTTTTTTTTATAGAGAGAGACACTATGAAGATCAAAATATTGAAATCTAACTCTGAAAATTTGAAATTTTTGTTTAAATTATTTGTTATATTACTTCTTTTGATGTATAATTAGCATATTTATACTAAAATACGATAGATTAATTGAAATTATGTTGAATAACACTAAATTATGTTAAATTACGTTAAATTACATTAAATTACGTTAAAATACGGTAAATTACGCTAAAATACGGTATGAATAGGGACGATATCTTCACTGAAAATGGGAAAAACGACGATGAAACTTCAAACGGTCATAAAACGGCGCTCGAGTGTCCGATTTCAGCAAATGACCACTTTTCAGAAAGCTTGCGAAAATACGCATGCGTCTGTGCTAGTGATGCTGGATTCCAAAATTTAGAATCGCCAAAAACAAAGGGAAGAGCCTCAAAACTTGAGTTGAAGTTTCCGATTAAGATTTTCATTTCTATTATTCAATCCAAGTAGCTCAGTAAATTAGTTACATAATGAACTTGTAGAATACCAGTTTTTACTATTTTTGGAATTTTTTTACTATTTTTTATGATTCATGAAAGATGGCACAGAATCGGTCTATTTTAGCGTAATTTACCGTATTTCAGCATAATTAGCGAAGTTATTGTAATTTAGCGTAATTTAACGTAATTTAGTGTAATTCAACATAATTTATTATAATATAGTGTAATTCAACATAATTTCAAGTATTCTAGCGTATTTAGTATAAATATGCTAATTATACATCAAAAGAAGTAGAGGAGGGATCAAGTTACAACAAAGTTACAACAACTATTTTTTTCATTTTCAAAGTCCAAATCGTCGATCCAAACCGTTCAACATGATTATCTAAATAAAATGTGCTTGCAGATCAAATTTTACATTTTTTTGAAATTTTTTACTATTTATTAAGATGGGTACAAAATTCAATGGTCTGAATATGACTATTTTTTTGTAAAATACTTAATAAATAGTAAAAAAAATTCAAAAAAATGTAAAATTTGATCTGGAAGCACAATTTATTGTGGAGATTATGTTGAACAGTTTGGATCGACAATTTGGACTTTGAAAATAAAAAAAATGATTGTTGTAACTTGATCCCTCCTCAAAGAAGTAATATAACAAATAATTTAAACAAATATTTCAAATTTTCAGAGTTAGATTTCAATATTTTGATCTTCATAGTGTCTCTCTCTCTAAAAAAAAAAAAAAAAAAAAAGGTACCAAGCCGGCCAGAAAATGGCCGGCTTAGGGAGGGACCTAAGCCGGCTATTTTCTGACCGGCTTGGGTATTTTTCGATAATGGGTCCGATTCTGGACATAATTAATAATTTGTATTAAACTTTGGATATTAATAAAAATGTCGGCACTTATTCTCTTTCTTTTCCTCTTTTTTTTTTTTGCCTCTTCACAACTAATTAATTAAATAAGAATAATTGATAACCTTTAACTTTAATCTACAAAAATAATTAATTAAATAAGAATAATTGATAACCTTTTAACTTCAATCTCCAAAAATGCATATGAACACCTGTACGCAACCTTTCTTTTAATTATCTGAATTTTACATCTTTATTCCACTCACCTAACCTCAATTCTCTCTCTTCATTGTATTTTTTTCTTAAAACATTCGTAGAAGCTGCAAAGTTTCGAGGAAAATCAAATTCTCGACTTTTAGATAACCAACAAATTTAGAACATTTTTTCTAGCCAACTGTGCTACTTCTCTTTTTTTCTCTCTTTTCATTATAATCACATAATTAATCCATCAGTCCCATCGTTTTTTTTTTTCGTTCAGTCCATAGACCGCCCTCTAATCTTGAGAAATATTGGACGTAAGCTTCGGGTTAATGGTTTCGAATCGGTAGGTCAATCAATTCAACTATTTTTTAAAAAAGTAAATTTGAGTTGTGACATCCCGAAACTTTAAAATTATTCTAAAAATTCATTTTTGAACCTATTTATAATTTCAGAATTTTTAATTTAAATTATAAATTTTTAATACTTATTCTTAATAACTTCACAATTTGAGGTTTAAATTATGAGAAATTTAAACAAAGAGAATAAAAACATGGCAGGAGATACCACTTGTAAGTATGCATGCAAGCTTCACCCCCTAACCCAATGAATTCAGATCCTTCCCGGTACCGTAATAGAGAATCTTTTAAAATTAGTGGACCTGGACTGTTTTTTTTTTTTAACTTGATACGAATCTCAAATACCAATAATACTACTTCCTGTGATGGCGCGAATCTCAAAGCGGCTGGAAGTTAATCTCAAACCGTAAAGTGAGGGGAATCTTTTACGGTACCTGAGAGATACTTTTCCATACCCCACTTCCAAATCTACTTATAAAACACCCTCTTTTTATTTTTGTGTGCGTGTGATGTGTGTCAATACGTAGATTTCAAGAATCTAAAGAGAAGGAAAAGAATAAAAAAAGCAGTTGGCTGATGAAAACGAAGCTCACTTATTCTAAGGGTGCCGATCCCGAAAAGTATCTTAAAATTTGTCTTTGGATCTGGACCGTCCGATCAGAATCCGGACCAAACTCCTCTATTCCATCTCTGACACTTGATTTGATCATGCATTTCTCTCCTCCTCTTCTACCGAACGGTATTCCATTCTTGGTAGGCTTCAAGTGGTTTGTTTTATTTTCCCCTTTTTATCTATGTTTTACAATCTGTTGATTTTTATTTTCCAATACTCCATCCGCCGAAATTTTTATTAATAGAAATAATAATAAATTAATGTCAACATAGAACAAATAATTCATCAGATATCCAAATCTAACAAAGACGTTATTTTTCGTAACGTCCAGGGGACGTTATCAACGGTAACTGCCCGATTAACCACAGCCTAATTAGCGAAACAAGATAAACTCTGGCCGTTGGGAACGATAACGGCCACGAAAAAAAAAAAAAAGATGGGGACGTTAGGAAAGATGACGGCCAGCACCGAAAAAAAAAATAGATGAGGACGCTATCGTTGGTGATGGCCAGGAGAGGCTCGGAAAAAAAAATATTTCGGGCCGTTATGGACAATAACGGCCTGTCGGCAGTACAGTAAAAGCCCTGGACGTTATTCTCCATAACGGCCAACGTCACTTACGATTTTTCATCATCCCGGAGGAGAAAAAAGTTAATCTCTAGACGTTATTCTCGGTAACGTCCAGATGATCTATAAATTGCACGCTCCTCTGGCTTAGTCTGTACAACGTTCAGAGTTTCTCTCTCTCTGCTAATCTAAAAAAAAAATTGTACAGAGTATCTCTCTCTCCACTAATCTAAAAAAAAAAAAATGTCTCCCTGTACGGAAAAAAAATTACGGCTTGTCGAAGACCTCTTCCGTTGAAAATAAAGAAATCATCAATATAAAAGGTAAATTTTTAATTATATGTCAAGTATTTACGTTTATTATTTATATTGGATGAATATCAAAATTATTTGATTATTAGTTAAAATAATATTAGTAATGTTAATGTTAATGTTAATGTAATGTTAATGTTAGTGGTAATGTAATGTTGTAATATTAGTAATGTTAATGACAATTTGTAAAAATATTAGTACAAATATTAGTAATGTTAGTAATGTTAATTTGTAAAAATATTGTAAATTTGTAATGTTAATTTGCAAAAAATATTAGTGATGTTAGTTTGTAAAAATATTAGTAATGTTAGTTTGTAAAAATATTAGTAAAAATGTTAGTATTGACAATAATAAAAAATATTAGTAACGTTAATTTGTAAAAATATTAGTAAAAATATTAGTAATATTAATGTTAATTTGTAAAAATGATAGTAATGTTAATTTTAAGAAGTAGTAGTACTTATTGTAAGAAGTAGTTGTACTTATTAGTAATGTTGTTGTAATAATAAATTATATCTAATTTATTCATTATTGTGCAGGCTAAATCATCAAAATAATTAATCATGCTCATGGTGAGAGTTCATTTCAGTGGTGAAATACGGCAAGGTCATAAAGGAGCGGAGTACACCGAATCTCCTCGATTCACATTGATGGCAACTAGTGAGCAAGGTTGGCATGATGTGAAAGGTGAAATTTATCGCCAGCTTGGATATTCTGAGAGTGAGTACAACCTAAAAACACTTGCACGGGTTAATGTTGGTACAACAACTCGGCGTTATTATGAGATATTAGAAATCGTGTGCGATCAGACGTGGCGAGGCATTTATGACCAAAGTATGTTTGCCAGGACCCAGTATTCTTTTGTCGATTTGTACATTGAGTTAGTTCCAATTGTCGGTTCGATGCAATCACAATTATTCATTGATACCGTGGTACCAGAGACACAACCAGACCCTGGACATACCCAATACAGTGTTTCATAATCGGGTCACAGTCTATTCGAACCCTATCAGACACAACAAACACCGAGGCGTGACCTTTATCTGAGTCCTTATCCCGATGTGAACGACTTGTCACCGCTTGTTCAGGCAGATATGGGTTGGTCAGGGCAGAATAATCAGGACAGTCCATGGGTTGATCCGCCGAGGGCCGGTGGTCCTTCTAATGATGCTGACGACGTACCGCAAAGTGACGACGAAGATGATGCTGACTCATGTGAGGATGATGCCGACTGGGATACCGAACCTGATTCAGAAGGGGATGTCCCGCCTGATACGCAGAGACAATCGCAAACACCACGTGTTCAGGGTCGACGTTTTCCCATATCTGATCGCGGGACGAGTCACCCGGTGGGCAGTTTCAATGACACCTCGGGATTTCAGGAAGCAGATGTATCCTACTTCAGCAGGACCCAACACGTACATGATCCACTTGGTGTAGGTAAGGAGTACTCTTCAAAAGAGGCTCTACGGTTGGCCATAAATGATTATCACATCACAAATAATATTGAAGTAAAAACTACCAGTAGCAATAGAACCCAACTGATAATGGAATGCAAGAGCAGCAGGTGTATGTGGCGTTTGTATGCCAAGTCCGGCATATTTTCATCTAAGTGGGAAATTAAAACAATTAGAGCACCACATACGTGCCAGGCCGATTCTTCTCGTTCCGATCACTCACAATTAACAGCAGGAATGATCGCCGATGCTATAAAAAAAGATATTAGGGAAGATGTTACAAAAAATATTAAAAACATTAAAGGGCTAGTCCGTAAGAAATACGGGGGAGTTATTCCCAAATATAATAAGTTGTGGCATGGCCGAGAGCTGGCAATCGCACAAATATTCGGTAGTTGGGAAGGCTCGTACAACCTTCTCATCCCATTGTTGGAAGCAATTAAAAGATCAACTCCTGGAACAAAATATGGAGTTGCGCACGTACCCATGGATGATCCGCTAAAAAGGTTGTTCAAGGCAGCTGTGTGGGCTTACGGTCCGTGCATTGCTGCAGTGCCTCATCTCAGGCCAATCATTAGTATTGATGCATGTTTCCTGTCTGACCGGTACCAAGGGAGACTGCTGATGGCGTGCGGCTACGACGCAGAGAACCAGTTGCTTCCTCTGGCTTTCGCATTAGTCGAGGAAGAGAGATTCGAGACATGGGGATGGTTCATGAGGTGGTTGCGTTGGGAGGTAATTGGTAATAGGTTCATGTGTGTTGTTTCTGACCGGCACATGGGGATCAAGAAAGTATTCACCGATAGATATCTTGGTTGGTACGAGGATGGCGGCGAGTGCGTTCACAGATTGTGTTCGCAGCACGTCGCCGAGAATTTGATGAAAAAGGTACACAATAAAAAAATATGCGAACTATTTAAAATACTTGTGAACAAAAAGAAGCCACGGACATTCGAAGAGTTCTTCGAACTATTGCTGAAGAAAAGTCCAGATGCAGTTGCATACCTAGAAAATGTCGGTAAATACCAAGATTCCAACCATAACGAGATCCCTAAACCATAGAAGGTGTATCAGAGCATGGACGGTGGCCCCCGCTGGGGAATTATGACTACTAATGGATCTGAATCGTTGAACGCTGTATTCAAAGATAGTCGACGACTGCCAGTCGTTGCACTCGTGGAAGACACATATTACAAGTGTCTTGCTTGGTTTAACCAAAGACGAGTGAAAGCAGTGGCTCGCATAGTTGATCAGCAACTTTGGTCAGCGCGGGTTGAAGGACTATTAACAAAAAAAATCGGGAAATGTTTACCTATGCGTTCAATGCCGGTTGGTGAGCACGGTGAACACGAGGTCAGGGTCAGGGATGAGAGAGTCGTATACAAAGAACGAGACGGAAATTTTAGTTATAGAAGGGAGACCTTCAAGTACAGGGTCGACATACGTGACGGAAACATAGCAGAATGTGTGTGTCTCAAGCCACAACTTACAGGTATACCGTGCGCCCATGTTCTCGCCGTGTGTCGGGACCGGAGATACAACCACAATTTATTCGTGCATCATTTGTATTCCATGACCAAACTCGCTGAAACTTGGAGTGGCCAATTCCACGGCTATGCCAACCAATGTGACTGGCCAACCATATCCGGTCCGAAAATTGTTTCGGACAAAGACATAATCAAAAAGGGTAGGAGAAGGCACAACCATATAGTCATGACGATGGATGAAATGGAGGGAAGGAGAGTGGGACACCAAGCTAGACGTTCTACGTCTGACAGGCGTGCAGCAGGTTTGTTAATTTATTTTCAATAACTAATTTTGGTGTCATTCTCGTTGGAAATATCAATTTTCAATGTTGTTTTATTGGTTCAGAGGCTTCTTCTGGACGGGGCATGGGACAGCAAGCGAGACGTTCTATGTCTGACATACATGCAGCAGGTTTGTTGATATTTTAAATTAAATTTATTTGTTTTATTGGTCTTATTGAAGCGATATAACACTCGTCTTGTCTTTTTCATTTGCAGGAACCTCTTCTAGTTACAGTCGGAGATGAAGCGAGGAAAAACTACTAGTATTTAGTAATTGTTGTTGTTTATGCATAATTTTGTAATTTGTTTGGACATGGTACTTATTTTTCCGTTATATTCGTATTTGTATTTTGGTATTTATATTTTGTTGATTATGCATAATTTTGTAATTTGTATTTCCATTTATAATTGACCGAACTTCAAATCCATTTTTTAATCTTTAATTGGACAAATTTTTGTTTTTAATTTTTAGTAAAAATTCGGCGGAGTGCATTTTGTAATTTTGACAGCACCATAAAACCAAAGCACAAAAACCATGTGCAAAAAACAAAACCCCAACCCGAATACATCATGCCGAATTCAGCATGACACAAGCATATCCCAACTGCCCGATACAAGCATACAAGCATACAAGCACAAAAACTACAAGCATACAAGCACAAAAACTACAAGCATACCAGCACAAAAACTACAAGCATACAAGCATACAAACACAAAAATTGTGAAAAAACTTCAATAATCATACAAGCACAAAAACTAACATAAACTACAATAATCATACAAGCACAAAAACTAACATAAATCTAGTCAAAAGTGAACTTGTCCGGCCCTTGGCGCTCTCTATCTGCGTTCTGGCTTTTGTTGTTGTTGTTGTTGTTGTTGTTGTTGTCGTTGTCCTCTCCTACGCCTCACGTAAACATTATTGTATGCATCGGCACTGTGTGACGGGGTGCCAAATATGCTTTCGACCGCTTGTGTACGTGGTGTGACGACTTGACTAGGTACCGTACCGTCATATGTACCAGTGGCAACTGGCCCGGGCATCCTGAAATGGTCATCCGAACCCTACAACAATCGCCGAAGTCTTTACCAAACATATAGAGACGATTATTTAAATAAAACTTATAATTTCGAAATAATTACCTGGTACACCAGACTTGGTCCTGTATGACCCGTGTATTGCTCATCGTAAGCAGAGGCCTGAGGGTATGTCTGGTGTCCAAACTCATCGAAACCGACAAACTCATTCGGTCCCTATAATAAATATTGTAGTATTGTAATAAATATTCAACCACAATTTTTTTTGATTTAATTTGTTACGAGTTTGGAAGAAATACCTGGTCGACCTGACTTGGTCCCGTGTGACCCATGTGCAACGAGAAATCTTGGACGGGAACGCCATGGTGTGTTGTGTCCTGACCTTTCTATGTAGGACCTTGCTGGTACGGCTCGGGTTGAAGCAACTCTGTCATGAATTGTGATGTCTCATACCAACTGAAGTCGGATATTTCCTGCAACAAGTATTTCCCATCTTAATAAATGTAGAATCGACAATCAATAACAAAATTGTTACATTTTAGAATAGTTACCTGGCCGACCAGACTAGGACCTGTGTTGCCCTGTGCAACACCGTCATGTGTGGCTCCGACATTGCCCTCCGGTTCCTACAATAAATATATCAGTATTTCAATAAATACAATCGATAATTACTTAAGATTTTGTAAAGTTTTGTACACTTACCGGATCGACCTGAGGAGGTACGACTCGTGCGAGGTAGTTCATCAATCCGTCATTCGAGTTTAGCCAATTCTCTCTATAGTGGGGATCATCATCTGCGGGCAAGTCGGGGATGGGTTCCTGACCGGGAGGAATATCACCGTCTGGAATGTCCTCGTAATTGACCGGAAGATCGGCCGCTCTCATCATGTCATGGTATTTAGGCTCCATACCATTGTCTCTGAGAAGGCCACAACTTAATCTGAGAAAAAACTTCCCCACCTTTTTAAGAGTCTTTGTTTTGGCACAAGCTATACCGTACGACACCATCTTCACTCCTCGTAGTGCCTACAAAATTAAAAAAAAGTTAGTAACATGTATGAAAGATTAATATCATAAAGTAAATATTTTGATGATTGAATTGAAACTTACATCACGTGTGTCCTTCGGGGCACTGGAAATGTACCCTACTTCGTTATGCTCATCCCTGTACTCTGGAATTGGATGATCAAGACCTTGTATGCACCTTCTCGACAAGAAGACATTGTGCATACAATTGTTTTGAAACCAAGTCCGGTATGGAAAAAGCTGGTCGTCCGACCATAGTCCCGTCGGAGCAACCAAGTGATCGGCAGGATGAGATGCATGTTCTACGTAGGTGTGGTGCTCAGCAGCCCAATCTTTTCTTGTCACATGCACAGAATGAATAATGTTATGTAACCGGCGTACCTCGTCCTCGCCTAACGGCGGTGCTACTGGAATGGGCTGTGAAAAGCCAAACTGACGCATCACCCGATTAGGATAATGGTGTTCCACTATCCAAAAGTGTATCAGTGGCACAACGGCTAGCCACACATCTGTGTCATCCTGAACTAGTGCTGGCAACAGAGATGGCTCCTGGTCCAACATCGCTTTGTAAGGTTCCCATCTTACCATATAATCTTCAAGATCCTGCAACTGGCTTCGGAAGTAGCCAGGCCCAGTCCGATTGTGAGCTTGATTATATTCATGGCGACAGCACCACATCTCCCCGATTGCAGGACACCTGAAACATAAAATTTAAGATTCTTAATAAACATAAAACACATCAAATTATAGTTTTGTAAAGTTTTTTGTAGTTACCTTTCTGGATTCGGGTAGCCCCAATGTGGAGTCCAACCACCTTTGGGATAAGGACGGCCGGCCGGTAATCTAGACCAACACCAATGATGTAGAAGAAGAGTTGGTCCCCACATAGTCTGCGTGTGACGCTCAACGGCAACGCACAAGTTCCTATAGAGTAATGCTAGAACAGCACCACCCCAGTTGTATTGCACCGGTTCATTTAGGTTTCCAAGAAATTGCAGATACATCACCGGAACTAAATCTCCCGAAGAATCAGCAAAAAGTAAAGTCCCGAACAAGTCCAGTATGTAAGCCCGAGTGTACTGGCGTACCTGCTCATCTGTAGGCTCACTCGGATTTTCAGCTGGCATGGCAGGAAATAGAATGCGCAGTTCCTTCAAACATATAGAATATCCGGACGTCGTGCGAACAGCACTTCCATCGGCCAACTGCGATCTCTTCTTCTTTTTAAGCACCGCATCTGCACTCCCAACTCCAAGAAAATACTCCACTAATGCACGCGTATTTGTGTCTGCAAACCCGGTCACCGGAGCCCCCTTTATCGGCAATCCCCACAGACATGACACATCTTGCAGTGTCACCGTCATCTCTCCCACAGGAAGATGGAAAGTGTGCGTCTCCGGTCTCCACCGCTCAATGAGGCCAGCGAGGAGCCCTTTGTCAATGTTCATATCATCCATTCGAGCTATCTGATACAAACCGAGACTACACAAGAATGGGTCGCAGCGCGGGTCGCGTGGAATCACAGACCGGTGGTGTCGAACATCCACCCCGGTATAATCCTGTCATTGTTATACAATTTGATTAAAATCAAAACTCGTAATTCAAACATTTATATCTCTTTATTCAAAAACATGTGAATTTTGGATATGAGATGATTCATTGAGTAACTTACATTGTCAGATAACAGTGCGACCTTATGCTGTGCATGCGGCATCCATAATAAGTTGCTAAAATTCTCTTGTGGAGGATTACTCGGACCACAACTGCTTGACATCCTGCATGCATAACATTTTAACCTTAAAATTAAAACAATCTAAATTTTCAAAATTTTGCATTTAAACATAACTCATAACAGTTACGTTTGCATTTACATTTACATTGACATCCTACATCCAACATGTTTGACATCGGGTACAATTGCGTAAAATTATACCTACCACGTAAAATTAAACCTAATTGGATGCAATTTAACAAAATTAAACCTAATCGAATGCTAATTTACAAAATTAAACCTAACAATAACCTAACTAATCTAATCAACAATAACAATAACCTAATTAACAAAATTATACCTAATTGGATGCTATTTAACAACATTAAACCAAATCGAATGCTAATTTACAAAATTAAACCTAACAATAACCTAACTAACCTAATTAACAATAACAATAACCTAACTAACAAAATTAAACCTAATTGGATGCTATTTAACAAAATTAAACCAAATCGAATGCTAATTTACCAAATTAAACCTAACAATAACCTAATTACACCTAATTAACCTAATTAACAATAACCTAATTACACCTAATTAACAATAACAATAACCTAATTAACAAAATTAAATCTAGTCAAATGCAATTTCACATAATTAAACCTAACAATAATTTTGATAACAAATTCAACCTTAAATTATTGTTAATTTATAAAGTTCTATAATATTAAAAAAAACTTACCTAAATTTAGGGTTCTGTGGTGATGAGTTCAGCGGGGGAAGAGGCGGACCAGAGGGGAAGAGGCGGACCAGAGGGTTCAGCGGGGGATCGGACCTGGACGCTGGGAAGAATAACGGCCAGGCTTTTCTTTCCTCTCTTCCGTCGCTATCCTTCTCTTCTCTTTTTCGCTGCTCGCCGCGCCCTCTTTTTTTTTTATTTTTTCGGAACTTACGGACAGAGACAGAGAGAGAGTAAAAAGACTTGAGCGAATCGAAATAAGAGTCTGGCCGTCATCCTTGACAACGGCCTCAAATTTTTTTTTTTCTGAGTCTGGACGTTATCGTTGGAAACGGCCTCGAGTTATTTTTTATTTTTTTTCGCAGGCCGTCATCGTTGGCGACGGCCACACCTTTTTTTTTTTTTTCTTTTCTCCCTGGACGTTACCGTTCTCAACGGCCAGCCCTTAGCAGCTGCAATTAGCGATTCCATCTTAGTTAAGCTGGCCGTTACGGTTCGTAACGTCTTTGTTAGATTTGGATATCTTACGAATTCTTTGTTCTACGTTGACATTAATTTATTATTATTTCTATTAATAAAAATTTCGGCTCCATCCGTTCTTCCCGTTCCCGGTTGTGGTAAATCGATCATTTGTTGATTATCTGCTATTTCTGAATGTAGCTAGTAACAGAAAACACAATGTTGATGTTGTGTGTGTCGTCTCTTGCCCCCTTCTCTTCACCTTCACCTTCAATCCCGATCCTGATCCCGATCCCGAAGCTCGCAAGTTGCATGATTTGATGATTGAGAGAGGTCTGAAACCAAGTATTGTTCCTTAATTGTACAAGTTAGTTTGCTTCCTTGCTATGCAAGTGATGGCACTCTTACTGATGTGATGAATATTAGAAATGCTTATCTGAATAGAAGTTTGTAAACAATTCTTAATAATCCTTTGCAATTTTGTTGATTTGTTTTACTCTTGTTAATCATGTTGAAATGTTACCACTATTTTTGTATAATTATCGTGCGGAAAAAGCATAGAACGAGACTAATTAATAAGCTAATTCTTGTGGTTCAAGTGTAGTATATCTTTAGTTGATCTTACAGCCCCAAGAAAAACATATAGATGGCTTTTTCACAAAAAATGTAATAATAATAAATAAATGATAGCTCTATCTTTCTTATACCTTTCAAACGAATTAATGTATCCCAAATAGCATCGCATATATATAAATATAATAAGTACAATGGATGCTTCGTTATTCTTTTTTTCCTACTTTCATAAGAAATCTAAACACTATTCCAAACCAACCCACAAATTTTACTTCTTATATTTCCCTTTTATTTATATATTTCTTTCTAGCTAGTTGCCAAAGCACCATGCACCACATATCTAAAATTTGTCTTGAAAGGCAGCCATTCCACACATTTCTCAGGCTTTTTTGTCAGGCAGCTTTCCAAGGCCTTCCTCATTGGTTCATGCAAGCATTTACACACCATATCCATTATATGTCTCAACTCAAAGGATGCATCTTTTGCATAGCAGTGAAGTACTCTTGGCAGTGCAATCTTGCCTTTGTCGCTAATTACAACATTTTCTCGTATGAAATTGCATTTTGCGCTCTCCAACTCCTCATAAACATCTTGGGCTGTGTATAATCTTATCTATTTGAACAATTAAGAGAAGAAACATAACACCAATTAATCATTTATTTACTTTGTTTTTTCTGCTTATTTAATTGCAGTTACTTCCAACATATCATGTTAGACATACCATAGGATCTGAGGAAGCTCCTGTGCAAAGTGCGAAATGGCAGAGCAACTCGGGCTTACTAAGAGCGTAAGGATGCCTTTTATGCCCCTTCGCAAACCTTTTTGCGGGTGACAGAAGTGAAAATATTAACTGCATCACACATGGAACAAAACAAGACGAATATTAGAAATATATACACAAGGTCTAATTGACAAACTTTCATTAGATTTGTTTTCTCTGTGTGTGTAACTGAAAGCACCTTTGATTGGCAGTTGGATTCACATCCAAGAATTGATGTGCGAATTGTGTGCGCATTGATTGATTTTCCTCCGACATCATATGCTGCCTGAGTGTTAATTTGCAAAATGATCTTATGCACTGTATTTTAACAAATTTGATATTTTTTGGGTCTTAACTAATCAGAGTGTCCTTTGGAACAGTTATTGCCAATTTGTCAGTACTTAATTGCTGGTGTAGAATAAGCACAAAAGTCCAAATGACACTTTTTCCCTCAATTTTGCAAATTCGTCCCTATTGTTTCTTGATTGAGTCCAAACAGGTCCCCATTCCTTTCTAGTTTTCTTTTTATTGATTCCAGGGCATGTAATTTTTAAATGGCAATCATTTTACTAAAATATGCAACTATGCTTTAGATATGTGCCAGCATAAGGCTCAAGTTTTCCCCCAAAATTTTCCCTTTGATACCCTCAATTTGCAAGTAAAAAAACAAAACAAATACAGTTACAGAGATGCAACTGATGTTGGTCAAAGACTGTACCGAGGCTAAATGCCGACAGTAATGAAAGAACAACAGAAGAAGTACTGTTTACCTTCAGGACCAAGTAGGTTCTTTTAACTTTATTATCTTGGAGTCCATAAGCTAACAATGCCTGCACATAATATATAAGATATAAACTATATATATACAAATTAAAGCATGCATTAGAAAGAGAAATAATGTTTCTTACATGCATTACTAGGGCATTGTGGATGTTAATCCAAAAGGCGAGTTTTTCTCCATCTTCCATCTCTCTTGGGTCTATGTTCCTAAGACATGTTATGAGGGACCTATGCAGAAAATATGCTTTTTCAAAAGAAATATTTGATAAAAAAAAACTACCAAATATGTCCCGAGATATAAATCCCTTAAATGAATGGACTTTTACCTGAGAATCTCCAGCATTTTAGAAGCATGTGAGAATTTGTCAGAATTGATACTCATCTCCGAAATTATAACACTTTCCATGCATGGACTATTTACATCTGTAGCAGACTCTACGTTTGGGCTCCAGCTGTTCTCATTCTGATCATTTGAAGAAGATGTGCTCGAAGAAGGCTCTGATTCGGTGGATGAAGAAGAAGCCAAAGGGTTTATGTCGTGATCTTGTAACTTATTTCCTAATTTGCAATAAATCGATGATGCGCATTTAAGGATATCTTGTGAGAGTTTGCAAGGATTTGTCACGGTATCGTCAGGAAATGAAGCTTCTAAATCGCCGACAAGGGTTTGGTTTACAGAAGTTGATTCTGATACTTCTGATATTTCCTGCTATATTTTTTAATTCAAAGAGTCATTTTAGTAAGTTCCTGTGCCAGTTGGTGCTGGTAGCTGTATAGATAATTCTAGCAAATTAAGCCTTATGGATTGAATCTTGGTTTACTGTATTACATCAAGTCTGGTACTGGTGCTAGTATATTATGGTAACCATTGATTTTTCTGTAAGGGGAATTTCACATATACCCCTCAAAAACTTTGAAATTACGTATTTTCCCCTCTAAAGTTCATAATATCATATTTACCCTTCAATATTTCAAAAACTCACATATTTATCCATTTTATTGCCTTTTCTATTAAAACTCATTTTAAATTTATAAATATCCATTTTACCTTTATTAAAAAATAAAAAATATATAGCCTCTTTAAGAAAAATGTCAGTCTTGTATATCATGGTATTTATTGATTCTTGTTTAAAACTAAACAGTCAAGAACTCAAGATGAATCCTTGATAAGATACAACAAAAATTATTGCTAAAGAACAAGAACAGACAACTTTGAATTTTTTTTATTGTGAAGTTAAATGGAGAATAGTAAAGTGTACATTGGATGGACTTGATGTGATGACAGGAGAATGTCTGTTTGCACTGCTACTGGCACCGATCTCAGAAGTCAGTTTCGGTGCTTCATCAAATTTTAGCCCATTATTACTGTAAATGCGGTTTTCTTCTTTAATCGGGGAATTGTAATATGAACTGGATAGAAATTGACTGAAAGCAGTGCGGTACAGAGATAGTAGGTGCCTTTCTAGAAGCACAACTTCCGTCTCGAGAACTGATATCTCATTGATTAAATCTGGCACACTCTGCATGAATACACAACATGGCCTTCAGTTTAGTCACTTGAAAACCAATAATTCAATATTATATTACCATTATTTAGTTGTTTACTTCAGCAACTAAGGGATAATTACATTACCTGTAATTAATTTACAATCCAAAAAACATACAGAAGCATTTGAATGTAATCAAAACAGAGGAGGAAGCAATCGGGTATATATACGCGTACCTGCACGGTATGGCCTGGTGCTTTCTGGTCAATTTCTGATTGGGAATCAATAGAACTGCACGAGTTACATCTCGATATAACCTCTTCTATTTTTGGTGAGTTTTGTCCATTTAGCCTTCTCTCAAGGTTTATTGTCTGCTTCATGTTTCAAAATCTCATTGTTAGTACAAAAATTTTTGTTCCTCATCACTGAATGAATAAATTTTATTGGAAAAACTTCACATGTAGCCCACTAAAGTTGCAAAATATATAAACTAGTACAATATTAACTTACAGGATTGTAATATGATAGACGAGGTGAAACATTCATTATGTCTGCATGCACATTTGGTACTCTGAATTAAATCAGAAAAAGGAAAAGAGAATAACATAATGGTTAATGCTTTACTTATTGAGAAATGAGAACCTCTGATGATACAATATAATTCAAATAATTTACCTCCAACAAATCCTCTCTGGAGTGTAAAATGCTTTGCATTCTGTTCTTGGTGCTTCCTTGGCATATTCTTCCATCTCAGATGGAGAGAGAGAGAGAGAGAGAGAGATAAGTTTTGGGGAAGAAGTAATGATGCACATCTAACTTATTCATGTCATGGTACAAAGGTATATAAGACTGATTTGATATGTCTGATAGAGAAGGTGACCCACCAGAGGAAATTCATGAGAACAAGGAAACAGGGATAGTTATTCCAGAAGAAACGAGGTTGTAGACAAATAATAACTATCCCAATCACTCTTTTGACCATTTTTTTTTTTCTCAAAAAAAAAAAAAACTTGAGGTCCTCACATTAGGTGAACAGGAAAAGCACCCAGTAGTTGGAACTTGGGTGTTCAGGTATTATGTAGCGGGTCATAAGAAGTAAAATATGTAGCGAGTCAGTAAGTCACGTTTCTCACAAGTCGGTAGTAACTTAACTGGTTGTCCAATTTATGAAAGTTATAGCACTCTCTAAATTCTCTTAATTTATGTATAAGATCATATACAATTGTGTTCCAAGGACTAACGAGAGAATAAATATATATACATGGCTTTATAGATTTTTTTTCTTCTAAAATGCAAATTTTTATATTATTCTTTTTATATTTCAAGGACTAGAAGGAAATAATAGATAACTTGTTTGATCTAAAATTTGAGATGGAGATGAAGAGTATATGAGAAGAAAAAGTTAATATCATCTTATTTTATATTTATTTTCCATCTAAACGGCATGTAAACAAGGAAAACAAATTTTATTGAAAATTTTGTTAAAAAAAAGAAATACTCATAATTGAAAGTAGTGTTGTAAAAAATGTCCGTTTAGGCTGATTAATCGGCCGATTAGTCGTTGGCGGTGATCAAACCGTCAAGGAATTTCCCGATTAATCAGTCAATTTTTTCCAATTATGGCCGATTTTTCCCGATAATCGCTTGGCGGTACCCTGTCCATCCAATGAGCACATACCGTTATTTACAACACTTATTGAAACCTTAATTCCTACTACAAATTTACATAAATTATTGTTATATATTTTAAATGTTTTAAGCAATTTTCATCAAAATTATATAATACATAGAATGAGAAATTAAATTTGTTCTGGTTTGAAATATATATATTTTTTTAGGTGGAATCCCCAAAACTGTAATCCACTACACGTATTGCTACACAATAAGTATCACAGAAATAAGGATCATTTAATTCTTTACCACCACAAATTAGTGTGAAATTGATTGTTCAGCATTGTTGTCAGGTGATCTAATCTCTTTTCTAACTTTTTCTAAGAAGTTGATGACACTATTTAAGAGATAGTCAACATGCAACTTTTTTTAGAAGAATCTTTCAAAAAGATGCACTCACACCTTAATCCTCTTTAAATCAGAGGTCTTGGTAAATTAAACTTTAGGGTGTTCGGCAAATCAATGAGATAGTAAAAAAGTAGAAATAAAAGTAATTTTTTAATCTGTACTTTTACAAAAGTGTTCAATAAAGATTAAGTAACAAAAAAGTGAAATCTTTTGGTAAACAAGCGCATACAGGGGTGAAAACGGTATGGATAATATCTGATCTGTATTCGAAAAATTAAATGTGCATATCTGATATCCGAATATATGTGTGGATATGGATACTGATATGGTTTTACGTTTCAATTATACGTATCCGAAAAGTAGATATATATCATATATTTTAATATATATTAAGAAAAAATATTGTTATTCACCATTAAAATTAGATAAATATTATGAACTTTGGTATTTTTTTATATTATTTTAATAAATATCAGATCCGATCAGTATCCGTATCTGTATCCAGCTGATATTCGATCCGTATCCGTATCCGAAAAATTTTAAAAAAAAATATGAATATAATTTTACCACTATCCGCTCCGTATTCGCTCCGTTTTCACCCCTAAGCCCATCGGCATATATATTACATAACAGAAGCGTTTATACATAACAAAAGTGAAATAAAATATATTTTATCTTTTCATCAAAAAGAAAATCTATTTTAACTTGTGAAAAAGCTACTTTACTATTCTTCCAACTTCCTCATAAAAAAAATTGTTTTACTCAGATGGGATATGAAAGGACTGAAGTGCAAGAAAAAGAAGAAGAAAAATTTACTAAAAAAATTCGTTCCAATTTTTTTTTTTTTTTCAGAATTTTATTCGATTCTACTCACATTTGATAGCTATTCCATCATTATTACACACTCTACCGATATTCTCTCTCACCACACAACCCCTTTAAGAATTACAAATACAATAATATCGATACACAAGTAATACATAATTTTTGTTGTAGATCAAAAGGTGATCAAATCAGGAGCGGATCCACATTAGTATCAGAGGTAACTGTTTTTTCTGAATTTTGAAATTTAGCAGAAAAAAAACAAGTTTGATTCTTCTTTGTGTTATCCTCTCTGGCGAGAATCTTGTGTCCACCCATAAAATACTTCATAACTTGTTTAGATGGATGTTAGCAATTGCTCTCCGCATTTTTTTTTTTTTCTAAATTCTCATCAACCAAATTAAGGTGTCTCACATTTTATTTATGAGAATAAATCGGTCCTATATTAATTTAAATCTGCATATGATTCACATTTAACGGTATATAAGGTTCATATATATTTGAATTTGTAATTAGCTAAATAAAGTTAATACGTACTATGTTGTGTTTGAGTTATTTAAATATTCATATTTTTCTATAGAAATTGATAGATTTGGTCTCTTTTAGGCTCTATTTTTAGTATTTGGTCCATAATAAATGCCAACATTAAATAAGAAAATTTACTCAAAATGGAGACGATTGGACCACTGAAACAAGTACACAAGTATTTTTACAAGTATTTTAGCTCGGACCATACCTAGTACCTACCCACAAGAGGCTACAAGATTCTTTTTTTTTTTTTTTTACTTTTCAGAAAAATAAAATATTTTTAAGGAATCAGAAATATGACGAAATTTTATCAACTATCAACTAATGTGCGGTTCTTTTGGGAATTCAACCGCATATTGGTGTTGTCTTTATTGAGAAATCACATATCAACTATGATATATATGATACATCACTAAATCTTGAAAAATTACGAAACCAACATAATTATAACTTTTTTTACAAAAATCATCTCCACCGGATACCATATTCGGTATGAAAATTTGAAAACCGAATACCATATTCGGTATTGAATTTGAACTCATTTAAACCTACTTCCTTCTTGTTATGCCACATAAAATCCAATAAATGAAAACCGGACTTGGAGATCGGTTCCATCAAAGAGTGAGGCTATGGTGCTATGCATAGCACGGATGGGGTCCGTGCTACGGCTCAAAATTTGACTTTTCAAAATCCTAACGGTCGATCCAACCGTTCAATGTGATAACCATATGAATATGTACTTGCAAACTAAATTTTATATTTTTTCAAATTTTTTTACTATTTTTTTAGATAGGTAGAAAAATCAGTGTTTTCTGAAAATTCTGGACCATCAAAATTCTACTTATCTAAAAAAATAGTAAAAAAATTCGAAAAATATAAAATTTAGTTTGCAAGTACATATTCATATGGTTATCACATTGAACGGTTGGATCGACCGTTAGGATTTTAAAAAGTCAAAATTTGAGCCGTAGCACGGACCCCATCCGTGCTATGCATGCATAGCACCATAGGCTCACTCTACATAATGCTATATATGTTCTAACGGAGCACAAGCGAGTCCATCAAAATAATAAATAATTACGTGTTAAACAAGAGCAATCATGAATTACGTGTTAAACTTGCACTTGCAGCTCTAACTAAAATATTTAAGTGTTAAACTTGCAGCTCTAACTAAAATATTTACGTGTTAAACTTGCAGCTCTAACTAAAATATTTACGTGTTAAACTTGCAGCTCTAACTAAAATATTTAAGTGTTAAACTTGCAGCTCTAACTAAAATATTTAAGTGTTAAACTTGCAGCTCTAACTAAAATATTTAAGTGTTAAACTTGCAGCTCTAACTAAAATATTTACGTGTTAAACTTGCAGCTCTAACTAAAATATTTAAGTGTTAAACTTGCTTGCAGCTCTAACTAAAATATTTAAGTGTTAAACTTGCTTGCAGCTCTAACTAAAATATTTAAGTGTTAAACTTGCTTGCAGCTCTAACTAAAATATTTAAGTGTTAAACTTGCAGCTCTAACTAAAATATTTACGTGTTAAACTTGCACTTGCAGCTCTAACTAAAATATTTAAGTGTTAAACTTGCTTGCAGCTCTAACTAAAATATTTAAGTGTTAAACTTGCTTGCAGCTCTAACTAAAATATTTAAGTGTTAAACTTGCTTGCAGCTCTAACTAAAATATTTAAGTGTTAAACTTGCAGCTCTAACTAAAATATTTACGTGTTAAACTTGCACTTGCAGCTCTAACTAAAATATTTAAGTGTTAAACTTGCTTGCAGCTCTAACTAAAATATTTAAGTGTTAAACTTGCTTGCAGCTCTAACTAAAATATTTAAGTGTTAAACTTACTTGCAGCTCTAACTAAAATATTTACGTGTTAAACTTGCACTTGCAGCTCTAACTAAAATATTTAAGTGTTAAACTTGCTTGCAGCTCTAACTAAAATATTTAAGTGTTAAACTTGCTTGCAGCTCTAACTAAAATATTTAAGTGTTAAACTTGCTTGCAGCTCTAACTAAAATATTTAAGTGTTAAACTTGCAGCTCTAACTAAAATATTTACGTGTTAAACTTGCACTTGCAGCTCTAACTAAAATATTTATGACAACATATGATGCAAAAAAAGAGCTTGTATCGATGAGACAATTTTCAATTTCAATTTATTTTTCTTTTGGAGCAATCAAAACAGCAAAGTATGACTAGTACATTTTTTTTTTTTTTAAAAACAACGAGAGTCAAGCCCTCATTTATATTAACCTTAATTGGTTACATTGGTTGGGTTTTCGAGTGATGAAAACCCGGTAGAGAAAACGAGAAATAAAAGCAGAATAAAGAAAAAAAATAAATAAGAAGGAAAGAAACAGAAATAGAAGTAAAAGAAAAAACAGAAAATATCATCTGGTGGCCTCAATTAATTATCATTTGAACTGAATAAAATTCTCCATTAATTGGTCTCTAACTTAGCTCACCAGTTCCTCAATCGGTTTAGATTGTTCAAAAGTGAGCATTCTTCCTGTTTTTGATCCAAATCATCTGATCTAAAACAGACGGATAGATCACATCTATACAAAAAACCTCTCTATAAAATTGGATCAATTCAGTCCGTGTGTTTAAAAATAGAAGGTTAGTAACTAACAAGGGGAAATGTTCTTTTCAAATTAAACGAGAATAATAATATATCAGGATGAGACATAATTTTATGATTATTTTGGATATTAAGTATATTTTTATATTTTTATATTTTTTTCTTCTTCTGAAAAGAGCATAGAAATAGAAGTATATTTTGGGAAGATATTTAAGGATATAATTTTATAATTTATTGAATCTTAATTGTATTTTTATATATATATTTTTTTACTAAAAAAAGTATAGAAATAGAAGCATGTTTTTGAATTTTTTTTGAATCAGGCTTTGACTCTAAATATCTTAGTCCATTTCAAAATATCATTAGGATACACGTTTTATAAAATTGGGTCCCATTAGAAAATGAGAAGAAAATTAATGAAAGATATCTTTATAACGGCTCACTGTTGTAACGTAGGTGCGGTTATCTGAAAATTATTCTACACAATTATAACTCCAGATTATGGAATATAAAAAAAATTATTACATTAATTGCAGGTATATTTTTAACTTTCTAGAAAAATTGTGATTTCTGTCACTTTTAGAGGGATTTAGTGGTTTTAGTATTTATAAAAACTTTTGTCCTTAGTGATATGTAAATCGGTTATTGGTAAATTTTTAAATTAATTTTAGATCAAATGATTCATATTTAGTTAAGAGTTTTCACAAAACTCCAGCATAATGGATAAGGCAATCATATACGTATATGACCAAATTATATCTTGACCTTTCAATTTGAAATGAACAGGTAAGATATGATGAAAACAAATAAAACCACAATAGAAAACAGAGATATTTTTTTTTCTATTTAGGTGGTTGTTTGGTTCTATCTTTTTATTTATTTATTTATTTTTGTGTGGGGTGGGTGGGTGCAGGGGGGTCTATTTTTTTTTTTTTTAAAATTAATAAGATAGAAATTTTGTACATAATTATCTAGAGCAAAGCTAGGGTGTCATGTGCTCACCAAGAAGGTTTGGTGAACACAACTCTAAAGTATATCGGATTGACTCCAAACAACATCTAAACCGTTGAAATCCATCTATTTCATGAGTGAGATATGTACATAATTTTTATTGGATGTTTCGAATTGATTTAGTACAAAGTCAAGCAATAAAAAAATTGAACATTTTATAAGTTGTTTTATGTATTCATTTTTTATCATTTTTTTACCGCTTGATCTTGTACTAAATTAATTCGAAACTTTCAAAACTTTGCATATACATGCATCACTCATGAAGTTGATGGATTTCAACAGTTTGAATTCGTCATTTGAAACCAATCCGATAGATTTTTCGAGATATGACCACCAAATCCTCTTAGTGAGCACATGACACCCTAGCTTTGCTCTAATAATTATCTAGCCCTTAATTTGTGTGATTGTATTGTGCACAAACATTTTTGGATTTGTAGGGAGCTCTTTTAGATGTGAATTTCAATTGCTCAATACAAAATTTGAAAAAAAAAAAATCAGATCAATCAACCTTTCAACTACATGTTACATTAGAGAATCTCATTTGAGGATAAACTCAGAACTCGGACCTCATCTCTTCAATTTTCTGAATTGATTAAAAAATGCATATTTAAATGGTCTAGGTCCGAGTTCTGAAGTAAGGAAATGCATATTTAAATCCAGAATATGATAACACGGTTTCTAAATTAATATTTATACATGTTTTTATATAGACATGTCTGTTGCTAAACTAATTTTTATTAAGTACAAAATCCGAATATCATTGATACGATTTAAACAAAATATATTTGTTAATTGACAATTATAAATGGAAATGGTATTTCATGAGGAATAGGATTAAATTATTGATAAGTTTTTATAATATAATTCTTTGTAATAAAAATAACTTTAGGGTTATCGGTGAATAAATTTCTAGAGTTATCGGTGAAAAATTACCATTTAATAAAATAATAAATGAATTAATACCACACGACCATATTAATACCGCATTTATTCAATTCAAGCCGTGTTATCATATATTCAATTCAAGCCGTTTCAAGCCGCATATAATATTTGCGGTTTGAATTCACAATTCAAGCCGCATATAATATTTGCGGTTTGAATTAATAATTCAAGCCGCAAATATTCTTTGCGGTTTGAATTGTTAATTCAAACCGCAAATATTATTTGCGGTTTGGGTAGAAATAATTTTTTTTTAAAAACGTGGTTATTTATATTAAAATAATTTTTTTTTTGGGTAAAAATAAAAATCACGGCAACGAATGAGATGCTTAGCAAATATGTGGTTTCTTAGCAAATTCTCAAAAAAACTGTACCAAAATGTGCAATTTCTTCGTTTGCATCGGAAAAATATTACCAATTTTATTGTCTGTCGAATGAATGATACATGGCAGATGTGTGCATTTTCCATTGGAAAAACCTTACCATCTTTTCAGTTTTTTGAAAAATTATTATTAATGTGTCATATTTTCGGTTTATTTTTAAATAGTTATTAAATATATGGTTCCTTTCTCAACATTGAAACTTTATTTGTCATCTTTTAGATTCTTTACAAGTTAGTTTTTTCTTTTGTAAAAATAAAAAAATTGACAAGTTTCGGTATTAATATTTATGCACATTTCAAGTTAGAAATGAGAATAGTAGTCAACTGTATTTATTTATTTGTGAACCTCTAAGACCTGTACCCATGACTCAAGATCAGAAGGTAATAACTACACACTAGCCCTAGATCCAACGCAACTTAATTAATTCCCATTCAATCATTTATTGCCCTCAACGAGTTATTTCATGCATTTATTGCGCCCCGTTTCTTCCTTTCTTCTGCTTGTTTTTTTTTTTTTTTTTTCTAGTACAAGCATGTGAGCACACATCTTAATTATCTAGTTGCACAATTTGCACGCTTCGGTTTAATTTAGGTACAAGTTTGGTGGAGAATATATGTCTATACATTAAAATTCCATCATTAGTATAGTAAAAAAAAAATATTTGACGGGCAAACATAAGTTATTTTCATGTTTTTTCCTCTTTGCATTTAACAAAAATTTATGTTATTTTTCTCACAAATTAAACAAAAAAGAATAAAAAGAAAAAAAATAATATTATTAGAATATTCCTTCATCAATTCATTAATATATTTGTTTCCGAAAGCTCCAAATGATTGTGCCCAGTGGCGGAACCAGGAATGATCGGTAGGGGGGTCTAACTAGTTTTCTCGTCACCTCATCACGGAACCCAGTCGCCAGAGGCTGGCTAAGGGGGGCCACTGCTAGGCTGGCTGGGGGGGGGGGGGGGGGGGGGGGGGCGAAGGCCCAGGCTGACCCAGGCCTTGGTTCCGCCCCTGATTGTGCCTTTCCCTTCAGTGATATAGATAGTTAGGTAAAAAATGAAAATGTACCCACATATATACCAATTTTTACATTTTTGTGAACTTATTTTACTATTTTTTAGATGGCTAGGTAAATAAAATCACTATTTTTGAATAGTCTAGAATCTTAGAATCTTAAATTAAGTGGTTTTCTACATATCTAAAAATAAAATATAAGATTTGATTTACAAGTATATTATACGGATATCATGTTGAACTGTTCATATCGATTATTTACACTCTGAAAATAGAAATTTTACAATCTAAAAATTGAGGACATTGGGAATTTGTTTAATTGGTAGTAGTTACTAGCTATTTGTTCAATTCATAGCAATAGCATTTCAATCTAAAAAAAATCAACCGTTTGTCACTGTTAGTTAACGTAGTAATTAAAGGAAAAGCGTAATCAGATGAAATTAAGATTCTTCAATAATTACAATAACATTTTTTTTATTCAATAAAATACTTGTTAGTTTTTGCACCTATCACTATATATATATATGCTTTCATGGTTCTACTTGGTGTCTTGACTGACCCATTAACCATTAAATAGGAATTAATATCATTTCTAGAATGACAGATCATAATTAAGGATAATATATAGTGGTAATTATATTTTATTGTGGAGAATTAACATATTTTATTGTGACAGATCAAAAGAATATCATTTCTAGAATTAAAATATTTTATGGGCTGAATTTGTTAAGTTGGGCCCTCACATTTTATTGTGGAGAAAAGCAATTCAAGCCCATATGAAATGTTTTTCTAACTATTATTTAATTTCAGAAGCAAATGTGAGGGCCTTGTACCTTAAAAAAGTTCTCGTGTTAAAACAAAATTAACTCAATTTAGTTGAAGTTATGCAAGATTGGTCTGGTATTGAATATAGGATGCAAATTTTGATTTCTTACCTTACTGGTAAATTGCAGCTTTATATAAATATTATTATTACCCCAATCGAGTAAAAAAAATATTATATTGGCAATAGTTTTAGTTGTCAATTGTGTCTACTGGTAAAATACTTATTAAACATACAGTTACAAATGCACTTTTCATCTTTTTGATAAATCGTGTACCAAATTTTATTAAATTTGGAGACAATTCTTAGTTATATCCATGCTCTATATAATAAAATAATCTAATCTTTAATAGATAAGATACACAACAGATAAAATCAATTTAGAAACAATTTTACAAACTTTTATTCAGATTGCAAAGGATTTCTCAGTTATGGCATTTCACCATGATTAACAAGAGTAAAATAAATCAATAAGATTGCAAAGGATTATTTAAGAATGTTTTACAAACTTCTATTCAGAAAGAAAATGGAAACTCCATTAAAAAAAAAAAAAAAAACCCAAAGTAGATATTAACTAACCAGTACTTCAATCTATAGAACAAATTAAGAAATTAAGGAACCTAAAATAGCAACTACAGCTAAACAAGCAAAACTCCCCCTGAAACTGCATCATTAAAATGCACCATTAACAATAGCATATCTAATATTCATCACATCACTAAGAGTGCCATCACTTGCATAGCAAGGAAGCAAATTAACTTGTAAGAGGAACAATACTTAATTTCAGACCTCTCTTAATCATCAAATCAAGCAACTTATGAACTTCCTTGCTTTGACCTTGTTTGCACAGTGAACCCAAAAATGCTCCATAACTATAATCATCGGCCAGAAACCCTCGCTCAACCAACTCCCTGAAAACATTAAATGCCTCTTTCCAGTGGCCTAGCTTGGATAATCCATGTATAACGCTATTGTATGTAACAAGATTTGGTGTTACACCTTTCCTAAGCATTATCTGCAGAAAATCTATGGCTTTCTCAGTTTCACCTTTCTTGCATAGTGCATCTATAAGAGTGCTATAGGTCACGACATCAGGCTCGTGCCCTTTAAACATCATGTCATCTAGAAAACCCACAGCTTTCTCAGTTTCACCTTTTTTACATAGTCCATCTATAAGAGTGCTATAGGTCACGACATCAGGCTTACGCCCTTTAGAGGTCATGTCATGTAGAAAATCCACGGCTTTCTTAATTTCACCTTTCTTACATAGTCCATCTATAAGAGTGTTATAGGTCACGACATCAGGCTCGCGCCCTTTAGACATCATGCCATGTAGAAAATCCACGGCTTTCTCAATTTCACCTTTCTTACATAGTCCATCTATAAGAGTGTTATAGGTCACGACATCAGGCTTGTGACCTTTAGACACCATGTTATGCAGAAAGTCCATTGCAATCTCAATTTCACCTTTCTTGCACAACCCATCTGTAAGAGTGTTATAGGTAACGATGTTAGGCTGAAACCCTTTAGAAATCATGTCATGTAAACAATCCACGGCTTTACCAATTTGATCATTCTTGCATAGTCCATTTATAAGAGTGTTGTAGGTCACGACATCTGGCTCTCTCCCTTTAGACATCATGTCATGTAGATAATCCATAGCTTTCTCAATTTCACCATTCTGGCATAATCCGCGTATAAGAATGTTATAGGTCACGACATCAGGTTCTTTGCCTTTAGACATCATGTCATGTAGAAAATCCATGGCCTTCTCAATATCTCCTTTCTTGCACAGCTTATCTATAAGAATGTTATACAAGACCACATTGGGTGCACATCCCATCTTAGGCATTTTATCGAGCACTATAATTGCAGCCTCATCAATTCTATTCTCCCAACATAGGCCTTTGAGTATAGTACTGAAGACCACAGCATCAGTTTTGCGGCCCTCTTTGAGAAACCGTCCCAGTAAACCAAACAATAGGCCAACCTGATTCGTTCTGGCACAATAGTCCATCAATCTTGCGTATGTATAATCATCGGGACTGATTCGTACGGCTTGTAGATAATCCATAGCTTTCTCAATTTCACCATTCTGGCATAATTCGCGTATAAGAATGTTATAGGTCACGACATCAAGTTCTTTGCCTTTAGACATCATGTCATGTAGACAATCCATGGCCTTCTCAATATCTCCTTTCTTGCACAGCTTATCTATAAGAATGTTATACGAGACCACATTGGGTGCACATCCCATCTTAGGCATTTTATCGAGCACTATAATTGCAGCCTCATCAATTCTATTCTCCCAACATAGGCCTTTGAGTATAGGACTGAAGACAATGGCATTAGTTTCGCGACCCTCTTTGAGAAACCGTCCCAGAAAACCAAACAATAATCCAACCTGATTCGCTCTGGCACAACAATCCATCAAGATTGCGTATGTATAATCATTGGGACTGATTCCTTCGGCTTGGATCAAGCGGCTGAAGAGGGAAAAGACGGGGTTTTCTGTGGCGGCTTTGGTGCGAACCAAAGCAGCAAACAGCTGATTGAATTGCTCGATGGAGGGTGGAGGATTCTGGGCAGCCGACAGCTGGTCGAACAAGTCAAGCACCTCTTGGGTAGAAATGGCATCTGGATTCGAGTGCCGCCTTCTCTTCTCCTGTTGCTGCTTCCCCTTCCCAAAGAGGCAGCGAACATTGGGTAGAAATGGGGATCGGGATCGGGATCGGGATTGAGATTGGGATCGGGAAGGTGAAGGTGAAGGTGAAGGTGATGAGAAGAGGGAAAGAGACGACACACAAAGCATTTGACTTGACGCTCTCTTCCCCCTTTCCCCTTCCCCTCTCCCCTTTCCCCTTTCCGATCAGAGTGGTTGATTGCCTGACTGGAGAGTGGAGAGGAGGATTTCGTCGGCCAACAGCCAACTGCTGCTTCTTTGTGTTGTTTTCATTTTATTTCTTTTCTGTAAGTGGGCTTGGGCCGAGCCCATACCCTCTGAGGTAACAAAATATTACCACTTACCAGTACCCTGAAACTTTATAACTAATCCTTCAATTATCCAAAAATCTTTATTTCAAGTAGTAAACATGAACCCTTGAAAAATTTAAGTTATAAATTGGAATTAAGTTAGAGACTGGAATACGAAGGCATCTATAAAGTATTCAATTTCTCATGTAATTCTAATTTTTATGAAAGTACCACCTTATTGTTTCTATCCTTTCATAACTGAAATTACAAAAGGAGCCTTCGATGCATTACTTGTTGTAAAGCCATGGCCATTAAAAGATTTAAATAGTAAAGTTATATATTTCTTATATGACAGATAAGGGGCAGTGTCGGAGCGGTCTCATGACTAATTGAGTAATCAAAAGGTCACGAGTTCGATCCGCAGAACAATGACGATACGCATGAGCGATGACTTGGGGTCAATCGCAACCGTCTGATTAATCAGATGATACCTGCAATCCTGAGTTCTCTCCTTATTTTTTCTTTTTTTTCCTTCCTTCTGAAAACATTGAATATATTCAATTTCGATCTTTTGCTTAACAACTTTAACATTTAAATTGATACATGCATTGTAAATTGTGGGATCGTTCTTTCTTCTAATTTCTCCTCTTAATGTATAAACCTCATTGCAAATATTTCTTGAAACTTTAAATAAAATTATAGATGTGCTCTTTATCAGTGAAATAATACATTCGTACAATTTGACATAGTTTAAAATCATTTAATAAAAGTTAATGAGTAGAACTAAGGTATTCTTAAGCTCACCAAGCTCCTTTATGAGCTTAACTCAAAAATCTATTGGATTGATTTCAAACAACGCATTTAAACCGTTGAAATCGATCTACTTCATGAGTGATGTGTTTACATGTCAAAATTTTAAATTTTTGATTAAATTTAGTATGAAGTCAAGCAGTCAAAAGAAGATGATTTATAAGTTTATTTTAATGAGTTTATTTTTCATCATTTTTTGACCGCTTTATCTTTGTATAAATGAGTTTGGATTTTATTTTCACCATATATACTTCTCATTCCTTCACTAATTATTTATTGGAAAAAAAATTGACCGGATTTTGAGTTACATTTTCCCACAACTAATGTTCTTCACTAATTCACCAATCTAAAATATTTTCTTTTTCATTAATTTGGATATAGATGTTGATAACAAAATTCCTTATTAATAATTATTAGTTTTTATTAATAAAATCACAATTTCTTGACAAAATTATAATATTTAAGAGCATTAAGTGCAATGTTTGTATTTCGTAAGCTGCGAAGTTCAATACTAAGGATAAAAAAAATCAGACTCATTTTATAGCCGATTTTTTTTCTTACCATCTTGTAAAAAAAAACATAATTGAATATTTTTCATAAAAAATCATTTTTTACTAGAGAACAGATATAATCTGCACCCCACCCATAACAAGGACGCCGATCAGATCTGTGTCTCTCATAAAGTCAAGCGGTAAAAAAATGATGAAAAATGAACTTATAAATTTTTTTTTTTTACCACTTGACTTCATACTAAATTAGTTCAAAATTTTAAAAATTTGACATGTAAACGCATCACTCATGAAGTAGATCAGTTTCAACAATTTGAATGCGTCGTTTGAAGTCAATTCGATAGATTTTTGAGTCAAGCTCATAGAGGGGCTTGAAAAACTTAGAACACCTTAGTTTTACTCATAATAAAAAAAGAGAGACAGACAGGTACCATTGTTTTTGCTGATATGACTAATAAAGTCACATGTTTACTATTAGCGCACTGCCTACTACCGGCACGTTCCTTCACATGTTTGCTCATTTAATAATCACATGTTATTTAAATTAATATATATAGCTTCGTTTTTTTTACTTCAAAAATGTGTTATATTTTAGGGTTTTTTTATCCAACGTACAAATGTTTATTATGAAATATAACTTTTTCCTACTGTGAGTTTTTGTTCAAATTACTCGTCTCAATTTTGATCTTTTGCTTAACACTTTAACATCTAAACAATTGAGGTATCGTTTTTTTTTTCCTAATTTTTTCTATTAAAGGATAAACCTCTTCGTTTTGTATCTGATGGAAATATTTAATTTTTCATGTGATTCAAATTCGTGTGAAAGCCCGAAATTTTTATTTATACCATAATAAAAAAAAAATCAAAACACTCTCATTGTGGGAGAATTTCACATCTACCCGGGCCGCCAAGCCAATATGCGGTCCCATTCTTGGGAGGCGCAGATTGGCTTGGCGGCCCCTCAAAAGTCCAAAAATGCACTGTAATATTAAATATATTTATGTATTTGAAGGGTCTTCAAACCAATCTGCGGCCCTCCAAGATTGGAGCCGCAAATTGGCTTGGCGGCCCGGGTAGATATGAAATTCCCCATATTTTGAGATGTTTTGATTGTTTTGGCGGTCCGGATAGATATGAAACACATTACTTGTTTTACGAAATAGATTTATTTGAAATTAATTTGTTTTAATAATAGTGATATATAAGAGCTGTAAATATTTATTTAAAGTTAAAATAAAATTATAGATGTGCTCTTTATTACTGGTTTGTTTCCGGTCCGATCCGGTTGGATAAACACTTTATTTCAATCTGAAAAAATAAGAAGAAAGATTCTTCAACAATTAAATTAACTAGGATGAATCTGCACGAATATAATGGTGAGACCTTGAACAAAATTAGGAAAGCGTGCCACTTACAACAAAATATGGATACTTGATTATTAATAATATTGATGCTTTCAGTGCTCTATTTAGTACTATAAAGCCATTACAATTAAAAGGTTTGATAGTATTGTAATTTCTTATTTGACAGATAAGGGGCAGTGTTGGAGCGGTCTCATGACTAATTGAGTAATCAAAAGGTCACGAGTTCGATCCTTATCC
The DNA here is from genome assembly GCA_011114355.1 of Carex littledalei. Classification (NCBI taxonomy): domain Eukaryota; kingdom Viridiplantae; phylum Streptophyta; class Magnoliopsida; order Poales; family Cyperaceae; genus Carex; species Carex littledalei. Next base: position 14,742,689 of record CM022083.1, on the reverse strand, counting down.
AGCCAGCAGAACAGTGAAGACACGCAGGTGCGATGACTTTGGGGTCAATCGCAGCCGTCTGATTATAATCAGATCATACCTGCACTCCTGAGTTCTGCTTTTCTTGTTTTTTGTTTCAATTTTTTCATGTGTTTCTAATTTGTAAGAAAGTACCGCCATACTTTTTTTTCATATGAAAAACTGAAATTAGAAAAAAGAGCCTTTCAGAGCATTACTTGTGCGTCGAAATAGATTTATTGGGAATTAATTTACTTTGAATACTAGTAGTGATAAGAGCTGCAAATATTTCTTTAAATTTAAAATTATAGATGTGCTCTTTAAAAGTTAATTGTAAAAGCATTCAAATCACTTGATTAATGATTACTCCATTTTTTTGTTGCATTCCCATGGATGGCTAATAAAATAAAATGCACTTGATACTTTCTGAACTACAATGATTCATATATAGCTAGGGGTGTTCATCGGTTCGGTTCGGTTGAAATCGAACAGAACTAGACAAACCTAAGTTATAATTCGGTTTGTAAAATAGAACCGAACTGAACCGATTTAGCATTGCAACCGAACTGAACTGAACTAAAGTTTTATTTCAATTTATTCGGTTCAGTTCAAACCAAAATATATTGATTTTTTATTTAAAGTAATTAATTTATAATAAACCGAAGTATATTAAGAAATAAACCGGGATATTAAGAAATAAACCGAAGTATTTAAAGCAATTGATTATGAAATAAACCGGGGTATCAAGAAATAAACCGGAACGGTCTTGGACCAAATTCGTAATATATAAAAGTTCGGTCGGTTCGGTTATTTTGGTTTTAAAAAGCAAACCGAACCGAACCGTTTGGTTCAAACTAATTCAGTTCGTTTCAAAACCGACTAAACCGGACCCAACGAACACCCCTATATATAGCTACTACTCAAGCCGACATTTTTATTAATATCCAAAGTTTAATACAAATTATTAATTATACCCAGAACTCAACTCAATATCGAAATATACCCAAGCCGGCCATTTTCTGGCCGGCTATGTTCCCTCCTAAGCCGGCCATTTTATGGCCGGCTATGTACCTTTTTTTTTTTTTTTTTTTTAAGAGAGAACACTATGAAGATCAAAATATTGAAATCTAACTCTGAAAATTTGAAATTTTGTTTAAATTATTTGTTATATTACTTCTTTGATGTATAATTAGCATATTTATACTAAAATACGATAGATTAATTGAAATTATGTTGAATAACACTAAATTATGTTAAATTACGTTAAATTACATTAAATTACGTTAAAATACGGTAAATTACGCTAAAATATGATATGAATAGGGACGATATCTTCACTGAAAAGGAGAAAAACGATGATGAAACTTCAAACGGTCATAAAACGGCGCTCGAGTGTCTGATTTCAGCAAATAACCACTTTTCGGAAAGCTTGCGAAAATGCGCATGTGTCCGTGCCAGCTATGCTGGATTCCGAAATTCAGAATCGCCAAAAAACAAAGGGAAGAGCCTCAAAACTTGAGTTGAAGTTTCCGATTAAGATTTTCATTTCTATCATTCAATCCAAGTAGCTCAGTAAATTAGTTACATAATGAACTTGCAGATTACCAATTTTTACTATTTTTGGAATTTTTTTACTATTTTTTATGATTCATGAAAGATGAGCAAAATCAGTCTACTATAGCGTAATTTTGTGTAGTTTAGTGTTTTTTTTACTGTATTTCAGCATAATTAGCGAAGTTATTGTAATTTAACGTAATTTAGTATAATTGAACATAATTTATTGTAATATAGTGTAATTCAACATAATTTCAAGTATTCTAGCGTATTTTAGTATAAATATGCTAATTATACATCAAAAGAAGTAGAGGAGGGATCAAGTTACAACAACTATTTTTTTCATTTTCAAAGTCCAAATCGTCGATCCAAACCGTTCAACATGATTATCTAAATAAAATGTGCTTGCAGATCAAATTTTACATTTTTTTTGAATTTTTTTACTATTTATTAAGATGGGTACAAAATTCAATAGTCTGAATATGACTATTTTTTGTAAAATACTTAATAAATAGTAAACAAATTCAAAAAAATGTAAAATTTGATCTGCAAGCACAGTTTATTGTGGAAATCATGTTGAACGGTTTGGATTGACGATTTGGACTTTGAAAATAAAAAAAATAATTGTTGTAATTTGATCCCTCCTCATAGAAGTAATATAACAAATAATTTAAACAAAAATTTCAAATTTTCAGAGTTAGATTTCAATATTTTGATCTTCATAGTGTCTCTAAAAAAAAAAAAGGGTACATAGCCGGCCATAAAATGGCCGGCTTGGGTATATTTCGATATTGAGTTGAGTTCTGGGTATAATTAATAATTTGTATTAAACTTTGGATATTAATAAAAATGTCGGCTACTCAAGAGTGCCTAAATTGAACCTAGGGTTTTCCCTACTGTAATTTGATGGGCTGCGGAGCATTAACATGTTTTATGGACTGAATTTGTTAGGTTGGGTCCTCACATTTTATTGTGGAGAAAAGCAATTCAAGCCCATATGAAATGTTTTTCAAAAGTGGGGAACATTGTGAAGTGTAGTTTTCAGGGCTATGAAAAAAACAAAACAAAACAAAACATATTATTGCTTATCAGGTAAAACAAAAGTAATTAAGATTTTGGTTGCCACGTGAACATCTTGAATACTTGTGAGGGCCATTGTGATGCATTTAGTTATTAACTTTTTTTTTTCTAATTACAAAGTATTATTTGACTGGACTTTTCAATTGGGGTAATGATTAAATCATAAATAAAGAATCAGGTAGCCTCAGAATTTTAGAAATCCGGAAATAATTTTTTTACTGCTTCAGCAAGATAAGATTTGGGGGTGCCAGTATGTTATGGTTGATGCTATTGCATTTCATGTACATTATTATTTGTGTATTTTATTGCCTAATTTGTTATATCTTGCATATGTCAATGTAATTAAGCTTGTGCATTATTCGAAAACAGAATTGTTATATCTTGTGAGATGCTTTTATAAATTGTTGTTATAGCCTCACCCTAGAGAAAACAGAATTTTGGATAAATAATCATGATAATATCATGCAACAGCAAACTTCAAAATGTTTTATTTCATGCACTTTTCATGAAATTTTTCATGCATTTTTCATGTAGATATATTGAACTAATATAAATTTCATTTCGCAATGCAAAAGTTAAACTTCATATATAAAAGATTACTTTAGAATGGACCATCAAGTCATCAAATCTTATAATTTTGTTTAGACAATTTTTGTCTGTATCAATATAATAAAATGTTGGAGGAAACTGAAAAATTATGTTGAAAATGTTTTTTTTCTGAGCAATTCTTCTCTCTTAGCATTCAATCTGCAACTGTAATTTTTTCAAAAAATTGAATTTGGTTTTTCTGACTATTTCTTCAGTTTTAAAATTTATAATTAATTGAGCTAGTAGCTGAACCAGCTCTCCTTGTTCGCAATTCCTTTGCTTCTCTGAGAGTAATCAGGAAGAACTCCTCTACTGCACACATACGTGCAGCGGGAGAAATTCCACAAACTGTGTCCTTCATCCACAAACCAAGAAGGATGACTCCCAACCACCAAACTTCGTAAATTGAAGCCATCCACAAGGCTCACAGACAGCTTCGTAAATTGAAGCATCGCAGGAACCGCTATTATGCCACCCCTGCTCCGGAAACCTCTGCACCAGCCTCTACTAAATCAAGGCTGAGTATCCAGTGCAGATAAAAGGGGCACCCAATGGTGCTCGCCCTTCTGTAAAATCAAGGTTAACCAATCCGGCTCAAAAGCTGGGGGCATCAAATAGTGCCCAACCTTCTGTCAAAACAAGACTGACCTTTCCAGTCCCCAGACTCTTGAGTTCAGCTCCAATCGTGGCCGTCTGTTATGTTTATCAGATCACCCTGCACTCTTGAGTTCTGTGTTTTTTGTTTCTTTTAAAAAAATAATTGAAAATATTCAATTTTTTCCTATTAAAATTGTGGCATCGTTTTCTTTCCCATTTTTTCTTCTTATAGTATTAAATCTGTTCATTCATTTTTCTGATGGAAAATATTCAAATTTTCCTTATTTAAATTGTGGGATCCTTTGTCTTTTCATTTTTTCTTCTTATAGTATAAACTAATGTTATCAGAACCGGACCGAACATCAATCCCGTAAAGCTTCGGATCAATGGTTTAATGGTTGGACCGGTGGGTCAATCAGTTGAATTATTGATTTATTTAAATACTCACATACATATGAGATATGAAGATTGTTATAAAATATATATTCAAGTAATATAATATAAGACCAAATTTATAGATATATTTCAAAATTAACATTTAGCAATAAATTATATCCTAATGAAAGATAAAGCACTTCAACAAAAAAAAAAATAGCGATAATTAGAATACATAATATAATATATTATATAAAAATAGCGACAATTGTTAGTTTTTCAAAACAATATATATACACAAAATTTTATACTATACAATATTGATAATTTAGATTATACAAAATTTAAGGTTTTATGTATAAATTTCATAAAGATAAATTATAATATGCGGAAAGAATAAATTTTGAACCTTAGGCCAATAGGAAACTAATAATTTATATTTTTATAATTGCGAAATATTTATATATATTTTCAATTCATATTGGTGCACATCAGCTTTCTTATATGTTATTATGTAATTTATGAATTAATAATTTTCTTAATTGTTTTAAGTTCAGATTGTTGCACATGAATATGAACAATATTTAAAGTAAATATTATATTTACAGTTAATTACAAAAAAAATCCAATACTATATATTCATATGACCCATCTTTATAATACAGTACAAGCATATACCAATTAAAAATAAATAGAAACTTTGATAGAGTTAAATTATTAGTTTCAAACTTTCAATTTTACATAAAAAAATAAATGTTACATATATAATAAAAATAAACAAATTTGAGAATAGACATAACATATATTTTTTTTGCAATAAGAAAATAATCTGTACTTGATAGATAAAATATTATTTTTTCATGGAATATTAAAAAACAGCTGTCAACTTTCATTTTGTATTATATAAAATTAATCACCTGCTTATATATATATATGGATACTTGTGTTTTCAGTGTTCTATTAAGTACTATAATTCAATAAAGCCATGACTATTATAGATACTAATGTTATTTCTTATATGACAGATAAGGAGTTGTGTTGTAGCGGTCTCATGACTAATTGATTGGTCAAAAGGTCAGCAGTTCGATCCTCGCAACAATTTATCGAGCAGAACAGTGACGACAAGCAGGAGCGATGACTTGGGGTCAATCGCAGCCGTCTGATTATAATCAGATGACACCTGCACTCCTGAGTTCTGTTTTTTTTTTTTCCAATTTTTAATTGAAAATATTTAATTTTGATATTTTGCTTAAGAACTTTAACATTTAAATGGATATATGCATTGTAAAAATTGTGGGATCGTTCTGATGTAATTTTTCCTCTGACAAATTAATCTACACAAATGTACGTTAAATTATGTCTGTATATTTAACTGACGATAGCACATGTATCTAGGTTATCCGTAAAACAAGTCACACAATATTCACAGTTAGAATACATGTCATAGGTGACTCTTTATCTTTATTAGGAAATTCATTTCTTACATAACAAATATGTGGTGGTGGTGTAGCTGGTCTCATTCTTTACTGAGTGATCCTCAAGTCTCTCTCTCTCTCTCTCTCTCTATATATATATATATATATTTTTGGGTGTGTTTTCTCTGTTTTGACACTTTGAAATATTGATAAACTGTGGGGTATTAAAATATTTTATAGGCTGAATTTGTTAAGTTGCATGGGCCATCACATTTTATTGTTGACAAAAGCAATTGAAGCCCATATGAAATGTTTTTCTAACTATTATTTAATTTAAGAAACAAACATAAAACAAGATTGCATTTATGTAACTTTAGACCAACTACTATGTATTGGACATCATAATTAAAATGTGGGGTCTTGTACTTCAAAAAAGGTCTTTTGTTAAAACAAAATGAACTCAATTTATGAAAGATTAATTGATCTGGTATTGAATATGGGGTCTTGTACTAATTATAGAATATTGACACCCTTAACTTGTGTACTAATTATAATTAGTTCACATAGTTAAACACAACAGATCAAATCAATTTATAGAATATTGACACCCTTAACTTGTGAGTTGAGTGTTGAAATAAACTGTTAAACAAACACAATTCAAACTTGAAATATACAGCCAACATTAATTGTGGAAGTTAGAAATTGCGGTTTCATGTCCAGTCGGAGACGTTTGATTCACGTCGATATTGAAGCGCACTTTATTAGCACGAGTTCTAAAGCTTTTCACATGAATCTTGAAGCAGATTGAACGGCTCTAATCCGACATCAGACCGAATTTGCTCCAATGCCCATCAGATGCATGCCCCACGGTTCCAACAATTGAAATGGTAACCCTGAATAATTGATGTCCTACTATATATGTGATGGTAAGCTGGAGATAATGAAGGGTTGCCTATAACTAACTGTACTTAATTTTCTGTTGAAGTAATTAATATAAATTATATTGATGTCTCATGTCTGATGATAATGAATCAACCTTATTATGTTCAACTTTTCCTTTTTCAACAAAGCCTAGAAGCCTACAAAGTACAGTCACATTTTCATTCCGTGAGCTGATTCTCTTTATATATATATATAGAAGGAGCATCAAAACATAAATGAAGTAAAGAGGGAATAGGGGACCACCTCCCTCCAATCAGTGAATCTTGTGGCATGTTTTAATTGGTTATAATAATTAAACATTAAATAATTCACACCAAGTTAGACCCAAAACTCAACTAGAGATTTTCCTTCTCAGAATTAACACTACACAGCTTGAACAGGTCATTTTGTGTACGTCTCATTTTTTTTTTTTTGAAAAAAACAAAGAAGAAAAGAAAAAAAATGCATGTCACTCAAGTTCAGTTTGTTACAATTATGACTGTCTCAGCCAAACTGGTACAAGTTGCGGTACAGTGTTTTCATTTGGATCGGAACAGAAAGGGATCCGATATGTATCTTCTTTCTTTTTTCTTTTTTTTGCTGCAGCACCATTTTCCTTATTTTACCTGATTACCTCTGTTTTATGATAGTAAAATTGATAAAAATCCAGTGGTTTTTATCGACTGAATTCAAATAAAATTTAAGCACAGTTCTAGTTTCACCCTGAACCATAGATGTTGACAATACGTAAGATTAATCTTAGAGATGTCAACTCTGCCAAATCAATACTATTTCTCCTTAGAGAGATACCTGTTTTGTCAAATCAATATTCAGTACTTACTATTTCACAAATAAGGAAAACTTTTTGGTTATTTCTTTTAAAGTTGTAGGAGAATTTTGAGGTTAGGAATACAATTATCTCTAGTTATATTATAAATCAAAGGCTCCTTACATTCATTTACAAAATTAGCATGATAAATTAATTGCCAATATCACTCTGATACCAGGCACCAGTAATTGTGATTTTATGAGCCTAGAACTTGAGCAATGCTATATCTTTTGCATTAACTACCAGTTTGATGCTGAAATGTTGTATCCCTTGATTGCCATTACCAGAATAACTGTACAATGCAGGTAACATGTCATGTACAATATGAATCCAAATAGATTCCTTCAACGGTTTGGTTAAGCAATTAAATTCATCCAAAGCTAAATAGTTTTTTTGTGAGCTTTATCCAATGAGAAGAATTATAAAAATGGAAAATTAGTTGTGAATTGAGATAAGCAGATAGCTCCATCCACCATCTTGTCAGAATGCAACAAGGACATAAGTGTCACCATTAAAAAAGTATATAGATTTGGCTGACAGTGATATACTGATATTTATATTGCATAGAAGTTTATCTACTCAATATGAAAACTAGAAGCTGATCAAAATTTATAAAAAGGTTCTTGAAAACCTGAAATAGTAAAATCAATATTTAAATTGTACCCACTTGTGCAACAACATCAATGACCTTTACTGATCTAATTAATCGAATGCCATATTACCTGCATAAGCAAATTAATTCAAAATTGAAATAATATACAAAAACATCACAGTAAAAGGATTTAAAGGGCAATGTTAAGAAGGGTAAACCAGTAAGAAATATTCTGAGTTACCAAAGTTAGAAACTCAAGAAACAGAACCTGAGATTGGTTAAAACCGAATTAAAATTTCGTCAAATTGGCCTGATATGTGCCGTAGTAGGTAGGCCTTGCCGTGGTTCCATGAATCCAATTAGTTTTGTATGACCATAATAAAGATGCAAAATTAAAATATAATTAGCATGATGCCATAAAGTGAATGACAGTGATGTGCCAAATTAATTGAGGATTGAATCAACAACTGATAATGCAACTTTTTTGAACTCTATTAGTTGAAAGAGATGTCATCTATTATAGTAGACTCAAAGTAGAAAGATATCTCTGTTATTCTAAAATTCTTACCAATGGTGATTGGGGCAGAAGCAATTAGTAAATTCTTACTGTATGAAGATGACAAATAAAAAAACATAGGTTGATATTTAATTTGATACTTATTATTACAATAACTCAGTAGTTCAAAAAAAAAAATCGGACATTTTAGTTAAAATTAGTGCATTGGAAAAACAGAATCCAAACTTTTTTGTCATAATTTCATATGTTGATTTTATGAAAGTATAAATACTGATATACAACACTTTTAACAGTTTATTGCCTTTCATGCATGAACATATATTGAGAAATTACCACCACACAAATCACAATTAATTTAAAAAAGTGTTATTTGGTTGATGGAAAACAAGAACAATATGATCATAAACTATATAGAGAATCAATATATACACATACATCAAAATGGTATTTATAATATAAACCAAAGGGGTATATATTCTCTGTTTAAAATATTCTCAACTTGAGATCGAACAATTTTTTTCTCTTTTGGCCCAAAACATTTCCATGGTAACATTTTTTATATTTGCAATTGGTGAAATAACAGAGAATCTAGAATCAAATGCATAGGTATTTCCACACGACACGGCGTTTGTTCAAGGAAAAGTATTAGTATTAATTAGCTTCCACCTATAATAAACCTAATTAAATATTCCATCATAATCAGGATTACTTGTGCAAAATGGTCCCACCTGATCATATGCAGTTTGATTGGTTGCTAGAAAACAATTGCCTCCATGCGCAGTGACATATCAGCTTGTGTACTTTATACCCAGGTCTCCATAGATTTATTAGCAATAGCATTGGTGATAGAGATGTTACACCTAACAAGCCTTGCATTTATGTTGTTAGAGGGTTGAAACTGTTAAAAATTGTTTTGGTTGGTTTAGGTATGAAAGAAAAATATTTACTCTGATTCATTGGTTTGAACATAATTAAATTATTGTTTGCTTTTCTCTTCTAGCCGGTGGGTTGACAACAGAATCAATTAATTAATTAAAAGATACAAGTTGTCTTTTCCCAATTGAAGCAATAGAATCTTTTAAAAGTTTGTAAGTTGGAAAACAAAAATAGTTCAATTCTTTGTAGTATTACATTTACCTTAAATATTGATCAATTAACAACCTTTCCTTTAATTTTCCAAAATGTGATTAATGTTAATATAAAAAAATAATTACCAGACGGAACCGTCTTCCACAAAGATTTTCAACATATAAAATTGGTGTTAATATATCTATGTTTTGAGAAAAGATTAAAATGAAGTACAGCTAGGAGCACATATAATCAAGATTACAAAGGTTTAATTAAATTGTAAAGGCAGGTAAAAGCAATTATATACAGCAAGAACAGCAATTTTGCTGATTTCAGATTTTAGGTGTGCATTTCTGTTTTGGTAGAACATAAAACAGTGAAAACTTTAGAGAACGTGGCGGTTTATTTTAAGTATTTTCATAATTTCTATAATTGATTATTTATTTGACAAAAGTTAAGTGTGCACTGTGTACTGGTAAACTATATATAATTTTCAGAAGCCTAGCAATTTAAACTGTTTCTTTTGTAGCTTCTTTTCCTATAAATTGACTGATCCTTCCTGAAACTGTCATAATTTGCAATAAAAAAATGTTGCATATCAGTTTTCTTTTGTTCACTTTCATTATCCATTTCTCTATTATTACATTGAAAAATCCAAACAAACTTTTTTTTTTAATGCAAACATGAATTAACCCAATCCGATTACGAAAATTTGATGTGAACATGAAAATTTGAAGCAAGATGAGTTGATCTGACGACCAGTCACAAATGATCGGTGCGGGTACAGGAATGAGCAAAACCCGACCCGTTAAGTAGGTGTCAGCCGAGTCACAGGAAACCTGGCCTCCAAGATAAGAGGTGTTTGGCATTGTTTGGGACATGTAACTGATAAAGGAGATGATGCAACGGCCGAAAGAGAAAGAGAAAGTGAAATGGAAAGAGAGAGGAGCAGGTAATAACACAATTTGCCTTGTCGTTTTCATCTATTCATTTAATTTTCGTTTCTTTTGTTTTAATTGGGGCGTTGCTAAATGTAATATATGTATGACTAGAGGTGACAATCAGACGGATTGTTAAATCAAATAAAATTTAGGAAAAAAAATTAAAAAATTGTTACAATATCAACAATTAATTAGATATTTATTTATGAGCGTTCTTTACTAATAGACACTAATTTGAAAAATTTCGGAAATAATTCGCTAAAATAATTACACTTGAAGAATACAAGCGCAACTTGAGACAAACTAGTGCCAAGATCAGATTGTTCTGAGATAGGCCATTTCAGGTCTTGATCGATCGAGTCATTTTTGATCATCTCGGGTTTGGATCGTTCGGATTTTGGATCAAGTCGGGTTCTGGATCGTCCGACTTGGTGTTGTTTTGGATTTTTTGTCATTCAAATTCGTATCGAATCGGATCGATCACATTTAAGTCAGCCGGATCCATTGAGTTAGCTCAGATTTTAAGTAGAGCACTGATGGCATTGAAAACGGACGGCTGATGTTTACGCCATCCTTTGTGTTTCTTTTTGCTTCATCCCATCTTCTTTTGTTGTTCTCTTTTTATGTTTTCCCATACCTTCTCCAACTAACTCTCTTCTCTACTCCAATGTTCTTGCCATGCTCATTAATTATATATATATATATCTAATGATAATTTTCCAAGTTTTGTTGTTTTCTTTTTATGTTTTCTACAGAATATTGCTCTGTTCTATCTTCTTCTTTCTTTTTTCTAAAAAGAATCTATTGGGGATAACAATTAATGAACAAATTTAATGCTGCAAATCAAGATGCTACGTCAGCATATCTGGTGTATATATGGTATGGTTGTGTATACGACCATTAGCATTAGGTATGTATATATCTATTTAATTATCATCTAGGTGCAGTGCATGTGGACCAGGTGTATGGATATATAAATGATCACATGTGTGAATATTAACAAGTATATATATATATTTTTGTATTGATATATATAGCTGTACAAATAAAAATGATATATGTACTTGTGTGTTGAGTTGTGTCTTATCTTGTCTCAGGCAGACTAATTAATAGATACAAAGAACAAATATAATAAGTGCATGTTAAATCATCTTGTATGATGTTCTATGTTATCTACTTAAGAATTTGGGCTAATCTTCTGATGTTAGCATTTCAACTCAAGTGCTAGCTAGTTAGTGGTATAACTTCTCTTTCATGATCGAATGATTGATTTAACTCACTCAATTCCACCTAAATATTAAAATTCTGTTAAATACATAAAATTTACTAGTTTTTTTTTAAAATGAGGAGGATTCAAATGCCTCCATTTTTTGTACCTCCACCATGCCTTTATTTTTTAAAACTTTAATAACTCAAAATTTAAAACTTAAAAGTCAAAATAAAACCGTTAGATATGATCTACATCATTTAATCTATGTGCTAATAAAAAATTATTACATTTCGATTTTGTTTTTATGTGAATCAATAAGTTGAAAAATCAACGTCTAGAAATTATCCACATTAGTACGTTTTTTACAAGCTCTTGATGACAACCAAAACAAAATTGAAATGTCATAATTTTTTACACGTGTATAGCTAAAATGATGTAGATCATATCTAACGGTTTTATTTTGACTTTTAAGTTTTAAATTTTGAGTTATTAAAGTTTTTACAAATGGAGGCATGGTGGAGGCATTTGAACCCTTCGATCATGAAAGAAAAGTGTCCGATTAAACTCGGGCGGTTTGGCATTTGAACCCTGCACACCATTTTATCTGTCCGATTAAACTCGGACGGTTTGGACAAAACCTAATTAATTACTGTTGTAAAATCGTACTGGCAGAATAGTTACATCACATAATGGCAACAGATGCAAATTCTATGGGATCCCTTTGTTTAATCTCAGAGCAACACAGAAATAGATAAATTGCATGCACAAAATATAAGCCACAAATAAATGTGGACATATTATTATTATTATAACTAAGTTATAATACTTTTTCGTTAGGTGCCAAGATAACAATCATTATGCATATTATTATTTGACTAAAAGCGAGATAATATAGGTTACAATATTTTCAATTTTCAACAAGCATCACAGAGACACAGATAATATCATATTGCACACTGACCTAAAATGTACCATTAAATAACAAGTTCTAGTTGGATGATGACTCATGAAACAGCACCTTAAACATCTATAAATATACATAAGTGACACCAATAATATAGAACCTGGCATCACTTTCAAAAATCCATAAAAAATAGTAAAAAAATTCTAAAAAAAAAAAAAATTTGGTCTCCAAGTACATTTTAATGGAGAACACGTTGAGCACTTCAGATCGACTATTTGAACTTTGAAAATCACAAAAACGAATTGGTAGTACCAAGACCTTGGTCATACCACTTTGATCTTAGCCAACCTCTCTCTCTCTATATATATATATGCGCACTAATATATAAATAGTACATGTCCATTTAGCAAAGCACTAGCTATAGAAGTATATAATTATCATCAATTCCTTTATATAACAAAGCATCTTTTGCATTTGGACAAAATGAGCATCATAAAAATACTAATGCTCCTGTCATGAAAGAGCGTACACGCATAGCACACATTGAGAGAGAATGAGAGAGAGAGAGAGAGAGAGAGAGAGAGAGAGGTATTTGCTTGGTAGCCTCTCATTTAAAAAAAAGAGAGAGAGAGAGAGAGAGGTAGTGCACAGTATCCAGAATATATTAACATTGATCTATGATCTATCTCTAACCATATAGTTATAGCATGTACAAAAGAGAAGATAAAATTAATGGAAAACACTTTCCTTCATAAAAAAAGAAAGAGAGAACCCAAAAAAAAAAGCTAGGGTTTCAATTCCTATTCCTATAAACCCTCCTACGTGTCTGTCATTTATCCATTTGCACTTCTATCCTATAATATAAAGGTGCGCATCTTCACATCACTACCACTTAGTAGTACTATGCACAACCTCCCCTTTATACACAAACTTTCTACATCTTCTTTCAAAAGCTTCTTCCTTTATTCACTTCCTCCATTAATGCCTTTCTCTCGAATTTCTTTTTATTTTCCTTTTCTTCTAGAACTGCTACTGCTACCACAGTACTGTATTAACACCGGTTCTCATGCATTTCTGCACACACATCAGTATATTTTTCCTCCTTGTTTCCAGTAGTGTATATCCATGTATAGTTTTCCTATAGGGGTATATCTGACTAGAAAAAAATTAAGAAAATATACTTATGTGATGTGCGAAGAGAATTTTCTGGAAATCAGAATGGAGGTGAACGGTGCGGGACACCTTTTCGTCTTGAGGTGCGATAACTAACAATTGGAGGGGTCCCTGGTGAAAGGTTGTTGCTGTTGACATGGCATCCTTCTTCATGTGACATCGCTGCTGAGGTGGTATTCTTTCTCAACTTTTTGGGGCTGTAGGAATCGTCAGAGTCATCCCGACTCGATTTGGGTCGAAGTGAGAAGCTCAGGTCTGGGTCTTGCTTCATACCATTCAGCTGTCAAGAGGAAAACCAAGAGAGAATAATGCTTTATTAGCTGGTGAAATCTGTTTCTTAGGGAATATAATATGCATCAAGATAGAAAATTATCACATGCTTCTTACACACACTACATTTTCTGATGATGAATGTAATAAAAATGTGCAATTTACTACAGTAAGAATTTTGTTTGCCCTACACAGAAACTTTTGATATGAAGTACATGAGCTTAATTTGTAAGTTGCAACCCTTAAAAGTAACTCTTACAGCTCTCAGCATAGCAACAAGTCAAACCAGGATTGTGAAAGTGATGGATATTAAATTAAATTGATAATTTTATATAGCTAGAAGGCAAAGGTAGGTAGTGGGTTTGGTTCAAACATAGAGGCATATATTATATATTTAGATAAGTTTATCATAGGACACTATCTATCATCTATCACAAACAAAGAAAGCCAAGAAAATATTAAAAGCAACAAATAAAATAAAATTCCTAATGCTGAAGTCTGGTCCATATATAGCTTGTACAGTTTAGGTAGATAATGACATAAGATCACGCCCATAAACAGCAGAATATATATATACTGCATAAAAAAATGGTAATGCTAATAATGTGAAGATAAAAATATCAAAAGAGCAAGATTAATTACTGATAAATTAAAGATGGGTTGCTCTTAATTTAATGACAAAATGTGTGTTATATGTGAAGGTGGAGGGGCAAACTTGATCAATTAATTCAACATGCACATTGGTTACACGGAAAATAATAATAATAATAATAGCAAATAAACAACAAATTAATAGTTGTTTAAACAAAAAAGATTTGGAAATAACTAATTCCATCAACAATATATACTAGTAGAAAAAAATAAAAGAAAATCACAAGTTGCACTCTATATATATTGGGAAATCCACATCAGGCATTGGAAATGGCGTATCAAAAATGACATTACTAATTATGAAATTTGCATAATGATATGAACAATTCTAATTTTGAAAAACAAAGAAAACTAAATTAAAAATAACCTACATGAAACTCACCTTACAACCAAGAGAACAAAATCGAAACGAATCGGGGAGGCTACGGCTACAAATTTCACAAGTATTTGTCACGCCTTTCCCGAGCCGAGGCTGCGGCCGCTCATTTAAAAACACAATCTTTGCGCCATTTATTACATATGGCTGCACACATGATATGTCAATAAATTTTGATACCTCAGATATCCTGACCACATTATGGTATGAAGATCGTCGTATCTGCAAAGTTAATCAAAACAAAATCTTACTTAAAAGAATAATTAAGCAAAATCAAACCAAATCAAACATTGAGAATGTATAGTGATCAAACACAATTAAGAGATGCAAATTTTACATTTGGGACCTCCAAAGTATATGAATTTACCTTCTATTTTATTGTAATAGTTCAATTGTATCTATATATAATTTCCAGCTGCTAATTAAACTACCCAAAATCTTACTTCAACTTAACTAAAGCAAAAACCAAACCAAACTTAACATTGAGAATGTAGTGAAACACAATTAAGAGATGCAAATTTTACATATATGACCTCCCAAGTATTTGAATTTACTCAATAGTTCATTTGTATCTATAATTTAATTACTCCTGATTAATTAAACTACACTATTTAATTCTTCCTCCAAAATAATTACTTCTAATTTTCACAATCTTTTCACCAGAGAAAAAACCATTTCCAATTCTATCCGATCAAAAGGTAATTATAAAAATGAAACAAATCAGCAGCCATAAAAAATAAAACTAAATTAGAGATGAAGAGAGGTGTGAATTAATTACCTGAACATGATTGTGATCTTTGTGGTTTACAACACAGATGTTACAGAGCGCGGGCCCGGTGCAATCGAGACAATACTGGTTGCATTCTTTCTTGCCCGAATCATTGTGAATTTCGCACGGCACAAAGAAGTTCGTGTTTAGCAACGGCTGGAGCCATGGTGGGCCCATTACTTCTTTACCGATTCCCATCATCGGACTCACCTAAATAACCAAAATAAAAAACCAACAAAAATTATATACAAATAATGGTAATAGTAGTACTACAAAGGAGATGGGGTTAGAAGATGAACTCACCATAATTTTCTTGTTGTTGGTACCAACAAAACCGGTTTTACTATGAAGGTTAGAGATAGCCAGGTCGGCGAGTAGTAGTAGTAGTAGTAGTACAAGAGAGGAAATAAGAGATGGAGAGAACAAAAGAAGATAGAAAGGAAAAGTCTTTCTTGAGGAACCAAAGGAGGAGAAACAGACAAGAGAAAAGGAGGTGTGCTAGCTATAGGAAGAGATTATTCTAACCGAAGTGTGAAAAAGATAAAAATTCTTAGTTGGAAATAATACGCTAGAAGAAAGAGAGAGGCAGAGAAAAATAGAGAGGTGAGAAGAGTCGAGAGAGAGAGAAAGGAGGGGTGTAGATGTAGACAAATGTATATGGCGGTTTGTATGGTGTAGAAAATAAATCAAAAATATATTATAAAGCGGTTGTGCTCGTGCGAATAATCATGGGATAAATACTCGGTTGGGAGAATCAGAGCCGTTGGATTATGTCGATCGGTGGGGTCAAAGATAGACACATTGCGCCCTTTATTGTCATGCCATTGGTATCTTTCTCTTCCTAAATTGCACAGCGAATTATATATATATTCTTTTTTATTTTTATTTTGATATTCTTAAGAAGTTAATCAAGACATTGAATTTATTTTATTAAATAGAAAAATGAAGATATATTAATACTTTTTCATGGTGGGTACCAATAATATAAATAAATATAAATAAATAATGTGATGGAAAGTTTCTTAAGATTTAATTATTCTAGAAAAGTTTGGCATCTAAGGTCAAATCATGCAGCCGACATTTTAATATCCAAAGTTAAATAGAAATTAATAAATATACCCAGCTTCTCTGGTTTCGATAAAAATATTCCTACCAGTCATTAAATGGCCGGTTTTGAATTTTTTTGCCTACCGACCATTTAATGGCCGGTACCCTCAATTTTTTTTTTCTTTTTTTAGAGAAACTATGAAGAGCAGGATACTGAAATCTAACACTAAAAATTGGAATTTTTTGTTAAATTATTTGTTAGATTACTTCTTTTGATGTATAATAGCATATTTATACTAAAATACGCTAAATTACTTGAAATTATGTTAAATTACGCTGAATTACACTAAATTATGTTATACGCTAAATTTTGTTAAACTACGCTAAAATACGGTAAATTACGCTAAATTACATATGAATAGGGACGATATTTTCACTGAGAAGGTGAAAAACGACGACGAAACTTCAAACGGCCATAAAACGGTGCTCGAGTGTCCGATTTCAGCAAATGACCACTTTTCGGAAAGCTTGCGAAAATATGCATGCATCAATAATGGCTATGCCATTTTTCGAAATTCAGAATTGCCAAAAAAACAAAGGGAAGAGCCTCAAAACTTGAGTTGAAGTTTCCGATTAAGATTTTCATTTCTATTATTCAATCTAAGTAGCTCAGTAAATTAATTACATAATGAACTTGTAGAATACCAATTTTTACTATTTTTGGAATTTTTTTACTATTTTTTATGATTCAGAAAATATGGCACAAAATCTGTCTAATTTAGAGTAATTTTGCGTAGTTTAGCGTAATTTACCGTATTTCAGCGTAATTAGCGAAGTTATTATAATTTAGCATAATTTAATGTAATTTAGTGTAATTCAGTGTAATTTAACATAATTTCACGTAATTTAGCATATTTTAGTATAAATATGCTAATTATACATCAAAAGAAGTAATCTAACAAATAATTTAACCAAAATTCAAATTTTTAGTGTTAGATTTCAGCATCTTGCTCTTCATAGTGTCCCTAAAATTTTTTTTGAGGATAATGGCCGGTAGGCAAAAAAAATTCAAAACCGGCCATTTAATGACCGGTAGGGATATTTTTATTGAAACCCAGAGGAGCTGGGTATATTTATTAATTTCTATTTAACTTTGGATATTAATAAAAATGTCGGATCATGCAGTTGTCTCAATATTTAAATATAGATATATTTTTAATTTTAAGAATTAGATGCAAGGTAAGATAATATTAAAATTTGATGTGTGGAGGATGTATAAAATATAATTATTCTAAATTAGTATTTACTGGGGTGATTCATTTTGGACATTTATTTTTACCTGCTGTTATTATTATATTTTCTTTGTTCCAATACAATTATTCTTGGAATTTAAAATGCAATATTTAGACTTTTCTATAGTGGTGCGCATTGAAATTTCAATACAAAAAACATAATAATTTATTTTTATGAAAAGGCTATGTCTAGCTCAGTGCTATTCTTTTTTTGTTGTAAAGTTCCTTATTATAACAACACACTTTAAAAAAGACCAAAAGTATTATAATTAATTCTCCTAAAATTGTATCGACGACTTGTTGTCTGAAATTAATAATTTGCTTAAGGAAAATATTCAATTGTTTTCAACTAAAAAAAGAATAAATAACAGGGTTTTGTCATAAAATGCCACATTCCAAGTAACAATATTACCAAATACCCCCAAGTAAATATACATCACACTTTGCTTCGTATATCTTTGTGAGTTTTAATATTTATTGTGTAATATGCTCTATTTTTTGCTATTGTGTACTCATGGTGCATTCATTTCCATGATGATTTATTTTCTTCTTCTTTTTTTCCTTCTTTTGACTTTTTGTGGAGGCCATTATAAAACCCTTTATATTTTTTAATAAAAAAGTATGTCATAATTGTTAATTGAGACAACGGTTAATATAATTAGGGAATCAAGGAGAAATAATATGTCTAAACTAACTAACAAAATCTCTTTTAAAAAAATAATTAACAAAAACAATGGCACTTAAAGTAGTTCAAAATATGTATATTTTTTAACTAGCAAGTAGAACTAAAAAATGTCAACTTATTTTTGCTCTCTTTGAAACCACAAAACCTGAAAATTAAAGTACCATATTTTAGCTGCATATGCATTAATAAAACAGATTTGCATTGAAAATGTACTTGAAACAATTATTATATATTGACTATAAAATCTCATGAGCTTTTCCATTTGTTCAAAATACAGTAAACAAAAAAGATGATTTGTTACTATAAGGTCACACTAGCCCACTACACTAATGTAAAAAGGAGAGGAAAAAGATAATTTGACTTAGCTTTTGGAAATTTTAGTGAGTGATGATGTTACCTTTTTATGCTTTTATGTGATTTCATGGTGTTTTTTGTATTGTCAAAAATGATACCTTATAATATGTAAAGTAACAATATTAAAGAAAGAAAAAAACCAATGAAGTTTCATTCAAAAAAAAAAATAGTTCATCTTTCTTTTATGAAAAATAATCACAATAGATGTTGGGCCATGCCTTTTTCATAGACAAGAGAAAAAAAAAAAACACTAAAGAACATTTCACTTTTCATTGAAATGTTTAGAGACGGAACTAGAAAATTGAGATAAAAAAAAGCTGAAAAATCTAATATAATATAATTTCATTTTATAAGAAGAACTAAAAAAGAATTATACATACAAAAATTATAAAATTTAATGAACACAATTACAAATTTCAATTTATAGGAGGGGCTTAATCTCCTTTTCCTTTCAATATTTATGAAATTGGTCGCTACACACAGCACTCCATAGTCATATTGTTACAGAGAATCCTTATTATGTGTGCGCTGTGATAGTATACCCAAAACCAAAAGACTATCTGCTCAATAATCCTTTCATAAAATAAAATAAAAATTCTTTGGCTTTGTACGGTGGAATGTCATTCTCAGATGATTCCACTAATAATTTAATAAATATGCTCAATCAACCCCATATATTATTTTTCAATAGTTTCTTTCATATTTGGAATTTCAGATATACTGTAGCCATTATTAGCAAGATTATAGCATGAGAAACCTAGGATGATGTATGATGTAGTAGGGTCTTAATTTGCATCATTTTTGGTTGCTATTGAGTCATGTCATAAACAGGAGTTCAAATAGTTGGTACCGGTACCGGTACCAGTCACCTCCAAGCGGTATGAGTTTGATAATTAATTAATACAAAAAGAAAAATTCTTTCTTTCATATATATTTTTTCATATTTGATAAACTTCTTTTACTTTAAAATCTACTTCAAAAGAAAATTTCACCTTTTTTAATTACTGTGAAATTAATTACTTTGTAATGAGAGTGACGTCACCCAATAAATTATTTTTTCTTATATATTGTCATAATTTATATATTTTGAAGTAAAAAAAAAGTCTTGTTTGATGACAAACAAAACTGAGTTTATCCTCAAATGAGATTCTCTGATGTAACATGTAGTTGAAAGGTTGATTGATCTGATTTTTTATTCAAATTTTGTATTGAGCAATTGAAATTCACATCTAAAAGAGCTCCCTACAAATCCAAAAATGTTTGTGCACAATACAATCACACATATTAAGGGTTAGATAATTATTAGAGCAAAGCTAGGGTGTGATGTGCTCACTAAGAGGATTTGGTGATCATATCTCGAAAAGTCTATCGGATTGGTTTCAAATGACGAATTCAAACTGTTGAAATCCATCAACTTCATGAGTGATGCATGTATATGCAAAGTTTTGAAAGTTTCGAATTAATTTAGTACAAGATCAAGCGGTAAAAAAATGATAAAAAATGAAGGGGGAATTTCATGTATCCCCCTCTAAAACTTCAATATTACGTATTTCCCCCTCAAAAGTTCATAATAACGTATTTACCCTTCAAAATGATGAAAACTCTCATATTTACCCAAAATCAATATAACAATAAAATTTAATACTTAAAATTTATTAAACAATATTAATTATTGAAATAAGACCATTATGCCCCTTCATTCTTTCTCTCCTTTCTCTCCGTGTTCTCTTCAAGAGAATTAGCGCCAATCAGCCAAATAGTTTACTGATGATGAAATGAAATGAAAACTAACATACTTTACTAACTTTCAAGTGCCATTTTCAAGTGCTATTTGTGGTACGGGGTGTTTGCATACACCTATGTTATTGTTTAGAATAATTTTCAGATAACCACACCTATGTTAACATCATTGAGCCATTATACAGATATCTTTCATTAATCTTGCTTATAATTTTCTTCTCATTTTCTAATGGGACCCAATTTTATAAAACGTGTATCCTAATGATATTTTGAAATGGACTAAGATATTTTAGAGTCAAAGCCTGATTCAAAAAAAATTCAAAAACATGCTTCTATTTCTATACTTTTTTTTAGTAGAAAAAAATATAAAAATACAATTAAGATTCAATAAATTATAAAATTATATCCTTAAATATCTTCCCAAAATATACTTCTATTTCTATGCTCTTTTCAGAAGAAGAAAAAAATATAAAAATATACTTAATATCCAAAATAATCATAAAATTATGTCTCATCCTGATATATTATTATTCTCGTTTAATTTGAAAAGAACATTTCCCCTTGTTAGTTACTAACCTTGTATTTTGAAACACACGGACTGAATTGAACGCACTCCAATTTTATAGAGAGGTTTTTTGTATAGATGTGATCTGATCCGTCTGTTTTAGATCAGATTATTTAGATCAAAAACAGGAAGAATGCTCACTTTTGAACAATCTAAACCGATTGAGGAACTGGTGAGCGAAGTTAGAGACCAATTAATGGAGAATTTTATTCAGTTCAAATGATAATTAATTGAGGCCACCAGATGATATTTTCTGTTTTTTCCTTTACTTCTATTTCTGTTTCTTTCCTTCTTATAAATAAATTGAAATTGAAAATTGTCTCATCGATACAAGCTCTTTTTTTGCATCATATGTTGTCATAAATATTTTGGATTCATATTTTTAAAACAGCTTATGTTGACAATGATCTGACAATGCATTTTTAAATAATGTCGACAAAGGAATCTTAAAAATAAAAAATAAAAATATGAATATGATGGTTTTCTGATAGCTTAGATTGGTTGGTGTTACTTGTGTATCAGTTTGATGCAATTTAAATATCATTTGATGTTCATCAAATGTTGGACCATCACAAAATTCATGTTATATATTTGATCAACGGTATAACTTGCATTTTATTATTTTTCGTGTATATATGTATAAAGTACATAAATTATTTATTAGTTGTCCGATTTAAAAAAATACAAGTGTTTTTAAATTATTGTCAAGATTGTCAAATTAATTTGTTGTAAGCAAATCTTCACCCATATAATTTTTGTCTAGTATCTTTTAGATGTTATATATTCTTGAGAATTGAACATGCGGTCTCTCTGTAAAGAGATAAAATTCGTGCCACTGTAATAAGCCCACGGTTCAAATTTTTTAGTTGCCTCTTTCAACGCCGTATCACAAATGTAATTAATTAAACTATATATTTATACAAATTACATATATAAATATTTGTATTAACTTTTGGCACTAACTTGTCAATGATAACATTTCAAAAAGTGCTACCAATAGGAATTGTTACTTAGCATTAATTATTATTTAATGCCAATAAAGCAGCAAAAGACCGCGTTAATTAGTGACTTAATTATGAAATTTTCTCTAGTACGGCATTGTATAACTCGCTATCAACCAAGCAACATATATTTAATCAATAAAAACAAAAGAGAAAAGAAAAGGTGCAAAACAATTAATGTTTTCAAGTGAAATCAAAATCATATAATACATGCAATGAAATCTCTTGTAATTAATACATATAGCCCAGACCGTACACCTGAAAATATTCTAGAAAAAATCAGGTCAATTGAGATTAATTAATATTTCATTAAATTAAGGCACAGATGCCATTAATTTAATCAGTGGATGCTTCTTTGGGAGCTGGTCAGCTTTTATTTTGCTACTACTCTAAATAATTGAATTTCTCTCCAGTAGTATGGTAACTGGATATATCCATTATTATGACATTTGTTGAGGCTACCACTTAATAGCTCTCATATATTAGCTTATGTAGTCTAATTTACCAAATTTCATGGTACATTTGCTTTTTATGATCTTATTCCCTCTCATAATTTTTGAAATGGAACATTATAAAATTAAAATTAATGGAGATGCTGTTTATCAAGTGTGAGTTCATGCTGTTCCTTTTCCTTTTGAATTTTTTTTTTTTTTTTTGTAGGGTGTCACAAGTTGATATCACAAAGCAAACCATGATTGCGACAATTAGTGATATGATTAACTTTATAAACCTCTACAAGTAACAAGTACATTAAACAAAAATATTAATATATTATCCACCAATAGTTGCGCTGGAAAGGATTACCTCAGGAAACCATAAAAAAAATGCACAAAAAGAAAAAGATTTAAGTATGCTCAGCATTCAAAATGTAGCTGTAAATGTAACAAAAATAAGCACTTCTCAGATTTAAATGTAAATATCTAAATAGAGAAGGGTTCAAATGCTTTCATTTTTTGTACTTCCATCATGCCTTCATTTTTTAAAACTTTAATAACTCAAAATTAAAACTTAAAAATCAAAATAAAACCATTGGATATGATCTACATCATTTTATCTATGCATGTGTAAAAAATTGTGACATTTCAACTTTGTTTTGGTTGTCATCAAAAGCTTATAAAGACGTACTAATGTAGATAATTTCTAGACGTTAATTTTTCAACTTATTAATTCACATAAAAAAAAAAAACCGAAATGTAACCGAAATGTGATAATTTTGTATGAGCACAGAGAGAAAATAACATAGATCACATCTAACGGTTTTATTTTGACATTTTATGATTTAAATTTTGAGTTATTAACGTTTAAAAATGAAAGTATGGTAGAGGCACAAAAAAATGGAGGCATTTGAACCCTTATTACGCTTTTTATTTTATTACTGAGTAAAATGTAATTGACTGAAAAAATGAGATGAAAAGAAGAAAACAAATAAACAAATGTTGTTACTTAAGAAATAATGGAAAAAAAAAGGTCAATTAATTTGTTTTTAAACAAAACAAACCTTAAAGAAAAGGAAAATACAGCAGGAACCGACCCAATTTTGTAGTCAATAACTCAATATACACATCTGGCTGCACATGACAACAAGGTGTTGAATTCGGAGTCGGATGCAAATCACAACCCTAAACCCAACAGGTTTAAATAAATGTGACACGTGGTAATTAATTAATTATTTTGAGGAATATTTTAGTTAGAGCTGCAAGTTTAACACGTAAATATTTTAGTTAGAGCTGCAAGTTTAACACTTAAATATTTTAGTTAGAGCTGCAAGTGCAAGTTTAACACGTAATTCATGATTGCTCTTGTTGAACACGTAATTATTTATTTATTTTGATGGACTCGCTTGTGCTCCGTTAGAACATATATAGCATTAATTATAGCTCAAAGTGTATCAGTTTAATTCAATTTAGAGTATTTAATTGTAAACATAACAAAATAAGTACTTCTTAGATTTAAGTGCAAAAGTTTTGTTTTATAATTGAAATAGAGAAAGAGGAGGTAGCACAGTTTGCTAGAAAAAAGTTCTAGGACTGTTGTACTCAAATGTCGAGAGTTCGATTCCTTTCACGACTTTGCAGCTTCTGTGAATATTTTCAAAAAAGAAAAATTTTACTTGAAATAATAACATTAATTATTCTGCATTGTTGATTTAAATGATATGAAAAGAAGTATAAATAACTACTAATTTCAGCTGTGTAGAGCTCCATCTTAATTGAATTCGATCAGATTTAAATTATAAACAAATTAAAGTAGAGCCCAAATAATAGGCCCAAATATTTGACTGCTTTAAATGGAAACAGGCCCAAATATTTTGGAGCATTGAGGGAAGTGTATAAACAAACAGGTCCAGGCCCAACTATTTAAAAACACATTTCCAAAATAAACATTGAAAGGCCTGATTCTAGGAGTAGCATTTCTTGTTTATTTATAATAACATAGGTTTGTTAACATGGAATTTTTAAATAGAAATTAAAGCAAACACATATTATTTATTCTAAAAGAATTTTAAATAGAAAAAAAAAACATATCGAACAAATTAAATAGCATATCACACAAAGAGCATTATATTTTTCCATTAGATCAAAGGTTGATTCTCCTCAAATTTTAATTTTCTAAAATTAGAGCGTAATATATATGTTAAGACATTATACACATAACAATCTAACTAAGCATTAGAATTCATCTTATTAAAAAAAAAAAAAAGTAAATATCAAAGCAACTGATTTGCACAACTTAATACATATTAAATCAAACTTACATAAAGAAGTTGTTTGAAGGACATTCATTTTATTAGGAGCTCATTATGTTAATTTCAATGAATAAAAAAAATAAAAGTTTCATCATCACTTGAAACATGTTAACTTTTTGCAATTTAATTATAGTACTAATAATTTATTGCAAACTTATTGCTCAACGAACAAGCTTTTTTAATAGATTTATTTTCATAATCAACTCTAAATAATTAAGAATTCAAGAATAATTTATTTATTAAATTGAAACTCTTTTATTTGTCAAATGCCAAGAGGTAATTTTAAAATAAAATGTATATGAGAGGAAAACAATGGAAAAATTAAAAAGAGGGAGAAAAGTCTAAATAGCATAAAAATGTGCGGGTATCAATTCAATTATGGATCCGACCCGATAAGTGGAATGGGCCAACTTTTTTTACATGTGCTTGGTAAATTCATTTAAGCATTTATTGTAGAGTCTAGACCCAACCCACTATCTTACCTGTTGGCATACTTCTTGGTAAATTTAGTTTAAATAATCATTAACTATCATATCAAGATCAGATATTTTAGAATAATATAATACAATTTAAAAAATGCATGCAACTCACTGAGGTGCCGCGTGTCAAAAGCAAAAACGCAAAAAAAAAGTGACTGACTAATGGAAAGATCCAGACCCCGGCTAAAGTGACTGACTACCGATTAACATAGAAAAAAAAAACAATCACACATTGTATATGAATCCGAACAATTTCTAATAAAACAGTGTATAAAAAAAATATAGAGATGCGTGTGTGAAAAAATGAGCTCCAACATACATTCACAGTCAATTAATATAGAATCCGTATACGAAAGATCCATTTGTACATGGTTGCTTATTTTGATATTAACTTGTTGATTAATTGTTCCAAAAAATATTTAATGACAGAGTCAGAAAAATTTAAAACAACAATAAAGTATTGGATCAAATATTAGTATTAATATAATTATTAAATTAAAACATAAATTATCACCGTATAGGAATCAATTATAAAATTATAGTCACAATTATATTAATTCAAATAAGAATATTTTTCTTAAAAAATACTTATTGCAAAAAGTAAAATATACATAATTTTTTTTTTTTAAGATAGAAGACGTACATGCATTGACTCATTCTCTTCATTTAAATCCGCCGATAAGTTACCTCCCTATCCCAAGCTGCTCCACAGAAAGTTACATAGAACTTGTTATTGAAAATTTCATTTACATAAAGGTCTTGCTTTAGAGCATTAACATGACTACATCACAGCAACTCAAATGAGTTTTTAAATAACTGTTAACCATTTTTTAGAAATTAAAATCTCTCAATTTTCTAAGTCTCGCATTCTTGAAATTAATTTTAGAATCTTTATTAAGCCACGTCATCAACAAATTAAAAAGGAGAAATAACTTGAGCCAATCATTTAATCAGCATAGAGTTTATAAACAGTTTCTTAATAAGAAAATTTACTGCATAGTTTCTAAATAAGAAACTCTCTCACATATCTGAAACTAGATTATAAACTGCCACATCATATTAGAAACTCTAAAAATACTAGAGATGGATGTAGATGCTCTTACATTTAGAAGATCTTTATAATTATATAGCTTAGTATAAGTCTGCTCAATTAAATGAACTTATTTTCCTTTTTGTTTTCCTTTGATTATATTTGGACTAAATAATATGTGAATAAATTGCCGTGGCCTTTCAATTTTGACTAGTAAAATTTGCTGATCGTCATTTGATAAACCATTACAAATTCGAATCCAATAGTCCATAACCAACCTACAATGTGTAAACAGGGGCGGATTGAAAGCTTAGTTAGGAGTGGCTGAGCCGTCTTTATAATTTCAAAATTTTAATTATGTATATTGAAATTTAGTTGAATTTAATTGTTTAGATAAAATTGGTCGAATATTTGTGTTTCTAAAATCAACGAACGCCTTTTATTATATACTTGTATTTCTTCTAATGTTTTAATAATTAAATTCCATTTATTTTGATTTGATGTGTTTCTGCAAACTGCAAGCGTCAATTATTGACGAATACGTGACAAGGAATGTAGCCGTTGAGAGGGTAGGGTCCATTGTGGTTGTGGGCCCCATACTTGTCACGGTCAAATTGCCAAACTCAACTACTGTCTAATTCCTTTTTAATTTCTAACAAAAAAAATGCTCCTGTCATAATTAATTTCAATGCATATATCTCGTGACTCGTGAGTAATGAAGGTAGTACCAATTACCAAACGGAATGATTGGGGAATTCTCATCTGATCCTCCTCTCAAATAAGAAAAAAGATATACCTTTCTCTCTAAAAGGTGGTCCCCACTGTGGCATCACAAATTTTATCCTCCTCTCCTTTCACTGGCCCCACATTGTTCACATGACTTCACATCTCCAAATAGTATGTACCCACTTTCTCCCCCACATATAAACAAAATTCGATCTACTTTTTATTTGTTATCGTTTATATGAAAAAAATTACCTCTTCGTCAGAATGATGTCCTTATTTGTTTCATTGATAATAGGTTTCTATCTGAAACCTTGGGATATTCAACTTAGTTGAATATGAAAAACAAAAAATCTAAAAAACATGAGAATGAAAAGCCAAGAAAAATAAAATACTTACAATAAAAACCTAACAATAAACCCATCCTTCTATGTATGGAAGTAATCTTTATTGAAGATATATCTATTGTTCCTTTACTTCATTTGTAATTTGCTGTAAAGTTGTCATCTCACTTCTAAAAATTATTGAGCATCTCTCTCCAACATATAAACATTGTCATCAGAACAATCTCCCTTGTTTTTAAGTCATGTTTACTATCCACTATCCAGTATCGTGCCTGAGTCTCCTCAAACATTTCCTTCCAGTCATATACTGGTAAATTAAAAGCTTCTTCCAAGTTTCTGTAAAGTGCTATAGCAAATGGGCATTCCGAAAAAAGATGAAAAATTGTCTCCTCAGCATTGCAGCACATAATGCACATGCTAGGCATGTTCCAGCCCCTTTTTGCCAGGTTGTCAACAGTCAAATTTTTTTCATAATATGTAAGCCATGTGAATACTTTCATTCTTGGGGGTACTTTCATTTTCCAGACTTTATGTATCTCCACCTTGATTCTTGGTTCATCTTTCAACGTGGTGTGTTGTTTTAACAGAAAAATTTACTGAAGCTTCTAATCCCCATTTGGTCTTGTCTTCTACTGTGTTAATCATCTGTATGTTATCTAAAATTGTTTGAAGAGATTCCAACTGATTTGCAAATATTACTAAATCCAAAGCAGTGAACATCTGTGTTGCACATTGTATCTGAAAAGATTCTTGCAATGACATATCAGTGTCATTTGCAACAGCAAATAGGTCTGGAAATTTGTATTTAAGTACCCCATGCCCCCAGTTCTGGTGCCAGAATCTAATGCTTGTGCCTTCCCCCACTTCCTAGATCATGTTATTGTCACCAAAGATCATAGCTTTATTCAAAGTATGTTTGAAAAACTGGCAAGAAGGTGTATCACTTTTTCTTCTGGAATCATGAGAAATTTGAATTACACTTTTTCATAGTCTCATTTCAGGCTGGCACCAATACCAGTACCATTTCACCAGTAAGGCCTCATTGAAAAGCTGAATGTCTATAACACCTAATCCTCCAAACTTCTTAGATTTGCATACTAATTCTCATTGGGTTTTTTTTTTTCCAAAGGAACCCTCTTCTAATATTGTCAATTGCCTCTATTACCCACACTGGCAGTTTGAAAATTGACATAAAGTATGTAGGAATGGATGATAAGACTGAGTTAATTAACACAATCCTGCCAGCAATAGATAACAGCTTAGCTGCCCAACCTTGCAGCCTACTGGTAAACTTTTGAATTAGAGGAAAATAAGCAGATTTGGGTAACTCTTAACTGATAGAGGTAGACCCAAATATGTAAAAGGAAAGTTTTCTTTTTTTACATCATAGCACATTTATCAGCTATTGACTGTATTGTGCATCAGTAATAGCTCTGATTTCTCTATATTAATTGCCAGACTAGATTAAAAGCAATTATTAGTGATAATAAATTTTGATGTGGTTTTGTTTTGTTACTGGTACTATATGGAACAGTGTTGTCAAAAACGGCCGTTTAGACCGATTAGTCATTGGCAGTGACCAAACTGTCACGGATTTTTTTTGACTAATTAACCATTTATTTTCAATTATGATCAATTATTTCCGATTAATCACTTGATAGTACTATGTCCGTCCAACGAGTGCATACTATTATTTACAACACTATATGGAATATATGATTTTTCTTACTTTGGGTGTCAAAGTGGGGTGCATTGAACTGATATCAGCTTACAAAATATTAAAATAATATTCCAATATTGGGTGCATTGACACTTTGACAACAGAGGTCTAACATGTTCCATCAGGGGGTCTAATTTAGTCAACAAGTACATCTTTTAATAATCCAAAGCTAGAATGAAGGAATCTAAGCAGAGCAAATTAAACTATATTATCTATATATCGAGTCCGGCTAATATGACATTGGTGTCATTTCAAATTCAATAACACCACATCGTATACCGTTGGATTTGTTTTAATATCCGTGCAAAACAATAGTGTCTTTAATATTCGTGCAAAACACGGATATTAAAGCAGATCCAACAGTATACGATGTGGTGTTATTGAATTTGGAATGACACCAATGTCATATTAGCCGGACTCCTATATCATATGCATATTATAATTACGGAGAGAATAAATATCTTTGTTTCTTTTTCTTTAATATGCGTTCACTTTCAATTTTTTATAAGAAAAGAATCTCGAACTAAAATAATAAAGAAAGCATTGCATCTGATTTATATAAAAATACGCATTCTTTCAGAGCTAGTCTTGGTTTCTTACCTCAGAATTACCGTCCGATTGCGATCAAAGCTTTTCCACAAAATATTTTATGACTATAATTCAGCGGACTCAATTTTTTTCACAAAAATTAGCAACAATTGTGAAGCCTATATGGGTTGTCCAATTCTCTAAGGGCCTGTTCGGCGTGGTTACTGTGCGCGAACTGAATTTTTTTTTCCCATGCGCACAGCAACAAACAGTTCAAATTGGCCCATATTCCGAGCTCATTTCCAATCCCAGTTGGAGGCCGAACAGGTCCTAATCTAATCGTGCATATTTAATATTGGGTACTTGGGTTTGCTTTCTCGCATTTCTTTTGGTTAAGCTTCTGTGTAGCCAACCGTGTCACATGCCGGCTTTTTCGAATGTCTCAATCATAGTCACAAGATTCGCGTTTAATTCGCGAATTAAACATTTTTTTGGTGATTGCGAACCGAACGCCGAATTATTCGATTGATTGAACTTTGACCAAATTATTCGTAAATAATTCGCGATTTTTTTTTCTCTTGTGGGATTGAGATTTCCGGTCCAAATAATTCCAAATCATTACTAAATTATACCCGAATTATTTCCGAATCACAAATTTTTAATTCCGCCGAACCAAACTCGAATAATTCATTTGTCACTGTGATCTCAATTCCCATGAGAATGGATGAGATTTGCGGTCAATTGGAATTTAATTCTCATTACCGTTCAGATGGTAGTTTGTATGAAATGAAATTGAAATTATTTTTCAATTTTTTTTTCCCATTCTAGTATTAATTGACGGGGAAAAAACATCTAGGTTGGATCTCATTATTGTTTCCAACGGAGGAAGTATTGGTGTTGGCTCTTCTCTTGGTCCATTTGATGTTATATCACAAGGCGGGTTATATATATAAAACCCCAAATAAAGAAGTAACCTTTTCTGAATTATTTTGACTTGCATGCACAATTCAAACGAAGTCCCATTCCATTGCTTTGTTCACATGAGCTCAACTCAACTTCCATTATCAGTTTTTAGTATTTATATATGGTATGAACTTGACTTTAAAGGAAAGAAAAAATCACTAATATTGGGATAAAATCATAAATACGCCAACAACCAATAAAATGCACCTTCTTCCATTTCCCATCACCCAAATTCCAAAATAGAAATTTGGGAACTCAAATGTCCGGAAAAAAAAAATACACGGTATTAGTAAAAAAAACATGATTCGTATCGTTCGGTCATAATTCACAAATATGAAGTCTTAAATTGAAATTAACTTCATAGACCATCCCTAGAATCACCAACTAGAACACCTTAGTCTCTAATTTCTAAATTGTATTATTTATCAATATAAAAAAAAAAAAAAAAATCAAAATCAACATTAACAGGCAACATAAAAGTAAAGTTTATAAAAATAACAGCTAGACCTTTACACAAACATAACCAACTAAGATCAAAGAATGAGAATCTATCCATACTGCATCTATGTATAGTAGTATCATATAACAAATACCGCAATGCAATCGCTATCTTTGTAAAGCTCCAATGTTTTCCCTCTCAAATTTTTTAATTGTAGCAGCCAATTGTTTCATAGTATCATCATAAACATATGGGATCCCTTCAAACCACACCTTGGTACCTTTTGCTGGTACCGGCACATACTCCCGGCACGGCTCACCTAAAACATTAATCGAGTTGTGATAGTGGTAGTACCGAATTAAGCTCTCGGTCTTGTGAGTTGTTCGGCCAAACACATTTTGCGACATGTGGACCCCAGCTGAGTAGGCATATCTGGCCTGGATTGCATATTTGCGGTCCCTCCTTATACCGGCAATTGAGTTCCTGAAAAGTAGTTTCTCGAATCCCCATTCCCTGCATTTTTTGATGTATTCATTGCAGGGTACTTCTTAAAACAAAATGTAATACATTTTATGTATTCATTACAATAATAAAGCATACAGTTTAAAACAACAAATAATAGAGTAGCAGGTACACATCAAAAACCTGCTTATACCACCCTATAAGGTAAAAATGAAAGTTCTGAATCATGTCTTGAATTTCTGTAAATACTACAGAAATTGGTTTACATATTACAATCTGTGTGATATTGTAAACCAATTTCTGTGTAATACATCACAATTGATGTATTACAAATAATAGAGCAGTAGGTACACATTCTGTGTAATACAGCTAAAACCCAAATTGGTTTCCATATTACATGTCAAGTCTCTGTCATGGTGTTTTTTTTAACCCAACAATCATGCTAGAAAGCATCAAATAAAATAAGCAGATTCATACAATTTGAAAACTGTACTTGAAGTTTGCAACCAAATTTGATGAATAATCGACTAAGAAAAACCTTGAACAAACTTATTTTGCTGTTTCGTGTAAACGTCAAAGAAAAACTTCATAACATTTCACCAAATTTTCTTAGAAAATTTTGCAACCCAATCAACATAAATTCCAAAGAACTAAGCCATCAATCTATAGCAGTTTTACTAAAAATGACATTTAACTTTGCTGAATTGTTCATGATGTTCCCATTACTGGCCACCTTATCCATTATACCAAATTATAAGCCAAAAATAAACTAAAGGAGCTCACCTTGAATAATTCCTCGTGGAATCAAGCGCGCAGAGCTTGCTCGACATCGGATTCTGCTCGATTGTAAACTGAGTGAATCTCTTCAACTTTCCCAAAACACCCTCGAGGCTTTCCCCAGTTGGCAAGTACAAATACTCATCCACATCAAAAAAGAATGTCCAATTCGCTGCGTACCGGTACCGGTGCAAGCAATCATTCACCACCAAAAATTGATTATAATAGTAACCATCAAATTCTGATTGTGCTCTAATGTCCTGTATTGTCAACCTCCCGGCCTTAACCCATGGTTCTAGAACCGCCCGCACTTCAGGCCTGACACCACCAGCATCATGAAACACAAAATGCGATTTTGGCCCCAAAAAATGTGCATGGTAGGTCATCCATTCGTGCATTCTGCTAGGGTTTAGGTCTCCATATAGAGACGAGCCACAGTATAGATACTCGTATTTGTATGGGGGATTGAATCGGGATTCATCGTAGGATCCTGCGGCTTCTTCTAAAGCTACAAACTTTTCATATTTACGCGAAGAGGTGGAGTAGTAGGCATGTACCACCAGAGCACCACCGGCATTGTCCGAGTTAGGATTTGAAGGGAAGGTACAATTGACAACTACAACAGTGTACACCCGGCCGTATCCCCAATCAGGTAGCATTTTGTACGCCTTGGTACGGGTCGGTACTGGGTTGGGGTTGGAGGGGCTGGGCCGTGGAACCCACTCACACTTGAAGTAGGGTGAGCCATATACATGGATAGGTTTTGAGGCAAGTCCGATGAGGGCAAAGGTGCGGGGTCCACCACGATACGCCCCCATCTGCACGAACAGCGCCGCAGCATTCCCGTATGGCGTGAAATCACGCTTGTTTGGGTCAGTTGGAGCCGGGTTTCGGGTCGGGCGGGCCGAGTTTGGTTCGGTAACAGAGGAGAGAGAGACAGAGAAAGAAAGCTTTTTCTGGGGAACCTGAGTCACAATAGCGGTGGTAGCATTAGAAGGTGGTAGAGTTGGAGAAGAATGATTTGAACTTGAGCTGGAGTGGTTTGAACTACTGGAGATGATGTGAGAGGTGGTGTTACTGGAGAGGACGCAGGTGGAAGAGAAGCGGGAAGGGAGGAAGGATTCGTACGGCTGGAGCTGCCACACTGCCAGGAGGAAGGTGAGCACCGCCAGCGTGGCGATGAAGGGCTTTAGATCGAAACAGGAAACAGCGATGGATGGAGCAGCAGTGGATCCGCCGCCTCCACCGACTTCTTTTCTGATATTCGGTTTCATCGTCGGAATCTCTGTTTCACTTTCTCTCTCTTCAGTCTTCAGAGTGTTCGGTGGAAGGGAAGAAGACAAAGAGGTTCGATTGGGGAAGAGAGAAGAGCACAGATTGGGGGTTTAGTAGTAAAACATTGAATGAAGATCTACTGATCTACCACTCTACCAGAGAGTGTAGAGAGAGAGGGTAAGGATGGAGAAGCAGCTTTTAGTTTTTAGTATTTTTTACCCATCACTTTCTCTCTCTTACCAGAAACAACAAACATTGCAGAGGTGTACGCTGAGCTTACACCTGTAGCCTCGAGAAAATTACGGATTGTCTGTTTCCAGTTTTCTATAACCCCAATCTGTTGTAAGTTACTGACCAGACAGTTGCACCTTGCACGGGCACTAGAAGTACTAAAAATGCGTGGGACCACAATGTCAGTAAATATTTTCAGCTTACATCTCTGATATTGTGAAACAGAGAACAAGGACCGCAGGGGACGACCAAGGTCATCAATTCCTTAAAAACAGCTGTATGGTGTATGGACGCTTTTTCTCTTTTCATTTGTCACATTCACACATAACCCCCCATCAAATTTAGATTTTCTGAAACTACAAAGGTGGTGAAAATGAGAATCATATGATAATGATATGACGATTACGAATAAATTTTTCTTATTTCTTATCTGATTTCTACCAATTATGAAGTTTTGAAAGGTGCTTCCCGTAAAAATACTTCTTTCCCTCCCCTGTCTAATTTTTCCTTTTAATACTTTGTTTGCACAAGCTAAGCTGCTAACGTTGACAAGGAAAGGACAGTTTTTATTAGGGGTAGTTCCGCAATTTAGTGAAAAGATTAGTAGACAAAGATACTCTTCCTCGCTATAAAGGACACATAGGAAACCTATAATGGTTTATTTTATTATTAAAAACACCAACTTTATGTGGCACAAGCGAAGTAGAATTTGGTTTTTCTAATTTGGCATATTGCAGTTTGAGGTTTCTACTTTCTACTAGAGTTGTGTCAAATGCAATGAACAAATACTTTATGTTAGTCTTATCTAATTTTTTTGGGATTGAACTAGTTTAAATAGATTTTATTATTTAAATCTAATTGAGTAAATTAACAGGCATAAATATAATTAGGTAAATAATTTTATGTTGCACCACCTAGGTTGCAAAGAATCAGTGTTATACTGTTAGTAAATAGTAAGAAGCAAAAGAAGATGTCACAGTGAAAAAAGCACCAATTATCAATCTTTACATATATGTATCAGTTTCCAGCTTCTTTATTGATTCTAAATTGCTTTATAATTCTTTTTGTATTTATTAACTTTTCCAGCTTTTGCTGAATTTCTTTCTTTTTTTTTCTTCTTTTTGACTTTTGTAATTCAAGCGAATATAACGGATGGAGCTAGTGTTAAATATTTGTACTTCTAGCTTTTTCTTTTTGACTTTTTTATTTTATTTTTGTAATTCCAGTTATTTTCTTTCCAGATTGGATGTAAAAATAACATTAAGACAAATATAAAAATTCAAAATTAAATTCACCTCAAAATGGATACGGATAGAGAGCGAATAATCTTTATTCGATGAAGACAGATTCTAATAAAATTACAAAACATATATGAATGTTACTAACAAATATGCTCAACAACAACAACCAAGCCTTTGTCCAAACAAGTTGAGGTAGGCTATAAATCCAATCAGAGTCACAAGGTCAAAATAGATAGTAATAAAATAATAGTAAAAAATAATAGTAAAAATAAAATAAAATAAAATAATAATAATATAAACAATAGTAGTAATACTAATAGCCGACATTTTTATTAATATCCAAAGTTTAATACAAATTATTAATTATGCCCAGAATTCGATCCAATATTGAAAAATACCCAAGCCGGCCAGAAAATGGCCCGCTTAGGTAAACCGGCTTACTCCATTTTCTGGCCGGCTTACTTCATTTTTTTTTTTTTTTTTAAGAGACACTATGAAGATCAAAATATTGAAACCTAACTCTGAAAATTTGAAATTTTTATTTCATTATTTGTTATATTATTTCTTTTGATGTATAATTAGCATATTTATACTAAAATACGCTAGATTACTTGAAATTATGTTGAATTACACTATATTACAATAAATTTTGTTCAATTATACTAAAGTACGTTAAATTACAATAACTTCGCT
Organism: Carex littledalei; assembly: GCA_011114355.1. Taxonomy (NCBI): domain Eukaryota; kingdom Viridiplantae; phylum Streptophyta; class Magnoliopsida; order Poales; family Cyperaceae; genus Carex; species Carex littledalei. The sequence goes on along the minus strand of CM022083.1, from coordinate 14,706,527 downwards.
AATTATGCTGAAATACGGTAAATTATGCTAAACTACACAAAATTACGCTATAGTAGATTGATTTTGCTCATCTTTTATGAATCATAAAAAATAGTTAAAAAATTCCAAAAATAGTAAAAATTGGTATTCTACAAGTTCATTATGTAACTAATTTACTGAGCTACTTGGATTGAATAATAGAAATGAAAATCTTAATCGGAAACTTCAACTCAAGTTTTGAGGCTCTTCCCTTTGTTTTTTGGCAATTCTGAATTTTGGAATCCGGCATCATAGGCACGGACGCATGCGCATTTTCGCAAGCTTTCTGAAAAGTGGTCATTTGCTGAAATCGGACACTCGAGCGCCGTTTTATGACCGTTTGAAGTTTCATCGTCGTTTTTCGCCTTTTCAGTGAAGATATCGTCCCTATTCATTTGTAATTTGGCGTAATTTACCGTATTTTTGCGTAATGTAATGTAATTTAGCGTAATTTAACATAATATAGTGTTATTCAACATAATTTCAATTAATCTAGCGTATTTTAGTATAAATATGCTAATTGTATATCAAAAGAAGTAATATAACAAACAATTTAAACAAAAAAAATCAAATTTTCAGTGTTAAATTTCAATATTTTGATCTTCATAGTGTCTCTCTCTCTATAAAAAAAAAAAAAAATGGAGTAAGCCGGCCAGAAAATGGCCGGTTTACTGGGGTACCTAAGCCGGCCATTTTCTGGCCAGCTTGGGTATTTTTCGATATTGGATCGAATTCTGGGCATAATTAATAATTTGTATTAAACTTTGGATATTAATAAAAATGTCGGCACTAATAGTAATAACACTAATGGTTGGACTATGCAATAATCCACTTAGTCTATTTGACTATATTTGCAAAATATATATTTGTTGAATTTTACAGTTTCTTGTCTTGAGATATGATGCAGGTTCATGAAGATATAAAACTTCAATAAATATCAAAAATGCATGCACAAATGCTACACATATCAAGGATGTGCTCAAATGAACCAAAGAATGGACTAAGAAGACTTAGCTCAAGATTAGTATTAATTAGAAATATGTGAAATTGGTCAAATATGCTTGAGATTGAGGTAATTTACATAAACCGTTACAACAATTAAGGAAGCGTTACAACGGAATAATTCATATGCCGAAATTCACAGTGTAATCGATTTATTTCATTACAACGGTCAAATTAAACGTTGCAACGGAATAAATCAATTTCGGACCCCAAAACTTTCATAGAGTTCCATTGTAGCAACCGTTGTAACGCTTGACAAGCGTTAGGATTTTCAGCGCAGCCAAACCTATTAACTGGGGCTAACTGTTGCAACGCTTTACTAACCGTTGCAACGGTTCGACAAATCTCTGGCTCGACAAACCTCTGGATGTTGCAACGGTTCTACAACGCTTTACTAACAGTTGCAACGGTTCGACAACGCTTTACTAACAGTTGCACCTGTGTCAGTAACAACACAGGGCTCGACAAACCTCTGGCTGTGGGAGCCTACTGGCCTTTTCTCCACCTCCTCCGCTTACAAAACACTCCAACAGAGCGGCCTGACGTGTCGCTACTACAAACAACTTTGGAAGATCTCTGCCCCCTCCAAGGTCCGTGTCTTCCTCTGGGTCATGCTTCAAGACAAGCTATTGACAAGAGAGACATTGCTCAAAAGGGGTTGCCAGGTGACCCAAGGATGTGCATTATGTGCTACAACCGAGCTTGAAACAATACAGCACCTCATGTGGTCCTGCCCTTACTCTATAACCATGTGGAGAGCCTTACTCATCATTTCGGGCCTGGGGATCATTCCACGAGGCACCGATTCGCACATCCAACTCTGGACCTCTAACCCGTTCTCAGGATACCGACGACGGGCGTGGGGGACGACATGGGCGGCCGGCCTTTGGGCTCTATGGCGAGAAAGAAATCGGCGCATATTTGCCAATAAATCAAAATCAGTCATGACCTTGTCAACCGACACGGCGCTGGAAGCCCGTCAGTGGGCGCGGCACTGCAGGAGCCTTAATAGATCGGCATAGGATCACATACTACTTAGAGGGTCCGGAATAATACCAATTTAGAGATTGTAAAAATTAATAACTCATTGGAGGCCCATTTGGGTTTGTGTAAATACTTTTTTATCTATGAAAATCCGTAAGGTGGCAATTTGCCACCTTACCCTCAAAAAAAAAACAGTTGCAACGGTTGACGCCAGTTACCAAGTTTTGCTTCTCTCTCTATAAATAGAAACAAAATCTAGGTTTGAGATAACAATCTAGCCGTCCCCAATTGCAATATTTCGTATTATTTTCAAATCTAGAATTCTCCATTGTTCCTCGTGCACAAAACTTCAATATCCATACAATAATCTCAAGCATACTCCACCAAACTCAATCTTATGTAAGAATTAGAGTGATTTGTATGAGATCTCTTATTTGTTTCAAATACTTGAGCCTTTAGTGCTCATGAGCCAATTTCGTGCTCGGGCCGTGTGACTTCCCAAGGTTTGTAAGGGCTCACCGGTTTTACCTTGTACTCATTTCTCATTGGGTAAAGAAAGACGCGTCATCAAGAAGGTCGCGAAGCCCCAGAGATGTAGACGCTAGTGTCGAACTCCGTAAACAACTCTCATGTCAAGTGTCTCTCTTCTATTTACTTTACGTACACTTGCTTTATTGAAGTTTTCTTGTTTCCGCCAAGAACAACATACGTACACGTTAGATATATATATTAGTGGTGAATATTAAATTACTTAAGTATTAAATTTTAAAATGCCCCATATTTACCCCCTCTAGGTGCCGTTTGGGACCAACACTAATAATAATACTAACAAATATGTTCATATAATAAAAATAGGTATTTTAGAATAATAAATAAATAAAACAAAATTAATAAAAAAAAATATGCATGTACTAGTTGATGTTTATGATAGAAAATAAGTATATAAAATAAAGGGTATGTCAACAAAAATAGAAAAGAGAAATTTAAAAAATGAGATGTATATTTTTGTTGAAAAGAGAAATTTAAAAATTGAGATGTATAAATAGAAAGAGCAAGATTTAAATGTCTCACGTTTTTCATGTTTTAATGATACCTCACATACTTATCTGTATTTTTAAAGTCCAAATAGTAGATTCGAACTGTTTAATATAATCTTCATATTAGAATGTGCTTAAACCAAATTTTAATTTTTTTGAAAAAAAATATACTATTTTTTAGATAGGTACAAAATCATTGTTTCTGGATGATCTAAAAAACAATGATTTTATACCTATCTAAAAATAGTAAAAAAATTCAAAAATATAAAATTTGGTATCGAATCACATTTTAACAAGGAGATCATGTTGAGCAATTCGGATCAACTATTTGGATTTTGAAAATGAAAATAAAAATGTGAGGCACAAGCGAGATATGAAAGACATGAGACATTTGGATCCATAGAAATTATGACAATTTGACATACGTATAAATTTTTTGGAACATTTGCTTTTATTTCATATTTGGATCCCGTGTATCTGCATTATTTTTGACAATATAACCAAATCCGACATTTTTATTAATATCCAAATTAAAAAACAAAGTATCAAATGTATCCATAACGAGCGGACATTTTTATTAATGTTCAAACCGGCTATTTTTTGGCCGATCAGAATTTTTAATCCAACCGGCTAAAAAATGGCCGGTTTGGACATTAATAAAAATGTCCGCTCGTTATGGATACATTTGATACTTTGTTTTTTTAATTTGGATATTAATAAAAATGTCGGTAACCAAATTTGTATTTGTACTTTATCATTTTTGTATATACATAATGGAGATAAATACTGATAATTTATTTATGAATACATATAGTATATTAACAGATATTTGTGGATCCAAATACTGTACCGTTGACACAGCTAGTTTCAAGTTCATGTGATCTAGTTTCAATTTGACCGCTCTCCCATTATGAACTTTAGTGAATTATTTCAGTTGCATTTTAGTCTTTAATTTCAGATATCTCAATAATTTTAAGGTAGTGCAACTGTGCAAGGAGTGCTTAGACATCTCAATAATTTTAAATATTTTTATCATGTGTACAAAAAATTAATTGAAATTTCATTTTTTTTTAAGTTTTTATACAGTTCAGTTTTTCTCGTAAAATATTAAATGTGTGTCTGTAGTTTAATAGTTAGAATTTCACTTTGTGATTGTAGAGACTTGAGATCAAATTATAGTGACAACACATTATGTATTTTATGTTTCAGCCTTCAATTCAGATTTTCTAATTCTGCCTCTAGCAGCAGTTTGATTAGATCCAATCTAGCAGAGATAGACGGTCCATATCAGCTCACAATATGCAATGACCACAATATTTTCTTATTCACCCAAAAGTGACTTTTGAACTGGGATCAATAACTCAGATTCAAAATATTTTTATTTTTTTCAATAACACACCAAAAATATTTTAATTTTTCTTACAACCACAAAAAATCCGGCCTGAAAAATATTCATCCAAGTTATTTGTCACAGTCTTTCTAATAAATCAAATTATATAGTATTCCATATATTTTCAAAGAAATATATAAAATATTTCTAATATTTTAATACAAAAAAATAAATAAATCATAACATTTCTATTTAATTAAAAAAACTCAAATCAAGAGAATAATTCTCCGGAACCCCAAATTCAGAGAATAATTCTCTGGAAAGTGAATCTTTAGATTCAGAGAATAATTCTCCGGAAAGTAAGTCTGAACGAAAATTATTCTCCGAATTGGACAGAATTGGAATTTTTCCGAATTTGGATGTAGAATGTTAAATTTATATATTTTTTTGAATATTAATAAAAATTTCGGTAAGACTTGCCTGCTATATTAACCCAGGTCAAAGTATTTATTTCATGTGCTTGGAATTTATTTTGCTTGTTCAAGTGAAGATTTAATTGTAAATGATAATGACATAACATGATTCTTAAAAGAGTAGGGTTCCCGTACTTGGATTTTTTTTGTGTCTTTATCTGTTTGCATAAAAACAGTCCGATCTGTTTTGGCACGGATATTGAAGAGATTCCGTGCATTCCATCTCCGTCCGGATTGGCCCGGGTTCTGATTGGACGGTCCGGATGCAAACCCAAAATATGAGTTACTTTAGGGAGCTGAGATATGAAAAAAAAAAAAATTGTTTGCTCCAATTGAAAACAAGTTAAGAGTTTCAAATATTTATCGTATGATCAGAATTGTCGACCGGATTGGAAAAAAAAAATTTAAATCGCTCAGTGCAAACAGATAAATTTAAATTCGTGGAAATATTCTATCGTCAGTTTATTTTTTGGACCCTGTGATTTACGCAAAAGAATTTTTTCCAATTGTAAATAATGGAAAATAATATGAATAGTTGCAAATATGTAAATACAGTATGAAATTAATTTTGTAAGAGCAGCTGGCTTGAGCTGCACCTTTTACTTCTGGCTCTTTCCCCTGTAATGCACAAATTCAAATTAGAAAAGAAAGAGATCTTGAATTGAGGAACCGTTACACATAAATGCGTATATATATAGGTTGAATTTGATAAGTTAAATTTTAAAATCTTTTGTTTACCTCTTCAGCAAGCTTAACTTGTGTAATTAGTGCTCTGACTAAATAAGTGTTGAGTTTAACGAAGACAATATTTAACACAATTAATCCTAAATAAGGAAATGCACTGCAAATCCTCTTTCATTCTTTAACTTGAAGTATATATAATTTTTTGACAGTACAATTCACCAATTATGTATATTAGTTGAAAGATAGCTACTATTTTATGAAAAATCAATAGCTTCTAGCTGAGGTTGGTTACATTTCATGCTTGACTAATTAATTAGGTAAACCAAATTAGGTTACTGCAATACATTTTCATATTAAACTTTTGGAATCCAGACCTTGGAAATGACTTGTACCAGTTCATTTGTTCCTCGGTAAATTGTGATGAAATTGCACTAAACCTGTTATAGCCCGTAAATTTAAATCTAATTAATTAGACTAATAATCAAAATTTCCGACTAATTAAAACTTTAGTTAATTAATTAACTAAAGTGAAGGTTAAATAATTAAATTGATGGTGTAGTTTTATAAAATTGATTATTAAATCAATTTGTATTTTTACAAGTCTTAGTTTTAAATTCAAAACTAAACAAATTTGAAATGAATTAATTAAATAAAATAATTAAACTATATGGTTATGTTGTTAATCTAAAGTGCAATTCGCAAAATGTTACAAATTGAATTATACTAATTTGTATACCAAATCAATTTAAGATTTACGAATTGCATGTAGACCAATTTTAGTAAATACGATTTTCTAATTAAGAATACTCATATTAATGACCATTATAATTAATATATTATAAAGAATTAAATGAAATTATTAAATAATATCAGCAAATAATTGTAGGAATTTTTAAATGTAAATTCTCGTGAAATTTAGTTGATTGATAAAAAATTTATTGGTTTCGTTTAATCGTGATATTTAATGGTTGAATTCCGGATTTTCGGACTAAATAAGATTATAATTTAATCTTGTGAATTAACACGACTAACGTTAGATAAATCCGTATAGATTTCTAAACGCAAACCTCGTAGAATTAAGTTATTGTAGCTCAATTGTTCTGGAATTACCTCAACCGTTCAATTATGTTCTGCACGGATCTCAAAACAAGCCTCTCCCTTTTAATCCCCTTCATCTCCTTCTTCTCTCTCTGCCTCGCTGCCCCCACAAACCCTACCGCCTTTATTCCTCTCCTCTCTCGTTCCTTCCTGGAGAAGAAACAGAGGCTATGTTTGGGATTTCGAAATTCCTCTCTCTCCCACGCGCTTCGAGCGCTTAAGTCACCGCTGTCTTTCCCTTGTCAGAGCGAGGTGTACGAGCGAAGACCGTCGCTCACTGAGACGCGCGAGTTTCGCAACTGCTCTCTGAATGTTGACCCTTGCGCGATACCTCCCTTGTTCGGGTTATATAGGCCCCTGTCTCTTTCCCTCTCGGGTTTTTGGCTTGGTTGTTTGATTTTGTACTCATGTGTTGAGATTTTTCCATTCCCCTCTTTTTCCCTTTTTCCTCTGTGATTTGTGATTTTTCCGAACCCTAAAGTTGGGTTGTGCTGTGTCTTGCGATTCTTCTCTGTTGGTGCCTTTCTTGTGGGGATTTTGGACGCTTGGCGGTGCCCTTTTCTTGTAGAGATTGTTGGATTCGGGACAGCCGAGAAGCAAGGCACGGAGACCTTGGTACCGGCCTTTCATGCCCTTCTTGCGATTGCTCCCATTTCGGGTAAGGCCCAGTATACCCTTGTTTCTGTGATTTCCTTCATGTGTCAACTATGGCCGAGCCCCCTCTTTGATTTGTTTCTGTGATTTCTTTATGTGTGACAGGGAGCCAAACTCCTCCATGTGGGATTGTGCCTTGTCGATTTTGTGGTGAATCGTAGAACTTGAATTGTTAAATGTCGACTGTGAGATTGTTGATTTTTCTCAACTCGATTGAATTGTGTTTACACGTTCATTACACTAAGGAAAGAGCAGGCCATATAAGTATCCAATAGAGAATGCTACAAAATCGGATACCGGTAAGATAAAGGGTTAGTACAGCTCCATCTGCAACCCGCCATTGTACATTTTTTTTTTTCAATACACCTTTTGACAACCTTTTTTGTAATAAGATTACATGTGTAAACATAATTGAGTTTAACGTATGTATGTGGAGGGTATCATGCGGCAGTACACTTGAAATTAACACAAGGACGAATGCATTAGGAGAAAAAAAGAAGAACGTACTATAGAACTTTGAGGTCGGTGTTAGCAAAGTTGTAAAAAAACTCATAAAAGCAAAGAAAGAAAGGAAAAAAAAGGACGAGATTGTAAGATGTCAAATCAATTAAATCCATCATTCAGTAAAATTCTTAAAGGATTCTACAATGCAACATATAATGTAAGATGTGAAAATTTTGGTACCCATTTTCTGGTACTTTTCTGGTACTGTACCAGTTCAGATCTTTAGCCCCTTTTCTTTTTCATTTGAAAATGTACGATGTGAAAACTTTGGTACCCCTTTTCTGGTACTGTACCAGTTCAGATCTTTAGCCCCTCTTTTTTTTTATGGTGCTCCAGTTCTTAGTTATCTACTAATTATTGTTCTGAAATAATTAACAGGAAAAGGCAGAGAAGAAATCATATGTGGAATAGCTTTGATATACTCTGGGTGCAAAAAATACATGAGAGTAATGTGAAAGGAAAGTAAATTATATTGATATTCCACCATATAGTATTACAGTCTGCAAAAGGGTGAAATTAGTGTGTGAAATGCAATTCTAAAAAAATGAAAAACACTGCAGAACAATTGGGCGAGTCAAACTCCAAATATGAAATAATTACTCTATATTGTAAAACAATCTGGAACACTAATTATGTTGGTACCAATAATTCTCTATATACTTATATTTTTCTTTTTTCTTTTTTTTTTTCCTGGCAGTTTCAAAAGCAAATCGTAATGGTAATATTTATAAGATATCATGTTATATTTTTCCTTACTTGCACTATACTTGAAATTACTTTGATTATATCTAAAATTATAGTATGTATTGGGTATATTCTGGTACTGTATCAGTCTGTACCAGTTAAACTTTATCAGTCTAGTACTGGTCCGACCTGAGTATCAGTTTACTGTATCAGTCTGGTACTGGTCCGACCTGAGTATCCGACCAAACCTAATGGCAAACTTATGTGAACATATCAACTGCGCAACAAATGTAGTCTTGATCTCAGTAAATATACATTTCAAGTGAGTGCCATAATCTGAGCAAAATGTATAAGCCCCTTCGTTGATCAGATTACTTCTTAAACAACAAAAAGAAGGCACAATACAGAGGCAGTAAACCAACAAATGAAGGGAGGAACTGATACTCGGAAATCAGAAATCAAACCTGTGCGCACGACAGATCTAAAATAGAATGCAACATTGACGAACACTACAAATCCTAAATTATTAATCATTAGTGGCAAAACTTTGGCAGGAGGAATAAAATTTAATATTCGTGCAGATTCTAATTGGACGGTCCAGATCTAAAAGCAAACTTTGAGTTACTTTAGTTAATCTAATTCACTAGGCAACGGGCACTTAAAAAGTAACCGAAACACCACCTTCCCTCAAAATATGGCATCGTCTGCATTAACTCAAAAGAGCATCTTTTGAGTTAACGCATCTCGACCGTCTGATTTTAAACGGAACCAATCCAGTCACAGCCTGTAATTCAGGGGCCCTTTAATATTAGTGTAGATCTAGTCCACACGAATCTTGAAGCGAATCGGACGGTCAAAATACATTAACTCAAAAGATTCTTTTTTAGTTAATGCAGAGGATACGAATTCATCCCGTTATAAAACCCTTTCTCCGAGCAGCAAATCGTGGCGGCGAGAGCGAGGATTTGTGAGAAATTTAGCCTCATCGTGCAACCCTTTCTCCTACTTGCGGAGAACTAAGCTCAAAAGAGGTAAATTTTTTGATCTTTTCCAGTTCTTATTTTGGCATTCTAGTGTGTGTTTTCGGGCATGGCTGGCTGGAATTTGAAAATTTAGGGAAGGTAGTAGAGTTCTTCTTCAGGTGACTTTCCGTGAAATCTGAGGGATTGTATGTATGAATTTAGTAATTCTCAGATGTCCAAATTTAAGCTTTGATGGCTGAAAAAAAATCTTTGTACCTGATCGGACGGTTTCTAAGGTAATCAAGCCGCCTCTTCTTGTTGATTAAAAAAAAAAAAAAACAGCTAGTAGATGTGTTTCAGAAATGAAAAGTGGAGCTCCTGAATGATTTGACAATAAGAAATTTGGGAATTTATTTTGAAAATGGTTGTCAGAATATTTCATGATGGAAAGTTGTGTTGAAGTGCTGTTAAGAAAGTTATTTACAATTGTTATATCCCGCAAGTGTTGTTTACGCGAATTATGACATCTCACATTGGCACCTTATTAAGTTTTTTAAATAAACCCCTTGGCCTTTGATATTTAATTTAAAATTGGTATAAAAAGCATGTGGCAAAGATATCCTTCTGACTGCAAAGCATGGTCAATCTGGATTCTGTTATCATAAGAAAACTTTTATTGCTCTTGAGACTTGTTTTGTTGAAGCGAACATTTGTTCGGTGTTGCTCTATTCTTTCAGTTTCCACTTAGCTTGTTACTGTGGTTGTGTCAAATCCATAGTATGGGTTTTTTATATTCCCACTTCCTTCTATATATCTTTAAAATTAATAAATTTTGTCAATGTTTCTAATGATCAATTCCGTATATATTGGTTTGCTAGATCAACTTTTATTTAAATTAATAAGTTAATTATTTAAGCATGCCAAATGAATTTGTTAATATCTAGTTTATAAATTAATTATTTTTGGCACTAAACAGATATGTTACTCGTTATCTTATCCTTATATATATATTTTTTCACTTTTGTAATATAGATACTCATGAGGTGGCATCAGCTTAATCATAAAGAATTAATGTGAGCTGCCTTGAATTTGGCATGAGTGGTTTAGGAAAGGAATTAATGGCTTGCAGGTATGTTTTTGCTTCTATTGATTATTGAATGCATTAACTGTACTTTTGTTCTTTCAAAGAAAAGTTATAACTAAATGCTGAAAGTTAATTTGCTTGAACAGTCATTGTTTTGGGTCTTATATCATGTCAAGTTTTTTCATTGTTGGAGACTACAAAGTAGGGCTGTTTTGTTTCATAATAAATAAAAATCGGATTAGCTGTGAGCTTAAAATTTGTACGATTTTTTATTTATAGAAGATGTTATCTAATAAGGGAGGGAAAGAGAAAAAGTACCTTGGTTCTTTTATCAATAGAAGGATCAATAGAATTTTTACGGATCCAAACTTTGGATCGGTAAAAATTCCACTGATCCAAACTTTTTTTTTTTTTTTTTTTCCGCTTGCAAACTTTGGATCGGTGTAACCAGTGAACTGCAGTCCTCTGTGTGACTTCCAGATGTCTAACACAACTTTATAGTCAGGAAAATATAGTTTCTCGGGCCTTATTTGCTTCCATTTCAAATAGCTTATTTTTATATGTGAAGATATTTTGGCAAAGAAATATTATGAGTTTCTTCTGTATCTTTCAAATAGGGAAGCGGGTAGGAATCGTCCGATTCGCTTCATGATTCGTGTGCGCTTGTTGCATGAATATTGAAGCGGCATGCATGAATCATGAAGCGAATTAGACGGTTCCGAGCGGATATCGGACCGATTTGAGCCTGTAATGCCCATCGCACGCCTGTAATGATTTATAAAATTTTATTATTATCTTCTGTATATTTCAAAATGTTTTATTGATGTAGTTTAATACTTTTTTTTAAGTTTTTTTTACCAAGAAACCTCACATTTAGGAACTTTTGGACATAACTTATTAATAACAAGAAGCTGGCCGTATTTGTTTATTAGCACAATGGAAAAATTGAATTGTTTTATATAATAGACTAATAGTGATAAAAAGCTGTTATTTGCTTTTGTAAATTCAGGAGAAGGATCACTTAAAAACTATAGTTGAGAAGATGTCAGCTCTGAGACCTCATGTGCTTCTGGTAGAAAAAAGTTTGGATCGGTGAAATTTTTACCGATCCAAAATTTGAAAACTATAGTTGAGAAGATATGAGCTGTGAGACCTGACGTGCTTGTGGTAGAAAAAAGTTTGGATTGGTGGATTTTTACCGATATAAAATTTGGATTAGTAAAGTTCTACCGATCCTTCTATGCATCGAAAAACTGAGGTACTCTTTCTGTTCCTCTCTCTTATTTTATAATATTTTTATAAATAAAAAATTCTCTAAAATTTGGAGTCTATATTGTCCTTGTTAACTACTTAATTAGCTGGTCAATCTTGGTAACAAACTTATTCTTACTGGTACAAACATATTGCATCATACATATCATCTGGGTATCTATATGGGAAAGGTTGCATTGGCTTGAACTAGACAGTAATGGTAAACAAAATCTCTCATTGCAGGAACCAGGCTGGCAGGGGCGGAGGCAGCATGCAATTAACAACACAAATTGAAACTCGAATATAAGAAAGAAGCACTGAAAACGAGGGCTAAATCATCACAAACAGAACCAGTTCATTCTTAATTGCCAATCAAAGGCTAGTTTACAACAGCAAGCTTTAATCAGGTAGCTAGCAAGCCAATTCCACACATGAAACCAAACAAACCAACTTAATTAATCTTGCCAAAATTTCAAAACCACACAAAGCAAATCCTGGCATCAATCCCTCACTTGCCGGGCACGAAGTTGGTGGCGTAAGACCAGGCGTTGTTGTTGACGGGATCTGCAAGGTGATCGGCCAAGTTCTCGAGCGGGCCCTTGCCGGTGACGATGGCCTGAATGAAGAAACCGAACATAGAGAACATAGCCAATCTGCCGTTCTTGACTTCCTTCACCTTGAGCTCAGCGAATGCCTCTGGGTCGTCAGCAAGGCCGAGTGGGTCGAAACTTCCACCCGGGTAGAGTGGGTCGACCACCTCACCAAGTGGACCACCAGCAACACGGTATCCCTCAACTGCACCCATCAAGATGACCTGGCAAGCCCAGATGGCAAGGATGCTCTGCGCATGGATCAAGCTAGGGTTGCCGAGGTAGTCGAGACCACCCTCAGAGAAGATCTGAGAACCAGCCTTGAACCACACGGCTTCACCGAACTTCACGCCGTTGCGTGCAAGGAGCTCTGGGAAAACGCAACCAAGGGCACCAAGCATGGCCCACCGGCAATGGATGACTTCCAACTCACGGTTCTTGGCGAAGGTCTCGGGGTCAGCTGAGAGCCCAGCGGTGTCCCAGCCGTAGTCACCAGGGAACTCACCGGTGAGGTAGGACGGGGGCTCGCCGGATAGTGGGCCCAAGTACAAGACACGGTCGGGGCCGTACCAGGGGCTGCCAGATGAGACAGGCTTAGCCTTGGTCACAGTCTTGCGCATGGTAACACGGCTTGATGAGCTGGAGGGGGTGATGTTGATGGTCTTGCCGGCGAAGGCGGTGGAGGAATGGGACATTGTTGAGGCCATTGTTTTTCTTTGGTTGTTTTGTGTTGGTTAAGAGAGAATTTGTTGTGTTTATGCTGAGAGAAGGTGGTGCTTGGGGTTTAAATAGTTGATGGTCCTTATCTAGGGAATATATCTTTCTCTCTTTTCATTGGCTCTGCCTCCGTTGCATTTGGATTTGCAACGGATAGTTTCTCTCTTTTCATTGGCTCTCACTCTTATTTTATCTCTCTTTTCATTGGTTTCTGGTAATTTTTTTTTTTCAGTTAGCTCCAAATGTTTATAAGCCCTATAACTGTTGTAACCAGAAATTAATAATATACTTTAATACTTATTTGCTCATTACCTTACATGTTCTTACTTTTTCTTTCTTATCTATTTTATTATATATTTCTATTCTATATTTTTCTTTTTATTTTGTAAACAAAAAAATACAGTGCTTTTATATTACTTCCAGTTCAAAAAGAAGAGGAATTCGCATCGTATGCAATAACTGGAATTTTGAGTTACTTTAAGATTTTGTTTTTAGTCTGGTCATGCTGTTCACATCACGTCACTTCACCGTTGGCAAATGCTTGCCAATTGCCATGGATACCGACTTGTTATTGGCTTGGCTCTATTGGATTGGTTTCTGAATCAATTTACACGTGTCATTGGCTTATTTGCAATGGAGCAGCAAAATATAATAGCATACAGATTATGTCCCTAAAGATAACGCTCAAGTTTTTCTAAAGAAAATTGAACTTTGTAAAACTCCGTAAAACTCACCGTTAATTACAGGGGTATGACAAATAAAAAGTTTAGGAAATGATAATTTTTTACACTCATCAATTTAATGTGTATTTACTTATTTTTCAACTTTGCTATACACATGCTTCATGCAGGTTTTATATCAAACTGATACTTTTCTTGCTTTAATTCACTTTTTCATCATCAATCTTCATTTCCATTTGCATGCACTGCCTCACCACATTAGCTATTCCCTGTTTAGAAACCTTAAACAATTAATAGGTAGCGCATAAGAAAAATATAATATATTAGTGCCTTTTGTTTGTAAGTGCTATCTTAATTTGCTACTAATTTGAAAAATATTACAAGGGAGATGCCAACCCACAAGCCTCAAAATCAGGATATTCATGAGACTTGCTTTGGCCAATATTATCACCACTTTTAGGCAATTAGCTGTGGGGATAGCAACATGCAACGAATTATCACATTGAACGGTTGGATCGACCGTTAGGATTTTAAAAAGTCAAATTTTGAGCCGTAGCACGGACCCCATCCGTGCTATGCATAGCACCATAGGCTCACTCCTTTAGAGTGAGGCTATGGTGCTATGCATAGCACGGATGGGGTCCGTGCTACGGCTCAATATGGTACTTTTTAAAATTCTAACGGTCGATCCAACCGTTCGATGTGATAACCATATGAATATGTACTTGCAAACTAAATTTTATATTTTTTCGAATTTTTTTACTATTTTTTTAGATAGGTAGAATTTTGATGGTCCATAATTTTCAGAAAACACTGATTTTTCTACCTATCTAAAAAAATAGTAAAAAAATTCGAAAAAATATAAAATTTAGTTTGCAAGTACATATTCATATGGTTATCACATTGAACGGTTGGATCGACCGTTAGGATTTTAAAAAGTCAAATTTTGAGCCGTAGCACGGACCCCATCCGTGCTATGCATAGCACCATAGGCTCACTCTAAACTTTAACTCATACCACCATTTAACTTGATACGTCAATGATAGGAGGCTCTCTACTGAAGTAGGTGTATTGACTTAGGATAAAATATGCAATCCATTATCCATTAAAATGCACCATTTAATTAAAGCATGCAAAAGGAATAGGCTATGATTACAAGGATATGCATTTAATTAAAACCTCGTTTCCATAGCCACCCATGTTGCTAGAATACGCACATGAAAGGTGGCATTTCAGAGATGCTGAGGCGAACAAGGGCTAGTACACTGAGTGGTACAGATAGGTGCCAACCCCACCACTTAGTATAATCCCCAATATGCCCTGTTATAAATCAACAATGAAATATCCCCAATATGTCCAGCAATAGAAAATGAAAACACAAAGTTCACAGAACAAAGGCGAAACGAATTCAAGGTGGCAAGGCCTCCTCCTCGACCGCTATATAATTGGGCTGTCTTTCGTTGGATCTGCCTTCCGGGCCGACAGTAGAAAGTAGGCCATCGGCCCGTTTTTAGGTTATAAATCTGCGTTCCGTTTTCTGGATTATGGATCTAGAATTCTAGATGTAGAAAATAACATTTTCATATAATGGATTAACCGATTTTCAGTAAGAATTTATTTTATGGATACCATTAGTGGTTTGACACTACCCCTAACGGGCTGCCCGAACCCGGTCCGCCCGTGCCCGGTGCCCGGGGTACCCGTACCCGTGCCCGGGTATACCCGGGTAAACGGGTACGGGTCTCAAAGGGGCAGGGCGGCTATTTTTGGGCAAAACCCGGGTGTACCCGTACCCGCTGTACCCGTGCCCGCTACCCGTACCCGTGCCCTCTATCCGTACCCGCCGTACCCGTGCCCGCTACCCGAACCCCTTTATTTCAAATTTTCTTCCCCCCAGATCTACAGTAACCGTGATTTTAACAGAGCAGTTTTGGCTTCATGCAGCGCACAGAGTACATAATTTAAACTAGCTGGCAATTGATTAGTGCGCTGCATGAAGCTAAAACTGCTCTGTTAAAATATTGTGCCGTTCTACAGTACCGGTTCAAATCAGTCAAACCGGGTGGGTCCCACCTGTCATTTCTGTCCCGTACGGGTGGGTCCCACCCGTCAATTCTGTTTTTTTTTTCGGATTTATTAAATTTCAAATATTATTCTCCCTCCAATCAAAACTCTATATATTCACCCCTCTTCCTCTCAATATTTTCACACCCTCTCATTCTCTCAATCTCTCATAATCTCATTCTCTCAATCTAAAATTTTACTATTTTCAGTTTTTAAATTTATTGTTTGAAAAAAATATAGTTGTAAATTTAATTCATTCTACAAATACGCAAACGGAATTACGAAGGTATCGGAATTACGAAGTTCGGCACCTCCCGCAAGATTTTTCCTCGAGATTTAAAGGTTACATTTATTTCATGTTAGATTAATTTATTTTTGTAGAGTAAATTTAGTTTATGCTAGATTTATTTTTGTAGAGTAAATTTAGTTTAATTTATTTTTATTTAGATTTTATTTTATTTTATTTAGATTAGTTTATGCTAAATTTAGTTTAATTTATTTTTGTTTTGAATAGATTTATTTAGATTTGTTTTGAATAGGTTTGATTTTATTTTTGAAAATCGGATTTATTTTAGTAGGTTAACAAAATATGTTAGATTTGTTTTTTTGAAGATGTGAAGTAATTAGATTTGTTTTGAATATGTTTGATTTTATTTTTGAAATTCGGATTTATTTTTAATATGTTAAAACAATATGTTAGATTTGTTTTTTTGAATATGTGAAGTAATTAGATTTGTTATGAATAGGTTTCATTTTATTTTTGAAATTCGGATTTATTTTTAATAGGTTAAAAAAATATGTTAGATTTGTTTTTTTGAAGATGTGAAGTAATTAGATTTGTTTTGAATAGGTTTGATTTTGTTTTTGAAAATCGGATTTATTTTTAATAGGTTAAAAAATATGTTAGATTGTTTTTTTGAATATGTGAAGTAATTAGATTTGTTATGAATAGGTTTAATTTTAGTTTTGAAATTCGGATTTATTTTTAATAGGTTAAAAAAATATGTTAGATTTGTTATTTTGAATATGTGAAGTAATTAGATTTGTTTTGAATAGGTTTGATTTTATTTTTGAAATTCGGATTTATTTTTAATAGGTTAAAAAAATATGTTAGATTTGTTTTTTTGAATATGTGAAGTAATTAGATTTGTTATGAATAGGTTTAATTTTAGTTTTGAAATTCGGATTTATTTTTAATAGGTTAAAAAAATATGTTAGATTTGTTATTTTGAATATGTGAAGTAATTAGATTTGTTTTGAATAGGTTTGATTTTATTTTTGAAAATCGGATTTATTTTTAATAGGTTAAAAAAATATGTTAGATTTGTTATTTTGAATATGTGAAGTAATTAGATTTGTTTTGAATAGGTTTAATTTTAGTTTTGAAATTCGGATTTATTTTTAATAGGTTAAAAAAATATGTTAGATTTGTTATTTTGAATATGTGAAGTAATTAGATTTGTTTTGAATAGGTTGATCACTCAAAAGAGAGCAATGTTTCTTTTAATATTTATAAACTCGTAAATGCTATCGGTTCGGACTGCAAGCGCACAATCCTTATCGAGTAGTATATGCGAGGTCGATCCACAGGGAATATTGGTTCAGTGCTTCAAGCGATCGAATCACAACCTTTCGAAAGGCTAGATGAAATCTGAAATTTGAGAGATGTTTGTTGATCAATGTAAATTAGGAAACAATTAAAAGTAATTAAAATAAAGATAGAGATGAGAATTCCTAGGGTTTCGGCACACCACTGCCACTCAATCCGCCTTGACAATATATTCCTGTTGCATCTGATTTCCTGTTGTTGTTTTATGAAAGATAACTACATAGGTCACTGCGATTTATGTTACGCCAGAATGACAGATCTTTCATCGAGACTCTACTCAGGACAATGCGATTTACCTTACGCAACTATCGGGTCTCTTATCTCCCAAATTACTACACAGATCACTGCGATTTACCTTACGCAAATGATGGAATTTGGTCATGCGTTTTGTTGTTCTGGTTTATGGTTTCCCCGCGAAGGTTTTCTTCACATAAACCTAATAGATCTCAACGAGGCTAACTCATCCAAATAGTTTAAAGAGTTATTAAAGCACTGTCACTACCCTAATGAACTCAAACTAGATCATTGAAATTAGATGAAGAGATAGTAAATCACAAAAGCATATTCGATACAACAACAAGGAATCATAAACAACAGAAATATATATATCAAAACATCAAGAGTAACAAGGTTTACTGCCTAGCCCTAAGAAAAGAAACTTAGCCGCGGAACGGCATGGTTACAATCACTCCTCTCTTCTCTCTTTAATCAAATCTAACCCTAATTACAAAGATACCAATTCTATCTGCCCAGGGGCCTTATATAGGAGTGTAGGGACGTGTAGAGGTTGATTGGAGGCTAAGAAATTGATCTGGAAACAGCTGTCGGCAGTTATTCCCCAAGAGATGCCTTCGGATACGGACCGTATCACCTGATACGGTCCGTATTAGGACCTTGGCAGTTAGGGTTTAACTGCTTCCAGCGCTATCTTCTGGTCTGTGCTAGGCCTGGTCCGTATTGGTCAATACTGGCCGTAACAGGGACTTAGTCGATGAGCGTCGCTGATCCGATTGACCTGATTCTAGCTCAATTTGGTGTAAAATAGTCCCAAAACCTATTTTCTACAATAAAACATAAAGAAGGGTGACAGTAGCCTTTTTCTCTAATAAAGTAAACATAAGTGTGAGAAAATATGTAAAACCTAAGCCAAAACCCTACGTAAATCATCATCATTTTGACTCTGATCACGCCTCCCAACTTGAATTGTTGCTTGTCCTCAAGCAACGACATCCCGGCTGGTCAAAGATCCGGTCTAGGTTAAACCATACAATCTCAAGGACTTGTTTAAAAATTAAATTAGGGCTTAGGTTAGGTACAATTGGTATGACAATAAAAATCTAGAATTAAAAATATTCATAATCTCTCCCTTGAACAATATTCACCCCATGATTGACCTCATTATGCTAACCCTAGAAAAATTATTATCGAACAATCTAATTCACAAATATCCTTAAAGTTGAGAGTATTAATTTCCCCTTCGATTATAAATGGATCCCTTCCAATCAATAGGAATTCTAATGATATAAATTTAAATTTTCCTTCCTAATTGATTGGAGCAAAGTATGACAACTAAATGTGTTGGTACTTGTGACTATTTTTTGAAAAATATGTACAAAAATTTAAAATTTGGGAGGTTTTCTCAAGCCTATTGGTAACCAGTCTTGCGTAGGCACCCGTACTCTTTTTATCCTCCATCTTTTATTCTATATTTTTTTTTTCTTTTTCTATATTTTTCTATTATTCTTTTTTTCCGAAAAATAAAACAACATATTTTTGTGTCACAAGCACCATGATTACACACAATTTCAAGTATTCATTCATACAAGAAATTATTGCATAGTTTCGCTAGGGGTCTATCTATAATAGATGGGTATTCTAAAACACTATCAAATTTAAAAGACTTTGCAAAAATAAATTACTCAAAAACAAAAATTCTAGGGTTTGCATTTTTTGATCAACTCTCATGGTTAGCAATTAATTGTTCACTTTGAAATCATAAATAATTAAAATTCTGAATTTTTGATATCATGGCTAATTGTCTAAACCTTAGCCTAATTAAAATTTTAAAACAATTCCTATTTGATTATCCTAATCCTAAGGAAAAATAAAAATGCAAGCTAGCTAAAAAGCTCAATTTAATCATTCTAGGATTTTTGGTAAAGCCTCCAATCCTAGTCAAAAATTGAGTAAAACTACTAGCACCTAAGAATTTAAAATTGTGAAAATTAAATTGCTGCGAAAAAGTTAAAGATACATGGTCAATTTACCTCCTACCCCCCGAATAAAATTGAGCATTGTCCCCAATGCTCGAGAGATAAAAATAAAGAAAGTAATAAAGTAAAAAGACCAGGGAAAGATACAACTCACTGCACCTCAATCATGAGGTGGTGGAGGTGGTGGTGGGTGCTGGATCTCCTCGTAGAATGACGGGTCGAAGAGTCCGTATGGTGGCGGCTGGTACTCGAATCCGGAGTCGAGAGCATGCTGATAGTACTGCTGTGCCATGTAGCGCGTCTGCTGGATTTCGCGCCTACTCTCGTCTACACTCCTCCGGACCTCCTCCATGCTGTTTCTTATTTCACTAACCTCTTGCTGAATAGTTGAGCTGTTGTGATCCATTTGTTGGGTGGTCTCTCTCGTTGTCAAGTTAAGCTCATTGAGGTTAGAGTCCATCCAATTTACCATTTGGATGAACTGATCAAGCTCTGCTGAAGGGGCATCAGATGGTGCCGCCCCTGAAAACTCGGTTCTCGCTGCCGATGTGTCTGCCTCCCATTCTCGCTGTTGCCGTTCAATGTTAGCTCGATGTTGCGTTGCGGCTTGGCTCTCGATTACATCAATGTAATCTTGAGGTGGCTCATAATCCGGGCTCGCGTGGCGTGCCATCTTCCAAGAGGCCCTACTACGGAGATTGAGATGTCGGAAAGGGAATCGAAGGGTTCCTTTCGGTGATTTGTAGAAGTAGGGACCTGGGTAGTGGCCGGTGACAATTTTCATGGCTTGAAGGCATGGTATGTCAATTTGTGTGAGCCCGCTTGCCTCTTTGAGATGATCGATCGGCAAAGCGAGGTGATTGGCCAAGATTGTGGCCACGAATCCAATGGAGATCTTACCTTTTTCTTTCTTGGGAAGGGTGACCTCACGAATTTGTTTGCAAAGGAGGTGGCCAAGGTGAGGTCGCACCGGTGTTGGCTCGATCATGCATTTGAGGAGGTAGAGTTCGGGTAGTGTTACTTTGGATGAACTCTCGCCTCTTGCGAAAATGGAATTGGCAAGGATAACTTGCAAGAGGCGGACTTGGGGATGTATGATTCTGCTTGCCGGTCGAGTTGAATTTTGGTTGTCTTCTGTGATGTTGTACCAAAACTCACGGCAGTCGGGAGAATCGAAAGTGCCATCATCGGTGAGGTCGAAGATGGCGCAGAAATCACCCATGGAGAGTGTGTAGCGCTCGCCAAGCATCTGGAAAGAGATGGAGTCATCGTCGTATCTGAATGTCACAAGGAACTCCCTCGTGAGAACCTTGTAGGTTTTAACTCCTTTGATTAGGTTGAGGAATCTCCAGAGTTGGATACGGTTTGCGAGTTGCTCGGTTTGTGCAAGGAGGCCTAGTCGCTCGAGTGTTTCCATGTCGATAGATTTATGGTATATGACCTCCCTCAACTTCATCTTCTCATAATTGGATGTGACTAATGGATGTTGGAAGATGGGTTGGTACTCGGTTGGCCGGGCTTCTTCCATTGGTTCATCGGAGTCTTCCTCCTCAAGACCGAAATCCCGTGGGTTAAACTCCTCCGGGTTATAGTCCGCATCTGAGACCGGTGTGTCTCTGACGGACTCCTGAGTGTGGGTACGGGAGGATGAATGGTCGGAAGATTGTGGTTGTGAGCTAGCAGACCGGGATGATCGGCTAGAGGAGCTCTGCGGTGAACTACTCGGGCCGGCACTTCCGAGTGCTTTCTTGGCACTCCTTGTAACTGCCCCTAAAATATTTTTCATTTTTGGAGCCATTTGCAAAAATTAAATGCCTCTGTTACGGGCCGTATTGGTCAATACGGTCGTATTACGGACTGGTTGGTCGGTGAATGACTGAGTACTGGACCGTATTGGTCAATACGGACCGTATTAAAGGGTTGAAGAAAAAAAACTGCTAAGTACTGGACTGGTTCTCTGGTAGACTATTACGGACCGTATTGGTTCAATACGGACCGTATTAAACTGGTAAAAACCTGGATTTTGACAGAAACCTAATTTTTTTGGTGATTTTTGTGATTTTGTGAAAATAAAGCTAGATTCCAGACTAATGTAACAGAGAAATTGAATTAAAACAAATGCAAAAACGAAATTAAACTTTGAAATTGAATAAGGGTTTAGAAAAACCGAAAATTGGAGAAGTTGATTCGAATGGCCGTCGGATACGGACCCGATACGGTCCGTATTGGGTGAGATGCGGGGAGGAGAGCAGGCGGCGACTTCAATGGTGAATGGGGTGTGAGTGGTGATGAAGGTCGGCGGCAAGGAGGGAGCTCGGTTTTGGGCACCAATGGAAGAGAGGGAAGGAGAAGGGATAGAGGGGGAAGAGAGTAAAGAGAGAGGAAGAGAAAGAGGTTAGGGTTTAAAACGAAAATTGGTTAACGGTTAAGAGACGTGATTCGCGCGGGATTTCAAAATGTTTCTCTTAACGGGTTCGCATCTCCCGAACTGGCTTTCGTTACGGACCGTATCAGCCAATACGGTCCGTATTGAGCCTGTTAAGTTCAAACCCAATAACTGTCAAGTCGCAATTCCCTTGGATACGGCCGTATCAGCCAATACGATCCGTATTCACCACTTAATTCTTGCTTCTTACTCTATTTCTCCTCGTGTCCATTGGCAAGATCTGCACCAGCCAATACAGGTCGTGCCAGAGAATATTTTCCATTTCCGAGGTGTCGTTTGGTCGAGTCTTTCTTCCGGTATGCCTACCTGATCATAGGAAAAAGGTGGGTATGAGTTGTTTCTTTGTTTAAATCCTAATTAATTTGGAAAATAAATAATTATGCGAGAAATATAAATGTGGCCTTGGGTTGCCTCCCAAGAAGCGCTTGTTTTAAGTCATTAGCTTGACTATGTGTCGCATCAGGTTCTTCCAGATATCCTCCCGTCGATGCAAGGAGGTTGCTCGTCGGGTGGTTCGCCTTCAGCGTCTTCTGTGGTTTCATCATCACTGTTCTTGAAGAAGTCGATCGGTATTTGAGGTCCAGGGTCGAATGCTAGACTTACACCGAGTGCTGCTTCGACCTCGTCCAGTCTTTTGGACATTGCATCGAGTTCTTTGCGTAGGATTTTGATTATTGCAAGGGCTAAGAGAGAATGATTCCTGTTGTTTGCGATATTGGGGCTTCTGTTCAGATCATCGGTTTGTTGTGTCACGGAGGTCGGATGGATCTGCCCGTCATCTTGCACAATGAACAGTCTCTCTACTTCTGCTTCGTGCGTCATCTCCCCGACGTCTTCAGATTCATCCATTCACAATTCATTAGTGCCATACTCGTCCGTTGTTTCCACATTGTAGACAAGACTCATGTCAGGTGGGACTTTGGTTTCATTCATGCTGAAGATCATTTTGTTCTTGCCAACATTGAGTGAAATCTTTCCATTCCTAACATCAATCATTGCCCCACATGTGGCGAGGAATGGCCTTCCAAGGATGATCGGAATCTGCTCATCTTCTTCCATATCGACTACCACAAAATCTGCTGGTATCCAGAATTTACCGACTTTGATTGGGATATCAAGCAACATTCCTTCAGGATATCGAATTGATCGGTCGGCTAGTTGCAATGAAATCCTTGTTGGTGATAGGTCTCCACATTCCAATTTATCAAATACTACCTTAGGCATCAGACTCACGCTTGCTCCTAGATCACATAAAGCTCTCTTAAAATCGGTTGTGCCAATGGTACACGGTATCGAGAAGCTTCCCGGATCTTTCAATTTTGTCGGTAATTTGCTTTGCACGAGCGCACTACATTCCAGATTGAGTGGAATTGTTGAGAGTTCTTGGAGTCTACTGCGGTTCGAAAGAATCTCCTTCAGAAATTTAGCATACGAGGGTATGCTTGCAATTGCGTCAGTGAAGGGGATTGTGACATGTAATTGCTTAAGTGTCTCCATGAATCTCGCGAATTGCTGCTCTACCTTATGCTTGGCAGGCCTTGGAGGGAATGGCAGAGGTGGCTTGTAGGGTGGTGGTGAAAGGTATTCAGGTTCGGGTTGTCGCTCGTCTCCACCTACGGTGTCATTCTGCTCCTTGGTAAGGTCTGTCTGTAGTTCGAATACGGGCGGCTCTGGCGGTTGCGGCTCGTATTCTTTGGAATGTGATGGCTCTGCATGCATCTCATCGGAAGTTTGATCGGGCATGGGAGGTTCCTGATAGGCTGTACCGCTCCTTAGTGTTATGCTCTTGCAAGTCTCTCTTGGGTTTTCTTCCGGTTGGCCCGGAAATCTGCCTTTTCCACGTGCAATACTAGAGAGTTCTCTTGCCATCTTAGAGACATTGTCTTCTAAGTCTTTGTTGCGGTTTGTTAAGGATTCAATCTTTTGTGCGATTTCGGCGTTAGCCTTATCCTGCTTCTCTAGGAGTCTCTCCATTAAGGATGTGATGTCAGGTTGCTGTGGTTGGTTGTATTGCCTCGGTTAATAATTCTGTTGGGGATTGTTGTATCTTGGTTGATAATTGGGCTGTGGTTGGTAGTTCTGTTGGGGTGCAGCAGGCCTTTGATTGTCCGCGTATGAGAGATTTGGATGGTTTCGGTTGTTCGGATGGTATGTGTTGTAGGCGGGCTGAGGTCGAAAGCTGTTGTCGATCGCGTTTGCTTGCTCTATTTCTTCCTCAGTTTCCGTCACATTCATACATTCGGTCATCTCGTGCGCTCCTCCACAATAGCCACATGCTGTTGCGGCATTGACTGCTGCTACCGTTCGCTGCTTGGTCTGCTTGTTGAGTGCCATTTGCAAAGCATCAATCTTTCCGCTCAGCATGGATATGTCATCTACTCGGTGCATGCCAGGTGTTGAACTTGGCTTCTTTCGCTCAGGGATCCAGTAGTGTTGGTTGATTGCAATCTCTTCAATTAGATTGTAAGCCTCGTCAGGTTCCTTGTTCATGATTGCTCTCTCTGCGGAAGCATCAATAGACAACCTATCGGTAGGGTTTAGACCATTATAAAAAGTTTGGACAATCAGCCATCTTTCTAGACCATGATGTGGACAACACCTTAGCATATCCTTATATATATCCCATGCCTCACACAATGTTTCACCATCCCTTTGTTCGAAATTTTGGATGGTGAAAAATATTTTGCAATAAACACATTAAACAATTGGTTCCAAGTTTGAATGGAATTGGCCGGTAAGGAAAACAACCATGCTCTTGCTTTATCTTTTAATGAAAATTGAAATAGCCTTAGCCTGATTGCTTCATCGGTAACTCCGTTGATCTTTATCGTCTCGCATATCCCTAGGAAAATTGACAGATGAAGATGTGGATCTTCATGTGGAAATCCTCCAAATTGCTGTTGCGAAACCATATTTATGAGAGCAGGTTTGATCTCAAAATTACGGTTTGTAACAGTTGGCGGGTTTATACTAGAATTAGGATCATTCGCGCGCGGTACGCAATAGTCTCGTAGAAGTTTGGGTCTTGCTGCATCGTGAACTCCTTGATCACCATTGTTTTGTCTTCCATTGTTGATCGGTTCGTTCGGTGGGATATTCATGTTGATCGAATCTAAGTCTTCTTCGCTTTCAGGGTTACTTGATGAAGAACTATGATTGGTTCTTATCAGTGATGTGGAAGCGAATTTTCCTCTCCTACTAGCAATCCTCTCGGATCTTCGTACGGATGATTCGGCCAGCGTGCAGTTTCCTACAAAGAAAAGAAAATCTGAAAATTAAACTAAAAACTGAAAATAAAAAGGGAAATAAAAATAAAAACGAAATTGAAAAATAAAAGAAAAATAAAAATGCAGAAAATAAAAAGAAATCTAGGCGTTTCTAATTAATTGGATTCAATGGTCAAAGCAAGGGCGTCTTTCGAGGCCTTGCACAATGAACCGTTATTCTCCGGCAACGGCGCCAAAAAGCTTGATCACTCAAAAGAGAGCAATGTTTCTTTTAATATTTATAAACTCGTAAATGCTATCGGTTCGGACTGCAAGCGCACAATCCTTATCGAGTAGTATATGCGAGGTCGATCCACAGGGAATATTGGTTCAGTGCTTCGAGCGATCGAATCACAACCTTTCGAAAGGCTAGATGAAATCTGAAATTTGAGAGATGTTTGTTGATCAATGTAAATTAGGAAACAATTAAAAGTAATTAAAATAAAGATAGAGATGAGAATTCCTAGGGTTTCGGCACACCACTGCCACTCAATCCGCCTTGACAATATATTCCTGTTGCATCTGATTTCCTGTTGTTGTTTTATGAAAGATAACTACATAGGTCACTGCGATTTATGTTACGCCAGAATGACAGATCTTTCATCGAGACTCTACTCAGGACAATGCGATTTACCTTACGCAACTATCGGGTCTCTTATCTCCCAAATTACTACACAGATCACTGCGATTTACCTTACGCAAATGATGGAATTTGGTCATGCGTTTTGTTGTTCTGGTTTATGGTTTCCCCGCGAAGGTTTTCTTCACATAAACCTAATAGATCTCAACGAGGCTAACTCATCCAAATAGTTTAAAGAGTTATTAAAGCACTGTCACTACCCTAATGAACTCAAACTAGATCATTGAAATTAGATGAAGAGATAGTAAATCACAAAAGCATATTCGATACAACAACAAGGAATCATAAACAACAGAAATATATATATCAAAACATCAAGAGTAACAAGGTTTACTGCCTAGCCCTAAGAAAAGGAACTTAGCCGCGGAACGGCATGGTTACAATCACTCCTCTCTTCTCTCTTTAATCAAATCTAACCCTAATTACAAAGATACTAATTCTATCTGCCCAGGGGCCTTATATAGGAGTGTAGGGACGTGTAGAGGTTGATTGGAGGCTAAGAAATTGATCTGGAAACAGCTGTCGGCAGTTATTCCCCAAGAGATGCCTTCGGATACGGACCGTATCAGTTGATACGGTCCGTATTAGGACCTTGGCAGTTAGGGTTTAACTGCTTCCAGCGCTATCTTCTGGTCTGTGCTAGGCCTGGTCCGTATTGGTCAATACTGGCCGTAACAGGGACTTAGTCGATGAGCGTCGCTGATCCGATTGACCTGATTCTAGCTCCATTTGGTGTAAAATAGTCCCAAAACCTGTTTTCTACAATAAAACATAAAGAAGGGTGACAGTAGCCTTTTTCTCTAATAAAGTAAACATAAGTGTGAGAAAATATGTAAAACCTAAGCCAAAACCCTACGTAAATCATCATCATTTTGACTCTGATCATAGGTTTGATTTTATTTTTGAAATTCGGATTTATTTTTAATAGGTTAAAAAAATATGTTAGATTTGTTTTTTTGAATATGTGAACTTGTGAAGTAATTAGATTTGTTATGAATAGGTTTAATTTTAGTTTTGAAATTCGGATTTATTTTTAATAGGTTAAAAAAATATGTTAGATTTGTTATTTTGAATATGTGAAGTAATTAGATTTGTTTTGAATAGGTTTGATTTTATTTTTGAAATTCGGATTTATTTTTAATAGGTTAAAAAAATATGTTAGATTTGTTTATAAATAGGTTGGATTTTTTTAGTAGGTTAGATTTTTCAAATAGGTTATATTTGATTTTTTAAATTCGGATCTAAATTTAATAGGTTAGATTTTATTTTTTGAATAGGTTAGATTTTATTTTTTGAAGATGTTATATTTTATTTTTAAATAGGTTAGATTTTATTTTTTGAATATGTTATATTTTATTTTTTAAATTTTGAATATGTTATTTGATCATTTGAATATGTTAGATTTATTTAAAAATAGGCTAGATTTTATTTTTTTTAATTTCGGATTAATTTTTAAATATGTTAGATTTATATTTTTTGAATATGTTACATTTATATGTGAATATGTTAGATTTATATTTTGCTAGATAAATAAGTTATATTTGTTAGATAAATAAGCTAGATTTATATTTTATTTTTGAATATGTTGGATTTTGTAGAGTTATTTTTTTGAATAAGTTAAATTTGTTAGAGTTATTTTTTAAAATAGATTTTTAAAATAAGTTAGAACAAGTTGTATTTATTTTGAATTAGACTTAGAATTTTAAAATTTGAATTAGATTATTATGAATTAGACTTAGAGTTATTTTTTTAATTTAGATTTAGATTTAATTTAGATTTACATTTATATTCAATTTAGATTTAATTTAATTTGCATCTAAATTTAGATTTGAATTTAGATTTATATTTAATTTAGATTTGAATTTAGATTTAGATTTTTTTGTTTTTTTTGAAATTCGGCAGAGGCATCTTATTTTTTATTTATTTATTTTTTTTTTTTTGAAATTCGGCAGAGGCTGATCAAACCAGAGGCTTGCCTTGTTTTTTTTTCTTTAATTTAATTTAGCTTTAATGTAATTTGCATCTAAATTTAGATTTGAATTTAGATTTAGATTTAATTTAGATTTGAATTTAGATTGAATTTAGATTTGAATTTAGATTTAGATTTTTTTTTTTTTGAAATTCGGCAGAGGCTGATCAAACCAGAGGCTTGCCTTGTTTTTTTTTTCTTTTCTTTAATTTAATTTAGATTTATGTTAGATTTGGATTCAATTTAGATGTAATTTAGATTTAATTTAATTTAATTTAATTTAATTTAATTTAATTTAGATTGTTTTTTTGAATATGTGAAGTAATTTACATTTATTTTTTTGAATAGGTTTAAAAGATGACATCTCCTAATCACGATGATGATTTATCTTTTGGTGCGAGAATGTCACAAGAAATTTTTGGCCCACCTATGCCACCACCTAATAATCCACAAAATTATCCACAAAATTATCTAAGAAGGGATCAAACGCTAGATTTAAATTATCAACAACCCCCCCAAATGTATGCACCGTATTATACTTCAAACGATCCAAACATGTATATTCCACAAGAAACACATCAACCGACACCACCATATGCATATGGAGGCACTTCTTCTGTAGCATCGAGTCAAGTCACCCCCCCTATAGAAGGTACTCCGTCGAGAAGTGTCACTGAAATTGAAGAAGAACCAATCCTTCCTCCAATTGAGCAACCCCCCAAACAGCCGTTGGTAAAGAAGACTAGAAGAATTCCTGAATACAATCAGCCGTGGTTCAAATGGTACAAGGTGACAACAGATGAGAATGGCAACATGCAAACCCTTGAATGTAAGGTACAAAATTGCAAGAAACCATTTTTTGTGTATAAACAAAGTAGTGGTATGACCAGCTTTAAAAGACATGTCGAAATGCACCAAAGGAAGGGTGAGGTTATATGTGAAAATATTGGACCGAGACAAATCCAAACCCTTATGAACACGGATGGTACTAGAACCAACCCAAAATACGATGAATCAAAAATGCTTAGTGAATTGGCCCGGTACATTACCCACAAAGAACAACCAATAAGCATGGGTGGTTGCATGAGTTTTGCCCGGTTAGTCATTCGGGGGTGTGCTCAACCAATGTACAAGAGGATCCATCATAGAAAGATGGTTGGTGAAATTAAAAACCAGTTTACCAAAACAAAAGATGAGCTCCGAGCTATATTTGCATATCAACAAAATAAGGTCTCAATTACCTCCGATATATGGACTGCCGGTAAACATGGCCTTGGGTACTCTTGTGTTACCGGCCATTGGATTGATGATCAGTGGGTATTACAAAAAATGATATTAAGTTTTCGTGTGTTAGATTCCCCGCACTCAGCACATGTAATTTTCAAATCCATTATTGAGGTGTTACAAGAGTATAACCTTAAGAGAGATAGGGATAACAAGATTTTTTCTATTTCATTCGATAATGCTAGTAACAATGTAGCTTCCATTGAGATTTTTAAACGGTCACTAAACCCGATTATGAATGGTGCAATGTTTCACCAAAAGTGTGCTTGCCACATACTTAACCTCGTCGTGAAGGCGGGCCTTAAAACAGAAGTTGTAAGAGATTTGATCAATAAATTAAAGGATTGTCTGTCCCATATTGTTTCAAACCAAGAAAGAAAACAACGGTTTGGTTTGATGTGCGTCAACTATGGATTGAGCAAGTTGAAAGTTCCTTGGGATATAGATACCCGTTGGAACTCTACCTATAGGTTTCTGAACCGATGCCTTCCTTACAAAGCCGTCATAGGAGAGTTTTTGAGAGGCTCCACCCCCGAGGGAATGACATTGGAGCCCAGCCTCGACGAATGGGACCAACTACAAACCCTGAGTAATTTCTTAGGAACCTTTTTTAATGCAACCGTCAAATTATCTTGCTCGTACTCACCGACGGCATTTGAGTTGATCAAACATCTCTATAGCATCTCCAAGGTGTACCGTGAATTGGAACAAGCTGAAAGCAAGTACTCCACTCTCACACCGATCGTAAATGCGATGAAAGAAAAATTTCTAAAATATTGGGACGATGTACCCCTCCTGGCCATTATTGCAAGCTGTCTCAACCCGGCATACAAGAAGTATTTCACGGTCAAAATAGTTGCAGCGTACAAAGAGAATCTATATTTAGACAACACTGGGGTGGAGGCATTCGTGACGTTGAAGTTCGATGAGATGTTTAACATATACCACTCAAGAATGGGTGACAACCAAAACCCGTCTTCGTCCCGTGCCGGCCCTAGGTAACAATTTAAATATCTACATTATTTTAATCTTTATTATTTATAATATCTACATTATTTGTCCACTAATTTTTTTAATTTTTTAATAGTTCCACTTCCAGGAGCACTAGCAGCGGTGGATTGTTAGCAGATTTCCAATCGGAGATCCAACCGCACACATCCACAAATGAGTTAGTGAGCTATTTTGCGGGGGTAAACGAAAGAGAAGATGAATTTGACATCATGACGTGGTGGAAGAGGAATCAAAGAAACTATCCAACACTGGCGATGATGGCCTGCGACGTATTTGCCGTACCCGTGTCAACCGTCCCTTCCGAAAGTTGTTTTAGTTCGGCGAACAGGATCCTCTCCGACAAACGCAGTAAGTTGGGTGCACATGTTTTTGAGAGACTTGTGTGCTTGAAAGATTGGATTGATGCTGATGAGCGCAACCAACATCGAGATCATCAAGAATCATCATCCGGAGTCGACACTGAAGAAAGCGGTACCGAGCCGCGGCCCGCGGCTAATTCGGATTCAGACGGTGCGGAAGAGAGCGAACAATGGTATATGAATCCAAACTACTAGATAGGTAGTGTCGGTATACATTTCTAACATCTTTTAATCTCTATGGTTATTTTTTAAATTATAATTTCTAAACGTTTAAATTAGTTCTTAAATTATTCATTTTAAAGAAGAATTACTAACAAAAAAAAAAAGTTAGAACTCCGCCTATGTTATTTTACATAGCCGGTCCCAAGCCCGGAATAAAGGAGGAGGGTAACTTTTATTTTTTAATCTATTGTTTTAAAATAATTCATATTTATTTTTAAAGTAATTGATTTAAGATATTTTTGATTTATATTTTATTTGACCTATTAATTTATATTTGAATTTAGATTAAAATTGTTTTTTTTCTTTTGAAATTCGGCAGAGGCTTTTTTTTTTTTTTTTTAAATTCGGCAGAGGCTGAATCCAGACTCCAGAGGGCTGAAATGCCTTGTTTTTTTTTCCTTTTATTTAATTTAATTTAGATTTAAATTAGATTTGGATTCAATTTAAATTTAATTTAGATTTATATTTATATTCAATTTAGATTTAATTTAATTTGCATCTAAATTTAGATTTGAATTTATATTTATATTTAATTTATATTTAATTTAGATTTAGATTTATATTATCAATTTAAATTGAACGTTTACAAAATATATTATCAATTTAAAATGTTTATTGTTTTAAATTAATTGATTTAAGATATTTTTGATTTATATTTTATTTAACCTATTAATTTATATTTGAATTTAGATTTAGATTGTTTTTTTACTTTTGAAATTCGGCAGAGGCTTTTTTTTTTTTTTTTTTTAAATTCGGCAGAGGCTGAATCCAGACTCCAGAGGGCTGAAATGCCTTGTTTTTTTTTCTTTTATTTAATTTAATTTAGATTTAAATTAGATTTGGATTCAATTTAAATTTAATTTAGATATACATTTATATTCAATTTAGATTTAATTTAATTTGCATCTAAATTTAGATTTGAATTTATATTTATATTTAATTTATATTTAATTTAGATTTAGATTTATATTATCAATTTAAATTGAACGTTTACAAAATATATTATCAATTTAAAATGTAAACTACAAATTTCGAGATATAAATAAATTATGAAACTATATAATTAGAATGAGAGTTTGAAAATAAAATAAAATTACTCGTGTAAAGAAATAAATAATTAGACTTGTACTTAGCCGAATAAATATACAAATTTTCGCACAAATAATTTTTATATATGAGTTACAAATTTTATTTATTTAGGAATTATAAAGATGTGACTTGATAATTTTATGTATATATATATACAATATTTGATATTGAACTATTCAGATTTTAAAAGTCGAATTATAAACACGTAATAATATTCGTACGACACGGTAAAAAAAATAAGAAAACAAATAAGAAAACAAAACAGAAAACAGAAAAAAAAAACCCGTCTACCCGTGCCCGTTGTACCCGTCTACCCGGGACGGGCACGGGTTTGAAACGGGCAGGGCGGAGTTTTAAAAAAAAAAAACCCGTCTACCCGTGCCCATTGTACCCGTACCCGTCCTGTCCGGGACGGGTTCTGCCCTGCCCTGCCCGAGGTACGCGGGAGCAAACCACTAGATACCATACCACAGATTGTTTGCCTAAAGAAATTACATAGATTTATTAACTAACAGATGCACTGAAAACAAACAAACAAAGGCAAATAAAAAATGATCGGAAAAGGAACATAAAATAGTTATGGGTAGAAGTCGAAATTATATAGCGGTCCAATAGGTCTACTACGCTTTGTAATAAAAAAAATGGACATTAATTATCTTGTGGTTATTTTCATGGTAAAAAAGGATATTATATATAGTACGACGATAACTTTTGAGAGTGTCGTCGTTATCGATCTACTTAATTTTAATAGTCACGGTGCTAATTAAGGTATTATATCACGATTTTAAGATAGATTTTTACACTGTATATATATACTGAATTAACTAGTCTATCTTATTCTCCCTAAATTAATTAATTATTAATAGAAAATATGATTTACACCTAACATGCACGTTATTAATACCGAATAAGACGCAGGCGCACATGATAAGGATATATATATATATATATAGAGTATGGCTAATGTGCTTCTGGTAGAACTTCGGCCTTGTGCTTCCGGGGGCATATCTTAGTGTTTGATGTTCAAACAACAAATTCAAACCGTTAGATGTTCAATCTATATTAAAATGTGCTTGGAGACCAAATTTTACATTTTTTGGAATTTTTTTACTATTTATTAAGCCACTTTGAAAATTCCAGATCATATGGTCCAGACTGTTTTTACTGTTCACCCGGATCTGAAATTTTCAAAGTGGCTTAATAAATATTAAAAAAATTCCAAAAAATGTAAAATTTGGTCTCCAAGCACATTTTAATATAGATTGAACATCTAACGGTTTGAATTTGTTGTTTGAACATCAAACACTAAGATATGCCCCTGGAAGCACGAGGCCGAAGTTCTACCGGAAGCACATTAGCCATACTCTATATATATATATATATATATATATACACTTTACCTGACTTGGACTTGTCACACTACAACAAAACTAGTCTTCAGAGACCGGCATCAGCGACCGGTACTGTCGCCGGTCTCTGAAGACCCTCTCTCAGCCAAAAAAAAAAAAATTAAATGGTCTTCGGAGACGACCCCTTCAGCGACCGGCGATACTAGCTTCAGCGACCGATATGGTCCGGTCGCTGAAGGGTCTCAAGAAAACCCGCGAGCCGCGCGAGATTCCCTTTCTCTCTGTCTCCTCCCGCGGTTTAGGTTAGCCACAAAAAAAAAAAAAACTGGTCCGAAGCTCGAACCCCCGCCGCCCGACGCCCGAACCCTTTCTCTTGTGTCCTCCCGCGATTCCCTTTCGCCGCCCGAACCCCCGCCCCTTTCTCTCTGTCTGCTCCCGCGATTCCCTTTCACCGCCCGAAGTAGCTCCGCGCCCGATTTGGAACCGCCTCAGATCGGAACCGCCCGAAGTAGCTCCGCGGTTTACTACGGTTGTGTTGCTGGGTGAGTGCCTTCTCTATCGTTTTTGAATCTTTTACGGTACCGGGGAGGATACCAGATCAACCATTTACGGTACCGGGTGAGTGCCTTCTCCAGTCAAAACTCCATTTTCTTTTTTTTTTTCTTTTTTTTTGAGAACTTAAAAGTTATTTTTGGTTCAATATTTGACTAAAAAATTTCTACTTGCAAAAAACCATTTGCGCTAATTAAAATGTTAGTTGACGCAAATCTGCGTCCCCTGTAAGAGGAGTTTGATTCACATTTTTTTTTCCTTTGAAGAATGTTAATTGAAGGCGCAATCTGGCTTGTTTAGATCTCTGATGCTGATAGTTAACTTGTTATTATCTTCATTGTAGTGAGGTTAGTGAATTGCTTTCTTGTTGTGTATTGTGTCATTTGAGATTATTGGTTAAATCCATGATTGTAGAGAGCTTATGATGTCGGATTTTAGCTTAGATTGCAGCAGAACCATCTTAAAAAAGTTGTTAACATTTCGTAGTGCATAAAGTGGTCAATTAGGATATGAATTATGCAATTTCTGATTTCGAAATAATGCTTGATATGAGGGTAACTTTGTAATTGTTGCTGTTGTTATGGTAAAGTTGGATTTGTAGTCTTAACTCATTTGGAATCCGAATTACATAATAGAATATATATTTATTTAGAAAGCAGTAGCTTCGTTTTATTCTCTTAAAAAGTTAAAACAAGTTCGATGACGATTAGTAGCTTGCCTCTGCCTTTTTACTACAATATTTTAACAGTTAAAAAAAAAGAACAAAGAATAAAAAAAAAGGGGCCTAACTCTAATTTTTAACCCAGCTATAAATTGCCTCGACATTCTTGGCAAAAATAATTTAACTATGATTTTGGATTGTTTTCAGATGAGGTGTTATTAGAATCATCTGAAAAATCACCAAAGATACATGGGCCAGGGGCTCTAAGGTTTAGTGTTTCAAGTTGCAACAGTCTTCAAGTTGTTAACATTTGATAAATTTTAGCAATTCAATAATGTCTGATTTGAGTATTGTACCATTTATATTACCTTTTAAATATTTCTTTTCCATTAATGCAGTTACTTCGTGGAGCTTGCGGATGCATTGAATTTGAGGGAGGGAGCGAATGCAGGATTAAATTGTTTTGATTTAAGGAGAGAGATAGATGAAGCAAGTGTTGCCAGAACTGTAGATCACAATTGTGGTAAACACAAAACTTATTTCTGAAAATGTTAAATATTTCTTACACCATACTCTAAATACATGACCTTCTTACTAATTTATAGCAAATACATCCATCTAAGCTTAGACGGTCATTACTACCTATAGTTACATTTTTTTTCTAAATTTAGCAACTATTACCAGAAGTAGCCTTGCTGACAAGAAGTATGCTTCATTTTCTGGTTTGTGTCTTTTTGCTTGTGAATTTGATTTGTCAATCTTTTTGCTTGTGAATCTTTGATTTTGCATCTAGAAATCATATTTAGATAAAAAAACTAATGAAAATAGTCCAGATTGCACATGCTGATGCTAGTGACATGTCGAAAATCAAAAGTTGAAATTTTCAAACACATTAATTTATTAGGTCTATAAAAGGGATGAGGTTTGATGCTAGTGACATGCTGATGCTAGTGACATGTTTGATGCTAGTGACATTTTTTTTACTTCTTTGCCACAATTACCATTCTCATACTTTCTAAAAGAGTAAAACATTCAATAAAAATAGTTATGATTGATTGATTAATTGGGTTGACTAATTGGGTTGATTAATTGATTGGTTAATTGATTTTAGGAGTTGTAGGCGAAGTTAGTTTAAATTTGGGAAGAAAGAAGGAGAGGAGAAAACTCGATATTCAAGAGAGTAATTGCTTGTAATCAGGCAAGTTTTCTCTCTTTCTTAATTCTATAAAGGTTAATTATATTATTAATTATGTACTACGGTTTGTTAGTTATTAATTCTATGTTGGTTAATTATATTAGTAAACCAGAACATTTAGTATGCCTTTTAGGTTTATACCCGTTCAAAATTAATCTGATAGAGATTAATTTTGAATAGTCCCCGTTTTGGGACTGCTCTTTGAATGCTTTGTCTCATCTAGGATGTGAAGAAATGTATGTGGGTCTAGTGTTTAAGAAAAATTTGGTATCATTTTCCCTTATTGTTCCTACGAGTACGTATTGAATTACATGTCTAACATGATGTGTTTCTAACGCGTACTCGGGGAACTGAGGGGAAATGCTGCCGAATTTTTTCTTAAATACTAGATCCACATACATTTCTTCACTACTGAGACATAGCATTCAAAGAGTGGGATAGGATTGTACACCGGCCCAATGTAAGCCCCAAAAGACGAATAAGTTTGGACTTATTAATATTTAATGACATTATTTTATTATTTTAATATCTAATGTGAAAATAGTAAGTAAGGCATAACTTTAAGTTTAGTTTTGACCTCGTGTGCATTTTATTGTGTTTAGAACTAATCAAGGCAAGATAAGGGAAGGCAGGGCAATAAGAACACCAAGTATGATAAACCAAATGACGGAACAGTAAACTCTTAAAAATTGTAAACCCTAAACAGTAAACCCTAAAAACTTTAGTTATATTCTCACAGGGAGGTTCTAGCTCACACCGTCCCGATGAGCAGGATGACAGCGGTGATGATTTAGGAGATGACTAGTTTTAGGATGTTTTTATCTGCATGTCGTACTTTAGATATTTTATTTTTATATCGTACTTTGATATTGGATGTTTATGTAGTATTTTACATATTTTCTTGATATTGGATGTTTATGTAGTATTTTTATATCGTACTTTGATATTGGATGTTTTATATCGTACTTTGATATTGGATGGATCTTTACTTGGATATTTGACATTGGATGTCGTATCAGTATTTTATATTGTTCAATTGCTTGCATGTGAATTATATATTTGTCAATCGAAAACGACGACGGTAAATTGTATATTTGCTTGTGAATTATGTATTCATTGCTTGGTACGTTTCGTACCAATTGGGAAAAAGAAAAATGACAAAAAAAATATTTAAAAAAAAAAAATAACCATCTGCTACCGATTTTGAACCATCAGAGACCGGCCAATCGGTCGCTGATGACCTTGTGCCACGTCAGCACGCAGCATCAGCGACCGAATAAATCGGTTTCTAAAGGGGTCATCAGAGACCGGCGCCTGACCCTTCAGAGACCGGTGACGTCAGCGAGGGGGTCATCAGCGACGAAGCATCTGCGTCCAAGGCATCTGCTACCGATTTCGGTCATCAGAGACCGGTACAGCCATCAGCGACCGGCGAAATACCCTTCAGCGACCGATTTGGCCGGTCGCTGATGGGTCTTTATGCTGTAGTGTCATCGGTGTGGTCAGCAAGTTGAAAAATTATAGAAACACTATAGAAATTATAGAAAAAAATATAGACATCTTATTAACGAGTCCGGCTACTATAACACTAGTGTCATTTCAAACTAAGTAACACCACATCTTAAATCATTAGATCTACTTTAATATTAGTGAACAAAATAGGACTGAAATGACACTAGTGTCTTGCACAAATATTAAAGTAGATCCAATGGTTTAAGATGTGGTGTTACTTAGTTTGAAATGACACTAACGTTATAGTAGCCGGACTCCTTATTAACAAGATCTCGATCGAATACAGTACTTGTTGATGCAAGAAACCAATGAATTAGTTGTCGGTGTCTTTTGGAGCTTTCGACCATTTTATGATTTTTCCACCCCAGCAGGCAGCAGTATATATAGTATAGTGCAATAATTAATTGTCAACAACTCTCGTACTTGTCTGATCAATTAACCTATTTGCAAGACTAATTAACCTATATGCCCTTTTCATTTGTGAAAGATTATATATAATAAAGTAGACAACTATATGGGAAAAACAAGTCACCGGCCGTGTAATCAGTATTTTTTTAGTAAATGTTAGAGATCAAGCCACCCAACTATTTAATATTTTAATTATTACAACAAAAAAAAATTTCCATCTAGATTTCAAACTCATGATCTCTCATATAAAGAGCATGTGCCTTTACTAGACCAAATGATGTAATCAGTACTTAGTTTGATCACAACCCTCATCCCTCTTGTCTTTTCTCTCTCATACGAATCGGAATCGTTACTAGTACAAAAAAACGCTACTAACTACGGTAAAAAAATGGACTTATGCATGGTTTTCCAACCGTGTCTACGGGATTCGTGCACAATAAGGACGCTAAATTGTATACGGTTTTTGAACCGTGTACAATAACACTAATCCTACACTGTTTTGATAAAAATAGTGTACAATAAATCACATTTTTTTATTGTCAATTTTTTCCGCCAAAACACATCATACACGGTTTTTAAAGTAAAACCGTGTATACATACCCCAATCCTACACGGTTTTTAAAGTAAAACCTTGTCTAATTTAAAAAAAAAAAAATCAAATGAAACCCTAAATTTGAATTCAAATCAAGCTTTAGATTTGAATTCAAATTAAATCCTAGATCTAAATTAATGCTTGGGAGACAAAATGAAGAATTATTATATATAGAAAACCAGCAGAATAAATTATAATACTCATCCTCTACTCAAATCATGTATTCCATATGCCACAAAGAACTAAATCATCTATTCTATATGTCTATACTCAAATCATTTTTGAAGTAATTTAATTATGGAGTAATTTCATATATACCCCTCAAAAACTTTGAAATTACGCTAAAGTTCATAATATCATATTTATCCTTCTAAACTTCAAAAACTTACAAATTTACCCATTTTATTGCCTTTTCTATGAAAACTCATTTTAAATCTATAAAATATCCGTTTTAACCTTTATTAAAAAATAAAAAATGTGTAACTTTAAGAAAAATGTCAGTCTCCTAATTGGTTGATTTTCGAGAGAAAATGATTCATTTCTCTACTTTTGATGCATGCACAAACGTATACACATATATCATTTTAAATACGTAAGAAGTAGACAAATTAACTTTTTGCCCTAAACACCCGACATTTTTTTTTTTTTTTAATAGAGAGTGAAATTGACATTTTATAAATTTAACATGAGTTTTAATAGAAAAGGTAATAAAATAGGTTAATGTGTGAGTTTTTTTGAAGTTTAGAAGGGTAAATATGATATTATGAAGTTTAGATGGAGAATACGTAATTTTGAAGTTTTTGAGGGCCATGAAATTCCTCCTTTAATTTTATGCAAAAATAATAATAATTTAATAGACATAGCAAATAGAGGAATAACATGCTACTAGAATTTACATTATTAGCGTGGGAACAAAAGTCAACAAGAATAAAAATAAATTTTATTTAAAAGTGGAAATAAATATCAATTTTACAATTTACAAATAGTCAATTAGTCAAACACAAACTTCAATTTTAAAATATGTAATAGTTGTAGTTGTACGTAGTAGTTGTAGTCAATAGTCAATAGGAAAATATCACGAGAGTCGAGACCTTCACTCCAATATAATGTTTTTTAATCAATAATTAATTTGTTTCCAATCAATAATTAATTTGTTTTTTCTTTCCAGTCACTTTCTATTTCAGGCTGCCGTGCGCTTAAGAGCATCTCCAACTCAGCAATCCGTAAAAAATTAAAAACAGCTGTAAAACACTATTTAAAAATTAAGTTCCTTTTAATTTTTTAACCCCTCCATCCCATAAATTGGGTCAGAGCCAATAGGAAAGAGAATGAAGAAATTAGAGCCAATAGGAAAGAGAGAGAGTACTATCATGTAAAAAAAATTCGTTTGCTTTATAAACAAATTTGTTTTTTTAGAAATTGGCTTACAACCCAACAATTATAATTGACACCTCAGATTAGCAATTTAAAAAAAATCACCATTATAGATGCTCTAAGGCGCTGCACTCCGGAACAATTTTCCAGCAGATTTCCGATTTTGTCTTTCAATTTTTCGAATTTCAACTATCAACTAAAACATTATAAGCTTTTGAAATTTCAACAATTTCTTTTTGGCACAGTCAAATTTAACAAGTTGAAATGTCAATGTTTAGAAATTATCCACATTAATACGTTTTTACAAGCTTTTGATGACAATCAAAACAAAGTTGAAATGTCATAATTTTTTACAAGTGCATAGATAAAATGATTTAGAACATATTTAACGGTTTTATTTTGACTTTTAAATTTTAAATTTTGAGTTATTAAAGTTTTTAAAAATGGAGACATGATGGAAGTACAAAAAATGAAGGCATTTGAACCCTCCTCATGGAATACACAAGGGTATGTTTTGTTGGATTGAGAATAAGTTATTCTTGGGGTTAGACTATTTGGAATAGTCTATTCGGTGGTTGGTTGGATTAGAATAACTAGAATAGTGAATCTAATTTTTTTGTCTTATTAGAATATACTATTTCTAAGAATTTTGAGATTTGACTATTATAATACGACAAACAATACCTATTCTTAATTTGACTATTCTAGTTATTCTTGTTTTACAATCAAACATACTCATATTGTTGTATAACAACAGGCCCATATTCGTTTTCTTTCTCCTTTTGAACTGGTTCTTACTCGTTATAATCGAGAAAAAGTATCCAGAAAGCTGATGAAGATTAACTTAATATTTATATACATATATTTTATTTTGAATCATTATCAAAATCAAGGCTCAGAAAATTGGATTTTTTTTAAAAACCGTAATTAAAATAATTAATTTTAATAAAACAACATGATTACTGAGTTTTTTTAGAAAAACAACAAAAACCAAAATGCCATTTCGGTTTAAGAGTTTTTTTTTTGCTTCACCGAAATAGCATTTCGGTTTTGGCTTTTTTCACAGCGTTTCCGCCACATGCCACAGAAAATCCGAAAAGTGACCAAACCGAATTGCCAATTCAGTTTAGGGGCTTTTTTAGCCTAAACCGAATTGGCATTTCGGTTTAGGTTTTTATTTTTTTAAGAGACTAAGAAGAGAAAAATAAAAAAATCTAATACTGAAAATTTGAATTTTTTGTTTGATAGATTACTTCTTTTGATATATAATTAGCATATTTATACAAAAATACGCTAAATTACTTAAAATTACGTGGAATTACACTATATTAAATTAAATTACAATAAATTACATTACATTATGCTAAAATACGGTTAATTATGGAAAATTACATATGAATGGGGACGATATCTTCACTGAAAAGGCGAAAAACGACGGTGAAACTTCAAACGGTCATAAAACGACGCTCGAGTGTCCGATTTCAGCAAATGACCACTTTTCGGAAAGCTTGCGAAAATACGCATGCGTTCGTAACAACTATGTTGTTTTCTGAGATTCAGAATTGCCAAAAAACAATGGAAAGAGCCTCAAAACTTCAGTTGAAGTTTCCGATTAAGATTTTCATTTCTATTATTCAATCTAAGAAGCTCAGTAAATTAGTTACATAATGAACTTGTAGAATACCAATTTTTACTATTTTCAGAATTTTTTTAGTATTTTTTATGATTTATGAAAGATGGCACAAAATCTGTCTAATTTAGCGTAATTTGGCGTACTTCAGCATAATTAGCGGAGTTATTGTAATTTAGCGCAATTTAGTGTAATTCAACATAGTTTCAAGTATTTAGTATATTTTTTTTATTTTTTTGCTAATTATAAATCAAAAGAAGTAATCTAACAAATAATTTAAACAAAAAATTTAAATTTTCAGTGTTAGATTTCTTTATTTTGCTCTTCTTAGTTTCAAAAAAAAAAAAAAAAAAAAAAACCTAAACCGAAATGACAATTCGGTTTAGGCTGAAAAACCCCTAAACCGAATTGCCATTTCGGTTTAGGGATATTTACACGCAAGTTACAGACTGGAGTTTGTTTTTTGTGAAAATAGGGTAAACCGAAATGTCATTTCGGTGAAGCAAAAAAAAAACCCTTAAACCGAAATGGCATTTCGGTTTTTGCTGTTTTTCTAAAAAACTCGGTAATCATGTTGTTTTATTAAAATTAATTATTTTAATTACGGTTTTAAAAAAAAATCCCACAAAATTGGAAACAGAATCAAAATCATGGGTCCACACTAGAGTGGGAAAAATGGCACGCCGGAGCCGGCTCCGTCACGGAACGGCACGGCACGCGTGTCATTCGCGTGTCCCGTGCCGTGACCATTCGCGTGCCGTGCCCATCTTTTGAAACTTTGGCACAGCACGGCACGTGAAAAATTTAGTCACGGCACGGTACGGCACGTAGTCACGCGAGTCACGTGTAATTAGGACCATTAGATATTGATTTAATGGTGAATCTTGAATAAATTAACTTAAATTATGATTAAATGGTCACGCGAGTCACGCGGGTCACGGCACGTTTAGGCACGGCGTGACTCACGTGGCGTGACCATTCGCGTGCCGTGATCACCCCTTGACATTTTAGTCACGGCACGGCACGTGAAAAATTAACTTGGTCACGGCACGGCACGGCACGGCACGTTTTTCCCACTCTAGTCCACACTTTCCTCTTTTTTTCTTTTGTACTTGTCAATCATGGGGCCCACATTTTCAAAATTTGAACATGATTTCTTCATTTGTCTATTTCGATTTTATATGTCAAGTACACAATTTAATAAATGCCGGGTCAGTGTGTACAGTAGTAGTACAGTCATTAATTGATGGTTTATACTAATTTGATGACAAGTGCAATAAATAAATGCCAGTTCAGTTGGTACAATAAAGGATATAAATTGGAAAATTGGAAACCGAATCGGATCAATTACTCATATTTTTTGTCAGAAGCTTAATTTGTATATAAAAAGATTATAAAAAAAAAGATAAATGTTAATATGTCAAAAAAATATTACTAAAAAAAAACATGTCAACAAATTATGTTTAAACATGAGATTACACTTAAATAATTCACTAATTAATATATAATATAATATAAACATTATAATTTAAACACACTTCTTTACTACCAGAAACTATGTCGAGCTGGATCAGAAGGCGCTCACAGAGTCACATGTTTAAGAAGAAGAAAAAAACAGTAAACCGATAGTCTACTGGATTGTTAGACTTAATGTTGATCCTTAAGAGAAACAAAATTGATCGGGAAAAAAAGTAAACATCATTGAATCATCATCTCTTAATTTGATCATGGAAAATTTACAAATAAAGAATGTTATGAAATATTAAAGATGAAAAATATAAATAAAGTAACAAACAATACGAGATTTACTATATCTTTTTTCTCAACACATATATAAGAAACACTACTACATGTATACACATAAAAGACAGTTAAATTTGCCATCAATAACGGTTCTCCTACAACATTGATTTTCTCCTTGATCACTAGATGGATATTCATTCATATGATATTAATTCCAAATGTTGACGGTTCTCCTATCGTTGTTTAATGTTGATGGCCATGACCAATATCATGTTGATGGCCTGACCAATAAAGGTTCTCCTACAACATTGATTTTCTCCTTGATCAATAGATGGATATTCATTCATATGATATTGGTCAGGCCATCAAATTATATAAATAGATGCTATATCGTTTACCTGAATCTCTCATATTTAAATGATATAGCAGAATTTTGTGACTGTTGTTCTTGATCAATATTCATAATATTTGGAATTAATTCAGAAATTTGATTATGGAGACTTGGAATTTCCGTTAGTATGAGAGTTTTGAGTTGTTTTTTTCACCTTGATATAAGAGTCTAAGGTCCTTCTCTTAGACGTAATTCTTTTACTTATGTACAAACTATACACAAATAAATAAATCATCGTTTCCATAGTTCCATACTCAAATCATTCTTAACATAATTTGATTTTGAGAAAATTTCTAGTGTGTCCATACAAACTTTCAAAATAGGCAATTTTCCCATGAAAACAATATAATATCCAATATAGATTTTTTTTTTTAAAAGAAGGGATTGAAAAGAAGGATATACTTATTCATTCAATTAAAAAAAAAACAAATAACATATTAACTAAATAAAAGGTGATAGAAGAAAATAATGTT
Organism: Carex littledalei; assembly: GCA_011114355.1. Lineage (NCBI taxonomy): Eukaryota > Viridiplantae > Streptophyta > Magnoliopsida > Poales > Cyperaceae > Carex > Carex littledalei. Next base: position 14,662,723 of record CM022083.1, on the reverse strand, counting down.
AAGTTCTTACTGTGATGTTAGATATTATGGTGTTGTTATGGAGAAATTGATTATTTTAAAAGTTAGTATGGGCACACTAGAAATTTTTCTTTTGATTTTTATGCAAAAAATAAATAATTTGATAGAGGAATAGAATTTGCATTATTAGCGTGGGACAAAAGTTAACCTTTTAAAATTCAACATGAAAATAAAATTAACCTAATTGGCCAAAAGAAAAAAATTAACCTATATTTAAAAGTTAAAATAAATAGCAATAAAACATTTTTCTTTTCAATATTTAATATAGGGACTTGATCTCTGTTTTTCATAAAAAAAAATATGAAAGAAAATGTTACGAGACCTACACTCCAATATAAGTTTTGCCTTTCATGCTTTCCAATCACATTTTCTTTTTGAATAATTATATGAATGCCCACACTCCTGTCCCCTCTCTGTTCCCGCAGCTACAGTAAATGAATGTTGTATCATGGTCTCCGCTAATTATATGGTCCACTTTTCTAGTCTTTGCACTTGTCCCCGCATTAACCTTCATAGGTATAAATATTTGAGAAATAACAGATTAATACTTGTAAAGTAAGATATTAATTGCATGTGTAACTTGATATGACGATTCTCCTTTTCTAGTCCCTCAATGGTCCCGCGTCAATCTTTCTCTAATAAAGTAGTGGAGACTCTGTATCCCCGCATCAACCTTCCTATAACAAAAAGAGTTGATCTCATAGGTATAAATACTTAAGTGCAGAGGTATCAACTTGCAAAATAAGATATTAATACTTTGATATGTAACTTAATATGACAAACGTCTGGAGATTAAACTTTGTACAATGTATATACATATAAATACTTCAGTGCATAGATATAAATACTTTCAATACTTGAGATTAATATTTTCAGATTAATATTTTCAGATGTCATCCAGCGCTATATATAATAATTTTTAGGCTGCCGTGCGCTCTAAGGCGTTCCACTGTGGTTCAATTTTCCTGCTTACCGATTTGTTTATTTCATCATCTAGTCAAATTTCAACTACTTTCCACATGAATAAGTAGACAAAACCTTCACATGAATATGTAGACTACCGCCTACTGGTCAGAGAATTGATAAGTGTGCATCGATTCTTTTTTGCATTTCCACCCAACGAATAAATTTAATTTGTACTAAAAAATTGATAAAAAAGTAATTTGTTAAAAAATTGTGTTTAGATATAACACTAAAAAATGAACTAATATGAATAATATATTATAATTTGAATACATTTTTTCCTGTCATTTTATACCATGTCATAGATTTAACTATTTTTCCAAAAAAAAAAAAAAAAACCTCCACGGAACCTAATGCTGCACAGAGCCAAGAGCCTCTATGCAAGATTTGATTGCATGGAGGCAATTCCTCTACGCAGCCAAATTATTCGTGGAGCTCTTTGGCTCTGCGCAGAATTAGAATGCGTGGATGGTAATTTCAGAATTTTTTACAAATCGATGAAAGGTTGAAATTTTGATTTATTAAGATGGTAACTAAAAAAATTTCGGGAATAATGTTACTAGACAATATGAATTCATTCTAAAATTGAATTGAGTGGAAGAGCAAAAGTGATGCACAAGTATTAATGCTGATGAGACATGTTTTAAAGGGTTCGAATGTAAATTTGTTGAACCAAATTAAAATGCCGCTACATTTTAAAATTACCGCTTCAGTTTTCAAATCCGTAGTTTGACAGTGAGAAAAAAAGAAGAAGAAAAATTAAGGTTGAAATTTGGAAAGCTTTTTGTTGAAACTTGACAAGATGAAAATAAAAATAAGAAAGGGCGCAGGAAAATTGAACCAGAGTACATTGTAAGCCATCTCTAGGGTTTATTCATTTTATTTTGTTTAATTAATTCAGTGGATCTCCCTTGAGCCATCTCGAGGTCTACCGAATTCATTTGTTCGTTGATTTAATCGAGTTCAGATCATCTGCACCAAGCTCCTGATGTAGTCATGTGTACCTAATTAAAGAAGAATATATAGGATTAGGAAATTATTAACTAACAGACGGAGTATCATGCACTTTTTATCATGTAAACAAGTTTAAACTTGATTTATATTTAATTTACTAAAAAGAACAAAATGAAAAATAAATTTTACTATGGTGTTTTTCACGTATAGTATATCTGATTTTATAAATTTGATATGTAGTAATTAATATTGTTAATAGCTACAACTTGCAAGGAATTTGTTGTGTACTTTGGTATTTTGTCATTGTATCAAATCAGTGGTTTATTTTAATTATGATATAAGAAATCAATCACCATGATGGTAGAGAATATCATAAGAAAATTTAAATGCAAAATCGGTCAATTAAATTTTGTAATTATTGTTACAAAATCGGTCCTATTTCCTTAAATTGTTAATTTAATAAGGGAGCCAATAAAGAAAAATTCGTTTGAGTTCCCAAATATAAAATAAGCTAAAAATCATAATGTTACACTCTCCTAAATACTCAAATTGACAAATTCTGAAGAGGAGATAACTTAAAATAAAATTATATTATAAATCGTAAAATATTAATATATTTATAAGAAAGCAATTCGTAAAATATTCTGAAGGGGAGATAACTCTCTCTCTCTCTCAGATGTGTGGGTGTGTGTGCGTGCATGTGTTTGTATTGCTAGTTCAGGCATCTACCTGCCAACTAATTAATTTATTCATCTCCTACCTCTTTGAGTTTCTCTGACAACCAGAAGTTTTAAGGGGATGGATCCATGTTTATGTGAACTAGCCACTAGGAGATTTGACTGAGGAGTCTAAATTTTTTGTGGGTTTATTTATTTATTAATTTACTATTTATTTTGCATAACTGAAACTTGGTTTAATATTTTTTGTGTTTGATGCAAATAGACAAAAACAGTCGGGGTGTTATTTTTCCATGCAGATAAAATTTGGTCTTATCTACTATCTTGGTTTTGATTAACAAAATAGCAAGTACGGAAATCAAAACCTTGGTAAAATTTTGAGGTAATGTAATATAAGAAGAAAGAGATAAAATAAGCTGGTTATCTTCAAACAAAAAAAAAATTGCTGTTGGCATTGCAGCATGAAACAAGTCTGTGCAAGAACATGCCTCAAGAATATGCACAAAAAATGAACTATGCCATTCCATCTAGGGCTGCTAATGAGCCAAGCTCAGCTCAAAACTCAGGTCAGCTCGTCATATAACTAAACAGGCTCAACTCGGGCTCGGCTCGGTCTTGAAGAAAAAAGCTCGGCCCAGTTTAATGAGTTTGAGCCTTCAGCTCGGCTCAAACTCGGCTCATAACTCGCGAGCTCAACTCATGCCATAACTCACGAGCTCAACTCATGCCAAGCATTAAAAAAACAAAGTGATTGGAAAATATGAAAGGTTAAATTTATATTGTAGTCAAGGTCTCGTGACATTTTCATTCATATTTTTTAATTTAAGATTGTTATCTATTGAGCAAGGAAGATAACGTAAATTAGTTCCAACACATGGATGGAATTTGTTTTTGTTTCTTCTTCTATTGCCTATTTGTAGATTAATTTTGATTTGATTATTATTAATAATTAAGGCCGGTCATCATGGGAGGATAATTTTGATTTGAATAGAAGAACTCAAGCTCCTCTGATTAAATAAACCCATATAGTACTTGACCCATGTAATACATCAACAGCTAGGTAGAAGCACTCTCTATAAATAGATCACTGCAATCTCATCTTCTGAACCAACAATTAGTACCACTTACATTTTTCACATAATAATGGAGCTCACCAGTGTTCTAAACCAAAGCCTAACTTATATCAGTAGTTTTGCTCTTAAGTGCGCCGCCGACCTTGACATCTCTGGCCGCATACAAGCATATGGCCGTCCAATGCCATTAAACGAACTCGCACGTTCCATTCCAATCTCACCGGAGAAGGACATGATGCTTGGCCGCCTCATGGCACTTCTTGTTCAGAAAGAAGTCTTCGCACAAGATGAAGCTGGTTACGTGCTAACACCAGTGTCCAAGCTCCTATTAACTGAGCACTCTAACATGGGTGCCTTTGCACGTTACATTACCCAGCCACCACTCACAAAAGTTATGTGCGCTATGGGTGAATGGTTCAAGGAGGGTGCTGCTGGAAGCACCGTCTACATGATGGCAAATGATGGGAAGCCGTCTTGGGACCTTTTCAAAGAAAATCCTCAGCTTGGTAACTAGAAAATAAGAAAAAACCATCTATCACTCTCCTTCTTCCTTTCTTTTGAAATGCTCAACTGCAGAATTTATAATTTACAATATAATAGTATTTATATACTTGTGTTTGTGTACAATTAACAATGAAGAAACATCTATATGGAAAAGTACAATTGAGCATATATAAATTTGCTGATCTATTTTTAGTAATATATATATTTACATCAGACTTCTTAAACTTTCCGAACCAGGTAAGTTGTTCAACGAGGCAATGACCAGCCATTGTAAGCAGCAGATGAGAGACTTCGCCAAAAGCTATCCACATATATTTGATGGATTAAATAGTCTAGTGGATGTAGGCGGCAACACTGGAACTGCCGTGAAAATAATAGCAGAAGACTTTCCGTTTTTGAGATGCACAGTGCTTGATCTTCCTCATGTCGTTGCGGAGGCTAATTTGGAAGATGACTCTTTCAATGTGGTAGCAGGAAATATGTTGGAACAGATACCTCCAGCTGAGGCATTTCTAATTAAGGTAAGTACTTCTCTTTTGTCTCAAAACTTTCCTTGATTAGTTTTTCTTTCTGACCTAATTAATATATTTATTTCCTGTAATTAGTGTGAGAAAAGTTTAGTTTGTGCAGAAATTATAATCACTGTTTATTTGCATCATGTATCGCAGAATGTTCTCCACGATTGGCGTGACGAGGATTGTGTGGGAATACTGAAGCGATGCAAAGAAGCAATTGAACCAAGAAAAGATGGTAGCAAGGTTATCATTGTGGATATTATTCAAGACTTCAATAATAACCCAAAGGCAATTGAGACAGGGCATTTACTTGATATTCTTATGATGTGCAATCATGGATCGAAGGAACGTACCAAGCAGGAATGGCATGATATTATTTTAGGTGCAGGCTATTCTAGTTACAAAATACATCCTACTCAGTTAGGTGTTGACTGTGTTATGGAACTCTATCCATGAATGTTATTGTTAAATGCTCAGCTGCTTGGATATATATATATATATCTTAAAATAATGAGTGCATGCAGAGTACTGCATGCCAAGCTCCATAAGCAGTTGCATGTTGGCTTGAAAATAATAATTATTAAATGTTAGGTTATGTGGACCGGTCGGGTCTTTTATGTTGTTGTCATATATATTATGTTAAGATTCTTCTTCTTGAGTTTTTATTTTTTTCCAGTTTAAAATATTTTGAATGGCCATGCCAACGTCTAGGTCCATTCGAGAGTTAGAATTGATTTAGTGTGTATGTTTGCATGTGTAAAAGTTTGCGAATGTGAAATACCACCGTGAAATTCTTATGAATTTTGAAAGTGGAAACGCTTTACTTCATCATTATCTATAAAAAAATTCCATGTTCATTTGATTTTAAAAATTCCCCTTGGCAACCCAACCCATAACATTTGCCATTAAAATTCCCTTTGGCAACCCAGCACCTCTCTAAGTAGTAAGTACCAGCCCAGCCCAGCCCAGCCCAGCCCAACCTAACAATATATCCAAAATGTACGCATCCATATTTGAAGGTTAATGTTGTCATCATCTATCTTTGTCTTTGTGGTCAAATTAAAACATACTAAGAACCAGGCAAAATTACCTTTTGATTCACCTTTTGTCATCATCTAGCTGTGCATCTCAACCACGGGAAAGCATCTGCTATAATTTTTCCATCATTCAATTATTAACTCATTACAACCATTTTAGTAGCTACAAAATATATTTCAAAAAACCTTATATCTAACGACTGCATACAGTTTTTCAAGTAAAGGTTGTGACGACTACATACAGTTTTTAAGAAAAGGTTGTGAGATTGTCAAAAATAATAATGGAACAACTCAAGAACACAAGACTCCCATGAATCTCCCTTCCCTCCCTTTGTTTATTTCAATCAATCTTTTTCTTACATAATTATCTCTCTGTATAGAGATGATTTATATATATCATAGAGGCGCACAACTTACCCCTCTTATCTAAGAAACAAATCAGAATCAACCTAAACTTGGAAGTAAATTACACATCAACCAAATATGATAAATAATGGAAATACAGAAGATTTAGTCCAGCCGTATATTAACCAATCAAATATTTGTTGATTTCTTTCTTCATTTCCTTCTGGATCTGATGTGACGTATTAGCTTGCAACTTCAACACCCTCCTTCAAGCTCATACGTAGATATCTGTCATACCGAGTTCAGATAGAGATTCATCAAATGCCTTGCTTGATATCGCCTTTGTGAGCATATCTGCCAATTGTTCGTGTGATCTTACGAATGGCAATGAAATAATCTTATAGTCCAATTTCTCTTTGATGAAATGCCTATCTACTTCAATATGCTTTGTTCTGTCATGCTGCACTGGATTATGAGATATATCTATCGCAGCTTTATTATCACAAAAAAGTTTCATTTCAGTACAGGGTTCAAAACCTAATTCGGTTAGTAGTTTTCTCAACCACAATAGTTCACAGATACCTTTTACCATTCCTCGAAATTCAGCTTCAGCACTGGAGAGTGTCACTACATTTTGTTTTTTACTCTTCCAAGTTACCAAGTTTCCACCTACAAAGGTAAAGTATCCCGCGGTAGATCTTCTATCAACCACACATCCAGCCCAGTCAGCGTCACAGTAACCAGTTATATTCATGTGTTGGTTTTTTCGAAAAGATATTCCTCTTCCAGGTGCACCCTTCAGATACCTAAGAATTCTTATTACTGCCTCCATGTGCTCTCTGCTTGGAGAATGCATAAATCGACTAACAACACTCACTGCATAAGCTATGTCAGGTCTAGTACACTAGTACAAAAAACCCCTTCACCGACCCTCAACCACCGACTGTTTTAATATGTAACAGTCGGTGTAGAGAATGCTTGCCAAAATCGTAAATAAGAAGTTCTCAACACCGGCTGTTATTTACAAACAACCGTCAGTGAAACAACACCGACTGTTTTTATTAACAACAGTCGGTGTTGCGCACACCTACACCGACGGTTTTTAGAAAAAAACAGTCTGTGTTGAGAAGCTACAAACACCGACTGTTTTTTTATAAAAACCGTCGGTGTTGCTCCACCCTACACCGACGGTTTTGGTTAAATAACAGTCGGTGTTGAGAGGTAATCAACACCGACTGTTTTATAAATAAACCGTCGGTATTGCTCCCTGTTGTGTGTGATAAAATACCTATGTTAACGTCGGGTTTTCTGGAACCGTCGGTATTGATTCATTTTACTGACCGTTTTATTTTGGAACCGTCGGTGATTTTTGATTCCTTTTTATATTCTAAACAACTTTCTTTTTCGCTGTCTCTTTCTAGCAGCCGCTTGTAAAATTTTCGCTCTTCAGAGAGGGTCGTGGACAGGGAGATCTGAACTATCACCGTGAAAGTTGTTCTCTTCAGTAGCTTCGTGTAAGTATTTCTCCCTTCTAAACTATTTCTGATTTCTCTTCTAACTATTGTTTTCGCCGTGTGGAAGTACTTCGCTCATTTCGATCCTTCAAACTTTTTATGAATTATTCTATTCAGGTAGCTTCTTTCGGGTACTGGTACAATCTGTTGGGTGCTGCGATTTTCGGGCTGTTGTGCTGTGATTGAGTATTGTGCTGCGATTTTCTTGCTGTGGTGCTGTGATTGGCCTTTTTGCTGCGATTTTGCTGTTGTGGTTTGCTTCCGTTACGGGTAACACCTGCTGTTAGTTTAGTGATAAGGCACACAATACTGCAATTGATAAGGCCAGGTATGCTGCTTCTTTGGATTGTTGTCTGAAAAACTAATTAAACCCTAAATCAGCATCGATCTAGCTCGAATTTTTTTTTTTTTTTTTTTTGAGTTGTGATGGCTGTCTATATTATGTTTGCCATAGTTCAATGTTAGAAGTTTAAGGATTTGATCCTGGTAGCAGAAAAGAGGCTGCATACCCTCTTTTATATTGGCTATAGCCTTGTTGTACTTAAAAACTTAGTTTCTAATGAAGGGCTGTTCCAGCCTTTTAACCAAAAAAAGCTATAATTTTTTGTTATTTAAGAAACTTAAATTGACGCTTATACTTTGGATTCATGATGCATGCATTTATATTATTACAACATATGCTCATTTTTATACTAATGATAATGAATAATAATAGTTGTTGTTTTGTTAATACGGTTTTTGTTATGCCTTATTGGAGATCAATGGGGTATGCTAATTTTTCCATGTCTAAGGGTATTATGGTGGTTATCATGTTGGGTTCTACAAGAAGTCACTTTATTCCTAAAGTTACAATTGCTTGCTTTAGTTTGAATTATGTCTTTAAAATTTAAAATTTGTAATTTGCAAATTGTAGGGCTGCTTACTAGGGAATTGGGAGATTGTACGCCTTTTTGTATTTCTGGATGCTCAAAGGAGATTGTACTACTTCAGAAGAGAAGGTAAATTTAATTAAATTTGCTAATGGGTTGGATTAATGGCTTTATGTTGATTGGTATTTCATAATTTCAACCCAATTATATATGGAATAGTTTGTAGCTTAGTATTATTGTATTGTGCGATCTATCCAATTTGCCTTGAACATTTAGTATGCCTTTTAGGTTGATGCCCGTTCAAAATTAATCCAATAGGGATTAATTTTGAATAGTTCCCTGTTGGGACTGCTATTTGAATGTTTTGTCTCATTTAGGATGTGAACACATGTCAGTGGATTTGGTATTTTAGAAAAATTCGGTAGCATTTATCCTTGTTCCCACGAGTACGTATTGGATTTCATTTCCAAATGGAAGTGATTTTTACGCGTACTTGGGGAACAAAGGGGAAATGCTGCCGAATTTTTCTTAAATACCAAATCCCGCTGACATGTGCTCACTACTGAGACAAAGCATTCAAATGGTGGGTTAGGATTGTGCACCGGCCCTATGTAAGCCCCAAATTGTAATTTTAAGAGCCATTGACCTCTTACCTAATTATTTTTATAATTACAGATGGATCGAGATTGGATGTATGGAGCTCGTAATACCATTGAGTATTTAGACGGTGTGAAAAGTTTCATAAAATTTGCTGAGCAAGACATGAAGACAAAGGGTGATGACACGATTTCGTGTCCTTGTAAAGATTGTTTGAACTTGAAGAGGTTTCGCACTATTGAAACGGTGAAGAACCATTTGATTCGTCGTGGTTTTAAAGAGCGATATACAAGTTGGATCAGGCATGGAGAGAGTTATGGGGAAACACGCTGCTAATACTGAGATTGGCCAGGAGGATGAGAATGCCAGTGTTGATAGTGATCAGGAAATGGATGTGAATTATAATTTTAACCCGAATGACAATTCAGGAGAAATGTTTAGTGATGATGAAAATGACATTGATGTACAAGAGTTGTATGATGAATCTGAAAAACCTTTGTTTCCTGGTTGTGAAAATTTTACAAAAATGCATGCTGTGTTAAAATTGTATAATTTAAAGGCAAGTAACAATTGGAGTGATAAAAGTTTTACCGCCTTATTAAAACTCTTAGGAGATATGCTCCCAGATGAGAACGAGTTACCAAGATCATGTTATCAAGCCAAAAAATTATTGTGTCCTATGGGTCTAGATGTAGAAAAAATACATGCATGTCCGAACGATTGCATATTGTATCGGAACGAGTATGAGAAATGTGAAGTTTGTCCTATATGTGGTGAGTCTCGTTATAAAAGAAAAGGTCAAACTGACGGTAATGATGATACATATAGAAAAGGACCTCCAGCAAAAGTGATATGGTATTTTCCCGTGATACCGAGATTCAAGCGTTTGTTCAAAAATCCTAAAGATGCGCAGTTGTTGCGTTGGCATGCCGATGTCCGAAAAACAGATGGAAAACTCAGACACCCTGCTGATTCGCCTCAGTGGAGAAATATTGACAGAAGGTTCAAAAAACATTTTGGTGATGAACCAAGAAACCTAAGGCTTGGTTTCAGTTCAGATGGAGTGAACCCGTTTGGTAACATGAGCAGTCAGCATAGCACATGGCCGATTTTATTATGTATTTATAACCTTCCTCCCTGGTTAACTATGAAACGCAAGTACATTATGATGTCGTTACTAATTTCAGGCCCAAAACAACCCGGAAACGACATAGATGTGTATTTAGCACCGTTGATTGAGGACTTGAAAAAATTATGGTGCGACGGAGTGCAAGTGTGGGATGCATACAGCAAGGAAAATTTCAAACTGCGAGCAATGATATTTTGCACCATAAATGATTTTCCGGCATATGGTAATTTGTCGGGTTATAGTAACAAGGGGAGGAGAGCTTGCCCTGTTTGTGAAGATGATACGGTTGATATTCGGTTAGAAAATTGCAAAAAAACAGTGTACATGGGTCACCGTAGGTTTCTTCCTGTTAATCACCCATATCGTAAGAAGAAGAAAGCTTTCAATGGTGATATTGAGACTGGACGAGCTCGTTCTCCACTGACCGGTAAGCAAGTGTATTCGCGAGTTAAAGGTATCAAAGTTCAATTCGGAAAATTTATTAAGAAAAAAACAGCCCCGGAAGGTGAAACTTGGAAGAAGAGATCAATTTTCTGGGATTTACCATATTGGGAGGAATTACAAGTGCGACATTGCCTTGATTTGATGCACATTGAAAAAAATGTTTGTGAAAGCTTAGTTGGTTTGTTGTTGGGCATTCCGAAAAAGACCAAAGATGGACTAAATGCTCGCAAAGATATGGTCAGGATGGGCATAAAATGGAGAGAGGTTGCACCTGAACTGAGAAAGACCAAAGATGGAAAAAATACTCGAACTTACCTTCCTCCGGCTTTGTACAATTTGTCGAAAGAAGAAAAGAGAAGGCTTTGTCGATGCCTTCACAGTGTTAAAGTTCCTTCTGGATATTCTGCTAACATAAAAAAGCTCGTGTCAATGAAGGATTTAAAATTGACCGGGATGAAGTCTCACGATTGTCATGTTTTGATGACACAAATGCTGCCTATTGCAATACGTGGTATACTTCCGGAAAAAGTACGGTTACCAATTTTAAAGCTTTGTCTTTTTTTAATGCAATTTGTAGCAAGGTTATAGATCCCGAAAGCTTGGATGAATTGCAGCGTGATGTTGTCGTCACTTTGTGCGAGCTTGAAATATACTTCCCGCCGACCTTTTTTGATATCATGGTTCACCTAGTTGTTCACCTGGTCTATGAAATTAAGCTTTGTGGTCCAGTGTTCTTGCGGTATATGTATCCATTTGAGAGATACATGGGTTTCTTGAAGGGATATGTAAGAAACCGATATCGGCCCGAGGGGAGTATTGTAGAAGGTTATATTGCAAAGGAGGCTATCGAATTTTACAATAGTTATATAGCAGATGTACAACCTATTGGTATTCCTAAATCACGCCATGAGGGCCGGGTTGAAGGTGTAGGAACTATTGGTTTGGAACCAATCGAGGCTGATAAGTCTTTGCATGAAAAAGCACACCTGTTGGTCTTACAACACATGACATACATCTCTCCATACATTAACGAGCACAAAATCATTTTGAAAGAACTTAATCCGACAAAAGGAGACTTGTGGATTACCAAAGAACATAATATTAAGTTCGCAGAATGGATCAAAAACAGAGTTATTCGACAAAGCGAGAATGAATTGGCAGATAAATCTATAAAATGGTTAGCAAGAGGTCCAACTATTATTGTGAGTACGTACCAAGCATGACATTAATGGGTACACTTTTTACACAATAAAACAAGATGAAAAAAGCATTAATCAAAGTAGCGGTGTAACTCTGGTAGCTACTTCAGAAGAATTCTCCAGATCTAAAGATGCCCGGGCAGTACATGCGAAGAACTCGTACTATGGTCAAATTGAAGAGATATGGGAGCTCGATTACGTCAAATTTAAGATTCCGTTATTCCGGTGTAAATGGGTTGATAACCGCCGGGGTGTTCAAGTGGATAAGTACGGATTTACTGTCGTGGATTTGGAAAAATTGGGATATAAGAATGATCCATTCATACTTGCCAATCAAGCCACCCAAGTCTTCTATGTTGAGGATCCCCTCAATAGTAAGCACCGTATTGTCCTTCACGGTAAAAGACGCATAGTGGGCGTTCAAGATGTGGTTGATGAGGAAGAGTTCAATCATTTTGAAGAAACACCCCCATTCTCTGTTGGCGTGCCATCTAACGAAGTGAGAAATGATGATATCGAAGATGCAAGTTATTTACGGCATGATTATCAAGATGGAGAATATGTGAATTAATTAATTAGTAAATGTGATTTTATTAAGGTACTCCAGATCTAAATTCAATTTAATTTTTAACTTTAAATTTTACATAAAACTTTTAACTTCAAATGTGATTTACATAAAACTTTTAACTTCAAATTTTACATAAAACTTTTAACTTCAAATTTTACATAAAACTTTTAACTTCAAATTTTAAATAAATTAATTAGTAAATGTGATTTAAATTTTTAACTTCAAATTTTACATAAAACTTTTAACTTTAAATTTTACATAAAACTTTTAACTTCAAATTATTATGTATAAAATTTTTGTTAATTTATTAATTTATTGCCAATTTAACAATTTATCAATTTATTGCCAATTTATCAATTTATCAAGTTATCAATTTATCAATTTATTAATTTATTGTTAAAATTTATTGTTAAAATTATGTATAAAATTGGGATTAATTTGTTGCCAATTTTACAGAAATTTTTGTTTTTTATTATTCTGCACAGAAATGTTTGTAACTTGTGAAATTCGGAGCAATGAGTGATACCATATTGTCTGAAAATTTCATTTCCCGGGTTCTCTTTCGATCAGCCGCCTAACTCGCCCAATGTTAAATTTTGAAAGCAGATCGAAGGAAAGAAGTGTTATAATCTGCCTTTCTTCCCTCTCTTCCCCGACAATTTCATTTCCCTTTCTTCCCCGCTCGCTACCCCGCTCGCTACCCCGCCGTGAACCCGTTCACTGCGCCGCCGCGGTTTGGTACCCGACTGAACCCCTTCACTGAATGAGGTGAACCGACTGCGCCGCCGCTGAACCGACTGAACCGCTCATTGCGCCCGACTGAACCGACTGCGCCGCCGCTCACTACCCCGGCTGCGCTGAAGGCTCACTACTCCGACTGCCTCCGCTCTCTCACAGCCGCTGAATAGCACCGCTGAAGGCTCACTACTCCGACTGCCGCCGCTCTCTCACAGCCGCTGAAGGCTCACTACTCCGACTGCCTCCGCTCTCTCACAGCCGCTGAAGGCAGCCGCTGAAGGCTCACTACTCCGACTGCCTCCGCTCTCTCACAGCCGCTGAAGGCTCACTACTCCGACTGCCTCCGCTCTCTCACAGCCGCTGAAGGCAGCCGCCGCTCAGAGCGCCTCCGCATCAGGTATATTAGTATTATTATTATATATGTTAGGTTTTAAAATTGATTTATATATAGTCTCTCTTTTAGGAAAAATAATTAAGTTACAAACAGCAATGTAACCCGATGAAATTCTCTTCATGAAATGCTAATTTCTAGCTTGATAATGTAAATTCTAAACATACAATACATTTCATTTATTAAAAGAATGATATTGTGTTTTTGCAGGCTTTCCAAATTGAACCACTAGTAGAAAATATTCACACATATTCAGTCAAGTTGTGCCAAGCAATTGCATCATTACCTGAATCCTCTGCTACTACCAGTGATACTTTTCTTTCAATTGAGGTAATAAATATATATTCATATGTTGTTTCACCATTTATGCAAATGATGATCCTATACTTTGCATAAAACTTCATTTTTCTAGTGCACACCTGCATAGATAACTATTGTACTGAAGATTTGGTCGAAAATAATTAAGTTACAAGCAATCACTGATTTGTCTGAAAAATAATTAAGTTACAAGCAATCAGTGATCTTATTTCTCAGAAAATTTCATTAATATATCTATCACACCAGCAATGTAACTTCATAAGCAAGCCTTAGCCCATAATTTATTTGCATGAAGTATATTCCAGATTTTTCTGTTCTGAATTTATTTGCATGAAGTATATTCAAGATGGGAGAAGCTCCATTACCGATCGAAAAGGCCAGGGAAGAGAATATCGAAAAGATCCATTCGAGGATGAAACAACTTGGCATTAACACTCTCGCACGTGTTGTGAACGGTCCTTCCAACAAGAAGACGACTGATCCAACAAGGAAGAGAAGGGTTGAAGAAGGCAGCAGCCCTAAGGATAATGAGGAGTATAATCCTTCAACTTCTTGTGATGAATCAAGTAGTGAGGAGGAAGCACCACAACCAAAAAAGAAAAAAAAGAATCAAGAGCAAGCTGTGTTGGGAGAAGGCAGCAGCCATCAAAATCAAATTGGAGCAAATCCCGGTAAATAAACAAATTCCCATGTATTTTGTCTTTTACCGAACAATATGCTTATTCCTTGATGTCAAACTTGGCTCAAAAATAAATTATGAGTTGAATTATCATGTAATTACAGAGATGGCTATGGAGGAGTACAATCCTTTATCATCTTCTGATGATTCGAGTGGTGAGGAGGAGGCACCAAAAAAAAAGACGAGAGGTCGGACCACTTGTGCTAACTTGGGGAAGAAGCGATTAAGTATCAAGTTCAACAGGCATGGGCATACAAATACATACAACTATAATGAATGCAACTTTCCCTAGTCATATGCCCTTTTACTAGCAGAAAGCTCTTTCTGAACTCAAATATGCCCTTTTATAAATTTGCAGAAAGCTCCCTGCTTTTTTTAATTCCTCTAGGTTGTTCACAAGATCATATGCCCTTTCCCTAGTCTTGCTGTGATAGAATTCTTTGTCTCCTCCAGTTTATCGAAGAATATGATTGTTTGCTTACAAAATTTCAGCTGGTTTTCCATGTCAGTAAACCCACATTTATGCCACAGTGTTAGAGCTTTATGAAGAAATTTTGTTTTCTGTTGAAAGTCGAGCAAGGATAAATGTGGTTGCTGCTCCAAGTTGCTCCAAGGTATTTGTATCATGTGTTTAGGAATATCATACTTGAACCAAAATGATTCAAACTTTGGACATATGCCCTTTCCCTAGTCATATGCCCTTTCTGAACTCAAATATCTCATACTCTGATTTATAAAATAGTATTTACTATAATGAATGCAACTTTTACTAGTAACATCATATTCAAATTTTCTGATATGTTTCTGGTAAAAAGCAGGGAGCTTTCTGCAAATTTCAGCATTTTTATTAAATTCTGATACTGTTTAGGGTCTGTTTTATAAGTTCCTGAAATCCTGTACAGTTCTGGAGCAATTCTGCATATGCATTTTCAGTTAAAACATATATTATTTTGAAACTTATTTGATATATTTTAGGTATAAATAGTCAATAGAACTAGAATTTGAAGTATCTAAAACTCCAGCAGTTAATTGACTTGTTAGGGGGTGAAGCTTGCACTAAACCCTAATTCTTATGCTAGTCTTATTGGTTTACATTTTTCTAGAGTTTCTTGGGGTTTACATTTTTTTTTTCTTGAAGAAAATGAGAATACCAAATCCTCGAAAGGTATTATATGCAAAGCAATTAATTGACAATTTAGGGGTGTTCAAATTTGAATATACTTTCGTTGATGTGTTATGGTAGCAAACATGTATGACACCTGTACCTGAATTATCTAAAACTCCAGCAGTACTGGTACGTCAATGTAATACACCATTCTTATTAACAATTTCATACTATTTCACATGATTGATATCATTTTCTCTCAATCATTTTGCACTGTGAATTTACAAATTAATAGTTAAAATACTCTACAAACAATGTCTTTATTAACTTGTTAAGAAAAACCTATCTCTGATCAAGTTTGTTATTCCACGTTTATAAGGTAGTCACAAGACCAAAATGCACCAAATATACAATACTGATACTATGCTTGGCAGCTTGCTGAAATATCTTCCATATGTAACCAATCAGGCTGAATTGAGATAACCAGGCTGAATTGAGAATGGTGCTAATTGAGATAACCAGGCTGAATTTTTTTCTTATACCTTATGGAATAAATATAATCAAATATATATTTTTTTTCCTAATAAATATAAAAAACTGCTTCATGTTCCTATGTACCAGCAGCTGAAAAGGGTATTATTTAACAATTTATCGTTTTGTTCTAGTGTATAGACCACGATGCTTCAATGCCCGAGTCGGCATCTAATGAAGTGGCGAAATCCATGCATCGTAAGGCGCTTATTCCAAAAAAATTGTTAGAAAGGGTGGGAGATGAGTTCAGAGCCATAAATGAGAGGGTGATGAGAGAACCGCATGATAAAACTGGGTTCATCTTGGAAATTAATGAGGGTGTGTTACTTCCTCAGTCGACGCTAATCAACATAGGTTTTAATGACTTGAGGGATCTAGCGAAGCAAGACATGCTTGATGTTTCAATAATATCCATCTGGGTCATGTAAGTTTGTTTCACTAATTTCATAGGAGCTTATTGATAGATATGTGTGCCAAATGCATGTACCTGTTCTTATTCTGTGAGGCAACTCAAGGAATTATATGTAACAATTAAAGGTTGCGTAACTCTTAAATTTGATGTTTAATAATTGAGTTGAAAACCAGAAAATTTCTTAAAGTTTTCACTGAATAACAAAAACCGCACCGTTCTTATAGTTATGGACTGAAAAAACAGACCTATTATTGATCTGATATTAAAAAAATTAATTACAGAGACTTAGAGCAATTATTAATTTAACAATTTCGATGTAATCTTAGCAATCATGATATTTTTTAATTTACTTATTGGTATTCTAGATATTTAAAGAGACTTGTCACCGATCTAGGTCGCGAGGCTGACGTCGGTTTTTTGGACCCTAGTAGAATATCTTCAACACTTTTTAATTCTGAAAAGGAGGCCGCTTCAAGCTACTTGCTCGAGTCATTGAGTAATATGCAGGATAAGAAATTTATCCTTGGACCATACTTTCAGAGGTAAATTGTTACTTTTATTTGAGTTATTTTTATACTTTTAACGATATATGTAGATTGATTCTTACCATGTATGATTGTAGTTTACACTGGGCGCTTTTCATTTTTGTCATGCGTGAGAATATGGTCTATGTGATTGATTCGCTAGCGCTACAGGAACCAAGTTACGATATCACGTTGCCCTTTAAAGAGTGAGCAATATTATTTGTTGGTAATTACGAATTTCATTTACTTACAATCAACGTACTTTTTATTGGTAATTTACTAATTAATTCGACATTCAAAAAATTTCAGCATTTTTAAATCTTATGTGGAGGCCGGAGGAGTGCACAAGGAGGGCTCAACGGAATGTGCGTGGAAATACATCAAGGTGTGAACTTGTACACTTGAGTTTTAATTAGATACTTCATTTTTTCAAATTCAGTTTATTTGGTTTAGTTATTTGTTCAAAGCACTTCTCATATCCTTCTAAAAAACAAATTGGAGAGAGTTGTTATAATTAAGGATAGGATAAAGTGGAACATTTGCTACCATCAAATTTGTGTCTATGATATCAGAAAGGTCTAATTTTATTTGCTTCTTTTCGGTTTGATTTCTATTTCTTTCATGGTTTCATTCCCTTTTCTTTTTGGGTGTATTTAGTTAAACGGGTATTTTGTAAAGTAGTTTCTATATATATATATATATATATATGGCTCACAGAATCAGAAATTCTATTAAGATAACCAGGTGACCTGTACAAGACTAAAAGAGAAATTATATGTACAAGTTGAAGTGTACCACTGCTAATATCTTAAACCATGCCTTGACCTACTGGTGTTTTCTCAACAAAGAAAATGAAAAAAAAAAAAAAAACCAAATTGAGTTTTGTATTTTTCACATATTTGGTTTAAATTAACTGACCAATTGGGCAACCTGCATCATACATGGTATTCTATAATTAATCAATATAATTGGCTGTAGCAACAATAGCACTTCTTGCCTACCTAAGCTTAACATAGTATGGTACCAAAATATATACCACAGAAGCTGAATGGAATCATGGGTATATAACTATATATGCCAATTTGCCCTTCTGCTCATGCAATTTTATTAATACCATCATTTGAATTTAATACCATCATTTGAATTTCAGAGCCCTAGGCAACTAGGCAACAAGGTGTGTGGATTTTACGTTATGAAACACATGCAAGATTCTAGTCACTACGCAATTTGACGTTTTTCCGAATGTAGGTATTTTATAATTGAACTTGATTCATTTTTTATTTAGCTTGAATTAAATTAACTTCTCAATTTGTATTCATGCAGTGTGATTTACCGACACAAAGATATTCGCCGACGCAACTTCATGCAATAACACGACAATGGTCTTCATTTTTCTTGGATAATTTCTAAACTATTAAGAAATGCATTGTTGTTATGTTCATATGCATATTTTGTTTATGGGTTTTTTGTATATTTTGTTATAGTGTATTTTTTTGTGAATGAAATATGAGTTATGTTGTTTAAGAAAATTGTGCTGTCTTTTGTTTGTGTTGCTCAAATTATTTGCATGATTATTCCAATTAATGTTAAAGAATGCTGAATAGAAATATATGGCTAGCAAAAATATGGAGGCTAGCCCCGATACAAACAGAACCATGCCAAAATTTAGTGTTAACACCGACTGTTTTTCAGAATTAAATCAACGGCTTTTTATAGAAAACAGTGGTGCTGGGGCTAACACCGACTGTTTTTTACAGAAAACAGTCGGCATAAGAGTCAACACCGACGGTTTTAAATACAAAACAGTCGCTGTAGGGAGGTCAACACCGACGGTTCCCAATAAAAACAGTCGGTGTAGGGGTGTAAACACCGACTGTTTTTAATAAAAAACAGTCGGTGTAGATCATCAACACCGACTGTTCCTTATTAAAAACCGTCGGTGTAGGTTAGTAACACCGACTGTTATTGTAACAGTCGGTGTTAGCTATCTACACCGACTGTTATTCAACCGTCAGTAAAGGTTTATCTGTACCGTCGCCGCCATCACCGACGCCTCAATAACAGTCGGTGAAAGGGTTTTTTAACAGTCGGTGAAGAGGTTTTTTGTACTAGTGGTATGAGATAAATAAATTAATTTTCCAACCAATTTCTGATACCTTTCCTTATTTTCGGATTTCCCATCTGGGTCTATGTCCAGTTTTAAATTTTGAACCATGGGTGTATCGGCTGGCTTACAATCTATCATCCCAACTTCAGTTAGAAGATCAAGTATATATTTTCTTTGAGAGAGAAAGATACCTTCCTTGTTTCGTGATACTTCTATTCCAAGAAAATATTTCAAACCACCCAAATTTTTCATTTCAAATTCTTTCGACAATCGTGCTTCTAATTCTTTTATCTCCATATGATCATCTCCTGTAATAATCATATCATCAACATAAATTATTAACACGGATATCTTACCTTGACATTTCTTAAAGAACATCGTGTGATCTGATTCACTCTGGGTGTACCCATAACCTTTCATTGCCTGACAAAAACGACCGAACCATGCTCTTGGTGATTGTTTTAACCCATATAGTGCTTTCTCCAACTTACATACTTTCATGGTTGTTTCTGGGTACCAATATCCAGGTGGGATATCCATGTAAATCTCCTCCTTCAGATCACCATGCAAAAATGCATTTTTGACATCAAATTGATGTAGTGGCCAGTCTAGATTTGCTGCAAGAGATAAGAGAACTCGGACATAATTTAATTTTGCAACAGGTGAGAATGTTTCCTGAAAATCAACACCATACGTTTGTGTATATCCTTTTGCAACTAATCTTGCTTTGTATCTCTCGATTTTTCCCTCTGCATTGTATTTTATAGTATATACCCATTTGCACCCGACTGTTTTCTTCCCTTCTGGTAATGTTACTAATTTCCACGTACCATTCTTCTCTAATGCATCCATTTCTTCTTTCATTGCTTTTACCCAATTATGGTCTTTTAAGGCTTCTTCTAATTTTTCTGGTACATTTACCGAAGATATTTGGTTCACAAAGGCTTTCAGAGGTTCTGACAATTTTTCAGTGGTTGTATAATTAGCAATGGGATATCTTACTTCCTCACTTGTTCCATCCTCCGGAACGTACCGTTTTGGTGGTTTTCCTCGGTTATTTCTAGATGGTAATTTACAGAGAGTGTTAGTAGCACTTACCTCGGGAATATCCTCAGGAGATCTTGGCCCATGTGATACCTGGTCGGATTGTATTACTGCATCATTTAGCTCTATCCAGAAATTCGGTTCACTCTGCTGTATTAGGTTTAGATCAGACCTTTCGGCAATAATTTGGTCAGGTTGGATGACCCGAATTGGGTCATGACTCTGATTTGGCTGGTTTCCAGATTCGGTAGGGTTAAGGGATTCGGCAGAATTTTGGTCAAGGTTAGGGAATTCGGCAAGGTTTTGGTCAAGGTGAAGGAATTTGGCAGGTTTTTGATTTGTTGCTGGATTTGCATTTTCGGCAGGAATTAAATTTGGTTGATTTTCATTTTCGGCAGGATTTGGATTTGCTTGATTTGCATTTTCGGCAGTAGGTGGATTTATTGCTTGATTGTCATTCTCATTTTCGGCAATAGGTGGATTTAAGAAATATAAATCAGAGAAATCCAATTCTACCCGATTCTCCTCCTGAATTGGACTTTCGGTTTGTTTAAAAAAATATTCACCTTCTAAAAATGTGACATCCATAGTTGTAAAGAATTTTCTCGTGTTTGGATTGTAACATTTATATCCTTTTTGATGTGTACCGAATCCCAAGAAAACGCATTTTTGTGCACAAGGTTCTAATTTGGACCGAAAAATCTTTTGAACATGCACATATGCAATGCACCCGAAAATTTTAGGAGGTAAATTTAAAACAGACGGAATTCTGATATGAGAGGATAACATTTGAAGAGGAGTTTTGTAATCATGTACTCGGGTTGGTGTACGATTAATTACGTAAATTGCAAAAGACACAGCATTATCCCAAAAAATCGGGGGCATATTACTCTCAAACAATATTGACCGAGCGGTTTCGAGAATATGCCTATTTTTCCTCTCTGCTACTCCATTTTGTTGAGGGGTTCCCACACACGAGGTCTCATGTATAATCCCTTTATCTTTAAAGAAATTATGTAAATTTTTATTTACATATTCCGTCCCATTATCACTTCTCACAACTTTTATCTCTTTTTCAAACTGAGTTTTTATCATGTTAAAAAAATCTTGAAACACTTTTGTCACTTCATCCTTAGTTTTAAGTAAATAAAGCCATGTCATCCGTGTACAGTCATCGGTAAAAAGAATAAACCATCGACAACCAGATTTTGAGACAACCGGGGATGGTCCCCAAACATCAGTATGAACTAAATCAAAAGGAAGAGGGCTTTTATGATAACTATCAAGATAAGTTGTACGATGACTTTTAGCCTTAATACAAGTTTCACAAACCAATTGTTCATTTAAACTAGAAAATAAATGAGGTGAGAGCTTTCTCATGTACCCAAATGAGGGATGCCCTAATCTCCTATGCCACAACAAAACTTGCTCTCTCAATTGTTTAGAATCAGTTTTTGACAGAAATGAGGTTCCAGTCTTCATCTCCTCCAAGTAATACAATCCATCTCGCTTAGTACCACGGCCAATGATCTCCTTCGTGAGGATATCCTGAAAAACACCATGATTTGGAAACATGAGAGCTACACAATTTCGTTCTGTAGTTAATTGTCCAACATAAATCAATTTTGTAGATAGAGAAGGTACGAGTAGGGTGTTTGTAAGGGTAAGATTCTTAGAAATAACTACATCTCCTGCTCCATTTACTGGATATTCAATTCTGTTTGCATTAAGAATACCATCTTTTTGTGTATGTTTTCTTAACTTAAAGTCATTTTCTGAGTAAGTCATGTGGTCCGTAGCTCCTGAGTCTATAACCCATTCTTTTTGTTTTTCAATATTACAAATATCAAGAAATTTACCTTGTTCTGAGTTATTCTGGTTTCTAGAACTACCTGCAGCATGAAGGGCAACTGAACCTGTCCCATTTCCAACTTCGGCCTGGGCTGAACCTTGGGCTTGAATGTCAGCTGGTCCGTGTGGTTGAGCTGGATGTGCCCATGCAAGTCCCTGCTGCCTTTCACCCACTGTTTCAGATGTTGCCACTGCTATCTTTCCTTTTCCAGTGACATGTTGTTTCCCTTTTTTTCTCTCTTTGAACCAATCAGGATAACCAACGATTTGAAAGCACTGCTCTTTAACGTGCCTTGTTTGACCACAGTGAGTACACTTCAACTTAGATTTATCAACATACGAAGAGTTCTTATTTAGTGTTAGATATACCTCAGGAATTTTCGGCACCTTTGAGAGCATGGCAGCCGAAGCTTGTGACATTTCTCCTCCATCTTTAAGCATAACCCCCTGCCTCACAGCCTCCTTTCTTACTCTTGCGAAGGCTTGTTCAACTGTGGGAAATGGTGTGAGTTGCAGAAGATTCGCTCTCTCATTATCCAGCCGGTCATCAAGTCCATCGAGAAATGTATAAACCCTGGTTTCTTGAATAAAACTATTAAATTTCTTAATATCTTCTACATGAACCATAGGGTTAGGCCGGCGAAAATCAATTTCTTGCCATAGACTTTGCAAATCATTATAGTATTCTTCTACAGATTTACCCGACTGTCTTAGTCGAGTTACCCTCCTATTTAATTCAAATACCTGGGCGGCATCGCTGCCATCATAGAACGTGGTAGCGAGAGAGTCCCACACTTCTTTTGCTGTTGGAAACCGAATGAACTTGTCTGTCAGATTCGAATCGAGGGAGTTGATCAACCATCCCTTCACCACTGTGTCATCAATGTCCCATTTCGGAAAGAGTGCATCTTGGGGCTGTGGAGGAGGCGGATTTCCTGTTATGTGCTGGAGCTTGTCTCGTCCCTTCACATACATGGTGACTACTTGGGACCATAGGGAGTAGTTTCGTCCATTGAGTTTCACAGAGATAGGGTTCAGATGGATGAAGGTTTCGGCTGTAGGTATGGTTATAGGTGGATTTGGGTTTTGTTGAATGGCCATAATTTGAGTTTGTTGTAATGCAACAAGTTGGGTTAATTTCTCCAACAATGCTGCTGTGTTCTCATCTCGTGAGGAGTAAGAACTAGCTTCAGGTTCACTCATGATAAAAGGAAGAGATTATTGGTGAGGTCTTGGAATGTTCAGGTTTTCGGATCGATCAAGGCTCTGATACCATGTCAAAAATAATAATGGAACAACTCAAGAACACAAGACTCCCATGAATCTCCCTTCCCTCCCTTTGTTTATTTCAATCAATCTTTTTCTTACATAATTATCTCTCTGTATAGAGATGATTTATATATATCATAGAGGCGCACAACTTACCCCTCTTATCTAAGAAACAAATCAGAATCAACCTAAACTTGGAAGTAAATTACACATCAACCAAATATGATAAATAATGGAAATACAGAAGATTTAGTCCAGCCGTATATTAACCAATCAAATATTTGTTGATTTCTTTCTTCTTTCCTTCTGGATCTGATGTGACGTAGAAGCTTGCAACTTCAACAGAGATCAAGCCATCCACTTATTTAATATCCATAAAAGATTGCTCCTTTTGAATTTCAAGCATACGATCTCCAATACGAAAAACATTGTCTTTATCACTAGAAATCTAGGATGGTTCTCATGTCCGACTAACATTTCTAAGAATCAAATATGGTAAAGAAAAAAAAAAAACTAAATGCAAAAAAGTAATTGCAAAGTTCAACTCAAGTTTAAGGCACTAAATGATTTCTTTTATCTTGAAATGATGGATTTCCGTAAACATTATATGTACAGTACTAGATTTTCAATTTATTTTGTTGAAAAGAGAAACCGTGAAGAAAATAGCACTAGTACAAAAAACCCCTTCACCGACCCTCAATCACCGACTGTTTTAATATGTAACAGTCGGTGTAGAGACTGCTGGTAAAATCATAAATAAGAACAATCTCAACACCGACTGTTCTCTTACAAAAAACCGTCAGTAAACCAACACCGACTGTTTTTAAAAAAAAACAGTCGGTGTTGCTCATACCCTACACCGACTGTTTTTCACAAACAACAGTCGGTGTTAAGCAGTCACCAACACCGACTGTTTTTCTAAAAAACAGTCGGTGTTGCTCATACCTACACCGACTGTTTTTTACAAAAAACAGTCGGTGTTGAGCAATTACCAACACCGACTGTTTGTTTAAAAAACAGTCGGTGTTGAACTAACAAAATTTAGTTCCCAGTATTTATAACTTTCGATGAGCCGCGAAATGTTTTCATTTCCCTCTTCTTTCCCGAAAACCCTCCAATTTTGAGTTGAGTCGATCAGCCTCGCGATCTCCCAACGCACTCCTCTTCCTTGCTACCTCGCCCCGCCCCGCTACCTCGCCTTGCTGCCTCGCCCCGCACCAGCACCCGAGCTCCGCTGGAGCGCGGAGGAGGAGTGCGTTGTGCGCCCGAGCACCCAAGCACCCAAGCACTCGATCTCTGCTCTCCGTATCGATCAATCACTCGATCGCACTTCGACTCTTCCCCTCTCTCAGACTCTCATGTGCGCCTCACAGACACCCAATCGCGATCTCTTCCCCTCTCCCTCGCGCCGCCTCTCCTCCGGCGCGTCACCCAGTCGGAATTAGGTAGTTGTTATTTGTTGATTTAGAGTACTGTTTCTCTTCTGTACTGTAGTACCAGTTTAAGATACCAGTTTCTCTTCTGTACTGTAGTCGGAATTGGACTGGTACCAGCAGCGTGAGCAGCTCCAACTCAGACTGGTACCAGCAGCTTTAGCAGCTCCAAAATTCACGGAGGCCACATGGTAACAACTTCTCAACCCTTGTAATCCTAACTCCTCAACTGCTGACACTGCCCCCTTCTTTTTTTGCTCCCTCTCTATTGCGGCCTGCTAGTACCAGTTTAAGATACCTGTTTTGCTGGAAATGCTTCACTGGAGGAGAGAGAGCTGGAAATGCTTCACTGGAGGAGGTATTAAAATTATTTTATTTTATTTTATAGATCCTTTTTATTCATCTTTGGTACGTGTAATTAATTAATTACAAGTGTTTAGCACAAGCTCTAAAGCTTTGCTTATTTTGATACGAAAGTTTTTTAAATTAATTACAAGCTCTAAAGCTTTGCGTCTCTATCACAGTTGTTCCTATAAAGAAAAACCGAGCCTGCAGCAAAGCGCAAACTCAGACCTTAAATTCAAAATTCCAGATAAGTATCACAATGTCATTGTCTTTTTTTGTTAAGGTAAGAGACTTTAGCCCCTGACAATTCATTAATTAATTAATTACGTGTAATTAATTAATTACAAGTGTTTAGCACAAGCTCTAAAGCTTTGCTTATTTTGATCTGTATTGAATATTGTTCTTAATTATATTATTGATCTTGACTTAGGTTGTGCTTGCTATAAAGTGCCGTCAGAATGCAATGGAAGGAGTATATACTGGCATCAACACCAGGCATATCATTACGATTAGCAAGATGGTATGTTTCAATTAATGATAAACTCACTGATCGCATCACATTGCATGCTTTCCTTGGTACATATGTTTCTTCAAATGTGCTTTGGGTTTATGTGTGAATTAATTATATACGTATATATATATATATATGTTTAGGTAGAAGAACATAGTGGATTACACATGTACAGCCACATAAGGCAATTGTAGGGGCTAATGCATTTGCACATGAAAGTGGTATTCATCTTATTATTTGTTTGTTCTTGTATAGTATTACTACTTCATTCGGCTGATGGGACGCAAGGCATCTCATGTGGCATTGGAGTGTGCTCTCCAATCACACCCTAATATGGTCCAATTTGCTACTTTTCACTAATTTTGAATTCATTAAAAAGAAGTCTGATACTAGTTGGGTCTGAATAGTATGGTACATGAGTGAAAACCAGCTTCCAAATTTCCAAAACAGCTGTTATTGAACTCTTTATGCTTGAAGCCTTAATTCAATCATTGCAGTATGCTGCCTCATTAAACCTAAATTATATTCTAGTTAAGCCTCCATTAGAGTTATTTAAAAATATTTCTGAAATGAAACCTAACAGTTGCCCTTATTTTAATTAACTACAATTGAATGCCTGATTTGACAAGGTAAGTAAGTACCCATTAGCAGTTGTAATTACTGCACGTGTTCTGGTATGAATCCAAAATCTAGTCTATGAGAGACCCTAATCAAACTTTGCAAGGAAAGTTTAGTTAGTCTTTTGATTGCTTTTCAGGTTATCTTAGGAGAGGAGGTGGCTGCATCAAAGCTCACTATTTTTGACCTAGCACAACAAATCTGTGATGCAGTTCAGGCACGGGCTGATATTGGTGAGATTTGTTTCTCAAAGTTATTCAAATCATGTTATGTTTGTTTTCTCAAAATTATCTAAATTGGTTAGATTTCTATGTATGAGAATAATATTCATGCGGAACAATTTGTATAGCATCCTCAAGATTATTAAATAGTCAAATATAGCCTTACACATTCTTACTATAAAGATAATTAACTATAAATAATCCCCAACATGATGGGTGCTATTTGCAAATTTGGTAACTTGGGGGGTTTAATTTGCAAATTCTTTCAAAGCTTTTAATAAGTGATCTAATATATTTTAATGTTTGTCTGCAGGTAAGAATCATGGTGTGATCCTTATTCCAGAGGGCCTTGTGGAGAGCATACCAGAATTATACGCCCTTATCCAAGTACATTACTGATAGCTTCCTTACTTTGTCTATTATAATTGTATGCACTAGTTGGAATGTTGAAATATATTTTTCTTTCTATTCTTTTGGAAAGGAAATACATGGTCTTCATCTAAAAGGAGTGTCAGTTGAGAATATCTCTTCTCAGCTTTCACCTTGGGCTACTGCTCTGTTTAAATTCCTCCCTCCTTTTATCAGGAAACAGGTCCACTCTCTCTCTCTCTCTCTCTCTATAAAAGTACCGAGCAACTTTATTTATTTATTTAGTTATTTTTTTTCATAATTTGGTGTACATTTGACCCGAGGCATTCTTTTACTGCTTTGCAGCTGCTACTGCATCCAGAATCAGATGACTCAGCACAGCTTTCTCAGGTAAAATAATCTCTGAATTTTCATGAATCCTTTATGGTGAAGCTATTTTGGCACTGCAAAATTTGTGATGAAAAGGAAATAAATGTGTCTATTCTTTTTAGATTGAGACAGAGAAGCTTCTTGCACAGTTGGTTGAATCAGAGATCAATAGGCGCTTGGTTAGTTTTCTTCACACCTTTCTTTTTATATATTTTTTTTGTATACTCCTGGGTAAAAATCAAGATCATTGATCACATGTGCTTTTTTTTTTTGTTTTGTGATAATTGTAGAAGGAAGGCACATACAAGGGAAAGAAGTTCAATGCGATATGCCATTTCTTTGGTTACCAGGCCAGAGGCTCTCTTCCCTCTAAGTTTGACTGTGACTACGCATATGTATGGGTTTATTTATGTACTTGTTAGTTCATTCTTTTATTTTTCATGTATGTCCCACAAAATTTTATATATTATGCTATCTGTTCGCTTACTGTAATAGTATACTGATTTTGCAAAGTGGCCCTGCTTGTATAAATTAATACCAAATACTTGAATTTAATTTGATGTATTCTATGTGCATGATTGAATTAGGTTCTGGGACATGTGTTTATTATTGTGTTATATATGTAAATTCTGAACTTCTTAGCTGAGTAATTAAAATGTAAGATGACCCAAATTTTGGCTTGCCAGTTGTCACGTCTACAGGTGCAAAAAAAAAAAAAAAAAAAAAAATTTCGGTGTTGGGCACCTACACCGACGGTTTTTTCAAAAAAAACAGTCGGTGTTGGGTGCCTACACTGACTGTTATTCACCCGTCAGTAAAGATTTATCTATACCGTCGCCGCCATCACCGACGCCTCAATAACAGTCGGTAAAAGGGTTTTTTAACAGTCGGTGAAGGGGTTTTTTGTACTAGTGTAGGCATGGTTTATCTGAGGTATATACTCTAACCGTGATATTTTTTTTTAACCAATTATATTGGAACCTACAAGGTTGATTTCCTTCCTCAATAGATGTATATTCATTCAAATGATATTGGGAAGACCTTCAAGTATATAAATTTTTTAACTTCATCTCTTTTGTTAGTAAGATAATATGATAGTTGGAGGTGTCTACCTGTATCTCTCTAATATTAAATGATCCGGCTGAATTTTGTGAATGTTGCTCTTGATCAATATTCATCATATTTGAAATTGGTTCACAAATTTGATTGTCGGGACTTAGAATTTCTGCTAGAGACTGAGAGTTTGAGTTGTTTTTATTTTCACCTTCAAATAATAGTATAAAGTCACTTTCACTAAATGACGTTTTACTTTTTGCAATTTTGATTTTGTCAACTTCCAGACTATGCAAAAATTCAGTTTAGTACCTCAAAACTTCAGTTGAAGTTTCTGATTCTTAAAAGTTATGTATTTTTCTTTATTTCGACCAAAAATAACCCGTTAATTATTCATCAGAAAATTTAATTTGACAATAACTAACATTGTAAAATTAAGTACTAATATTTGAAGATTTTTTTTCTAATGGTTTCCTATCATTTTATACCATGTCTTAGATTTAACTATTTTTCCAAAAAAAAAAAACCCTCCACGGAACCTAATGCTGCATAGAGCCAAGAGCCTCTATGCAAGATACAAACAGTCAACACTTGATATATGAACTATTCACACTTGCATTACGAGGTATAAATACTTGCAATACTTGATATTAATACTTTCAAACGTCATCCAATGTCACAAGAAAAAAAATGATAGAATATGTTAGATACAAACATTTGATACATGGACTATTCACACTTACATGACGATATATGAATACTTGCAACACTTGATATTAATATTTTCAGACATCATCCAATGCCATATGAAAATGTAATCTGGATACAGCTGTCAGCAGTTATTCCCCAAAATGCGCCTTGGTTACGGACTGTATTGGCTGATATGGTTCGTATTGAGACCATTTCGCTGAATGGTTTAATGTGTATCGCGCTATCTCCTGGTCCGTATTCGGCTGGGTCCATATTAGGCAATACGGGTCGTAACAGAGACTTAGTCGATGAGCGTCGCTGATCCGATTGATCCGATTCTTGCTCCATTTGATGTAAAATAGTTCCTAAACCTGTTTTCTGTAATAAAACATAAAGAAGGGTGACAGTAGTTTTTTTCTCTAATTAATTAAACATAAGTGCGAGATAATATGCAAAACCTAAACCAAAACCCTACGTAATTCATCATCATTTTGACTCTGATCATATATTAATTAATTATAGATCACTTATGACTCCATTATATATTAATTTTATCGTCATAACTCATTTTATAATTAATAAACTCTCTATGTAAATAATTTGGAACATATCTATAATATATTCTTTTTTGTAATTTAAATAATATTTTTAAAAATATGTCATTATGTGCTGCATGTAATATTATGCGTCCGTATGAAGTATTAATGTATTATGTGATATTCTGTTGGTTTTAAATGCCGGAATATTTCACGAATTGTGCTGATGCTGGGATGTCGCATTTATATTTGAAGAATTAATTTTGATAAAAATTAATTAGAAACTTGAATGATTGTAATAACAAGTTTTTGGTCTAGTGGCAAAGACAATGTACTCCGTGTGGGAAGTCGCAGATTAAAAAATCTCTTGTGGATATTAAATAGTTAAGTGGCTTGACCTCCCATCTTTATTAAAAAAAAAAACTTAGATGATTAAGTGATATTTCAAAATTTTAAATATCAAAATAAAAAGAGTAACATTTTAATACCATTTATATACTTAATTCTTTAAAGTTAAACTATAGAACTATCGTGGCATTTTCTCAGTATAGCAAGCCCATAACTGTCGTGGCATTTTCTCAGTAAAGGAAGCCCATACGTTATGGGCAACTTTTGGAAATTTATGATACGAGAGAGATGGTTGACCTACCACATCTTATGAGTTATGACTATGTTGAAATTTGCTTATAAATAACGCCTTTGCACAGACGCACATACATTCCAACTAAAGAGAAGGAGAACTACAATAATAACAAGAAGATCGAAGAGAAGTCTGGGAGCAATGGATGTCGAAAAAGTTCTTTGCATGGCAGGCGGCAGTGGTGAAACAAGTTATGCTGCCAATTGCAAATTACAGGTGGTTTTTTTTTTTTTTTTTGCAAAATATGTACAATTTCTAATTAATTAACATTTCATGTTGTTTTCGTGTATGGACATATTAATTATATATATAACATGTGTCATTGCATTATCACGAGAAGGCAATACTAAAGATGAGGCCTATGCTCGAGGAAGCTGTCGGAGAAATATACAGAAATCTTCTTCCTGAGAAGATGGTGGTGGCTGATCTAGGATGCTCTTCGGGCCCGAACACACTTGTCGTGTTGTCCGAAGTGATAAAAATCATCAGCAATCAATGTCTGAGGGTGGGACAGCAGCCGCCAGAGATGCAGTTCTTCTTAAACGACCTTCGCAATAATGATTTCAACAACCTCTTTCGCTCGCTCGACCATGTTGAACAGAGGTTAAGGGTGGGGAAAGGTACCATTAGTGTTCCCTATTTTGTTGCGGGCTTGCCCGGATCTTTCTACGGAGGGCTTTTTCCTCGCCACAGTGTTCACTTCTTCCATTCCTCATATTCGCTCATGTGGATTTCTCAGGTACTTTTGTTAACAATTCATTTTGTTAACAAGCAATACTACGAACATTATATATACTTTTCGTATCGATCGTTTGAACTTTGAAAACCCGAAAACAACTTGGTTGCACCGGGGGCTAGGAACAAACGTTTTGATATTAGTCACTCTCTCTATATATATATATATATATATGCTACAAATATGTATAGGTGCCTAAAGATATAGGGGACTACAAAAATGGTATGCCTCTGAACAAAAGAAACATACACATTGGAGAAACAAGCCCACCTCTTGTGGTGAAACTATATCAGGAACAGTTCCATAGGGACTTCTCACACTTTCTCAAGCTCCGCTTTGACGAGCTAGTACCTTGTGGTCAGATGGTGCTATCATTTCTGGGAAGGAATAAAAAGGATAAATTGGATGGAGAGATGAGCACAATCTATGGATTACTTGCTGAGGCACTGGATTCAATGGTCCGAGAGGTATAATTAACAAAAAATCAATTTATTTTAAAAGTTGTCGATTGAAGTTCTATGACCACGTACCTTGTATAGAGAAGGATAACCCAAAAAGAAAAAAAAAATCTGAGTGCTGACAAGTTTCACATATCGAATTATCCATTTGTTTTCAAAATTAACCACTCAACTACAATCCTTGAAAAATTGATCTTGACAACTTGTTCTAGATAAAGACTGGTGCGGGCACAAATAGTGTTTTTGAATCTTTGATGGTATTTAATTTATAGAATATCACAAGTTATAAAATGACCACCCTAAAATTTATTCCAGTTTAACAAATTAACAAGATATTCATGTCCGCCCAGTTCTTGATCTTGCAGTAAAAAACGGTTTACAAAATTTAGGAAAAGTTAGTATGCATGTATGCATCACTAATAAATTTAAGAAAACTTAGAATATTAATGAGAGTAAAAATTATAGAAACATATGGCACACCCAAATTTAATCATGTGGGACAAATGTATGAGTTTTACTTATGGTTGCATCAATTGTTTTATTCTAATTCCATTATTAATGCCTAGCTACCTGAGATTGCTTTAGATGAAAGAATGCAAAGATTAAACAAAACATTTAGGGGTAGATATGGAAAGATACATATAACTCATTATTTCTATAATAAATAAATTAAACATCTCTGATCACTTTGGTTCTTTCTTCACTGTGTATTTTCTTACATTTTAAGGGACTCGTGGAAGAGGAAAAGTTCGACACTTTCAATCTACCTTTATTTGTACCTTCATCTAAAGAAGTGGAGGTAATCGTAAAGTTGCAAGGGCTCTATGATATTATCCACTTCCAAACATTTGAGTCGAACTTGGACCCATTTGATGATGATTTGGATGACAATGTTGTGCTCGACAATGTCCAAAGCGGTGCAAATTGCGCAAAGGTTATACGATCTGTTTTTGAGCCGATGATTGCAAACCATTTTGGTAGCGCTATTGTCGATGACTTGTTCTCAAGATATGCCACTAATGTAGCGAAGCACCTCCTCAAGGAGAAGCTAATGCTTCCTGTTTTAGCTCTTTCATTGAAGAAAAAGGAAGTGACATAAATCCAAAAATTATTTTCTTTCTGGAATGAAATTTGTTAAAACAAGGTATTGGCCGAGCCCTAGGTCGTCCTCTAGCCATCCTAATTTCAAAAATAAAATTATGTTAACTCACGCTAAGTAAACCCTAAAATAGGCTAAAATATGCTAAAATAGACTAATTGCGCTAAAATATGCTAAAATACGCTAAAATATGCTAATTGCACTAAAATATGCACTAATTGCGCTAAAATATGCTAAAAAAGTGAAAATATGCTAAAATATGCTAAAATATGCTAAAATAGGCTACACTATGCTAAAATACGCTAAAATATGCTAAAATATGTTAATTGCACTAAAATATGCTAAGATATGCTAAAATATGACCAAATATGCTAAAATAGGCTAATTGCGCTAAAATATGCTAAAATATGTTAAATTACGCTTCATTATGCTAATTATGGTAAACAATGCTAAATTATGGTAAATTATGCTAAATATGCCCAAAATATGCTAATTATACTAAATTACGCTTAATTACGCTACATTAATCTAAATTTAGCTAATTACTCTAAATTATACTAAATTAAATAATTAAAACTAACTGCAAGGAATTAACACTAATTACAACTAAATTATACTAATTTTGGTACATTACTAATAAATTCTAATATTTTACAACCATTTGGCACTAAAAATAAATTTTAAACAAATTAGAGGAACTTGCAACTCTGGGAAGATGATGAGAAATCTGGGAAAAAAAAGACAAAGTGAGGAGAGATAGTGTGAAACTTGATATAATGCATTTTAAGAAAAACACTATACCCTTGATAGATACATATAAATGTCCAAACCGGTCATTAAAATAGCTGGTTGAGAAAAGAATTGAGAACCAGTTATTAAATGGGCGGTTGAGAAAAAAAAAGAACCGGCTATATTTATTAATTTGTAATTATTTTTGGATCTTAATAAAAATGTCGGCTTAATTAGTTGCAATGCGGCGTCTGTGCAACGGTATTATATATTTATAAGCAAATTTCAACATAGTCAAAGGCCATATTAATTATGGCTGTTGTGTGATGATTGGAGTATAACGAATATGGTGAGGTTATCGCCACGTCACTACTTGGAGCTGGCACAAGATTAAATGGATGCAATCACATGCAGCAATATTTCACGAATTGTGCTGGTGTTGGCTGTCGCATTTATATTTGCATAACTAATTTTGATACAAATTAATGAGAAACTTGAATGATTGAGTAATATTTCAAAATTTTAAATATCAAACTAGAAAGAGTATTATTTCAATACCATTTATATACTTAATTCTTTAAACTATATATGTAACATATTCAGTAAATGGATCGGATATTATTTGTCCGTATTCAATTTTGCATCTAAAAATTAAATGCAGATATTCGATATCCGAATATTTGTATGAATAAGATGAGGATATGATTTTGAATTTTAATTATCTGTATCTAAATAATAGATTTATACAACTACAATTTAATATATATTATAAAAATATTTATGTATATATCTACAAATATCTGGTATCCAATCTATGCCCGTATGTATCTGTACAATATCCAATCCGTTTGCACCCCTACCAGCAACCCTAGCTGTCCCCTTTTCCAACCTATTCCATTAATTATATCCCTCCTACCTCTCTCATCCCTTCTAGACCTTAACTTCATCACAACGATATTTCTCTCTCTCGTCTCTATCTCCTCGAGCGGAGAGAAGAATGAGAGAGATGGAAGGGAGGTGAACCGAGCGGAGCTGATAGCGTGGTATCGTCGAAACTCGGAGCGTAGATCTGGTATTCAGAGCACTGCAGTGATTAGATCCGGCCATAAATAACGTGGTGGTGTGTATATTTGGCTGTGAATAGATCCAGCCATGAATAGTGCGGCGGTGAGTAAATCCGGAGCGCGGTGATGGGTAGACTCCATCTCGATCGGAGTGTGACAGTGAGTAGAGCCGACCGTTAGAGCGCGGTGGTTATCAGACAAAAGGATCTGATCGTACGTGGAGATGAAAAATGATCAATTTTGTAAGAAAAAAACTGGTGGCACAACACTATAAATCATTTAATAAAAACTTATCTTTAATATTGGTTTTTTAAAATAACCGGTGTTAAAAATAGTTTTAACACCGGTTATTTAATTAAAAACTGGCGTTAAAACTATTTGTAACAATTTATTAAATAACCGGTGTTAATAATATTTTTAACACCGGTTTTTAACCTATTTTAAAAAATTCATATTTCCAGCAACCCTCTCATTAGCAGCGGTACATGAACGGGTGGTAAATGTCAATTTTAACTGGTAAATGTGGTAAATGTCAATTGTAAATGCATGTATATGTATTTGAAAGGAATGTTGAAAATGTTGCAAATTATAGTTTTCGAATTTGAAAACTGGTAAAAAAAAGTTAATTTAATAAAATAGAAATTAAAACGGCTTGTGCATTCATTTTAATAATAACACAAATCAAATAATGTATATATATTATACAATTTTTAGTATCTCGAGAATTGAATCCGCGTCTTTTTCATAAAGAGAATAGGGCTCGTGCCACCGCATTAAACCCACAGTTTAGAAATTTTAATTATAAAATGGTAAAAAGTAATTTGCAGAAAAGGTTTTCTATGCATTGTTGTATCTTTATGATAAGACAAAACTTATTATACAGCATGTTTCAAGTAGATAGAATATCTAAAGGAAACAAAAGAGAGCATTAATTATATGCTGTCATTTGTATAGTCTGTAGATCTTGGACTCGGAATAAACTATCTAATTACATGTTTGATATTAACACACAATATGAATTATGAATAAGACAAGTCATTTCAAGGGCCCAATACCCAGAATCACAAAAAAATGTTTAGAACCCAATGTCGTATTTCGGCCCATATAAAACTAGAATTTAGCCCAATATCAACATCAAGATAAATTTTCATATACATGATTTAATCTAATCCTTTATTTATGGGCTTGTAGCTTCAAATTCAAATTCTCAATTGTGCTTTTGTGAGTAAGTTTCTTGAAACTTGCCTATGGGCTTACAACAGAGAAAAAAATCTAATCTGCATCCTCTGCATTAGCGTACCGTTTGAAGTTAGAAAAACTTTCTGGTGTGCCCATACAAACTTTTAAAATAGCCAACTTTCCAATCAAAACATAATAATATCCATTATCGGATTATTCCCATAAAAACTTACATTATTTCATCTATACTCTTTTATTTATTTAACTTTTTATTTAATTATTTTACAACTTCAATTGACAAATATACTCTATATTTTAAATGAAGGTGTCCCTTATTTTCTTTATTATCTTCTCTTCTCTCATCTCTCATCTCTTTCCACTTAGTTGTTGCTTATTTACTCACTGAATTTTTGGTAAATGTCAAAGAAAGAAAAACCTCATCTTCCAGCAAGCGTATTTATTTGTGTAAGGCAATTTTAAGAGCAAATAAAATGAGCCAAGATTGTTTGTTGCCTGTTGTTTTATTAATTAATTACTGCAATTTGTTTTCATCAAGCGTATTTGTGTAATTCATTATTCTAATCTTACTAATGAAAATTGTGTTAACAATGATTTATTATATATGATTTTAAGGGGCGTTTACAGTGTACGCCAATAATAACCAGTAATCTGCAACTCGGAAGTTCTGACCACAAGCTGGTGTTTACTCTTGCAGAACACCAAGCAATGAAAAGAATCGAACCTTTTGATTGTGTGTGGGTATGTTGTCCTCCAACGAAAACCAATAATGCTGCGGTCACACTGTGTAAGAGCGTTAGCGTTTTCTGTTGTAAGTCTCAGAATAATTGAGATATGGGGAAAAACAAATTAATGCAGTTCATATTTTGTAATTTGTGAGTATATTATATTGTAAGAAGAATGGGAGATCAACATTATATGTCATTCTGATTATATTGCACGTACATTTTACATAAAATAAACGAAACAAATACAAAGTAATTGACAAATTAAACTGAAAAAAAAAGAAATCTATAAAAAAAACCTCGGGACTAATGGCACCTTGCTTACGTAAATGCGCTTTTCTGATCCCCACGAAATGTCATTATTAGACATCTTTGTTACTCCGAAGGTGTATTTTCCGACAGTACACATGACGAAATCACTTTGGCGCATTTTCCTTTATAAAGTTCACAATAGAGAGTCTTTAACTATCTCTTCTAATATATAAAATAATTTCATCGGATTTATGTGGATTCTTTTTTCTTCAATGAAAGAACTAAAACGGGAACCTTTAGTTTCTCCTTGATGAGGTGCTTCGCTACCTTTGTGGCAAATCTTGAGAACAAGTCATCGACAATATGGCTACCAAAATGGCTTACAATCATCGACTCTAAAACAGAACGTAAAGCCTTTGCGTAATTTGCACCACTTCGGACATTGTCGAGCACCACATCATCCAAATCATCATCAAACGGGTCCAAGTTCGACTCAAATGTCTGGAAGTGAATAATATCAAAGAGCCCTTGTGAGTTTACGATTGCCTTCACTTCTTCAGCAGAAGGCGAATAAAAAGGTAAATTGAAATTGTCCAAGTTTTCCTCTTCCACAAGTCCCTTAAAATGTAAAGAAATACACAACGAAATGCCAAAGTGAGAGATGTTGAATTTTATATATGATAGAAATAATGAGTTGTATGTAGATCTCGCTAGCTATCTAGCCCCTTGATCTTTCCACTGGCCATAAGAATTATACTTTCTATGTTAAATGTTAGATTTAATTAATTACTGGTTACATTATCTCATCTAAAGCTATATCATTTAGGAATTAATAAATGGAAACCTCCTTGAGAATGATACAATATTGATGCAATTATTGGAACACTTATTAATTAGTTTCACTTATAATAGATTTCGATGGAATAAGTTTCTATAGTACTCTTATTAATATTTTAACTATCAAGATTTTAACAATTCTTTTTTTTTAAGGATGGCTTAGAAAGCCAACTGATACTCTCTAAATAGAATACAAACAAGAAATTAGGCAGCTAAATATTTGTTTTATTTTATTAGTGATGCATGTATACTAATATTTGTAAATTTGGTAGATACTGCAAGGTCAAGTGCTGGGCGGACATGAAATATACATCACATGTATGTTAAACTGGAAACAATATTTAGCGTGGTCATTTTGCATCTTGTGATCATGAACAAACATTATTTGTGCACGTACGAGTCTCTATCTAGAACAAACATTATTTATGCTCATACCTCTCGCACCATTGAATCCAGTGACTCAGCAAACCATCCCCCGATTGTGCTGAGCTCTCCATCTAATATGTCCTTTTTCTTCCTTCCCAGAAATGATAGTAACATCTGACCACAAGGTACAAGTTCCTCAAAGCGGAGCTTGAGAAATTGCGAGAAGTCCCTGTGGAATTGTTCTTGATATAGTTTCACGACATGAGGTGGGCTTGTTTTCCCAATGTATATGTTTCCTTTGTTTAGAGGCATACCATTTCTTTTGTCTCCTATATCTTTAGGCACCTATATATACATATATACATATATAAAATATTTGTTAGATTAGATAAGAAAAATCGTTTTAATACCACATAGCTCATTACTTTATTAGTATGCATGACGATGAAAGGACTTATATGTACAATTCTAAGTTTATAGATGACTTACGACTCCGTTATATATTAATTTTATCGTCATAACTCATTTTACAATACACTCAGATCTCCAGCTAAATAATTTCGACCATATCTTCAATTCTAATTTTTTATTTAAATAATACTTTAAATATATGTCAGTATGTATCACAAAAATTTAATGTATCCTAGAAGTTAAATATATGCTAGAATATCGTTATATATATAAATACTGATTTCATTAACTTGTTCCTCGTATTGCTTTATAACTAAAAGAACTGTTGAAAAAAGTACATGTATGTACCTGAGAGATCCACATGAGGGAATACGAGGAATGGAAAATGTGAACACTCTGGCGAGGAAAAAGCCGCCTGTAGAAAGATCCGGGCAAGCCCGCAACAAAATAGGGAATATTAATGGTAACTTTCTCCGCCCTCAACCTCTCCTCAACAAGGTCAAGCGAGCGAAATATATTGTTGAAATCGTTATTCCGAAGGTCATTTAAGAAGAACAGCATCTCTGGTGGATGCTGTCCCACCTTTTGACATTGATTGCTGATGATTTTTATCACTTCGGACATCAAAACGAGTGTGTTCGGTCCCGAAGAGCAGCCTAAATCAGCCACCACCATCTTCTCGGGTTGAAGATTTCTGTATATATCTCCGACAGCTTCCTCGAGCATAGGCCTGACCATTAGTATTGTCTTCTCCTGATAATGGAGTAACACATGTTATACAAACAGCATGAAAGAATGTTAATTAGCAATTGTACATATTTTAGGCAACAAAAAAAGGTTATATATTTTTTGTCTTTAAATAATTACAGAGTATCCCACAGTATATGTTTTTAATATCGAGATGTGGGGGAAAAGTGCAGTTGCCAAAAGAAGTCCCACCTGTGTCTTGCTATTGGCAGCATAACTTGTTTCACCGCTGCCGCCAACCATGGAAAAGCATTTTTCTACATCCATTGCTCCCAGACTCCTATTTTTGTTCTCCTTCTCTTATTTGCAATGCATGGGTCTCTCTGCAAGGTATTATATATTTATAAGTAAATTTCAACATAGTCAAAAGCCATATTAATTACGTACGGAGAAGAGTTGGTAATTGCTAGGTGTGATTGTGTGAACGCATGAGTGATTGTGCATGTCAACGATGATTTTGGGCTACCAAGACTCTACCTAAAGACTCTACCTAATCTAAGTGTTTTCTAATATAATCTAAATGTACAATTTACGCTATCATGCCAAGGGAGCCCACTGGATTCTAACCCTAGTCTTTGAACTGCTGTTAAGCCTCGTTAGCCGAAGTGCCTATAGTACTTACATACATTATCTTACTCACACCATGATGCAATGACTAAACACCTATTGGTATGGGGAGGGTTAAAAATGAATTTAAATAATAAAGAAAACTCAAATCAACATAAACAAAACATAAACATATACTAAAACATAATTAAGAATTCGAGTACAACCCTCATCCTAGAGATGAGAAGTTTAGCTTCTCATGGCCATGGCAAAATAAAAGAAATAAAATAATGATAACATAAATTAAAACCCAATTGAAGATAGATGAACCTCTGCCTTCTTAGATGACGCATTCTTCTCCTGTTTGGCTTCCGATGGCTATCATTCTCTCTCTAAGTACTCTCTAACCTAACCAAGCAATGAGAATTGCTAATCTCGATTCTATGGACTTAACACAATTAAACACACACACCAAATCCTATTACAAGAGGGTATTTATAGCCTTCCTAATATGAGAGATGGAGTAGTGGAAGTAGTGGAGGTAGTGGAAACTTGGAGTGCACTCCAAGTTTGGATAGATGAAGCCAAAAATAGCTATAATGACTTGGCTCTAAAGCAATCGCGTCCTTCTAGAAGAATTCTGCCAAAAATAGCACCAACGGTGGATGATCTGATCCAAAGAGAACAGTCCACGGATTGAGTCCACGGATCGTGTGGCTTAAGGTTATGCCACATGCAGCATAGAGGAGGCCACACGGCTTCCTGACTTATCATATTTTCTGTATTTTCGCCATTTCGCATGTTGTGCACTTCATGTGAGGTGTTGCATGCTCCATGTGATGCCCTATTTTGACGCTATCTTCAAAAATCACCTAAATATGACACTTTTACTCTGTTTTTTACATAATTACGCAACTTTCTCAAAAACCTACCAAAAAGACCTAAAAACACGTTTGTGGTAAATAAATCAGAAAAATAGCTACTTTGCATTCGCTTTTCGCCATTTTCCAGAAGAAAAGATAGAGATTTTCGCTATATGTTTTGGCTTAATCACACCCCCAAGCTTAAACTTTTGTTCATCCTCGAACAAAATAAGCAAAGGCTACTATATATGTTGGCTAAAAATTGGCCCTTGAATAAGATT
This sequence comes from Carex littledalei, assembly GCA_011114355.1. NCBI lineage: Eukaryota > Viridiplantae > Streptophyta > Magnoliopsida > Poales > Cyperaceae > Carex > Carex littledalei. The sequence continues at coordinate 14,622,252 of CM022083.1, read as the reverse complement.
TACAAAAATATTGATAAATTTTCTACGAATTAACCTAATAGAAAAATGTCTACTCAATTCCTAATATTTGTAATTGGTGAAATTTTTAGAAAATGGAAATCTTTGCATTAACAACACTTTGATTTTTGAGATATTTTGAAGACAATCTGTCTTAACATCATCATGGTAAAAAAAATCTTAAAATCAATCAATACTCATTTTTCATCCTTTTAAATTTTCGATCTCTTCTTTGAGCTAAAATTTTATAGACTAAGTGTGTTAATAGAATGCAACTTTATTGATAAAAGTAAATTGCAAGAAAGAAAATACACCTTACTCAATTTGGCTTTACCCTTCTAGCGCATAGATACATACGAGAGGTTATGCATTCCGAATGTAAAGGTTTTCATTGGGTGATTCTTCTAGCGCATAGATGCAACAAGAGGTTATGTGTTCCGAATGCACCTAAGGATTTCATCGAATCCCAAATTAAAACACGGTGGTGGGACCTATTTTTGCGTTCTCTTCTAATAATTGATATTTTTGGATTTTTGGTGGGACTCATTTTATGTCCTCTTTTAGTACTAGTCGCATCTACTATAAATACACACAATTTCTAGATTTATATATATATATATATATCTAAAAATTATCTTTTTTAATTTTGACAAATTATCGGGGTCTCAATTTAAAAAGGAAGTGTACAGAAAATATTCCCAACTTCAAGAAATTTTGCTTACATAATGCATAAGAAAAATTATCTTTCCAAAATATTTCTTTTTCAATCAATATGTTGTTAGCCTTAGCTTTCCATGTCCAAAATTTCTATCAAGTGTCTTGTAGACTATGCTACTTTTTCATTTATGATTTGCCTCAACAAAATTGTATAGATGTAATGCTTTTGAATTTTTTTAAAATTTCGTGTGTTTTCATATGTGGACTCTACGTAACCTATGACTATACCTAACACTTTATGCAATCTCAAACAATTAAGTTCAGTCATTCAAGACTCTATTTTTATAACTTCGGTAAACATCCTAATAAGCTTGCAATCTCAATCAATTAAGTTCAGTCATGCAAACCCTATTCGTGGTCAGGTAAAAAGCCTAGTTATACCCTAAAATTTGAAAAAAAAAAAAAAATTAACCCTAAAAGCTAAGATACAAGGGTTCAATCCCCTCCCCCAAGGTTTAACCCTGGGTCAGAACTTACAGTCAAAACTGACGAGGCATTGTAGCTTCTGAAGAATTCACTTGCGTCTAAATGGATTTGATGTGATTTGGAAAGCCTGCATCATAGGCTGAGGTCGCATGCGGTAAGGTGATGCCGTAGGGGCTGCTCCAGCTTGCTTTGGATCTATTTGTCTACGGCATGAGGATGGCCGCATGCGGCAAGGGCAATGTCGTATGGGCTGCTAGCTGGGCAGAGAATTTAAAGTTAATCCGATAAATTTTAGAGTTGAGTTTACAGAGAAACTTAATATACTTAAAGAACATCCTAGTTCTACTCATGTATTAACTATAATTTGAAAAATAAAGATGTTCGTTGGAGTGTTCCCCTAGCTCGGTTGAACTGAAGTAAATGAAATTCTATTTACAATCCGGCCTGAAATTTTTATTTATACCATAATAAAAAAAACACTAGATTACTTCTTTTTTGATTTATAATTAACATATTTTTATACTAAAATACACTAGATTACTTAAAATTATGTTGAATTACACTATATTACATTAAATTACGCTAAATTATGTTAAATTACGCTAAAATACGGTAAATTTCAAAATTCAGAATTGCCAAACAACAAAGGAAAGAGCCTCAAAACTTGAGTTGAAGTTTCTGATTAAGATTTTCATTTCTATTATTCAACCTAAGTAGCTCAGTAAATTAGTTACATAATGAACTTGTAGAATACCAATTTTTACTATTTTTGAAATCTTTTTACTATTTTTTATGATTCATGAAAGATGGCACAAAATCAGTCTACTTAGCGTAATTTTGCGTAATTTACCGTATTTCAACATAATTAGCGAAGTTATTGTAATTTAGCATAATTTAACGTAATTTAGTATAATTCAACATAATTTATTGTAATATAGTGTAATTCAATATAATTTCAAGTAATCTAGTGTATTTTAGTATAAATGTGCTAATTATAAATTAAAAGAAGTAATCTAACAAATAATTTAAACAAAAAATTTGAATTTTCAGTGTTAGATTTCATTATCTTGTTCTTCGTAGTGTCTCTAAAAAAAAAAAAAAAAAAAAAAACCGGCCATTTTATGACCGGTTTGGACATTTTTGGAAAAACTCAGGAATAATGAGTAAACTTATTAATTTGTAATTAACTTTGGATATTAATAAAAATGTCGGCCGCTAACAGCTCATTAATTTGTATCTAATTTATTAGTCAAACTCAATGCCCAGATCTCGAGGTCTACTCTATTTGTTTAACTCACTTGATTCCGTCTAGCTATGATTGCATATCTGGAGCCAGCTGGTCAAATGTACTAATCAAGAATAGAAAATGGCTCAACAAACCTAATTGTTGGATGGGGAAATAATCTTTTGCCCCCTAGTAAATTACAAATATTTTTTCCTTTTCTATTTGTAATTATCTTTTGTCGTATTATTACATTGTAAACTAATGTTCCCAACTTTCTACACCTGGATCGACGAGGAATTTGATTCCTTTTTTTATTTTTAATTATTCTTTGTCGTATTACAATGTCGATCATGTCTTTATTTTTTAGAACTTTAATAACTCAAAATTTAAAGTTTAAAATTCAAAATAAAACCGTTAAATATGCTCTACATCATTTTATCTATGCATTTGTAAAAAATTATAGTGAGTTGAAATGTCACACATTTAAAAAAAAAATGCTCTAATTCCATCATGTCTTCATTTTATCTCTGCACTTGTAAAATAAAGTTGAAATGTCACAATTTTTTACACGTGCATAGATAAAATGATATATATATATCATATCTAACGGTTTTATTTTGACTTTTAAGTTTTAAATTTTGAGTTATTGAAGTTCTTAAAAATGGAGACATGATGGAGGCACAAAAAATAAAAGCATTTGAACCCTCCTCATGTATTATATATAATGCATGGTGTCGTAATTTGATGTGACCAAGCAGCAGCTTGCTCGTTTTTTTAGTTATAAAAGTGTAGCGTTGAAATTGCACTGATGTGAACATGTTCTAAATAATTGCAACTGGGGTCTGGGGACCTGCATTTGTATTATCCAATTGCATATTTTTTACGAGCGTATTATATTGCATCTAGATCATTGTACAACTCTGCGAACGAATTAGTTATCGCAACACTCTGATTATATTAATTACGAAACAAAATTAATGATTATGAGGTCAATCAACAAGACCATTAATTTGGTGTTAATTTACAATGATCCAGATGGTACTAAAAACTTACGGGAACAGAATACACTAACATGTGTAAACATAATTGCAATTTCTGAAACCTTGGCCTATTCGTTTAGATTAAATATTTATGGTACTGTGGTTGTGCTCTTGTTTCCAATGAACTTACAAGCAACAACATTAGTTCACAATGTAATAATACAACAAAACATAATTATGGAGTCATCGAGAGGTTGAGGTGTCAAACATGGAATGAAGGCATCGATCAGGAGAGGGTAATATATCAGAGTTGGTGATCCAATTAAATGTGTAATCTCTAACTTGAGTTACCACAGACACATGAATTAAAGCCTTCTTGAAGCACTCTATGAGAATAGATATTGACATTGTCTCGGTTGGTGTTTGATCTCTCTTCTCTTAATTGGAAGGATGAACGAGGAAAGGGAGGAGGTAGAGGTGGTGAACACAGAGAAGGCAATTAGATGGGTTAGGTTGGATTCAGATCGAGTAGGATTCGAATGAGTTAGATATCATATCATTGTTGGATCTTGGGTCAAGTCCGATTGAATTTAAGTTCATTCAATTTTGACGTTTCATTATCAAATCAGGTCGGATTTGGATCAGTTTAGCTTTGTCACAAACGAAACTTCAGAAATTATATCTAAGGCTTTGAAAAACACAGAACTTCGAAATTGTTTATGAAACATTTCTAAAACGCACAAGACATCTGAAAAAGTTGTCTAAGATGTTTCTAAGTAAAGGCACATACAAATTAACCATAATAAAACTGGACATTATCCTACAAATAAAAGATCTAAAGATCTTCTGAAAACCTTAAAAGAATTAGGTTGAGATTTGTTAACCATACTTTTAATTGTTAGCACACAGGAGACATCAAAATTAATATTAAGAATGCACCTTTTTCACTCCCAAATTCATTGAATTTATTATCTAGAAAATCTAATGATTCAGTGATATACAATAGATCGAATGCTTTGGGTGTGTATTACGCAGCTTGGGGGATCCGTATCCTCCCAGGTACCTGACTCAACACAATTGAAACGGATGGCCCAGAATTACTCCCAGCCGGTGCCTACTCGGATGACGTAGGGGGTCAGTATTATTTATGCTTTGAGATTCGTGCTAAGTTTAAATGAACAATTTTAGTCCGTCCGATTCATGTTGAGTCAGTAACCTGAGAGCTGAGAGGATGTGAATTCCCATCGGTATGCCATACAGCAGGCGTGGTGCACGACAAACGATGTGTACTCAGTCTTTGTGGAAGAAACCAAGCTTTTACATGGAGGGAATCATTCTATTACATAATAATTCAACTCGAAGTAAATTCATTTTATTTTGTGTAATGAATTCAACTGCTCATTTGTATTTAAGTCATTAGTCAAACTCAATGCCCATATCTCGAGGTCTACTTCATTTGTGTAATTCCGTTGATTGATTCAGTCCAGTTCAAATTGCACATCTGCAGTCAGCTGCTCATGGGTAATAAACAAAAATAGAAAATGACTCAACTAAGATAGTTGTTGGACCGATATTTTTATTAATACAAAAAAAAAAAACAAATTATCAAATCTGCCCTCACCTCAAACTTATTTTTAAATCTACCCCAACCGCTCAGCCACTGGGCGGTCCAGTTTCCACAGCTGACCGCCCAGCAGCTGGGCAGTCTGCTAGTGAATTTTTATTTTTATTTTTGAGAGACAATATAAATATCAAGATGCTGAATTCTTAACGCTAAAAATTCGGATTTTTTTTTAAATATTAGTTAGATTACTTCTTTTAAGCATATTTATACTAAAATACGCTAAATTACTTGGAATTATGTTAAATTACGTTGAGTTACACTAAATTACTTTAAATTACGCTAAATAACAATAACTTCGCTAATTATGCTGAAATACAGTAAATTATGGTAAACTACGCAAAATTACGCTAAATGAGACCGATTCTGTGCCATCTTTCATGAATCATAAAAAATAGTAAAAAAATTTCGAAAATAGTAAAAATTGGTATTCTACAAGTTCATTATGTAACTAATTTATTGAGCTACTTGGATTGAATAATAGAAATGAACATCTTAATCAGAAACTTCAACTCAAGTTTTGAGGCTCTTCCCTTTGTTTTTTGGCAATTCTGAATTTTGGAATTTAGCATAGCTGGCACGGACGCATGCGCATTTTCGCAAGTTTTCCGAAAAGTGGTCATTTTCTGAAATCGGACACTCGAGCGCCGTTTTATGACCGTTTGAAGTTTCGTCGTCGTTTTTCGCCTTTTTAGTAAAGATATCATCCCTATTCATATGTAATTTAGCACAATTTACCGTATTTTAGCGTAATTTAATGTAATTTAGTGTAATTTAAAGTAATTTAGTGTAACTCAACGTAATTTAACATAATTCTAAGTAATTTAGCGTATTTTAGTATAAATATGCTTAAAAGAAGTAATCTAACTAATATTTAAAAAAAAAATCCGAATTTTTAGCGTTAAGAATTCAGCATCTTGATATTCAAATTGTCTCTAAAAAAAAAAAAATTCACTGGCGGACCACCCAGCTGCTGGGCGGTCAGCTGTGGAAACTGGACCGCCCAGCTGCTGGGCGGTCAGCTATGGAAACTGGACCGCCCAGTGTCTGGGCGGTTGGAGTAGATTTAAAAATAAGTTTGGGGTGAGGGCAGATTTGATAATTTGTTTTTTTTTGGAGTATTAATAAAAATATCGGGTTGTTGGATGGAGAAATAATTTTCCCCTTCTTACGCAATAAGCTACTTAATAAGTTTTACTTGAAAAATGTGCAGCCAAGAACCATTGACTTAATTTGTCACATCTAGCTAGCCCCATAAATAGGGCAGTGCATTTAAAAAGAAAAATGTTAATATCAAACACCAATGTTTAAAGTAATATTTTTCTAAGATGAAAACCAATTAATTGCAATGTTTATTGTAATATATCTGTAATACTTGGAAATTCATAACAAGTGTGAGATTTAATCTAGCCAGTTTTTGGGTGAATAACCATGTTCTATACTGAACACAATTTGTTTTTATCATATTCTTTCGTATAGTTGGTTAATTAAATTAACATATCCCAAAACGTTTCTTGGTTTGAATATATTTTTTTAAAACCTAATAGGTGCGAAGTCCAAGATAAATAGAGACATCGGCAGGATCAATGACTCTGATGCACGATAAAACATTAAAAGGAAGATATTTTTCTAAGTTTTTTCAAAGACAAACTCTCTAGCTTAATTTTGTACTTTTGTACCTCTGAAATCGTTTTCTTCAAAAATAAATGAATAAAACTACAGATATACTTGACGGGCATTTATCGAACTTTTATTAATCTAACGGTTCAGATTGATTCCACTGTTTCTCCCAAGAAAATACAGCTACGGAAATTTAACTTGGAACCTTTCCGTGTAGCGAATGGTAAATACAAAAGGGAAAAAGCGTTGAGAAAAAGAGTTTTCATATGAAACATGAGCCGTCCATCCCACTATATATAGCCTAATTAATATGAAAACTCTTATTTGTAATATTTAACTAAATGTTATGAACAATATTTTATATATATAATAAAAAATATAAAAATGTTCAAAAATAGAGGTGCAATGTACACTCCGTTGAATTCGTGTACATTAAATTTTATTACAATCCAGGATGTTGGATAGTGTCTCCCTAATGGGCGGGTTCGCTGATGTCCACATACCAACCACCATGACAATCTAGACTGAAAATTGATTAAGAACAGAGGGCAGAACTCGAGTCTTGAAGAGCAGTTGGATTTAATAAAAAAAATTTCTAAAAATTTAAAAATTAATTTTCCAGAAATTAGATCGATCATATTTAAAAAATATATATTGTAATGACCGAACGATTGATTCGGTTCAGGAGGGAATGACCAAATCAATGATTTAGTTCGCTCTTTGTCATATTTTTGCTCTACTGGTGATACAAAAATTTCAAAATAGAGGGTTACCTCCAAACCATTGCTACAGTCCACGTAGAATTTCAAAATCCTAGCCCAAAAACTCATTCATTTTGAAATCTAAAAAATAGCACGGGGCGTGAATTTTGACCGAATTAATAGTTCGGTCCACAGTAAACGGCGAAATTTGTGTGTCCGGTCATGAAGAGGTGTGAACAAGAGAGGACTGAACTATTGATTCGGTCATTTTCCATTTTCTCCCTACAAATCAGTTTTTTTTTTTGGCATGTTTGTGACAAATAAGTTTTTTTTTTTTAATTTCTATATATAAAAAAATGTTCAATTATAGTCATCTTCTCCCTACAACGTTCTCGATGTGTGTTCTGTGTGCGTGATTGACTGATTGTGGGGCATATATTTGATAAAGGAGAGGCATGTTAAAATAATAAAATGGGATTTTGCATTGCCGTGCTTTTCGAAAGATGTTACGAAAGAAGGTTAGGAGGTACTTTTCTTTTTGAACTGCTGCTTCAACATGTGTGAAAAGCCTTCATGTTGCCAATGGATGAATGAGAAAAAAAAAACCATTTTTTTTTCTTACGAAGAGAGTTCAAATGTCTTCATTTTTGTGTCTCTATTATATCTTCGTTTTTTAAACGTTAATAATTTAAAATTTATTGATATCAAGAGATTAGATCTATATCATTTTCTCTATGCACACATAAAAAATTGCAACATTTCTACTTTATTTTTATCGGTATCAAGAGATTGCAAAAATACATTGATATGAATAGATTCTGCGCGTTGATTTTTCAACTTATTGATTTATATAAAAATAAAATTGAAAAGTCATAAATTTTTATATACATAAAGGGAAAAAATAATATAGATGACATCTAACTGTTTTAATTTGACATATATTTTTTTTCCTTATATATAGGTTTGGGACTAAATACTTGGTTGTTGTATATATAGTATAGACAAAAACACCATCTACAAGCATAGTAACAACACTATTTTTTTGGAAGGGAACGAGTATGAACTACGAAGGCTAACTGGTTCCAATAATATATTGTACATAATTTATTATTATGCATCTTGATCTCTTGTCGATAATTATTTTAGGTTACAAAGGAGAAGGTAGAGATTTTTTTTTTAAATATAAACGGTAGCGTTCAAATTTGTACTGATGTGACTCTGTTCTAAATAATTCCAACTGAATACCATATCATTTGTATATGTCCAATTGAATATTTTCTATACAAGGGTATCATTCGTCATTTCCATAATGTAAGACTTGTGAGAATGGGTTTATTAATTTATGCAATACACTATACGTACAACTCTTAGAACGAACTATTTATAACAACACAGGTTATGTTAATTACGATGCAAAATTGATGATTATGAGGTCAAGTGTACCATATGGTGTTTTTACGGCCATAATGATGGTAAAATTCTACTATGTGTGACCATAATTGTAATACGACAAAAAATAATTAAAAATAGAAAAGGAATCAAATTCCTCGTCGATCTAGCTGTAGAAAGGTGGGAACATTAGTTTACAATGTAATAATACGACAAAAGATAATTACAAATAAAAAAGGAAAAAATATTTGTAATTTATTAGGGGGCAAAACGATAAAGAGTTCCAACTTTCTATACCTAAATCGACGAGAGATTTGTTAGGGTTAATTGTAGGGGATATTACCCTATGAACAAACATTGCATTGGAAAATGCTTCTGCAATGGGTTATGGATTCATTTGTATCTTGGTAATTTGTTATAATGGTACTGTTTTGGGCTTTTTCGCAATACCTAAGAAATCTGGGGTCTTTGGCAATAACGACCTGGTTCTATGAAGTTTGTTCTCTTTCTGGTTAATTACCAATATTTCTTGTCTACCCGTGCTTATAGCTTGGCTCTACTCTCTATACTGAGTCCACTTTTAATCTTTTCATTTCTGTTTCTGTATATTCCGATATTTTTATTAATACCCCAAAAAAAAAACAAATTATCAAATCTGCCCCCACCCCAAACTTATTTTTAAATCTACCCCAACCGCCCGTCTGCTGGGCGGTCCGCTATTGTTTTTTTTTTTTATAAGGGTTTTATGTTTTAATTTGTTTGAATGTTTTATATTAAATTGTTGTAATGATTTGTTTGAATGTTTCATATTAAATTGTATGATATATATTTATTATTTGTTGACGATTATATTTTTATAATTGACGATTATTTTTATATGTTATGTAATTGTCTAGCTTTAATATAATTGATTAGTTTTATATTAAGTTTGTTAATGTTTAAATGTTTCTAAATGGTAATCGAAATGGTAAGTCTAAACAACAAAAGTAGGTAATCTAAATGGTAAGTCTAAAAATGAAACATAACAGTCCAAACACGAAATATAATAATCCAAACTAAAATACTAGAAACCTATCATACTAAAAAAAATATAAAAACTCTAACGGCGATGACGAGGGCGAGGTCCGGAGAGGTCCAACCTGACAGGTGCACGGCGGTCCCTCTGCGACGGCGGACGCCTCTGGTGAACCTCATCCACCTGCATGTCATCGTGTACGGCCTCGCGCGCCCATGGGTCCTCCCCCAGGTGTAATGCATGCTCCCCATGGATCCCCGCCTGTGTACGCAACACCCACGGATCGGCCTCCCAAGTAGAAGGATACGTTGCCGGAGGCGGTGTGCCAAATATAGCAGAGGCAAAACCATCTGCAGTGTGCGTCCCACTCCCACTGGCCTCGCCGTCGTGCTGTCTGGGCTCCCATCCGCCCTCATGTCCAGTGAGGTCATCCAATGAGAAGTCAACTATGCCGGCAGCTTCATCCTGCATGTAAACAATGTTACTTTTGCTACATAGAAATAACGAATAAATTAATTAAACAATGAAGTTTTGCTACCTCAGTGAGCTGCACTGGAACTCCATACTCGTTGTAGTACGCATTCCATGCGTTGTTGTTCAACACCCATTGGTGGATCGCCCAGCCCGAGTCATCATCTGCAGAAATGAAGATAAATTAATAAGAATGATCTTTTAGAGAGACACTTAATAATGATAATTTGTATGACATATTATTACCTGCAGGAGGTAGCGGCATCTCATCAGCGTATATAGGGGCTCTAGGCTGCTCCGGATCTGGTGGTGAGGCCTTTATCTCGCGCCAATTGATGTCCTCCCCAGCATCGTGCAACATACCAACGAGGCGCCCGTCCCAGCCAGAGTCCTCCACGATCGGTGCACTGTGTTGGAGCATTTGACATCCTATCGCTCTCCAACTTTTTCTCGCCATGCACACCAAGCTGTGTGCCACTCCTCTAATAGCGGTCAAAATCTGCACACAATGTATTTTCATTATTATTGTTAGAAGATGAATAAATAACTACAATTTTTTAAGCATGTCAGTTTCATTTAAACATACCGAACGAGCATGGATCGGGCTGAAAGGCAAGTAAGTCCTAGATCCGTCACCCGTGAGTCTCCGTCGAAGAGCATCACCATAGTCCCCCCTGTAGATAAACCGTCGGCATGCCCCATCTCTGGTACCAGACTAAATATCGCAATCTCCAGGGCCCGACCGGCATAGGGGCATCAATAGCTGGAGGCGGGGTCCATAAGTGATCCCCCGGTGATGCAGCACGCTGGTAATGCTCCCAGAAACGCGTGCTCCAGTTGACCTTGGGCTTGTTGTGTTTAGTGCTGCAATATAAATTAATTAGTAACGTGTATGTCTGAACAAGTAATAAAATAGACAAACAATAAGGCAGTGGGTAGTTACCTGTGCAGCTGGGTGGTCTGCTGCTCGCCCAACTCTGGAAAATTCGGGACATAGGCATCCAAGCCAAACTGACGGGGCACTCGATCGGGATAGTGGTACTCAACTATCCAGAAACATACGCACGGCCCCCGATAAAAATAGAGATCTCTCTGCTCTAATGTCAGCCGGCACAGAAGGTTTTGATCGTAGAACACACGATAGGGGTACCAGGTGATGCTCGCCTCGTGAAGCATCTGGAGCTGACCCCGGACATACGAAATCCCCACGGTCCTCCCCCTGCCCGTGTCCTCGTACGTATGGGGAGTACCCCATATGGCACCGTACCCCGGACGTCTCTCGGGGTCATCTCCCATCTATAGCCCCGCCTGAGCTGGAGGAACAGGCCGACATACCGGTATATGCGACCAGGACCACTGCTGTAGTAGAAGAAGCGGTCCGACAATCTGCTTGTTCGTCGCCTAAATTTTGGATATGCGCTGACGTCACCTAGTGTGACTGTCATCTCTCCAACCGGAAGGTGAAATGTATGCGTCTCCGGTCGCCATCTCTCCACCAGACCGCAAACGAGAGCCTGGTCAATATCACAGTGAGGCATGGTGGCCAACTGATATAACCCGAGATGCATCATGCACTGCTCCATCAACGGGTGACGGACGCATGGTATTTCGGGGGTGCGATGCCTCACTGTCATCATCGTCGTGTCCTGCATTTTACAATGATTTCAATATAAACGTCTAATTATCTGTAATATTAAATAATGTTATTTAAATTAGGAATACAAATCCAACGTACCTCCATAGATGCAAGTGAGACACGGTGACGGACATGTGGGGTCCAAAGAAGAGGACTAAATGTGTCAGGATGGTGAGGGGGATAATCTCCAAAGAGAGCATCTGCACCGGACGTCTCTGCACCGGATGCCTCTGCACCGGATGCCTCTGCACCGGACGTCTCTGCACCGGATGCCTCTGCACCGGATGCCTCTGCACCGGATGCCTCTGCACTGGATGCCGTGCACCAGATGTCGCTGCACCGGATGCCTCTGCATCGTGATCATGTGAACTCTCCCCCGTCTCCAGAGGGGCATCCCATGCACGTCCCCGTCTAGTTCTGACCATACTACATTTCAATAAACAGAAGATTCTATCTTATAAATCCTGATTTATAAACCCTAACTTATAAACTCCAATTTTGTCAACCCTAAACCCTAATTTAACCCCTAAACCCTAATTTAACAATTCAACCATAAACCCTAATTTATAAATTCAACCCTAATTTAACCCCTAAACCCTAATTTAACAATTCAACCCTAAACCCTAATTTAACAATTCAACCATAAACCCTAATTTATAAATTCAACCCTAATTTAACCCCTAAACCCTAATTTAACAATTCAACCCTAAATTAACAATTCAACCCTAATTTAACAATTCAACCCTAAACCCTAATTTAACAATTCAACCCTAAACCCTAATTTAACAATTCAACCCTAATTTAACAATTCAACCCTAATTTAACAATTCAACCCTAAACTTGGAAACCCTAATTTTTAACAATTAAATCGCGACGGGAAAATCAACAACCCGCACACGATAATTAACAATTCAACCCTAATTTATAAACTTCAGTTTTGTCAACCCTAAACCCTAAACTACAAATTCTAATTTTGGAAACCCTAATTTTGAACAATTCAATCGTGTCGGGAAAATCAACAACCCGCACAAGATAATTAACAATTCAATTTCTACCAATCGTTCCAATGCCAATACAAGATACAAAATATAAATTAAAAAAATTATTTAGAGACTTACTCGAAAATAATCGGATTGTCGCTGAGATGGCCGAAAATTAGGGTTCGGGTGAGAGAGAAAGAGAGAGAGAGGAAAAGGGAGAGGAAGAGAGAGAGAGAGAGGGGGGCAGATTTGAAGAGAGAGAGGAAGAGAGGGAGAGAGAGAGAGGAAGAGAGAGAGAGGGAGAGAGGGAGAGAGAGAGTTCAAGAGAGAGAGAGAGGAAGAGAGGGAGAGAGGAAGAGAGGAGAGAGAGAGGGACAGTGGCTGGAGCTGGTTTCGGGCGGCGGGGCGGCGGAGACGCGGGGCGGCGGGGAGGCAGAGAAGAAAAGAGAGAGAGAAGAGAGATGGGCGGTTCAGGGGGGGTCGGACCGCTTATAAAAAAATAATAATAATAGCGGACCGCCCAGCAGCTGGGCGGTCAGCTAAGGAAATTGGACCGCCAAGTGGACGGGCGGTTGGGGTAGATTTAAAAATAAGTTTGGGGTGGGGGCAGATTTGATAATTTGTTTTTTTTTTGGGGTATTAATAAAAATATCGGCTGTATATTGGCTTGGCGCAATATACTAGTGGGTTTGGGCTTCAACCAATTCGGGACTACATATTATACAGCATATACAAAAGACTTGAGGAGTTATTGGATTTTAACTTCAACCAATTTTTAGGCCTTTCCATTCTCTCTCCCTTTCTTAAATTCACATATATTCATATATATTATAAATAGAACGCAATCATTTCTTGATCCAATCGATACCTCAGACTAGGGGTGGCAACGGCTAGCTCGGTCCGAGCTAAGCCCTAGCTCAGCTTGTTAATTCTGGATCGAGCTACAGCCGAGCGAGCTGGACCTAGTGCATCCGAGTTAAAACCTCAGCTTGAAATCGTGATAAGCCAGCTCGAGCTAGCTCGCGAGCTGACGAGCTGGCTCGCTGGGTGTGGCTGGATCTTGTTTTAAGAAGAAATAAATTCTACAAACTTTTTGAATCGAGCTGAATTGAGCTGGACCGAACTAGACAGTATAAAATGCACACAAAATCATACAAATTCACAAAGTGATGCCTAGCCGAGCTAGCTCACAAGCTGGCGAGCAAGCTAGGCCCTAGCTCGAACTCGTTAATTCTGGACCAAGCTAGTGGTGAGCTGGCTCATTAACAGCTCGGTCCAGTAACGAACGAGTTGTTAGCGAGCGAGTCAATTGTGAGTCACCATCGTGCCATGAGATACGAGCTTTTTTGCCACCCCTACTCAGACCTATACCCATCGACCTAGCTGGTAATTGGATATGATCTGATTGAATATTTAAGGGTCTGCTCCAATTGGGGTACACGGAGGGAGGGGAAGAGAAAAACATTGTGCGGAGGGGAGCCTCACCTTAGACCACACCTAACCGACGATTTCACCTGCTTCAGAAGAGACGAAACGGAGAGGGAGCAGAGGTGAACATACACTATGCAGAGAGGAGGCAAGGTTAGCGCTGTGTTGATTTTTGGCAAAAACGTTCACCCCAATTCGGAGTGTAAGATCACTGTGCGGAGGTGAACTAAACCTTCGTCTCCCTTCCTTCCCCTTCCATTAGTGACAGTTCACCCCTGTTTGTGGAGCACAGCCTAAGGAATCCTCTGATAGATCTTAATAATATCTTCCCTAGCTAATCTCTTGTTGGCTTCATCTGTTTGGTGATGGTAAAGAGACTCAATGGAAATACCAGCTAGAATATATGTTTTTTCAATAGCTAATATTTTTTATCTAAATTATAGGACCACAAAAGAATATAAACAACAACGGATCACAGTTTCTGTTCAAGCGAAATTATGCAAAATATGGTGTAATTGGGCTAGAATGAGCCAGATCGGAGGGGCAATTGGGCTAGAATTATTGACTGTACATTGGGGACTGTATCATGTTCTCTACCTAAAATCTACCGAGTATAATGAAAGGTCAACAAAATATTTAATAGCATGTCTTTATTTGTTATCCTAAAAGTAAATTAAGAAAACTTAATTATGACCAGACACTAAACCTTTTTCGCAAATATACCTTATGATCATGAAAGGCTTCTTGTTTTCCGATTCCGATAAGTTGCACAAAATGATCCCTGTTGCTTTCTGTTGCTTCTTGAGAAAGTCAGCAGACAGGTTGGTTTTCAAGTAAATTTTCAATTTACTTTTTCAAGTTTGAGAGGACCAGATTTCTTTGGCCATCTTAGTTAATTTAACAAGTGTATTCCAACAGAAATTTAACAATAGCGTCTAGTTAAGTGTTAGGATGGAAAGCCAACAGCATATAAGTTTGTGAGTATATTTTTCTCTGTTTTGTCGTTTGTTTAGATAAAAGTTAAAGTTAAATATTTTAATTTTTAAGTATTTACAAGAAAAAATTGGCAGGATCTAGTTTTTCAATATATGAATTTCTAAACGGTAGACATTACCTTATCACTAAATAAAAAAAAATGATCTTCTTGTCTGTTCTCTTTTTTTTCGTCATCGTTTTTTACCATCGCAATTTCTTTCTATCTTCATAAATTACACCAGGAACAAGTTATTGTGTTCTTTTCCCAACTTATTTCATTCTAAAACTAGGCCCAGCAGCAAGCCCACCTGAAATGGGTCCTATTTAGTTGATATAGAGAGCATACGATCGATAAAGGGAGACACCGCGCCTTTCTTCTTTGGCATGTATCCTTACAAAGAGAGATGAGGAAGAAGCTAAAAAGAAGATGAACAAGATAATTAACCCATCGGTTGGGATGGTAGTAACTTCGACCATGTGTTGTGATGCGATCTGATATATATAGGTCATGGTAAATTCTCTTTTTTTTTCATGGATCAATTGTAGCCCAGAGAAATGCTGTTAGAAGCAATTTCCGCCTAGTGGAACTATTTTAACTAGGACAACCATCTTTACACATTTCAGCTTTATTATTTTTCTATGTTTACTCCTAGATATTTCTTTCAAAATTAGATTTTTTTTTTCTTATTATGTTGTCAAGCTCATGGATCTTGAATAGTACAATCTGTTTTGTAAAACAGGTTTTATCTAAAAACCTGAACTCTGTTTTTTATCTAATACATGAAATGAGGACTTAGATCCTCATTTTTCTTAAAAAAAAAAATAGCACACGTCTAGAGAATGACAATAGAAATGTATAGAGCTACATCAAAGCCAGGCAGAAGATGAACAAGAAACACACGGCAAATGTGTCAGTGCAGTACTCAAATCATCTACATTAGAGTAGCGTTCTAACATGGCAAAAACAAGATGCACAAAAGGACACCCAAAAAATAGAGTGATAACAAGGAGAAGGATGGCGATAGGCAAGCAAACTAAAGCAAGCGTCACATACAACCCCAATCCAAATGCCACAACCATACTACTCGCTGCCAACAAAAATGCATTTGTTGCATACAAGAGGTTAGAGCGAGTTGGACCTTCCATAGCATTACCGAGAAGCGCAAATATGTTACTGTTGTAATAAGCACAGAGCCCAGTCCAATGACATGAGTTTTCTCCCATCTATCTTTGTTTGATGGTCCCATTATATAGTGAAACCACTTCCGAGTAAATTTATAACCTTTATTTTCAACATACCGTCGGACACGTCCTTCATCATTAATACACTCTAAGAGACAGCACAACTGTTAGTAAGATCAGATCTTTACCCTTTCTTCAAATATGTATTAACTCAATGATTAGAAGCTTGTCACGTTTTATTTAATTTGTTGCCGTCAATAGTTACAAAATTTAACAAATAACACTTACTTAACTAACATATATCAAGTCTAATTTGATATATAGTGAAAAACTTGAGGAGATCTATTCTAATGAAATTCAAAGAAATATTATAATTTAATTAATTAGAAAGTTTATGATTGGGGACATTAAAGAAAATATAGACGGGACTAGCATGAGTGTTGACACCGACCTATTATGTATCACCTAAATTATCAGCGTTACTTGGTATTATTAGCTTTGTGTGTGTTTGCGTGCTCGGTATTTCGTAGTTGGTAGCAACACACAAGTTAACTAAAATAACAACAAATAATTTCCTGATGTGTTTGTTAATTAAGGCATACCTCATTAGCTTCTAAATGTTGCCTCGCAGAAAGTTCGAGTGGTGTATAGCCTTCATTGTTTCGGATTGTTTCTGCAATGTGATTCATCTTGTTTTCGCATATAGCTCGCATAATTGACTCGTGTCCCTTTATTGCTGCAATGTGCAAGGGTGTATTTCCTTCATAATCCATTGCACTATTCATTTTTGCTATCATTTCTCCAACACTAGTGCCTTTCAATACATGCAAATATAATTTGTTCCGGTTCTCTTCTGCAGCAATGTGAAAAAGATTTCTTCCACAAGGATCCAACAACTCGGCATCATCAGGGTATTTTTCCATGAAAAGCATTACCAGTTCCTTTCTGCCCATGTGTGCGGATACATGAACTGCAAACATTCCGTCTGAAAATTGAGTGCATGCTAGAATACGGTCATCTTCTAACATGGTATGTACCATCTTAGTATATCCTTTGACTATAGCTATATACAATGGAGATAACATTTCGTTGTTGTCCTTGTATGCCATCTCTGGATCAAACTTCATGAGCTCCTGGCCGACATCTATATGGCCGTGTTTGGCAGCAATGTGTAAGGCAGTGTCTCCATTTTTATTTGTTTCTTCAAGCGCGTCCCTGACGACTACATGATCAATTTGAATGAGGTTGTGGATGACCTTCTTATTGCCGACCTTCTCAACATTGTGCAGAGGTGTCTCTAACATCTTGTTCTGTGCTTTCAGCAGGGACATATCAATTTGAAAAACCTTCGAAGCGAGCTCGTTGTGCCTCTTAGTAACAAGTAGGTCAATAACAGTCTCTCCAAAATGAGTTGCACTTTGGAGCTCGGATTGGATAGTCTGGTGTTTTGTTTGTTCAGGAGCAGAATGAGAGGCTTCTATTGTCACCTGATTAAACAACGTAAAATTTCATTTTATCTATCCATGGTTATGTTAATTTTACCAAAGAATTAATTACTAATGGACATGTTTGTACCGGATTAGTTTTTGAGTCGTTGCAGCCGTTTTCATCCTTTCAATTGGGATTCTAAAATTTTTGTACTTGTTTATGCTGTAGGTTGTGTGCCCTTGTTTTTGTTCATGTAAAATGATATGCGCGCCAAACATCCGATTGTATTACAAAATATCTCTAATAATTCAGTTCAACTCATATTGGAAAAACTGTCAATTGTTCTACACTTCTTTGTGAAAGTCAATTTTACATGATAAGCCAATAAATATAGATTCAAAATTAAGTAGGCAATGGTAGAATACAATATTTTGGTCACATAGATGGGTAGGATAGTGTTTTTAAAATGTGTTTATCCTCATCTCTTTCAGATTGTTAGTAAAACTAATATTTTAGCCAGTGAAGGTTTTCTGCATAATGAAATACAAATTTCTTTTAATAGATAGTTAGCCAGAATATATTTACTCGAGTGCGATGGACTTTTAATTAGTACAATTTCATTTTTTCATTCCTAATAATACAAAGTAATATAAGTTTAGATGGAAATGGTCGTCTGGCGGTAAATTGTCAATCCATTCTTTTCAGTCTATTGAGAATCTATGGTATATTGATGCACAAATCCCTCTCGAGGCAAGGCTTATTTTTTTAAGGTTGCCGGCAACTGCCGGTAACAATTATATTGATAAAAAGGTTTATTTACAAAAGAAAAGAAGAAAAAAAAGCTAAAAGTAAATCTAATGCTAATGTTTGCTCGCACTAAATATACATAGAGCCAACATGTGACACCTCTCTTCTGTATTTACAACTCTGTCACTTGCCATCCATCTCTCGATCTCAAGTGCAGTATTGTTGATAAGGTGACAGACTGATTTTTATTTATTTGAGAAAAGCCTTCTGTTTCTCTCTCTAGAGCGCTGAAGCACCCGCCGCCGAAATGACATTTCATTGAGACATCTGTTGCCTAGATAAAGTTTTACCTGAGGAAACCCACTAGAGGCGAGGTTTTGAGTTGAATTTGTATGAGAAACAGTAATATGGACAACAATTTGTTTTAGGAGGTTTGAGCTAAATATTTAAGAGTTATATATCTAGGTACTAAAATTATTGCAATGCCTTCTTTATATGATTCAATTTTTAATCTCACTCTTATCATGCCGCATGATATGAAGGACCCAACAGCACATGTAATTATCAATAAAATTGAGATGGACCAAAAAGTGCAAATGTTTGGGTATGAACAAGAATAAAGCTTCTATGTTTTCTCTAAACTTAGGATTGGTTGTTCTTTTGTTAAAAATTGTTCTGTATAAATTTGAGATGGGATTGTTTGTTGTAACTTGTATTAGGAACCAAGTATTTGTATCTAACGTAAACGATTTCACTGAAATCGGTGTTTCTTTTTCCCAACTTTCAACAAGAAAAGAGTAATAATATCTGTGTATTCAGGTTAATTTGATGAACATTATCCCTAGGTGTCAATCTAGAATAATAGTCGGTGATTGTTAAAGAAGAAAAGAAACTTTCAATAATAGTATTAAATATCTTATCTATACTCATGGAAAATGTGAACACTCTGGCGAGGAAAAAGCCGCCTGTAGAAAGATCCTGGCAAGCCCGCAACAAAATAGGGAATATTAATGGTAACTTTCTCCGCCCTCAACCTCTGCTCAACAAGGTCAAGCGAGCGAAATATATTGTTGAAATCGTTATTCCGAAGGTCATTTAAGAAGAACAGCATCTCTGGTGGATGCTGTCCCACCTTTTGACATTGATTGCTGATGATTTTTATCACTTCGGACATCAAAACGAGTGTGTTCGGTCCCGAAGAGCAGCCTAAATCAGCCACCACCATCTTCTCAGGATGAACATTTCTGTATATATCTCCGACAGCTTCCTCGAGCATAGGCCTGACCATTAGTATTGCCTTCTCCTGATAATGGAGTAACACATGTTATACACTTGATATATCCATACACAAACAGCATGAAAGAATGTTAATTAGCAATTGTACATATTTTAGGCAACAAAAAAGGTTATATATTTTTTGTCTTTAAATAATTACAGAGTATCCCACAGTATATGTTTTTAATATCGAGATGTGGGGGAAAAGTGCAGTTGCCAAAAGAAGTCCCACCTGTGTCTTGCTATTGGCAGCATGACTTGTTTCACCGCTGCCGCCAACCATGAAAAAGCATTTTTCTACATCCATTGCTCCCAGACTCCTATTTTTGTTCTCCTTCTCTTATTTGCAATGCATGGGTGTCTGTGCAAGCTATTATATATTTATAAGTAAATTTCAACATAGTCAAAAGCCATATTAATTACGTACGGAAGAGTTGGTAATTGGTAGGTGTGATTGTATGAACGCATGAGTGATTGTGCATGTGAACCATGATTTTGGGCTATGAAGATTAAAATATTTTAGGTACGTAATTATATTATTTCTTTATACAACTTTGTAGTTGAAATATCTCAAAGATTTTATCTAATTTAAGTATTTTCTAATATAATCTAAATGTACAATTTACGCTATCCTGTCAAGGGAGCCCACTGGGTTCAAACCCTAGTCTTTGAACTGCTGTCAAGTTTCGTTAGCCGAAGTGCCTATAGTACTTACATACATTATCCTACTCACACCATGATGCAATGACTAAACACCTATTGGTATGTGGAGGGTCATTGACATATATTAGACAAAACTATGTATGCAAGGATTTAATAAAAAAAAATTTAAATAATAAAGAAAACTCAAATCAACATAAACAAAACATAAACATATACTAAAATATAATTAAGAATTTGAGTACAACCCTCACCCTAGAGATGAGAAATATAGCTTCTCATGGTCATGGCAAAATAAAAGAAATAAAATAACAATAACATAAATTAAAACCCAATTGAAGATAGATGAACCTCTGCCTCCTTAGATGACGCATTCTTCTTCTGCTTGGCTTCCGATGACTACCATTCTCTCTCTAAGTACTCTCTAACCTAACCAAGTAATGAGAATTACTAATCTCAATTCTATGGACTTAACACAATTAAACACACACACCAAATCCTATTACAAGAGGGTATTTATAGCCTTCCTAATATGAGAGATGAAGTAGTGGAAGTAGTGGAGGTGGTGCAAACTTGGAGTGCACTACAAGTTTGGATAGATGAAGACAAAAATAGCTATAGAGGCTTGGCTCTGAAGCAATCGTGTCCTTCTAGAAGAATTCTGCCAAAAATAGCACCAACGGTGGATGATCTGATCCAAAGAAAATAGTTCACGGATTGAGTCCATGGATCGTGCGGCCTAAGGTTATGCCACATGCAGCATAGAGGAGGCCACACGGCTTTCTGACTTAGCGTATTTTCTATATTTTTTGTCATTTCGCATGTTGTGCACTTCATGTGAGGTGTTGCATGCTCCATGTGATGTCCTGTTTTGACGCCATCTTCGAAAATCACCTAAATATGACACTTTTGCTCTGTTTTTTGCCTAAATATGCAAATTTCTCAAAAACCTACCAAAAAGACCTAAAAACACGTTTGCGGTAAATAAATCAGGAAAATAGCTACTTTGCATTCGTTTTTCGTCATTTTTCGGAAGAAAAGATAGGAATTTTCGCTATATGTTTTGGCTTAATCACACCCCCAAGCTTAAACTTTTGTTCGTCCTCGAACAAAATAAGCAAAGGCTACTATAAAGGTTGGCTAAAAATTGGCCCTTGAATAAGATTTTCAAAAATATTGATAAATTTTCTAAGAATTAACCTAATAGAAAAATGTCTACTCAATTCCTAATATTTGTAATTGGTGAAATTTTTAGAAAATGGAAATCTTTGCATTCACAACACTTTGATTTTTGAGATATTTTGAAGACAATCCGTCTTAACATCATCATGGTAAAAGAAATCTTAAAATCAATCAATACTCATTTTTCATCCTTTTAAATTTTTGATCTCTTCTTTGAGCTAAATTTTATAGACTAAGTGTGTTAATAGAATGCAACTTTATTGATAAAAGTAAATTGTAAAAAAGAAAATACACCTTACTCAATTTGACTTTACCCTTCTAGCGCATAGATACATACGAGAGGTTATGCATTTCGAATGTATCTAAGGTTTTCATTGGGTGATTCTTCTAGCGCATAGATGCAAACAAGAGGTTATGCGTTCCGAATGCACCTAAGGATTTCATCGAATCTCAAATTAAAACACGGTGGTGGAACCTATTTTGCGTCCTCTTCTAATAATTGATATTTTTGGATTTTTGGTGGGACTCATTTTATGTCCTCTTTTAGTACTAGTCGCATCTACTATGAATACACACAATTTCTAGATTTATATATATATAGAGAGTAGAACTAGGGTGCTCTCGAGTTCACCAAGCTCTTGGTGAACTCAAGTCCAAAACTCATCGGATCGGCTTCAAACGACGAATCCGACCGTTGAAACCCGTCTACCTTACGAGTGATGCGTCTACATGCAAAAGTTTTAAATTTTGAAAATAATTTTGCATAGAGTCAAGTGGTCAAAAAACGTCAAAAAATGAATGCATTAAAATTAATTTATTAACCTTCTAATTTTGACCCGTGTGTCTTCATTAATTCACTAAACAAGAGTTTATGTTTCATGTTACATAAACTCTAGTTTGTAAGTTAATGAAGACGTACGAAAATATATCGCCCGCTGCTCAATCGAAACCGTTGAAATTAAAGAGAATTGAATTTATTATCTTGTAGCAAATTTTGACGAGATTTTGTTTTTATTTACCTATCCATCGAGTTGACAGAACATTGAATCATCGAAGGGCTATAAACACTTCGCGTTGGATCAAAGCTCAGACACAACAAAACTTCAGAACTTTTATGTTGGTTGTGTTCAATATCTTCCCTTGATTATTTCAAAATAAATTTGGAATCATTTCATTGCAGATCGACCGTCGATCGTTCACGTAAAAATGAACAGTCCGTAAATATTTGCTAAATTTGAAGGGACAAATAACGATGAAAGTCTTTAAAATTAATAAATATAAGTATAAGTTGGCCATATAAGATATATCTAATTTTAAAAAAATAAATTGATTTTTTTTCATATTAATTGATGTACATATATTACCAATTAGTATATATCAAGTTCCAAGCTGTCCGATAAATAATGAATGGTCTTGATTTTTTTCATTTGAGGTGATATTGTTAGCAGAGCAATTTTGATTTTATGCAGCACACGACCTATATAATTTAAGTAGCGTCCAATATATTTGACACACTGCCTGAAGCTAAAACTGCTCTGTTAAAATCTAAACTTCCCAAATTTTTTGTTCTCGCATTGCATCCAGAGAAGATTTGGGCACTTGTTCATCCAGAGAGGAGTTTTTTCACGAATACGTATCCTCTGCATTAACGCACCGTTTGAGTTAATTTATGAACCGTACGATCAGAATTCGGACCAATCCTGTCCACTCCTATAATGCACGTGCACTTTAATATTAGTGCGGATCTCTATAGGATGGTTCAGATCTGAACTCAAAATTTGAGTTAATGCAGAGGATACGAATTCTTTTTTTCACGTCCCCCTAATTTTTTCATGTTCCCTCCTATTCTTTTCAGCAAATTCGATTTTCCCTCTGATATTTCCCAAGTCTCGTCTTTCTCTCAGCCGCCTTCCCTCTCAGACAAAGAACCCTAATCATATCTCATCTCCCATAGAATACCAAGTATTTCCCTTTTCCTTTCTAAACCCAGCCACCACCTAGCCAAAACCCCAGAATTTTCACAATCGCTGCTAGGATGCGACGCCGATACGGAGTCTGGACGCGATACGGCACTCAGCCTCTCTCACCAAGTGCCGGTCCTCCGCCGTCGATCATCTGAAGCAATCTCTCTCCCCCGACGCTGCTATGTCCAACTCAGCGGTGCTCTGTCCCATCAGCCTCGCACCCCCTCAAGGTCATCAGGCTTTCTTCTCTCTCGCTCTTTTCCAAAAGGTGAACAAATTTCTGTGTATTTTCAAAGAAAGAGAAATGCCTAAATAGCACTGATTTTACAACGGGAAAGAACCTGACATCTCTGACAACCACCAATTAGTCAGCTTGCTTAGTTCGTTTTTCATTTGTTTTATAGTTGTCTGGTTATAGTATATATTTTGGATCGTTATTTAACTATAGATCGAGTTTTTGGTACATTCATGGTTATCTTTGGGTGGTGTCACTGTGACAATCAATGTCCACTGACACTGAAATATTGTCCCAAAAACTGAGTCAAGGGCTTTCTGTCCTAACCAGAAGCTAACAATTATACTGGGCAATTATTGTGCTGAAGGGACTTTTTCTTCAGCTAATTACGGTCTAATTGAATCTAAATTAAAAAAATATCCAATTGATATCCAATTAAGAAACATATACTATATTCTCAAAACCGGTACCGGCTTTTAACCTCTTCCTGTTGATGGTACCGAAGTCTTTGATTTATGCTATAGTGCTGAATTAATTATACATTGCCCCATATATCCTTCATTTGTGTTCAGGAGGCAGTTGCTGTGACAGCGACAGCTGCCATTCGGAGGAAATCCTTAATTTATGAGTACTGGCATGAAAGCTGAACTTCTGGTAAATTACAACTTACAAAGAACAAATGTGGCACAACAAATCATGCAAGTACTGGCATGAAATACAATACTGGACAATTTGAGATCTGCCGATGAGGTTAGATTTCTTATTTTGGTGCTCTCTTAGTCAGTTCAGGTACTAGATTGTATAATCATGAAATTATCCCGAAAAATAGAATATCAACCAAGATATTTTTTTTAAATTCTCTTACTCCTATGTGTAGTCTTAATTTACTGATTGCATGACTTGGAGAGAAATATGTTTTGTATGTAGTATTATCTTTTTGTTTGAACTTTAAACACTAACAAATATACTACAGAAGGTTACAATATATTGTTTGATATTTGAAGCATCTTTGTGCAATTTTTTTATACTCCTAATTAATTTTGTACCGTCATAGATTATAAAAAAGATCACAATTTTTTTATACTCCTAATTAATATATTTTTTTATACTCCCTAACCCTTTTGAAATCATATTATAAAAAAAATCCGATACCTCACCATCTCAGTTTTACCGTCATAGATAAGAATTCACTTCCACACAAACAGGTACAAAATTCACAACTTCTTTATATTCTTCTAAACTACCCCTTCACCTGTGAATTAGTTATTTTCAAGCTGTCACACTAAATATTCTGACTTCCACATTTAATTCATACATGCAGTTCTCAACAGCAATCAAAGCTTCCAACAACAAGTGACACAAAAGGGTGCAAGAAGGCACCTATTTGTGGAACAACCAACAAAAAAATTGCAAATAAGGTAACAATTTCATCTCTAGGAAACAACAACAAATTATATCAATACAACACATTATACTGTGCATATGTCCTTATCACCTCAGCAATCGAACACAAAAAACGGACTCAACTCCTCATATCTCTCTATGCAACTCAGTATCTATTATTTGTCAGTTAACTCCTAGAAATACTTCCGACATGCCCATCAAATTAAAAGAGTAAATTTAACTGTAATAATCTTTCAAAGATTGGAAATTGTCCAATTTGATTAGGCACAAACAAATCACCCATTGACAAGGCATCCTGGCAGTTCCAATGATTTTTTCCATACTATTTTCAATTGATATTGATGCAATTGTATGGGTTTCACTACTGGTTTGAACTTATTTTTCCTTTCTCTTTTAAATGAGCGTAACATCATGTTTGACCTTCTATTTTTATTCAAATGCTCAACAATCATTTCTTACATATTGTGAAACAAACTAACACATATTGTCATCCTCTGCAGCACTGAAGATAAAATGTCAAAGGACTAGAAACACTAGCTACGTCAAGCCCCTACAAACAGTTAGATGTATTATTTTTTGATTGTAAATAACTTTTTGTCTCCAATCTCCATGAGGAAAAAGCACACCACCATTTTGACAAAATTATGTACACAAAGTACCTGTAAATTGTATTCAGCATCATTACAGCACAAGCATATCACATAATGCATTACAATTAGTACTATACATGTAAATCAGTACTGCCAAGTACTGTTTTGTAAAACTAACACTTCCATATAATACATGCATCTATATGTCTATACTATCCTTTCATACATATGACATATGTCAATGCCGAAGCAAAGCGAGGCTCACCCCTCGTTGATTATAAATTCTGAAAAAGCAAGATTTTTTTTGTATACAATTGTACCAGTTTGTAAATTGTACCAGTTTATACAATTGTGCGGGCAAATTTATTGCCAAAAAAGCCGTAAAATTGTTGATATTTCAATTTTATGAAATTTACTTATGTACTAAAAATGCCACAAATTAAAAAAGAATATGTCCAATTTAGAGCAGTATTTCTTTTCCTTATATTACTTCTATGGTTTGATTACTTCTAAGGTTTGAGACAGGAATCTAAGATTGCATTGCCACTTTATTTTTTTCCTTGAATTTTTTGTTGTACATTTACTTTTTTTTTTTCCATTATTGCTTATATACATGTACTTTTTCTTGTACAGTATGGAAACAATGCTTGAAAAATTCAAATATCCAATAATCAACGATACTCTGCTATTTAAAACAAACAAACTCACTTTTTCATTTTTACAGCAGTGACAACATAGCAAGATAAAAGGAAGAGTGACTGCATTGTTCCCGTTAAAACATTTTTGCAAATTTAGTTGATTCTAAATATAATTTTGTTAGTCATCTTGAATTAGGGTATATTTTGGGTATATATAGAACTTTCTTTTAGTACTTCTATTGTAATATTTTTTGGTATTTTGATACAATGTACTATGATTATACAATGTCGATTAATGTTAATTACATATTTTTTTCTCTATATTTTAATGTGTTTGTTAATTTGGTTGAATGGAATTGGAGAATTTGGTTGAATGGGGAATTGAGGAATTGGCTGAATTGGAATTGGGGAATTGGCTGAATGGGAATTGGAAATACCACAGTGGGTCCTACAAATGTTGCCCTTGGAAATAACCTGTTGGGACCCACATGTGTTGCCCTTGGAAATACTACGGTGGGTCCCACATAACTGCCTTTGGAAATAACCTGTTGGGACCCACATGTGCTGCCCTCAGAAATACTACAGTGGGACCTACACACTTTGCCCTTGGAAATAATAAGCTCATGGGCTGGATGTCAAAGTATTTCCGACGGTAGTATTTCCAAGGGTAAGCTCACGGAAAAAGTCAGAAAATAGTATTTCCAAGGGAAAGCCGACGGAAAAAGTTAGAAAAATGGTATTTCCATCGAGACTATTTCCGACTATAGTATTTCCGAGGGTAGCGCACGGAAATGACGATTTCGAGGCTTTTTCCAAGGGTAAGCGGACGGAACAAGCCATATTTTAACCCACGGAAAAAGTGAGAATTCTAGTAGTGACTTTAGCGTAATTTTGCGTAGTTTAGCATAATTTACCGTATTTCAACATAATTAGCGAAGTTATTGTAATTTAGCGTAATTTAATGTAATTTAGTGTAATTCAACATAATTTATTGTAATGTAGTGTAATTCAACATAATTTCAAGTAATCTAGTGTATTTTAGTATAAATATGCTAATTATAAATTAAAAGAAGTAATCTAACAAAAAATTTAAACAAAAAATTCGAATTTTCAGTGTTAGATTTCATTATCTTGTTCTTCGTAGTGTCTCTAAAAAAAAAAAAAGAGGAAACCGACTATTTTATGACCGGTTTGAACATTTTTGAAAAAACTCGAGAATAATGAGTAAACTTATTAATTTGTAATTAACTTTGGATATTAATAAAAATGTCGGCCGCCAACAGCTCATTAATTTGTATGTAATTTATTAGTCAAACTCAATGCCCAGATCTCTAGGTCTACTTTATTTGTTTAAGAGGAGGGATCAAGTTACAACAAATTTGAATTACAACAAAGTTATAACAATCATTTTTACATTTTGAAATTCCAAATCGTCGATCCAAACCGTTCATCTTGTGCTCCACAATAAAATGTGCTTCCAGATCAAATTTTACATTTTTTTGAATTTTTTTTACTATTTATTAAGTATTTTACAAAAACTAGTCAAATTCAGACCATTGAATTTTGTACCCATCTTAATAAATAGTAAAAAAATTCAAAAAAATGTAAAATTTGATCTGGAAGCACATTTTATTGTGGAGATCATGTTGAACGGTTTGGATCGACGATTTGAAATTTCAAAATGTAGAAAATGATTGTTGTAACTCAAATTTGTTGTAACTTGATCCCTCCTCTTTGTTTAATTCACTTGATTCCGTCTAGCTATGATTGCATATCTGGAGCCAGCTGGTCAAGTGTACTAATCAAGAATAGAAAATGGCTTAACAAACTAATGTTCTAACAAATTTGTTGGATGGGGAAATAATCATTTGCCCCCTAATAAATTACAAACAAAGTTGTTGGATGGGGAAATAATCTTTTGCTTAACAAACAGAGTTGTTGGATGTTCAAGTGTTCCCATCAAGAATAGAAAATGGCTTAACAAACAGAGTTGTTGGATGGGAAAATAATCTTTTGTCCTCTAATAAATTACAATTATTTTTTCCTTTTTTATTTGTAATTATCTTTTGTCGTATTATTACATTGTAAACTAATGTTCCCAACTTTTACATAATTTAGCGTAATTTAATGTAATATATTGTAATTCAACATAATTTCAAGTAATCTAGTGTATTTTAGTATAAATATACTAATTATAAATCAAAAGAAATAATCTAACAAAACATTTAAACAAAAAATTCAAGTTTTCAGTGTTAGATTTTATTATCTTGCTCTTCATAGTGTCTTAAAAAAAAAAAAAAAAAAAAACCCGGCCATTTTATAACCGGTTTGGACATTTTTGGAAAAACTCGGGAATCATAAGTAAGCTTATTAATTTGTAATTAACTTTGGATATTAATAAAAATGTCGGGGTTGGCGGTGCTCGATGAGGCCCGATCAACTAGATTATATCAAGTAATTTAACGAATTAATTACGCAAAATAATGAATTCACCCCAATGTGGTAGAATTATTCCCTCTCCATGTGAATGCGTGGTTTCTTCCATGAAGACGGAGGAGCTGACATTGTTTAGCGCCTAGCACGCCGTACAACATGTTTTATTAAAAGCTTTTTTTTTTTTTTTTTTGTTAAATTTGGGCACTACGGATTTATAACGATCAAACGGTCCTGCACCCAAGCTGTCTTTTGTATATCCCAAAATTATGAGATTTTTTAGTTTATATATTCAATGAATTTGGGCAGAGAAAAAGGTGCTTTCTTCTTAATTATTTATTTATAATTTGACGTCATCCAAGCTCGTCTTAACAATTCAAAGTATGGTTAGCAATTAGCAAATCCAAACCTAGCTAATTCTTTGGAGGTTTTCAAACGATTTTTAGATCTACAATTTACAGCACAATGTCCAGTATTATTACAGTTAATTTGTATGTGCCTTTAGAAACGTTTTAGACATGTTCTTCAGATGCCTTGTGGGTTTCAGAAATGTTTCATGAACAATTTCGTTGGCGAAAAATCTAAACTGATCCAAATCGGATCTAATTTGAAACTGAAACGTAAAAATTGAATGAATAGCTGAAAGTCAATTATATCGACCCAAAATCCAACAAAGATATGATATCTAACTCATGCGAACTCGACTCGACTAGATCTAAATCAATTTCTGGCAACTTTTTCGGATCCCAAGTCGTGAAACGCTGGCAGTTTGCCACCTGTACCTCCTCACTTCAATTTAGTTGGGTTAATAATTTTCCTTTTATTTATTTTTCAACTCGTTCAAGAGAATAACTATGGAGTGAGGCTACGGTTCAAAATTTGACTTTTCAAAATCTTAACGGTCGATCCGAACCTTTCAACATTATTATAAAATGAATATGTATTTGCAAACCAAATTTTACATTTTTTTGAATTTTTTTACTATTTTTTTAGATAGGCTGTTTTTGGATGGTCCAGAATGTTCAGATCAAGTGATTTTCGAAAAAATAGTAAAAAAATTCGAAAAAATGTAAAATTTGGGTTGCAAGTACATATTCATTTTATAATCATGCTGAACGGTTCGGATCGACCGTTAGAATTTTGAAAAGTCAAATTTTGAGCCGTAGTACGGATCCAAACGGTGCTATGCATAGCACCGTAGCCTCACTCATAACTATGTATACATGTTTTACATCTATTTCAGTTAAATTTAATTTCAGTTGAATAATATTTTATTTTTAGTTAGGATGTTACTCACTGTTTGCTTTCTTAACTAATAGGGTCTATGGTCTTATTTATTTGTTGTCTAACTTCTAATTTTTTTTTTAATAAAGAACAAAATGAGTACTTTATCAATTTTTTGAAATGAGTATTATTAAAGAAAGACAATAACTGAATAAATTTGTGAGTTTTTTTTAAATTTGAAAGGCTAGATATGATATTATGAATTTTGCAGGACAAATAAATAATTTTTAAATTTTAGGAGTATACATGAAATTCTCCCTAGAATTAAATGGTCATGAGTTGAACCCGCCCATGTGTTACACGTGTTTTCTACGAAGACAATCCCATGTGCCAGAATGCCAAAAATTTTATTTATACCATTTAAAAAAATAAAAAAACCAATACACCTCAAAATATGAGGAATTTCATATCTACCCGGGCCGTCAAGCCAATCTGCGACTCCATTTTTGGAGGGACGCAGATTGGTTTGGAGGCTCCTCAAATACATAAATATATTTAATATTTACAGTGCATTTTGGGGCTTTTGAGGGGCCGTCAAGCCAACTTGCGGCCTCCAAGAATGAAATGCAGACTGACTTGGCGGCCCGGATAGATGTGAAATTCTCCCACAATAAGGGTGTTTTGTTTTTTTTTAAATTATGGTATAAATAAAAATTTCAGGCCGGATTGTAAATAGAATTTCATTTACTTCAGTTCAACCGAGCTAGGGGAACACTCCAACGAACATCTTTATTTTTCAAATTATAGTTAATACATGAGTAGAACTAAGATGTTCTTTAAGTATATTAAGTTTATCTGTAAACTCAACTCTAAAATTTATCGGATTAATTTTAAATTAACAAATCTGAACCATTGAAATTCATCTATCTTAGAAGTGATGCGTCTACATTTAAAAAATTTAAACTTTCGAATTAATTTAGTACAAAGTCAAGCGGTCAAAATTAGAAGGTTCATAAATTAATTTTAATGCATTTATTCTTTTATTTTTTTTGACTGTTTGACTCTATACAATATTAGTTCGAAAATTTAAAAAATTGTATGTAAACACATCACTCGTAAGGTAGACGGGTTTCAACAATTCGGGTTCGTCACTTGAAGTTAATTCGATATATTTTAGAGTTGAGTTCACTAAAAATGCTTGGTGAACTTAAGAACACCATAATTCTACTCTTAATAAATTGTTCTTAATATTTAGTTAGATTTTAAAAATAAATATAGCTATTAATTAAAAAAAATATTTATCAACCATAAACCTTTAAAAATATACAAAATGGCAAAAGTGTAATAGGTATAGCTGTATAGAACATTAATTAGGAAAGGTACCAACGATACACTAATTCTAACTGTTGAAACAAGATTGTAATATATAGAGAGGATCCACTACTGTAAACAATACAACTCAAGAATACAAAATAATTATTTCTCCTCAGCTTTGCAACTCTTTACAAAAAATAACATAGTATCAGAGTGCCAAGTTCTGTGACCGCAAAAACAATCACATACTATACCAGTAAACTGGTACTCACAACGCAAGCAAAAAACCCATAACAGAAAAATCAGCAAAGAGCAAAATGGCTCAAGAGGGGCAACACGAGGCTACCAATAATACCTCCAAGCTCACTAATAGTCTGCTCAATAGCAAGAATTATCTGTCATGGGTAAAGACTGCATCTAGAGTGCCCAGCGGTCGAGAGATGCGAGAATACATCACAGGAGAAAACAAAGAGCCCAAAGTCACAAACCCAGATTTGCCGACCGAAACCGAAAAAAGGCAGCCAAGAAATGGAAAACCCAAAATGACAAAATCATAACTTGGCTCATGAATTTCATGGAGCCATCCATTTGGATCTCTTTCTCCTCTTTGACACAACTTTCGAACTATGGGACACCTTGAAAGCCATGTACGGGTAAGAGAATAATTACTCCCGTATCTATCAACTCAAACAAGAAATCCAACAAGAAAAGCAAGGCACGAGAAAGCATATAGAGTACCTTGGTGCTCTTCAAAAGAAAAAGACGAGCTCCGATCGTATCGGTCGCCAACCACTGACTTGACCATAATAAAAAAGCGAGAAGAAGAAGATGACATATTCGAGTACCTTGTGGGATTAAATCCTAGCTATGAGGCCGTACGAGCTCAAATCATGAATACTATTCCGCTTCTGTCATACTCTCAAATCAAGAACATGATCCAACAAGAAGAGAGAAGAAGAGAGGCCATGGGTGGTCCATAAGTCACAACCGAAGAGGGACACGAGACGTTAAGGGTAGCGAAGGTGGCTCGCGGCGATCCCTCACCCCGCTCTCTTCCCCATGTACCTGCAAAATTTTGCCTATTTCTCATCTAGTACAATGTTCATTCTTGTTTTGCTTTAAATTCGTACAAATTTCACTTTTTAAAAATATAAGAATCATCATGGCCTTTTAATAAATGACCGTTCCTGTTGCTTTTTTTTTTTTTTGCTGCTGGCCTATATGAAACAAGCAACAATATGCGATATATGAAATGGAACAAAATAACACATCCTAAATTATTATAAAATAATACTGTAAGGCGTAGAAAGTTGCACAAGAGGGAAGGTGTGTGCATTTGTATATAATGTTTCTGGGTTCAGTGCTCTCTGTTTTCTTAAGGTATGGAGAGAACATCGAACTTGAGACATTCATTTCTTTCTGCTATTCCTTCTAGTTCACCCTCAATAGGCCTATTGTTCATGATCAGTCTATCGAGAGAGTTTAATGATTGTGGGGACGTTTAACTCCCGACGGGTGCATGCCCCCGCCGTTAATTACATCAGCAGACCCTTCCAAGTCAAACTGAATACCTTGTTCATTCCAGTATTTGTGCCTACTTTTGTAAACTAAATAATGGGGCTCATGTACTGACTTTAGATTTGGTTTGATTGGTTCTCATTGTTTGGACATGTGTGTGTATGCAATTCATGTTTAAAATATTGTTTATTACATCTTAAAAGGGTGTTTTGATATATATATATATATATAGAGAGATGGGCTATGGTGCATTGCAATGCATAGGCCCCTCCGTGCATTGGACTAAAATCGTTGGATTCAAAGTCCAAATGACCGATCCAAACCGTTCATCTTGTTCTCCATATTAATATGTGCTTGGAGACCAAATTTTACATTTTTTGGAATTTTTTTGCTATTTATTAAGCTACTTGAAAATTGCTGATCCGGGAACAGTAAAAAACAGTGCAACTAAATTCTGGACCACCGGATCAGACTTTTTCAAAGTGACTTAATAAATAGTAAAAAAATTCCAAAAAATGTAAAATTTGGTCTCCAAGCACATTCAATATTTAGAACAAGATGAACGGTTTGGATCGGTCATTTGGACTTTGAATCCAACGATTTTAGTCCAATGCACGGAGGGGTCAATACATTGCAATGTATAATAGCACAATTTTATATATATATATATATATATATATATATATATGCTTTATTTATATTTTATTCATAAAGGAAATCATTTTAAATTTGAGGAAGAGGGATATTTTGGTCATTTCAGGAATTGACTGATGCTTGAACATATTCAATTTTGGTTTAAAAGTGTGGAGGATTTAATTTGGGTTCATTTGGGACTGGTTTGAGTCAATTTGGAGGGCGCTAGGGACTTATTTGTAAATATCCAGGGACTGCGCTGTGATTTGGTTATGTCAGAGGGACTTGTTGTTTAGTTTTGGCTAAGGCTGTGAGGGACTCTAACTACTGTTGCATTCATGTTCTTTGGGGCTTTGACTTGATTCTTTTGCGAATTGGGTTTGTAGACACTTCAGAGGAACTCCTATCAGCTTTCATCACTGATTTAAGTCAACAACAACAATTCCTTTTTCATGGGATTCGATCAGATGATGACATGATTTTAACCTGGGGGCATGAAACGTTAGATCTAGAGGGCATATGGGAACTTTATCACATTTTTACATATTTATTTGGCATTTATTTCAAGGGTGCGCACGTACACAGGCATGTGTGCATTTATCATTTTTGCCCAACTTTGGAACTTGATTCTGGACAATCCAGTAAACAGAAATTTTGGTACTTTATCTGGTTTTGAAGATGGCGGTGCAAACTACAATCCCGCAAAGTTTCATAATTTTTGAGACATTATTTCTATGTCTTAAGATTGCACAAAGGCAATGATAAAGTGGAAGCTGCTACTTTTGCATGTGTAGTTTTTTACCAGTTTGGTCAATTTTTGAGACTTGATATCTTTCAGTTCACTTGATGATTTTAAATGAAATTTTGTAGCCTTGTACTATGATGTCAAGACTACAAGTCAGCCAATTTTCATGATTTTTCATGGTGTTTAGCTATGTCAAATGGAAGTGCCAAGTGGTGACTTGAGCAGTAACCGTGTTTCAGATTTGTCCCTTAATTGTGACTTGTCCCTTATGCTAGCGTGGCAATATGCTTACATATGGAGATATAAAGTCCCACCATCGGTACGCATCTTTATCTATCTCCTATTGAAGGACATATTGCTCACTCATGAGATGATGGTGAGAAGGGGGTTCAGCGGTTCACCAAACTGCGAGACATGTGGTTTAAGGGAAGTGGAATCCATTTTGCACTTGTTTTTTAAGTGTCCAAAGGTAGTTTGTTTGTGGGATAGGTTGGAATCCATTTTAGGAGTGCGTCTCATGACGACACTTGAAACAGTACATGATATTTGGAACAGTTCGATGATGAATGCGGCATGTTCGGGAATGGGGAAAAAACAGTGGTCGTTATACTTCATATCAACTTGTTGGTCGATATGGAAGCAAAGGAATACAAAGCTTTTTGAAGGAAAAGAACTTCCAGTGAAGGTGGTTGAGGAATTCGTGTTGCAGGATGCAAAACTATGGATGCAAAATTGTTAGGAAATGTTGAAAGTGTGTTAGGATTGTGTGAGTGTTTATGTAGTTTATTTTTCTGTTTTCTTTTTGTTTTTTCTGGTCTACTGTAACTGACAGCCTCTGCCAGGTTTCTCAAAAAAAAAAAGAACATGATTAAACTTTACAGAAACCTTCTAATATGTATCAGGGTTCCTACTGAATTTTATCAACTCTTCATCTATCAACATCCCTGCTATTTCAGCAATTTCAGAATTTGTGCAAGGTACTACCTTGTGATTTGGATTTCTCTTCATCGGTTTACCATTTCAAGCTGAAATTTGTCCAGGTTGTTCCTTATTGTCTGTTCTATAGGCCGTAAAAATTTGAGAGCCTAAAGCATGTACGTACACAACACTATCAATATTTCAAAACAACAACATCTCAATTTTTCTGGTAAATGGAGCAGCAGTTTCTGTTTTTCTGAACTTTGAAGACAATTTTCCGACAATTGGCTACACCAAAAATTGAGTTCTTTATATGGTTTTATAGAGGGGGCCCTGATCTATCCTTCTGTGAAATTTCATGATTTTTAAGGCCTTATTTCTTGGCTTAAAGGCTATGTGAAAGCAGGGACAAATTTGGGACTGCCACCTTACATATGCATCTTTACCAGTTTGGTCAATCTTTGAGACTTAATATCTCTCAATTCTCTTGGAGGTTTTGAATAAAACTTCACAGTCTTATTCCATGATGTCAAGACTATGAGTCGGCCGATTTTCATGATTTTTCATGATGTTTAGCCATGCCAATCAATGGTGCGAAGTAGCAACTTGAGCAGCAATTTTACACATTTTTACAGTTTTCTGGATTTTGTCTTTTTCATTGTGATTTATCCGCTTGGCCATTTTAGGAATTCTTTATATTGATTTAAAGAGGGGAGTTCAAACTATAACCCTGCCAATTTTTATGAATTTTTAAGATTTATTTATGTGCCTAAGGACCATGTAAATTCAGAAACAAAGAGAAAACAGCAATGAACTTGAGCTGTGCAGTTTTTATTTTTAGAAAGTGCTGACTTTGGAGGATCATCCTGAGGGATCTGCTGAACCAAATTTGATGTTCTTTATATAAAAATTCTCAGGAAATGATGCTCTACATTCTGGTAAAATTTCATGAATTTCGGGGCTTCCTATCTGTACCAGAAAGGGGGTCTAAACACAGAGGTAAACTGGAAAACTGTGCTGGTATTTTGCTGGTTTTTTCATATTTCAAAGGCTGAACTTTAGAAAATCATTGAAAATCCATAGAAAATGCTATAAATGTAAAATTTGGGTCTAAATTGTGTGTTTTGAGGTCCTCTTTATGCCAGTATGATTTATTTTTCATTTCGGTCCTCGTACCAGTCTGCACTGACTGGTTTACCAGAACATATCATCTTTTTGCTGTTTTGAAAGCTTTACATGATTTAAGTGTTCTTTTTCTTGATTAGAAGGGGCAAATCATTGAGGCATCATTGGATTAACATAAAAAATGGCAAGGCTCAACATAATTGATGCCTATTTGCAGTTTACTCATTTTCCTCTCACTATTTGCAAGTATGTCCTTTAATCTTTCAATTTTCATGTAAATCCATACATGAACATTGATCAAGTAACATCCATATTTGCAAAATAGGCCCATTGAAGGAATTTGATAGGGAAGCTAGCTAGCTCAACCTTGTTAACCCTTGTATGTGTATTTTATTTATTTCACTTTTATTTATCTTTAATCCCTTTAATAAAATAACTAAAATAGATCCAATATAGAAGGAACAAAAGAACAAAGAAAAAAAGAGATTTTTGGTAGAATCATAGGCTCTTTTTTTTTATCAACTATTAAGTTGAGTTATGCCTCATCTTTGCTATTTTCTCTACTATTGCATTGATTACAACAAAAAGAGTTTTATTTCATTAAAAGAACTCAAACCCAAAACCATGATTGAGGTCAAGATATGAGTCTCCTCTCTACACATTTTTCAAGAAAAAGAAAAGAAGAAAAAGGAGATTCAACCAAGCAAAGAAATAGAATCAAGGAGAATAAATAATAAAATGAGAGTAATAGATTTTAAGCTCCAAGTAAGAAGCATGCTTTATTGATTTATGGCTCCATTAACATATACATCAAGGCATTTAAGGCATTACATCTCAAAAAGAGTTGAATTTCTATCTATTTTTATTTGATTTTTGGATGAGAAGAAGAGGATTTTTGGGGAAGAAGCTTCAAAAGCTTTGATCTATGTGTTGTGTGTGTGATTTCGGCTTTGTGTGGCTTGTGTATTTGAGGTGCAAGATGTAATGGTTGCTGCCCTATTTTGTGTTAATGGCTATTTTCGGCCTTCTATTGTGTCTCTTTTTCATCTTCAAATGAGGGGTTTATATGGCCCTCTTGGTAGTAGATGCTAGGGTTTAGAGGAGCCTTGTTGGCAATGATCTTTACCACTTCTTTGTATCAAATTTCATTCAAACGTTTAGATGCATTCAAGAGGTCATGTTTTTTCCACAAGCTTGGAGGGAATATTCCTCTATTTTGGCATTGCTTAAATATTGTGTGACGATCCATTCGTTTGGTTAAATGAGAGCAAATAGCGGCAGCAGCGCTATTTCACCATTTCATCATTTCATTCTTCATTTTTTTTTTTTAGCCCATCAAGCTTTCGGCAAGGCCCATTCAACAATCCAATTCATCACTTTAATTAAGCTTAAGCCTTCCCGAACCCCATCTACTTATTTCACTCCTTAATTTAAGTCAAAAATTGATAGCAGCTCATTTTTTTATTGCAACAGCTCATTCATTTTTTTTTTTTAATGGTTCGGCTCGATTCTTCATTGCAGCAGCTCATTTTTTTTTTTAAGTGTTATTTTCCTTCAATCTATGCGGCAAGAAAGTTCAATTTGATTCGGCTATTGAATTTCCATTGGGCCATTTCATTCGGTCATTGAACTTTGCTGCCATTTCATTCGGCCATGCCGCAATTCTTTTTTTTTTTTTGTTTTGACTTAGTAACAACCAAGCCCATTTGACTTAAATTTAAGTCAAACAATTTTGTGATTTAAATTGAAGTCAAACAATTTTCTTCAAAGCAAACCGTGAGCTTCAAATCAATTTTTTTTATTTATAGCAACCCTTTTTTATTTCATAACCAAATGAATCCATTTAATACTCTCCATTTAGATTTCAATGGGCACTCCATTTCTTCTATATATATATATATATATATATATATATATATATACTAGTATCGTGCCCGTGCGTTGCAACGGGATTATAATTTAATAGAACAAAAAAATCTCATACAAAATGACATTTCATAAAAAAAAATTTAGACAAAATGATAAATAGCATTTCTAAATAAAAAGAGACCTTA
This sequence comes from Carex littledalei, assembly GCA_011114355.1. Taxonomy (NCBI): domain Eukaryota; kingdom Viridiplantae; phylum Streptophyta; class Magnoliopsida; order Poales; family Cyperaceae; genus Carex; species Carex littledalei. Next base: position 14,583,802 of record CM022083.1, on the reverse strand, counting down.
AATACTTTTTTTTTATTTTGATAGCAACAATTAGATTATTGAGAGCAAAGAGAATATATTTTTTTCTAAATAAAATTTTACCCTTAAATACTTTTTTTTATTTTTACTTCTAATTTAATGTTGCTATAAATTAAGATATTAAATAGATCAAGTGATTCTTCTTTAAGATAGTAATTCAAGAAGACGCTCCGAAAAGCATTTCTTTAAAACAGGAATTCAAGAAGACGCTCCAAGAACCAAAGAACTCTAATTTAATTTAATTAGTTGTTTTATATATTATTTCATTAATGGTTCAAGACCAATGACATTGCTATAACCAGTGCCATGGCATCCATGAACCTACGCCTCATGTCTCTAGGGCCACCTATTGAATGATGACGGAGAGAAGAATAAATCCAAACCCTTCCCTTAGAAAGGCAGCTCCCCTCTGCTTATTGTTTGAACGATTCAATAGATTTGTTCAGAAATAAAATTGGAAATGTGTATATAGAAACAATATTGATCCATTTAAGAGAAAAAAGAACAATATGGAAATCAATATCGTACTGTTTGGACAATTCTAGTGATTCATTAACTTTCTATTCATTATTTCATTGGTCCATTTATGGGAAAAAATATTAATTTCCATTATACTTAATTGAACAAGGAGAATAAGGAATCACATTTTTATTGTTTGCATAATTGAGTGTAGGGAAAATAAGGAAATATATTCCTTGTAGATAAATATTATAAAAATTTGAATTGTTTTAAATTTATTGTAACATATAGTGTGGCTGTATGTGTGGCGAGATTTCTTTTAACTAAATATAAACTTCTACACATAAAAGAGATGTATTTAATCAAAAGATGACAGATTATGTAATTGGAGGGCTGATATTAAATCCGAAATTTTATCTTTCAATCGTAGCCGTTGGCGGATCAGGACATCAACGTGCTTAATAATGGAATGGAGATATATATATATTTTTTTTTATTATATATATATATATATATATATATTTATATCTAAATTCCGACTTTTTAGAGTCAAACAAATACATACTTAAATTAAACAAGTTCAAGTTCACCAAATTACAATAATCCTAAATTATTACAAAATAACATATCCTAAATTGTTTTAATTAACCTAAACAATACCATGCATATTGACTTAACCTAAGAAATATATGCTCATGCATCCATTTAACCTAAGAAATATAACCTTGGTGTAATGCGTCTCCAAAGCAACATGAGCTCTTTTTTCTGGAGACTTTGCTCGTAAGAAGCGATATGCAAGAGACATCTTTTGACGATTCAACTGCATTAAGACAAATATACTTAGTTTAGAAAAATTTCACTGCGAAAGCAGCAACAAGCAAATTGAGCAATCTTAAAGTACCTCGTCCATGAAGAAATTAAAACAAATTTGTTGAGCCTTAATCCAACAATTTTGAACTTGAATTCAACAATTTCAGGACATGATAAGAAATATAACAACTAGAAAAAGAAAAAACTTGTAACCTTTGGAAAGCATTCAAAGCCACCACCAATAGCATTGAGTAAAGCTAAGGAGCATAATCTTTCTGGTGCCAATGCTGCCAGTTTGCAAGCTATCATGGAACCTGAATTTTCAAAAGAAAATAAAATGAGAACAGAAATCATATTCAACCTAATTTTAATTTGGAATAGAAAAAAGAAGAGAAAATAAAAATAAAAAAATTCGGGTCTGGCCAGATCTAGGGAAGCATTCAAAACCTAATTTTAATTTGGAATTTCCAAATTCAGGTCTGGCCATGAATAACAAAAATAAAAAAATTGTAAATAAGTTTTTCAATCTCTGATTTGAGAGGGTAAAAACGAGAGAAAATTTTGTGCTTCCCTAGATCTGGTGTCGCGAAGCTACTTCTCCCTCTGGTGCTCGAGTCGTGCGACGCGCCTAGTGTCGCGAGAGGGAGGGGTCGAGGTGCGACGCACCTGGTGTTGCGAGAGTGAGTGATCAAGGTGCGACGCACCTGTTGGAGCCTTAAACTCTCGGAGTGAGCACGAGAGAGAGACGGAGAGGAACCTTAATGGTGAGCAGCGCGCAAGGGAGGTTATTTGAGAGAGACCAAAAATATTGAGCGGGACTTGGCTAAAATGGTGCAGGAAATTCTGATTTCAGACTATCAGGAACGGTCGTTTATAAACGACTGTTCCTGATTAGACTATCAAGAATGGTCGTTTATAAACAACTGTTCCTGATAGTCCAGGACAATCAGGAATGGTTGTTTATAAATGACCATTCCTAATTTGTCACTATCAGGAACGGTTGTTTATAAACAACCGTTCCTAATAGTCCTAGGCTATTAAGAACGGTTCTTTAAAATCAACCGATCATGATACCCACTTTCAAGATCGGCTCATACTATTTGTCCGATCCTAAAAGTATTAGTATCACATTTTTGAAAAGTCCGATCCTGATGGGGCGATACTATTTGTACATTTTCTACTAGTGTAAACGGTTAGTGATGGCTATATCATTACTAATGGGGCCATCAACAACGAGAGTCGATAGGAGAACTGACATTGATGGAAAATTTAATTGTTTTTTATGTGTATATCTCACATGGCTTGAGCCTTCGCCATATTCTCAGCTGAAACATGCAACTCCATGACAACGCGACAAGGCACGCATTACAAAGATCCACCATGGCCAGAAGATGTCCATCACCCTCATCCAACCCAACCAACAACTACTCCAAGTCAACCCACGGCATCAGAAGACCGCATGCGGCCTGAGGAACCCGCACGGAAAGAACCTGTGCAGGAAGAATCTACACCGCATGCGACCTCCACCATACCACAGGATACTACAGGATCACAACAGACATCCAAAGAAGGTGAAGTTACTCAGCGAAACAAACCGACCTACACACCAGCACCTCCTAAGCCACCCCTGCCGTATCCACAGAGACAAATCAAGGCCAAACTTGATAAACAATTTTCTAGGTTCCTCGATATGTTGAAGCAATTGCATGTCACGATCCCCTTTACGGAAGCCATCGCAAGCATCCCCTTGTATGGTAAATTCTTAAAGGAGCTAATTTCTAACCGAAAGAAGCTACAAGATTGTGAAAGAGTCACGTTGACAAAGGAGAGTAGTGCAATGCTGCTTAACAAATTACCACAAAAATTAAAAGATCCTGGAAGCTTCTCAATACCATGCACTAAAGGCAAAACCGAATTCAGCCGGGCACTATGTGACTTAGGCGCTAGCGTAAGTCTTATGCCCATATCCGTTTTCAACAAACTAGGATTTGGAGAACTCTCACCTACAAGAATCTCCTTGCAATTAGCAGACCGATCCATTTCCTACCCTAAAGGAATACTGCTAAATGCCCCTGTTAGAGTTGAAAACGTGTGGATACCTGGAGATTTCATAGTAATAGACATGGATGAAGATGATAGAATTCCAATTATCCTCTGACGACCATTTCTAGCAACCTATGGCGCACTAATAGATATCAAGAATGGAAAAATATCATTAAACATTGGTGACGAGAGGGTTGTTTTCGACATGAATAAATCTATGAAATATCTTGTTGAAGGCAACCAAGCATGCATTTTGGAGGATGACATCGTAACAAAGGACGAGCTAGCAAGCGACAACGAAATGGACTACTGGAATAGTGATGAGGAAGAACCAGACCAACCTCTTTCCAACTTTGGTGAACTTCTTTCGTACGAGGGCTACTACAATCCGAGTATGATCGAAGATGACGACCCAGAGATACGGAACGACATTGATCAATCCATTCTGGCCTTCCATGCAATCAACCCCGCCAATGTAACAACGAGAAAAGGTCAATCCCCTGAAGAGATCAAGATGGCATATGACGAGAAAGACGAGCTAAAAACTAAGGTGAATCCCGCAAGGGGGAGTCAAGAAGTAAGCTATGGAAGAACCGTCTTTAACCTTGAACGAGACCCACCTGATGACAATCCTATGGCGATAGTTGTCGGCTCGCCAATTACCTAATCATTCAAGGGGTTGGCAAAAGAATTCTTTTAATTATTTTTTAAAATCAAATATTGAACATGGAATTTTTTTTAGATAATGATGAAGTAAAGCGTTTCCACTTGCAAAATTCATAAGAATTTCACGGTGGTATTTCACATTTGCAAACTTTTACACATGCAAACATACACACTAAATCAATTCTAACTCTCGAATGGACCTAGACGTTGGCATGGCCATTCAAAATATTAAACTGGAAAAAATAAAAACTCAAGAAGAAGAAGAAGAAGAAATTTGCAGTCTTTTGTTTCTCTAATTGCACATTTGGTGGTCCGAAATTGAACTTTCTTGCATGGTAAATTTTTTTTTTTTGTTTTTCACATAAATCTAGAAAGTCTTGGTTTTAATTATTTTGGACATATCTTGATCTTGAGGAGAATGCAAAATTCAGACGTTTACTTTCCTGCATGTTTTTAGTTTTTCCTTCACATATTTCATTCTCACTAAATTAAATTTATTAAAAATTTAATGTTTGATTGTCAAGAAGTACTTAAATTCTTTGTTTAATTTTATTTGTTAATGTTAGGGTTTTGTCAACCAGAGAAGAATATGGAAGACACAAAGAGACAGCAGAGAGTAAACATATTTTTTCTATTTGATTATCTCCCTTACAAGAATCTTAACATAATATATATGACAACAACATAAAAGACCCGATCGGTCCACATAACCTAACATTTAATAATAACATGCAATAAATTATTCGCCCATGCAACTGCTTATGGAGCTTGGAATGCAGTACTCTGCACTCATTATTTTAAGATATATATATATCCAAGCAGCTGAACATTTAACAATAACATTCATGGATAGAGTTCCATAACACAGTCAACACCTAACTGAGCAGGATGTATTTTGTAACCAGAATAGCCTGCACCTAAAATAATATCATGCCATTCCTGCTTGGTACGTTCCTTCGATCCATGACAGCACATCATAAGAATATCAAATAAATGCCCTGTCTCAGTTGCTTTTGGGTTATTATTTTTGAAGTCTTGAATAATATCCACAATGATAACCTTGCTACCATCTTTTCTTGGTTCAATTGCTTCTTTGCATCGCTTCAGTATTCCCACACAATCCTCATCACGCCAATCGTGGAGAACATTCTGCGATACATGATGCAAATAAACAGTGATTATAATTTCTGCACAAACTAAACTTTTCTGACACTAATTACAGGAAATAAATATATTAATTAGGTCAGAAAGAAAAACTAATCAAGGAAAGTTTTGAGACAAAAGAGAAGTACTTACCTTAATTAGAAATGCCTCAGCTGGAGGTATCTGTTCCAACATATTTCCTGCTACCACATTGAAAGAGTCATCTTCCAAATTAGCCTCCGCAACGACATGAGGAAGATCAAGCACTGTGCATCTCAAAAACGGAAAGGCTTCTGCTATTATTTTCACGGCAGTTCCAGTGTTGCCCCCTACATCCACTAGACTATTTAATCCATCAAATATATGTGGATAGCTTTTGGCGAAGTCTCTCATCTGCTGCTTACAACGGCTGGTCATTGCCTCGTTGAACAACTTACCTGGTTCGGAAAGTTTAAGAAGTCTGATGTAAATATATATATTACTAAAAATAGATCAGCAAATTTATATATGCTCAATTGTACTTTTCCATATAGATGTTTCTTCATTGTTAATTGTACACAAACACAAGTATATAAATACTATTATATTGTAAATTATAAATTCTGCAGTTGAGCATTTCAAAAGAAAGGAAGAAGGAGAGTGATAGATGGTTTTTTCTTATTTTCTAGTTACCAAGCTGAGGATTTTCTTTGAAAAGGTCCCAAGACGGCTTCCCATCATTTGCCATCATGTAGACGGTGCTTCCAGCAGCACCCTCCTTGAACCATTCGCCCATAACGCACATAACTTTTGTGAATGGTGGCTGGGTAATGTAACGTGCAAAGGCACCCATGTTGGAGTGCTCAGTTAATAGGAGCTTGGACACTGGTGTTAGCACGTAACCAGCTTCATCTTGTGCGAAGACTTCTTTCTGAACAAGAAGTGCCATGAGGCGGCCAAGCATCATGTCCTTCTCCGGTGAGATTGGAATGGAACGTGCGAGTTCGTTTAATGGCATTGGACGGCCATATGCTTGTATGCGGCCAGAGATGTCAAGGTCAGCGGCGCACTTAAGAGCAAAACTACTGATATAAGTTAGGCTTTGGTTTAGAACACTGGTGAGCTCCATTATTATGTGAAAAATGTAAGTGGTACTAATTGTTGGTTCAGAAGATGAGATTGCAGTGATCTATTTATAGAGAGTGCTTCAAGTATCTACCTAGCTGTTGATGTATTACATGGGTAAAGTACTATATGGGTTTCTTTAGTCAGAGGAGCTTGAGTTCTGCTATTCAAATCAAAATTATCCTCCCATGATGACCGGCCTTAATTATTAATAATAATCAAATCAAAATTAATCTACAAATAGGCAATAGAAGAAGAAACAAACAAATTCCATCCATGTGTTGAGCAAAGTCAAAAGAAACGACAAAAAAATAATAGTTGAAAAGTGACTCATTAATGTAAAACAGTAAAATAGTGACTGAGTTAATTATGTTCTACGAATAATTTGGCTGCGTAGAGGAATTGCCTCCATGCAGTCAAATCTTGCATAGAGGCTCTTGGCTCTGTGCAGCATTAGGTTCCGTGCATGGAGGTTTTTTTTTTTTGGAAAAATAGTTAAATCTAAGACATGGTATAGAATGTATTCAAATTATAATATATTATGGTGGAAATGCAACAAAGAATCGATGTGCACACGTATCAATTAATTCTCTGACCGGTAGGCGGTAGTCTACATATTCATGTGAAGGCATGTGAAGGTAGTCTACATATTCATGTGGAAAGTAGTTGAAATTTGACTAGATGATGAAATAAAAAAATCGGAAAAAAGGAAAATTGAACCACAGTGGAACGCCTTGAGCGCACGGCAGTAATTGTACCCGCACTCCTACTCTCCATTACTCTCCACTTAACTTTCATAACTATTATAGGAGACCACTGAATCATTAATAAAATAGGACTATTTAACTGGAAACATCAAAGTATTTAACATGAACAATATAAGTATTAATCTCTATGAAGAGAACTGTATTTTCGTACGTAAATAATGTCCCCACACCTCTGTCTCCGCATTGTCCCCGCACATAAATTCCAAAATTCATTTGGGGAGGACTGTCCCTGCACAATTTCATTATATAATCCGTATCGTCCCCGCACAATTTCTAAAGTATTAATCTATACCTATGAACAAAAAATATTTATATCTATGCATGGAAGTATTTATACCTATGCCCGAAAGTATTTTAACGTAAATAATTGCCTCCCCAACCAAATCTCTCAAACTGTCCCTGCACCATAAATACATGTGGGGGACCACTCAAACTAAATGAGGGGACCAGGGTGGACCATACACGTTTCTTAAAATATCAATATTGCCATAACTATATGGGGCAACTGCAATATTTAATATTTGTTTACATATGACACTTGATGACATCTGAAAATATTAATCTCAAGTATTGAAAGTATTTATATCTATGCACTGAAGTATTTATATGTATATACATTGTACGAAGTTTAATCTCCAGACGTTTGTCATATTAAGTTACACATCAAAGTATTAATACCTTATTTTGCAAGTATTGATACATATGCACTGAAGTATTTATACCTATGAGATCAACTCTTTTTGTTATAGGAAGGTTGATGCGGGGATACGGGGTCCCCACTACTTCATTAGAGGAAGATTGACGCGGGACCATTAATTGGGGTTTAGAAAAGGAAAATCATCATATCAAGTTACACATGCAAGTATTAATATTTTACTTTACAAGTATTAATTTGTTATTTCTCAAGTATTTATACCTATGAAGGTTGACGAGGGGACAAGTACAGGGACTGAGAAAGGGGGACTATATAATTAGTGGGGACCATGATACAACATTCATTTACTGTAGCTACGGAGACAGAGAGGGAACAAGAGTGTGGGGATTCATATAATTATTTAAAAAGAAAATGTGATTGGAAAGCACGAAAGGCGAAACTTATATTGGAGTGTAGGTCTCGTAACATTTTCTTTCATATTTTTTTTTATGAAAAACAGGGATCAAGTCCCTATTTTAAATATTGAAAAGAAAATTGTTATATTGCTATTTATATTAACTTTTAAATATTGGTTAATTTTTTTCTTTTGGCCAATTAGGTTAATTTTATTTTCATGTTGAATTTTAAAAGGTTAACTTTTGTTTCTTTCAAAAAAAAAGGTTAACTTTTGTCCCGCGCTAATAATGCAAATTCTATTCCTCTATTAAATTATTTAATTTTTGCATCAAAATCAAAAGAAAAATTTCTAGTGTGCCCATACAAACTTTTAAAATAGTCAATTTCTCCATAAAACACCATAATATCTAACATCACAGTAAGAACTTAATATTTTTTTCTTCTATCCCCTTTTATTTAGTTAATATGTTATTTATTTATTTTAAAAATTGAATGAATAAGTATACTCTTCTTTTCAATCCCTTCTCTTAAAAAAAAATCTATATTGGATATTTTATTGTTTTCATTGGAAAATTGCCTATGTTGAAAGTTTGTATGAACACACTAGAAATTTTCTCAAAATCAAATTATGTTAAGAATGATTTGAGTATGAAACTATGGAAACGATGATTTATATATTTGTGTATAGTTTGTACATAAGTAAAAGAATGACGTCTAAGAGAAGGACCTTAGACTCTTATATCAAGGTGAAAAAAACAACTCAAAACTCTCATACTAACAGAAATTCCAAGTCTCGATAATCAAATTTCTGAATTAATTCCAAATATTATGAATATTGATCAAGAACAACAGTCACAAAATTCGGCTATATCATTTAAATATGAATAGATTCAGGTAAACGATATAGCATCTATATATATAATTTAGAAAATTTATATAATTTGATGGCCTGACCAATATCATATGAATGAATATCCATCTATTGATCAAGGAGAAAATCAATGTTGTAGGAGAACCGTTATTGATGGCAAATTTAACTGTCTTTTATGTGTATGTATGTAGTAGTGTTTCTTATGGGTTGAGAAAAAAGATATAGCAAATCTCATATTGTTTGTTACTTTATTTATATTTTTCTTCTTTAATATTTCATAACATTCTTTATTTGTAAATTTTCCATGATCAAATTAAGAGATGATGATTCAATGATGTTTACTTTTCTTCCCGATCAAAATTTTAGAAATCAACATTAAGTCTAACAATCCATTATACTATCGGTTTACTGTTTGTTTCTTCTTATTTTGGGATTTGATCCAGCTCTTGACGATAGGAGAACCGTCAACGATTGGAGAACCGTCAACATTTGGAATATCATATGAATGAGAAAATCTTATTTTGAGATTTGACTGAAGACAAAAAAAAAAAACATGTGGCTCTGTGAGCGCCTTCTAATCCAGCTCGACATAGTTTCTGGTAGTAAAGAAGTGTGTTCAAATTATAATGTTTATGTTATATTATATATTAATTAGTGAATTATTTAAGTGTAATCTCTTGTCTTAACATAATTGTTGACATGTTTTTGAGTAATATTTTTTTGACATATTAACATTTATCTTTTTTTTTATAATCTTTTTAGTACAAATTAAGCTTCTGACAAAAAATATGAGTAATTGATCCGATTTGGTCTATTCCTATTAATTCGTCCAAATCTAATTACAAGATATACCTGCCGATTTTGATTCTGTTTCCGATTTTCTGAGCCTTGATTTTGATAATGAATCAAAATAAAATATCTGTATATAAATATTAAGTTAATCTTCATCGCCTTTCTGGATACTTTTTCTGGATTATAACGAGTAAGAAAACCAGTTCAAAAGGAGAAAGAAAACGAATATGGGCCTGTTGTTATACAATATGAGTATGTTTGATTATAAAACAAGAATAACTAGAATAGTCAAATTAAGAATAGCTATTGTTTATCGTATTATAATAGTTAAATCTCAAAATCCTTAGAAATAATATATTCTAATAAGACAAAAAATTTGGATTCACTATTCTAGCTATTCTGGTCCAACCAAACACCGAATAGATTATTCCAAATTGTCTAACCCAAGAATAACTGATTCTCAATCCAACCAAACATACCCTTATATGTGTTCCATGAGGAGGGTTCAAATGCCTCTATTTTTTGTGCCTACATCATGCCTCCGTTTTTAAAAATTTTAATGACTCAAAATTTAAAATTTAAAAGTCAAAATAAAACCGTTAAATGCGCTCTACATCATTTTATCTATGCACTTGTAAAAAATTATGATATTTCAACTTTGTTTTGGTTGTCATCAAGAGCTTGTAAAAACATATTAATGTGGATAATTTCTAAACATTGATTTTTTAACTTATTGATTCACATAAAAACAAAACCGAAATTTGATAATTTTTTATGAGCACATAGAGAATATAATATAGATCAAATCTAACAGTTTTATTTTGGTATTTATGATTTAAATTTTGAGTTATTAATGTTTTAGAAACGGAGACATGGTGGAGGCACAAAAAATGGAGGCATTTGAACCCTCCTCGTGTTCCATATAAAGTTGGATGTAAGTAGGGGTGAGTAAATCGCTCATAACTCGTGACTCGCTCGCTAAAAGCTCGTTAACAACTCGCTCATTATTAAGTCGCTTGTTAACTTAATAAACCAAACATTAGCATACTCCAACTCGCTCATTAAGAACTGAGTTACATGAAATCATACCACATCCAATTCCAATGGGATCAAACCCAAATCCAACTTAGTTACACTCAAACCTAAGCACTCAGCGACCCTAACCTAGCAGATCCAAACTTCTCTTCGTCTATGCTCTATTACTCTCTCATACTCACAAACTCACAGTTCCGACTTCACTCACTCTCGCTAACACTAAGTCCCTAACCCAACAGATACAACACCGCCACCACATCCGCCGACAACGCATCCCAACACCAACAACAGTACAGCCAGTGGCGGACCCAAGAAGGGTTAGGGGTAGGCACTTGCCTACCCCTGGATTCCAAACTTTTTTTAGATCCAATGATATTTTATACTTGTGCCTATCCCTAGATGGATATAGCCTACCCCTGGATTTAATTCACGGTTCAGTAGAAGAAAATACGCGGAAAAGAAAGTCAATCCAGACTGATTCACGTAAAAGAAAGACAAATAAAAGATGTAGTTTGATTAGTTATTCTGCTTAGAAGAATCATTGATTTGTTAGGAGAAAAAAGAGGTCCGCTAATAAGAATATAAATATGTACCGTGTTGTGACTAGTCACGTCATAACTTGGATTACGTGTCGTGTTGTGACTAAATTTGGAAGGATAGTCATGGCACGGGAATGGTCACAACACGTTAATCACGCCGTAATCACACGTGACATGTCCAAACGTGACCGGTCACATTTGTCACGCTTAACTATTTTTTTCATAATTTAGGTTAGTTTATTTAAGATTAAGATCTAACGGTCCTAATTACACATGACCATGTGTCATGCCGTGACCAAATCTTTTGTGTGGCGTGCCTTGTCATGCCAAATTTTCGAAAGATGGTCATGGTACGTAACCGGCACACGTGCCCTGATGGAACCATATCGTACCGTGACTTATTTGATCGTTCCGTGACTTTTTTAGATCCCTATCCACTACTCTGATCGGATTCGTCAGAAGAAAAAAAAATATACTCTTGTCAATATTTTGTGCCTAACCCTGACCAAAATCCTGAATCCGCCCCTGAGTACAGAACCAGTTACACCACCACATCATAACCCTAACCCAAGGGATCTGAGTATGAGTAAATCACTGCCAATCTCTCCACCGGTGCTGACAAAAAACCAGAATTCCTTGTTCACAAAATTCAAATTGCTTACAAGCTTGATTTCTTAACGAGTTGCTTAATGAGCACGAGTCAACTCGAGCATTTAACGAACGGAGCACAAGCACAGCTGTCAACTCGGTATTGTCTTTTTAACTCGAGTCAACTCGCTCATTAAGCTAATGAACCGAGCACGAATATACCCTAACTCACTTGAACTCGCTCATTAATCACTCCTAGGTACGTGGAAGTGCAAAAACGATGCACACGTGAAGAAGGGCTGATGAGACATAACTTTATATTTTTTTTTTTAAATTAAGTATATTTGTATATCTTTTGAGAACATTATAATTTGAGAGGATCATTTGAAAAAATATAAAGGGTTTGAATGTAAAATGTTTGAACCAAAACTGACGCTTCAGTTTCCAAATCGTTAATTTGACTGTGCCAAAAACAATTTGTTGAAATTTCAAAAGCTTTCAATGTTTTAATTGATAGTTGAAATTTCCGGAGTGCAGCGCCTTAAGCGCACGGCAGCCTGAAATAGAAAGTGAATGGAAAGAAAAAACAAATTAATTATTGATTGGAAAGCATGTGTAACTGTGTAAGGTGAAACTTATTTTGACTATTGACTACATGCAACTACTACCTACAACTACAACTATTGACTACAACTATTCCATATTTTAAAATTGAAGTTTGTGTTTGACTAATTGACTATTTGTAAATTGTAAAATTGATATTTATTTCCACTTTTAAACCAAATTTATTTTTATTCTTGTTGACTTTTGTTCCCACGCTAATAATGTAAATTCTAGTAGCATGTTATTCCTCTATTTGCTATGTCTATTAAATTATTATTATTTTCTGCATACAATTAAAGGAGGAATTTCATCGCCCTCAAAAACTTCAAAATTACATATTCTCCATCTAAACTTCATAATATCATATTTACCCTTCTAAACTTCAAAAACTCACACATTTATCTATTTTATTACCTTTTCTATTAAAACTCATGTTAAATTTATAAAATATCCATTTTACTCTCTATTAAAAAATAAAAAAAATGTCGGGTTTTTAGGGCAAAAGTTAATTTGTCTACTTCTTACGTATTTACAATGATATATTTTTATACGTTTGTGCATGCGTTAAAAGTAGAGAAATGAACCATTTTCTCTCGAAAATCGACCAATTAGGAGACTGACATTTTTCTTAAAGCTACACTTTTTTATTTTTTAATAAAGGTTAAAATGGGTATTTTATAGATTTAAAATGAGTTTTGATAGAAAAGACAATAAAATGGGTAAATTTGTAAGTTTTTTAAGTTTAGAAGGATAAATATGATATTATGAACTTTAGAAGGAAAAATACGTAATTTCGAAGTTTTTGAGGGATATACATGAAATTACTCTAATAGGGCCATGTTCCACAGGCCCTTTTACTTGTTCCAAACTGGGCCATGAAAGACTGGGATTCGGACCTTTACAAGGCCAACCCGACGTCATATGAAAAAGCCCAAAAGCTCGTTAAGTCGGGGTCCAACATGCCGGCCCCAAACCAGAGCCTTAATATAGGCCCATGCCAACCGACATACGGGATAGCCGGGAAACGGCTAGCTTAATGCCCAAGTCCCAGAAACGGCTGGTTTAATGCCCACGTCCCAGTAACGGACGACATAACTGCCCACGTTCTCCCATAAACGTCCGAGATGGCAGTTATGGCGAGACTATATAAGGCAGTGATCCCCATGAAACAGGGGACGTAATTTTTAACTAAGAGAGAGATCATACAGGTCAGAGTCCGAATCTCTCACAATCCACCCCGAGTTCCTAACTCGACCCACACCTCGGCCTGCCATCCCTTGGCAGGACGAATCCAGTTTAGCCCAAGACTTCCATACGGCCTCATCTCCCGAGATAGGGCGTATCAACCACCGTGGGGCCACGTCTAACTTGAACACAGAACTAGATGGCTCGCCCAACCACATCAACTCCACTCCCACCAGGGGTGACAACCCCGCCTGGAGTAACAATCACACCACCTCCAGTTGTAACATCACCTACAGCAAATCCTTCCCACAGTCAATTCCCGGGGGAGAGGCCTAGCAGCTCAATGGTGCGACCCCAAGGTCCTCAACCTGCTCAACCTCGCCCCCACGTTACTCGACCCTCATTCACTGAAGGGAACACAACCAGGCCACTCTATGCCGAACACAATCAGATGGCCGGTACCTATCACAATCAGGTAACTGGTGCTTATCAGATACCCTACATACCGTATTACCCTCAGCAAACGCCGCTGTATCACTACGGCGCGACTCCTTACACACCTTACACTCCCACGAGTCCCCAGTATCCCTATGTCACGCCACTTGGGCAATGGGGCCCCGGGGGCGCTCACGGGACGTATCCCATGACAGGTCCAACACCATATTCCCAGCAAGTACCACTGCGACCTGTCCACCGGACTGTACCACCCGCCGCAGCTGTACCGCGACCTTTGTCTGCAAACCATGTCCACAGCCGGCCGGCAAATGTTTCGCCAAGAAATCTGGAACGAGAGTTCGTGCAGGTCCGAACAGGCAATGAGACGGACACCCCCTCACTACCCTACCAACAGGTCCAGTCCGAACGCAGGGACCAAAATGCTCTGCCAACCGGGGTATACCCCGATGTAGAACGACGCCCGGAAGGTCAGGATGAGAATAGGGGGCCCCATCCCGCGGAAGGACCACATGCCGAAGGTCCCCGAGCCCACCTTAACAACGAGCGAGAATCAGCTAACCACGGCAGAGGGCCCAGATCATCCCGCAGAGACCAATCTCGCTCCCGTAGAGAGCGCGAACGAAGCCCACCCCGAGGTCGGGATAAATCTCTCCGCGATGACCGAAGAAGGAACCGGCGATCACCTACCCCAACCCGAGGCATCAACATGGCCCAAGTGGAAGAGCTGATCCAAACCAGACTCGCGGCCAAACTAGCCGAACTCGAATCCCAGAAGACAGGCACTTACTCTCGGCCTATGGGAATCGAGGATGGCCCTCTATCCAGAGACATCTACCGTCAGTCAATGATAGACTTCAAATAACCAACAACCCTTCCCAGCTTCCGGGGTAGCGGCGATACACAGGATCCACACAACTTCGTGTACGAGTTCCTTGAGCGACTCCGCCTTCTTGGAGCCACCGATGCCATCATGTGCCGAGTTTTCACCACTTGCTTAACTGGAGAAGCATGGGACTGGTACATGACGCTACCTCGGAGGTCCATCAACAAATTCGAGGACTTCGCGAAACTGTTCTTGGAGAGGTACACAATTATAAAACCACCGCAAGCCACGTGTGAGATGCTCCTGGATATCGTCCAAGGACAACGTGAAAGGACAGGCGCATTCGTCAACCGTTTCATACAGGCATCTCGGCGAATTCAGAACCTCAATGAAGAATTCGCCCTAGCCGCCATCAAGAAGGGACTCCGCAAAGGAGGTCCAGGAACCTTACGTTACGAAGCCCACATGAAAAAGATGACCACTCTCAGAGAATTCGTAACCTTTGCGGAAGGTTACATCCGTGCCGAGGACGACAACGGGAGTCCCACGAGGCCTAGATCTCGATCCCCCAGCCGCCAAACTAACAGACAGCCAGCTCCGGACAGGTTTCGCCACCAAAAGGAACCTCGGAGAAACCAACCCATTCGATCAACCGAGCAAGAACACAAATCTGGCACTGAGGGATATCGACAACACTTCGTGAGATACGCACCTCTCACCAAGAAACGGTACGAGATGTACAACATTGTAGAGGAGATGTTCGACCTTCCCCCGCCATTACCTGAAAGCATTTTCACAGTACAAGATAATTCCCAGAAGTGTGAGTACCACGGATTCAATGGGCACTCCACCGCAGATTGTCTTCAACTCAAAGACATCCTGGAGAGACTTGCCCGAGAAGGTAAGCTGATCGAGTTCATCAACCCCGACTTCTTCAGAAAATTCTCCAGGAAATACAACGGCAAAGGTAAGATTTTCAAGAAACCCATTCCTTACAGACAGGACTATACTGGACCTCGAGTTGGGGAAGCCGGTCCCCAAACCCGGGATGATCCCGAGAATAGACGCCCAGAGAGGCAGAACAGTCCTGTCATCAATGTGATTAGTGGAGGCCATCGCGGGACCATCCGAAGAATCTCACCTCGCGACCATCGAAAACCATACCCCACTGTTCTACAGGTCGAAACCGACAAAAAAACGGCCCCGACCTGAAGAGGCAATATCCTTTTCAGAGAAGGACCTAGGCGAGATTTCTAGCCCGCACGATGATCCCGTAGTGCTAAACCTCAAGATTAACACACACCGGGTTAAGAGAGTATTAGTTGATACGGGAAGCTCAGCAGACATCCTGTACTTATCGGCCTTCACGCAAATGGGCCTCAAAACTCGCGCCCTCCAACAACACATTTCACCCTTGATAGGTTTCACGGGTGATACCCTTCAACCTCGGGGAATGATGCCGCTCAAGGTGACATTCGGCACATTTCCTCGAACAGTGGAAGTCATGGTAGACTTCCTCATCGTCAATGCTCCTTCTGCATACAATGCGATCCTGGGAAGAGCAACCTTGAACAAAATAGGCGCGGTTATTTCCCCTTCACACCTGAAAATCAAGTTCCACACTGATAACGGGATAGGAGAAGAAAGTGGCCAGCAACAGGTGGCACGCAAATGCTACATGACGTCTGTTCAAGGTCAAGGAGGTTCTGTCCACCAGGTCGACCAATCCGACGCCAAAACAAACCAACAGCGGTTGCGCTCAAGTACTGACTTTTTACCTCGAAACACCGACCTGGCACTAGACCCAGTGGATAAAGCCGAGGCAAAAACTTCCCTTGAACCCGCTGACGAAGTCGAACAACTCGATTTGGGCGAAGGCAGAACGCTCAACATCGGAAAAGCAGTCCAGGGACAAGCGAAGGACGAACTCATCAAGTTTCTCCGAGAAAATCAGTCCGTTTTTGCCTGGACAGCCGCCGACATGCCAGGGATTCCAAGGTCAATAGCGGAACACAGACTGCATATCAAATCGGGTTCAAAACCGGTTAGGCAACGAAAACGTAACATGGGGGAAGAACGGCAGCAGGCCGTAAAGCGTGAAGTCCAGAAGCTACTTGACGCTGGTTTCATCAGATATGTCGAGTGTCCAGAGTGGACAGCCAACCCCGTGCTTGTCAAGAAGTCCAACGGTGACCGGCGTATGTGTATCGATTACACTGATCTCAATAAGGCATGCCCCATGGATCCGTTCCCCTTGCCCAAAATCGACCAACTGGTCGACTCCACCTCGGGACATGCCTACCTCAGCTTTATGGACGCGTTCTCTGGGTACAATCAAATCCGGATGAATCAAGACGACGAAGAAAAGACCGCCTTCACCACCAACTCGGGGCTATACTGCTACCGAGTCATGCCTTTCGGGTTGCGCAACGCCGGAGCCACTTTCCAGCGCATGGTTAACACTGTATTTCACGACCAGATCGGACGAAATGTAGAGGCATACGTAGATGACCTGCTCGTCAAGAGCATGTCTGACCTTGACCATGTCCGAGATCTTCGAGAAACCTTTGCGACACTGAATTCAGCCAGCATGAAACTTAACCCGAAGAAGAGTTTCTTCGGTTTAACCGGCGGAAAATTCCTTGGCTTCATGGTTTCTATGCGAGGCATCGAGATCCATCCTTCGAAATCACAAGCCATCCTCGATATGAAACCACCGAGGAACCTCAAAGAGTTACAATCCCTCACAGGCAAGTTGGCCGCCCTCAACAGGTTTATCGCGAGATCCGGGGACGTCTGTTTCCCCTTCTTCAAAGCCATGCGTAAGTCAGCCAAATTCGAATGGACAGAGGAGTGTGCCACGGCCTTCGAGAAAGTCAAAGCTTACCTCGCTAATCCACCATGTCTTAGCAGGCCGACCACGGGCGATATCCTGGTGTTGTACTTGGCAACAACAGGTCATGCGGTAAGTGCTGCCCTTGTTCGGGAAGAGGGACGAGATCAGAAGCCGATTTATTTCGTCTCTCATGTGCTTCGGGATGCCGAAACTAGGTATTCCCAGATCGAAAAGGCAGCATATGCTCTCGTCATAGCCGCAAGAAAGCTGAGACCTTACTTCCAGTCGCATTCCATAAAGGTTTACACCGGGATCCCACTCAAGAAGGCGTTCGCGAATTTCGACTCATCCGGGTGATTGTTAGCATGGGCGCTCGAATTGTCTGAGTTCGATATTTCTTTCCACCCCCAAAATGCTTGAAAATCCCAGATATTCGCAGATTTCATCGCCGAGTATTCCAGCTTCCCTCCCGAGTCGGAGGGACGTTGGACAATCCATGTCGATGGAGCTTCTTCATTACAGGGGGCTGGGGCCGGGGTCTCCCTCACTGGACCACACGGGGAAACCTTGAATTACGCTCTCCATTTTCAATTCCCGGTAACAAACAACACCGCGGAATATGAAGCCATGATAGCAGGCCTTAAGCTAGCTAAAGAATTGGGCGCCCGCGAGGTTCATCTTCGCAGTGACTCCGAGTTAGCGGTCAAGCAGATAAATGATGAATGCCGAGTTGTGGACGAGAAGTTGCGCAAGTACCGACAGCAGTTCCACCTGCTCAAGAGCCATTTTGACGAGGTTGATATCCAACATGTTTCGCGCAACAAAAACTGCCAAGCTGATGCTTTGTCAAAACTTGGCGCCGCGGGCAACCTTGACAAAGACCGGCCCGTGATTGTTATGGATATTCCGGAATCCAGCATCAACCTTGAGACGGTAGCCGTACTCGCCATCGGTGAACCCGGTGAGTCCTGGTTCACCCCGATGTGGAATTTCCTTAACACCAGGGTTCTCCCCACTGATCAGTTGGAAGCCAGACGATTAAAAAGGATCGCACCGATGTACTCTATATTCAACAACCACCTCTACAAACGGGGGTACGTGCGACCTTGGCTCAAGTGTATCAATGAGGAGACAGCCTCAAAAATGCTATCCGAGGTACATGAAGGCGTCTGCGGCAGCCATCAAGGAGCGAAAACTCTCACCAAACGAATCCTCAGAGCCGGCTTTTATTGGCCAACCATGCAACATGATGCGGCAAGCTTAGTCCGAAAATGCGAGCGATGTCAATACCACAGCAAATTGAGCAACATCCCGGCTTACGATCAGATATCCATCTCGGGAGCCTGGCCTTTTGACTTATGGGGGATAGATATAGTCGGGCCATTTCCCAAAGCTGTCGGACAGCGCCGATGGATTATCGTAGCTGTTGAATATTTTACTAAATGGGTCGAAGCTGAAGCGTTAGCAACTATCACGGCCGCAGCGGCAGAGAAGTTCATCTGGCGGAACATCGTTTGTCGTTTTGGCATACCGCATGCCCTCATCTCGGACAATGGAACACAGTTCAACGCAGCACGCACTATGACGTTCCTCTCTAACCTAGGAATTCAAAACAACTTTACCTCGGTCAGCCACCCTGCTAGCAATGGTTTAGCAGAAGTCACAAACCGTACCATTCTGGATGGCCTCAAGAAGAAAGTTGCCGAGAACAGAAAGAATTGGCCCGACATACTTGATGGAATTCTGTGGGCCTACCGCACTACACCTAGAGAAGCCACACAGCAAACCCCGTACTCCCTGGTGTTCGGAATGGAAGCAGTCACGCCAATAGAAATGATGGAACCATCTCTCCGAACTTTGACATATTCCTCCGACAACAACCACGATGCACGCACCGCAGAACTTGACCTCATCACAGAAGGTCGGGAGAAAGCCCGCATCCGCACCATGGAGTATCAACGCAGGGTTAAACGTGCATTTGACAAGCACGTGGTACCTCGGGAATTCCAGCCAGGCGACCTAGTACTTAAAACCGTAGAAGCGACCGGCAAGCATGTCAGCAAACTTGCTCCTCAATGGGAAGGTCCCTTTAAGATCATTCGCCCACGAGGTAAAGGCGCTTACGAGTTAGAAGACCCGAGTGGTTTCACACTCACTCGCCCGTGGAACACTTGCCACTTAAGGAAGTTTTACACTTAGTGAATATCGTTTTCGTTTATGTTTTTAAAAATTTCGATGTGCTCAGGGCGAGATAAGCCTTTGTTTTTCGTTTTCTATTCCATGTATTCACTTAGACCAAGATGCAAAATTTTTGTATGGTTCTAAGCTTTTATCAATATATATGGTATTATTTATGATTGTGTTTCATTTATTGGGTCCGAGATGCATGAACGAAATCCTTTTATGGCAACGAAATTCATCTCGGATAATACCCCCGAGATACACAACAAATTACGGTAGTCCTAAGGGACGACGACTGTTTTACCAGTAACATGAATTATGTCGAGAACATTTATCGAAAACTCCTCGGGGTAACGCATACGTTTACGCGACATACCTGTCCCCCCACATTGACCATTTTGTCAAAAATAAAAAAAAAGGGGGGGCAAGGATGTACAATCAAGCACATTTCGCTTGTTCACAAAGAAAAACAAAGCATGCAACCGAGATAAAATTGACAGAAAAGAAATCGAGCAAAGAAACATGCGATTAAAAGAAACAGGTACATTTAAATTGTTCTGTTAAACCCCCACATCCCGGGGGTATCAAATGCCATATTACATCTTAAATCTGTTAAACCCCCACACCTCGGGGGTATAAATAAAACAGTACATTACAACATAATACTGTTAACCCCCACATCTCGGGGGTGCAAATGGAACAGTGCACATTTCAACAATCCCTACATCTCGGGGTACGAATGTCTTACTCCTATCGACGTTGCGTCTAAGGCTCAACAGGATCCTTCCTACAAACAAAATCAAACAAGTAGTAAGGTTAAGCTTGAATGAAACACCTCGATGATAGTAATAATAAAATCGTTACTTACATGAGGGAGGGGAATTCGGTCTTACGGAAGCATCTTCTCCTCCACCACGCGGAGCGTTAAAAAGAGTTGCATCCAATTCATCCTCTGGTTCCTCGTATTGATGCAGGGTATTACCCTCCTCGGCATTCCCCACCTCGGCATCCTCTTCGACATCCCTTACTTCGGTGTCATCCTCTTCCCCTTCGGAGGAAGAATCAGAGGGATGGTTTTCAATCTCCGCCACAGGGGCACCATCAAGAAGGTCGAGATGTTCTGGCCATTTGTCCTTGGGCCAAGGGTGAACAATTCCCAAAGGATGATGATTCTCGAGTTGGAGTTCCTCCTTGAATAAGGAGCCATCCGGGTTCAAAAATACATCCTTTTCTTCATCCCAACCATAGCTCGACAGATCCCTGACCATGAGTTTTTCCGACTCCACCGGCGTGAACCCGACGTGTTCGGGTTTAAACAGATAAAAACCGCCCATCAGGTTGAGATAATCATACACAGTATGTGTCATCATATCCTTCATTGCGTACGGGACGGCTTGCGCGAAGGCTTTGCTGCCTAAGAACTTGCTGAGATGTTTCTTTGGCAAGTTCTGCGCTTCATCCCGTATACGGGCATTTTCCGATTTCGCCTCTTCCAACTCCTGGGTTCGGGCCTCGAGCTCAGACTTAAGACGAGCCACTTTGCTCTTGTGCCTTTCCATCTTGCGCTTATAACGCTTCGCTTTCGCCTCGGCTTCCTGGCGCTCGGCGTCAGCCCTCATACCCGCGTACCGAGCAAGCTCGTATTTCGCCGAATTTACGGCAGCTTGGCCAGTGGCTACTCTTCTCTCTTTGTCTTTGTTTTTCGCCAGCTCCATAAAATGGTTCCTCTCCAGAATCGCCCTAGTTGAGCGTCTCTTGATCAGAAGCGACAACAAGAGCATCGCGCTTCTCATTGACAAACGAGTCCTTGAGGAACCCGAAGTAAACCCCGGCATCATGCAACGACCTCAACACCTGGTCCACAACTTGATCGGGGTTTTCCTCAGCCCACTTCTTTTGATATTGAGTTGTGGTGAGTCTGAACGTTTCCCGAGCATACGCGGCCCGGACCTCGGGATGATCTTCCTCTTCTTGCATCCGCGAATACCCAGGAAGGTAGCCTAAAAAGCTGTCAGGGAACCTCTGAGAAATCCCGGTTCCCCACACAAACCCGGTACGACCTCCTTGCTCAGAAATTCGTGACTCGAGGAATTTCTTGTGATCCTCCGCGGGATCCCACACGTCGCCCGCGGCGTCCTCAATAATCTTCTCTAGTTCTTCCTCTGCAGCGATAAGTTGATCTTGATAGGGTCCTTCAGTCTCGGGCTTCCCCAAAACAATCTTCTGTCTCTTGGACTCGGGCTCCTCTACCGCAATTGCCTTCCCCTTTTCTACCCTCGTAACACTCAGGGGGGTGTCCTTCCTCTTTTGAGAGCCCCCGGGTTTAGAGGAACCAGAGGCACCGCCTTTCGTGCTTTTGATGGCAGCAGCAGATTGGGAGGATGACTTTGGAAGAGCTGCTGTATCACTGGCAGGAACTGATTTCGGAGCCTTCCGAACCTTGGCGGGACCCGACTTGGGAGTATTAGGAACCCCCGTCTTCTTAACAAAACCGTCCTCGGGATTAGCGAAGATCGGAATTGGACGAATAGCCTTCCAGGGCAGTGCCATAAAACCGCAGCCTGCGACATAAGAAGTATGCAAGAATTAACAATTTATTCATAACAAAACGAAATAAAAGAACATATGCGATATGTAGATATATCGGTACGAATTCAAAAAATACTAACTTGTTAAATAACCATCAAGAAGTTTGACGATTTTTAATTCGTCTGATGTCAGAGGAGGACGAGACCTCGGGATCAAACTTTCCTTTTTTAAGGGGCGCCAAATCCTTCGTATCTCATTAAAACACTTCAAATCGGTGGGATTCTGAAGATATACCCAACCATGATTCCAATCATCCGCCTTGGACAATCTGTCAAACAACGTGATTTTACCACGCTTCCGAATTGCGAGATGGCTCTCATTATTATACAAGGGAGCGAAGTAATGAAAGAACAACCCTATACTCGGGAAATATGGCTTTAACTCGGGCAGGAAATCAAACAAAAACTTAAAACTCATGATATAACACCATGCGGGTGCGGTCAACTGCGCAGGGGCCACGTCGAGATGTCGTAATATCCCCCGAACGAACTTAGAAACCCTTATTTTGAAACCTGCATTTCGGCATTTTCCAATATAGGCACATCCCGAGATTCGAGTCATGCGCCCGGTCATCAGGGTCCGGGGCTCTCAACTGCAATGCATGTCGCGGATATTCCTCCCTATCCGCTTCATCCACGAGTTCCTCATAAAAGGCATCAGCATAAGCCTCACACTGGACAACCAGTTTAGGAGAGATACCGGCGGATACTTCAAAAATTAAATCATCCCTATGACCATCACGGGGAACAGTAGATTTTTTTCCGATCTTCGCAGGCCCCCGAGACGTTCCTGCGGAGGTTACAACGAGTTCTCCCCGAGATGGACTTTCTCCATCCCCTTCATTTCCTTCGCTGTACTGATGAGATAGTGGGGGGGACTCCCCCGAAGCGGCGGGCGACGAATCCCGAGGTCCTCCTTGTTCCTCGGCCATTTCTAAATTTATGAAGAAACAGGATTGGCTTAGGTAATCGCTATTCTTTATTTCTACGGTATTACATTTACCGAATTATCAATTATTACGCGATTGCCGAGATTAAGTCGCTAATCCTAAAGGTTGATAACCTCACCATATTTAAAGTGGTCAACTACACTACAGTCGACCTCGGCAATGTCCATGTATAGTCTCCTATAGGATAAATCGATGTATGGTCGACTACCGAGGTGATAAATAATTACCTTATATTGAAATTCTCAACAACTCGATCTTCGTCCGACGTCGTTTCAGCAGTATTCTGAACGCTCTCAACTCCCTCCGCTAATACCGAGATTCTTTTCGCTCTTTCGCTCCGAGGTTGAGTTGCTCAAAATAAACGATAATGAAAGGCTGGGTCGGGAGGAGGTATATAAGGGTCTCTATTTTTCCCGCTCAAAACTTGCGCGAATTTCGAAAAGGAGCCACGAAACGTCGCGTTTCATCATGGCGACGCCTCGATTCCCGCGCCGTATCAAGGGAATCGGGCTCTTACCGAGTTGACGCATGTCAGGTGTCATGCGGGGATTGCGCCGTAACCTCGTATCTCTGACTGACTTGACGGCTGATTTGATGGCTGATGACGGTTAACGGAAGACGAGGCGTCAAAGTAATTAATGCCGACATACTATATATACTACCTCCGTCTCCCTTTAACGAGACATCCAGTGATCCCAAATATACCTTCCAACTCGGACTATAGTAAGATGGCGACTAACAAAAATATGACGGACGAGGTTAAGGAGGAGAAGGAAGACATTCCGACACCACACCCATCTCCCCGACATTGGAAACCCGAGATCAACATCGAGCCACCTCCAATTAACACGAGGGAGGACGAGGACAACCCATTAGCATGGGATAGATGTGCTGTTTGCAGATCCAGAGGGAACTATCGGCACATGTTCCATTGTGACGGATGCGAAGAAGCTTTCCATCCCGGATGCCTAGCCCGCAGATCACCTCGGAATCATGATGATCCCCGCTTCACATCATTCATCTGCAGGAGGTGCCTTGATCAAGAACGCCGAGCTAAGCGCTCCCGTCATGAGTAGCCTTAGCCATATATAAACTATCATGGGAATAACCCGTCTTTTGTTTAATACGTAGATGTAACTTTTTAACTCTACATCTCTTTTGTAAACTCCCCCGAGGTTCTCACCTCGGGTTGTTTTGAGTAATATATATTGTTGTTTCATTACTGCTTAATATAATTTATCGTGAATCAATTTGAATACATCGGGAACGCCGAAAGCCTGTCATTCAAAAGGCACACTGCCCAATGACATTTATGGCTAGTAGCTGGCGGTTGCCTATTTCGACAATACGGCCTACGGCATTTATGGTAACCTTCGCCCATAACGCCTATAAATAGCCGACTGCTCATACGTCAATGGCACATCCTTCCTGTCTTTTTCTCCTTCCTTAAAACCTCCGAGATGCCTTACAAGAGAGTTGTTTCCAAAAACAAAACACCCCTTGATCGTGGCCATAGTGGCGATGTCCAACCATCAAGGCACGGCCACAACATACCTCCCTCTAATCCTCGACATTCTCGGGACACAATACGGGCCCTATCTCGGCCTGAGAGATGGACCCTCCTCCAACATTTTCCCGAGAAAGATTTGGATTGGATGCTCGCGAATGAGGACTTCCAAATCGGTGACCTTATTGACCTCACCCTTGCTAACGCACCCTCGTTCACCAAGGAAGACGAGAACGACATTTATAAATTCAATCTCGAGCCCAAGTTGCGTAGGTGCATCATCTGCCGTAACAAAGAAGCCAAGCACGAGATGGTGAAATGTCGGGGATGCTATGAGTGGAGTTGCTTCACCCATTACGACATCCAAGGTCGGTCGGACCCCCGTCGTCGGTTTTGGAAATGTCCTGGGTGTTTATCACGCAATACCGGAGGTCCAACATTATACACCGCTACTGAACCCGAGCTCATATCGGATAACCTCTTTGAGGACACCGACAATGAGGTGTAAGTGTGATTTTCAACTTAGAGAAGCGACATCACACCCGTCTTTTTGCTGAGCATGGACAACGTGGTGTTTGGAAGGCGTGACATGACAGAAGTGGAAACATACTTCCAGGCACGGCGTTAAATCATGTCTCATGTTTTAATCTAGATAGGCGTTGTATGATTTTGATATTTTACTCGATCGAGGCGTTGTATGATTTCGATGTTTTCTTATATATTTATGCTTGTTCTGCTATTACGATATCAATGATTCCTTATCATTTCTAAGATTCACTTCTTTTACTAATCTTTGACTAACTCGGAAACCATGTCGCTTGCAAAAAAAAAAAAAAAAAAAAATGGCAAGTATGTTAACACATTAACTGTCGGATACGTACCGAGATAGGTATATATTAACACATTAATTGTTAGGTATGAAGCAAGACATGTACCCGACATATGCTATATCCGAGTTATTACAGCATGACTAATACACTAACGTCGGTAATAAAAATCCTCGACACTAAGTACGCTTAGTTGTCTCAGGTTACTCACTATGATAACACATTTACTTCGGGTTACTTGTCCGGGGTAATTGACCGACATGTTTGAACCCGGATAGTACATCACTAACACATAGATAACATTTAATAAAGTATGTTTTACGAGTTATCCACCCTCAAGTCGAAAGCATCTCGCTGATGCCTTCCGACTTCGGGGGCTAATGATAGGGCCATGTTCCACAGGCCCTTTTACTTGTTCCAAACTGGGCCATGAAAGACTGGGATTCGGACCTTTACAAGGCCAACCCGACGTCATATGAAAAAGCCCAAAAGCTCGTTAAGCCGGGGCCCAACATGCCGGCCCCAAACCAGAGCCTTAATATAGGCCCATGCCAACCGACATACGGGATAGCCGGGAAACGGCTAGCTTAATGCCCAAGTCCCAGAAACGGCTGGTTTAATGCCCACGTCCCAGTAACGGACGACATAACTGCCCACGTTCTCCCATAAACGTCCGAGATGGCAGTTATGGCGAGACTATATAAGGCAGTGATCCCCATGAAACAGGGGACGTAATTTTTAACTAAGAGAGAGATCATACAGGTCAGAGTCCGAATCTCTCACAATCCACCCCGAGTTCCTAACTCGACCCACACCTCGGCCTGCCATCCCTTGGCAGGACGAATCCAGTTTAGCCCAAGACTTCCATACGGCCTCATCTCCCGAGATAGGGCGTATCATACTCCATAATTAAATTACTTTAAAAATGATTGAGTATAGACATATAGAATAGATGATTTAGTTCTCTGTGGCATATGGAATGCATGCTTTGAGTAGAGGATGAATATTATAATTTATTCTGATGTATTTTCCTGTAATAATTCTTCATTCTGTCTCTCAAACATTAACTATCTGAGGAACCACTAATTATCTAGGGGATTACTAACTACTTAGGGACCGCCTAATATTTGAAAGATTTTATAATTGGTACGCGTAAATATGGATAGCTATGCGCGCAAGTATTAATATATAATATATCAAGTATTCATACCTCAGTTACCAAGTATTTCGAAAAAAAAACTGGACACATCACTCACCCATATTTTACACATTTTTAGAGGTGGATTTTTTTTCTTCGTTCAATCTCGCAAATATTTCTGACGATCTGTGAGGGATTTGCGAATCTAAAACCATGAACGTCTTCTATGTAATTTTCTCTTTCAAATGAGATTCATGATGACATACTTTCGGATTGTCCGTCGCACAATTATTCATGCCTCATCGAGTAAGTATTCATACATCGTCTTGCAAGTGTGAATAGGTCATGTATCAAATGTTTTGTATCTAACAAATTCTCTCAATTTTTTTTTCATATGGCACTGGATGATGTCTGAAAATATTAATATCAAGTATTGCAAGTGTTCATACATCGTTATGCAAGTGTGAATAGTCCATGTATCAAATGTTTGTATCCAACAAATTGTGTCAATTTATTTTTTCATATGGCATTGAATGATGTCTGAAAGTATTAATATTAAGTATTGCAAGTATTCATACTTCGTCATGCAAGTGTGAATAGTCCATGTATCTAACAAATTCTATCAAAAAAAATTTCCATATGGCACTGGATGATGTCTGAAAGTATTCATATCTTGTCACGTAAGTGTGAATAGTCCATGTATCAAATGTTTGTATCTAACATATTCTATCATTTTTTTTCTTGTGGCATTGGATGACGTTTGAAAGTATTAATATCAAGTGTTGCAAGTATTCATACCTCGTAATGCAAGTGTGAATAGTTCATGTATCAAGTGTTTGTATCTAATATATTCTATCAATTTTTTTTCCCTTATGGCATCAGATGACGTTTGAAAGTATTAATATCAAATATTTCAAGTATTTATATCTCGTCATACCTCAATTAATTTATAACTCGTCAAATATTGCAAGTATTTATACCTCGTCAAATTTACAATCATTTGTTCATACCTCGATTAATTTTACAAGAGCAGACAAATAGTATTGAACATTGCTTTATTGCTTTATAGTTCAATTTTATTTTTTGAAAATAAAAAATAGTTGATCAGTTGCCTTAACGGTGCCTCCTTTAGAAACTTTGATCTATGAGCGCTTCCTAGTTATGTGGAGCTAATTGAGCTAGCAGCCGACGTTGTCGAAGGTGGTGCGACAGCTGATGTCGAAGACAAGGAGAGCACTGATGGCACCACGGTAATTAGTAGAGGTAACAACTCGGAAGTGATCATGTCCAGCGTTGTTCCAGATCTGGGCCTTGACCTCCTTGTTGTTGATGAGGAGCTGCTGAGTCTGGAACTCGGATTCACCTTCGGTGTTAGGTTGCTGATTCGAGAGACAAAAAGGGAGAGAATGGTTGGGAAGGATGTGTGAAGGGGTAGCTAGAGGGAGCGTACAGGGGAGCGCTCAGGCGGAGGTCACTGAGAAGGGGGTGAGGCGCTGAGGAGGTTCATGACTTAATTTTTCTCTTTTTTAGTAAGAAGGATCGAACAGGGGAGAGAGAGAGAGTGCGACTTTGATGGTTTGATCTGTAAGATTGGTTAGAGGGATAAACTGACTTGGGGGAATTTATGGGGGATTGAACTGTTAATTTTAGTTAGCGCGTGATCCAGTTTGATGGGGAATAAAAGGGAGAAAGTAGACCGGAGAATATTATAATTATCCTATAATTAGGGGTGTCAATGGTACCTTTTTAGCTGTTTACCCGACCCGTATCGTATTCGATAAGGTGGGTATAGGTAAGGTTTTTTTTCGTTAGCGTATTGGGTATGGGTATGGATAAGAATATTTTTTCGTTAACCAAATGGGTAAGGGTATGTGTAATGACTATTTTGTACCCGTTACCCTATAGGGTAATTATAAAATCTAAATATATATTCAATTCAATTTCCAACCCACCTAAATATGTATTCATGTTTTTGACTTCCTTTATAAAAAACAATTTAGTTGGAATTGATTGCACATTCATTTTATTTTGTATTAGAAATGTAATTACATATGTGTGAAATGAATGAGTTTTATATTTAATTTGTAAAATATAATAAAACTAATTATTATATTAGTAATATCCGTTATTCATCCGCTACCGTTTCGTTACCCGATAATATTAATGGGTAAGGGTAGGGTAGGGTAAGGTCAATTTTTAATGGATATGAGTAGGATATGGATAAAGTCAATTTAATGGGTATGGGTATGAAAATGACTCCACCCGACCCGTACCGTACCCATTGACACCGGCCCCTACCTATAATTTAATATAGGATCCATGTGTCACTGATTCTATTCTTAAATTTATTAATTAACAAACACTCGATCTAGAAATCGGACTAATGTAGATCCATTAGATCAACGTTAAGTTGGGGTTGGGCCCTATATATAGTGTGTTATATTAGGGTTGTGATATTTCTCGAAATTTTAGTCCACATGTTTATTTCGGTTGAGTGTTGACAGTAGGTTGTTTTATTTATATATTTTTATTTCACTAATGTAAAGGATGCATGCGGTAGGGGTGTAAACGGAGCGGATAATGCTAATATTAAATCCGTATCCGCCTTTCAATGAGCGGATACGGATACGGATAGTAAACGGATATCAAAATTTAAAACCATATCCGCCTTAAACGGATACGGGTATGGAGCGGATAATTTACGGATACGGATTCAAATACGAATACAGAACGGATAATTGTCAGATATTGAGTTATATGAACTTTAAGATCTAATTAATAATTAATAAAATTTAAATTTGAAAATAAATGAATAATTGTAAGTTGATGAAGATATTGATATTGGAAAGATGGGAGGTATAAGATATTCATTCCATTGATATAATATATAAACAAAATAAAGAAGCAGTAACAAAAGATAGTGTGGTGTAGTGGTGTAGTGGTTTGTAGTTTGGTTGCTTAGATTCTACCTCACATGACATGGGTTCAAATCCCCTTAAAGGCAAAATAATTTAATTTAATTACTGGGTCCGAAAAAATTTATTGGGTTTCGGATGATCCGGATATCCACTCCGTTTAGGTATTACTATCCGTATCTGTATCCAAATCCGGATCTTATGTGGGTAATTGATAATTATCCGGATCGGTATCCGGGATATCCATATCTGTTTAAATCCGAATTCTTATATGCGGATTCGGAGCGGATATCCGCCCGGATATCCATATCCGTTTACAGCCCTATGCATGCCCCTATTGACAGTGTTTTTTTTATTTGACTAAAGTAAAATTTGGAACTAGTAAAACACGAAAAACAACCACTACAAGATAAAAGACAACTAGAAGAAAATGAAAAATAACTAGTAGAAAATGAAAGACTATTACAAGAAAATGAAAGACAACCAGTAGAAAATGAAAGAAAATCAGTTGAACACCAAATACAAAACATGAAAGACAACCAATACAAGATTAAGGACAACTAGAAGAAGATGAAAGACAACTAGTAGAATATGAAAGTCAATTAGAAGAACATTAAAAATAACTAGAAGAATATGAAATACAACTAGTAATAAATGAAAGACTACTAGTAGAATGAAAGACATCCAGTACAAGATGAAAGACAACCAGAATATAGTAAAAGACAACCAGTAGAAAATGAAAGACAACAATTATAAGATGAAATATAACAAGAAAAAGATGAAACAAACTAGAAAAAAATGAAAGATAACTAGTAGAACATGCAAGACAACCAGTAGAACAAGAAAGACAACCAGAAGAAGATGAAATACAACCAATAGAAGATTAAGACAACTAGAAGAAGATGAAAAATTACAAATAGAACATGAAAGACAATCAGAAGAAGATGAAAGACAACCAGTAGACCATGAAAGATAACCAGTAGAACATGAAATATAACACTAAGAAAACGAAAAGCAACTAGTAGAAGATGAAAAAAAAAACAGAAGAATATTATAAACAACCCATAGAAAATGAAAGACAACCAGTACAAGATGAAAGACAACTAGAAAAATATGAAATACAACTAGAAGATGATATACAATCAGTAGTAGATGAAAAACAACTTGTGCAAGATTAAAGACAAACAGTACAATATGAAGGACAATTAGAAGAAGATGAAAGACAACTAGAAGAAGATGAAATACAACTAGTAGAAGATGAAAGACAACTAGAAGTACATGAAATGTAACTAGTTAAAGATCAAAGATAACTACAAGAAGATGAAAGACAACCAGTAGATCATAAAAGACAATCAGTACATGATGAAATACAACTAGAAGAAAATAAAAGACAACTACAAGAATATGAACAAAACTTGTAGAAGATGAAAGACAACTAGTAAAACATGAAAAACAACTAGTAAAAGAAGAAAGACAACCACTTAACGATGAAAGACAACTAGGAGAAGATGCAAAACAACTAGTAGAAGATGAAAGACAACTACAAGAAGATGAAACACAACTACAAGAAAATGAATGACAATCAGTAGCAAATGAAAGACAGCCAGTAGAACATGAAAACAACCAGTACATGATAAAAGACAACTAAAAGAACATGAAAGACAACTAGAAGAAGATGAAAAACTATCAATACATAATGAAAGACAACCAGTACAAGATGAAACACAATGAGTATAAGATGGAAGACAACTAGAAGATGGTGAAAGACAAACTGTAGAAAATGAAAGACTAACATGTACAAGATTAAAGACAACTAGAAAAATGAAATACAACTTGAAGAAAATGAAAAATAACTAGTAGTAGATGAAACACAGCCAATAGAACATGCAAGACAACCAGTAGACTATGAAAGACAACCAGAAGAAGATCAAATTCAACCAAAAGAAAATGAAAGACAATCATAAGAAGATGAAAAACAACCAGTAGAAGAGGAAAGACAACTAGAAAAAGTTGAAAGACAACAGTAGACTATGAAAGGCAGCAAGTAGAACAAGGAATATAACTACAAGAAAATGAATGATAACTAGTAGAAGATGAAAGACAACTACAAAAAGATGAAAGATAATTAGTAGAAGATGAAAGACAACTAAAAGAAAATTATGGACAACCAATAGAAAATGAAAGACAACTAGAAGAATATGAAAGATAACTAGAAAAAGTGAAATACAACCAGTAGTAGATGAAAGACAATAAGTGGATGATGAAATACAACTAGTATAAGATGAAAGACAATTAGAAGAAGATGAAAGACAACCAGTAGAAGATGAAAAACAACCGGTAGAAGTTGAAAGACAATTAGAAGAAAGTGAAACTCAACTTGAAGAACACTAAAGACAGCTAGAAGAATATGAAGTACAACTAGTAGTAAATGAAAGACATCAAGTAGAATATGAAAGACAACCAGTAGAACATGAAAGACAACCATTATTAAGATGAAAGACAATTAGAAGAACATGAAAGATAACAGGAAGAAGATGAAAGACTACATGTACAAAATGAAAGACAACTAGTACAAGATGAAAGACGACAACTAGTACAAGATGAAAGACAACAACTAGAAGATGAAAGACAACTAGAATATGGTGAAAGACAAACTGTAGAAAATGAAAGACAATATGTAAAAGATGAAAGACAACTAGAAGAAGTGAAATACAATTAGAAGAAAATGAAAGATAACTAGAAGAAAATGAAACACAGCCTATAGAACATGCAAGACAACTAGCAGAACATGGAAGACAAACAAAAGAAGATGAAGTACAACCAAAAGAAGATGAAAGATACCCAGAAGATGATGAAAAACAAACAGTAGAAGATGAAAGACAACTAGAAGAAGATGAAAGACAACAGTAGACCACGAAAGATAACTATAAAAAGATGAAAGACAAATATTAGAAGATGAAAGACAACTAGTAGAAGATAAAAGACAACTACAAGAAGATGAAAAGCAACAAGTAGAAGTTGTAAGACACCTAAAAGAAGATTATAGACAATCAATAGAAAATAAAAGACAACTACTACAAGATGAAAGACAACTAGAAGAGAATGAAAGACAACTAGAAGATGATGAAAGACAACTAGAAGAACATTAAAGACAACTAGAAGAATATGAAGTACAATTAGTAGTAAATGGAAAACAACAAGTAGAACATAAAAGACAACCAGTGGAACATGAAAGACAACCAGTATAAGATGATGTAACGCCATGACATTTAGGTAATGAATTTCATTAAACCCATTTGATTTATAAAAACATAATTAAAGTAATTAAGAGGCCCGAGCAACATTTAATCTATTAGACTAGTAAGAACATAATTAAATTAATTAAGAGGCACAAGTAAGAGTATTAAAATAAAACCTAGCCCACAAATTCAAGCCCAACTCCCTAATTAATTTGATAAACCTAACTAAACTCTATTTAAACCCCTCATTTCCTCCACAGCCCCCACACTTTCTCTCTCTAAAACTGAAACCTCCTCTCTTCCTCCCTTCGGCCAAGCCTCTCTTTCAAGGTAATTCATTCTCAACTAAATAATTTCATGTTCCTTGCTTTGGTAAAATATTAATAATAATAAAATAATCTATAAGGAAAACAAATGTTTAAGAACACGTTTATTCTTCTTCTTTATATTATTGTTTTTCTTTTCTTTTCATTCTGTTATTGTGTTCTTTTTGTTTATTTTAATTCAATGCATAATTCAACCTATAATCGGTGCAAGACATCTAGACAGGTCATGTTACGATGGCAACACCAAAAGAAACCTTAGATGTTCCAATGGTTGAAGTAACAATAATTTTGAATCTAATACAATTATTCTATTAATCTTTTTTTTCTTCTTTTCTCAATTCCATTCTCCTTCTATTAATTAAAAATAATTAGTTTTATATATTCATAAATGATATTATAAGTCTCTTTTCCCAATTCATTTACCTTGTTGCAATTAATCCCGACGGTTTGTAATACTTCAACAAACATGGGAAGTTAAGAATGTCTTTATTATATTGAAAAGTAAATGTTCATATAAATAAATAATTAGGAATTATGTTCGCCACAAATAATACCTTGTCTGTTAATTTATTTTCAAATAAGAATTCGGATTCCTTGTCTGTTAACTTAGTTCTTTACTTAGATACATATACCTTATATTGATAGATATATACTACTGAGGATGTATTTCTAAATTTGTCACACGATTCAAAAGTCCAAGACTTTTGTTAGTAATATATATATATATAGAGGTTGGCTATTCTACTTCCATAAGCATATGCCCACATATGCTTATAACTCATTTTTGCGTTTCCAATGTTCAAATGGTCGATCCGAACCGTTCATCTTGTTCTCCATATTAATATGTGCATGGAGACCAAATTTTACAGTTTTCTGAATTTTTTTACTATTTATTAAGCCACTTTGAAAATTCCTAATCATATGGTCCAGAATTTTGTTGCACTGTTTTTACTGTTCACCCGGATCAGCAATTTTCAAAGTGGCTTAATAAATAGTAAAAAAATTCCGAAAAATGTAAAATTTGATCTCCAAGCACATATTAATATGGAGAACAAGATGAACGGTTCGGATCGACCATTTGAACATTGGAAACGCAAAAATGAGTTATAAGCATATGTGGACATATGCTTATGGAAGTAGAATAGCCAACCTATATATATATATATATATAGTAAAATTTCTTTCTAGATTAGTCACCTATTCTAAATTTCCAGATTACCCTGCTAATAGATACTTTCCTTATTCTATCTCAACCGATTCGAACCCTTTTTAATTTAAACTTCAATCATTCATGTAAATATTATATTTTTTTCATTCATTATCTCCACCGAATTTAATATAGCTCATTTATTTAACCATTCGCTTAAAATTAATAGAGTTAGGTCTCCTATATTGAATAAGCATTATTAAACTATTTAAACATTATCCATTCAACAATTCATTTAATTAATAAAATAAGTCTCCTAGATTGAGTTAGCCTTTCTTTTTATATAATCTGTTGCCTACATGAATAATTGGTTAGAGGATTTAGTAACTAGTTTCTTTTCTTAATGCTTCGATTTAATTGTTTGACTTTTTGAATCTTAAAGGTTTCTTTTTCTTGCACCTTTATTTGCTGCTAAGAATTTTCGTGAGTATTTACTTTCGGTTAGAGTATCTAATTACCTTTTGAACTTTAACTTCTTACATTCTCTTTAATAGTTTAATTACGTAACCTAGACTTTAAGAATTATAAAATACTTTAATTAGTAAATCAAAGAACTCTAGAATGATTAATACGAAATATTAATGTAGACATGTCGTTTAGGTTCAAACTCTGGAGTCCTAGAAGATCTTGAGACGTCGTCTAACGACTTCCCTACGACAACAGGTGCGGGTTTTCTAGACTTTATAAAACTATCTTACTTGCCTATTGTCATTCAACTATTTATTATTATGGCATTAGTTGGAATTATGCATGTTGTTTTTCGAACCATTCGTATGACTTGAGTAGAACATAAATAAATTACATGAAAGGATATGATTCATACATTGACCAATGGATTTGCATGAATAGGATATATTGAGCATGGCATGAATTGTGTGATTGAATAAATATACGGATAACATGAACGAACAAGGAACTGAACAGGGGCCGATATGCTTGCATATTGGGATGTATACATTGGGTCTAGTGTTCGACTGGACCCCTCGTTAACGTGACTGTAGGCGAAAGCGGTCCTGTCACGGATGTGATTGTAGGCTGACGCGGTCCCCTCACGGACGGGATTGTAGGCGCAAGCGGTCCCTTCACGGACGTGATTGTAGGCGCAAGCGGTCCTATCACCGCCAAGACCTAGTGGCATATGAATTCACTGTCTAGTGAGGCAAATGAAATGGATTAACAGAATTTTGAAAGTAAATGAAAGTAGTAAGTAATGATAGAATATGCATTGCATTAGAAGAAGCATACGCATTTTAATTATGTATGTTCATATTTGTGAGAATAAGTAAAGGTTTTAGAAGCTCTGGGGTGGAACTAAATCCCGCACTGAGAGAAGGTTCGATCTCTCACCCGTTCCACTTTTACGTGGGTTCCAGGTAACGAAAAAGAAGGATTCGAGCAAGGACAAGAGTGAGACTAAGCGGGAAGGCTTATGATTGATAAATTGCCACACGTTGTTTAGTTATGTTTTTATGATTCAATAATCGATACATTGAGCAAGCATGGCAGTGCTTGTGTTACTAGCCATGTCCGTCATGATCGTTTGTGAAACTCTTTTGATTATGAAATAAATGTGGCTTTATTTATATTGTTATTGATAATGTATGTGATGTGAATACGCCTTACGTAGAAATACGTAGCGGGTTGTCCCGGAGTGTGACAGATGCAAAACAACTAGAAGAAGATGAAAGACTACATGTATAAAATGAAAGACAACTAGTACAAGATGAAAAACAACGAGTATAAGATGGAAGACATCTAGAAGATGATGAAAGACAAACTGTAGAAAATGAAAGACAACATGTACAAGATGAAAGACAATTAGAAGAAGATAAAATACAACTAGAAGAAGATAAAATACAACTAGAAGAAGATGAAATACAATTAGAAGAAAGTGAATGACAACTATTAGAAGATGAAACACAGCCAGAAGAACATGCAAGACAACTAGAAAAAAGATGAAAAACAACTAGTAGAAAATAAAACACAACTAGTACAAGACGAAAGCCAACTAGAAGAAGATGAAAGACAATGATAGGGTTGAAATAAGCATTGTTTTTCCTTATCACTTAGCCTAAAATATTGCCAAATATCGAGTTACAAATGTCCAATTTTGGTAGAATCAGATTACTTTTGCTATTTTACTTGTTTCTGTAGAATTGCAGGTTTTCTAATATTTTTGAGCTAAAACAGGCATAAACGAGCATTTTGGACACACTGATGCCAGCATATGGTTGACCATTCATCCGCATGTGATTAGAGGCTGCCAACCGCATAAAGGTGCGTTCCAACAGAGAAGAATAAGCTGCGCAGGAATCCCATGCGAATGAATTAATCAGCCGCATGCAACCTAGGCAACCGCATGCGATAACTGACAGACAACAGTTACAACCCTAAACTTGGCAACCAAGTTCCACTAAGCCCACTAACACATGATGGAAGAATTACAACTCATCTCCCTATCTGAATAGGAGTAGAGAACCTAGTAGACTATAAATAGAAGAGATATAGAGTTCTCTAAGAGAGTTGATGCTATTAGAGAATAGAATTTAAATAGAGAAAACACATAAACTCCACTAGAAGAATAGAGGTACAGGACGTGAAGACGGGTATCAGATAAAGAGAGATCCTTTAGGTGTACTCCTCATATCTCTCCCTCTTTTACTGAAAGACAACTAGTAGAACATAGAAGACAGCTAGAAGAAGATGAAAGACTACCAGTACAAAATGAATGACAACCAATACAAGATTAAAGACAACTTGAAGATGGTGAAGGAGAAACTATAGAAAATGAAAGACAACTAGTATATGATGAAAGACAACTAGAACAAGATGAAATACAACTAGAACAAGATGAAATACAACTAGAAGAAAATGAAAGACAACTAGTAGAAGATGAAGCACAGCCAGTAGAACATGCAAGACAACAAGTAGAATATGAAAGATAACCAAAAGAAAATGAAAGACAACTAGAAGAATATGAAAGACAACTAGAAAAATATGAAAAACAACCAGTAGAAGATGAAAGACAACTGGAAATAAATGAAAGACAAGAAGACCATGAAAGACGACAATAATGATAACTACAAGAAAATGAATGGCAACTAGTAGAACATTAAAGACAACAAAAAGAAGATGAAAGACAACTAAAATAAGATGAAAGACAACTACAAGAAGACGATTATAAAATGAAAAACAACCAGTACAGATGAAAGACAACTAGAAGAATATGAATGACTCTAGTAGAAGATGAAATACAACCCGTAGTTGATAAAAGACAACAAGTACAAGATGAAAGACAACTAGAAGAAAATGAAAGACAACTTTGAGATGTTGAAGGACAAACTATAGAAAATGAAAGACAACTAATACAAGACGAAAGACAACTAGAAGAAGATGAAATACAACTAGAAGCAAATGAAATACAACTAGAATAAAAATGAAAGACAACTAGTAGAAAATGAAACACAGCCAGAGAACATGCAATATAATAAGTAGAACATAAAAGACAACCAGAGGAAGATAAAAGACAACAAGAAGAAAATGAAAGACAATAGAAAAAGATGAAGAACCACCAGTAGAAGATGAAAGACAACCAGTAGAACATGAAAGATAACTACAAGTAAATGAAAGACAACTAGTAGAAGATGAAAGACAACCAGTAGAAGCTGAAAAACAACTATATAGACCATGAAATACAACCAGTTGAACATGAAAGAAAACTATAAGAAAATGACAGGCAACTAGTAGAAGATGAAAGACAACTAGAAGAAGATGAAAGTGAAGTACAAGAAAATGTAAGACAACTATTAGAAGATGAAATGCAACTGAAAGAAGATTATAGACAACTAGAGGATGATGAAATACAACCAGTAGTATATTAAAGACAGCATGTACAAGATAAAAGACAATTGGAAGAAGATGAAAGACACCTAAAAGAAGATGAAAGACAACTAGACGAAGATCAAATGCAACAAGTTGAAAATCAAAGACAACTAGAAGAAGATGAAACACAATCAGTAGATCATGAAAGACAATCAGTACATGATGAAATATAACTAGAGGATGATGAAAGACAACTTCAAAAATATGAATAAAGCTTATAGAAAATGAAAGGCAACTAGTAGAACATGAAAGACAAATAGAAGAAAATGAAAGACAACTACAAGAAGATGAAAGACAACTAGTAGAAGATGACAACTAGAAGAAGATTATAGACAACCAATATAAAATGAAAGACAACTAGAATAATATGAATGACAACTAGAAGAAGATGAAATACAACAAGTAGTTGATAAAAGACAACTCGTAGAAGATGAAAGACAACTGGAAGAAGATGGCATACAATCCGTAGAAGATGAAAAACAACCAGAAGAGAATGAAAGTCAACTACAAGAAGATGAAAAATAACTAGTAGAAGATGACTAACAACTAGAAGAACATTGAGGACAACTAGAAGAATATGAAATACAACTAGTAGTAAATGAAAGACAACCGGTTGACCATGAAAGACAACCAGTAAAACATGAAATACAACCAGTATATGATGAAAGACAACTAGAATAACATGAAAGACTATCAGTACAAGATGAAAAACAATGAGTAGAAGGTGGAAGACAACTAGAAAATGGTGAACAAACTGTAGAAAATGAATGACAACGTATACAAGATGAAAGACAACTAGAAAAAGAAAGACAACTAATACAAGATAACTACAAAAAAATGAAACACAACTAATAGAACAAGAAAGACAACCACTACAAGATAAAAGATCAAACATAAAAACAACTAGTAGAAAAATAAAAACAACTAGTAGAACATGAAATATAACCTGTACAAGATCAAACACAACTAGAAAAAAGATGAAAAACAACTAGTAGAAAATGAAGCACAACCAGTACAAGACGAACGACAACTAGAAAAAGATGAAAGACAACTAGAAATACATTAAAGACAACTAGAATAATATGAAATACGACTAGTAGTAAATGAAAGACAACTAGTAGAATATGAAAGACAACCAGTAAAACATGACAGACAACTAGTAGAACATGAAAGACAACTAATACAAGAGGAAAGACAACGAGTAGAACACGAAAGACAACTAGAAGAAGATGAAAGACTACCAGTACAAAATGAAAGACAGCCAATGCAAGATGAATGACAACTTGAAGATGGTGAAGGAGAAACTATAGAAAATTAAAGACAACTAGTACAAGATGAAAGACAACTAGAACAAGATGAAATGCAACTAGAAGAAAATGAAAGACAACTAGAAGAAAAAGAAAGACAACTAGTAGAAGATGAAACATAACCAGTAGAACATGCAAGACAACAAGTAAAACATGAAAGACAACAAGAATAAGATGAAAAACCACCAGTAGAAGATGAAAGACAACAAGTAGAACATGAAAGATAACTATAAGAAAATGAAATGCAACTAGTAGAAGATGAAAAACAACAAGAACAAGATGAAAGACCACTAGTAGAAAATGAAACACAGCCAGTAGAACATGCAAAAGAACAAGTGGAACATAAAAGATAACCAAAACAAGATGAAAGACAACCAGAAGAAGATGAAAAACCACAGTAGAACTTGAAAGACAACCAGTAGAACATGAAAGATAACTACAAGAAAATGAAAGGCTACTAGTAGAAGATGAAAGACAACCTGTAGAAGAAGGTGAAAAGCAACTATAGACCATGAAACACAACCAGTTGAACATGAAAGATAACAATAAGAAAATGAAAAGCAACTAGTAGAAGATGAAAGACAACTAGAAAAACATGAAAGAGAAGTACAAGAAAATGTAAGACAACTAGTACAAGATGAAAAACAACTGAAAGAAGATTATAGACATCCAATAGCAAATGAAAGACAACCAGTACAAGTAGAAAGACAACTAGAAGAATATGAAAAACAACTAGAGAATGATGAAATACAGCCAGTAGTAGATTAGAGACAACATGTACAAAATTAAAGACAATTAGAAGAAGATGAAAGACAACTGAAAGAAGATGCAAGGCAACCAATAGAAGATGAAAGACAACTAGAAGAATATCAAATGCAACAAGTTGAAGATCAAAGACAACTAGAAGAAGATGAAAGACAACCAGTACATCATGAAAGACAATCAGTACATGATGAAATACAACTAGAAGATGATGAAAGACAACTTCAAGAATATGAACAAAGCTTATAGAAAATGAAGTAGAACATGAAAGACAAATAAAAGAAAATGAAAGACAACTACAAGAAGATGAAAGACAACTAGTAGAAGATGAAAGACAACTAGAAGAAAATTATAGACAACCAATAGAAAATGAAAGACAACTTCTACAACATGAAAGACAACTAGAATAATATGAATGACAACTAGAAGAAGATGAAATACAACCAATAGTTGATGAAAGACAACTAGAAAAAGATGAAAGACAACTAGAAAAAGATGAAATAAAATATGGAGAAGATGAAAGACAACCACAAGAGAATGAAAGACAACTACAAGAAGATGAAAAACAATTAGTAGAAGATGAAAAACAACTAGAAGAACAATAAGGGCAACTAGAAGAATATGAAATACAAGTAGTAGTAAATGAAAGACAACCGGTAGAACTTGAAAGACAACCAGTAAAACATGAAAGACAACTAGTATATGATGAAAGACAACTAGAATAACATGAAAGACTATCACTACATAATGAAAGACAACCAGTACAAGATGAAATACAATGAGTAGAAGATGGAAGACAACTAGAAGATGGTGAAAGACAAACTGCAGAAAATGAATGACAACGTATACAAGATGAAAGACAACTAGAAAAAGACGAAACACTACTTGAAGAAAATGAAAAACCACCAGTAGAAGATTAAAGACATCCGTAGAACATGAAAGATAACTACAAGAAAATGAAAGACAACCAGTAGATAATGAAAGACAACCACTACAAGATGAAAGACAACGAGAAAAAGATGAAAAACAACTAGTAGAAAACATGAAATATAACCGGTACAAGATCAAAACCAACTAGTAGAACAAGAAATATAACCTGTACAAGATCAAACACAACTAGAAAAAGATGAAAAACAACTAGTAGAACATGAGAAACACAACTAGTAGAAGACGAAAGACAACCAGACAACCTGTAGAACAACATTAATGACAACCAGTACAAGATGAAAGACAACAAGAAGAAGATGAAATGCAACTAGAAGCAAATGAAAGACAACTAGAAGAAAATGAAAGACAACTAGTAGAAGATGAAACATAACCAGTAGAACATGCAAGACAACAAGTAAAACATGAAAGACAACCATAACAAGATGAAAGACAACAAGAAGAAGATGAAAAACCACCAGTAGAAGATGAAAGACAACAAGTAGAACATGAAAGATAACTACAAGAAAATAAAATGCAACTAGTAGAAGATGAAAGACAACAAGAACAAGATGAAATACAACTAGAAGCAAATGACAGACAATTAGAAGAAAATGAAAGACAACTAGTAGAAAATGAAACACATCCAGTAGAACATGCAAAAGAACAAGTAGAACATAAAAGACAACCAAAACAAGATGAAAGACAACCAGAAGAAGATGAAAAACCACCAGTAGAACTTGAAAGACAACCAGTAGAACATGAAAGATAACTACAAGAAAATGAAAGGCTACTAGTAAAAGATGAAAAACAACCTGTAGAAGAAGGTGAAAAGCAACTATAGATCATGAAAGACAACCAGTTGGACTTAAAAGATAACTTTAAGAAAATGAAAAGCAACTAGTAGAAGATGAAAGAGAAGTACAAGACAGTGTAAGACAACTAGTAGAAGATGGAAGGCAACTGAAAGAAGATTTTAGACAACCAATAGAAAATGAAAGACAACCAGTACAAGTAGAAAGACAACTAGAAGAATATGAAAAAGAACTAGAGGATGACGAAATACAGCCAGTAGTAGATTAAAGACAACATGTACAAAATGAAAGACAATTAGAAGAAGATGAAAGACAACTAAAAGAAGATGAAAGACAACCAGTAGAAAATGAAAGACAACTAGAAGAATATCAAATGCAACAAGTTGAAGATTAAAGACAACCAGTACATCATGAAAGACAATCAGTACATGATGAAATACAACTAGTAGATGATGAAAGACAACTTCAAGAATATGAACAAAGCTTATAGAAAATGAAGTAGAACATGAAAGACAAATAAAAGAAAATGAAAGACAACTACAAGAAGATGAAAGACAACTAGTAGAAGATGAAAAACAACGAGAAGAAAATTATAGACAACCAATAGAAAATGAAAGACAACTTCTACAACATGAAAGACAACTAGAATAATATGAATGACAACTAGAAGAAGATGAAATACAACCAATAGTTGATGAAAGACAACTAGTAAAAGATGAAATAAAATATTGAGAAGATGAAAGACAACCACAAGAGAATGAAAGACAACTACAAGAAGATGAAAAACAACTAGTAGAAGATGACTAACAACTAGAAGAACATTGAGGACAACTAGAAGAATATGAAATACAAGTAGTAGTAAATGAAAGACAACCGGTAGATGAAATAAAATATCTACCTGTAAAACATGAAAGACAACCGGTAAAACATGAAAGACTACTAGAATAACATGAAAGACTATCACTACATAATGAAAGACAACCAGTACAAGACGAAAGACAATGAGTAAAAGATGGAAGACAGAAGATGGTGAAAGACAAACTGCAGAAAATGAATGACAACGTATACAAGATGAAAGACAACTAGAAAAAGACGAAACACTACTTGAAGAAAATGAAAAACCACCAGTA
Source organism: Carex littledalei (assembly GCA_011114355.1). Classification (NCBI taxonomy): domain Eukaryota; kingdom Viridiplantae; phylum Streptophyta; class Magnoliopsida; order Poales; family Cyperaceae; genus Carex; species Carex littledalei. The sequence goes on along the minus strand of CM022083.1, from coordinate 14,540,315 downwards.
GAAGATTAAAGACATCCGTAGAACATGAAAGATAACTACAAGAAAATGAAAGACAACCAGTAGATAATGAAAGACAACCACTACAAGATGAAAGATAACGAGAAAAAGATGAAAAACAACTAGTGGAAAAATAAAAACTAGTAGAAAACATGAAATATAACCGGTACAAGATCAAAAGCAACTAGTAGAACATGAAATATAACCTGTACAAGATCAAACACAACTAGAAAAAAGATGAAAAACAACTAGTAGAAAATGAAGCACAACAAGTACAAGACGAAAGACAACTAGAAGAACATTAAAGACAACTAGTACAAGATGAAAGACAACTAGAACAAGATGAAATGCAACTAGAAGCAAATGAAAGACAACTAGAAGAAAATGAAAGACAACTAGTAGAAGATGAAACATAACCAGTAGAACATGCAAGACAACAAGTAAAACATGAAAGACAACCATAACAAGATGAAAGACAACAAGAAGAAGATGAAAAACCACCAGTAGAAGATGAAAGACAACAAGTAGAACATGAAAGATAACTACAAGAAAATAAAATGCAACTAGTAGAAGATGAAAGACAACAAGAACAAGATGAAATACAACTAGAAGCAAATGACAGACAATTAGAAGAAAATGAAAGACAACTAGTAGAAAATGAAACACATCCAGTAGAACATGCAAAAGAACAAGTAGAACATAAAAGACAACCAAAACAAGATGAAAGACAACCAGAAGAAGATGAAAAACCACCAGTAGAACTTGAAAGACAACCAGTAGAACATGAAAGATAACTACAAGAAAATGAAAGGCTACTAGTAAAAGATGAAAAACAACCTGTAGAAGAAGGTGAAAAGCAACTATAGATCATGAAAGACAACCAGTTGGACTTAAAAGATAACTTTAAGAAAATGAAAAGCAACTAGTAGAAGATGAAAGAGAAGTACAAGACAGTGTAAGACAACTAGTAGAAGATGGAAGGCAACTGAAAGAAGATTTTAGACAACCAATAGAAAATGAAAGACAACCAGTACAAGTAGAAAGACAACTAGAAGAATATGAAAAAGAACTAGAGGATGACGAAATACAGCCAGTAGTAGATTAAAGACAACATGTACAAAATGAAAGACAATTAGAAGAAGATGAAAGACAACTAAAAGAAGATGAAAGACAACCAGTAGAAAATGAAAGACAACTAGAAGAATATCAAATGCAACAAGTTGAAGATTAAAGACAACCAGTACATCATGAAAGACAATCAGTACATGATGAAATACAACTAGTAGATGATGAAAGACAACTTCAAGAATATGAACAAAGCTTATAGAAAATGAAGTAGAACATGAAAGACAAATAAAAGAAAATGAAAGACAACTACAAGAAGATGAAAGACAACTAGTAGAAGATGAAAAACAACGAGAAGAAAATTATAGACAACCAATAGAAAATGAAAGACAACTTCTACAACATGAAAGACAACTAGAATAATATGAATGACAACTAGAAGAAGATGAAATACAACCAATAGTTGATGAAAGACAACTAGTAAAATATGAAAGACAACTACAAAAAGATGAAATAAAATATGGAGAAGATGAAAGACAACCACAAGAGAATGAAAGACAACTACAAGAAGATGAAAAACAACTAGTAGAAGATGACTAACAACTAGAAGAACATTGAGGACAACTAGAAGAATATGAAATACAAGTAGTAGTAAATGAAAGACAACCGGTAGATGAAATAAAATATCTACCTGTAAAACATGAAAGACAACCGGTAAAACATGAAAGACTACTAGAATAACATGAAAGACTATCACTACATAATGAAAGACAACCAGTACAAGACGAAAGACAATGAGTAAAAGATGGAAGACAGAAGATGGTGAAAGACAAACTGCAGAAAATGAATGACAACGTATACAAGATGAAAGACAACTAGAAAAAGACGAAACACTACTTGAAGAAAATGAAAAACCACCAGTAGAAGATTAAAGACATCCGTAGAACATGAAAGATAACTACAAGAAAATGAAAGACAACCAGTAGATAATGAAAGACAACCACTACAAGATGAAAGATAACGAGAAAAAGATGAAAAACAACTAGTGGAAAAATAAAAACTAGTAGAAAACATGAAATATAACCGGTACAAGATCAAAAGCAACTAGTAGAACATGAAATATAACCTGTACAAGATCAAACACAACTAGAAAAAAGATGAAAAACAACTAGTAGAAAATGAAGCACAACAAGTACAAGACGAAAGACAACTAGAAGAACATTAAAGACAACTAGTACAAGATGAAAGACAACTAGAACAAGATGAAATGCAACTAGAAGCAAATGAAAGACAACTAGAAGAAAATGAAAGACAACTAGTAGAAGATGAAACATAACCAGTAGAACATGCAAGACAACAAGTAAAACATGAAAGACAACCATAACAAGATGAAAGACAACAAGAAGAAGATGAAAAACCACCAGTAGAAGATGAAAGACAACAAGTAGAACATGAAAGATAACTACAAGAAAATAAAATGCAACTAGTAGAAGATGAAAGACAACAAGAACAAGATGAAATACAACTAGAAGCAAATGACAGACAATTAGAAGAAAATGAAAGACAACTAGTAGAAAATGAAACACATCCAGTAGAACATGCAAAAGAACAAGTAGAACATAAAAGACAACCAAAACAAGATGAAAGACAACCAGAAGAAGATGAAAAACCACCAGTAGAACTTGAAAGACAACCAGTAGAACATGAAAGATAACTACAAGAAAATGAAAGGCTACTAGTAAAAGATGAAAAACAACCTGTAGAAGAAGGTGAAAAGCAACTATAGATCATGAAAGACAACCAGTTGGACTTAAAAGATAACTTTAAGAAAATGAAAAGCAACTAGTAGAAGATGAAAGAGAAGTACAAGACAGTGTAAGACAACTAGTAGAAGATGGAAGGCAACTGAAAGAAGATTTTAGACAACCAATAGAAAATGAAAGACAACCAGTACAAGTAGAAAGACAACTAGAAGAATATGAAAAAGAACTAGAGGATGACGAAATACAGCCAGTAGTAGATTAAAGACAACATGTACAAAATGAAAGACAATTAGAAGAAGATGAAAGACAACTAAAAGAAGATGAAAGACAACCAGTAGAAAATGAAAGACAACTAGAAGAATATCAAATGCAACAAGTTGAAGATTAAAGACAACCAGTACATCATGAAAGACAATCAGTACATGATGAAATACAACTAGTAGATGATGAAAGACAACTTCAAGAATATGAACAAAGCTTATAGAAAATGAAGTAGAACATGAAAGACAAATAAAAGAAAATGAAAGACAACTACAAGAAGATGAAAGACAACTAGTAGAAGATGAAAAACAACGAGAAGAAAATTATAGACAACCAATAGAAAATGAAAGACAACTTCTACAACATGAAAGACAACTAGAATAATATGAATGACAACTAGAAGAAGATGAAATACAACCAATAGTTGATGAAAGACAACTAGTAAAATATGAAAGACAACTACAAAAAGATGAAATAAAATATGGAGAAGATGAAAGACAACCACAAGAGAATGAAAGACAACTACAAGAAGATGAAAAACAACTAGTAGAAGATGACTAACAACTAGAAGAACATTGAGGACAACTAGAAGAATATGAAATACAAGTAGTAGTAAATGAAAGACAACCGGTAGATGAAATAAAATATCTACCTGTAAAACATGAAAGACAACCGGTAAAACATGAAAGACTACTAGAATAACATGAAAGACTATCACTACATAATGAAAGACAACCAGTACAAGACGAAAGACAATGAGTAAAAGATGGAAGACAGAAGATGGTGAAAGACAAACTGCAGAAAATGAATGACAACGTATACAAGATGAAAGACAACTAGAAAAAGACGAAACACTACTTGAAGAAAATGAAAAACCACCAGTAGAAGATTAAAGACATCCGTAGAACATGAAAGATAACTACAAGAAAATGAAAGACAACCAGTAGATAATGAAAGACAACCACTACAAGATGAAAGATAACGAGAAAAAGATGAAAAACAACTAGTGGAAAAATAAAAACTAGTAGAAAACATGAAATATAACCGGTACAAGATCAAAAGCAACTAGTAGAACATGAAATATAACCTGTACAAGATCAAACACAACTAGAAAAAAGATGAAAAACAACTAGTAGAAAATGAAGCACAACAAGTACAAGACGAAAGACAACTAGAAGAACATTAAAGACAACTAGTACAAGATGAAAGACAACTAGAACAAGATGAAATGCAACTAGAAGCAAATGAAAGACAACTAGAAGAAAATGAAAGACAACTAGTAGAAGATGAAACATAACCAGTAGAACATGCAAGACAACAAGTAAAACATGAAAGACAACCATAACAAGATGAAAGACAACAAGAAGAAGATGAAAAACCACCAGTAGAAGATGAAAGACAACAAGTAGAACATGAAAGATAACTACAAGAAAATAAAATGCAACTAGTAGAAGATGAAAGACAACAAGAACAAGATGAAATACAACTAGAAGCAAATGACAGACAATTAGAAGAAAATGAAAGACAACTAGTAGAAAATGAAACACATCCAGTAGAACATGCAAAAGAACAAGTAGAACATAAAAGACAACCAAAACAAGATGAAAGACAACCAGAAGAAGATGAAAAACCACCAGTAGAACTTGAAAGACAACCAGTAGAACATGAAAGATAACTACAAGAAAATGAAAGGCTACTAGTAAAAGATGAAAAACAACCTGTAGAAGAAGGTGAAAAGCAACTATAGATCATGAAAGACAACCAGTTGGACTTAAAAGATAACTTTAAGAAAATGAAAAGCAACTAGTAGAAGATGAAAGAGAAGTACAAGACAGTGTAAGACAACTAGTAGAAGATGGAAGGCAACTGAAAGAAGATTTTAGACAACCAATAGAAAATGAAAGACAACCAGTACAAGTAGAAAGACAACTAGAAGAATATGAAAAAGAACTAGAGGATGACGAAATACAGCCAGTAGTAGATTAAAGACAACATGTACAAAATGAAAGACAATTAGAAGAAGATGAAAGACAACTAAAAGAAGATGAAAGACAACCAGTAGAAAATGAAAGACAACTAGAAGAATATCAAATGCAACAAGTTGAAGATTAAAGACAACCAGTACATCATGAAAGACAATCAGTACATGATGAAATACAACTAGTAGATGATGAAAGACAACTTCAAGAATATGAACAAAGCTTATAGAAAATGAAGTAGAACATGAAAGACAAATAAAAGAAAATGAAAGACAACTACAAGAAGATGAAAGACAACTAGTAGAAGATGAAAAACAACGAGAAGAAAATTATAGACAACCAATAGAAAATGAAAGACAACTTCTACAACATGAAAGACAACTAGAATAATATGAATGACAACTAGAAGAAGATGAAATACAACCAATAGTTGATGAAAGACAACTAGTAAAATATGAAAGACAACTACAAAAAGATGAAATAAAATATGGAGAAGATGAAAGACAACCACAAGAGAATGAAAGACAACTACAAGAAGATGAAAAACAACTAGTAGAAGATGACTAACAACTAGAAGAACATTGAGGACAACTAGAAGAATATGAAATACAAGTAGTAGTAAATGAAAGACAACCGGTAGATGAAATAAAATATCTACCTGTAAAACATGAAAGACAACCGGTAAAACATGAAAGACTACTAGAATAACATGAAAGACTATCACTACATAATGAAAGACAACCAGTACAAGACGAAAGACAATGAGTAAAAGATGGAAGACAGAAGATGGTGAAAGACAAACTGCAGAAAATGAATGACAACGTATACAAGATGAAAGACAACTAGAAAAAGACGAAACACTACTTGAAGAAAATGAAAAACCACCAGTAGAAGATTAAAGACATCCGTAGAACATGAAAGATAACTACAAGAAAATGAAAGACAACCAGTAGATAATGAAAGACAACCACTACAAGATGAAAGATAACGAGAAAAAGATGAAAAACAACTAGTGGAAAAATAAAAACTAGTAGAAAACATGAAATATAACCGGTACAAGATCAAAAGCAACTAGTAGAACATGAAATATAACCTGTACAAGATCAAACACAACTAGAAAAAAGATGAAAAACAACTAGTAGAAAATGAAGCACAACAAGTACAAGACGAAAGACAACTAGAAGAACATTAAAGACAACTAGTACAAGATGAAAGACAACTAGAACAAGATGAAATGCAACTAGAAGCAAATGAAAGACAACTAGAAGAAAATGAAAGACAACTAGTAGAAGATGAAACATAACCAGTAGAACATGCAAGACAACAAGTAAAACATGAAAGACAACCATAACAAGATGAAAGACAACAAGAAGAAGATGAAAAACCACCAGTAGAAGATGAAAGACAACAAGTAGAACATGAAAGATAACTACAAGAAAATAAAATGCAACTAGTAGAAGATGAAAGACAACAAGAACAAGATGAAATACAACTAGAAGCAAATGACAGACAATTAGAAGAAAATGAAAGACAACTAGTAGAAAATGAAACACATCCAGTAGAACATGCAAAAGAACAAGTAGAACATAAAAGACAACCAAAACAAGATGAAAGACAACCAGAAGAAGATGAAAAACCACCAGTAGAACTTGAAAGACAACCAGTAGAACATGAAAGATAACTACAAGAAAATGAAAGGCTACTAGTAAAAGATGAAAAACAACCTGTAGAAGAAGGTGAAAAGCAACTATAGATCATGAAAGACAACCAGTTGGACTTAAAAGATAACTTTAAGAAAATGAAAAGCAACTAGTAGAAGATGAAAGAGAAGTACAAGACAGTGTAAGACAACTAGTAGAAGATGGAAGGCAACTGAAAGAAGATTTTAGACAACCAATAGAAAATGAAAGACAACCAGTACAAGTAGAAAGACAACTAGAAGAATATGAAAAAGAACTAGAGGATGACGAAATACAGCCAGTAGTAGATTAAAGACAACATGTACAAAATGAAAGACAATTAGAAGAAGATGAAAGACAACTAAAAGAAGATGAAAGACAACCAGTAGAAAATGAAAGACAACTAGAAGAATATCAAATGCAACAAGTTGAAGATTAAAGACAACCAGTACATCATGAAAGACAATCAGTACATGATGAAATACAACTAGTAGATGATGAAAGACAACTTCAAGAATATGAACAAAGCTTATAGAAAATGAAGTAGAACATGAAAGACAAATAAAAGAAAATGAAAGACAACTACAAGAAGATGAAAGACAACTAGTAGAAGATGAAAAACAACGAGAAGAAAATTATAGACAACCAATAGAAAATGAAAGACAACTTCTACAACATGAAAGACAACTAGAATAATATGAATGACAACTAGAAGAAGATGAAATACAACCAATAGTTGATGAAAGACAACTAGTAAAATATGAAAGACAACTACAAAAAGATGAAATAAAATATGGAGAAGATGAAAGACAACCACAAGAGAATGAAAGACAACTACAAGAAGATGAAAAACAACTAGTAGAAGATGACTAACAACTAGAAGAACATTGAGGACAACTAGAAGAATATGAAATACAAGTAGTAGTAAATGAAAGACAACCGGTAGATGAAATAAAATATCTACCTGTAAAACATGAAAGACAACCGGTAAAACATGAAAGACTACTAGAATAACATGAAAGACTATCACTACATAATGAAAGACAACCAGTACAAGACGAAAGACAATGAGTAAAAGATGGAAGACAGAAGATGGTGAAAGACAAACTGCAGAAAATGAATGACAACGTATACAAGATGAAAGACAACTAGAAAAAGACGAAACACTACTTGAAGAAAATGAAAAACCACCAGTAGAAGATTAAAGACATCCGTAGAACATGAAAGATAACTACAAGAAAATGAAAGACAACCAGTAGATAATGAAAGACAACCACTACAAGATGAAAGATAACGAGAAAAAGATGAAAAACAACTAGTGGAAAAATAAAAACTAGTAGAAAACATGAAATATAACCGGTACAAGATCAAAAGCAACTAGTAGAACATGAAATATAACCTGTACAAGATCAAACACAACTAGAAAAAAGATGAAAAACAACTAGTAGAAAATGAAGCACAACAAGTACAAGACGAAAGACAACTAGAAGAACATTAAAGACAACTAGTACAAGATGAAAGACAACTAGAACAAGATGAAATGCAACTAGAAGCAAATGAAAGACAACTAGAAGAAAATGAAAGACAACTAGTAGAAGATGAAACATAACCAGTAGAACATGCAAGACAACAAGTAAAATATGAAAGACAACCATAACAAGATGAAAGACAACAAGAAGAAGATGAAAAACCACCAGTAGAAGATGAAAGACAACAAGTAGAACATGAAAGATAACTACAAGAAAATAAAATGCAACTAGTAGAAGATGAAAGACAACAAGAACAAGATGAAATACAACTAGAAGCAAATGACAGACAATTAGAAGAAAATGAAAGACAACTAGTAGAAAATGAAACACATCCAGTAGAACATGCAAAAGAACAAGTAGAACATAAAAGACAACCAAAACAAGATGAAAGACAACCAGAAGAAGATGAAAAACCACCAGTAGAACTTGAAAGACAACCAGTAGAACATGAAAGATAACTACAAGAAAATGAAAGGCTACTAGTAAAAGATGAAAAACAACCTGTAGAAGAAGGTGAAAAGCAACTATAGATCATGAAAGACAACCAGTTGGACTTAAAAGATAACTTTAAGAAAATGAAAAGACAACTAGAAGAAGATGAAAGAGAAGTACAAGAAAATGTAAGACAACTAGTAGAAGATGAAAGGCAACTGAAAGAAGATTATAGACAACCAATAGAAAATGAAAGACAACCAGTACAAGTAGAAAGACAACTAGAAGAATATGAAAAACAACTAGAGGATGACGAAATACAGCCAGTAGTAGATTAAAGACAACATGTACAAAATGAAAGACAATTAGAAGAAGATGAAAGACAACTAAAAGAAGATGAAAGACAACCAGTAGAAGATGAAAGACAACTAGAAGAATATCAAATGCAACAAGTTGAAGATCAAAGACAACCAGTACATCATGAAAAACAATCAGCACATGACGAAATACAACTAGAAGATGATGAAAGACAACTTCAAGAATATGAACAAAGCTGATAGAAAATGAAGTAGAACATGAAAGACAAATAAAAGAAAATGAAAGACAACTACAAGAAGATGAAAGACAACTAGAAGAAAATTATAGTCAACCAATTGAAAATGAAGGACAACTTCTACAACATGAAAGACAACTAGAATAATATGAATGACAACTAGAAGAAGATGAAATACAACCAATAGTTGATGAAAGACAACTAGTAGAAGATGAAAGACAACTAGAAAAAAGATGAAATACAATCTGGAGAAGATGAAAGACAACCAGAAGAGAATGAAAGACAACTACAAGAAGATGAAAAACAACTAGTAGAAGATGAAAGACAACTAGAAGAACAATAAGGACAACTAGAAGAATATGAAATACAATTAGTAGTAAATGAAAGAAAACCGGTAAAACATGAAAGACCACTAGTATATGATGAAAGACAACTAGAATAACATGAAAGACTATCAGTACATAATGAAAGACAACATGTACAAGATGAAACACAATGAGTAGAAGATGGAAAACAACTAGAAGATGGTGAAAGACAAACTGTAGAAAATGAATGACAACGTATACAAGATGAAAGACAACTAGAAAAAGATGAAACACTACTTGAAGAAAATGAAAAACCACCAGTAGAAGATTAAAGACATCAGTAGAACATGAAAGATAACAACATGAAAATGAGAGACAGCTATAGAACATGAAAGACAACCACTACAAGATGAAAGACAACGAGAAAAAGATGAAAAACATATAGTAGAAAAATAAAAACAACTAGTAGAACATGAAATATAACCGGTACAAGATCAAACTCAACTAGAAAAAAGATGAAAAACAACTAGTAGAAAATGAAGCACAACCAGTACAAGACGAAAGACAACTAGAAGAACATTAAAGACAACTAGAATAATATGAAGTTCAACTAGTAGTAAATGAAAGACATCCAGTATAACATGAAAGACAACCAGCAAAAACATGAAAGACAACCAGTAGAACATGAAATACAACTAATACAAGATGAAAGACAACGAGTAGAACATGAAAGACAACTAGAAGAAGATGAAAGACTACCAGTACAAAATGAAAGACAGCCAATACAAGATGATACACAACTTGAAGATGGTGAAGGAGAAACTGTAGAAAATGAAAGACAGCTAGTACAAGATGAAAGACAACTAGAACAAGATGAAATACAACTAGAAGCCAATGAAAGACAACCAGAAGAAGATGAAAAACCACAAGTAGAAGATGAAATACAACAAGTAGAACATGAAAGATAACTACAAGAAAATGAAAGGCAACTTGTAGAAGATGAAAGACAACAAATTGAAGAAGATAAAAAACAACTATAGACCATCAAATACAACCAGTTAAATAGGAAAGATAACTAAAAGAAAATGAAATGCAACTAGTAGAAGATGAAACACAACTAGAAAAAGATGAAAGAGAAGTACCAGAAAATGTAAGACAACTAGTAGAAGATGAAAGACAACTAAAAGAAGATTATAGACAACCAATAGGAAATCAAAGACAACCAGTAGGAAATCAAAGACAACCAGTACAAGATTAAAGACAACTAGAAAAATATGAAAGACAACTAGAAGAGGATGAAATACAACCAGTAGTAAATGAAATACAACCTGTAAAAGATGAAAGACAATTAGAAGAAGATGAAAGACAACTAAAAGAAGATGAAAGATAACTAGTAGAAGATGAAAGACAATTAGAAGAAGATGAATTGCGACTAGTTGAAGATCAAAGAATACGTACAAAAATTTTAGAAAATGAAAGACAACTAGTAGAAGATGAAACACAACTAGTGAAACATGCAAGACAACCAATAGAAGATGAAAGACATCTTGAAGAAGATGAATATCATATGGGGGTGGTCTGCTATAAAACCTGTATAGAAGTCACTTTTCTCTCTCTTGCCCACTCACAAATTCATTCTAACTTAGCTGAAAGAGAAAGAGGAAGAAGAGGAAGAAGAGAGGCAATTTTTGTGGCAATTTTGTGGCGATTTCAGGTAACAGTAGAGGTATATTTTATTTTTTTAATTTATTTTTTTACATCAAAATTTTTAATTTATTTTTTAAATTGTTTTTTTACATTAATTTTTAAACAATAGCTCTCAAAAGAAGAAATGTTAGTTGCACTGTATGTGGGCGGGAAGCTTGTCGGTGATGTGGAGGGAGCACAGTACACGAAAGAGGCAGCCTATGGCTTCAAGGTGAATGAAAATACCTCATTTGTGGAACTTAACCGAATAGTGTACGAAAAGACTGGTGTAAACCCCAACCAGTATGACGTAGACTTAGTTACTCGGATTAACACAATAAGGGGGTAGACCTTACTATACCAGGTATCCAATAACAGATGAGAGGTTATGGAGGGATATTTACAATACTTTTGAGTCACATGGTACCCCGATAATGGACTTATATTCCAGGAGAGTTCCGCGTCAACCCGGGGTTGAAACTTCTAGGGAAAATACAGGTTATGACAACTCAGGTTATGACAACCAGCGTCACTCGAGTTATGACAACCCGGGGCTCTGCCACTCGAGTTATGAACCGTCAGGTTATGACACACCACTCGAGTTATGAACTGTACGTACCACCCATTTATGACAATTATGTACCTGATTATACCATTGATTGTAACATGGACGATTATACCACCGAGCTACCACCACCACCACCTTCTCCTGAAACCATAATCCAACCCAGATTTCCATCTGTACCACCATCAATACCTATATTGTCACCCGTTGTTATCCGGAATAATATTGACCTTGATGGTGATGGGATCGATGCCATACCAGAAAAGGAAATGGACACGGGTGATGATTGGGACGGGAATTGGGATTCTGATCACTATGAGATGGTGATGGACATTATTTACTTAGGGAAGACAGATTTCCGATTAGAGGTCGGACAGATAGGCATCCGTGCCCCACATTCAACGATACCGCTAGTTTTTGAAGAAGTAGACATAAGTTGATTTGGGAAGCGTGTCGTATACAATTCAGAGCTTGCTCTGTAGCAGGTTTATACCAACTTAGATGAACTTTTGAAGAAAATCTATGAGGTTCATATTCATGACAACTGGGAGTGCAGAGTACAAAAAAAGGGACCGAAAGAGATTAGTTGTTGTTTGTAAAGACGCACCACGTTGCGAGTTTCATCTTTTTGCAACCCCTGAGGGTAAGAAGGAGGCATGGATTATTAAGAAGTGTGAACCACCTCATACATTCAAATCTGTGCCGTCAAGGACAGACCATGCACAACTTATGGCTTCACTTATTGCCGATGTAATTGAGACGGACGTTAAGGAGGACCCATCGATGAGCATTAAGGAGGTCGCTAGACATGTTAGACGCGTTTACTAACATGTCACCCCAAAATACAACAGGTTGTGGAGAGGGCATGAACTTGCGATCTGCTGAATGTTCGGTAGTTGGCAGGGTTCATGCAACTTGCTTGCACTATTGCTCCAGGCACAAGTACAAATCCCGGCACAAAGTATGAATGTTGGGATCTGAGCATACCCGATATCGATGACGCGTTGCAATTCAAGGCCATAGCATGGGCTTTTGGTCCATGTATTCAAACTGTGCCATACATTAGACCGGTCATCAGTATAGATGCATGCTTCATGTCTGGCCGTTACGAGAGAAGACTGTTGATATCTGTAGGGCGCTGAGAGTTGCACGGGTTCAGTGCTCTCTGTTTTTGGAGAGGGCACTGAGTTTGAAACATTCATCTTCTCTCGGTTGTTCCTTCTGGTTCACCCTCAATAGACTTACTGTTCATGATCAGTCTATCGAGAGAGTTTAATGATTGTGGGGACGTTTAACTCCCAGCGGGCGCAAGCCCCTGCTGATAATTACATCAGATGACCCTTCCAAGCCATACCGAATACCTCGTTCATTCCGGGATTTGTGCCTACATTTTTGTAAATTGAATAATGGGGCTAAAAGGGCTCATGTACTAGTCTTTTGGATTTGGTTTAGTTGGTTCTCTCTACTTGAATACATGTGTGTGTGTGTGTGTGTGTGTATGCATGCGTGATTGATGTGATTTTATGTTAAAATAATTTTTATTGCATCTTGAAAAGGGATTTTGATGCTTGAGAAGTGTGTATGCATTCTTTATTTATATTTAATTCATGACATGTTTTATTTATATTTTGTTTATGGATAAAATCATTTAAGTTTGAGAAAAAGGGGTATTTTGGTCATTTTAGGATTTGGTTGACGTTTGAACATATTCAATTTTAGTTTAGAAGTACAGAGGATTTAATTTGGGTTCATTTGGAGGTGATTTGAGTCAATTTGGACTTGAAATGGAGAAGTTATGGCCAAAAAGGACTAAAAGTGCTTTTCTGTGAAGTTTTATACTTTCCATGGGCCTATTTGTAAAGCTGGAGGGACTGAATTTTGTAATTTGGGCTTTGACATGGTTTAGAGAGCAATTTGGGCTTCCAGGGACTTGTTTGAGAAGTTTATAAGACGCAAGGGACTGATTTGTAAATGTCCAAGGACTGCGCTTATGATTTCTTTTTGTCAGAAGGGTCTGTTTGTAACAAGATTCTAATTATTTATCAATCTAGGCTTTGAGATTTGCTTTGGGCCTTCAAGATCTGGGCTGAGGGCCTCTAGCTACTGCTGCCTTCATGTTCTTCATGGTTTTGACTTGATTTTTTTGCGAATTGGGTTTGTAGAAGAGGAACTCTTGTCAGCTTTCATCACTGCTTTAAGTCAACAACAACGACTCCTTTTTTGTGAGACTTGATCATATGATGGTATGATTTTAACCTACAAGCATGAAACGTTAGATCTGGAGGGCATATGAGAACTTTACCACATTTTTATACATTTATTTGGTTTTTATTTCAAAGGGTGTGCATGTACACATACATATGTGCATTTATCATTTTTGTCTAACTTTGGAATCCGATTCTAGACAATCCCGAGAACAGAAATTTTGGTACTATATATGATTTTGAAGAGGGTGGTGCAAACTACAATCCCGCAAAGTTTCATAATTTTTGAGACATTATTTTTATGTCTTAAGATTGCACAAAAGGCATGGGTAAAGTTGAAACTGCTACTTTTGCATGTGCAGTTTTTACCAGTTTGGTCAATTTTTGAGAGTTGATATCTTTCATTTCACTTGATGGTTTTAAATGAAATTTTTCCGCCTTGTACTATGATGTCAAGACTACAAGTCAACCAATTTTCATGATTTTTCACGGTGTTTAGCTATGTAAAACGGAAGTGCCAAGTGGTGACCAGCAGTTTTCTGTTTTTCTGAACTGCCGAACTTTGAAGGTCGATTCCCGCCAATTGGCTACACCAAATTTTTTATTTTTTATATGAAAATGTTCATTTAGTCATGATCTATATGCCTGTACAACAGGTTTGCAAAACTCAATTCAGAACTATGCCAAATGTGTGTTTTCATGCAAATGTGCTTGCTGGAAAATGGAGCAGTGGTTTTTTGTTTTGCTGAACTTTGAAGACCATTTCCCGACAATTGACTACACCAAAATTTTGTTGTTTATATGGATTTAAATTGTATAAAAGAGGAGAGTTCAAAATATAACCTTGTGAAATTTCATGAATTTTGAAGATTTATTTATGTGCCTAAGGACCATGTAAAGTCAGAAGCAAAAAGAAAACAGCAATGAACTTGAGTTGTGCAATTTTTTATTTTTGACATTGCTAACTTTGAAAAATCATTCTGAGAGATCTGCTGAACCAAATTTAATGTTCTTTGTATGAAAATTCTCAGGAAATGATGCTCTACAAGCTGGTAAAATTTTATGAATTTTGGAGTTTCTTAGTTATACCAGAAAGAGGTCTAAACACAGGGGTAAACTGGGAAACTGTGCTGGTATTTTTGCTGGTTTTTTCATATTTCGAAGGCTGAAATTTAGAAAATAATAGAAAATGCATAGAAAATGATATAAATGTAAAATTTGGGTCTAAATTGTGTGTTTTGAAGTCCCCTATCTGACTGTACAGTTCATTTTTCATTTTTGGTCCTCATACCAGTCTGCACTGACTGATTTACCAGAACATGTCATTTTTTTTTGCTGTTTTGAAGGCTTTATATGATTTAAGTGTTCTTTTTCTTGATTAGAAGGGGCAAATCATTGAGGCATCATTGGATTAACATGACAAATGGCAAGGTTCAACATAATTGATGCCAATTTGTAGTTTAGTCCTTTTCCTCTCACTATTTGTATGTACGTCCTTTAATCTTTCAATTTTCATGTAAATCTATACATGAAAGTGCGTATTTTCATGTAAGTGAACTCGCACTAAACCACCAAAGATTATGGAAAATAAGGGTTCCAATGAAGGTGCGTATTTTCACTTGGTTAATGTTGGACAACAAAATTTTGACGCAACAGGTCCTGGTTTCGAGAGGGTGTGCAGTTCAAATAGGGTGTCATCTATGCTCTGCTATACAGTTGGAAACAAGAGATCACCTCCTTTGGGGATCCAGCTTTGCATCTACATTTTGGAGGGGAATGCGAGCACAACACAACATCCCACCTCTGGACGGAAATAGCATCCGAGAGATATGGACAAAAACGGGCCGAGCGATTTTACAGAATCAGAGGGCTCGTTGGGATGTAATCTGGGCGGCAGGTACATGGGCATTGTTGAAAGAGAGAAATAGAAGACATTTTTCTAATAAACGGAGAACAATGGGTCATCTCATCAATGACACAACACGGGAGATAGAGCGGTGCCTGGAGAACGGCTAGGTTTTAGAACTTTATTTCAATTCCAGTTAATATTTATTGCATTTAATGCTCTACGTGTGTAAATATAGAGGTAGATAAGCATAAAATGCAAACCTCCTTTGTAAGTATTTTTCTTATTCAATATACCTGTTAACGACAATTGCCGCTAACCATAAAAAAAAAAAATCTATACATGAACATTAATCAATTAACATCCATATTTGCAAAATAGGCCCATTGAAGAAATTTGATAGGGAAGCTAGCTAGCTCAACCTTGTCAATCCTTGTATGTGTATTTTATTTATTTCACTTTTATTTCTCTTTAATCTCTTTAATAAAATAACTAAAATAGATTCAATATAGAAGGAAGCTAGCTAGCTCAACTTCTATATTTTCACTATTTAATTATTTTAGAATGTGCTAAAGAGGTCACTTAGAAGCAACAAAAGATCGAAGAAAGGAAGAGATTTTTGGTAGAATCAACTATTAAGTTGAGTTATGCAAGAAAGTGATATATAAAAAGATGAATAAAGTTCATGATTTATATAAAGAGATGTAGTTAAACATCAATATCTAGCAAACCACTCTTTTTACCCTTCTTTCCAATATATTGTCATGAAATTCACTTTTTATTAATTTTATATTAAAAGGAAGTATATAAAGAAATTGTCAAATAAGAGGATGTAGTTAAACATCAACTCTCAAAGTCATTTCTTTTTATACCCCTTGAAATATAAAATGGTCACTTTATTTATATTTTTATCTTTTACTTGTGCTTGAGTGCTTTTTAATTCTTTTAATATATAGAAAAGAAAGAAAGAAAAGAAAAGAAGAGATTTTTGGTAGAATCATAGGCTTTTTGTTTTTATCAACTATTAAGTTGAGTTATGCATCATCTTTACTATTCTCTCTATTATTGCATTGATTACAACAAAGAGAGAGCTTCATTTCATTAGAATAACTCAAACCCAAAACCATGATTGATGTCAAGATATGAGTCTCTTCTTTACACATCATTCAAAAGAAGAAAAGAAGAAAAAATGGAGATTCAACCAAGCAAGAAAGAAAGATCAAAAGAATGAGCATCAAAAGAAAAGAAATATATTTCGAGCTCCAAATAAGAAGCATGTTTTATTGATTCATGACTTCATTTACATATACATCAAGGCCTTCAAGGCATTACATGGCTAAAATAGTTGGATTTCTATCTATTTCTATTTGATTTTTGGATGAGAAGAAGAGGGTTTTTGGGGAAGAAGATTCAAAAGCTTTGCTCTATGTGTTGTGTGTGTGATTTTGGCCTTGTGTGGCTTGTATATTTGAGATGAAAGGTATATGGCTGCTGCCCTATTTTGTGTTCATGGCTATTTCGGCCTCCATGGGGTGTTTGTGTAGGGTTTCGGCCTTGTGGAGGTTGCCTTGTGTGTCCCTCTTCATCTTCAAATGAGGAGTTTATATAGGCTATGTTATAACCCGAAAGTTTAAACCTAATTAATTAGTCTAATGATCGAGTTTTGCAACTAATTAAAACTTGAGTTAATTAATTAACCCAAATTGAAGATTAAATAATTAACCTGATGATGAAGATTTTATAAATTGATTACTTAAATCAATTTGTAGTTCTACTAATCTTAAATTTAAATTTAAAACTTAACAAATTTGAAATTTGATAATTAAATAAAGTAGTTAAACTATATAGTTATGTTGTTAATCTAAAGTACAATTCGCGAAATGTTACAAATTGGATTATATTAAATTGCATGATTAAATCAATTTAGGATTTACGAATTCTAAATCGAATTTCGTAAATATGATTTTCTAATTAAGAATACTCTTATTAATGATCGTTATAATTAATATATCAAAAATAATTAAATGAAATTGTCAAATAATATTAGCGAATAGTTGTAGGAATTTTAAACGAAAATTCTTGTGGAAATTTAGTTGATGATCAAAGAATATATTAGTTTCGTTTAATCGTGATATTTAATTTTTGAATTTGGGATTTTCTGACTAGATAAGATTATGATTTAATTTTATAAATTAACACGACTAAACGTTCGATAAATCCATATAGATTTATAGATTTCTAAGCGCAAATGTCGTAGAATTAAATTATTTTAGTTCATTTGTTCTGGAATTATCTCAACCGTTCATTTTTGTCACACCCCGCAGCCATGAGTAGTGACAGAGCCCCGCCGTAAGCATACAACTCCATGTATGCTTACAAGGCAATTACGATAGAATTCATAATCATCACAATAAAAGAAATAAAACAAGTTTATATACATAATCCAGGTACGAAAGTCTGGTAACAGTAGAATATACAAAATGTATCTCATACGGATACTAACCATAAGGTATGACATAGAGATCTATACAACAAAAATATATATACATCTCTAGTCAAATAACAAAATAGGTACTAAGATAGTATGGTAACATATACCAAAGGCCTACTACTCGTGTGCCTCTCCAGAACCGGCCGTATCGTAACCTGTAAAAAGATCCCAAAGGGAGGGGGTGAGAATAAATTCTCAGTGCGACTTTGCCACAACCCAGCTATTGGACTTGCAATCAGAATCCACTTTCAAAAATAAAATTCATACAACAACATTTTAACAGTTCTATATCAGTATATAAATGTATGCATATGCTCCACAACAATAATCAAATGAATCACGACTCACGGAATTTCCAAGATGAAGTTCAAACAACACATATTTGGCTTAACTCAGTTTATTACAGCTGGTAGCACCTACGGATGTCCCACCGAGCTGCACCTACGGATGTCCCACCGAGCTGGACCCTTTATCCAACCCACATCTGCAGTGTCACTGACACCTACAGATGGCCCACCAGCTGGACCCTTTATCTGACACTCATCCGCAGTGCTTTGGCTTAACCATTAACTAAGGTCTGGTTCATAATCAGATAAAAGAAAATTCGTATGCAATAAGCTCAGAATCGTCCATTCGCAACACATCAGACCAAACTGTCATTCCTGTCCCAGACTGGATATGACACCATTTCATCGTTTCCTCACAGTCACCCAAAGTCTCCGTCACGATCAGTCATTGCCCAGCATTGACTGATCTTAATCAATCACTGCCCAGCAGTGATTAATTATTCTCATATGCGCACATGGTTTCGAGTCATCGCCCAGCGTTGATTTCGAAACGTTACCGACCATCCTAGATAGTCATAAATTGTTGGGGACTTTCGACCGTAATTCTCAAAACAAAAGAACACAAACAAACGATATACCATTCAACAAGCAAATACAACTATGATATTCATTTCGGACTGAAATGGGGTTATTGCGGCTCGCAACTTAATTACCCGAAAATTTCCAACTCTTATTGGCATTTTCCAGGCCCTTATTGCGGCCCGCAATGGATGTGGTTGCGGCCCGCAACAAAGTACTCCATTCTCAGCCAGAGAGTATTTCATTCTGCTACGTTCATTGCGGCCCGCAACAAAGTATTCAGAGAGTCAGTCAGTCTATATCTTGAGCTACGCTGTTGATTGCGGCCCGTAATGAGAGTTGTAGCGGCCCGCAATAAGGCGATTTCAGTACATATCAGTTCTAATTTAATACGGTTATGCATATGATTCAAGTCATTCCAATTATGCAACAATCAAATATTCAACATGACAATCGGAAACAATTTAATTTCTGAAAATGAAACATCAAACAAGTCCAAGAACCCCGCACCTGATTACGAAGAGCGTATCTCGCACTTATGATTTGGACGTCTCGAAAGGTCCCACGAATTTCTGCTCAACCGAGCTTACACCTATATTAACATACGTAACTGATGTAACTTTTGTGCGACAATAGATATGCTTGCTTGAGCTATCTTGGTTCCTTTACCCTTTTCTTAACATAATCCATACACCTTTCCAAACATAGAAACAATTCGCAAAAATACCCATTTCATCCTTGTTTATCTCCAAACCGAATTTTAAATGGAAAGACAAGACTTATTAACTTATAAACTTAATTTGAGGGTTGAATATATAAAAGGTTTAAGAAATAACTAATCAATCCTTCCAATTTCCCAAACCCTAGATCAATCAAAACCAAAATATATTTCAGATTTTAAAAGAGAGAAAAACTTACCGATTAATACTTCTTTTTGTTCGATTAGATTAGATTAATCACAACTCCTTTCAAATTTTCGGATTTGAACCAAACCCTAGATAGAAAATCAAGATTGAAGTGAAATTGAGAAAGGGATTACCAAGTTAATAACTTAGAAGCTAAATGGAGATGAAATACTCAAAATTTATACAAAAATTTCAGATTTGGGCAAAACCCTAAAAATGGAGAAAAATTCCAGATTTTTAGAAGAGATGAGAGGGAGGAATTACCAATGGAGCACTAGAGAGAGAGATGATCCACAATTTCCCTTTCTTTCTTCAATTTCTCAAGTTCTTTGATGGATTTTTTTTGAGGGAGAAGAGCCTCCTCTCTCCTTCTCTTTCTTTTGGCGGACACAAAATAGAAAGGGAAAAAGGAATGGTCGGACCAACAGGGAAGAAAGAAAGAGAGATTTGTTGGTTTTGGAATTTTGCTAATAAACCCTCTCATTTGTTTAATATTGCTTAAAGAAGAAAATGATGCATATAACCTCATATATATACATATTTATATAAATGTAATTTTAATTTATAAGATATAATTTCAAGATATAAATTTCAGAATTCGATTAACTCTGACTATTTCGAAATTTCTGACTAATGTTATAATTATTTTAAATTTCAACTCTTAGTTCATCAATAAAATTTTCTGTTATGTTCTAACATTAAAATTTTTTTATTGTTAAAAATTTCTTGACGTAACAATTTTAGTTCTACAAAATTGCAAACTTAACTATAAATTGTTAAATGAAAATTTACAAAGTTAATCTAACATAAATTAATAGAAGTTAGATTTGTAAAAATGAGGCTTGGTTAAGATGTGGATCCCGGACCTATATCCCCAATCACAACTCTATGTTTGACTCAATTTTTGTTCTATTCTCGTTGATTGACTGCCCTCCCTCTTTTTATTTCTATGACAAATGGACCCTACCCCCAAACTTAAATCATTTTTTTTTATCCCCTCACTTACCAGCGAACCCCACCTATTACCTCTCTTCTTTCGCTGACTCCAGACCCCCCCATCTCTCTTTCGTTCCCTCTCTGTCCCGCAGCCCCCACAAACCCCATCCCTTTTTCTTGTTACCGCTCTCTCTCTTTCGGTGCTCTCTGGAGAGGAGAAGGGAGCCTGAGCGATTCCCTCCCACGCGGGATTTTTTTTAAAAACAGTAATTAAAATAATAAAAGTTAAACAACCAATATGATTACCGGATTTTTTACAAATACAGCAAAAACCGAATAGCCTATTCGGTTAAGGGGTTTTTTTTTGCTTCACCGAACAGGCTATTCGGTTTACCCTATTTTCACAAAACCAAATCTCCGAGCTATGTAACTATTCGTGTAACACCCCCTAAACCGAATAGCCAATTCGGTTTAGAGATTTTTTTTATTTTTTATTGTAAACCGAATTGGCTATTCGGTTTTGGGGTTTTTATTTTTATTTTTTGTAGTTTAAACCGAATTGGCTATTCGGTTGGGGGATAATTTGTTTATGGCCAAATTAATTATAATGGTGTCACACCCCGGGACAACCCGCCACGTATTTCTACGTAAGGCGTATTCACATCACATACATTATCAATAACAATATAAATAAAGCCACATTTATTTCATAATCAAAAGAGTTTCACAAACGATCATGGCGGACATGGCTAGTAACACAAGCACTGCCATGCCTGCTCAATGTATCAATTATTGAATCATAGAAACAAAACTAAACAACATGTGGCAATTTATCAATCATAAGCCTTCCCGCTTAGTCTCACTCTTGTCCTTGCTCGAATCCTTCTTCGCCGTTACCTGGAACCCACGTAAAAGTGGAACGGGTGAGAGATCGAACCTTCTCTCAGTGCGGGATTTAGTTCCAGCCCAGAGCTTATAAAACATTTACTTATTCTCACAAATATGAACATACATAATTAAAATGCGTATGCTTCTTTTAATGCAATGCATATCCTATCATTACTTACTACTTCCATTTACTTTTAAACTTCTGTTAATCTATTTCGTGTGCCTCACTAGACGGTGAATTCATATGCCGCTAGGTCTTGGCGGTGAGAGGACCGCTTCCGCCTACAATCACGTCCGTGACAGGACCGCTTGCGCCTACAATCACGTACGCGATAGGACCGCGTCAGCCTACAGTCACATCCGTGACAGGACCGCTTTCGCCTACAGTCACGTTAACGAGGGGTCCAGTCGAACACTAGACCCAATGTATACATCCCAATATGCAAGCTAGCATATCGGCTCCTGTTCAGTTTCCTAACTCGTTCATGTCATGCACTTTTATTCAATCACAATTCATGCCATGCTCAATGCATCCTATTCATGCAAGTCCATTGGTCAATGTATGAATCCTATCATTTCATGCAATTTATTTATGTACTACTCAAGTCATACGAATGGTTCGAAAAACAACATGCGTAATTCCAACTAATGCCATAATAATAAACAGTTGAATGACAATCGGCAAGTAAGATAGTTTTATAAAGTCTAGGAAACCCGCACCTGATATCTGAGTGAATCCCTGATCGTCTCTTACGTACGTCGTTTAAATCTTTAAACGTGGAATCTAAAACATAAACATACATTTAATTAATAATGTTTGAATTCAATTTTCGTTTCCTAAAAACCGTTAGTACTATATGTCATTAATCCTAGGTTACTATTTAGGAAAATTATCAATGATCTTAATTTGACTGTTTCGATTAACTCACATATTAGATATTCTATTTTTTTATTAAAAATTCTGACAAATTAAATTCGGCTTAAAATACTTTGATATCTGATCTCTGTTTAGTATTACGAGAATGAAAGAAATTATAAATAAAATAATTGATTTGCTTTTGGTACCTTAATCCCTAACATAACCGAAAGTTTGATCAGATATAATAAAAAGAATATCCAAATAAAATAAAAAGAATAAATTTTAGATCTTATAATAACTAAGAAACTTATATTAATAAACAAAGATTTCAGATTATATTATAATTTAAAACGAAAGAATATTTAATAATAAAGAAATTTCCAGATTTTTAATAAACTTAAAGAGATTACTATTTATCAAATTATACGATCTCGAATAAATACTAAACTCAACACATTAAAATGAAAGTTTTCAGATTTTAAATATTATTTCTGAAATTCTTAAAAATAAAGAAATTTTCATATTATAATTATATGTACTTCTAAATTCTTATAATCTAAGAATAAAATTTATTCTAATTAATGTATCCTAGTCAATCAATTTATGAAATAAAATAATGAAAATTACTAGTACCTTTAGTTGAGAGATTTCCAAACACAAGGGAGAAGTTCAATTCTTTTTGACAAAATAAAAGAGTGCAGTTTGGGTTCTTTTGGATGGTTGTGAAGTAAGAGCGAGAGAGCTAGAATAGAAGATAATCAAATAGATTAATCGGATAATTAGATGGGATTGTGTTGATCATTTTTCTGGATTTACTGGATTGTGTTGTGTCTTAGTCATGGGTTAATCGAAATTTATAAGACATGATTAACCAAAATATATAATAAGAAAGGGGAGGCGGCAGCGGCAATTAAATGGACCAAAATTACTTTCTCCATTGAACACCGATAATAAAAGGAAAATATATAATTGCAGCAATTAATTATCATTTTATATTTTGGAAAGAATCTTTTGACGTTGCATACTTGGCATTTTCTGATTGGAGAGAGAGCTTATTTAGAGGAGAATTAAGGACCAGAAAATTCCGTCTCAGATTAAAACTTAGATATATTTTCATTTGATCAAATAATTAATCTGAATTTTACTAAGTGTAAAGTTTAATGAGACAAAATTAACAATGAAGTAATATTCAGTCATTATGAAATTTTAAGTTTGATCTACAATTTTAATAGATAATATAAAAAAACATACGATCAAATATTCATGATTTAGAGAAAGAAATAAAAATAACTACTCTATTATTTTATTTCTTTTGTTTTTATATAAACAATTATATTGATTTAGAAGCTGTATTTTATTTTAATGTCCATTCTTTAAATTACGTGGTGTTACAAATGGCGACTTATCACCCTTCTCTACTAAATCAACAACTGTGCTAACTTCCACATTTCTTTCAGTTGGAACTAGCTAATTCAAATTAAAAAATTCTTTTTTTTACTTTGCCGCTAGGTGACAAAATAAAGACTTATTAAAGTTGATGCCACCATATCATACATAATGAATTAATGTAATTTGCGTTGACATCGATCCAAAGAAAGACCTCTCCTCTTTGATATGAACTAGCTAATTCAAATCAAAAAAATTTGGCTTAACCGAAATGCCTATTCGGTGAAGCCAAAAAATCCCTCAAAAAATGCCTTCACTGAATAGGCTATTCGGTTAAGCCAAAAAATTGTGTTTCACCGAATAGCCTTTTCGGTTAAGCATATAAAACGGATCTTCTGTGGCAATGTTCCTACAACCCCCACAAAACTGACTGCTTAACCGAATTGCCTATTCGATGAAGCAAAAAAAAACCCTTAACTGAATAGGCTATTCGGTTTTTGCTGTATTTGTAAAAAACTCGGTAATCATGTTGGTTATTTAACTTTAATTATTTTAATTACTGTTTTAAAAAAAAATCCACCCACCGCGATGGCACCCGATTTTGCCGTTTTACCTGCTCCAGTCTCATCGCCCTCGTGCGCGATGACTTTGGCTCTACGGTTGTCAGTCCTCTGACAACCCTTGACCCGCGCTCCCTTTTGCACGATTCACTCTCGGGAGTGGTTTATATGTTTGGCTATCTCTTTGTTTGGGTTATTTGCTCTCTTTCGCTCATGTGCTGAGAAATTCTATCTCTTTCTCTCTTTTCCGTTTTCCCTCTGTTGCATACAAAAATCCTGAGACCCTAGTGGTTTGACTGTGCTTCGTTTGGGATTTCGGTTCTATGGTGTTTTCCTCTTCTTGCTGGCTGGTGCTATTTGTTGCTGGCTGAGCCTTGTGGTGTCTCTGTCTTGTAACGCTTGTTGATTTCGTGACGGTCGAGAGGTGAGGCGAGAAGGCCTTGGTACTGGCTACCGTTGTGCCATTCGATCATTATCCGGGTAAGGCCCAATGACCTCTGTTTTGTGAAATTCTTGGATTTTTCCGAATGGCCGAGCCACCTCCTTTGAATTGATTGTGTGATGATTTGAGGTGTGACTTGTGGCCGAACCACCCCTTGACTTGTTCTTTATGATATGCTTGATATTTGTAGTATGGCCAAACCTTGTTTCCCTTTTACTTGAACTGCTATCTTGCTGTTGAATTGTTGATGCAATTTGATCGACATAATTGGGGATAAGAACCGAACCCTCTAATTGAATGTTGATTTTCCCGATTCGAATGGTTGCGGTTAAATTGGTTGAGGTGCTGGTACCGGTCATACCAGCCTAGTATTGTGTACCGGTACCGACTTTTCCCTGTGTTTTCTGTTGTCTGTTGCGCGGTTTACTTACTGGTAAACGGTACCAGCGGCACCCTGTGTTGCTGGCCTCTGTCCTTTGTTTTGTTTGTGCCGATTTGTTAGTGGTACTTTGTACCAGGGACTCCCTAATTTATTTTTGTGTTGTTCTCTGTTGGCTTGCGTAAATTAGAGGAAGGTTGGATTTTAAATTGATGAGGGGCCGGCCTTAAGAGTTTTATTCAAATATTGGGCCTTGAGCAAATTAATTAAAGAGGGCCTTGGCCTCTTTTCTAATTGGGTCTTGAGTGATTTATATAAAGGCCGGCTCTATAAATAAAATAAATGGCTTGGGCCTCCTTCCTATTAAGGCTCGGCCTTGGTTAATTGAATTGTTTTTGGGTTTGGACCCAAACCGAAAACCATATATATATTTTATAGAATAGTTAAAGTAAATTGGATTTAGCCTAATTTTGATCGGGTTGTACAAACCCAACATTTATACGCTAGAACACAAAATTAAACTTTCGTAGATTAGATTAGGAATTCGAGAATATAGAATATTAATTAGGATTTTAGTTAATAAATTAAGTAGTTAGAATTTTTAAAATTAAGTTAAGAAATTGATTTCTAAACATAAATATGTTGTTAATTAATAAATGACAATTAATTAACAACATATTAATGTTTTCGAATCATTACGATTACAAATTTTTAATTAAGTAGGATAAATAAATAATCACATATTATTTATATTTATAAATTAATTAACACGTGCAAATCATTAAAATAATTTGTACGACTTTAAAAATATTGGAATAATTAAGTAACTAACGTATTATAATTGATTACGTGCTTGAGTATAAAATAAATTAGTCGTACCTATATTAATTAGGAAACACACTTTTTATTTAAGTAGTTAAATTAAGATTAAATAATAACTATTTAAATTACGTAATTTATACCTTACGTATTTTATCGTAAAAATACGTAATGATATTATTTAAGTATTTAATTAATTAGTTAAGCAGTTTATCTTCAAATTAAAATATAACAAATGATTAAGTACGTTAAATTAATTTAATTAGATTCGAACTCTAATTAAGTAATTAATTAAATACGAACACTTAGTGAAAATAATTGATGTCTCCTTATTTGATCTATTGTTTCGACCTATTTTCAGACCAGACATCATGTTTTTAACCACTAAATTGCATTGTTTACATTGAATATCAATAGAATATGGTACTGCTGCATTTTGTTGACTTTGCAGGAAATAGGCGAAAACAAGCAGAATTCTGACATCTTCCATGCGAGTCGTGTCCCACCTGACGCGGGTCGCATCACATCTGATGCGGGTCGCATCGAATTATTTGCTCCAGGCCCAATTGAAGCCCATTAAGAAGCCTATATAAGCAGAGGGCCTGGCGCAAATCAAGGGATCCACGATTTTTCACCAAAAACAGATCTGATCGGTTTGAAAGGAGTGTTTGGCGCGTGATAGAGGAGAGGCGATCTGGAGGCGATCTGGAGCCGAGAAGGATTCGACTTGGAGAAGAAGATTCAGCCAGAAGCTTCGATCCTCTTCAATCCTTCATCTCTCATCATGATTTGCACTCTCTTTCTCTCTTTTACTTTGTTTTTGATCATGTCTGAGTAGTTTTGTAGTTTCAGGGGTTTGGATGTAGTCTTAGACTTTGTTTGAAAATGCACATTGATTGAATCTGAATGTTATTCGTGTTTCTTTGATTCTTGTATTATTGTGATTGCTTGATCTAAATTGCTTGATTGATTCTTGATTGTCTACTGTTGAATGCCTTTGGTATTTCTTCTTGTAATTTGGCCTTGATGTTTCTTGCAAATTAGGTTAAGTATTTGAGGTAGATCTGAGATCCGAAAAGTGAGGTCAATATTAGCCGAGAGGTGAAATTTCCACCTGTGGATACCTTTAGTAAACAGAACTGAGAACTTAGGTTTGATTAAACCTAGGAAGGTGAGATTGCATTTCCGTACCAGGTCTGTTAAGCCAACACACGAGAGTTGAGGTTTAGTAACATTAGGTACGGTCAATCGAGCCTTACACGACTTAAACCATCCAGAAACAGACATGTGCAGGTTCAGCTCAAGGGGCCATGCGGGTCGCGTGTGAGAGCACGCGGGTCGCATCACAAGGGTCGCATACGAGAGTATGCGAGTCGCGTGGCAGGTCCAGAGTAGCTTGAGGGCCACGCGGGTCGCGTGCGAGAGCACGCGGGTCGCGTCACAAGGGTCGCATACGAGAGTATGCGAGTCGCGTGGCAGGTCCAGAGCAGCAAAGTTGAAGATGAAATCTGAAACCCTTGAAACGCCTTTTATACAATAGTCCAAAACAAAACATTTAATTGCTTTCATTTCTTTCATTGCATTTGTTAAAGAATTTAGGAAACATAGATAAACACAAACAACCATTTCAAACTTCTAGTACCTAGCTAAGTAAAGTAAGAATTCAGAAATTGAGTCGTCCCTGTGGATCGATACCTGACTAGACTATACGACGGGATTGTGCACTTGCAGTCTTAGTCAAGAGTTGAATAAGGTTTAAAAGCTACAGCTAGCTGTAGTGAAACTTTGTTTTCTCACACGCGAACAATAATCAAACGGGGTAATAAGGGTTACGAATACTTAGACTCTAATTAAGTTACGTCTAATTACAGGTCAGCCGACCTACGTAGATTCCGACCAGTGGACCGATCTCGCTGACGCTTGTACAGGAGCAGGCGAGGATTACGTGGATCTTGGAGGCTATTAGCGCGTTCTACCCCTACAGCCATCAGGTGTGGGATATCTGAATTATCTTTTCATGGCGTACTCTTACCAGTCGACCACTTGACCTGTCATCCGCACTTTAAATTTCATAGTTGTATTAGAGCATGTTTATTCCTTTCTGAACTGTAATTTAGGATTTGCATAACCCCTTCTAAATTGAAAGTTTAATGCTTTCTTAGGAGTAGCGTAACTTAATTTAATAATATATTAGGATATTAGTTGTCCTCTTCTGATAGAGGACAACATAGTATTTTAGTTAAGCATGTGCATTGGGGAGAGTGAGTAGACGACCGAGTGACTGCGTTCCGGCTGGTTGGTATGGAACCGGTCGGCCCGTTAGCCATTGAGCCGAGAGACCACTTGGTTTTTCTGGTGGTCTTTTAGGAATACTATATTATTATATGCATTAAGTTGGTAGCATATGCTTTTTCATTCATTTTATCATTTACGTGTGGACCGATCTCGAGCCTAGAGGTACGAAAATGATTCGAGCTATGTCTCCCCTACATTATGAGCTATCAGTCTAGTACGGCTTACCTCATAGCCCCAGGTCGCGTGTTGGGACCGTACGCCTCTGGAGGTCTCATACTCGGCGAGGATGACACGTCACTAGGGGTCGCATACTCGGCGATGATGACACGCTCTAGTGGCTCTCATGCCCAGACCTGCGGTAAAAGGGTCTCACGCCTTTGAGGGTGACACGCCCCTCTGATTCATGTCTATGACAAGACGATGGAGGCCTCATTGCTCATGAGGAAACGGATTAACTTATTCTTACGTCTTGCATATATGTTTTCTCCTATTGGATTATATTGGTTTGAATATATGAATTTAAATTGGCACGGCATGGGATGATATTATCTGTATTATTATTATATTAATTTGTACACATAGTACTATTGTACGGGACCCCAATTGTATATAAATATATCCTGCTGCTTGTATTTTATTTTGGGAATTTTTGGCATGTTGGCATAATAGGATAATCGCATCATTTCATCTACTATATGTATATTTTTCTTTTGTAGTATTATGATAGGTTTTAGTTTTCGCAGCATATGCATTAAAAGTGAGCAATTACCGACTTTACGTAGATTTCAAATTAAAATGTGCTTTGACTTAAGAGGATCCCTGAAGGGATAATACTGGGTCACATACTGGGCGATCATTCGCTCACCCACCTTTTAATGTGGGCAGGTACATAGTCTGACGGTCCGCAGCAGGAGGCGTTAGGAGCTGTCCCCGACGGCCACATCGCCTGATTAGATTAGGGTCTTTTGTATAGGGTTTTGCGAGTCCGATGTTTTTGTTATACACATTGGACTCGATAGATTATGTATCCCTTTGACTAGTTTGTGTTTATTTTATCCCAAGGTGGATTGTATGAATATTATGTATGTATGTATGTTTATTTGATATTTATGACTTTTGCTTGATCATTTTATTATTGCTTCCGCTGTGTGATTATTATTTATGTTTAGTCTTGCGTGTCATTTCGATTAATTGACACGAGGCGGGGATTGATCACACCTTGATCCGGAAATCCTGGTTTGGGGTGTGACAGGCTAGGCAAGGGGTAGAGCCTAGGGTTTAGGGGAGCCTTGTTGGCATGATCTCCACCACTCCTTTGTATTAAATTATATCCAAAGGTTTAGATGCATTCAAAAGGGTCATGCTTATCCCTCAAGCTTAAAGAGAATATTTTTGGCATCTTAGCATCTTCATTGGTCATGTGACATGTGTCAATGAGAGCAAAAATATCTGATCATATTCTAGAGCATATTCAATCCTCCTATTTTGACATCTTTATTGGTAATGTGATATGTGTCCATGGAAACAAAAATATCTAGAGCATATTCTAGAACATATTCCATTGACTTTCCAATAATTAGGCTAGCCTATTCATTTAGTTTCGGCCAACTCCAGCAGTCCACTCAATTTGGTTCGGCCACAGGTCCGATTTGTTTCCTAAATTAGTTTTTTTATTTATAATTTATTTCACTTCAATTGGAGCAGCACATTTCATTGCCCTTTACCATTCGGCCAATTACTTCATCTCTTCGGCCCATGCAGCCATGTATAATTGAAGTCAAATAATTACAGTAGCTGCCAACCAAGCTTCGGCCATAATTAAACATATATATATATATTTTTTTTGCCATTTCATGTTCTCCATTTCTTGCACAAGGGTTATCACTATTTTTTCCATTTTAGCCCCTTTTTATTTGTTTATAAATCCCAACTTTTTAGGGTCAAACAATATCATGTGCATATGATGCTGAAAACCAGTTGTTGCCTTTGCCTTTGCAATTGTTGAGAAGGAGGATGGTGAAAATTAGAAATTTTTTATGAGTTTTTTACGAAGAGAAGTGGTTGACAACAAGTTCTTTTGTGTCATATCAGACAACCTAAACAAAAGAATCAAATATGTTTTTTACCGCAGAGATTTTGGGTGGTCGACAGCGGACGGCAACTGTGTGCACAGGCTGTGTATGCAACACGTTACAGACAATCTAAACAAGAATACCGGATACGACAAATGGGTTGCAGATACATTATAATTTTTTGCAGGAGGAAGAAGCCGAGAAGAGTGGAAGAGATGTTCAGAGAGTTTGCCAAGGTATGTATATTTTTATTTTTGGTATTTAACATATTATAGATAAAAAATTTCTGAATTATTTACTTATATTTTCTCATCTAAATTGTATTTTTGTGTAGTACAGTCCAAAGGCAAATGCGTACTTACTCAAGGTGGGCAAAAATAATCCCAGAGGCAAGAGGCACTCGCATATGAGAAAATATTTCAAGCCCGTGATGGAGGTTGCCGATGGAGAATTATGACCACAAATGGGTCCGAGTCCTTGAATAATGTTTTTAAGTAGAGCCAGATGTAGTCCGTGACAGCAATTGTATAGAAGTTAAATGTATGGTTTCTTGAACTACATGTTAAAGCCCTCGAATTACTGGCCAGGAATCAAACGTTTTCAACAAGGGTGGAGGGGAAACTAAGAAAACATAGGGAGAAATGTTCAGTTATGAAAGTTGTCCCGTACGGGGATCGCGCCTTTGAATTCGATGTGCACGTTCCAGGTGAGTACGTTCCAACCAGCCGTAGACCGGATGAGACTATGGAGTTTGTGAAAAGGATGTTCAAGTATGTTGTTATTTTTTGACCTAACAATACTGTAACATGTACTTGCCAAGGAATTCAATTAGCTCACCTACCTTGTTCTCATGTTATGACGGTGTGCTGAGAGAGAAACTTCTATGAGGATGATTTTGTTACCGACATGTACCGTACCGACTACCTTGCGAGTACTTGGGGTGCATCTTTCCATCCTTATCCCAATTAGCATGCGTGGCCGGCCTATGTTGGGGATAGAATCATGCTCACAAAGGGGTGGATCAAGTTAGGGAGAAGGCCCCACAAGCGTGCTGTAATGACCATGGACCAGATACAAGGTAGGCGAATGGGACATCAGGCTCGCCGTTCAACTTCTGACAGGCAGCAAGCAGGTACATTCGATTTTATATTTTATTTTATATTTTACGATTTCAATATCATACCATGTTTGGTGAACTGAAATGCAATGTAGATGCCATAAACGAAGCCAATGAAAGAGAAAATGCTAGAGTTGTTGCTGAGGCAACCGGTAGTAGCCAGCACACTCATAAAAGCCCAGGAGCCGGTAGTAGCCATGGAGAGACATCCGATAGTGTCGCACAACCATCTGCAAGCAGACCCAGAACTCGTCGACTTAGTTTGTTCGGACGTCGTCGCTGATTACCAAGTTACTTGAGATGCATGTTGTGACCTATTTTATTTAGATGTATGTTGTGAACTATTTTAATTGGTAGTTTGTGAAATTATTTTATATGCTTGAGTTTTGTTATTTTCATAACTTAATTATATATACACAAATTGACAACATAAAATATAAACAAACACAAAATTGATGAAATAAAGACTGCATGGAATAAAGTCTACAACATAAATTCTTAATAAGTAGTACTACTTACAACGAGCCTTGAAAGTACATGGCACAAAGTCATCATCGGATTTTACCAGATCTGTGATCAGAGTCAAAATAACGATGATTTACGTAGGGTTTTGGCTTAGGTTTTACATATTTTCTCACACTTATGTTTAATTAATTAGATAAAAAGGCTATTGTCACCCTTCTTTATGTTTTATTGCAGAACAACAGGTTTTGGGACTATTTTACATCAAATAGAGCTAGAATCGGGTCAATCGAATTAGCGACGCTCATCGACTAAGTCTCTGTTACGGCCCGTATTGCCTAATACGGACCAGGCCTAGCACAGACCAGAAGATAGCGCTGGAAGTATTAAATCCTAACCGTCAAGGTCCTAATACGGACCGTATTTCCCAATACGGTCCGTATTCAAAGGCGTCTCTTGGGGAATAACTGTCGACAGCTGTTTCCAGATCAATTTCTTAGCCCCTACTCAACCTCCAGACGTCCCTCCACTCCTATATAAAGCCCCTGGGCAGAAAGGAATAGTTATCTTTGTAATTAGGGTTAGATTTGATTAAAGTGAGAAGAGAGGAGTGCTTGTAACAATGCCGTTCTGCGGCTAAGTTCCTTTTCTTAGGGCTAGGCAATAAACCTTGTTACTCTTGATGTTTTGATATATATATTTATGTTGATTATGATTTCTTGTTGTTGAAACAAAATGCTTTTGTGATTTATTATCTCTTCATCTAACTTCAATGATCTAGTTTGAGTCTGTTAGGGTAGTGACAGTACTTTAATGGTAAGAGAAACTATTTGTATGAATTAGCCTCGTTGAGATCTATTAGGTTTATGTGAAGAAAACCTTAGCGGGGAAACCATAAACTAGACCAACAAAACGCGTACCAAATTCCATCACTTGCGTAAGGAAAATCGCAGTGATCTGTGTAGTAATTTGGGGTATTTTAGAGATCAGACATTTGCGTAAGGTAAATCGCAGTGTCCTATGTAGAATCTCGGTGAAAGATCTGTCATTCTTGCGTAACATAAATCGCAGTGACCTATGTGGTATCTTTCATTAAACAACAACAGGAAATCAGACGCAACAGGAATATATTGTCAAGGCGGATTGAGTGGCAATGGTGTGCCGAAACCCTAGGAATTCTCATCTCTATCTTTATTTTAATTATTTTTAATTGCTTCCTAATTTACATTGATCACAACAACATCTCTCAATTTTCAAATTTCGTCTAGCCTTTCGAAAGATTGCGATTCGATCGCTCAAAGCACTGAACCAATATTCCCTGTGGATCAACCTCGAACATACTACTCGATAGGATTGTGCGCTTGCAGTCCGAACCGATAGCATTTCCGAGTTTATAAATATTAAAAGAAACATTACTCTCTTTCGAGTGATCAAGCTTTTTGGCGTCGTTGCCGGGGAATAACGGTTCATTGTGCAAGGCCTCGCGAGACGTCCTTGCTTTGACCATTGAATCCAATTAACTAGAAACGCCTAGATTTCTTTTTATTTTCTGTATTTTTATTTCTCTTTTATTTTCAATTTCGTTTTTATTTTTATTTTATTTTTATTTTCAGTTTTTAGTTTAATTTTCAGATTTTCTTTTCAGTTTTAGGACACTGCACGCTGGCCGAATCATCCGTACGAAGATCCGAGAGGATTGCTAGTAGGAGAGGACAATTCGGTTCCACATCACCGATAATAACCAATCATAGTTCTTCATCAAGTAATTCTGAAAGCGAAGAAGACTCAGATTCGATCAACATGGATATCCCACCGAACCAACCGATTAACAATGGAAGACACAATGGTGATAATGGAGTTCACGATGCAGTAAGACCCAAACTTCTACGAGACTATTGCGTACCGCGCGCGAATGATCCTAATTCTAGCATAAACCCGCCAACTGTTACGAACCGTAATTTTGAGATCAAACCTGCTCTCATAAATATGGTTTCGCAACAGCAATTTGGAGGATTTCCACAT
Source organism: Carex littledalei (assembly GCA_011114355.1). Classification (NCBI taxonomy): domain Eukaryota; kingdom Viridiplantae; phylum Streptophyta; class Magnoliopsida; order Poales; family Cyperaceae; genus Carex; species Carex littledalei. The sequence continues at coordinate 14,505,952 of CM022083.1, read as the reverse complement.
GAAGATCCACATCTTCATTTGTCAATTTTCCTAGGGATATGCGAGACGATAAAGATCAACGGATTACCGATGAAGCAATCAGGCTAAGGCTATTTCAATTCTCATTAAAAGATAAAGCAAGAGCATGGTTGTTTTCCTTACCGGCCAATTCCATTCAAACTTGGGACCAATTGTTTAATGTGTTTATTGCAAAATAATTTCCACCATCCAAAACTTCAAGGTTTACAAATGCAATTACTAATTTCGAACAAAGGGATGGTGAAACATTGTGTGAGGCATGGGATAGATATAAGAATATGTTAAGGTGTTGTCCACATCATGGTCTAGAAAGATGGCTGATTGTCCAAACTTTTTATAATGGTCTAAACCCTATCGATAGGTTGTTTATTGATGCTTCCGCAGGAGGAGCAATCATGAACAAGGAACCTGACGAGGCTTACAACCTAATTGAAGAGATTGCAATCAACCAACACTACTGGATCCCTGAGCGAAAGAAGCCAACTCCAACACCTGGCATGCACCGAGTAGATGATATATCCATGCTGAGCGCAAAGATTGATGCTTTGCAAATGGCACTCAACAAGCAAACCAAGCAGCGAACGGTAGCAGCAATCAATGCCGCAACATCATGTGGCTATTGTGGAGGAGCGCATGAGATGACCGAATGTATGAATGTGACGGAAACTGAGGAAGAAGTAGAGCAAGCAAACGCAATCGACAACAGCTTTCGACCTCAGCCCGCCTACAATACATACCATCCGAACAACCGAAACCATCCAAATCTCTCATACGCAAACAATCAAAAGCCTGCTGCACCTCAACAGAACTACCAACCACAGCCCAATTATCAACCGAGATACAACAATCCCCAACCGAATTACCAACCAAGGCAATACAATCAACCACAGCAACCGGACATCACATCATTAATGGAGAGATTCCTAGAGAAGCAAGATAAGGCTAACGCCGAAATCGCACAAAAGATTGAATCCTTAACAAACCGCAACAAAGACTTAGAAGACAATGTCTCTAAGATGGCAAAAGAACTCTCGAGTATTACACGTGGAAAAGGCAAATTTCCGGGCCAACCGGAAGAAAACCCGAGAGAGACTTGCAAATGCATAACATTAAGGAGCGGTACAGCTTACAAGGGACCTCCCATGCCCGATCAAACTTCCGATGAGATGCATGCAGAGCCATCACATTCCGAAGAGTATGAGCCGCAACCACCAGAGCTGCCCGTATTCAAACTGCAGACAGACCCTACTGAGGAGCAGAATGACACCGTAGGTGGAGATGAGCGACAAACCGAACCTGAATACATTTCACCACCACCCTATAAGCCATCTCTGCCATTCCCTCCAAGGCCTGCCAAGCATCAAATGGAGCAGCAATTCGCGAGATTCATGGAGACACTCAAGCAATTACAAGTCACAATCCCCTTCACTGAAGCAATCTCAAGCATACCCTCGTATGCTAAATTTCTGAAGGAGATTCTCTCAAATCGAAGTAGACTCCAAGAATTCTCAACAGTTCCACTCAATCTGGAATGTAGTGCGCTCGTGCAAAGCAAATTACCGACAAAGTTAAAAGATCCAGGAAGTTTCTCGATACCATGCACCATTGGCACAACCGATTTCAAGAGAGCTTTATGTGATCTAGGGCAAGTGTTAGTTTGATGCCAAAGACAGTATTTGATAAATTGAATTGTGGAGACCTATCACAAACTCGAATGGCATTACAACTGGCTGATCGGTCAATTCGATATCCCGAGGGAGTATTGCTAGATGTACCGATCAAAGTTGGAGACTTTTGGATACCTGGAGATTTTGTGGTAGTTGACATGGAAGAAGATGAACACATTCCAATCATCCTTGGAAGGCCATTCCTCGCCACATGTGGAGCAATGATTGATGTCAAGAATGGGAAAATTTCGCTAAATGTCGGAAAGAACAAGGTTACTTACGACATAAACAGAGCTTTAAAATACCCTTCTGACATCGATCGTGTCTTCAATTTGGGCATCACTGATGAATTTGAGGAGGAAGAATATCCATTTGATGAATTTGGAGAATTCATGGGTATAGAGGATCTGGATAGCCTTCTTGAAAGGGAAGATGACGAAGTACAACCTGAACAAGATACCACCACTAAACCTGACGAGATTTATAATGAAACTTGCGCAAGTTGCACTACTGTCACAGAAAAAGGGGAAGAAATTCCAGCGTCCCAAGTCCTACAACCCGTATTCCCCAATACGGTTAGTAGCGAAGAGAAGAAAAAGGAAAAGGCAGCCTCTCATCCACAACTCGAACTTAAACCTCTTCCACCCAACCTACAATACGAATTTCTAGGCCCAAACCGAACCTATCCGGTAATTGTCAGCTCTCAGCTTGACAAGACCCAAAACAGCAAACTCGTCAGTACACTCAGGAAGCACAAGAAAGCCATTGGCTACACGATCGATGACATCAAAGGCCTCAGTCCTACCATTTGCATGCACCGAATTCTGCTAGAGGAAGATCACAAACCTTCACGAGAACCGCAAAGAAGACTCAATCCGAACTTGAAGGAAGTGGTCAAGAAAGAAGTCCTGAAGCTGCTAGATGCAGGCATCATTTACCCCATCTCCGATAGCAACTGGGTGAGTCCCGTCCAGGTCGTTCCAAAGAAGGGAGGCACCACGGTTGTGAAAGGAGATAACGACAAAATGCTCCAAACAAGAGTCGTTACAGGGTGGCGAATGTGCATTGATTATCGACGGCTAAATGTGGCGACAAGAAAGGACCACTACCCCATTCCGTTCATCGATCAACTGTTGGAGCGATTAGCAAAGCATTCATACTTCTGCTACCTTGATGGATACTCCGGCTTCTTCCAAATTCCAATTCATCCTCAAGATCAAGAAAAGACCACATTCACATGCCCCTACGGAACTTTCGCATACCGACGCATGCCCTTCGGGTTGTGTAACGCCCCAGAGACCTTCCAAAGAGCCATGGTGTCTATCTTTTCAGATTTTGTTGAAGAAATAATGGAAGTATTCATGGACGATTTTTTAGTTTATGGGGATACCTTCGACTCATGTTTGAAGAACTTGTCTAAGGTTCTAAAAAGATGTGAAGAAGTAAACCTCGTATTAAATTGAGAAAAATGTCATTTTATGGTACAAGAGGGGGTTGTGCTTGGTCACACCATTTCCTCTAAGGGATTGGAGGTTGACAAAGCAAAAGTCGAGGTAATTGAAAAACTAACTCAACCAACATGTGTTCGTGACATTCGTAGTTTTCTTGGTCATGCAGGTTTTTATCGAAGATTTATCAAGGACTTCTCAAAAATTGCGAAGCCACTCTCAAACTTGACCATGAAGGATGCCGAGATCATCTTCGATGGGAAATGTATCGAAGCATTCAACACACTCAGGAATGCTCTGATTTCAGCCCCAATTCTCCAACCACCCGACTGGGACCATCCTTTAGAGATCATGTGCGATGCAAGTGATTACGCAGTAGGAGCAGTCCTGGGACAGCGGAAGGATAAGAAGCCCTATGCAATCTATTGCGCGAGCAAAGTTCTAAATGAAGCCCAATGCAATTACACAACAACTGAGAAAGAACTACTCGCAGTAATCTTTGCAATTAACAAATTCCGATCTTACCTTGTAGGTTCAAAAGTCATCATCTATACAGATCATGCAGCAATCAAGTACCTCATCAACAAGAAGGATGCAAAACCTAGACTCATCCGATGGGTACTTCTCCTACAAGAGTTCGATATCGAAATTAGGGATAAGAAGGGCACAGAGAATTCAGTAGCCGACCACCTGTTAAGACTGAGACAACCAAGCAAGAATGATCAACCGATCGATGATTCTTTTGCTGACGAACACCTCTACTCTGTAGAGATAAGCAAATGGCCATGGTATGCAGATCTGGCCAACTACATTGCATGTGGGGCCATCCCACTCGACATGACATTTCAGCAAAAGAAGAGATTCTTCGCAAATGCTAAACATTTCTACTGGGATGAGCCTTACCTCTTCCGCCTTTGTGTAGACGGAATACACATGAGATGCGTCACACACGAAGAATCGAAAGGCATCATCCATGACTGCCACTCCTCGCCATATGGTGGCCATGCATCATTCCAAAAGACAGCATTGAAAATCCTTCAAGCATGTTTTTATTGGCCTGACATCTTCAGAGACGTTAAGGGTTATGTCTCCCGCTGTGACGCATGTCAACGGACTGGCAACATATCTAAACGTGACGAGATGCCGCAAAATTCAATCCTAGAAGTAGAGATTTTCGATGTTTGGGGAATTGATTTCATGGGACCATTCCCAAGCTCAGGTAACAACAAGTATATCCTCGTGGCAGTCGACTATGTCTCAAAATGGGTGGAAGCGATTCCAGCACCCTCAGCAGATGCAAATGTAGTCAAGCGACTGTTCCAGAAGATCATATTTCCAAGGTTTGGCATCCCTCGAGTAGTGATAAGTGATGGAGGATCGCATTTCATCAACAATCAATTCAACAATCTTCTGAAGAAATATGGCGTCACACACAAGGTGGCAACCCCTTACCATCCACAAACCAGTGGGCAAGTAGAAATTTCAAACAGAGAAATCAAGAACATCTTGCAAAAGACGGTGTCTTGGTCTAGGAAAAATTGGGCACTCAAACTAGACGAGGCACTTTGGGCCTGCAGAACCTCGTTCAAAACTCCAATCGGAATGACACCCTACAAGCTGATCTACGGAAAGGCTTGTCATCTGCCGGTGGAATTAGAACACAAGGCATATTGGGCAATCAAAACATTCAATTATGATCTTCGGGACGCAAGCAAAAAGAGGCTACTAGATCTGAATGCACTAGACGAACTGAGACTCCATGCATACGACAATGCAAAGATGTATAAAGAACGGGTGAAATTCTACCATGACAAAAAGATAAGATAAAGGGAGTTCAAGGAAGGCGACATGGTGCTTCTCTTCAATTCACGACTCAAACTCTTCTCCGGAAAATTGAGATCCAGATGGACGGGACCATACAAGGTCACTTACGTGTACCCTTATGGGGCAGTCCAAATCTGGAGTCAAGAAACCGGGTATTTCAAGGTGAATGGTCAGAGGTTGAAGCACTACATCGCAGGAGCAAATGATGAGCATAAGGAAACATATTCCTTCGGGAATTAGCCAAACGATGGATGAAATCAAAAAGTCAATCTAATGACTTTAAACAAGCGCTTCTTGGGAGGCAACCCAATGCCACTTTTACCTTCTTTTTCATATAAAAATTCAAAAATAAAAAAAATATTTTATTTGATCCTAAACTATTGTACTGATCACAAGGTTACTAATCTTACCTATAGGAGGAAGTGCTGGAAGAATTTGGTCAAAAAATTCGAAGCCCGTCATGAAAATTTACTCTCTGTTACGGACTCTATCAGTCCAATACGGGGTAATACTCCAATACGGACTTACCTGGGACTTAGCACAGAAAAGGCAGGGTTCAACACAAAACCGCACAACTGTTATGGACCGTATTCAATGAGAAGAAATAACCAACTCTCTAATTCTGGCGCTCCAAGGAAGGAATTCGAATTTTAACCGAATTTAAACCTCCCACCATTACCACCTTCTGCACATTCATCACATCCCTTCACTGCCATATAAACCTTTCGTCCACCTCCCTTTTTCCTGCACCATTTCATAGAATTTTCAGATCAAAATTCGCATCCTGTCCCCAAAAATCCTCAAAGTCAGGCCCGTATCGACCTCGTATCAAGTAGATACGGCCCGTAACAGAGACCGAAACCAGAGAAAAATGACGCACAACAGCCCTCGTTCCTCTGACTCTCGATCCGACGATGAAAACACCTTCGCGACAGCCATGGAAATCAAATTCCGCGACAAACAAGAATTCGACCGTGCTCAAACAATGCTTGATCGCACCATCGCTAACAACAAAGCGATGTGTATCAATACCATGCAGGTCCTTGGATGCTATGATTATGTGCGAGTATCCCTTAATAATATCAATTTATGGGATTTGGCGGACCGCCTACGAACCACAAGAGTCTATTTGAGACCCTCCATCGAGTTTCTATCAACACTACAATGGGATGGCGACATGATCAAATACCGATTATTCAACCGCTCATTTGTCATAACAATGGAGGAATTTTGTAAGGCGCTGTCCATCCCCACAAATGGCGAGACCGAATTATGCACAAGGGAGAAACGCATGAAGTACTGGGAAATGATCGCAATTGATGAGAGCAAAATATACCGCAAAGACTCACGCCTCATCTCATCGATAAAATTAAGCTATATTCATATTATTTTGACTAATTCTATATTCCCAACAGGAGAAGACACAACGGAAGTGCGAGAGAGGGACATTTACATCATGCGTTGCATGAAGAGCCACAAGCATCAACCACACCTTGGATACCACATCTTGCACCACCTCAAATCGGTGGCCGCCGACACAAAGAATAATCACGTGGTTTCCGTGGGTTGTTATGCAACCCTCCTTGGGCACCACCACAATATAAAACTCGTCAGCGAAACTGAAGTATTTGGCAACAACCGCCTCAACATGAACTACCTAGTGAACAACAATCACGTGCAAGCAGTATTCAATGCACACTGTTACACCAAAAATGTATAGTACAAAGTTTCAGTACAGCAAGCTGTACCTTTTAACCTTAAATACACTTTTGGTTCAGACTGCAAATATACAATCCTAGCACGTAGTATATTGTCGGGTATCGATCACAGGGACGGTTCAAGTCTTAACCGGACTCTACTTAAGTTAATTAAAGACTAGAAGTTGGAAAAGGTTAGTTTTGGTTGTTTATAATTCCTACAGATTCAATGGCAGTAATAAAGTGCAAGAAAGTAGATTAAACTGGTTTTAATCAATAATAAAAAGTGTTCCCAGGGTTATGACTTCATCTCAGTTTTGCCTCAAGTTGTCCGGGCCGTGTCATTTCCTACACGGGCTGTATCAGTGTACAAGGGTCGTGTCAGTTTCTACACGATCTGTGTCAACCTCGAGTAAATGCAGCAGCTACTGTTTCTTTGTGTTGTTTCTTTGTGTAGGGTTCTACTGATCGGACCTAATGTTTCTAAACCTCAACTGTCGTTTGTTGGTTCATCAACTTGGTATGGAATTGCAATATTTGCCCTCGTCGGGTTCTAGACCTCAACTTTCGTATGTTGGTCCGAATTACCTAGTTGCTTGTTTGGTATACTAAAGGTAACTCCTATCTGTCGATAGAGAGTAATTTTCACATTTCGGTTACTACTTGGTTTCACCTTTCGGATCACAAATCCTACCTCATGTACTTAGTTTGGTTGAGAGACTTTTAAGGGCTAAAATACCTTCTAGATGTGCGCATTCATCTAGTGGTAAACCAATAAAGATCAAACAATTTATTTCTAAGCAATTAAAATCAAGCACAATCAAGCAAACACAAATTCCAACAAAAGAGTACAATAACTAGCATGCAAGACAAAACATTCGACTACATCAAAACCCTAAAAACTAAGGAAACTACTCACACATAGTTCTCGAACAGAAAATACAAATAGAGATAGAGTTGATCATGACAAAACCCAAAGCACAAAGAAGATCAATCGAAAACTTGCGTCTTTCGCTTCTCAACTTCGCCTCCAAGCTTAGCCGCCAAAGACAAACCCTAGAATATCCTCTCACTGTTCCAGAATGCCTTTTCCTGGAGAGAAATCCCGCTTATATGCTTAATTGGTCGACCTTCCTTCCTTAGCCTCATTTCCAGATTTCTGGATCTGTTTCCGGAAATGCTTGACACGGGCCGTGTCAGATCTGTCTGGCCCGTGTAACTTGTGTTCCTTCAGTGATCGAGTCAGCAGTTGTCTGTGGTCGAGTCAGTGGTCGAGTCGAGGTTGACACGGCCCGTGTGGAATGTGACACGGACCGTGTAGAGACTTCTTAATTCCAGATTTCTCCTCGATTTCGCCCGAATCCTGCAAAATAAGAATAAACTTGCAGCAGTACCACATTCTAAAGATATTCAATGAAATACAACTGATTTAATGGGTTTAAACACAAGTTTGGTACAATTTTAAGGTCAAAATATAGATAAGTTTGCGAGATATCACACACACAGGTGACATAAGGTACACATTGAAAATAGGCGAGGGAATGACCCTCCATATCGGAACGGATAAGGGGTCATTCCAGTTTGGATACGAATCTGAACATGGAGATGATACACGAAGCGACGAGGAAGAACCAATAGAGGAGGAACCAACCGAAGAGCCCATGGAGGAAACACATAGCGCATCACACCACTCATCCATCCACCATCATGACATGGCTTTCGTATGCCACCTCATTCCGCCGCGCGATAACACCAACGAAGCAAACTCCATGCCCGCACCAACCGAATGGGAACAAGAGACAACCATATCTCAAGCTCGTGAACCCGGTCCAACTGCGCGCTACGCCAACAACACCCTCGAGAATTTGAAGAAACGCACACGCTACTTGGAGGAATATTTGGACAAGGTAAACAAAGCCCACGAGAATTTCTATGAATATTGCCTTTCCAAGGGAATACCATTCACCCCACCACCACCCCTTCGCAACGAGTAATCTGTGAGATCTTTCTTATCCCTCTCTTAATTGTTTATTTTCTTGCATTGAGGACAATACAAAATTTAAGCATGGGGGTAGGGGTAAGAAATTAGTTTAGGAATTGCATTGTATCTAGGATCATGGCATGTAGGACCCTTATTTTTGAATTTTTTCGCTAGCAGTTTTACTCAATCGGGACCACTTCTCAATGCTTAACCAAGATAAGTTGGGAGGAACGATTGAGGTTTTTATCTAGCGCGCATATAGGCATCTGCATTGATAGGATCATATAATTTAGGGGTAATTTGCATGTAGATTAATCAAATAGGAATTGTTTTAAATTCAATTAGGCTAAGGTTTAGACAATTGGTCATGATACCAAAAATTCGGAATTTTTAAAATAATTAGTGATCTCAAAGTGAACAATGAATTGCTAACCATGAGTGTTGATCAAAAAAATCGCAAACCCTAGAATTTTTATTTATTGAGTAATTTATTTTTGCAAAGTCTTTTAAGCTTGATAGTGTTTTAGAATACCCATTTATTATAGATAGACCCCTAGCGAAATTATGCAATAATTCCTTGTATGAATGAATACTTGGAATTGTGTGTAATCATGGTGCTTGTGACACAAAAATATTTTATTTTTCAGGAAAAACAGAAAAATACAAAAAAAATCAGAAATGAGAAAAATCCAAAAAAAATAGAAAAATTCAGAAAAAGAAAAAAATAGAATAAAAGATGGAGGATAAAAAGAGTACGGGTCCATACGCAAGACTGGTTACCAATAGGCTCGAGAAAACCTCCCAAATTTTAATTTTCGTACATATTTAATTTTTCAAAAATAGTCACAAGTACCAACACACTTAGTTGTCATACTTTGCTCCAATCAATTGGGAAGAAAAATCAAAATTTATATCATTAGAATTCCTATTGATTGGAAGAGATCTATTTGTAATCGAAGGGGAAATTAATACTCTCAATTTTAAGGATATTTGTGAAGTGGATTGTTCGATAATAATTTTTCTAGGGTAAGCACAATGAGGTCAATCATGGGGTGAATAAATTGTTCAAGGGAGAGGTCATGAATATTTTAGAGTTCTAAATTTTTATTGTCATGTCAATTGTACCAAACCCAAGTTCTAATTTAATTTTAAACAAGTCCTTGAGATTGTATGGTTTAATCTAGACCGGATCTTTGACCAGCTGGGATGTCGTTGCTTGAGGACAAGCAACAATTCAAGTTGGGAGGCGTGATCAGAGTCAAAATAACGATGATTTACGTAGGGTTTTGGCTTAGGTTTTACATATTTTCTCACACTTATGTTTAATTAATTAGAGAAAAAGGCTACTGTCACCCTTCTTTATGTTTTATTGCAGAAAACAGGTTTTGGGACTATTTTACATCAAATGGAGCTAGAATCGGGTCAATCGAATCAGCGACGCTCATCGACTAAGTCTCTGTTACGGCCCGTATTGCCTAATACGGACCAGGCCTAGCACAGACCAGAAGATAGTGTTGGAAGCATTAAACCCTAACCGTCAAGGTCCTAATACGGACCGTATTGCCCAATACGGTCCGTATTCGAAGGCGTCTCTTGGGGAATAACTGCCAACAGCTGTTTCCAGATCAGTTTCTTAGCCCCTACTCAACCTCCAGACGTCCCTCCACTCCTATATAAAGCCCCTGGGCAGAAGGAATAGTTATCTTTGTAATTAGGGTTAGATTTGATTAAAGTGAGAAGAGAGGAGTGCTTGTAACAATGCCGTTCTGCGGCTAAGTTCCTTTTCTTAGAGTTAGGCAATAAACCTTGTTACTCTTGATGTTTTGATATATATATTTCTGTTGATTATGATTTCTTGTTGTTGAAACAAAATGCTTTTGTGATTTATTATCTCTTCATCTAACTTCAATGATCTAGTTTGAGTCCGTTAGGGTAGTTACAGTACTTTAATGGTAAGAGAAACTATTTGTATGAATTAGCCTCGTTGAGATCTATTAGGTTTATGTGAAGAAAACCTTAGCGGGGAAACCATAAACCAGACCAACAAAACGCGTACCAAATTCCATCACTTGCGTAAGGAAAATCGCAGTGATATGTGTAGTAATTTGGGGTATTTGAGAGATCAGACATTTGCGTAAGGTAAATCGCAGTGTCCTATGTAGAATCTCGGTGAAAGATCTGTCATTCTTGCGTAACATAAATCGCAGTGACCTATGTGGTATCTTTCATTAAACAACAACAGGAAATCAAACGCAACAGGAATATATTGTCAAGGCGGATTGAGTGGCAATGGTGTGCTGAAATCCTAGGAATTCTCATCTCTATCTTTATTTTAATTACTTTTAATTGCTTCCTAATTTACATTGATCACAACAACATCTCTCAATTTTTAGATTTCGTCTAGCCTTTCGAAAGATTGCGATTCGATCGCTCAAAGCACTGAACCAATATTCCCTATGGATCGACCTCGAACATACTACTCGATAGGATTGTGCGCTTGCAGTCTGAACCGATAGCATTTCTGAGTTTATAAATATTAAAAGAAACATTGCTCTCTTTTGAGTGATCAATCTGGATCAGTCACAATAGACGAAGTGGTAGCCTTACCAGTATAAGTACACAGAACAAACTCATCGTCCGATGTTGGAGGCTCTGGATCAACCTTCTTCTTTTTTAAACCAAAGCCGTAGGGGTTTTCCACAAAGTCATCGCCTGAAATTTCATACCGAATATGCCGTCTAAAAAATGTCTCCATTGTGCATACTTGACAGTTCCAGGGATCACGGCATACTTGACAGTTGTTCTTTTTTTCTTCATTTTTACCTCGATTACTAATTGACCCTCCTCTCGCTAGGTCACGATAGGACGACCTACCTCGGTTGCTCTCTTTCTCTCTATCTCGATTGTTACTGTCCATCATTCTCGTCCAAAAAAATGAATTTAAAAAATAAATTAAAAAGACAAATTAAGCTAATAAATTAAAAAAAAATTGTGAAGATCTACCTCTATTGTTATCTGAAATCGCCACAAAATCGCATCTCTCTTCCTCTTCTTCCTCTTTTTCTTTCAGCTAAGTTAGAATGAATTGTGAGTGGGCAGGAGAGAGAAAATTGACTTTTATACAGGTTTTATAGCAGACCATCCCCATATGGGCCGGTTTGGTGCAGGCAGCGGACCGCCCCACTGGGGGGCGATTTGGTATGAATAGTGAACTGCCCCACTGTGGAGCGGTCCGGATAGTTTTAATAAAAATTTGGAATTGAGGGAAGATTTGCTATTTTGTGTTTTTGGGTATTAATAAAAAAAACGGTTCAGTTTACCGGACACAACAATATTAAGTTAATGGATGTATTTCGCCATGCAATTATAAAAGAAGTTAGCAAACAACAATATAAAAATTAATATACAATAAATTAATCTAAGAAGCCGGTCAAGATGCAGAAAAAGAAAAACACCTAGGCGTATCAAGTTCTATATATGATGTGTCAAATTGGAGAATTAAGTTTCTGAAATATATGACACACCTCTTTTGAGATCCGTATAACCACTTTTGGTTTCAGTAAAATGAAACGGACAATAGATTTGGGAAATATATTGTATGTCCTTGTATATCCTTGTATATCCTTGAACTTGTTTAATTTTGTAGAATATGTTAGTGAAAAAAACAAAACAATTTAGGATATATTATTTTGTAATAATTTAGGATTATTGTAATTTGGTGAACTTGAACTTGTTTAATTTTAAGTATGTATTATTTTGTAATAATTTATGATGTGTTATTTTGTTCCATTTCATATTTTGCACATTGTTGCTTGTTTCATATAGGCCAGCAACAAAAATAATAATAATAATAGAAACGGTCGTTTATTAAAAGGCCGTTCTTGATGATTAAAATCAGTATCGGTTGTTTTTAAAGGCCGTTCCTGATTGTCAACATCACTATCGGTTAATAACAAATGACTGTTCCTGATTGTCAATATCAGTATCGGTTATTATAAACGACCGTTTCTGATTATGGAATCAGTATCGACTATTTGACCGATCCTGATTAGTGGTACTACCAGTATCGCCTGGGTCAGTATTGCCTCCATTCCGTTCCTGATAGGTGATTTTTGACCGTTCCTGGTAGACGATTTTCCACTAGTGCAAGAACTAAGTTATGTGTTCGAAATTCAGAAAAGAATATTTTTTTTGTTGTAATAGCATAAGTTTGAAAAAAGATGTTGGATGGTTTAACTTTCAACTCTCTCGTTCAAAAAAAATATTTTTGTAACTCCACTGACATATTGAAAGTATTAAATACCCTTGCATTTTGGAAGTAGTTTGCAACTACCCAGGCCTTTTCCATTCAATTTTTCATTAAATATGTGAAAAGATCAAACATATTTCTATTATTGAAAAAATCATACACACTCCTTTCTTTTTTGAAATACAATACTTATGAGTCAATTGGAGTAACGAATATTTTTATTGAACATTTAAGACTGATGCTTCATTTTTAGTTTTTTACCATTATTCTTACTATTATGCTTATGATGGTTTCAATTAATGCGTATAGAAACTGATGACGAGATAGAAGCCTCATTTAATGTGTTTTGTAATGGAAGAAGAATAATTGAAATTGCATTTATTTATTTCATTGTATATTTGCTTTGATACAAATTCCTGTATTTATAAGGGAGCTTTACAACATAACAGCCTACCTAACAAACTAACTAATTTATGTTTTAGAGTCCTAATTACATCTGTTTGACTTAATCAACATAACAGCCTTCCTTTCTTCTCTCTCCCACCACAAAAACAACCTGTCACCCCATAATCAAGGACTAAGATGGTGGTCAAAGCAGTGCAATTTAAAAAAAATATATAAAATTTACTGTTGAAAGCTAGTTGTATTTTATTATCATTTAAGAACTAATTAATTACTTATATAGAACCTGCTGTTAATTTTAGCCCATAATTCAAAATGGAAGATGTTTTATTAAGCAAATAGAGAAACAAAGATTTCTTTAGATCAAAGTCGTCATATATTGCTGTCGAGCATATTTATACTAGGGCTAGAAATACAAAGATCTGCGAAGGTATTTGCAAGATATCCAATGATGAGAAAATAAAAAACTTCAATATTTTTATGGGTATAATGAAAATATTAAAAAATTTGACAAAAGTGTACCAACAATTAATCCTTAAAAATGATTTAGATTTAGTTCATGAGAAATCAATAGATGTTATAATAAGAGCACGGTATGAAAATTAGGATGTTAAACACAGTAACAAAATTAGTCTTTAGAACACCATTTCAAGACTCTGAAGCATAAATAAGGTCCATTTTGTTCCAAATGGCATGTGGTGATGTTATATTATATTGATCTCAGCTCCGACAGAAAATGAAAGAGAAGTCGAGATGGATGTTAATTATCTTCAATTGTTTTACTTTAGAATGATTGTGGCTTGGAAATGATCAGCTCTGCAGGGCATGATTGTCAGTCAATTTTAAGTCACCATGCTATGAAAATTAGTTATTATATATCTATATATAGAGAACAACAATTTCTTGCAATGGATCTATCAATTATAGTAGGAAATTTATATTACCAATTGCATATATTGTTGCTTCAAAATAAATCCATTCATGATTAACTAACATTGCATTGAGAACAAGCAAATAGAGGCAAATAAAAGAAACTTCTGAAAAAGGAACACAAATAGTTATGGGTAGATCTCGATGACCGACATGAATCCAACGGTATGGGTGATCTTGTAAGAACTAAATCCCGCTTCCTTGAATAATTTTTTCCACTCATTCTCATCTCGCTCTTCTCCTCCAGTTACTGTCAACATTAACATATCCAACAACAGCTGTGGTTCGTCTGATATCATAGCAGACGTTGATCCGACAACTGCTTCCAAAACTATGACCTTGCCTCCAGCTTCTCTTGAAGGAATTGCATCTTTGCATCGCTGCAGTATCTTTATACAATCTTCATTGCTCCAATCATGTAGAATCCACTATAACATCGAGTTTCCAATAGGTAACTAATTCTGTTGTTTGTGTGTATGTGTGTGTAATGTATAATATAAGTAAATATGAGAATGATAAAAAAAAAATTATACCTTGAGAAGAACTGCATCTGTAGGAGGAATATAATTAAACATGTCACCTGAAACAAACTTCACGATACCATCATTTGGACTGTCACCTACAACATGCGGTAGATCCAAAACAATGCACTTGACATGAGGGAAATTTTTGGCAATAATCTCTGCCATTGCACCTCTACCGCCTCCTACGTCAACCAGGGACTCGATGCCCTTGAAAATATCATTACCATTTTTTATGATAACATCGTTAAACAAGCAACAACCGCTAACCATAGCATCATTAAACATTTTGTTAACCATAGGATTTTGGCTTGCCATTTCCCACAAGGTGCAACCATGTGCCAACTCAACTGGAATCCGCTCATCCTCTTGCATGAACCAATCTCCCATGTATAGAGAAGGTTTCAGCCATTTATTGTCGAGATGACAACGTACAAAGGGCAACATATTGGTTGGTTCACCTTTTCGGGTAACCAGATGCGATTGAGCAGTTAGATCATAGACTGCCTCAGTGCCTTCCCCGGCACCCTTCTCAATGAAGAAGCCAAAATGGGTCAATAAGCGCATAAGGCGTTGCAAATGGGATTTCTTTGACGGAGGAAGTGTCAAAACAGAGTGGAGCTCGCTGAGGGTCATTGGCTGGCCATTGTTGTCGATCGCATCGGGTATGCCAAGGTCTAGAGCACACTTCAGAGACATGGTTTTTAGGTAACCAAATGTCATGTTCCACAACTCTGCTTGAGCTTGAGATACATTGCTGTCCATTTTTTTGGTAGTAATAGAGTCGGAATAGTTGAGAGGATTAAGAAAAGACACAATGAAAGAGGAACAAAGTGGAGTATGCATGTATATATAAGACTTAATAAGAGTAGATACAATGAATAAAAATCTTACCAATTTATTATTTGATTCTCATGTTCTTTATCTTTATTTTCAAAATCCAAGCAGTCAATCTAAACAGCTCAATATGATCTCCATATTAAAATATGTTTGGAGATCAAAATTTTATATGTTTTGAAAAAAATTTGCTATTTTTTTAAATAGGTACAAAATCACTATTAAGATGAGTAAAAACTAAAAAATCGTTGTTTTAAGAAAATTCTGGACCATCAGAAAACAACAATTTTAAAAAATTCTAAAAGAATAGTAAATTTGGTCTCCAAACCCATTATGGAGATCATGTTAAACGGTTTGGAATAACTATTTAGACTTTGTGCGTGCTCTCTGAGTGTGTGTTTGTGTGTGTATGTGTGTGTGTGTCTCTCTCTATATATAGGGATGGGCTAAGGTGCTTTATAAAGCACAGACGCCCTTATTTTTGTTTTCAAAGTTTAAATAGTCTATTTGAATGGCTCAACATGATCTCCATAGTAATATGTACTTCAAGACCAAATTTTATATTTTTTATAACTTTTTTACTATTGTGTTAAAAAAATTAAATCATTGTTTTTCAAAAAATTCTAAAAAAATAATAAAAAAGTTCTAAAATATGTAAAATATCGTCTCCAAGGACCTTTCAATTTGGAGACAATGTTGAACAGTACAGATTGACTGTTTGAACTTTGAGAACGGATAGATGACTTATAATCATATGCCACGATATGCTTATATATAGAGAGACATATGATTAGGGTTCAAATGTCTCATGTCTTTCGTGCCTCATTTTATTCACATGTTTTTATCTTTATTTTCAAAGTCCAAGCAGTCGATCCGAACAGCTCAATATGATCTCCATATTAAAATATGTTTGGAGATCAAAATTTTATATGTTTTGGAAATTTTTTGCTACTTTTTTAAATAGGTACAAAATCACTATTGAGATGAGTAAAAAATAAAATGTCGTTGTTTTAAGAAAATTCTGGACCATCAGAAAACAACAATTTTAAAAAATTCTAAAAGAATAGTAAATTTGGTCTCCAAGCCCATTTTAATATGGAGATCATGTTAAAAGGTGTTTTATAAAGCACGGACCCTCTTATGTTGAACGCCCCTTATTTTGTTTTCAAAGTTTTATGAAGCACGGAAACTAGAATAACTATAAACTAAACAAGTGTGCGTAAAATAAATAGAAGAGTTAAGAGATACTTGACAGAGTTGTTTACGGAGTTCGGCACTAACGGTTACGTCTCTAGGGCTTGAGACCTTCAAGATGGCGCGCCTTTCTTTACCCAATGAGAAATGAGTACAAGGTGAAACCGGTGAGCCCTTACAAACCTTGAAAAATCACTCGGCCCGAGCATGGAAATGGCTCAAGAGCACTAAAGGCTCTAATACAAAATAAATGAGCACTAGAGGCTCGAAGTAGAAGAAGCGAGCAACAAAGGCTCTAGTGTTTGTAGTAAATAAAAGATCTCTCACAAATCACTCTAATTCTTGCAATATATTGAGTATGGTGGAATAGATTTTCGGTAGTTGAATGAGTATTAAAGTTTCAAGATCAAGCAACCATGGTGGCTCTCTTTTTCAGTTGAGAAAGAAGTGTTTGACGGCTGGAGAACACTTAAGAAAACCTAATATTTGCTTCTATAGAAAGAGAAGCAAATCTATGTTTATAAACGTTACCATATCTGACGTCTGTCTTTCACGGCCCATAGCGACCCATCACTTCATAATTTGAATAACGTTGCAACACGAAAGTTGTAGATCTCGGTCTCCTAGATTTTTCAAGCTTTAATTCACTCAAATCGGAGGTTGTATAGTTACTGGTACTTTATAAGTACCAAAATCCTAAGAACTAGAATCATGCTAAACAGACATAGTGAACTATTAGTTGAAAATGGATCAACTTCTCACTTACACCCATGCAAGAGATATTTTGTTTCGTAATATCTTGCGTTATACTTTCTCTTGCGTTCCAGAATGTCATCCTCTGAAACTCAAAAGCAAATGGAATTACTATCACGATAATATATTCAAATGTTCCCCTTTAATAGCATAAGTAGAGGGCGTGAAACGGCATTCGTCAAGTCAAATCCAAAGAGTTATGGCATGCTCCAACGCTGAAAAGTCACTCATCTGGTAGGGCGGCGTATTCTCCTTTCGTTACCTACCCAAGCCAATCCTAAGATTACCAAACTGCGGCCAAAATAGGAACGGTGTGTAAGCTGCTCGATTTAAAGCGTTGCAACGTTTTAATCAACCGTTGCAACGGAATAAATCATTTTCAGATCTAATTTTCTGCAGACCCAATTATTCCGTTGTGACAGCCGTTGCACCGAAACCTTGAAACTTCCAGAGAACAACCGTTGTGACAACCGTTACAACGCTTGTCAAGCGATGTGGAATTTCAGCAACCTTCAGCAATCTTTAAACTGGCGTATCTCAGCGCTCGGGTATCCGATTTTGGCATATGACCACTTTTCAGAAAGATCGTGAAGAGTAGATATTGATTTTGAGGTCTTATCCTTCATCAGAACAATGGTGCAATCAATTATCTCAAAGACAAAGGAAAAAGTCTCAACAGCAGTCATGTTGCAATTGATGCTTCTCAGTCCAATGCTTGGTTCTTCGTGACTCATCCTTGATAAGTATAGCAATTGATAATTCACCTTTGATGTATATGTAGCAATTTATATCGTCACGAACCTGCACAATATCTCAAGACAAGAAACCGTAAAATTCAACAAATATATGTTTTGCAAATATAGTCAAACAAACAAGTAGATTATGACACAATCCAACATGTCAATGGATGGTCCAGCAGGAGTGGGGTTACTACTAGTTCAAAGGGGCCGGCCGGTCAAATGGGTGGCGAGGAGGGTACAAGCAATGAGCCCATCTCATGTGGAGGCAATTGCGGTACTACACGGCTATAGACTGATCGTGCAGGACAATAGATGCGGGGAAGGGGTTGTATTCTCGGATTCACTTGAGGTCGTTGACTCACTTGCTCACAATCATCCATTGATCCATGATTGGAGATCCTACCATGAAGTATGGAATGCTTGGCTTCTCAAGGGGCAATTGGGCGGCAAGATCATCAACAAACATTGTAGTAGGGAAGATGAGAATCTTAGAATAGTTCATGTTTTAGCAAACAGTGCCAGAGTGCTAGGAGGGGTGTGGCACGATCCAACACAAGACATGTAAGAGAGTTTGAGTTGTAGGCCTACGGGTCATGTAAGAAACCAATAACCAAAAAAAAAAAAAATAGATTAATTTACTCGGATCAATTTAATGTATATTGGACGGTTCAGTTTAGAACCGTGTAAAGCATATATGCATGACTTCCATGTGCTCTTTGTGATGCTATTTGGTTCTTTAGTTCACAAATAATAGCCCTTTTGATAATCTGGTAAGTTCATATTTTTAAACTTTCTTTTTTCTGAAAAGCTTGATTTTTCTTTAGATCAATCTATTTCTTTTGATACTTCAATCATTCTGGGTTTTTTTCAATTTAAATCCCTGTTCTAATTTCTAAATATATTTTGATATTCCTTTTTGTTATTTGTAAGTAAGTTATTTTGAAGAAAATTATAATAACACAGATAATACGGACAAATTAGTTGCAGTCTTTTGCATTTTTCTTTGTTCTGACAAGTTAATCTTTGCAAATTGCATGCATATAACCATAGAAGGAAAATGCCGATTCGAACCGGAATCAGCCGCCGGCTATCTGATTTTGGACCGAGTTACTCGGTTTGCAATTTTTCAGCGAAAATCCGGTTCAAACTGGCCGAATCAAGCAATTTTTCACTGTTTCTTGACGTTTTAGAGCAGATTCTCACTGTTGGCAGCGATTCTTCAGAAGAAGCGAAGGAATTTGATTGTGCGACGACCTGGCTTTGTGAAGGAAAGGGGCGAAATTGATTTTGACTCGGTGAAAGGTTGATTGGGAGAGATGAAGCCGTGGTCAGGGACCTCGGGCATGGTTCTTTTAGAAACTGAAACGCTGAGATGGGGACCGACATTTTTATTAATATCCAACATTAATTATAAAATATTAATTATATCCAGCTTAGCTGGTTTTTATTTAATGTCCAAACCGATCAAAAAATGGTCGGTTGGATTAAAAATTGAGACAGGTCAATGGTTTTTGTTTTTTTGAAATATTTGTTAGATTACTTCTTTTGATGTATAATTAGCATAATTATACTAAAATACGCTAAATTACTTGAAATTATGTTAAATTACGCTAAATTACGCTAAGAGAGACGATATCTTCATTTAGAAGGCGAAAAACGACGACGAAACTTCAAACGGCCATAATACGACACTCGAGTGTCCGATTTCAGCAAATGACCACTTTTCGGAAAGATTGTGAAAAGATGCATGCCTTGGTGACAGTTTTGCCATTTTTTGAAATTCAGAATTGCCAAAAAATAAAGGGAAGAGCCTCAAAACTTGAGTTGAAGTTTCTGATTAAGATTTTCATTTCTATTTTTCTATTTAAGTAGCTCAGTAAATTGGTTATATAATGAACTTGCAGAATACCAATTTTTACTATTTTTTGAATGTTTTTACTATTTTTTATGATTTATGAAAGATGAAACAAAATTGGCCTAATTTAGGGTATTTAGCGTAATTTAGCGTAATCTAGCATAATTTAGCGTATTTCAATATAATTAGCGAAATTAGCGTAATTTAACGTAATTTAGGGTAAGTTAGCGTAATTTAGCGTAATTTAGCTTAATTTAGCGTAATTTACCGTATTTTAACGTAATTTAACATAATTTCAAGTAATTTAACTTATTTTACTATAATTATGCTAATTATATCAAAAGAAGTAATCTAACAAATATTTATAAAAAAAAAAACCTCCTTACCGGCCAAAACATGACCGGTCCTAATTTTTAATCCAACCGGTCATTTTTTCCATATGCATTACAATTTGATACCAGCATGTACAGTTTAATATTTGCATTACAGTTTGAACATTTAAAAAAAAACGCAGCTTAATATTTTATAATTAATTTGGGATATTAATAAAAATGTCGGGATGGGGATATCACTGTTGGAGCCCGCACTATGAGTACTGTAGCGGGACAGCAAGGCTGGAATGGAGAGAGGTCATTACAGAAGTTTTGTACTATGGTCCACATATTTCATAAATACTGTTACTAGTCTCTCACTAATTATAGAACTGATGAAAAAACATATAAATTATCCTATTTTTTCCCCATCTTTCCTCCACTCCATTTCGATTATATAATCGACACCTCCATTTTGGTACTTTTTGTTTTCTGATATATTTTTTCCTTTAACTGTTTCCTTTTCATTTTTGGTTCTTTTTTTTTCTTCATTCGTTTTCTATTTTTCTTTTTTTTTAGGGGTCAACAAGTGGATCTTAACATGTTTTGGACTGATTATTTGTTTATAATTTTATTCCTATATTTTTAGTGCAAAATAAGTTTCTGGCAAAAAAATTCAAGTTTCCGATCCGATTCGGCTGATTCTGACCGATTCATCTGATTTCGATTCTAAGTCAAGTGACCGATTCCAATTCCGATTCTGATTTTTCCTTCTATGCATATAACCCATGTTACGATTACATCCAAAACATGGCAGTGCCTTTTTTGTATTCAGTGTTGTTATCCCCATTTCACAATTGCAAACTGGGCACGTACCAGTATTGAGGATGAACATGAAGGGAACCAGTACGAAGAGATGCAGAGATTGGGACTGCCAACAGAACTGCACCCGTTGTTTTATAATATTTCCATGTAGAACTAGGAAGGGCAAATTGTAGTAGTTCTAATAATTGCTTAGTTTGATCAGTGTTTTTCCTTTGATCAGTATTTATTTATCATGTAAGAGACATTAATTTGCTTTCAGTTATCAAAGGTAATGCCTAAGGGCTTCAATAAAAAAAAACAATTGATCTGAGTTTGCTCAATTCTGCAAATTTTGAACCACAATCTAATTCAAGCTATCTTGAGTCATTTCAATGTAAAATTATCTTTTCTCTTCGCTAAAACTAACTCAGAATACAATTTAGATTCCAGTACATTACCTGAAAGAATAAGATACAACAAAAGGCAGGCATTAAAGTTGGACAAACTGGTACCAGCACAAATGCACAATACAAGCCAGTACACACCAGCATGTATGAAACATCATATAGAAATACTACATATTTATCAAGCTATTTGATCTCAAATAACCAAGCAAATCCATTTTTTTCATATATTTAGTATACACCAAACAAATCGAAATTTACTTTGGTTCGGTTGATAAGTTTAATTCGGTCGGTTCGGTTCTATTTTTGAATTGACATTAGAAGTTTAGAACTTCGTAACTTTCTACAGTCTTTAAATTCCACAGTGTCTAAATTTAATGGCGAAATGTGATGTATATCTAAATACGGAGAATCCAATAGCACTGTAGTCTGTAGACATTCACAGTCCAGTGGATTGCTGTATGGCAACAATTGTGCCGCTATCAAATTATTCCTCCTACTATCTTTTCTTCTTTTGGTTTTCACTAGATCTCTGCTTTTAGTTTAGTTTCATGCGATAATGAAATATTGAAACTTCTGACAACTAATACTAAAACAAGGGTTCAGATTTTATTCATGAGAAATCAATGGATGTAATAATAGGAGCACCATGAGAAAAGTAGGATGTAGAACACAGTAGCAAAATTAGGTTGTAGAACACCATTTCAAGAGTCAAGACTCTGAAGCTTAATTTATCGGTGGACTGTTATTTTTGTAAGGGGTTATGGCGTATGTTGATGTTATATTATCTATCTTAGGTTCGGCGAAAAGTGAAAGGGAAGATGGATGTAATCCTCAATTATTTTTACTTCGGAATGATATATAGTGGCTTGGAAATGATCAGCTCCGCAGGGATTGACACGGTCTAGTAAATGTCAGTCCATTTTAAGTCACGGTGCTATGAAAACAAAGTGATTTACTTCAAAATAAATTCCATAGATTGATTAACTAACAAGCATTGAGAACAAGCAAAAGAATGCAAAATAAAACAAAGATCTGAAATGAAATACAAAATAGTTATGGGTAGATCTCGATGACCGACATGAATCCAACAGTATGGGTGATCTTGTAAGAACTAAATCCCGCTTCCTTGAATAATGTTTTCCACTCATTCTCATCTCGCTCTTCTCCTCCAGTTACTGTCAACATTAACATATCAAACAACAGCTGTGGTTCGTCTGATATCATAGCAGACGTTGATCCGACAACTGCTTCCAAAACGACGACCTTGCCTCCAGATTCTCTTGAAGGAATTGCATCTTTGCATCGCTGCAGTATCTTTATACAATCTTCATTGCTCCAATCATGTAGAATCCACTATAACATCGAGTTTCCAATAGGTAACTAATTCTGTTGTTTGTGTGCATGTGTGTGTTTGTGTGTGTAATGTATAATATAAGTAAATATGAGAATGATAAAAAAAAAAAAAATTATACCTTGAGAAGAACTGCATCTGTAGGAGGAATATAATTAAACATGTCACCTGAAACAAACTTCACGATACCATCATTTGGACTGTCACCTACAACATGCGGTAGATCCAAAACAATGCACTTGACATGAGGGAAATTTTTGGCAATAATCTCTGCCATTGCACCTCTACCGCCTCCTACGTCAACAAGGGACTCTATGCCCTTGAAAATAACATTACCATTTTTTATGATAACATCGTTAAACAAGCAACTAGCGCTAACCATAGCATCATTAAACATTTTGTTAACCATAGGATTTTGGCTTGCCATTTCCCACAAGGTGCAACCATGTGCCAACTCAACTGGAATCCGCTCATCCTCTTGCATGAACCAATCTCCCATGTATAGAGAAGGTTTCAGCCATTTATTGTCGAGATGACAACGTACAAAGGGCAACATATTGGTTGGTTCACCTTTTCGGGTAACCAGATGCGATTGAGCAGTTAGATCATAGACTGCCTCAGTGCCTTCCCCGGCACCCTTCTCAATGAAGAAGCCAAAATGGGTCAATAAGCGCATAAGGCGTTGCAAATGGGATTTCTTTGACGGAGGAAGTGTCAAAACAGAGTGGAGCTCGCTGAGGGTCATTGGCTGGCCATTGTTGTCGATCGCATCGGGGATGCCGAGGTCTAGAGCACACTTGAGAGACATGGTTTTTAGGTAACCAAATGTCATGTTCCACAACCCTGCTTGAGCTTGAGATACATTGCTGTCCATTTTTTTGGTAGTAATAGAGTCGGAATAGTTGAGAGGTCCATTTTTTTGGTAGTAATAGAGTCGGAATAGTTGAGAGGATTAAGAAAAGGCACAATGAAAGAGGAACAAAGTGGAGTATGCATGTATATATAAGACTTAATAAGAGAGTAGATACAATGAATAAAAATCTTACCAATTTAATTATTATTTTAGATATAGTAATTTATTACTAGATATACTTTCCTAAATAGTAATTTATTTTAGTAGTGCATGGTGAATATTATCCTTGATGGAAAAAACATTTTTTTTTTTTCATTCTTTTTTATTTGTATCGACTTTTGAAATGCAACGACCTACTATTTTTATTGGCAAATGGCCCGTAGGCAACGCACCACGACAATGCTAATTACAGTGAACTGCAAATGGCCCGTAGGCCTCCCCATTCCCCAACGAATTCATTTAGCTCTCAATTAATTTGTTTATTGCGAAGGGATTACAACTTAAAAAATGACGCATTCATATATTTAGCTCTCAATTAAGGGGTTGACCCAAAAAATTTATTTTTATAAAATTGCCCCGAGCCTTGTAACAGAAAAACTATATTGATATTGATACTACTTTTCTTCTGGAAAATTAAGAAGGGGTCAAGAAAAAAATATCTAAGGGGTGGAACCTAGGAATATTCCTAGAATCGTATGGCTTGCAATTAAGCAACGTGGAATTAATCCATGCCATGGACCTTATCCAGATGAGAGAAAACGAAACGAGAGGTGTTTAATTGAGAGCGTGCGAATAGAATCGTATGGCAATGAATTAAGCAACGTGGAATTAATCCATGCCATGGACCTTATCCAGATGAGAGAAAAAGAAACGAGAGGTGTTTGAGAGCGTGCAAATCCCGTCCAACCATAATCCATTAATCCCCCTTCCTATTTATTAAGCCACTTTGAAAATCGCTGATCCACTGTGAACAGTAAAAAACAGTAAAAATTTCTGGAGCACCGGATCAACGATTTTCAAAGTGGCTTAATAAATAGTAAATAAATTCCAAAAAATGTAAAATTTGGTCTCCAAGCACATTTCAATATAGAGAACATGTTGAGCGGTTCGGATCGGTTGTTTGAATTTTCAAAATGAAAATATAGTGCCATGGAGTAAAAACTTGGTTTTACTCCACGTCTCACCATAAGCATATATATATATATAGAGGTTGGCTATTCTACTTCCATAAGCATATGCCCACATATGCTTATAACTCATTTTTGCGTTTCCAATGTTCAAATGGTCGATCCGAACCGTTCATCTTGTTTTCCATATTAATATGTGCTTGGAGATCAAATTTTACATTTTTCGGAATTTTTTTACTATTTAGTAAGCCACTTTGAAAATTGCTGATCCGGGTGAACAGTAAAAACAGTGCAACAAAATTCTGGACCATATGATTAGCAATTTTCAAAGTGGCTTAATAAATAGTAAAAAAATTCAGAAAAATGTAAAATTTGGTCTCCCAGCACATATTAATATGGAGAACAAGATGAACGGTTCGGATCGACCATTTGAACATTGGAAACGCAAAAATGAGTTATAAGCATATGTGGGCATATGCTTATGGAAGTAGAATAGCCAACTTCTATATATATATATATATATGAGTAGAACTAGGGTGTTCCTACATTCACCAAGTCCTTTTGTGACTTAATTCTAAAATCTATTGGATTGGCTTCAAACGATGAATCCAAACTGTTGAAATCCTTCTATCTTAAGAGTGATGCGCCTTCATGTAAAAGATTTTAAATTTTAAATTAATTTTGTAAAGGGTCAAGTGGTCAAAAGACGTCCAAAAAATGAATGCATTAAAATTAATTTATAAATCTTCTAATTTTGACCACTTGACTTTATACTAAATTAATTCGAAACTTTAAAATTTTCACATGTAGATGCATCACTTGTAAGGTAGACGGATTTCAACGGTTTGGATTCGTCGTTTCAAGTCAATTCCATAGGTTTTAGAGTTGAGTTCACAAAGAAACTTGGTGAACTTAGGAACACCCTAGTTCTACTCATATATATATATATATATATATATATATAGAGAGAGAGAGAGAGATAGGCTATGGTGAGTTGTGAAGTAAAACGTTTTTTTACTTCACGTCATATTTTCATTTTGAAAATTCAAACAACCGATCCGAACCGCTCAACATTTTCTAAATATTGAAATGTGCTTGGAGACTAAATTTTACATTTTTTGGAATTTTTTTACTATTTATTAAGCCACTTTTAAATCGCTGATCCACTGTGAACAGTGAAAAACAGTAAAAAAATTTGGACCACCGGATCAGCGATTTTCAAAGTGGCTTAATAAATAGTAAAAAAATTCCAAAAATATAAAATTTAGTCTCCAAGCACATTTCAATATAGAGAACATGTTGAGCGGTTTGGATCGGTTGTTTGGATTTTCAAAATGAAAATATGAGCGTGAAGTAAAAATGACATTTTACTTCACAACTCACCATAGCTAGCCCAGCTCTATATATATATATATATATAGGGATGGGCTAAGATGCTTTATAAACCACAGATGCTCTTATTTTTATTTTCAAATTTTAAATAGTCTATTTGAATGGCTCAACATGATCTCCATATTAATATGTACTTGAAGACCAAATTTTATATTTTTTATAACTTTTTTACTATTGTGTTAAAAAAATTAAATCATTGTTTTTCAAAAAATTCTAAAAAAATAATAAGAAAGTTCTAAAATATGTAAAATATCGTCTCCAAGGACCTTTGAATTTGAAGACAATGTTGAATAGTACGGATTGACTGTTTGAACTTTGACAACGGATAGATGACTTATAATCATATGCCACTATATGCTTATATATAGAGAGACATATGATTAAGGTTCAAATGTCTCATGTCTTTCGTGCCTCATTTTATTTACATGTTTTTATCTTTATTTTCAAAGTCCAAGCAGTCGATCCGAACAGTTCAATATGATCTCCATATTAAAATATGTTTGGAGATCAAAATTTTATATGTTTTGGAAATTTTTTGCTACTTTTTTAAATAGGTACAAAATCACTATTGAGATGAGTAAAAATTAAAATATCGTTGTTTTAAGAAAATTTTGGACCATCAGAAAACAACAATTTTAAAAATTCTAAAAGAATAGTAAATTTGGTCTCCAAGCCCATTTTAATATGGAGATCATGTTAAATGGTTTGGATTAACTATTTAGACTTTGCGCGTGCTTTGTGTGTTTGTGTGTATAGGGATGGGCTAAGGTGTTTTATAAAGCACGGACCCTCTTGTGTTGAACGCCCCTTATTTTGTTTTCAAAGTTTTATAAAGCATGGAAACTAGAATAACTATAAACTAAGTATGCGTAAAATAAATAGAAGAGTTAAAAGACACTTGACAAAGTTGTTTACGGAGTTCGGCACTAACGCCTACCTCTCCGGAGCTCGAGACCTTCAAGATGGCATGCATTTCTTTACCCAATGAGAAATGAGTACAAGGTAGAACCGGTGAGCCCTTACAAAACATGAGAAATCACTCGGCCCGAGCACAGAAATGGCCCGAGCACAGAAATGGCTCAAGAGCACTAAGGCTCTAATACAAGAGAAACGAGCACTAGGGGCTCGAAGTAGAAGAAGCGAGCAACAAAGGCTCTAGTGTTTGTAGTAAATAAAAGATCTCTCACAAATCACTCTAATTCTTGCAATATATTGAGTATGGTGGAGTAGATTTTCGGTTGTTGAATGAGTATTAAAGTTTTAAGATCAAGCAACCATGGTGGCTCTCTTTTTCAGTTGAGAAAGAAGTGTTTGACGGCTGGAGAAAACTTAAGAAAACCTAATATTTGCTTCTATATATAGGGAGAGAAGCAAATCTAGGTTTATAAACGTTATCATATCTAATGTCTGCCTTTCACGGCCCATAGCGACCCATCACTTCATAATTTGAAGACGGCACAACTGAATTCTGATGTAGATCGACATTCTAAATAATAGGAGAAGAGGACACCAAGCCGAGCGAGATACACAGGAAAGACAAAACAGAGCTGCTCGAGGTGAACGAGGTAGTTTATTTTTTTTACTAATCAATTTCAACTTCTAATAAAATATTGGAAACAATCAGATTTAACTGTCACTATTTCATACATTTGCAGGTTGAGAGTCTATCAATGGATGGGATATTTATCTATTTTTAATTGTATTCATAAAAATGTTGTTTATTTTCTGTTTATTAGACGTATTTGTAATGTACGATAACATTAGCATTGTTCTATTGTATGTTTCTTTATATGGCTCATTGTTCTATTGTAATGTTTCTTCACATTTGATCCAACAAACGAACAAAAATTTCAGATTAAACGACATTTGAAACACAAATAATTAAACAACTTCCAAAACAAACTTTACATTTCTGATAAAAACTTCCTAATCAAACTTCCAAAACAAAATCCTAATCAAACTTTACATTTCTGATAAAAAAAAATAACAGGGTCTGATTGTTGTGCGGACCCTCAGGGTCCGCTGAGGGTCCGCACCGGCATTCTGTAGGTCCGCACTGGTCGGCCGTGGTGAAATTAGAAATCTCACCAAACGATGGTTTTGTGAAATAAATAATTCATTGATAGAATGAGTTATTTCAATTCCTAAAAAATATTTAAGTCTACCAAGGTCATTTATTTCAAAATTTTCTTTTAAGTGTCTTTTAACATTGTTAATTTTTTCATAATTGTTTACGGTTATAATTATGTCATCAACATAAACAATTACAAAGGTAATATCATTATTTTCACTTTTTGAGAATAATGATGTATCGGATTGACTTACTTTAAAACCAAAAAAAATTAAATATTGAGAGAGTTTTCCATACCATGCCCTTGGAGATTGTTTAAGTCCATAAATTAATTTTTTTAACCTACAAACAAAGTTAGTATTTTTTCTTTTACATGACCCGGTGGTAAGAGTCATATAAACATCCTCCTCAAGTGTTCCTTGAAGAAACGCATTTTTAATATCCATTTGATATAAGTTCCAACTATTATTTACTGCTATCGAAAGTAAAATTCTTATGGTATTCATCTTTGCTACCGGAGCAAAGGTCTCTTGGTAATCAATACTGTATGTTTGGGTATACCCTTTGGCAACTAGCCGGGCTTTGTACCTTTCTATGGTGTCATTACTTTGGTATTTTATTTTATAAACCCATTTGCACCTTACGGATTTTTTATTTTTTGGTAATGGTACAATGGTCTATGTATTTTTTTTTTCTAAGGCTTGAAGTTCCTCTTTCATAGCCTTACACCACACTGGTTGGCTTATGGCTTTCTCAAAATTTCTTGGTTCTTCTATTTTGGAAATTGAACTAAGAAATGGATGATGATTTTTTGAAATATTTTTATATGAAATATAATCTTAAATAGGATATTGAACCTTATAGGTTACGAAATCTCGTAACATTGTGGATGGTTGAATAGGACGAGTTAATCTCCTTACCGGAGTTTCACTTTGAGAAGTTTCATTTTCTTCTCCGGTTCCGCTTTGAGAAGTTTCATTTTCTTCTTCCCCGGTTCCGCTTTGAGAAGTATTGTTATTTTCACCTTCATTTCCTACTACTCGTGACTCCACAATTTTATTAGTGATAATAGGAGTTATAAAATCATTTGCACTATTGTGATTATCACTTTCATTTTTATTTGTTTTGAAGTATGGATCATTTTAAAAAAAGGTGACATCACTAGAAATATATAATTTATGGTTTGTCGGATCATAACATTTATAACTCATTTTTTTAGATGAATATATCTTAAAAAATAGTTTTAATAGAAGTATGGTCTAGTTTATCTCGTTTATTATGATGTACATAGCATGTACATCCGAATACTCTTAGGTGATTGAAAATTATTTTTCTTTGATAAATAACCTCCAATGGACTTTTCTTATCTAAAACTACACTTGGTAACCTATTTAGCAAATAAGTTGTGGTGATAATGGCATCCGACCAATAAATTTTTAGAACATTATTTTGAAACATAAGTGTCTTTGTCATTTCAAGTAAATGAAGGTTTTTTCTTTCGAAAACTCCATTTTGTTGTGGTGTATGAACACAAGTAGTTGTGGTGTATAAACACAAGTAGTTTGGTGTATAATTCATTTTTGTTTCAAAAAAATTGAAAACTTTTGATTTATAAATTTCGTACCATTATCGGTTGTAAGGGTTTTAATTTTTGCGTTGTATTGATTCTCAATTAAATTTGAGAAATCTTGAAAGTGAGAAATACTTCACTTTTATTTTTTAGCAAATATAAATAAGTTAATCGTGAAAAATCATCTATAAATGTAACAAAATATTTATAACCATTATAAGACTCTATGGGGGCGGGTCCCCACACATCGGAATGAATAAGTTTAAATATTTGACTACTTTTAGAGTTTGAAATTACAAAAGGAAGTCTAGTGTACTTTACTAGTTTGCATATTTCACAATTGCTACAATCTAGATTTGAGAAATAAAAAATATATTTCAAAATCTTATCGGAGGGATGCCCAATTCTTCTATGCTATAAACTTCCCTTGTCTTGTATTTTTGTGTTGAAATTGAATTTTAGGTTATTCAAAAAATAGAGTCTGTTTTGAAAAACACATTCACCAATCACCCTCTTGATGTCAAATACTGAAAAACACGCTTTTTGATGAAAAATGATCTCACAATTTATTTCTTTTGATAATTTTTCTATAGATAATAAATTAGAAGCACAATTTTTTACATCTAAAACATGTTTAATTTCTTTTAAAAATAAAGGTTGATTGAGCCATAACCACAAATTTTCATTTTTTCATCGTTTGCAACATATCTTTGTTTCCGGTCATGTGGTCGGTGATAACGATAAATTATATATACATTTGATCTTGATTTTATCATAAAACAACCTCAAATATCTTGTGTTTAGAATATAAAATGATTAAAATACACCTGGAATCAAGTTACTGCGGTTATTTGGCTTTTCAATGCAGGAAATGATGCAAATTGGTGAAAATACCTCTCAGTGCGGATCATCCACCCGCACTGCGGATGGGTTCGGACGCACTGGAGACTCAGCTCTGCGCAGGATTTTTCCCGAGCGTAGTGCGGACGCACTGAGAGCCGCACTGAGATCCGCACTCAATACTTAGCCAATTTCAGAAACTTCAAAACACAGAATCCAACCGCAGTGCGGGTCATCCATACGCAGTTCCACCCGCATTCATGTGAATTCGCAGAAAATCCAGGAAAGTTAAATAAGGAAATTTAGACCCACTGCGGGTGAGACCACCCGCAGTGCGGATGGACATGACCCGCAGTCAGCCAGAGTTACTCAATTTCAACACGGATTCTATTTTTGGCACTCCAGGGACACGATTTAAGAAGACAAAAATAGACATACTTGCCAGGAAAGAAATGTAAAAAGAGCACCCACTAACTCCACACTCTAGCCTCTAAATTGGGCATGATCTCTTGCTTTAAAAGGGGGGCTCATTTCCATGCAATCGACACACAACATATCTCATTCTCTCTCTATACACAAACTCTTAGCCATAATTTCTGAAGGAGGTAAAGCTTTCAAGCAAGGAGAAGAAGGATTTCCTGAGCAAGATTCGGCAAGATAGAGGTTTTAGATTCAAAGGGTGTAATTATTCTTTATTTCCTTTCCTTTTATTCTTTGCCAAACTTTGCGATGTTTCCCTCCAAGAGGGAGTAGTTCTCTCTCTAGGGGTTTAGGTCAATATGCATGAACTTGTTTAATTCTATTTTATTCGATTATTTGCTTTTATTATGATTGTTTTATCGGATTTGATTGTTAATTTCTGTGATTTAAATAATTTGTGTTAAATACATAATTAGTACTTGAATTGTAGCATCTCGTTTTGGTTTCAAAAGAACCAAAATTGACTAGGATCAATAGGATAGTACCAAAATTATGAATGCAAATACCTTAGGTTTAGATTAAGATTCTAACCAATTTAATCTAAGCCGGAACTATAGAAATTAAGGTTAGGGATTTGGTGAAGAACCTAACCGTGAAGTCAAACCCTAATTAGGACATCTCAAATCGAGTCGGATATTGGTATCATGGACTTAATTGTGAAATACCAATATTTGAGGAGAGGAGAGACTAACAAGAGCTTATGGTCGAGGTAGCTAGGATGAAGGACTTAAACGTGAAGTCCGAATTACTTAGACACGTTATTAATTCATGAAAGTGACCCTTAATGACATATTAGGTTAGAAACCTCATCAAATCAAACATGAATTTAAGCAAATACCGAATAAATAGAGTTAACAAGGGATTGTAGACCAAAGACCCCTAGATTCTCTTAACCTTGAAAACAAACCGACTTGTCTTTCTTTTACTTTTACTTTTAATTGTTTAAAAACTCCTTCCTTCGGGTATTGAACCCAACCTTAGGATTTTTAGTACAAACCCCCCAAATTTACTTTATTGCACTTTACTTTCTTTCTTTTCTGAAATTTATCATCTAAAGTTGAAAATTAAGTATTTATCTTACTCCTTGTGGTTCGATACCCGATAATATACTACACGGTAGGATTGTATACTTGCAATCTAAATCGAAAGTGTATTTGAGGATAAAGCTTTTTATATATACCCTTTGGACGTATCAAGTTTTTGGCGCCGTTGCCGGGGAGTATAGTTTAAATACTGAATTTTTACTTTAGCGATTTATTTCAGATTTTCTTTTACTTTTTGGAAACTAATCTAAGTTCTTTTTCAGCGGTCCATGAGCGCGGGAAATACTCCTTTTCCGACGATTTTCGACGACGAAGAAGAACATCTAAGCATGGAACCACCAGTCATCAACGAGGACGAGCAATCTGTCCATGAAGGACAAGGAAGCAATCCGAGCCGCGTACGAGGAATGACCCCACCTCGTAACGGGAACCACAACAACAATGGCCGAAACAATCAACACGGCCACCGCTTCGGCTTCATTCCTCATGGCCAAGAGCCACGAGACATTAAGCCTTCTCTCATCCATCTACTTGGCCAAAGTCAATTCGGAGGAGCCCTCAACGAAGATCCACACGCCCACTTGGCAGTTTTCGAAGAACACTGCGGCACTTTTGCCCGAGAAGGAGACGAGCTAGACAACCTCAAACTCAAATGCTTCCACTTGTCCCTCCGAGACAATGCAAGAACGTGGCTAAGGACCGTCAACCGGGACAACATCAACACATGGGACGACATGGAGAGGCTATTTTTAGGAAAATATTTTCCTCCATCCAAGACCCAACATTTTCGGACAAAGATCACAACGTTCAAGCAAGCCGAGGGGGAGTCTCTAACCGAGGCATGGGACCGATGGGCGGAGCTCCAACGCTTGTGCCCTAACCATGGCCTTGACATGTGGTTGCTCTTTCAATTTTTTTATGGAGGTTGTACAATAGCCACTAAAACTCACTTAAATTCTGCTGCAGGTGGAAACATGTCCAAAATGGATCCCGAGCAAGCCATGCTAATGATTGAAGATATGGCGATCAACCAAAGGGAGTGGACAGCCGAGAGAGGTGGACGAGTCTCCAACACCCCGGGAATCATGAAAGTCGATGAAGTCACCGCCTTGAGAGCACAAATGGAGGCCTTGCAACATCAAATGGCGCAAATGCAAAACATAAAAGCCGTGACAAAGAAGGCTCCATGTGGCATATGTGGAGAGGCGACTCATATCACCGCCAATTGCCAAGTCCTTTTGGAAGGAGAAGATGTGGAACAAGTGAACGCCATGTTCTATAATCAAGGTGATAAGAGGAACGACCCGATCTACAATAAGGTTAGGCAAAATGACAATTTCAATTCCAATTCTTACAACCCTAACACAAGGTGGAACCATCCGAACTTCAAATGGAAGACCGAGAATGACAACTCCAACCAATACCAAGGTAATTCCAACCAATACCGATCCAACCAAAACTCTTACCAAGGTCCCTCTCAACTCTCCAAGTTGGAAAAGATGATGGAAGAGTACATCGATTATCAAAGGAACACCAACATCGACTTCAACAAAAAGTTCGAGTTCTTAGAAACGAAGACAAAAATGCTAGAAACACAAATAGCACAACAAGCTTCTTCATCCTCTCGCCAACAAGGCACGCTTCCGGGCAAGCCGGACATCAACCCTAGGGAGCAAGCAAAAGCTATAACTTTGAGGAGCGGCACGGGATACGAAGGCCCCGAGATGCCCACCATTGAAGAGCAGCAACAACCACCCAAGGAGACACAACCTCCAGCTTCTCTCAATACGGATACACCGGCATCGAAAGAATCTCAAGAACCGGGTAATTCTATCCCGGCCAAGGTAAAACCAACTGAAACTCCTAAGTATATCCCACCACATAGGTTTATACCCTTTCCTCAAAGGTTAGTAAAGCACAAACTTGACCAACAATATGCCAAATTCGTAGAACACCTCAAGAAATTGAACATTACCATTCCTTTTACCGAAGCAATTACTCACATGCCTTCTTACGCAAAATTTTTGAAAGACATTTTATCAAACAAAAGATCGATTGAGGAAGTAGGCACGGTATCCCTTAATGAGGAGTGTAGCGCTCTTCTCTTAAACAAGCTACCTCCGAAATTAAAGGACCCCGGGAGTTTTGCAATTCCATGTACAATAGGTAATACCAAATTCGAGAGGTGCCTATGTGATTTAGGTGCAAGTGTGAGCCTTATGCCAAAGACCGTCTATCAAAGGCTCAATCTTGTTGACTTGAAACCCACAAGAATGTCATTACAACTAGCCGATAAGACGGTACGCTATCCCGAGGGAATTGCGGAAGACGTGATAGTTATGATAGGTAAGTTCTTTGTCCCGGTAGATTTTGTGGTGGTTGAAATGGAGGAGGATACTCATACTCCTCTCCTATTGGGAAGGGACTTCCTAACCACGGCCGATGCAAACATTAATGTCAAAGAAGGAAAAATATCATTTGACATTGGAGGCGAGAAGGTAAATTTTCACATGTTTAATGCCATTAAATTCCCTTCAAATGATAATGATTCTATTTGTAGATTGGATGTTTTAGATTCAATTTTAGCTACTCATGAGGAGGAAGAAATGGTGAATGCACAACTCGACCCAGATCTAGAAGAAACCAGGTCTGAAAATGATCAAATTGGTGAAATTTTTCCCGAGTGCGGATCATCCACCCGCACTGCGGATCAGCCCAGCCGCACTCAGCCTTCTGAAGCAGCAGACTCGAAAGACCGAGCCCAGTGCGTCCGCACTGAGTATCCAGTGCGGATGGCTAACCCGCACCAGCCTAAATCTGAACAGATCTTCGCCATTTCGAGCGATTCCGGCGCACCAAAGGTCGAGCTCAAACCTCTGCCACCTACCCTTCGCTATGAATACTTAGGGGAAGACGAGACATATCCGGTGATTATCAATTCAAAGCTCAACCAAGAACAAACCGAGAAGCTCCTACACGAGCTAAAGCTACATCGGAAGGCAATTGGTTACACAATCGATGATCTAACCGGAATCAGTCCGTCCCTTTGCATGCATAGAATTCTAATGGAGGATGATCACAAACCCACCGTTGAAGCTCAAAGAAGGCTCAATCCGAATCTAAAAGAAGTGGTGAAGAAAGAGATCCTCAAGCTACTTGATGCCGGCATCATCTACCCAATTTCCGATTCTAAGTGGGTAAGCCCGGTTCATGTGGTACCAAAGAAGGGAGGCACAACAGTGGTGAAGGGTGAAGATGACAAGATGATATCCACAAGGGTGGTCACCGGATGGCGGATGTGCATCGACTACCGAAAACTCAACAATGCAACAAGGAAGGATCACTTCCCTCTACCATTCGTGGACCAAATGCTTGAAAGGCTAGCTAATCACTCACATTTTTGCTACCTTGATGGGTATAGCGGATTCTTTCAAATCCCTATTCACCCCGATGACCAAGAAAAAACGACCTTTACATGCCCTTATGGTACGTTCGCGTACCGTAGGATGCCGTTTGGTCTATGCAATGCCCCGGCCACATTTCAAAGAGCCATGATGGCTATTTTCTCCGATTTATTAGAAAATTCCGTGGAAGTTTTCATGGATGACTTTTCAGTTTTTGGTACTTCTTTTGATGATTGCTTAACTAATTTGATTAAAGTTTTAGAAAGATGTGAGCAGGTCAATTTGGTACTAAATTGGGAGAAGTGCCACTTTATGGTGCAAACGGGGGTGGTTCTAGGCCACGTGGTATCATCCGAAGGCTTGGAAGTCGACAAAGCAAAGGTGGAGGTGATAGAGAAGTTGCCATACCCGACTTGTGTGAAGGATGTGCGGAGTTTTTTAGGCCATGCGGGGTTCTATCGACGCTTTATTAAGGACTTTTCAAAGATTTGCAAACCTCTTACAAATCTAACTATGAAAGATGCAGAATTTAATTTTGATAAACCTTGCATTGATGCTTTTGACAGGATAAAGAAGGCGCTAATCTCAGCCCCCATTCTTCGCCCACCGAATTGGGATGCACCATTTGAGATTATGTGTGATGCAAGCGACTACGCCGTCGGAGCCGTACTAGGACAAAGGATCGACAACAAGCCACATGTGATCTATTATGCAAGCAAAGTCCTAGACGAGGCACAAATGAACTATACAACCACGGAAAAGGAGTTCTTAGCTGTCATATTTGCTATCAACAAGTTCCGGTCCTACTTGGTGGGATCCAAAGTGGTTGTATACTCCGATCATGCGGCTATCCGATATCTTCTCAACAAGAAAGATGCCAAACCACGTCTAATTCGGTGGATCCTCTTACTACAAGAATTTGACTTGGAAATCAAGGACAAGAAGGGAACCGAAAATTCAGTGGTGGATCATGCCGATTGATGACTCATTCGTAGACGAACAACTATATGCAGTCAACAAACACGAGGCGCCATGGTATGCGGATTTGGTCAATTACCTTACATGCGGTATACTACCTCCCGATCTAACTTACCAACAACGGAAAAAATTCTTTTCTGATGCGAAAAAATATTTTTGGGATGAACCGTTGTTGTTTAAGTTGGGGGTCGATGGGATCCATAGAAGATGTGTACCCCAAGAAGAAACCGAACAAATCCTAAGATGTTGCCATTCATCCGCCTATGGAGGACACGCTTCCACCGACAAAACCGCCGCCAAAGTTCTTCAAGCCGGGTTCTTTTGGCCCACGCTCTTCCAAGACGTAAGGGAATATGTGCTTAGGTGCGATAAATGCCAAAGGACCGGGAACATATCTAGAAGACATGAAATGCCCCTAAACGGAATACTAGAAGTTGAATTATTTGATGTTTGGGGTATCGATTTTATGGGCCCCTTTCCGAGTTCTTGTAACAACAAATACATACTTGTGGCAGTCGATTACGTGTCAAAATGGGTTGAAGCCATCGCTACACCAACAGCCGATTCCGCCGTGGTAAGAAAACTTTTTAAGCAAATTATATTTCCTAGGTTCGGAGTACCCCGAGTGGTGATAAGTGATGGCGGATCTCATTTCATCAACCGCCAATTTGACGCTCTACTACTCAAGTATGGAGTCAAGCACAAGGTGGCCACGCCATATCATCCACAAACGAGCGGCCAAGTCGAGGTGTCCAACCGTGAGATAAAGAGCATCCTCCAAAAGGTGGTGAATATATCAAGGAAGGATTGGTCACTCAAACTAGACGAATCTCTTTGGGCATACCGGACCGCATTCAAAACACCCATAGGTATGACTCCTTTCAAACTTGTGTATGGAAAAGCATGTCATTTGCCGGTCGAGCTCGAGCATAAGGCTTATTGGGCAATAAAGGCTCTAAACTTCGACATGAGGGCAGCCGGTGAAAAGAGAATCCTCAAGTTACACGAATTGGAGGAATTGCGCCTCAATGCGTATGAAAATGCCAAATTATACAAAGAAAAGACAAAAAGATGGCATGACAAACATATCATGAGGCGAGATTTTCAAGAAGGAGACACGGTTCTATTGTACAACTCAAGACTCCGACTTTTTCCCGGAAAGTTGAGATCAAGATGGACCGGGCCATACAAGGTAAAGAAGGTATTCAACCATGGCGCAATTGAGATTGAAGGCGATAAAAGTGGAGCATTTAAGGTAAATGGACATCGTCTCAAACATTTTAATTATGCAAGTCCCATAGGCGAGAAGGAAAGCTTTCGCCTAGATGATCCACAATCTCAATAGTGAGCACGAATCATGTCGAGCTCACGACGTAAAATTGAGCGCTTCTTGGGAGGCAACCCAAGGTTTTTGTTGTTTTTCTTTACTTTCTGCAATTTACTTTACTTAGTTTAATTTTAACTTTCCAAATTTACAATTAACTAACCTTGGGAGACATTTCCAATGAAAACAATAGTCAAACTTTCCCCAGTGCGGATGACAAGCACCCGCACTGCGGATCACTAAGCCGCACCGAAGGTAAGATTTTAAATTTTTTCGAAGTTCTGTTTTTTTGATCGGTGCGGATGAAAGAAGCCGCACTGCGGGTGGGTGCATCCGCACCAGGGGTTCTCTTTAAACCGACCCCTCACCATTTCTTCGCGCCTTTTCGTATCTCAACTCAAAAACTCGGTTTTTCTCTCTTCCAAACCCGAAAAACCTTCTCCTAAACCCATTTCTCCTTCTCCTCTCCCTTCTCCACTCTCCACATTTCTTCTTCCAATCTTTACTCCTCCAAAACCGAAGAACTCCTCCTCTCAAGTCGTTCAAAGCACCGCTTCTCCAAAAACTCGAATTTCTTCGTATTCTCTCGAAATTTTTGCGATCTACAACGAGGTTTGATCTCTCCTTACTCTAAATTTCATTTATTTATAGTTAGATCTGTAAAAATGTACCAAAAATCGACCAAATCGACCAAAAATTTTGAAAACGGTTAAAATCCCAAGTCAGTGCGGATGGGTCCACCCGCACTCATTCCAGTGCGTCCGCACTCAGTCTGGCAAAACCCCAAAACCAGCCATGAAGCCAGTGCGGGTGATAGCACACGCAGTGCGGATGAAAGGCACCCGCACTGAGCATTCGGTCAAAACCCTAAAAAGTCAGTGAACCAGTGCGGATGGAAGCACACGCAGTGCGGATGAAAGGTACCCGCACTGAGCCCAAAATACATCCAAATCTGCCTAATTTTTAACTCTTTCCAATTTTAAATTGCAGATAAGATGGCACCAAGGGGAGCTAAGCGTATCCGGACCAACAAGGGCAAAGGTCAATCAAGCAACCCTTCCCTTCCATATCCACCTGCCGAGCCGTTA
Source organism: Carex littledalei (assembly GCA_011114355.1). Lineage (NCBI taxonomy): Eukaryota > Viridiplantae > Streptophyta > Magnoliopsida > Poales > Cyperaceae > Carex > Carex littledalei. The sequence goes on along the minus strand of CM022083.1, from coordinate 14,466,793 downwards.
AATGATAACCAACAATTCCGCAAGAACGCGCTCGAGACCCATAGAACTCTCCAACCATCTCGGTGGATCTGCCGTTACACTCTCGGGCAGTTGGGCATCACCGAAACGGTGCAGATGCTCACCGAACGCTTAGGATTGTGGGACTTCCTATGTGACGAGGTCGACACTTATCGAGCCATCACCATCGAGTTCCTCTCTTCATATGAGTTTGATCGGGCCTCAAGAACCATGAGCTTTAACCTTGGAGGCTATCATGTGTCGATGCACACCACCCAACTATTGGAGGCATTCGACCTAAGCCAGGAAAATGTAGAGCAGATGCGAGCCACCCTCGGGTTCTTCCCCGATATGAATGAGCACCAATTCCGCCTCCTAGCAATGCATGATGTCCTCAGTGATCAACGGGTCAAGAACATCTCCCACCCGGCAATTCGTTATCTCCAACGGGTACTTTCTCACACTCTCTTTGCCCGAGGGGAGACCGTATCGGTCTTCAACGAAGGAGATATGACCTATATTTGCAGTATGCTTCGACGGAACAATGGGGAGATGGAGTATATGCCACACATCACCTACAACCTTGCCAAGCACATGAAAACAGTGGCAAACAACATACAACCGGGCGGTGTCGTTCGCATTGGAGGAATAATCACCAAGATTGCTCGAGCACTACACATACCAACCGGAGATGATGTAGTAGAAGGTTACACTCGCGTAGACCTTGATGGATTGGTGAGGGCAAGGCTTATTCGATACGATGATATCCAAGAGGCATGGATAAATTTGGGAGTGAACAATATCCGGCACCGTTTGCCTCTCCAAACTGACCTCGACCCGATGAACTATAACACATGGAAGATAGTGGATCCTCCACTTGAGCCACAAGAGCCACTACCTCCACCACCACCGGGTGTTCAAGCAGGGCCACAACAAATGCATCCCGATGCTGCTGCACAAGGAGGTATAACAATGCAACAAATGTGGGACTTTATGCAAGCCATGAACCTCAACATTAACACCCGCATGGATGCTTTTGATCGGCGTATGGATGAGGTGGAGACCCATGCCGCAGCAGCCCATTACTATGCCCACAGAGGTTTCATGAACAACAATCCTAACTACGAAGATAACCCACCAACACCGCCGTACCAACGAAGGGCTGCTCAAAGGATGGAGGCACAGTTAGCAAGGCAACGCGAAGCGGCAGCTGCAGCTCGAGCCGCACAAGAAGCCGAGGCCGCAAATCAAGAAGGTGATCAAGGTGAGAATGACGAGGAAGAAGGGGAGGCATCTGACAGGGATGAGGAGTGATCCCGCACCGCACAGCACCACCACCTTTAGCTTAGTCGAGTATATCATGTTTCTTCTCTCTTATTTAGTTTATTTTCAGCACTGAGGACACTGCTTTATTTAAGCTTGGGGGATGGGAAGAAATTGTATCTGCATGCATGTTTATTTTTCAGTATTTTTTCGAACTTTTTAGGAGTTATAACCTTGATTTTTACTTGACCATGAATAGGGTTAGTAATTTTGAACTTAAATGCTTGAGATTACAAACTTGTCAAGATGTTTTACGAGGTTATGAAAAATAGAGTCTTGCATAATTGGACTTAATTGTCTAAGAATGCATAAAGTATAAAATCACGTTTAATTTTTGTGTTAAAAGTTGGCAAAAATAAAAGTTTTGATAAAATTTGAGTGATTTTCAAAAAAATTAGATATTTTAATGCGAATTTTAACAAGTTTTTAGAAATACCCTTGGAATAGTTTTAAATAACCACATAATTTGGCGAAAAACTTTGTGGAAATAAAGGCTTACGAATTTGAAACATTAGGAGTTTAAATTTATTAAGGAAGCAATTTAGATGTGATATGAATAAATACCCTTGGATATGTGTATTTTTGCGAAAATTGTTCAAAACATTTAAAATTGAAAATTTGCGACTCCTCTTACCTATGATACGGCGACATGACGTACTTATGGTTATGAGTTATTGGCACTCCTGCTCCACTAGTCTCCCGATAAAATTGACATTCGTGTTGGTGGAAGGGTTAGGCAATGAGCATGCAAAGCACCCTTGAATTAGAACGGTTGGGTACAGTTAGCTACTTGTAACTAACCGGTGTTTAAATGAGGATTGGGAAAATAGTGCCATGAAATAAAAGAAAAATAGAAAAATCAAAATGAGCAACAAGAACAACAAAAATGTGAGTTTTGCAATATGCCAAGCTTAGGGAAATTTTTTCTTCACAAATAAAAATGCATGTCTTTTAGTAAATTTGGATGAATAAAGTTTGCAAATTCTAAACCTTTAAGGAAATGAAAGTTAGAGTAATCGAATTGTGGGGTGAAGTATGATTAACCAAGGGTTGAACTTTAAATTTGTAGAAATTTACATTGAGATTTTAATTTTAGCAAGATCATACAAAATTTTTCAAATTCTTGAAGGAAAATATACTTGATATAGGGTTAAATTAAAAGATCGAATTATAGTCCAAGTTAGATATTGCTTGAGGACAAGCAAGGTTCAAGCTTGGGGGATTTTGATAACGATAAATTATATATACATTTGATCTTGATTTTATCATAAAACAACCTCAAATATCTTGTGTTTAGAATATAAAATGATTAAAATACACCTGGAATCAAGTTACTGCGGTTATTTGGCTTTTCAATGCAGGAAATGATGCAAATTGATGAAAATACCTCTCAGTGCGGATCATCCACACGCATTGCGGATGGGTTCGGACGCATTGGAGACTCAGCTCTGCGCAGGATTTTTCCCGAGCGTAGTGCGGACGCACTGAGATCCGCACTCAATACTTAGCCAATTTCAGAAACTTCGAAACACAGAATCCAACCGCAGTGCGGGTCATCCATACGCAGTTCCACCCGCATTCATGTGAATTCGCAGAAAATCCAGGAAAGTTAAATAAGGAAATTTAGACCCACTGCGGGTGAGACCACCCGCAGTGCGGATGGACATGACCCGCAGTCAGCCAGAGTTACTCAATTTCAACACGGATTCTATTTTTGGCACTCCAGGGACACGATTTAAGAAGACAAAAATAGACATACTTGCCAGGAAAGAAATGTAAAAAGAGCACCCACTAACTCCACACTCTAGCCTCTAAATTGGGCATGATCTCTTGCTTTAAAAGGGGGGCTCATTTCCATGCAATCGACACACAACATATCTCATTCTCTCTCTATACACAAACTCTTAGCCATAATTTCTGAAGGAGGTAAAGCTTTCAAGCAAGGAGAAGAAGGATTTCCTGAGCAAGATTCGGCAAGATAGAGGTTTTAGATTCAAAGGGTGTAATTATTCTTTATTTCCTTTCCTTTTATTCTTTGCCAAACTTTGCGATGTTTCCCTCCAAGAGGGAGTAGTTCTCTCTCTAGGGGTTTAGGTCAATATGCATGAACTTGTTTAATTCTATTTTATTCGATTATTTGCTTTTATTATGATTGTTTTATCGGATTTGATTGTTAATTTCTGTGATTTAAATAATTTGTGTTAAATACATAATTAGTACTTGAATTGTAGCATCTCGTTTTGGTTTCAAAAGAACCAAAATTGACTAGGATCAATAGGATAGTACCAAAATTATGAATGCAAATACCTTAGGTTTAGATTAAGATTCTAACCAATTTAATCTAAGCCGGAACTATAGAAATTAAGGTTAGGGATTTGGTGAAGAACCTAACCGTGAAGTCAAACCCTAATTAGGACATCTCAAATCGAGTCGGATATTGGTATCATGGACTTAATTGTGAAATACCAATATTTGAGGAGAGGAGAGACTAACAAGAGCTTATGGTCGAGGTAGCTAGGATGAAGGACTTAAACGTGAAGTCCGAATTACTTAGACACGTTATTAATTCATGAAAGTGACCCTTAATGACATATTAGGTTAGAAACCTCATCAAATCAAACATGAATTTAAGCAAATACCGAATAAATAGAGTTAACAAGGGATTGTAGACCAAAGACCCCTAGATTCTCTTAACCTTGAAAACAAACCGACTTGTCTTTCTTTTACTTTTACTTTTAATTGTTTAAAAACTCCTTCCTTCGGGTATTGAACCCAACCTTAGGATTTTTAGTACAAACCCCCCAAATTTACTTTATTGCACTTTACTTTCTTTCTTTTCTGAAATTTATCATCTAAAGTTGAAAATTAAGTATTTATCTTACTCCTTGTGGTTCGATACCCGATAATATACTACACGGTAGGATTGTATACTTGCAATCTAAATCGAAAGTGTATTTGAGGATAAAGCTTTTTATATATACCCTTTGGACGTATCAGTCGGTTGCACCGGAATCTAGAATCCAATCTAACTTATTTTTGGAATTCAACCGATTCAAATCACCTAAATTTGTATATCTTAATTGTTTCATTTCTTCATTTTAGGCTCAGTTTTGTTTGGGCTTAAAGTCCTCCTTTTATTTGTTATAATATACAAATTATGGTTTGGGTTCAAAAAATACTGGGCTTTAGAAAAATCTGAGTTGGGCTTCAGCAGTCCACCAAGTTGTGAGAGGAGAGCTCCCAACTCTTAATGGTTTACAGTCAGTCAATCACCAACCCATTACCCCCTGCGGACCTGGTAAGAGGAGAGGCTGCGGACCCGTTAAGGGTTGGATCATCTCCTCCTGCATACCCGTTAGCCGCTGAACCGACCCCTTCGTTTTGCTGGAGAGATCACGCCGCCCCAAAAGTTCTCTTCTCCCCCTTAGGGTTTCTCGGCCGGTCATCTCCATGGTTCTCCTTCCACCATTTTGGCCTTAGCTCAGGGTGTAGCAACCAGCACTTATCCTTTTCATGGCCTTATTTCTTGCAGTGCTCACACCTTTTTCCGACTCCCCCTTTCTCCCTAGGGTTTGCCCTAAACCCGGCCATGGCATGATTTTCTCCATGATTTTCTGTTTTTTCTTGCATAATGGAGGTATCAACCATGAGGAGGCGCCTCGATTCCTCTCCTTGAAGAAGAGACATCGTGTCGTTGAGGCTTGGAAGCTCGACCGACAAAATAATTTGAGCTCGAACTTCTTCGTAGGACTCATCAAGCCCTGCTAGAAATTGGTACACTCTTTCTTGTTCTCGCTCTTTGATGATTTTCAGATTTGAGGTTTTGACGAGATAGAGGTTCAATTCTTCCCATCTCCTCTTTAATTGGCTGATGTATTCGATGATTGGTTTGTATTTTGGGTTAATTGGTGGATTTCTTTCTTGAGATGGTATATGTGGGCATGATTTCTTTTTTTGCTGAAATGTTTGTTAATAGCATCCCACATTTCTTTTGCGGTATCATAGTAAAGGAAGATATCATGCATGGAGAATTCAATGGAATGGATGATGGAATTCATTGCTTTGATATCAGTTTTCTTCCATTTCTTGTATTCTTCAGGTTTTTTTACTTTATCGGGCATTTGTGCATCTCCAGTGATATTCTCATATAAATCCCATTCATTTAGCAAAAGGATCGCAACTCTGGCCCATGATTGAAAATTGCGATTGTTGAGCAGCGTGGTGGTTAGGCGCGACGATGGCACCTCAGTGATGTTGTTCGTTGCCTCTACCTCTGCCATGTTGGTGTCACAATCTCAATCGCAACGATTCGATTTTTCTAAGACCTTATGAGCAATGCTCTGATACCATGTAAACTAATATTACCCCTTATTCCATTTTACAATATTACCCCTCTAATTACTTCTATTATTCAACATAAGCTAATATAATATAGCATAAATTATGACTTGGTATGCACATCATTGTTATAGTAAACCTTGAACTCCACCAGAAGCATGCATGTCTTGCTCATTTAGGATAAATAAGTTAACAGATCAGCAAGTCATCCGTTGGACCACTTTGATATGCGTCTACTTGCTTTATTTGCCTGAAAATACAAATAAAACAATTTGTGAACTGAAGTTTTTCTTTCCTTTCTGGGAATGAATGCAAATTTGATTTTAAATGGCCATGTTTGCTTTAAAATATACAATCAATTGACAAACAACTTTTTTTTTTAAAAATAAAAAAATATGCAAATCTTACCTCCTCAGTCCAGTTGCATTTCATGATGAGAACTGTTAAAATAATTCTGTATAAAAGTCCCTCCAATGTCCAATCATCCCGGCCCATATACCCTGCGCAAGAATAATCAATTTTGTAATCCTCTTCTACCCATATTTGGAAAGGTCAATCTCTCCAAATATCGAATCATTTCATAAGAAATTAATTAATATACTGGTATGATGTAATTTAAGTGAGTGAGAGGGGCAGGGCATGATAGATGCTCTCTGTTTTGTAAGATGAAGATTGTACATGTACGTTTTGTGCATTTCGTTAAATGCAACAACACCTGACAGCTTCTGTCATGGCATTTCAGAAATTAATTAATGTAAAGAAGTCTTTACCGGAACGCCGTAATGGAATGTCCATTCAAAGATTATTCCAAATGGAACACCGATCAGGTAATAACTCCCGATGTTCACATATGCTACCAGCGATTGCCAACCTGAGCCCACTGCAACGCCTGAAAATATAGACAACATTATGTGAGAAACAGTCCCAGTATGAGATCTGTTATTGGGAATGGTCAAGTAGTTATACTACAGGATTTTGTTAGTGGTATTATTTATAGAGTTGTATGAGGCATGCATTGTGGCATAAAACCTGTAATAACCAGCATATTTGGCAGGGGTTACATTTGAGAGTATGAAGTCTATGTAATAACCTAAACCAGTATATTTTATTTTGTTCAGTAATTGTACAATGTTAGATCAGTATATGTTTTGTACTGGTACCAAACTACCAATGCATTACCATTTTAGAGTTACTCGGGTAGGGCCAGATATAATATGAAATTACCAAATTATATGCTGGAACTGTGGTAAAGACTTACCAGAAAGAACAGGTTGGATGCTATTTAGGAGAACTGTGGTGGCTAGCAGAACAGAGAGCTTGTCCACTGCATTGAGTACTGTAATACTCGTTGTGAAAAAAGGGCAATTTTGTCATGTAATGCCAGTATCAAAGCCCAGACCAAGATTCCTATTAACAGAGAAGTCACCCCAGACACAATCATGGAAAATTTAGCTGCTTGACCTTTACCCGCGCCGTGTTCATTTGCCACTCTTACCCTTGAAAATCAAAATATTTCTTACAAGTACAACACTTGAAAAAGAGAGAAATCAAGTTCTGTTTTTCAATTTTTCACCATTGGTCTTGTTACTGTAAGTATTGTAAAAAATGCATGGCTTCATTTTGATGAAGGAAAGAATTTTATTTTGACTAACCCGGTTCCGGCCAAGAAAGCCAGAGGGATCATCAGCTCCCATGTGCTTATTCTCATGCTGTTCAATCAAATTTACACATATAAACTTGTTGCCAAAGATGCTGAACTCGTAATTAGTGGATGATTTTACACTTTCCATCCAACATTTATATTTTATGTTTTCCTTTTTTATTTTTACAAAGGTAAGAAAGAAACAATTAAAAATCAACCAGATTGAAAGCGCATCAACAGCAATTTCAGCATTGGGTAGATATCCTGTAAGCAGAACTAGCACTATAATACCAAAATTCCAAGCTGCAAAGAACAATTAATTTTTCACATTACAGAGCATACCAAAATAAGATCTTCTTCAAAATTCAAAAACCAAAGTAAAAGTTTGATTACCACAACATGATACCCGAAGAAGTTGACAGCTTGACAATTTGATATTTTAATGTCATGCCTGGCTTAATTAATTAAATCAATAATTAAACTAAAGACACATCCCAGAGCCTCAGGAAGTCATATGCCTAAATAATTGGCCTCCACTGTTTATTTTGACTTTTGAACATTTTAAAACTTATGAGCTATATTAATTCTTTTAGCTCAAATCTGTTTTGGCAACCATTAATGATAATGGTTTATACTGATGGATCTTATTCTGTAAGTGTTTTTGATGCAAAATTTGATATATGCAAAACACAATTCATTAATTTTTAACATAACAGAGTAAAGAATGAATAATAAAAACATGAGAAAAGTGTACCAGCAATTAATCCTTAAAAATGATTTAGATCATTTAATTCATGAGAAATCAATAGATGTTATTATAAGAGCATAGTATGAAAATTAGGATGTTAATTAAACACAGTAACAAAATTAGTCTTTAGAACACCATTTCAAGACTCTGAAGCATAAATAAGGTCCATTTTGTTCCAAATGGCATGTGGTGATGTTATATTATATTGATCTCAGCTCCGACAGAAAATGAAAGAGAAGTCGAGATGGATGTTATCAGAATGATTGTGGCTTGGAAATGATCAGATCTGCAGGGCATAATTGTCAGTCAATTTTAAGTCACCATGCTATGAAAATAAGTTATTATATATAGAGGTGCTATCGGGTCGGGTCGGGTCCGGATACTATTATATTTGGATCCGTATCCTAAAAGTGTTCGGGTCCAAATTTCGATCCATATACTTATTTGTTTCAAATCGGGTCTGGTCCGGATCCGGATACCTATCTACCCGTAGATATTTCGGGTCCAGTCTTTCGGTTCCGGATAGATAGATACCCATAACTTGTTTGTGGATTATCGGGTCCGGTCCGGATATGGGCGGTTCCGGATCCGAAGCGGGTATATGTCACAACTCCCAAGAATTTGATAAAGTAAAATACTGGAGATGGTGATTTCCTTTTCTATGATTCAAAAAATTCATGAATGGAATATTAATACTAATTTTTTAATAGAGAATTAAATATATGGCAGATATTTGATTTCAATGAGATTTATTGCAAATGACATATCAATGAGAGCAATAAATTTTCATGATTATCCAGAGGATATATAAGGCAAATATTGAAAGATATATTCAGAGCAATAAATTTTCATGATTATGCAGATGATATATAAAGCAGATATTGAAAGATATATTCAAAGCAATCAATTTTACTAAAAAATTAATATGCAAAATGTGATTACTGGCGTGACATTTGTTAATTTGATTATATGTAAAATTGTATTTTCATAGTTATTAATATATGTTTTATCGGGTATTTATATGGGTATCGGGTTGGATTTGGTTATGGGTCGGATAATTAAATCAAATCCATATCCTATTCATTACAATATCGGTTCCGGTTCGGATCCGGATCGGATATTTAAGTATTAATTTTGTAACTGTACCCATAATTTAACCGGTTATATTTTTCAAACCATATCCTATCCAAATTAACCGGATTCGGATCGGTTCCAATTCGGTTCCGGTTCGGTACCGGATCGGATCCGGGTAATCAGATAAAAGTAGCACCTCTAATTATATATCTATATATAGAGAACAACAATTTCTTGCAATGGATCTATCAATTATAGTAGGAAATTTATATTATGAATTGGATAGATTGTTGCTTCAAAATAAATTCATTCATGATTAACTAACATTGCATTGAGAACAAGCAAATAGAGGCAAATAAAAGGAACACAAATAGTTATGGGTAGATCTCGATGACCGACATGAATCCAACGGTATGGGTGATCTTGTAAGAACTAAATCCCGCTTCCTTGAATAATTTTTTCCACTCATTCTCATCTCGCTCTTCTCCTCCAGTTACTGTCAACATTAACATATCCAACAACAGCTGTGGTTCGTCTGATATCATAGCAGACGTTGATCCGACAACTGATTCCAAAACGATGACCTTGCCTCCAGCTTCTCTTGAAGGAATTGCATCTTTGCATCGCTGCAGTATCTTTATACAATCTTCATTGCTCCAATCATGTAGAATCCACTATAACATCGAGTTTCCAATAGTTAACTAATTCTGTTGTTTGTGTGTATGTGTGTGTTTATGTGTGTAATGTATAATATATATAAGTAAATATGAGAATGATAAAAAAAAAAAATATACCTTGAGAAGAACTGCATCTGTAGGAGGAATATAATTAAACATGTCACCTGAAACAAACTTCACGATACCATCATTTGGACTGTCACCTACAACATGCGGTAGATCCAAAACAATGCACTTGACATGAGGGAAATTTTTGGCAATAATCTCTGCCATTGCACCTCTACCGCCTCCTACGTCAACAAGGGACTCTATGCCCTTGAAAATAACATTACCATTTTTTATGATAACATCGTTAAACAAGCAACTGCCGCTAACCATAGCATCATTAAACATTTTGTTAACCATAGGATTTTGGCTTGCCATTTCCCACAAGGTGCAACCATGTGCCAACTCAGCTGGAATCCGCTCATCCTCTTGAATGAACCAATCTCCCATGTATAGAGAAGGTTTCAGCCATTTATTGTCGAGATGACAACGTACAAAGGGCAACATATTGGTTGGTTCACCTTTTCGGGTAACCAGACGCGATTGAGCAGTTAGATCATAGACTGCCTCAGTGCCTTCACCGGCACTTTTCTCAATGAAGAACCCAAAATGGGTCAATAAGCGCATAAGGCGTCGCAGATGGGATTTCTTTGAGGGAGGAAGTGCCAAAACAGAGTGTAGCTGGCTGAGGGTCATCGGGTGGCCATTGTTATCGATCGCATCGGGGATGCCGAGGTCTAGAGCACACTTGAGAGACATGGTTTTTAGGTAACCAAATGTCATGTTCCACAACCCTGCTTGAGCTTGAGATACGTTGCTGTCCATTTTTTTGGTAGTAATAGAGTCGGAATAGTTGAGAGGATTAAGAAAAGACAATGAAATTGGAATAAATTATTGGAGTATGCATGTATATATAAGACTTAATAAGAGAATAGATACAATGAATCAAATCTTACTACTTATTATTTTAGATATAGTAATTTATTACTAGATATACTTTCCTAAATAGTAGAAAAGAATAATAATAAACTAAAAGAAGTAAATAAATGAGTAGAAACAAAATTCCAAATATATTATGGGCCTTTCTAGAATCTTCTATTCAATGTTTCCAAGTTTCCTGTTTCATTGGCCCAATTTTGAGAAGCAATAAAAATCTAAGAGAAAGAAATCCAAAAATTTACTTTCATCTGACCTACTAGAAAATTATTTTTGTTTTATCCAGAAGAATTTAGCTAGCCCGACATCAACCACACCTAATTCCTTTCCCAACCCATAAATTATTTTCAATTATAATTTAATTTAGCTAGCCCGACATCAACCACACCTAATTCCAGCCCATAAATTATTTTCAATTATAATTTGATTAGTAACTAGGTGCTTCATGTTGCGGCTATGCTGCAACCGTTATTTTCCGTAAATGGTTGTATAAATGGATGTGACCTTGTTGTTACGGTTGTTCTCTTATTTGAGAAGTTTTAGGTATGTTGGTACATTAGAAGCAATTGAAGGTATTGCAGCAAGGGTATGTTAATTCATGATTGACAGTAAAGAAGGCAAACAATATGCAATCAAAGTGGGAGGACTTGGCGCGAACAATATGCAACTGACTCGTCAGAGAGGTAGTAATTCGAGTGGTTACGGTTTACCGCCTCATATTTACCATTAAAGCACAAAGGCTGCCAGCTCGTGGACTTCATGTCGGCCAAAGGTTATCTTTTCCTTGCTTGCCAGGTATATTAATAAAAAAGAAAGGAAGTCGAGCGCATTATATTATCATTAGAGAACTCAAAGAAAGTATTCGATCTCTAAAAGAAAAACCAGAGGAACTGAGATATCTATTTACAAATCATCTACGCTCTTCAGCACCTAACAAAAGAAAGGAAACATATATACTGCTTATGAAGACCAAATCAACCTAAGACAACTTAAATCTATATACAACAAAATGGCAAATAATTGAATCAAGAACATTTAAACAATTTAAAGGAATCACACACACATACTGCATCAGTGGATTTATCACTCTCCCTGTTATTGTAACAGCATAGTTAATGTACAAGTGGAATTCTAAGAACGGTACAGAGCATAGTTCATATTTTACCCTCTTCTGTAAACCTAGTTCAGTGGGAGGGCATGACTGCACTATGTTAAACCCTTGACAGTGCATATTTATCTCATACTGCAAATAGCTCACTTAGCCAGTATTGAAAGGGGAAAAGGAAGGCAATGTGATTTGGAGGACCGGTATGTTCATATTCAAGTGAGCTGATAATCCGAATGTAAGCAAATCAAACCCGTGCGAGCAACAGGTGTAAAATAGAAGGCAAGGTTGACGAACACTACAAATAATAAATTAGTAATCATTAGAAGCAGAACCTGGGGGGGAGGAATAATTCTGAAACCCTTTTGTTGTCAGACCTTATTGCATGGTATCCACTGTACAGTTGCAGTAGCAGCTATACCCGAAACCAACATGGTTTGTAGGCGAAAAATGTTAAGTCAGTTGGAAATGGCTATTGGGGGCAATTATAGTACTTCATTCCAAATATATTATACAAACTGTCTTCTCTAATGTAACCTAGAACAATGATTGATGGTAAACTGTCTTCTCTAATGTAACCTAGAACAATAATTATACTAAAATACGCTAAATTACTTGAAAGTATGTTAAATTACACTAAATTACGCTAATTACGCTAAGAGAGACGATATCTTCACTAAGAAGGCGAAAAACGACGACGAAACTTCCAATGGCCATAAAACAGCGCTCGAGTGTCCGATTTTAGCAAATGACCACTTTTCAGAAAGCTTGCGAAAAGATGCATGTGTCAGTGACTGCTTTGATATTTTTTGAAATTCAAAATTGCCAAAACACAAAGGGAAGAGCCTCAAAACTTGAGTTGAAGTTTCCGATTAAGATTTTCATTTCTATTTTTCAATCTAAGTAGCTCAGTAAATTGGTTATATAATGAACTTATATAATTAGCATAATTAGTGTAATTTAGCCTAATTTAGCATAATTATCTTAATTTAACGTAATTTAGCGTAATTTACCATATTTTAGCGTAATTTAACATAATTTCAAGTAATTTAGCTTATTTTACTATAATTATGCTAATTATACATCAAAAGAAGTAATCTAACAAATATTTAAAAAAAAAAACTTTTTTTGACGGGTCCTAATTTTTAATCCACACTACAGCAGATTAGACTTTCTACGACCGGTTTTCCGGTGGCAGAAAGTCAAGGCGCCGGTCGCAGATAGTAATCCCGGTCGCTGAAACTCCGGTCGCAGATACTCTTCTGATGATGTCACTGGTCGCTGAATGACGTCATCCGGTCGCTGATACTTTTTTTGGGACCACTTTTTTTTTGTTGCTGTTATTTTTTCTGACGTCAAAAGAAGGTATCTGCGACCAAAGAAACGGTCGCTGATACTTAAAACCGCTCGCAGAAAGTCTTCTGTCAGTTTTTTGAAATATTTTTTATTATTTAAATTTGCACCATTTAAGCCCAATCAAGTTTCAAAATTTCAATTTACCCAACATTATACAGCTAACAACAAACATGCTAATTATCAGAAAAATATTAAAATATTCAAACTTGTTAGTCAAATTGCTACACAGCCTATTGGCTCTTTATGAGGTGGTTGACCCTTCAAAATTTGTACTAGCAGGTATAGAAAATTTGGTACAAGTGCAAGAGCAAAGTATAATCAAAATGATCAGAACAAGTACCCAGCATGATACACAACATAACTAACCCTATGCTTGAATAATTCCTCTATGACTAGCACCTTCATGCAACAAATATATAAACAATTTAAAAGCCTGCTTATTAAATTTTATTTCACACAACAATGCAATGTAACAAAATAATCATAAGAGGATTAAAACTTCCAGAAAAAGACTTATTCCTTTTCAAGGTTGAAATTTATATCATATTACAGGGTTGTGTCATAAAAAGCTATAAAAATGATACACAGACAACCTGCTCAACAATCTCATGTGGCTTCAGGTTTCTAGAGATAGGGCTTCAGCTTCAGGCTCAACACCCCTTACCAGTGGCACAGAACGAACAGCGCAAGGGGCAACCAACCTGAGTAAGATATTAAATTATTATCAGAAAATATTGTTCTCTGATATATATATTGCTTGATTTTAATTTTATTTTGACTCCAAGGGAAACATTGCTACAGTTAAAAGTGAAGTCGTCATTATTTTTTAAGAAAATAGGTTTGTCTCTATAACACCAACTGTCACAGAATGTTGACTGTTATATACAAATGTAAGACTGTTTACTGTTTAGCAAAGACAACAAAATGCCGTCTGCAAAAAGTTCTAATCCAAGTCCATTTAAAAAATGCCCTTGGTTAAATTATACCTGAGAGGATACACAAGCGGTAAGACGAACAGAGCCTTTTTTATCCTCAGCCGCAGCAACAGAGTGGTGCACGGGTGATCACTCTCCAACCCGCTCCAACAAGTGCATCCCTGAATTCTTGAGGCACTGGAATATGAAAATATTCTTATTAGAATTAACTAATAACTAAAGATATATGAAATTATCAAAGTGATGGAAATCGGTGAATAAAATTAGACTCACAGTGTTTGAATTGTGGAATTTCTTTAGACTTGGTCTTGTATATTAAATCATGAAGCTGTTTCCCTCTGTAACTTTGCTGGATGAGAAAGTGCGTAAGTTTTCTATAAAGCCGATATTTGAATTACATTCAACTTTTGTAACATTTGTGTCGTGCAAATGTTTGCCTAGGATATGCGGTTAAATTGAAGACATGAGACAGTACATTAAAAGATTAGGTAAGCATAATTCTTTAAATTGAACCTGGCCAACTAAATCAAATAACAACTTATTGTCTTCCCAAATTCTAACGAATAACAAAATTATATATCGAATATGACATCCGTATTGTTTCTCTGATTGATACAGTACCAGTAAGGTCAGCAATCAACAGAGACAAGCAAGGTCAGCAATCAACAACAATCACAGTACCGGTACTGGTACAGTACCAGTAAGGTCAGCAATCAACAGAGACAAGCAAGCCAGCAAAAGAAACAAACAGCCCCCAAAAAAAAACGCGTACCAGTAAATCCAGCGGGCAACAGAAACAGAAAAACGCATACCAGTAGGCACCCGAAAGCACCAAGCAAGCACCGAAGGCAACATAATCTTAGGGTTTTGCCAAAAGTTTGGTCCAGGTCTTACAATCGAAACAGCTGTTCTCCGTGCTCTTGCAGTGCCGATTTGACAGCTATCATGCTCTGCCTGCGCCTGGCTGCATTATTAAGTGCCAATAAATTTCATGCAAGTTATGTAATGTTATGAATATGATGATCTTTTTTATGGAATATTATTTTACGTTGTGTGATGTTATTTTCTGCTATATTTAACGCGGTTCATTATGTTATTTTGCTACTATATTTTACCCGATGCATTGTGTTACTTTCTGCTATGACATCATATGGTACGGTATGTTAACGGATGTTATATTCTAATAAGCTTGAATTATGACTTGATATCTGTATATGTAGTTAATGGATACTCATGCTGGTGCATCATATCCAGTTTTTGGTTGTAACTGGTTCTGACATACAATTTCTCTAATGAAACGGGCACAAAGCCTTTTTATCAAAAAAAAAATTATGACTTGATATGCACATTTCTTCTAAGTTCGTCTTGCAGGATTAATTAATATTTCAAACTAGTGCGCATGGGCTTGATCATTAATTTAGTTCAACGATGTTCACTGTACGTACCTTTAAAAGTGGGAACAAAATTATTACAACAAATATTAATTAATTTGCAGTGAGTGTTAGATTTAAAAAAATTTAGAAGTCTGTTTCTATCAGCTGCAAGGGTTAGAGGATTCTGATTTGTCTGATTACTTGAGGGATATATAGGGCAGAGTTTGATGCCATTGCTGATTCAGTTGATACTGGTTCTTCGGCTGATGCTGCTGCTAGTGTCATTTAGTCTATTACTTTCTTACCATGCTTAGCTGTCTCGTTGTCTGTTTTATATAATTCCCTACTTGCATATCATTATATGTTGTTATGTAGTTGCCTTTGTGTTAGGCTTATTTTTAGCTTGTTTCAGAGCTTTTGTATCAGATATCTGCTTTTGTAATTCAAACCTTGTAAGTTTCATCAATGAAACTGGTGGGTCTCCCACTTTTGTCAAAAAAAATAATTTAAGTAACGTTCATAGCACACAGTACTATAGCTTCTGGAATGATGAATGGTATAATTCTATTATTGTCTAGCAAATTAGCATCATGAAAAATAAGGACTAAGATGGTGATCAAAGCAGTGCAATTTAAAAGAAAAACTATAAAATTTACTGTTGAATGCTAGTTATATTTTATTATCATTTAAGAACTAATTGAATTATTTATAAGAACCTGCTGTTAATTTTAGCCCATAATTCAACATGGAAGATGTTTTATTAAGCCAATAGAGAAACAAAGATTTCTTTAGATCAAACAAAGATTTCTTTAGAGAAACAAAGATTTATACTAGGGCTAGAAATACAAAGATCTGCGAATGTATTTGCAAGATATCCAATGATGAGAAAATGAAAAACTTCAATATTTTTATGGGTATAACGAAAATATTAAAAAATTTGACAAAAGTGTACCAGCAATTAATCCTTAAAAATGATTTAGATTTAATTCATGAGAAATCAATAGATGTTATAATAGAGCACGGTATGAAAATTAGGATGTTAAACACAGTAACAAAATTAGTCTTCAGAACACCATTTCAAGACCCTGAAGCATAAATAAGGTCCAATATATTGATCTCAGCTCCGACAGACAATGAAAGAGAAGTCGAGATGGATGTTATCTTCAATTTTAAGTCACCATGCTATGAAAATAAGTTATTATATATCTATATATAGAGAACAACAATTTCTTGCAATGGATCTTTCCATTATAGTAGGAAATTTATATTATGTGTTGGATTTATTAAATGGTACGCCCATTACAGGAAATCCGAATCCAAAACCCGACCCGTTATGAAGAGGTGCCGACCCGTTATGAAAAGGTGCATTGGTTTTTATATAAACCACATCCTTCTCTCTGTCAAAAATGTGAGTGAAAGTGACAGCCAAGAAATAGAGAAAAGATAGAGAGCATCAGAAACACTCTGTTAGTGCTTGAAGGTTTTAGGTCGTGGAAAACGCAAGGCTTCCGGCTTCGGTTTGTGATTTCTTGCAGAACCAGTGATACTGCTACGCTCGCAAGATTCCGCTTCCGCATAAAGATTAACGGAATAATTTGTAAGTTCTATCCGTTAATTAACATTGGTATCAGAGCCAAATGGCATGTATTTTGGTTTTAATAATCACGATTTTTTTTGCATTTTCAAATTTTTTTAATGGTTCCGAAAAATCTGTTTATACATGAGAATAAATTTTTTTGAAAAACTAATTTCTTTTATTCTTGTATTTTAATACATACTACGGAATTATTTTCAAAAATTAATTTCATGTTTCAGAAATGTTTAATTCGAAACAAAGAATTTGGAAGCAATTTGTTAATTGTATGGAAATTTCCAAATTTAATTTGGAATTTTTTTTTTGTTGTTGTGTAAATCTGATAAATCTAAATACGAATTTTTTTTTATTAGATTTAATTTAATTAAGTTTACAATTCACTGTTTTGAAGATTTTTTAAATGCATCTTTTGGAGATGCGAAACAAATCTTCAAATGCATCCTTTGGAGATGGGAAACAGTGGTGGGTGAGAGCAACTGTAGAATTCTTTCTGGATCTTGTACAATTGGGTTGGACAGTTTTTTGGTCCAAATGAATGACAACCGTCCGATTAACCATTTTTTGTACAGAATTTTCCGAACTTGGTGTGGACGGTTTCTATACTTCCAGATTGTACGAAATCCATTTTTACTTTCTAAAGTTAGATAATGGATGGGTCCATTATAGTGGTAAATGGAGAGATCACACTCAAATTTTTCCTCTCCAACTCAAATTTATTTTTGTAGCCGCTGGGGCTTGAACCCATGTCATGGGGAATAAGAGACAAAACTTTTTCCACTGTACCACATTGAATTTGATACTATTGTATTGATTCTATATATTATATATACTACAAAACTAGTATAATTTTCAGTACAGATTTTCAATCCAAATTTTATTTTTGGTACGAATTTTTTTTTACGGTACGAAATTCTGTAATTTTTTTTACTGTACGAATTTTTTTTTCTCGTTAAAATTATACATTTATTGTATAATTTCGAATGGGAGTTTTTGCACAGTGAAATAATTAATGGTAATAAAATTTATAGAATTAAAAGATGATTGTGAAACTTAGTGATCTTTCGATTTTAATCTATATGTACTGTTATTATTCATTTATTTCACAGTTGTTGCAAAACTAGAAGTGTTATGCTAGGTATTAAATAATTTCATATTAAGCCATCAGAATTGTGATATGTCTTAACTTAGTTTAATTGTAATTTCTTAGTGAAATGGCATCTGCATCTAGGAATATTGTGACTGAACTTAATAAGGGTGAAAAACTGAATGGCGAGAATTATGAAATTTGGGCCATGAAAATTCAATATGTCATGGAAGAACAAGAGGTTCTTACGGTCCTGGATCATATTATAACCGAACCAGAAAAAGGTACAACTGCAAAGCACATTGCTGACAGTGCTGCATATGAGTCCTGGAAAAAGAAGAACTCCATTGCTCGTATTACATTGCTGAGTAGTATGGAAAATGATGTGATGCGTGAGTTTAGACAATATCAGGATGCGAAAGAGATGTGGATTGCTTTGAAGCAGAAGTTTGGTGGAACTTCTATTACCAAATTGAGACAACTCACCATCAAGTTTGACACTTACAAGAAACGTCCTAATCAAACCACACTACTAGAATCTGAGTTTTTTGCATGGTAAGGAAAATGGCTTGTTGCAAGGAGATACGCTTGCAACAAGCCCAAAAATACTTGTTGCAAGGGGATACCCTTGCAACTCTGCCCTTGCAACAAGCTTCCTTGCAACTACTAAGTATTTGCATGAGCAACCATGCAACAAGTTTTTTCTGACTTGTTGCAAGGAATTACTCTTGCAACAACTAACCATGCAAATACTTTTACATCTGACCCCGTTCGGAGTATTTGCAAGGGGAGACAATATGGGCCCCATCTGGTTATTTGCAAGGGGAGCGAACGTGGGTCCCACCTGACTATTTGCAAGGATAGGGAACGTGGGTCCTACCTGACTATATGCAAGGCTAACACACGTGGGTCCCACCCTAACTATTTGCAAGGATAGGGAACGTGGGTCCCAACTGACTATTTGCAAGGCTAACACACGTGGGTCCTACCTGACTATATGCAAGGCTAACACACGTGGGTCCCACCCTGACTATTTGCAAGGATATCATTAGTACTTTTTGCATGCTCTATAGTTCTTAATATTTGCATGTATATACCAACACAAATAATGACCATAATATTTACAATATATCAGCATGCTCTAATTCTACAATCCTCCCTCCCTCCTATACCAATCTGGTATCAACCCGGAACCAATCCAATAATCTATTACATTTCTCATTGAACCAAATAGTATAAATATAGAGATAAAACATGTAATAAGCATTATTCAAAATAGTATAATCTTCATACATTATATCAAAATACCAAAAAAACATTACAACAAAAGTGCTAAAAGAAACTTCTATATATACCCAAAATATGCCCTAATTCAAGACTACAAACAAAATAATATTTAGAATTGACAAAAATTACAAAAATATTTTTACGGGAACGATGCAGTCACTCTTTCTTTTCTCTTGCTATGTTGTCCTCACTGCAGTACAAATGAGAAATGAGTTAGTTTGTTTTGGAGAGTTTGGAGTATTGTTGATTATTGGATACTTGTATATCAAGTGAGGGTGTAACATTACCACCAGTTTTGAGAAATCCATCATCAATGAATGATTCCTTGGTAGCCTAAAACCAAAGCATACAAAGATTAAAATACTACAACACTAAAACAATAGCCTAATCAGAACATATGAGATTTCGTTATTTTACCCTTTTTGTTAAGAGTATGGTTGTGCTCTTTACTGATTTCTAATATCATAAACTTATAATCAATCTACCTCAAGGGATTAATGCTTAAATGAGGACTTAAATCAGGCTTAACTGCATAGAAGGCTTATTGGGGCTGATTTGCAGAAGCAAGAAACTCAGGATATCATACTTGCCATAAAAAATAAAATTTGTAACTTACTGTTTCCTTTTTCCAGTATTCCTTAAACATGGTTGGTTTATTGGGGCTGATTTGCAGAAGCAAGAAACCCATGCTATGTCTTTTTCTCTGTGGAGTGTGATTAACATTAGAATGGCATATCTAAGCAAATGTTTTCAGGTCTTATTTTGCAATTATGTAACAATTGTCTGTAACTTCAAAGTTCAAAAACTACAAAGTTGAAAAACTAGACTAGGAGAAAGTAAGGCAAAAATATACAGCTTCTAAAAAACAATGAACTAAGCTAAAGCTTGGCATTAAAAGTAAGTTACCTTTGAAGTTGCATCATTAACAAACTTCTCAACCTATACAAGTACATACATGCAGATATTAGAAAAGTACTCCTAGTATACTATTAATTCTGCTTTATGTTAACACTAAATCTTACTGAATGGGACGACGAAGTGGTCGAAGATGAAACCCTAAACCTGGCTGAGCGGGGTGAGGTACATCGGGGTGAGTGACTAAACCCTTAACAATCAAGCCTGAAAAGTAACATAAGATAATATATAACAACTTAGAACAATTTAAATTCACCTTCAAATACAGTTATGGAACTTAGAACAATTTATACAATGAAACATGCTGCTGTGTGGAGTAATAAGGGGTACCTAATATTTTTCCTTTTACATATTATGCTGTTGTGTGAAGTTTAGCATTTGATACATTGTTTTATTCCTATATAGTAGCAAAATCAGATCTCCCCTAAATATAGCAATCTTTTCCACAAACAATATTTAGAAAATATAAGTACAGCTATTGCACTAGCTTACATTCCAAGTACTAAATCAAACAAAATTATCCAATTAAGTAGGTCTAGAAAAGGACTTAAATGTAATTATTCTACCATATCCAGTCGTATTTATTGTGCCTTAATTACAACCAGAAGCTAAGGCACTGGATCCATGTCAAAGCACTACTGTCTTGAAGAATATCACTTTCTAATTTCTCTCAGGAGACCAAAGAACAAACAATCAAGCCCATCGGATCTTGAATTCGCTAAAGAAACACAAAATCGAAATAACTAAAAGATAATTTAAATTAAGAGATACGGAGGGCCGGTACCCAAAATTGCTTCGAATCACGAAAGGGGCGAGGGTCGGTACCCAAGGTGGTCGGCCTTTAACCAACCTGAATCTCACATCGCCTCGCCTGGCCACACACTGGACATCCGCCTTTGTGCCAGCGATCGCCTGAACCGGACCCACCTGGGCCGCCTTGCACAAGGGAAAGAGAGAGATAAGGAGTGAGAGGGAGGGAGACCGATGTAGTTTCTCTCCCGTGTTTGGGTTGAGGGCGACGAGAGAGAAAGTGAAGGGAAATGAGAACCCTAGATATGGTTTTTGTGTCTCAACGGGGGAGAACTGTGAAGAGGAGAAAGGGGTAAGTTAAACCCTAGACGAAAAAACAATGAATTCAGATCCTCCCCGGTACCGTAATAGGGAATCTTTTACAATTACTTGATTTGGTCTGTTCTTTTTAACTTGGCACGAATCTCAAAGCCCAATAATACTGCCCCTCCGTCAATCCGAATCTCAAAGCAGCTAAAGTTAATCTCAAACCGTAAAGTGAAGGGAATCTTTTATATTAATGGAGAGGATACTTGTCCAAAAAATAATGGGGGGAAACTAAAACTTCTCTGAGTGCAATGGGGGAAATCAAATTTCTAGAGATCAATCATTAACAAAGTAGTTTTAGTTTCGTGCAGAGTACTGAACACATTGAACGCTCTTTTCAATCTATAAGCCGTGCGCTGTATCAGGTCCTAACTGCTCTGTCTATATTACATACCCAAATTTCACTCACTGTGAGATGAGAGGGAAGTGAAATTAATTTCACTTGTAACTTGGTAAACAATCAACAGAGAAGTATAAATTTTGACAAAATAATTTGGACATATAGAATTAATTTATTTAGATTGAATTTTATCTAAGAAAAATAATATTTGCTAAAATTTAAGAAAGAATTGAAAATTTTGACATATTAAGTTGGACATTTAAAATTAATTAATTTAGATTGATTTTTTTATTTTTTATTTTAATTTGTTTCATTATCCGTTTTATTTTTCATTTTTATATGTACATAATTTTCATGTGAATCAAAATAATTTGTATGCCTTACATATGTACAACAATTAGTAACTTATAAGTGATTAGTTAAATTTAGACAATTAACGAACAATTGCAACTTTAAATTTATCAAAAAAAAATGCAAAAAAAATATGAAATTAACACATTAATAAATGAAATAACATGTTTATAAATTACTAAATGATTTGTACAAAAAAATTATATATAGCATAACATGCTTGTTGCATCAATAACCCACATCCTTCAAACATCGACATAGAATATAAACTCTCGTAGTGTGAGTTAATGAAGACCCACAAGTATACACTGTCCGATAGTTGATCGAACTGTTCAAATTGAAGAGTATCACATTCATTTCATTGTATGTAAGTTTGATGAAATTTTACGTTAATTTACCTATCCATCAAGCCGACGGAATATACAAACATCGTAGAGCCACAAACACTTCACGTTGGATCGAAGCTTCAACATATCAAAATCACAGTTTTTTTTTGTTGGTTACATTCAATGTTTTCCCTTGATCATTTAAAAGCTAATTTGGAATTATTTAATTGTAGATCGGCCGTCGATTACTCATACGAAAATGAACGGTCCGTAATTATTAGCTCAATTTTAAGGGATAAATATTGATGAAATTATGTAAAATTGACAATTACAAACATTATTTGGTCACAGAGTATGTATAAATGTAGAAAATATTTTTTTAGGAATTTATCCGTATTATTTGTTGTACAAAAATCACCAATTCGATCATCTGTTGATATGAGCCGTTTGATGGGCAATGAAAGGTCATGTTTACCAATGGATGTCTCCATTGGAGGAGCTGTGGGCAGGAGGTCCATTTAGAAGTGTTTAAGATCTCTAATAAAATTGAGTCTATGAAATAAGTGGCCCGCCTGTCAGACCGAACTACACAAATAGCTGTATGGCTCTTGCCTCACTCTTTTCTCTTACTTTCTCTCTTTTTCTTTTTCTCTTTCAAGTGGATCCCACCCCAATAAAATATACTCCATCTCTCTCCCTTCATTTCCTTCCTGGAGAAGATGACTAACCCTCTCCATTTACAATTTCGCTCCAAAACTTCCAAAATTCCCAAACCAATTTTTTCATTTCGCTCCAAAACTCTCAAGCAGCATAACTCTAATTTTCATTTCCCTCTAAAACTCCTGTACTTTTAGTAACTTCCCTCTACATTTTCCTTCCATAATTTTTGGTTGCCGCCAAACAATTTTTTTACGGTGAAATCGACGATTAGTGTTATTTCTACTGTTATTCCGTCGAGAGACCGTCGGAGAGGGGCAATCAGACTCGGTGCTGGCGCGTCTCTCTACACCAACGATTGCGCAGTGATCTCCGATGGGTTTAGACGGGTGTCTTTGGACTCGTCAATGTTCCTTCCAAATTGTAAGAATGACTTTGTATCATAACTAATTTCTGTGATATGAACTGACTTCAGGTCATAACTTCAACATTGTAAAAGGTACTTGATGAATTGCGATTAGAAACTGACTTCATGTACCTTGCGTGAAAGGTGTTTGATGCATTGTCTGACTTAGGCAAAGTTATTATTGATGAATTGTCTGACTTAGACGGGTATCCTGCAGAGTGTACCACCGATTCATCTGTTACTGATCAAGTGATAGATGTGCTATTGTCCTGTAGGGTTCTGCCAACTCGAACACCTTGCAGGCTATGTTATATCTGGATGCTATGTTAAACCAAAACAGGCTGGTAGGGTTCTTCCAACTCATATATTCCTATTAAGCCTTCATTAGCCCTCATTCTGAAATTTACTCTTTTTTCTCTCTAATTACATATGCTTGTTATGGCAATCTGAGTAGGACTAAGCACTTCAATTTTCCTGAAGACAACGGGGAACGACTGATATCATTAAATTGGCCATACACGAACCCGATCGGTATTTTTTTAAGAAATGATCTTAGAGTTAATCAAAGGTAAGAACACAACTTAGAAAAATTAAATTGGCCATGGGGACACAGCTTGTTAGAGTTAATCAAAGGTAAGAACACAAAATGTTCTTAGAGTTTAGATGGATGAGAAATAGTTGAGGATGAGGTATGTATGAGGATTAGAAATTTTGTTGTGTTTATTTGTCTCCAAGAGAAATTTTGTGCGATTGAGAATTTTAAGCTACAAATCTAGAGCCAACATATGAGGTATTGTTTTGTGAACCAAAATATTTGAGGATCCATTTGTTATGAACCAACAAATTTGGTACTTCGGTGCTTTCTTTAGTGCACACAAGATATTTGGTGAAATGTCTGAATGACTATTCATCAGCATATTTAATTTCTAACAAGTTTGTCATCAATTATTTATTGCAAGCACTCACTTAGCTAAACAGATTGTGAATGTACGAAAACTGATGTGGTAACATGTAAAGTTATGTCCATTTTATGTTATAATTTTATCTCTATATTATGACATAAAATAGATGCACACTCAAATATTTTTTTTGCTTGTTAGGTTAATTAACCTATGCCTTGATTGGTGTAGTAGCAAGAAAGCCTATGAGTTTTGAAGCCCCAACTGCACAATCGTAATTAAACCTATGTCTTGATTGGTGTTTATTTGAGTGTGCATCTATTTTACGAATGTGCAGTTGGGGCTTAAGTTAGATTAAGGAAAAAATTGATTGGTGTTTTATCTCAAGTTAGATTAAGGAAAAAATTGATTGGTGTTTATTTGAGATGTCTATTTTTTTTTTTCCATTTTTCTGTTTTTAATTCTCAATTTCTGAGTAATTTTTCATGAATCAAATTATTGGAGAGGATATTTTTTAGCACAACTGTATAGTAGGATTTTTGTTTTCTGTTGGTTTTCATATGCATTTGGATTTAATCAAATTATTTTGGAGCCTAGCTGCGCATTTGAGATAAAATAAGTAAGTGACGAAGAGTTGCACCTAGTAGACGATACGATGTCGCAAGGTGAGGATGAGTTTGAGGACAACCCAATTGAGGTAAGTGACGAAGAGTTGTACATGGACCTAGATGAGGATGAATTTGGTTTCTAGGCCCTCAATGCTTCCGATCAAGAGTTTTAATATTGGTGAATCAATAGTTGTATGTGTGTTGTGTCACAAAGAACATAACAATTATTTTTGTTTCCCAATTATTTTGGTGAGGCTTGTTCTAAATGATAAAATTTAATTAGTTATAAAGGTATTGAATTCTTATATAGTGCTATTATTCATGTTGTTGTGATTTATAATAAAATTCTTCATTTACAAGGAGATATTAAATAAACGGAAATGCATCTGTCTCCAGGAACTAAACAATTGCAAGGGTAATCCCATACAATTAACGAGAACATGCTCATGCAATTGGACTACTCACAGAGACCTTCAATAAAATATAATATAAACAGGGGGTTAAGTAGTTGCATGGGCAAGGGGTTAAGTAGTTGTATAGACCTCCAATTAATTATAATATCTCACATTCATAAAGTATTTGCAAGGGGAGATAGATGAGTTGTTGCATGGACCTCCAATTAATTATAATATCTAACATTCATAAAGTATTTGCAAGGGGAGATAGATGAGTTGTTGCATGGACCTCCAATTAATTATAATATCTAACATTCATAAAGTATTTGCAAGGGGAGATAGATGAGTTGTTGCATGGAACTCCAATTAATTATAATATCTGACCTTCATAAAGTATTTGCAAGGGGAGATAGAAAACAGTTGCATGGTTGCACATCACACAGTTGCATGGCAGACATGTTGCATGGGCTTAGCTTGCAACAACTCTGACGAATTCAGAAAAGTCATTTCTTTTGCATGGGCCGTCACTACCATGCAACAAACTAGTTCTTACCATGCAATAAACTCAGATTCTAGTAGTGCCATGCGACAACATCTCAGGGAGATGTCAAATATGATTAGTGAGTTGAAGAACGCTGGCCATGTTTTGACTGATGAACAACAGCTTCAAGCAGTGATTCGTTCACTTCCTCATACATGGGAACACATGAAGGTTAATCTAACCCACAATGAGAGTATTAAAACTCTTAACGTTGCAGCAAGGTATCTGGAACTTGAGGAAGATCGTATTGAGGCATCAAAGCCTCAGGAAACTGAAACTGATGTGCATTTGGCTGGTTCAAGCTCTCATGGAGGGCAAGACCAGAAGCGTAAGTCAAATTATGGTCGAAAGGGCAAACAAGAGAAAAAGCATAAGGGGCAGGATCGTGGCAAGGGAAAGGCTTCTCAGAACAGTTTTAAGAAGCATAATAAAGCCAAGATCAAGTGTTTTAATTGTGGCAAAAAGGGTCACTATGCTCGTGAATGCAAAGAGTCTCGCAAGGTACAAATTACAGAAAAACTTTCACATTTTTCATGTGTTTCCAGTTCTGTTTTTATAGCTGATTCTCATCCTTTGTGGACTGTAGACTCAGGAGCAACAGACCATGTAGCCAAGGACCGTGACTTGTTTGTGGATTTTCATCGAATTCCCCAAGGTTCAAAATGGCTTTATGTAGGAAACAACTCTCGTGTACCAGTCAAGGGTATAGGCACATGCAAGTTGGATATGCGTGATGGTCGAACCCTCCTCTTACATGATGTTCTTTTTGCACCTGATATTCGATGAAATCTTGTATCTGTAGTAGTTCTTCTTAAATTTGGATTTACTTTGAACATGTGTGGAACTAGTATTAAGTTGTATCTGGATGATGTATGTTATGGTTATGGATATGTATCGAATGGTTTTATTATTCTGGATGTTATTAATATAATGACTTCTTATAATACTCATTTTTCTTTAATTACATCATATGCTAATGAAAATGTTGATGTGAATGTATGGCATACGAGATTAGGCCATATTGGACAGCAAAGAATGGATAGATTAGCCAATGTAGGCATGTTAGGCCACCTTGAAAGAGTTAGTCTACCAACATGTGAAAATTGTTTAAAAGGAAAAATGGCAAGAAAACCATTCAGAAAAGGAACCAGGTCAGAATTTTCGTTGAAATTAATTCATTCAGACATTTGTGGACCAATGAATGTGAGGGCACAACATGGAGGTAAATACTTTATCACCTTCATTGACGATTATACGCGATACAGTCACGTCTATTTGATCTCTCATAAATCTGAAGCTCTTGCATGTTTCAAGAGATTTATAACCTTGGCTGAAAATCAATTAGACAGAAAGGTTAAGGCCTTAAGAACGGATAACGGTCGCGAATATTTGTCGGATGAGTTCAAACAAATGTGCGAAGAAAAAGGAATACTTAGGCAACTAACCATACCAACAACTCCACAGCAAAACGGAGTGGCTGAAAGGAGAAATCAGACTCTTTTAGAAATTGTTAGGTCAATGATGGCTCAAGCAAATCTGCCAATCAATTTTTGGAGTGATGCATTATTAACTGCTTCCTATATTCTAAATCGCGTACCCTCTAAATCTGTTTCTTCGACTCCTTACGAACTTTGGAATAATAGAAGAGAATGGCTAATATACAAACGTTTGTTCCTGGGCTCAGGAACAAATGATTTGGTTCTCCGATTTTCAAAGTCCAAACAGTCGATCCAAACCATTAGATATTCAATCTATATTAAAATGTGCTTGGAGACCAAATTTTACATTTTTTGGAATTTTTTTACTATTTATTAAGCTGGTTTGAAAGCCGCTGTTTTTCAATGCTGCAGAAATTTAATAAAACAGCAGTTTTCAAACTAGCTTAATAAATAGTAAAAAAATTCCAAAAAATGTAAAATTTGGTCTCCAAGCACATTTTAATATAGATTAAATATCTAACGGTTTGGATCGACTGTTTGGACTTTGAAAATCAGAGAACCAAATCGTTTGTTCCTGAGCCTAGGAACAAACGTTTGTATATTAGCCATTCTCATAATAGAAAACCAAATCTTAGTAATCTGAGACCTTGGGGATGCGCTGCCTTTGTTCATGATTCGTCTCATCAACATGGTAAATTGGGTCCACGAGGTAAAAAGAGTATATTTATACGATACTCTGAACATTCCAAAGGTTATGTGTTCATTGGTGAACAATCGAGTGGGAGTGTAACAGAATTTGAGTCACGAGATGTCATTTTCTTGGAAACTGAATTTCCAAGAAAGGGTGAGATAAGTCAGGAATTATCTCTATATGAAGTAGAGGAACAAGATGATTTGACTGTTGCAAATTGTTTGGTGCAAATTCCTGAACCTCAAACAGTATCTCATCCAAGTGGGAGCAAGTCAATAGATGATGCTGAGCCAAGTTCAGCACAATCACAAATTAGGCATAGCAATCGTGCTAGAATTCATAAACGTCATTTTCCAATCGAAAATGAATCTTACATGATTGTCATGCAAGATAAAGAAGAGCCAAGAAATATTCGAGAGGCTCTCACTTGTCCTGCTAAAGAGAAATGGATGAAAGCAATAGAAGAAGAAATGGAGTCAATGAGATCAAATAATGTTTGGGAATTAGTTGATCTTCCTGAATGACGCAAGGCAATTGGGAACAAATGGGTTCTCAAAATTAAGCGTCTAGCTAACGGCTCGATTGAAAGGTATAAGGCACGTCTTGTTGCTAAGGAGTATACACAACAAGAAGGGATAGACTATGAAGAGACTTTCTCTCCTGTTGTAAGATTTACTTCTATACGATTGATACTAGCTATCGTTGCCAGTTTAGATTTGGAATTGCATCAAATTGATGTTAAAACTGCGTTTCTAAATGGCAATCTGGAAGAAGAGATATATATGGAACAACCTGTCAGTTTTGTTGCTGAAGGTCAAGAGCACAAAGTGTGCAAATTGTTGAGATCTATTTATGGTCTCAAACAATCTTCCAGACAATGGTACATTCGGTTTCATCAAGCAATCATATCATTTGATTTCGAAATGATTGATGAAGATCACTGTGTGTATGTCAAGAAATCCAAGGATAAATTTGTGATTCTATCGCTTTATGTGGATGACATACTGTTAGCTAGTAACAATAAAGAGTATGTGCAAATCATTAAAGAATGGTTATCCTCCAATTTTGATATGAAGGATATGGGTGAAGCAGCATACATTCTTGGAGTGAAGATTGAACGAGATTATTCCAAGAAGATGTTAGCTCTATCGCAAGAGCATTACATCAAAAAAGTACTTGAAAAGTTTCATATGCAAGACTGTAAACCCATTGATACTCCTATAGCAAAAGGCGAAGGTCTTAGTTTAAGAATGTGTCCAAAGACTCCAGATGAAAAAGCACAAATGGAAAAAGTCCCTTACTCAAGTGCTGTTGGCAGCCTAATGTATGTTATGATGTGTACTAGGCCGGATATCAGTTTCGCTGTTGGAATGGTGAGCAGATATCAAGCCAATCCAGGACAGTCGCATTGGAAAGCAGTAAAAAGAATACTTAGATATTTGAAAGGTACTGCAGATTATTCATTGTGTTTCCAAGGAGAAAATTTGCAACTCATGGGTTACGCAGATGCTGATTGGGGAGGAGATTTAGATGAAAGAAAATCTACCTCAGGCTATGTTTTCTTACTTAGTAATGGAGCTATCTCTTGGAGTAGTAAGAAACAGAGTTGCATATCCTTGTCCACAATGAAAGCTGAATTTGTAGCATTTTCAGCAGCAGTACAAGAAGCAGTTTGGCTTAAAAGATTTTTGAATCACTTGGGTTTCGGTGAGAATGAAACTAACTCAGTATTGGTACACAGCGATAGCCAAGCAGCAATCGCTTATACAAAAGATCCAAAGTATCATTCAAAGACCAAACACATTGATACTAAGTATAACTTTGTTAGAGACATGGTGGCGAAAAAGCAAGTTTGCATGCAGTACATATCTACACAAAAAATGGTGGCAGATCCTTTTACAAAGGCAATACCTAGAGATGTGTTTATAGGTCATGTGAAATCTCTAGGGTTACGTAGATTGTAATTATACATTTGATTGAACAATATATTATGTATATTAGTATTTGTGGGATAAATGCAATGAATGCTGTTTTTCTTATTCATTTATGTGATAATTGTTACAAATTATTTAATACCAATAATTTAGCATAACACATGAGATATAAAATGCAAGATATGTCATACAGTTGATTGGCCTTCTCACACAGGCAATCGCTTCTATGTCTTAGTAGAACATAGAAATGAGATTGATTTTAAGCTAGATATGATACAAAATGTGAGAGCAAGTGCTTAAAAATATATATATCATCTTGATAGAGAATCAAGATGAGGTCATATGAATATACTATTATGACCAAAGGTGAAATACCCATTATTCACCTTAACTGTCTTATGCCAAGTGGGAGTCCTATTATTGGATTTATATGATAAGTAGAGTTGTGGACTCAAGTTAGATATTATGTATATCTGAACTATCATTTGTACGATATTGGATTTTAGTTTAGACATACGCTCCATAAGAAATAGAGAGTAATACCGTAACATATGTTTCATACCATATGTGCAATTGACCAACAGGGTAACAGAAGATATGATCTCTGCTTCTTTGTTGTGTGAGACCCGCGAGATCAGAAGGATCTCAAAGTACTCTTCGATTTTTTACTAAATACTTGAAGTTTCTTTTCAATTAGTTATTTTAGAATGTTGCCAATGATCATGAATGATGCGATCTAATGGAACATATCTGGATAGCAATTGATTTGGAATGAAGAGATTCTAGATAAAAGAAAAAGATCATTTCAGTGTTACATTACGTTATATTCACTGATGCACCAATTATGTTTATGTAACATAATTGTGAATATATAAGTATGGTTGTATCAATAAATAAAAGAGATCCTATAATACTTAAAAATGTGACTTGATGATCTGGGGTACTGCGCGCATATTTACTCTACTTAGATGTTGTTATACATATCTAACAGTTGGATAACAACATATGCTCTAAAATTAAAATATGCTAGTCACGGCCTATTTCCTTGTATGAATTTTAACAGAGGTAAGAGATTACGTTCTCTTAGTTTATAGCGGGTATCCCATTTTGTGCGAGTGGGAGATGTTGGATTTATTAAATGGTACGCCCGTTACGGAAAACCCGAATCCAAAACCCGATCCGTTATGAAGAGGTGCCGACCTGTTATGAAAAGGTGCATTGGTTTTTATATAAATCATATCCTTCTGTCTGTCAAAAACGTGAGTGAAAGTGACAGCCAAGAAATAGAGAAAAGATAGGGAGCACCAAGAAACACTCTGTTAGTGCTTAAAGGTTTTAGGTCGTGGAAAACGTAAGGCTTCCGGCTTCGGTTTGTGATTTCTTGCAGAACCAGTGATACTGCTACGCTCGCAAGATTCCGCTTCCGCATAAAGATTAACGGAATAATTTGTAAGTTCTATCCATTAATTAACATTATGAATTGCATAGATTGTTGCTTCAAAATAAATTCATTCATGATTAACTAACACTGCATTGAGAACAAGCAAATAGAGGAAAATAGAAGAAACTTCTGAAAAAGGAACACAAATAGTTATGGGTAGATCTCGATGACCGACATGAATCCAACAGTATGGGTGATCTTGTAAGAACTAAATCCCGCTTCCTTGAATAACTTTTTCCACTCATTCTCATCTCGCTCTTCTCCTCCAGTTACTGTCAACATTAACATATCCAACAACAGCTGTGGTTCGTCTGATATCATAGCAGACGTTGATCCGACAACTGCTTCCAAAACGATGACCTTGCCTCCAGCTTCTCTTGAAGGAATTGCATCTTTGCATCGCTGCAGTATCTTTATACAATCTTCATTGCTCCAATCATGTAGAATCCACTATAACATCGAGTTTCCAATAGGTAACTAATTCTGTTGTTTGTGTGTATGTGTGTGTTTGTGTGTGTAATGTATAATACAAGTAAATATGAGAATGATAAAAAAAAATTATACCTTGAGAAGAACTGCATCTGTAGGAGGAATATAATTAAACATGTCACCTGAAACAAACTTCACGATACCATCATTTGGACTGTCACCTACAACATGCGGTAGATCCAAAACAATGCACTTGACATGAGGGAAATTTTTGGCAATAATCTCTGCCATTGCACCTCTACCGCCTCCTACGTCAACAAGGGACTCTATGCCCTTGAAAATAACATTACCATTTTTTATGATAACATCGTTAAAAAAGCAACTGCCGCTAACCATAGCATCATTAAACATTTTGTTAACCATAGGATTTTGGCTTGCCATTTCCCACACGGTGCAACCATGTGCCAACTCGGCTGGAATCCGCTCATCCTCTTGCATGAACCAATCTCCCATGTACAGAGAAGGTTTCAGCCATTTATTGTCGAGATGACAACGTACCAAGGGCAACAAATTGGTTGGTTCACCTTTTCGGGTAACCAGATGCGATTGAGCAGTTAGATCATAGACTGCCTCAGTGCCTTCCCCGGCACCCTTCTCAATGAAGAAGCCAAAATGGGTCAATAAGCGCATAAGGCGTTGCAAATGGGATTTCTTTGACGGAGGAAGTGTCAAAACAGAGTGGAGCTCGCTGAGGGTCATTGGCTGGCCATTGTTGTCGATCGCATCGGGTATGCCGAGGTCTAGAGCACACTTGAGAGACATGGATTTTAGGTAACCAAATGTCATGTTCCACAACCCTGCTTGAGCTTGAGATACATTGCTGTCCATTTTTTTGGTAGTAATAGAGTCGGAATAGTTGAGAGGATTAAGAAAAGACACAATGAAAGAGGAACAAAGTGGAGTATGCATGTATATATAAGACTTAATAAGAGTAGATACAATGAATAAAAATCTTACCAATTTATTATTTTAGATATAGTAATTTATTACTAGATATACTTTCCTAAATAGTAATTTATTTTAGTA
Organism: Carex littledalei; assembly: GCA_011114355.1. Lineage (NCBI taxonomy): Eukaryota > Viridiplantae > Streptophyta > Magnoliopsida > Poales > Cyperaceae > Carex > Carex littledalei. The sequence goes on along the minus strand of CM022083.1, from coordinate 14,433,705 downwards.
GTGCATGGTGAATATTATCCTTGATAAAAATAACACACCACGACAATGCTAACAGTGAACTGCATATGCCTCCCCATTCCTCAACGTCTATTTGTCAGATTAAATTTGTTGGCATACGCACCATACCTCTTTTATTTTAATTCACCGATTAATATTTAATTTAATCAAATTAAATATTCATGCATATGCACCATACCTCTATTTGATTCTCTCAATTAATTAATTAGATGCACATTTAAAGAATAAATTAATGGAGTTAGATTTGGTCCCTACCTATGCGCCCAAAGGCTCAGTTTTTGCGTACAAAATTAATGGAGTTTAGCTTTGGTCTCTGCTGAACCGTTCAAAACCGATTACTTTTATGAGAACTTAATTCGTTGCATATAAAAAAAAAAAAAATTCGAATTTATTTAACATTAAGTCAATCAGTAAAAAAACGAAGATTTTTAAGTTAATCTTGGTGCATATTTTTTTTTGAAAATTTTCATTTTCAAAATTTAAAAAAATAGTAAAAAAGTTCCAAAATATGTAAAATATCGTCTCCAAGGACATTTCAATTGGGAGATAATGTTGAACAGTACGGATGGACTACTTGAAGTTTGAGAAATAAGCATATGCCACAATATGCTTATATACAGAGAGTTATATGAGTAGGGTTCAAATGTCGCATGTCTTTTGTACCTCATTTGATTCTCATGTTCTTTATCTTTATTTTCAAAATCCAAGCAGTCAATCCGAGCAACTCAATATGATATCCATATTAAAATATGCTTGGAGATCAAAATTGTATATATTTTGAAAAAATTTGCTATTTTTCTAAATAGGTACAAAATCACTATTAAGATGAGTAAAAATTAAAAAATTGTTGTTTTAAGAAAATTCTGGACCATCAGAAAACAACAATTTTAAAAAATTCTAAAAGAATAGTAAATTTGGTCTCCAAACCCATTTTAATATGGAGATGATGTTAAACGGTTTGGATTAACTATTTAGACTTTGTGCGTGCCCTCTGAGTGTGTGTTTGTGGGTGTGTGTGTGTCTATATATATAGGAAATTGCTAATATGCTATGCATAGCATAGAGGGCCTCCGTGCTACGGCTCAATATTTGAATTTTTGAAATTCTAACGGTTTATCCGAACCGTTCAACATGATCTCCATATGAATATGTACTTGCAAACCAAATTTTATATTTTTTTTAGAAAGGTAGAAAATCACTTCATCTGAAAATTCGGTACCATTCATATCAAGTGTTTTTCTACCTATCTAAAAAAATAGTACAAAAATTTTTAAAAATGTAAAATTTGGTTTGCAAATACATATTCATATGGAGATCATGTTGAACGGTTCAAATCGACCATTAGGATTTTGAAAACTCAAATATTGAGCCGTAGCACGGAGGCCCTCTCTATGCTATGCATAGCACCGTAACCAACTGTTATATATATATATATATATATATAGAGTATGGCTAATGTGCTTCCTCTAGAACTTCGGCCTCGTGCTTCCGGGGGCATATCTTAGTGTTTGATGTTCAAACAACAAATTCAAACCGTTAGATGTTCAATCTATATTAAAATGTACTTGGAGACCAAATTTTACATTTTTTGGAATTTTTTTACTATTTATTAAGCCACTTTGAAAATTCCAGATCATATGGTCCAGACTGTTTTTACTGTTCACCCGGATCTGGAATTTTCAAAGTGGCTTAATAAATAGTAAAAAAATTCCAAAAAATGTAAAATTTGGTCTCCAAGTACATTTTAATATAGATTGAACATCTAACGGTTTGAATTTGTTGTTTGAACATCAAACACTAAGATATGCCCCCGGAAGCACGAGGCCGAAGTTCTAGAGGAAGCACATTAGCCATACTCTATATATATATATATAGTGCTTGGCTACTATGCTTATATAAGCATATGCCCCCATATGCTTAAATGAGCATAATAGCGTTTCCAATGTTCAAATGGTCGATCCGACCGTTCATCTTGTTCTCCATATTAATATGTGCTTGGAGACTAAATTTTACATTTTTCTGAATTTTTTTACTATTTATTAAGCCACTTTGAAAATTGCTGATCTGGGTGAACAGTAAAAACAGTGTTTCCAAAATTCTGGACCACCAGATCAGAAACTTTCAAAGTGGCTTAATAAATAGTAAAAAAATTCAGAAAAATGTAAAATTTAGTCTCCAAGCACATATTAATATGGAGAACAAGATGAACGGTCGGATCGACCATTTGAACATTGGAAACGCAAAAATGAGTTATAAGCATATGGGGGCATATGCTTATATAAGCATAGTAGCCAGCCTCTATATATATATATATATATATGAGTAGAACTAGAGTGTTCCTAAGTTCACCAAGTCCTTTTGTGAACTCAATTCTAAAATCTATTGAATTGGCTTCAAACAACGAATCCAAACCGTTGAAATCCTTCTTTCTTACGAGTGATGCGCCTTCATGTAAAAGATTTTAAATTTTAAATTAATTTTGTATAGAGTCAAGTGGTCAAAAGACGTCCAAAAAATGAATGCATTAAAATTAATTTATAAACCTTCTAATTTTGACCACTTGACTTTATACTAAATTTATTCGAAACTTTAAAATTTTCACATGTTGATGAATCACTTGTAAGGTAGAAGGATTTCAACGGTTTGGATTCGTCGTTTGAAGTCAATTCCATAGGTTTTAGTGTTGAGTTAACAAAAGAACTTGGTGAACTTAGGAACACCCTAGTTCTACTCATATATATATATATATATATATATGTATAGGAAATTGCTAATATGCTATGCATAGCATAGAGGGCCTCCGTGCTACGGCTCAATATTTGAGTTTTCAAAATCCTAACGGTCGATCCGAACGTTCAACATGATCTCCATATGAATATGTACTTGCAAACCAAATTTTACATTTTTTAGAATTTTTTTACTATTTTTTTAGATAGGTAGAAAATCACTTGATCTGAAAATTCTGTACCATTCAGATCAAGTGTTTGGAGATCAAAATTTATATGTTTTGGAAATTTTTTGCTACTTTTTTAAATAGGTACAAAATCACTATTGAGATGAGTAAAAATTAAATTGTCGTTGTTTTAAGAAAATTTTGGACCATCAGAAAACAACAATTTTAAAAATTATAAAAGAATAGTAAATTTAGTCTCCAAGCCCATTTTAATATGAAAATCATGTTAAACGATTTGGATTAACTATTTAGACTTTGGGCGTGCTCTCTGAGTGTGTTTGTGTGTGTATGTGTGTGTCTCTATATATATATATATATATAGGAAATTGCTAATATGCTATGCATAACATAGAGGGCCTCCGTGCTATGGCTCAATATTTGAATTTTTAAAATCCTAACGGTCGATCCGAAACGTTCAATATGATCTCCATATGAATATGTACTTGCAAACAAAATTTTATATTTTTTAGAATTTTTTTACTATTTTTTTAGATAGGTAGAAAATCACTTGATCTAAAAATTATGTATCATTCATATCAAGTGTTTTTCTACCTATCTAAAAAAATAGTACAAAATTTTTTAAAAAAGAGGAACAAAGTGGAGTATGCATGTATATATATAAGACTTAATAAGAGAGTAGATACAATGAATAAAAACTTACTAATTTATTATTTTAGATATAGTAATTTATTACTAGATATACTTTCCTAAATAGTAATTTATTTTAGTAGTGCATGATGAATATTATCCTTGATGGCAAAAACATTTTTTTTTCATTTTTTTTTATTTGTATCGACTTTTGAAATACAACGACCAACTTTTTTTATTGGCAAACGGTCCGTAGGCAACGCACCACGACAATGCTAACAGTGAACTGCATATGCCTCCCCCATTCCCCATTGTCAGATAAATTTGTTGGCATACGCACCATACCTCTTTTATTTTAATTCACCGATTAATATTTAATTTAATCAAATTAAATATTCATGCATACGCACCATACCTCTATTTGATTCTCTCAATTAATTAATTAGATGCACATTTAAAGAATAAATTAATGGAGTTAGATTCACAACAACAAAGTAGGCACTTATCGCGAGGGAAAAAGCGCATTTATGACGGTTCTCCGTCGTGAAAAGTACCGTCACGAATAGAAAAAACACAGTTATGACGGTACTCCGTCGCGAAAAGTCACTTTTTACCCTCACAAAAGGTCACTTATTCTTGTTGTGATTTGGTCCCTACCTATGCGCCCAAAGGCTCAGTTTTTGCGTACAAAATTAATGGAGTTTAGCTTTGGTCTCTGCTGAACCGTTCAAAACCGATTACTTTTATGAGAACTTCGTTACATATAAAAAAAATTAGATTTTTTGAATTTATTTAACATTAAGTCAATCAGTCAAAAAACGAAGATTTTTAAGTTAATCTTGGTGCATATTTTTTTTTGAAAATTTTCATTTTCCAATTTGAAAAAATAGTAAAAAAGTTCCAAAAATATGTAAAATATCGTCTCCAAGGACATTTCAATTTGGAGGTAATGTTGAACAGTACAGATTGATTACTTGAACTTTGAGAAATAAGCATATGCCACAATATGCTTATATACAGAGAGTAATATGAGTAAGGTTCAAATGTCTCATCTTTTGTACCTCATTTGATTCTCATGTTCTTCATCTTTATTTTGAAAATTCAAGCAGTCAATTCGAACAGCTCAATATGATCTCCATATTAAATATGCTTGGAGATCAAAATTTTATATGTTTTGAAAGAAATTTGCTATTTTTTTAAATAGGTACAAAATCACTATTAAGATGAGTAAAAACTAAAAAATCGTTGTTTCAAGAAAATTCTGGACCATCAGGAAACAACAATTTTAAAAGTTATAAAAGAATAGTAAATTTGGTCTCCAAACCCATTTTAATATGGAGATGATGTTAAACGGTTTGGATTAACTATTTATAGTTTGTGCGTGCTCTCTGAGTGTGTGTTTGTGGGTGTGTGTGTGTGTCTATAAATATATATATATTATAAATATATATATATGGATGGGCTAAGTGATCAGAGTCAAAATGATGATGAATTACGTAGGATTTTGGCTTAAGTTTTGCATATTATCTCACACTTATGTTTAATTAATTAGAGAAAAAATGTTTTGGGACTATTTCATATCAAATGGAGCAAGAATTAGGTCAATCAGATAAGCGACGCTTATCGACTAAGTCTCTGTTACGACCCGTATTGACTGATACTGACCTAGCCGAATACGGATCAAGAGATAGCGTCATACGCATTAAATCCCTCAGCGACATGGTCTCAATACAAACCGTACCAGCCAGTATGGTCCGTAACCAAGGGGCCTTTTGATGAATAACTGCTACAGCTGTATCCAGATCAGGTTTCTTGACCTCCACTCATTTCCGGACGTCCCTTCACTCCTATATAAGCACCCTGGATAGAAGAAGAAATCATCTTTGTAATTTTGGTTAGATTTGATTAAGTGAGAAGGATAGGAGTGATTGTAACCATGCCATTCCACGGCTAAGTTCTTTTATTAGGGGCTAGGCAGTAAATCTTGTTACTCATGATGCTTTGATATATATATTTTATGTTGATTATGATTTCTTATTGTTTGATTGAAATACTTATTTGATTTATTATCCCTTCATCTGATATCGATGATCTAGTTTAATCTATTAGGGTAGTGACAGTGCTTTGATTGACGAGTCAGCCTCATTGGGAGTCATTAGATTTATGTGAAGAAAACCTTAGTGGGCAAACCATAAATCAGAACAACAAAACGCGAACCAAGTTCTGTCATTTGCGTAAGATAAATCGCAGTGTCCTATGTAGTAACTTGTGTATTTAGAGATCTGTCATTTGCGTAAGATAACTCGCAGTGTCCTATGTAGTATCTCAATGGAAGTCCCGTCATTTGTGTAAGATAACTCGCAGTGTCCTACGTAGTGTCTTTCATAAACAACAACAGGAAATCAGACCCGACAGGAGTAGAATATCAAAGAGGATTGAGTAGCAATGGTGTGCCGAAACCCTAACAATCCTCATCTCTATCTTTATTTTAATTACTTTTAATTGTTGCCAAATTTACATTGATCACAACTTGAACTCTCAAATTTTCAAATTTTGTCTAGCCTTTCGAAAGATTGTGATTTGATCGCTCAAAACTCTGAACCAATATTTCATGTGGATCGACCTCGATTATACTACTCGATAGGATTGTGCGCTTGCGATCCAAACTGATAGTATTTCCGAGTTTATAAATTTTAAAATATAACATCGCTCACTTTTGAGTGATCACTAAGGTGCTTTATAAAGCACATACGCTCTTATTTTTGTTTTCAAAGTTTAAATAGTCTATTTGAATGGCTCAACATGATCTCCATATTAATATGTACTTTGAAGACCAATTTTATATTTTTTATAACTTTTTACTATTATGTTAAAAAAATTAAATCATTGTTTTTCAAAAAATTCTAAAAAAATAATAAAAAAGTTCTAAAATATGTAAAATATCGTCTCCAAGGAGCTTTCAATTTGGAGACAATGTTGAACAGTATGGATTGACTGTTTGAACTTTGAGAATGGATAGATGACTTATAATCATATGCCACGATATTCTTATATATAGAGAGACATATGATTAGGGTTCAAATGTCTCATGTCTTTCATGCCTCATTTTATTCACATGTTTTTATCTTTATTTTCAAAGTCCAAGCAGTCGATATGAACAGCTCAATAGGATCTCCATATTAAAATATGTTTGGAGATCAAAATTTTATATGTTTTGGAAATTTTTTGCTACTTTTTTAAATAGGTACAAAATCACTATTGAGATGAGTAAAAATTAAAATGTCGTTGTTTTAAGAAAATTCTGGACCATCAGAAAACAACAATTTTAAAAAATTCTAAAAGAATAGTAAATTTGGTCTCCAAGCCCATTTTAATATGGAGATCATGTTAAACGGTTTGGATTAACTATTAAGACTTTGCGCGTGCTTTGTGTGTGTGTGTGTGTGTGTGTGTGTGTGTGTACAGGGATGGGCTAAGGTGTTTCATAAAGCACAGACCCTCTTGTGTTGAACGCCCCTTATTTTGTTTTCAAAGTTTTATAAAGCACAGAAACTAGAATAACTATAAACTAAACAAGTGTGCATAAAATAAATAGAAGAGTTAAGAGACACTTGACAGAGTAGTTTACGGAGTTCGGCACTAATGCCTACGTCTCCGGGGCTCGAGACCTTCAAGATGGCGCGCCTTTCTTTACCCAATGAGAAATGAGTACAAGGTGGAACTGGTGAGCCCTTACAAAGCTTGGAAAATTACTCGGCCCGAGTACGGAAATGGTTCAAGAGCACTAAAGGCTCTAATGCAACAGAAACGAGCACTAGGGGCTCGAAGTATAAGAAGCGAGCAACAAAGGCTCTAGTGTTTGTAGTAAATAAAATATCTCTCACAAATCACTCTAATTCTTGCAATATATTGAGTATGGTGGAGTAGATTTTCGGTTGTTGAATGAGTATTAAAGTTTCAAGATCAAGCAACCATAGTGGCTCTCTTTTTCAGTTGAGGAAGAAGTGTTTGATGGATGGAGAACACTTAAGAAAACCTAATATTTGCTTCTATATATAAGGAGAGGAGTGAGCCTATGGTGCTATGCATAGCACGGATGGGGTCCGTGCTACGGCTCAAAATTTGACTTTTCAAAATCCTAACGGTCGATCCAACCGTTCAATGTGATAACCATATGAATATGTACTTGCAAACTAAATTTTATATTTTTTCGAATTTTTTTACTATTTTTTTAGATAGGTAGAAAAATCAGTGTTTTCTGAAAATTCTGGACCATCAAAATTCTACCTATCTAAAAAAATAGTAAAAAAATTCGAAAAAATATAAAATTTAGTTTGCAAGTACATATTCATATGGTTATCACATTGAACGGTTGGATCGACTGTTAGAATTTTGAAAAGTCAAATTTTGAGCCGTAGCACCACTACTAGAATTTCCGCTTTTTGCAACGGTAGCAATTGTTATTTCCAACGGGAGGAAGGGTCGATGGAAATGAAATTGCGTTTTCTGACACCATTAACAATTTCCAACGGTAGCCTCATGGAAATAGTAGCGGTTGGAAATCCCTGCTGTCTCCACATGGAAATGTTTCCTATCCGCCGTTGGAAATACTTTTGCATGACCCATGACCCGCCAAACAGACCAAATATTATATTTTATTGAAGGTTCATGGAAATACCTCTCCCCATGCCGTTGGAAATAAGTTTGAAGTAGGGAGACATATTATTTCCATGGGCTACCGTTGGAAATGTTTTGTTTAATTTGTTTATATTATTTTATAGTGAAGGTTCATGGAAATACTCAAGCACTCTGCCTTTGGAAATGTTGTATTAATTCAGTTTATATTATTTTATAAATAGACTTATTATTTTTATGAGGCTACCGTTGAAAAACTTAAGTTTTTGGAGACAAACGTTTATGTTTATTTGAGATATCCCTTTAAGAGCATCTCCATTGATTAAATTGAAATGCAATTGCAAATAGCTGTCAAAGTGTAAAATGAAATTACCTTCAAACTTAATTTCAAATCTCTTATATCTATGCAATTGCTCACCAATTGCATTTCAATTGCATTTATGCCACGCCAGCAATTTTTTTCTTTTTTTCTTTCCGTTGAGCGATACCAAATTCATTTTTAGCGATACCTCTCTCCCTCTCTCTGTGATGCCTTCTCTCTCTGTTTTTAGCGATACAAAAATTAAGACTTAATTTTTTTGTAGGTTTTAAAGACAGTCTCATAATTCAGAAAAGAACAAAGGCACAATATCAAATCACTACAACTACCCATACATGTCACATACCTCATGCAACAATAAAAATATAAATGACCAATCTGTCAATAACAACACATACAAAACTACTAAACAAACCCAAAATAGGCACACATACAAGACACTAATTAGTTTACAACATCACTCGTAACATAAGTAAATAGTAAAGAGCAGCCAGATATATACGAGTAACCAAGAATCCTACAGTACAGATGTTAACTAAGCACAACCCATGAGAAAGATACACGAGTGAGATGGAGAGAACCACTACTACAATTCACCTACACTTCTGAATTGACAAAAGGAGTAGATGTGGCGGGTGCCTCCACCAAGGTAGGTTGATACTGGAGCCAATCCTTGGCACTAAACAAAGTCTCCAGTACTTGTCGAACTTCTCATGCATTTCTTTCGCTACATTGCTTATCAGGGGATCCTCACTCTTGATGGCATTTATTAACTCATGCTGTATATTACATGCCAGAGAAAAAATTCTACAAGCTTCCTCAAATTAGGTAAGAAAAAATTATGTAAGAAAACTAAGTATCTTATCATCACTGTCACATAATATAAGCTTCTTCATATTAGGTGTGTGCTTTAAGATATCACCAACCTCATTAGAATGACAAATCATACAAAAATAGCGAAGGAACGAAGTTGTCAGGTTGAAGAAAGTAAGGCAAGGCAATTCTATTTCAACCAAAGTATGCATTTAAAAAAAATAGGCTTAGCTTTATCAAAAATAAAATAAAAGGAAAATTAAGGGATTTTCTTGATGAAGTAGTTTTTACAATCAAGCATTATGTACTAAAAACCAGATACATTAGCTATCGTGTTTTATACACACATCATACAAGCAAGCATCAGGTGTTACTGAAACAATACCAGTAGTCAACAAAACCCATGGCCTATCAATATCACAGAATCCTTGGAAATATATCCCTAATATGAAGCAGTTACCTGAATTGTAATTTTAACAATACAAGCCAATACTTTGTGGTAACAATTGCAAAATTCGATAGATCTGCTCAATTTTCAATCTGACATTTCCGTCACTGATCTCAGCAATTCCAATCTATGCTTGATAAGATTCAAGCCTGGATAAAATAATAAAACAACTATTAATATCATGACCTTAATACACCAATATTGGTACATCAGTTCCACATCGCCTGGTCAGTATGATACCAACATACAGTACCAGTACTGGTACAAATTACCATTGAAAATTGTGTATTGTTTGAAAATGAAAATGAAATGAAGAAAGATTAAAGGGGATGAGTATCATAACTTACCTTCCTGTAACTCTAAGGGGTTGACCAGTAATGACATGAAGAACTTAAGATACTCTGGCTTTTGCCAGTATTTGAGATACTTAAAATATCCTATAAATGCCTTGACTTCAAAGTAACGATTTTGCGTAAGATCTGTTCATTAAGAGGATATATGTCAAATACTAATTCTTTTTATTTATGAGCAAGGAAATCATAAGTTAATTATATCATATATAGTTGCTATGATTTTGCTTTTCTTCATATACATGTTTCTAATTTGACAAGGTCCATTAGTTCACAAATTCACATGCTTTCTAGCAAAATAGATGATTCTTAAACTGGTAAAGTTATCCTTGAACAGACTTATAACCAAACCAACAAGGTTTAGATGTTTTGTTATAAACTGAATTGCTCCTTGTATAACTACAAAATTTACCTACACTTCTAAATTAAAGCATCAGGGACAACATAGTAACTTAGGGATCCATCAATTGAATTAAATAGAAATGTTAAAAACTTTTGAGCGCTATTGGATGTGATGTTATGAGAAAGTCTAAAGATAATTAATTGGTTACTGTTCAGGGCCAAGAATCGAATTCTACAACAAATTAAAAAAAAATGGTGCATAAAAATAAATCACAGCAACAAGCAATATTTAATTGAGTGATACTGAATTTTAGAATGAAAACATAAATTTTGGTCTTTAGAATAAGCCAATGTATTTAATTGAGATACAAACCATTGTGTCAAATAATCAAACACCTTGAGTGCACATATGTCATTTCATCGAACACCTTGAGTGCACATTTGGTATTTACTAAAAGCTTGTGCACTTATGGCATTTCATCGAACACCTTGAGTGCACATAATCAAACACCGGTATACAACTTCAAAAACTAAAAAAATGTACAACAAGGAACTAATTTTGAGAATTGGACCAGATAATCATAGTAGATCTTGAGAATTGGAACTAATTTTGTCAGACCAATTGATACAGGAGAACCTTCGCTCATTATTCAAACAAATTTTAGAACATAAATTATGAATCCACCTAAAAGAAGAGAAGAAGAATGATACGTGTGAGAGTTACTTGAAAGGAGGCAAACATCTCTTCCTTTCGTGAATCTGAGCTTGCAAGCTTCGAATCTCACCTTGCAAGTTTTCGACGGGACTTAACAGGGTGGGGTGGGATCGGGACAGAGAACGCTGGAGAAGAAGCGATCGGGGTTGGTATTGGAGAAGGGCTCCGGTTGTGTTTGTTTAGAGAGTTGAGAGAGAGGGTTTCGATTTGGTTTTGAAACAAACACGTTAAGTCCTTAGGTAGGAAGAACTCTCTGTATGACATTCACATTCCTACCCACGAATTCAATCACCCGAGGTAACATAATTTCTCCATTTTAGATCAGGGCCATCAGATCGGATTTCGCACGAATATTGAAGATAATATTGACTCCCACCCACAGCCACTAAAATGGAGACCTCCTTTGAAATCATGACTCTTCATCATCTATCGGATGGTTCTGATTTGCAAATACATAAATTAGGTGATAATTGTACAGCAAATAATATGAAAAAAATTCAAAAAAACATTTTCTATTTTTTTACTTCTTTTGTAAGTAAATCATACTTATAAATGTCAATTTTATAAAATTTCATCCTTATTTGCTTATTAAAATTGAGTTAAAAATTGCTGACCGTTCATTTTCACGTTATTCATCGACGGTCGATTTGTAATGAAATGATTCCAAACTTATTTTTTTAATGATCAAGGGAAACATTAAACATAACCAACATAAAAGTTTTGAATTTTCATTATGTTTAAGCTTCGATCCAACGTGAAATGTTTATAACCCTTCGATGTTTCAATATTCCGACAACTCGATGGATAGGTAAATAAAAATAAAATTTGATCAAACTTTGCTATAATTAAATGAATGTAGTTCTCTTTGATTTGAACGGTTTCGATCGACTAAAGGACGACATATTTCCGCACGCCTTCATTAACTAACAAGGCTAGAGTTTATGAACATGAAACATAAACTCTAACTTTGTGAGTCAATGAAGGCACACAGAAAAAAAATCGGCCGCTGCTTGATCGGAACCGTTGAAATTATAGAGCACTGAATTTAGTCACTTGCAGCAAAGTTTGATGCAAATTTATTTATATTTACCTATCCATCCAGTCAAAGAAATATCGAAACATCGAAGGGATATAAACACTTCACGTCAGATCAAAGCTCAAACACAACAAAGCTTCAAAATTTTTATGTTGGCTGTGTTCAATGTTTTCTCATGATCATTTGAAAACAAATTTGGAATCATTTCGTTGCAGATCGACCGTCGATTGCTTACGTGAAAATGAACGGTTCGCAAATATTTGCTAAATTTGAAGGGTAAAATAATGATAAAGGTCTATAAAATTGACATTTATTAGTATGATTTGGTCATAGAAGATGTAATTATTTTTTAAAATTTTTTTTCATATTATTTGATGTACATGCATTACCTAATTATTAAATATCAAGCTCCAAACCGTCAGATAAGTGAAGAATGGTCTTGATTTATTTATTTTGAATAGCTGGAGTAAAGAGTCTCAATACTCTGAGGTAAAATAATATTTCTGTTTAGATCTGGCGGTAGATAATGCATAGGAGCCTTTGATATTGGTGCGTAAAGATGATCACATGGCTCGATCTAAACACAAATATTATGTTACTTCAGAGTATATGAATTCTTTATTTACCTCTAACTTTTCATTTCCCCCTCTGTGCGCAGCCGCCTACCTTAGAATTTTCATTTCCCCTCCAAGAGAGTTTCACCTTCCCCCCAATTTTTTCAACTTCCCTCCAATTTTTTCGTGTTTCACCTTATTTTGTCTGCCTAATCTTTCGTATTCCCTCTTAATTTGTCCGCCTATTCCCTCTTCTTCCAAAAAATTCCCCAAATGGCGCTGCCGCTTTCGCCAAACCCTCCTTCGTCTAATCCCACAAAAACTAATCCCCAAAATGGCGACGTGATTACACGATTTCTGAAGCAAGGTGGTGAGAAGCGCAGAGAAGCTGGTGGAGACGGCCATGGCGGGGCGCGACACCTCTCACGACGCCGCAAATGCTTTTCGTGTGCGTGACCTCGCGCTCTTTCTCTGAGGTCAGTTCTTGCTATTTCTCTTTGATTTTACTTTTCTCTAGAGAAAGAGCGCGTTTTTAATTCACGTCTTTGATTTTTGGAACTGAGATCTATTTTGGGCAAAAATTTCGGCATAATTGGAATTGAGGTTTGTATTTTTCCATTATTCTGGAGATTTAGCAATAAAATGAAGTTGAGTTTATAAGCAATAAAATGAACTTAAATTAATTGAGTTAATGCTTTCAAATGAAAATACTTTGGATTGAATTGTTGATCAAATGAAATATGGTTGAGATTGAATTATATTGAGAAGATTGAGTAAATTATGAAATATAAAGGATACTTGGTCCAAGTAAAGTTATAAGGCAAAAACGTGCTTTGTAAATTAAATTCAATCAAGCAACCACACACACACAGAGAAATGGCCTCCTTTGTTTTCCAGAGGCAGGCAAGTACATACTTTCTTCAATTTTTATTATTCTTTCTCAATTATTGTTTTTTTCCTTCTTTTACAGTGCAATTAAATGTGGTTTGATTTATTACAGTGCACTTTACCATCTCCACCTAGTCAAAGCAGAGACTGCACGATCTTTTATTCCTAAAGAGTTCAGACTAGTTGAAGCCTTTGGGTACAAAATGACAATTCTCAAGTTGCTTGTAGTAGTGTGCTAAGATGTGTATTAATTACTTGAGGTCATTGAATTTGAGATTTCAGAGTTCTTGCCACCATGTTATTTAGGTTGTAAAATATTTGGTAAATATAAGCCTTAGACAATGCTTTGGGAGTGTAATGATATCTCATAGTGCCCATGAAAATCATATACAAGGCTAATTCTCCAGACCTGATGAACTGGTACCAAAATGTCATAGTATAGCATTGCAACTACGGCCATGCCCCTGTATAACATGACATGACATTAATCACATGTGGCTATCAGTCTATATTCTTCTAAAATTCCAAATTTGTTGTTCTGTGTTGAAAGAGGTGACGTCATATTGCATTTGCAAATATTTACAACATTTCATGTCTTTTCCTTGTGCTAAATAATTTTGATGAAAATTGCTATGTTGTTCTGTGTCTATATTCATCTTCATTTTTGGCCCTTTCCTTGTGCTAAATAATTGTTATGTTGCATAAAAAAAGATTTGCAAAGAGTATAGCAAGTCGACTTGCATGATATTGGGAATTCAAGCTGAATTGTCCATCTTGATCTCCAAGCTATGGTACTTGCTGTCTTTCCTCTTCTTTCTAGTATCTTTTGTTTGTTCAATCTCAAGTGTATTTAGCAATTTGATGTTGTTTTACATTATACTCAATTTCTCATATACTGTTCCATGGTGGGGAATTTCAAACTTCTACATAGACGGATCAGAAGAAACAAGCAACTGTTGGTGTGCATTGGAGGAGTCAGATCGGCTGATATGAGGTTACACCTCATGGAGGTACCTTTTATAATTTTTTTGATACCTTGATGTAAAATTACTTTTTATATTGTATCAAGTGAGGAATATAGTAGTGGCTGTTCATGTATAGGCTCTTGTACCAGTTGTTCTCCACTAAAAGTTAAGACCCTCGATTCCATATATATGGCCCAATTTAGTTCTGTTTATGCATTATTTCTATTAAACAAAAACATAATTAAAGATTGCATAAGGACTCTGAAAGGTAGTGGATATAGTAATTAAGCAACCTAATTCTTGTGTAACCAAAGAGATCTGGTAAATCAACATTGAAGAAGGAACTGTAGGTTTGATGCAGTAATTCATTTTGTGGGGTCAAAAGCGGTTGGGGAGAGTGTTGCAAAAACATTACTTTACTATAACAATAATGTGATTGGAATGATTATTCTTCTAGAAGTCATGGCTGCCTATGGTTGCAAGAAGGTGCTCTTTCTTTGTTTTTTTTTAAACATTTTCAAGAATTTTATACTGTAAGCTCTTTTTACTAATGCCATGCACATTCTTTTGTACTGGTAACTATAATAGTGCATGTACATCCTGCTCTGAGCACATTCTTGAAAATTGTAGACTAATTCTCTGGATGCTCTGATGATAGAATTATTTGATAATTTTGACAATATATCTTAAATCAATTCAAAAAAGCTTGAAAACGATAACTGAAGTTTATAAGTATGTTTTTGAACATATAGATAGCCTATCTTTCAAATTTCATGTGATTTGAGTATGGTCTGATTATGAATCTGAAGTTAAACATGCACCAAATCTCATTATTGTCTTTAGCTATGATATATGTACCATGTAGATAGTCTACAATGTTAGATTTCTCATTTACACTTTGCTTTTGATGATTGTCTGGAGTACAATGTAAATAATTGTCAATGGATCCTAACCCTTTTTTAAATACTTTTTTGTATAAATACAGCAACTTGCCAATGCCCTTCTAGAAGGAGAAGCACAAAAATCAATGTGTCTATCGAAGGCAAAGGCAATTATTCAAGCAACTGGGCAAATAAAGATATCTGACAAGGAGATTCAGAGATTGTCCAAAGATTTGTCAGAGGTATTTTAATGTGAAATAAGTTGATGTTTAAAATTAATAGTAGCACCTCATGTTTTCTGAAAAATATCATTCAGGTTTGGATTATTTTGTGTAATGCATAGCGGTGTATTTATAATTAGGGATTGGGATTTTTTTTGTACATATAAAATATTTTCTCCTATGAAGACTTCTTTTGATCCATGGTTTCCCCTAAATTGGTTCATTTCCCCAACTTTGTAAAAAAATAAATAAACACTTACTTTCTTTCTTCATGTGATGATATTTGCTTAGGCCAAACATGAACTATAGGCTTGCTGAGAAGAATATAAGCTTTTAAAGAAGAGTTCTGATCACACGGTAATTTACTTTCTTTTCTTGTCTTTCTAATGGGACACTTAACTACCAATTAACCCTAATAAATTACAGATTAGTGTCAATTACCCTCAATTTAACTATAAAATTACTATTTCACACAATCCTATCATTTCACAAATTGAACAGCATACTGGTCCAAAACCCGTTAAACTTAGAGACGGAAATGAATTCCAAATCAAAGATGAGAATAAAATTCATGAAGTCCCATTGGAGCAGGTATGTGCTATGCACCCATTATCTCCTGCCAAAACCAAAGTCCCATTGCCTTTTGCTTTGCTTGTTTGATTTAATTTGTACATTAATTTGTTTTTTTCCTTGCAGCAAAAATTGACAGGGGAATTCAAGATGGTTTCAAGAATTTTAAAAGGTGCCCTATAATGGAGTGCCAACCCAAATTCAAGCTTTACAATAGTATGTCTAAGATTATTAAATGATTTAAAACAAGAGCAGAGATGCCCAAAGCCAAAATTTTAGCTCTTTTCAATTTGACCATCAAATTTTCTTTTTCTATATCAGGAAATTGATCTGCGCATCTTTCAGCTGTGCAGTCTTCTTTATTGTTGGTACTGATAAAAAAGATGTGTGATATGTTTAGTTAATAATAAATAATCTCATCGATTTCTCTTCAAATGTATTATGGATGACAATATGGAAAATGTACTATGATTTAGTTTAGCAACAATGTGATATGTATTTAATGGTTCTTATTTATAACATGTAAATCTTAGTTGTAATTTCAATGTGTTTGTTAATTTGGTTGAATGAGAATTGGGGAATGTAAATGGGTTGGTACTGGGAGGATTGTAGAATGAGGGCATGCTTATATGATACCATTTAGACTTGTTATTACCATGGGTGATCCCTGAAATAACGAAAATTACCTTTCCATGCAAATATTAGCTCTTGGAAATACTGGGGTGGGTCCCACGTACGCTGCCATTGGAAATAAACATGTGGGCTCCACTATAGCTTGCCTTGGAAATACTGGGGTGGGTCCCACGTACACTGCCCTTGGAAATAAACATATGGGCCCCACGTTCCCTTGCCTTGGAAATACTGGGGTGGGTCCCACGTACTCTGCCGTTGGAAATGCTCTGGAGGGTCCCACAGACGTTGCCGTTGGAAATAAACAGGTGGGCCCCACGTTAGCTGCCCTTGGAAATGCTCTGGAGGGTCCCATAGACGTTGCCCTTGGAAATAAACAGGTGGGCCCCGCGTTACTACCCTTGGAAATACTCCAGACAGTGTCCAAGTGTGAAAGTATTTCCATGCGCCCTTTTTCCAACTGTAAGCGCATGGAAATACTCAGAAATGAGTATTTCCAACGGCGTCGATGGAAATAAATGCTATTTCCATCGAGGGTTGTTGCAACGGGAGTATTTCCATCGATAGCGCATGGAAATGACGATTTCAAGGCTTATTCCATCGGTACGCCCATGGAAAAGGTGATTTCCTGCCGTTGCAAAAAGCGAAAATTCTAGTAGTGCACGGACCCCATCCGTGCTATGCATAGTACCATAGCCTCACTCTAAGGAGAGAAGCAAATATAGGGTTATAAACGTTATCATATGTGACGTCTGCCTTCCACGGCTCATAGCGACCCATCACTTCATAATTTGAATAACGTTACAACATGAAAGTTCTAGATCTCAGTATCCTGGATTATTCAAGCTTTGATTCACTCAAATCGGAGATTGTATTACCAAACAGCGGCCAAAATATGAACGGTGTGTAAGCTGCTCGATTTAAAGCGTTGCAATGTTTTAATTAACAGTTGCAACGGAATAAATCATTTTCATACCCAATTTTATGCAGACCCAATTATTCCGTTGTGACAGCCTTAGCACCGAAACCTTGAAACTTCCAGAGAGCAACCGTTGTGACAATCGTTACAACGCTTGTCAAGCGATGTGGAATTTCAGCAACCTTCAGCAATCTTTAAACTGACGTATCTCGGCGCTCGAGTATCTGATTTTGGCATATGACCACTTTTCGGAAAACTCGTGAAGAGTCGATATTGATTTTGAGGTCTTAGCCTTCATCAGAGCAATGGTGCAGTCAATTATCTCAAAGATAAAGGAAAGAATCTCAACAGTAGTCATGTTGCAATTGATGTTTCTCAGTCCAATGCTTGATTTTTCGTGACTCATCCTTGATAAGTATAGCAATTGATCATTCATCATTGATGTATATGTAGCAATTTATATTGTCACAAATCTGCACAATATCTCAAGACAAGAAACTGTAAAATTCAACAAATATATGTTTTGCAAATCTAGTCAAACAGATAAGTAGATTATGGCACAATCCAACATGTCAGGGGATGGTCCAGCAGGAGTGAGGTTACTACTGGTTCAAAGGGGCCGGCCGGTCAAATGGGTGGCGAGGAGAGTACAAGCAATGAGCCCATCTCATGTGGAGGCAATTGCGGTACTACATGGCTATAGACTGATGCAGGACAATAGATGTGGGGAAGGGGTTGTATTCTCGGATTCGCTAGAGGTCGTGGACTCACTTGCTCACAATCATCCAGTGATCCATGACTGGAGATCCTACCATGAAGTATGGAATGCTTGGCTTCTCAAGGGGCATTTGGGCGGCAAGATCATCACCACACATTGTAGTATAGGGAAGATTTGAATCTTAGAATAGTTCATGCATGTTTTAGCAAACAGTGCCATAGTGCTAGGGGGGGTGAGAACTGGCACTGATCCAAGAAGACATGTAAGAGAGTTTGAGTTGTAGGCCTACGGGTCATGTAAGAAACCAAAAAAAAAAAAAAAGATTAATTTACTCGGATTAATTTAATGTATATTGGACGGTTCAGTTTAGAACTGTGTAAAGCATATATGCATGATTTGCATGTGTTATTTGTGATGCTATTTGGTTCTTTAGTTCACAAATAATAGCCCTTTTGATAATCTGGTAAGTTCAAATTTTTAAACTTTCTTTTTCTGAAAAGCTTGATTTTCTTTGGATCATTCTATTTCTTTTGATACTTCAATCATTCTGTGTTTTTTTCAATTTAAATCCCTGTTATAATTTCTAAATATATTTTGATATTCCTTTTTGTTATTTGTAAATAACTTATTTTGAAGAAAATTATAATAACACAGATAATAGGGACTAATTAGTTACAGTTTTTTGCATTTTTCTTTGTTCTGACAAGTTAATCATTGCAAATTGCATGCATATAACCAAAGAAGGAAAATGCCGATTCGAACCAGAATCGGCTGCTGGCGATCTGATTTTGGACCGAGTTACTCGGTTTGCAATTTTTCAGCGAAAATCCGGTTCAAACTGGCCGAATCAAGCAATTTTTCACTGCTTCTTGACGTTTTAGAGCAGATTCTCATTGTTGGGAGCGATTCTTCAGAAGAAGCGAAGGAATTTGATTGTGCAACTACCTGGCTTTGTGAAGGAAAGGGGCAAAATTGATTTTGACTCGGTGAAAGGTTGATTGGGAGAGATGAAGCCGCGGTCAGGGACCTCGGGCATGGTTCTTTTAGAAACTGAAACACTGAGTTGGGAACCGACATTTTTATTAATATCCAACATTAATTATAAAATATTAATTATATCCAGCTTAGTTGGATTTTTTTTAAATTGTTCAAACCAGTCAAAAAATGGTCGGTTGGATTAAAAATTCAGACCTGTCAATGGTTTTTTTTTTTGTGAAATATTTGTTAGATTATTCTTTTGATGTATAATTAGCATATAATTATACTAAAATACGCTATATTACTTGAAATTATGTTAAATTATGCTAAATTACGCTAAATTACGTTAAGAGAGACAATATCTTCACTTAGAAGGCGAAAACGATGACGAAACTTCAAACGGCCATAAAACGGCGCTCGAGTGTCTGATTTCAGCAAATGACCACTTTTTTGAAAGATTGCGAAAAGATGCATGCCTTGGTGACTGTTTTGCTGTTTTTTTAAATTCAAAATTGCCAAAATATAAAGAGAAGAGTCTCAAAACTTGAGTTGAAGTTGTCGATTAACATTTTTATTTCTATTTTTCTATCTATGTAGCTCAGTAAATTGGTTATACAATGAACTTGTAGAATACCAATTTTTACTTTTTTTGAATTTTTTTACTATTTTTTATGATTTATGAAAGATGGGACAAATTGGCCTAATTTAGGGTAATTTAGCGTAATCTAGCATAATGTAGCGTATTTCAGTTTAATTAGCGTAATTTACAGTTAAAAATTTAACATAATTTCAAGTAATTTAGCTTGTTTTACTTTAATTATGCTAATTATATATCAAAAGAAGTAATCTAACAAATATTTCCAAAAAAAAAAAAAAAAACCTCATTACCGGCCAAAAGTTTGAAAATTAAAAAAAAAACGCAGCTTAATATTTTATAATTAATTTCGGATATTAATAAAAATGTCGGGATGGGAATATCACTGTTGGAGCCCGCACTATGAGTACTGTAGCGGGACAGCAAGGCTTGAATGGAGAGGTCATTACAGAAGTTTTGTACTATGGTCCACATATTTCATAAATACTGTTACTAGTCTCTCACTAATTATAGAACTGATGAAAAACCATATAAATTATTCCTACTTTTTCCCATCTTTCCTCCACTCCATTTCGATTGTTAATCGACACCTCCATTTTGGTATTTTTTATTTTCTGATATATTTTTTCCTTTAACTGTTTCCTTTTACATTTTTGGTTTCTTTTTTTTTCTTTATTCGTTTTCTATTTTTCTTTTTTTTAGGGGTCAACAAGTGGATCTTAACATGTTTTGGACTGATTATTTGTTTATAATTGTATTCCTATATTTTTAGTACAAAATAAGTTTCTGGAGAAAAAATTCGAGTTTCCGATCCGATTCGGTCAATTTTGACCGATTCATCCGATTCCGATTCTACAGTATTCCGATTCCGATATTTATTTCTATGCATATAACCCATGTTACGAGTACATCCAAAACATGGCAGTGCATTTTTTGTATTCAGTGCCTTTGATCAGTATTTATTTATCATGTAAGAGACATTAATTTGCTTTCAGTTATCAATGGTAATGCCTAAGGGCTTCAATAAAAAAAAACAATTGATCTGAGTTCGCTCAATTGTGCAAATTTTGAACCACAATCTAATTCAAGCTATCTTGAGTCATTTCAATGTAAAATTCTCTTTTCTCTTCGCTAAAACTAACTCAGAATACAATTTAGATTCCAGTACATTACCTGAAAGAATAAGATACAACAAAAGGCAGGCATTAAAGTTGGACAAACTGGTACCAGCACAAATGCACAATGCAAGTAAATTTGATCTCAAATAACCAAGTAAATCCATTTTTTTCATATATTTAGTATACACCAAACAAACCGAAATTTACTTTGATTTGGTGATAAGTTTAATTCGGTCGGTTTGGTTCTGATTTTGAATTGATATTAGAAGTTTAGAACTGTGTAACCTTCTACAGTCTTTAGATTCCACAGTGTCTAAATTTAATGGCGAAATGTGGTGTATATCTAAATACGGAGAATCCAATAGCACTGTAGTATGTAGACATTCACAGTCCAGTGGATTGCTGTATGGCAACAATTGTGCTGCTATCAAATTAGTCCTCCTACTGTCTTTGTTGGGGAATCATAAAGGCCAAATAATTACGTCTTATCTAGTGATCAAACAATTACATCTCATCTAGAGGTCAAACACTTACACCCCGGGAAGGAAAAACAGTTCTCCACCTTAACCTAAGGACCGTCATATGCCAAAGCCGACTCATAAAACATAAATGTTAAGTGCGGAAGATAATACCTGATTCCATGAATATTTCTATGGAATAACTTAATCCTTTGAGAGATCGCCAACCGTCTCCGTGAGCGCGAGACTAGACTCTAATAGCAAGAAGTCCTTCTCGCCTTTTCGTCGTATAATTGTAGATCAAATCTTCCAAAACAGCAAGATATGGTCCCTGAGAAATCATCTCCAAATTTTCTAATGGATTTCTCTTCTCTATTCTTTAATGGTGCAAAAAGAAGAGAAGGCACACAGAGCTGTATTTTTTCTAAAGAGAAAAACATCTTTTCAGTTTCTGTGCTTTTATGTGTTATCTTGTGCCTTAGGGACCAATCCTTATATATAGTAACCTATCTGGTTATCTGCCAACTTGAAAAAGGTATTTTGTGTGACTGCATCAAAACCGTGCTATCACATCAAAATTCGTGCAGCCGCATTGATATCCGTGTGGCCCACACAATCCTCTTAAATGACAATTTTCTAAATTACAAATCTCAGAATCAGTTCATCAATGATTTGATCTTTGCCTAAATTGTTCTACACATTTATGGACAACATCCTAATGAATATATTGATTGTCTATGACCTTATTTGATCACTTTAATTGACAATCATATATAACAGTAAACAATCCATAATTATATTACATATATACTCAATGTTGGCATTAAATCCAACGAGGTTGGCAATAAATTCAACAATCTCCCACTTGAGCAATATGTTATGATTTTTTAATTATGCATTGTGTTTCTTATGTGCGCACATTTCTTTACTGTCTTACTTATATATTTCCAAACCAATTTGATCCATCAACTGTATCAGCAAAGGACTAAAGCGGCATTCGTCGCATTTATTCGCAACTAAACCCTCAATAATCACAGCACTAATACAGCTGAATGACATGAATCATGATGTGGATGTGTAGCATAGAAATTTCATGCAATTGTGATCTTCACATGCCTATTTCTAACTTGGTCCCGTACTTAAATCATGAAATTGAATTTCATAAATTAACTGAATTAGTGGTCAAACATAAACGAGAAACAGAATGTCAAAACTTCATAATATATATAACATTTGTTAATGTCACAGGTTACATATCCAAAATTACATTGAAAAATAAAACTTAATATCCTCAATAGAGATTACACCCATATGAGCAACATGCCCTTCAAACTTAGCCCGTGTCAATCCTTTAGTAAGAGGATCTGCTAACATAGAGTCTGTTTCTACATGTTTTATTTTCAATTCACAATTCTGTACTATTTCTTTTACTTTACCTTACTTTAGTTTAGCATTGTTCCGTATTCTAAATGATGCATCACTAAGATCTTCCATCTCTAAATTCTTTATCAGAAAGTTCTTAGTTTATTGTAACATATTTATATCGATATTGACAAACAATATAATATCCACATAGAAATACAAACTTACTCCCACAGAATTAAGGTATATAAATTCATTCAATAAATTTATCTCAAACCCAAACGAGATAATCTCACTATGAATTTTGCAATACGATTGTTGAGACACTTTCTTTAGTTCATAGATGAATTTCTTAAGTTTGCACACCATAGGCTTTGTGTCTCCCGATACATAGTTTTCTAGTTGCACCATATATATTGTTTCATTAATGTCACAATTTAGAAACGCTATCTTAATATCCATCAACTAAAGCTCCAAATTAAAGTGCGTAACTAGTGCCAATATAATCTTTAAAGAGATTTTTGAAAATAAAGTATTGATGATTCAAATAACATATCAATCAATATGCCTTTCTTTGGACCGATAATATTGATTATACGTAAAACATAATAATCATCACTATACTCTATGTACACATAATTTTAACAATCATCAACCTTCCTTTGGGCTGGTTAATGCTTGCATTCATTAAATGAAACCAAAGAAAAAATCTTTAAAACCATAAGTGACAAGACGAGCTTTAATTACTACTCATTACTTTTCGAATCCCTTTTAGTTTTAAATATCCATTTGAAACTAATGGGTCTCGTTTCTTTAGGTAATGAGGTAATTTTCCAAATATCATTGTCAGCCATTGATTATATTTTCTTATTGGCACTTCTGAATTTTCTCGAGAAATTCCAGCATTGTCTGAAACAATTTGGCCTACAACAACATCTTTCAGAGATTCTAGAATCTGACTTTGTGTTGTTTGATTATATTGAGTTTGGTCTTCAATAATGGTTCCATTAAAGATACTTGTATTTTGAGTTAAATGAGATCAATGTCCATGAAACTCTCAACACCTGTGGGAATATTTGTATACTCCTCTTCGAATTCAAAATCCATTATTGTATCTCTCCCCGCAGACTCAACATCCTCAAAAATTTTGCATTTTCGTCTCGAATACTGAATGTTCTGTGGGATTATAAAATTCCTTAATGATAACAATTAAATCTGAAATCGCGTCCCTTAATGCCTCTTAATTGACCTCTTCATTATCATAAGACACATGCAATTTGATTTGTTCCACTTTTCATTTTTCTTCTAATCGTCATAAGTACTCTTATCCGTAAGTGTGGGACATACCTACTTAATGCAATGTCTAGATTCTTGACACCAAGAACTATTACTATGTTCTCATGTCAAAATTTGAAATTGGTTCCATTCAACATAAAAAAATGTTGTTTAGGCCTTTAACAATGCTAACAGAAAAATTACAAACAAAAAATCACAAAGAACAACACGAATAAAAAAATTCTAAATTTATAAATTACATTCAAATAAAGGCCCAATTTGCTCAAAATATATGAGATGATTTTCCCTTTTGTTACTATACACATGAATTTCACAACCAGGTAAGTTCCCAGGTAAGTCAGGGATCCCTAAGGATTCACTTTGAATTCTGACTTGCCTAAACAGAACTTTCCTAGACATTACATTCATAGTATCGTAACTTATCTTAATAAATCATCACATTTTATGAGCCTAAATATCATCTTAAAACCAAAGTATCGGTTTCCATTAAGTGGCTACCTTTGGGTAACGGGTCAATTTCTTATGATACTTTGGCGTAATAATAAGGTACTGATAACCTATAACATACCGAACAACATGCCTTCCTTTGGGCCGACAATGTTGACATATGTGTAAATTTTTTTGTCATCACTATACTTTATTATCACTCACTTGTACAAATAATTTCAACAATTATTATCTTCCTTTGGGCCGATAAATGATTGTATCCATTAAATGCACACCTAATATCCTTTTGTAAAATGAATTTAAATCAATATTGTCAAAAGAGGTACCTTTGGATACAATTAGGACCCAATTAATTCAATTCAAGATACATATAACTTTAATGCCTTTATAATAATTTAATTCATACCTTAGCCATAAAACAAAAGTGCAATTAAGTAAATATATATATATATATATATATATATATATATAGAGTATGGCTAACGTGCTTCCTCTAGAACTTCAACGATATGCTTCCGGGGGCATATCTTAGTGTTTGATGTTCAAACAACAAATGCAAACCGTTAGATGTGATCTCTATATTAAAATCTGCTTGGAGACCAAATTTTACATTTTTTGGAATTTTTTTACTATTTATTAAGCCACTTTGAAAATTCCAGATCATATGGTCCAGACTGTTTTTACTGTTCACCCGGATCTGGAATTTTCAATGTGGCTTAATAAATAGTAAAAAAATTCGAAAAAATGTAAAATTTGGTCTCCAAGCAGATTTTAATATAGATTGAACATCTAACGGTTTGAATTTGTTGTTTGAACATCAAACACTAAGATATGCACCCGGAAGCACTAGGCCGAAATGCTTCTAGAAGCACATTAGCCATACTCATATAGAGTATGGCTAACGTGCTTCCTCTAGAACTTCAACGATATATATATAATTGCATCATAATAACTGCTTTTTTAATCTCAGAAACTATTCTCTAACTTTTCAGAGAGTTGTGCGGCCCCCACGAAATTTTGTGCGGTCTGCCAAATTAAAAAAGGTATTTTGTGCATCTGCATCAAATACAGTGCGATCGCATCAAAATCCGTGCGGCCATATCTTTGTCTGAGTAACTATAAAACTGCATTTATTATGCTGAAATTGATCCATGATCTAGAGATATTTTTCTTAATTTTGGAAGCACCTTAAATAACTTTTCAAATTTAGAAATTTAATTCCAAATCTATATAACCTTTCAAATTTAGAAGTTTAATTCCAAATATTTATATTTTGTTTTAGGAAAAATTTATTAAAAATAAATTTCACCAAAACCCTAAATTTCATAACTGCTTATTAAAATTTTGTGCGGAATTTTGTGTGGCATCTTTGCATCTGCAAAGAGGGTCGCACAAACTCTGCCATGACCAAATTTTGATTAGAATTTTGCGATTTCAATTGGAAATCTTCTAGCAAATTCTAACCAACTTAATAACTGAAAAATAGACAATTATGGCTGTAAACATTTACAAGTTTTGTGCTCTCCAAATTAAAATTTTCAGATTTAAAACAATCAAGAAAAATACAACAAAAATCAACGAAAAAATCATCATTAATTCATAATTCTCTCTAGATCCTAAAAGACTTAATCCTTCAGCATATGAAGACTCTGATACCATTTGTTGGGGAATCATAAAGGCCAAACAATTACGTCTTATTTAGAGACAAACAATTACATCTCATCTAGGGGTCAAACACTTACACCCTGGGGAAGGAGAAACAGTTCTCCACCTTCACCTAAGCACTGTCCTATGCCAAAGTCGACTCATAAAACATAAATCTTAAGTGCGGAACATAATATCTGATTCCATGGATGTTTCTATTGAATAACTTAATCCTTTGAGAGATCGCCTACCGTCTCCGTGAGCGCGAGACTAGACTCTAATAGCAAGAAGCCCTTCTTGCCTTTTCGTCGTATGGTCGTGGATCAAGTCTTCCAAAACAACAAGATATGGCCCTTGAGAAATCCTCTCTAAATTTTCTAATAGATTTCTCTTCTCTTATGTTTTAGTCTAAAAACTCTATTTAATTAATTAACTAACAAATTATGAATTTCGACTAATTAAAATTTTCTAGTTAATTAAACAAATAAATTAAATTATATAAAGACAAATATTAAACCAATATAAACTTTCAAATTATTAAATTAAAGTTCCGTAATTTAAAATACAAATTTTGTGACATGCTTAGAAATAATACAACTATTAAAGAAATCAAATAAAAATGTTAATGAAAGCGTTATTAGGAATTTAATAAAATTCAACCATGATTAAAAATAAAGTATGAATTAAATCAACAAATATTCGAAACTGAGTACAAAGTTATAAGCACAAATACTAAGAAAATTAGTTTGATTAAACGTATTTTATTCATCTGAATATGATCAAATTATATTTTGATTTTTGGGATTATCTCCACCGTTCACTTTAATTTTTGCACAAATCTCAAAGGGGCCCTCTCCCTCTCTTTGTTACTACTGGAGAGGACTTGCTCCCCAAAACCCCATTCTAAAATTTGGGTTTGGAATGACTTCAGATCCGCACCCCTCCCCTCCTCTATATTTCTTTGACGATTGGACCCCACCAATCAAACCCCTTCCTCTCCATTTTTCCTTCGTGGAGAAGGAAGTCCCTCTCCGCTTCTCCCTTCCATTCGACAGAGGCGAAATCCCTCCTCTTGCGCACGCCGCATCGTACGAGCCCTGTCCCGTCGCATTGAAGAAAACCACGCGAGCGACGACTTTGGCTCACCTAAGGCCGTATGCCCTAGCTCTGTCCTCCTGTCCGCGTCGCGCTCTCTCTCTGTGAAATTTTCTCTCCTGGGTTATAACCCTCGATTTCTCTCTCTGGAAGGAGAACCATCTCTCCACTGTCTTTCTTTTTACCTCTCTTTGTCACTCTCTTTATTGGGTCCAGATTTTTCCAATTTCAAACCCGTTAGGGTTTTCCTTGTGATTTCAGTAACGAAGCTGTACGCTTCTTGGTTTGGTGGTGCTGGGAATTAAGATGAAGGCCGGACCCGAGGTCGGCCGAGAAGCAATGTTGAAGAAAGACGCAAGCCACGGTGTTCGTACCGATTTTGGCCAACACCCAGTTTTGGAAGCCTTTCCTTCGGTAAATCCCTTTATGCCTCCATACTTGTGAATTTGGGCTGAGCCCCCTTGAATTGCTTGCTCGTGTTTGCTTAAGCTCGGGTCTGATTTGGGTATTTTCTTGTGCTTGTCTTGGCTGGCTTACACTTGACATCAAGGTCGATCGAGAAGCGCAGGCGAAGAGACCGCGACAAGTAAGGCTCGACCCCACCCGCTTTGGTACCGTCGACTCACGCCAAGGACTAATTGGAGCATTTCCCGGTAACATGACAAATCTCTGATTTTTCGTTCTCTATGCCTTGTGATGGCATATAGGCTGAGCCCCTCTCTGATCTGTGTTTGTATGCTTGATCAATGTATGTGTTCGATGAATTGTCATCGATTTCTTGTCTTGAATTTTTCTTGTGAAAGTCGGGTTGAACCCTTATTTTTGTTGCTACTCGGACTGTACTGTCCTTGGTACGGTTTGGCACCTCACTTGTAAATCTAAACCATGTTGTTGCTGAAAGTGTACACCCAAATCTGAAAATCGTTTTGCAAAATTTCTTGTGCAACGGGTCATGCCTTTGTACTGTGATGGTGTGTTTCCCTTGATTGTAAAATCCTGCTTGTATGAATCAGAGACTTGTACCAGTTTTCTGGTAACTGGTACAGTCCGTACTAGTTTTTAGTGGGTACTGGTACACTCTTAAACAGTTAGGGACTGACTTAGCCTATATTATGATTGTGATAATAATTCCCTATTACTAGTACATAAACGCATGAGTGTAGGAATTTAAATTAAGTGGGCTTTCGGCTAAGAATGAAAATAAACGTTTAGAAGTTAAATTGTTAGTTTCGGCCTTGCCTTTGATTTGTGTTCAAAATCAAAATCCTTAAGGAGAGTTTATTTTGGAGTGGGCGGTGGGCCTTTTATTCTTGGGTTTAGGTCGAAAACAAAATGTGAAATAATGAATGGGTCTTATGAATTGAACTAGGTCAAAAAAATTGAAATTTAATTAAAAGGGGCAAGGCCCTTGATTATGCTTCTAATTCGTGTTAGATTGTGTAAACCCATCAAAGAAAATATGATATATGAATTTAAATAAAGTGTACATGGGCCTTACATATTTGGGCCGAAAATTGAATAAATAGAAATTATTTAAACCTAAGGCCTTGACTCTCATTTTTAGAAACTCGGCCCGAGACTTATTAAGTATCAAAAGTGACCATGATGAAAATACAATCAATAACATCACGTTATGATAAAGTAGGGACAATCAAATTATATACATGCACATAATAGATACTCAAGAATATGTGTATAAACAATTTATTTCTTATTTCATTTTATTAAACTAAACAAATGAAGTAGCTCAATATTTTTGATACACGATCTAATTTATTCTTAAACCATATGAACGTTATTTAGCTGATAATTGTGTTATGTAAATAAAATTGATTAACTATGCTATACATACATAAAACATGAGTGCTTGTATCATATTCATATAAAATTGACATACCAAATCAGTTATACATTAATTATGAAATGCATTACTTAAAATAATTTAATTACACACACCTTAGTTAATTGGAAATAAATAAATTAAGTAGTTTGAAATAATAAATTAGGTAATTAGAATTTTATAAATTAAGTAATATTTAAATAAAGAAAATGATTTCTACATAAAATATGTTGTTAATTAATAAAGGACAATTAATTAACAACATATTAATATTTTCGAATCTTTAAGATTACAAAAGTTTATT
This sequence comes from Carex littledalei, assembly GCA_011114355.1. Classification (NCBI taxonomy): domain Eukaryota; kingdom Viridiplantae; phylum Streptophyta; class Magnoliopsida; order Poales; family Cyperaceae; genus Carex; species Carex littledalei. The sequence continues at coordinate 14,404,005 of CM022083.1, read as the reverse complement.
AAATAGGATAATTAAGTAATCGACGTATTTATAAATTAATCAACATGTGTAAATTATTAATTGAATATGTAGATAATTAATTAGAAAACGAATCCTATATGACAAGTAATTAATTAGAGTTAAATAATAGCAATTTAAAATACGTAGATTATACTTTACGTATTTTTATAAAATACGTAAATCATTAATTGAATCTTACAATAAATTATTTAAAACAATTTATCTTCAAATTAAATTATAACAAATATTTAAGTTATGTTAGATTAATTTTTAATTGAGTTAGACCGAATTTCACGCTCAATCGGAACCGAGTCAAACTGACCGGACCAGTTGAGTAGATTTCGAACTGTAGTTAATTAATTAAATTCGAACATTTAGTTAAAAATAATTAAATGGGGAAAAGAGTTACGAATAATAGTTTAGACTCTAATTAATTTACGTTCGAAATTATAGGTCAGCAGACCTACTCTGATTTCGATCCGTGGACCGATCCCGCTGACGGCTATACCGGAGCAGGTGAGGATCGTGCGGATTGTGGAGATTACTAGTGCACGTTGCTTTCGGCTGACCATATGAGGTGTGCTATATCTGCATTATCTTTTTTGTGGCGTACTCTTACCAGTCAACCACTTGACCTGATATTTGTACTTTAAATTTTGTAGTTGCATTAGAGCATGTTTAATTCTTTCTGAACTGTAATTAGGATTTGCATAATCCCTTATAAATGAAAAATTTACCGCTTTCTTAGGAGTAGAGTAACTTAATTAATATTATATTATATTAGGATATTAGTTGTCCTCTTCTCGTAGAGGACAACATAGTATTTTAGTTAAGCATGTGCATTGGTGAGAGTGAGCAGAAGACTGAGTGACTGCGTTCTGGCTGGTTGGTATGGAATCGGTCGGCCCGTTAGACATTGAGCTGAGAGACCACTTGGTTTCTCGGGTGGTCTTTTAGGAATATTTTATTATTATATGCATTGAGTTGGTAGTATATGCTTTTCGATCATTTTACCATTTATGTTGGACCGATCTCGAGTCCAGAGGCACGGAGACGATTCGGGAGTTACCCCCCTACATTAGGAGCTACAGGCCTAGTACGGCTGCCGAGGTTGCGGTGGCAGATTTTATTTTTATTGTTATTGTTATGGGCCGATCACGAGCCCTTGTCCCATTGGTTTGGCCGGACGGTGGAGTTCCGTTGTCTGCTCATGAGGAAACAGATTAACACATTTTTACGCCTTGCTTGTAGATTTCTCCTATTGGATATGTTTGGATGAGGAATTGTCTTAGAGTAAGGAAAAACACACGAGATTTGGTATAACCATCGGCTAGCGTGCACCGACCTGCGAGTTGAAGTCTTTGGGGCAATGCTCGATGCTTTTACGCATCGGGTATCATTGCACCCCTTGATCACAGTTCTTGTGTTATATTGTTTTGGAGATATAGATTCAATTGGCACGGCACGGGGTGATAAACTATTCCATATTATTACTCTGTATTTGTATACACAGTATCTATTGTATTGGACCCCGATTGATTATAATATACATTCTCTTTGATTTTAATTTGGGAATTTAAAGCATGTTGGCATAATAAGATAATCACATCACATCATCTATTATACGTATTTTTCTTTTGAGAAAATTGTTTTTATGTCACTCCAAAACATGAAAATTAGGAAATTGCCACCCAAAACATGAAATTAGTTATTTGCTACTCTAAAATCATTAAATTTATGAAATTGCCACAATTATACATCTAATATACATATTTGATTAAAATTATTATGAAAAATATTGTATAAAAAACGTATTTTGATATTTCCAAAATTACCTTTCAAGTGAACAGATAAAATTAGGAAATTGATCTCTCCAGTACCCTTCCCTTCGTCCCCTTCGCCTCTCTTTCACCCTTCCTCCGCCAGAACCCTCCCTCCGGCTGAACAAAATCTCTCTTAAGCATTTTGTCGAACAATTGTAGTGCTTTGTCATGCTTTCCCCAATGAACATATGCATGAAGTAAACATTATATACTGAACTCCCTAGTTTACCATCAACAGAGCGGCACAAATTCGAGAAGGTCGTCCGTAATTATATTTTTTTTTCTATCATTACAGCTTAAAGAACCTTTCCCACAGACGAGCATTCCAACTCAAATGAAAACGATAAAATTTTGAGGTTCAATGCCGACCAGTTGGATGACCTGAATGTTTGCGTGAGTTACTTTATGGGCTCTCAGATACCCAGAACAGAACCAGTGCATTATATGTAACAAAGGAGGTCAATTGTTGACTTGTACAACAGATGGCTGTGATATAACTGTGCATGAGAGCTGCATAATGAATGCCCGACAGTTCTTGTTTCAATTCATTTGCTTTTTTTTAGTTGTGGGAGAGTAGAATCAGGTATCGGAGTAGTTGGAAAGGGGATAGGGTGAGATAGGTGTTAACGAGGTCGTAAAAGCTGGAAAATCCAATCAATTATGGACCTGCAAATTGGTCATGGCGAAAGGAAGATAGAGAAGAGGGGGAAGAGGTAAGGGGTAATTTTGGAAATATCAAAATACGTTTTTTATACAATAATTTTCAGAATAATTTTAATTAAATATGTATATTAGATGTATAATTGTGGCAATTTCATAAATTTAATGATTTTAGAGTGGCAAATAACTAATTTCATGTTTTGAGGTGGCAATTTCCTAATTTTTATGTTTTGGAGTGGCATAAAAATAATTTTTCCTTTTCTTTTGTAGTTAGTATGATAGGTTTTAATTTCCGCAGCATGTGCATTAAAAGTGAACAATTACCGAACTTCACGTAGATTTCAAATTTAAAATGTGCTTTGACTGAGGACCCCTGAAGGGATAATACTGGGTCACATACTAGGCGATCATTTGCTCACCCATCTTTTGATGTGTGATTTCAGGTACAGAGTCTGGCGTTCCGCAACAGGAGGTGTCAGGATGTTGTCCCAGATGGCGAGGCCGTGTGATATAGGACTTTTGACTAGGAATTACGAGTCCAATGTTTTTGTTATGTACATTGGACTCGATAGTTCATGTATTCCCTTTGATTAGCTGATGTTTATTTTATCCATATGGGGAGTGTATGGATATTATGTATATGTTATGTTTATTTTATATTTATGATTTTTGCTTGATTGTTTTTATAATCGCTTCCGCTATGATTGTTTATTTTATTGTTTAGCCTTGCATGTAGTTTCAATTATTAGACACGAGGTGGGGACTGATCGCACCCTAACCGGAAATTCCGGTTTGGGGTGTGACACTATACTTTGATGGTGTAAGAAGAAGAGAAGACACACAAAGCTGTATTTTTTCTAAAGAGAAAAATGTCCTTTCAGTTTCTGTGATTTTTTGTGTTATCTTTTGTCTTTGAGACAAATTCTTATATAGAGTAACCTATCTGGTTATCTGCCAACTTGAAAAAAATATTTTGTGTGACTACATCAAAACTGTGCTGTCGCATCAAAATTCGTGTGGCTGCATTGATATCCGTGTAGCCCAACAATCCTCTTAAATGACAATTTTCTAAATTGTAAATATCAGAATCAGTCCATCAATAATTTGATTTTTGCCTAAATTGTTCTACACATTTATGGACCACATCCTAATTAAAATATTAATTATCTATTACCTTATTTGATCACTTTAATTGACAATCATATATGATAGTAAACAATTCATAATTATATTACATATATACTCAATGTTGACATTAAATACAACAATATTTTCTTCTTTTGGTTTTCACTATATCTCTGCTTTCAGTTTCATGGGATAATGAAATATTGAAATTTCTGACAACTAATACTAAAACAAGGGTTCAGATTTTATTCATGAGAAATCAATGGATGTAATAATAGGAGCACCATGAGAAAAGTAGGATGTAGAACACAGTAGCAAAATTAGGTTGTAGAACACCATTTCAAGACTCTGAAGCTTAATTTATTGGTGGACTGTTATTTTTGTAAGGGGTTATGGCGTATGTTGATGTTATATTATCTATCTTAGGTCCAGCGAAAAGTGAAAGGGAAGATGGATGTAATCCTCAATTATTTTTACTTCGGAATGATATATAGTGGCTTGGAAATGATCAGCTCCGCAGGGATTGACACGATCTAGTAAATGTCAGTCCATTTTAAGTCACGGTGCTATGAAAACAAAGTGATTTACTTCAAAATAAATTCCATAGATTGATTAACTAACAAGCATTGAGAACAAGCAAAAGAATGCAAAATAAAACAAAGATCTGAAATGAAATACAAAATAGTTATGGGTAGATCTCGATGACCGACATGAATCCAACAGTATGGGTGATCTTGTAAGAACTAAATCCCGCTTCCTTGAATAATGTTTTCCACTCATTCTCATCTCGCTCTTCTCCTCCAGTTACTGTCAACATTAACATATCAAACAACAGCTGTGGTTCGTCTGATATCATAGCAGACGTTGATCCGACAACTGCTTCTAGAACGACGACCTTGCCTCCAGATTCTCTTGAAGGAATTGCATCTTTGCATCGCTGCAGTATCTTTATACAATCTACATTGCTCCAATCATGTAGAATCCACTATAACATCGAGTTTCCAATAGGTAACTAATTCTGTTGTTTGTGTGCATGTGTGTGTTTGTGTGTGTAATGTATAATACAAGTAAATATGAGAATGATAAAAAAAAATTAATTATACCTTGAGAAGAACAGCATCTGTAGGAGGAATATAATTAAACATGTCACCTGAAACAAACTTCACGATACCATCATTTGGACTGTCACCTACAACATGCGGTAGATCCAAAACAATGCACTTGACATGAGGGAAATTTTTGGCAATAATCTCTGCCATTGCACCTCTACCGCCTCCTACGTCAACAAGGGACTCTATGCCCTTGAAAATAACATTACCATTTTTTATGATAACATCGTTAAACAAGCAACTAGCGCTAACCATAGCATCATTAAACATTTTGTTAACCATAGGATTTTGGCTTGCCATTTCCCACAAGGTGCAACCATGTGCCAACTCAACTGGAATCCGCTCATCCTCTTGCATGAACCAATCTCCCATGTATAGAGAAGGTTTCAGCCATTTATTGTCGAGCTGAAAACGTACAAAGGGCAACATATTGTTTGGTTCACCTTTTCGGGTAACCAGATGCGATTGAGCAGTTAGATCATATACTGTCTCAGTGCCTTCCCTGGCACCCTTCTCAATGAAGAAGCCAAAATGGGTCAATAAGCGCATAAGGCGTTGCAAATGGGATTTCTTTGACGGAGGAAGTGTCAAAACAGAGTGGAGCTCGCTGAGGGTCATTGGCTGGCCATTGTTGTCGATTGCATCGGGTATGCCGAGGTCTAGAGCACACTTGAGAGACATGGTTTTTAGGTAACCAAATGTCATGTTCCACAACCCTGCTTGAGCTTGAGATACAATATTGCTGTCCATTTTTTTGGTAGTAATAGAGTCGGAATAATTGAGAGGATTAAGAAAAGACACAATGAAAGAGGAACAAAGTGGAGTATGCATGTATATATAAGACTTAATAAGAGTAGATACAATGAATAAAAATCTTACCAATTTATTATTTTAGATATAGTAATTTTGTTACTAGATATTCTTTCCTAAATAGTAATTTATTTTAGTAGTGCATGGTGAATATTATCCTTGATGGAAAAAACATTTTTTTTTTTCATTCTTTTTTATTTGTATCGACTTTTGAAATGCAACGACCTACATTTTTTATTGGCAAATGGCCCGTAGGCAACGCACCACGACAATGCTAATTACAGTGAACTGCAAATGGCCCGTAGGCCTCCATCCCCATTCCCCAACGAATTCATTTAGCTCTCAATTAATTTGTTTATTGCGAAGGGATTACAACTTAAAAAATGACGCATTCATATATTTAGCTCTCAATTAAGGGGTTGACCCAAAAAATTTATTTTCATATAAAATTGCCCCGAGCCTTGTAACAGAAAAACTATATTGATATTGATACTACTTTTCTTCTGGAAAAGAAGGGGTCAATAAAAAAATATCTAAGGGGTGGAACCTAGCTAGCTAGGAATGGAACGGAAGCGTAGAGAATCGTATGGCAAATTAATTAAGCAACGTGGAATTAATCCATGCCATGGACCTTATCCAGATGAGAGAAAACGAAACGAGAGGTGTTTAATTGAGAGCGTGCGAATAGAATCGTATGGCAATGAATTAAGCAACGTGGAATTAATTCATGCCATGGACCTTATCCAGATGAGAGAAAAAGAAACGAGAGGTGTTTAATTGAGAGCGTGTGAATAGAATCGTTCAACATGTTCTTTATATTGAAATGTGCTTGGAGACTAAATTTTACATTTTTTGAAATTTTTTTACTATTTATTAAGCCACTTTGAAATCGCTGATCCACTGTAAACAGTAAAAAACAGTAAAAATTTCTGGACCACCGGATCAGCGATTTTCAAAGTGGCTTAATAAATAGTAAACAAAATCCAAAAAATGTAAAATTTAGTCTCCAAGCACATTTCAATATAGAGAACATGTTGAGCGGTTCGGATCGGTTGTTTGAATTTTCAAAATGAAAATATGAGGGTAAAGTAAAAATGACCTCTTACTTCACAACTCACCATAGCCCAGCTCTATATATATATATATAGAGAGAGAGAGAGAGATAGGCTATGGTGAGTTGTGAAGTAAAACGTTATTTTACTTCACGTCATATTTTCATTTTGAAAATTCAAACAACCGATCCGAACCGTTCAACATTTTCTAAATATTGAAATGTGCTTGGAGACTAAATTTTACATTTTTTGGAATTTTTTTACTATTTATTAAGCCACTTTGAAATCGCTGATCCACTGTGAACAGTACAAAACAGTAAAATTTTCTGGACCACCGGATTAGTGATTTTCAAAGTGGCTTAATAAATAGTAAAAAAATTTCAAAAAATGTAAAATTTAGTCTCCAAGCACATTTCAATATAGAGAACATGTTGAGCGGTTCGGATCAGTTGTTTGAACTTTCAAAATGAAAATATGAGCGTGAAGTAAAAATGACCTCTTACTTCACAACTCACCATAGCCCAGCTCTATATATATATATATATATAGAGAGAGAGAGAGAGAGAGAGAGAGAGAGATGGGCTATTGTGCTTTGCAAAGTAAAACACCCTCTTTATTTCGGGCCATATTTGGAGTTTTGAAAATCCAATCAACCGATCCGAACTGTTCAAAATGTTCTAAATATTGAAATGTGCTTGGAGACTAAATTTTACATTTTTTGGAATTTTTTTACTATTTATTAAGCCACTTTGAAAATCGCTCATCCGGTGGTCCAGAAAATTTTACTGTTCACAGTGGATCAGCGATTTTCAAAGTGGCTTAATAAATAGTAAAAAAATTCCAAAAAATGTAAAATTTAGTCTCCAAGCACATTTCAATATTTAGAACATTTTGAATGGTTCAAATCGGTTGTTTGGATTTTTAAAACTCTAAATATGACCCGAAGTAAAGAGGGTGTTTTACTTTGCAAAGCACAATAGCCCATCTCATATATATATGAGTAGAACTAGGGTGTTCCTAAGTTCACCAAGTCCTTTTGTGACTTAATTATAAAATCTATTGGATTGGCTTCAAACGACGAATCCAAACTGTTGAAATCATTCTATCTTACGAGTGATGCGCCTTCATGTAAAAGATTTTAAATTTTAAATTAATTTTGTAAATGGTCAAGTGGTCAAAAGACGTCCAAAAAATGAATGCATTAAAATTAATTTATAAACCTTCTCATTTTGACCACTTGACTTTAAACTAAATTAATTCGAAACTTTAAAATTTTCACATGTAGATGCATCACTTGTAAGGTAGACGGATTTCAACGGTTTGAATTCGTCGTTTCAAGTCAATTCCATAGGTTTTAGAGTTGAGTTCACAAAGAAACTTGATGAACTTAGGAACACCCTAGTTCTACTCATATATATATATATATATATATATATATATAGGGATGGGCTAAGATGCTTTATAAAGCACAGACGCTCTTATTTTTGTCTTCAAAGTTTAAATAGTCTATTTGAATGGCTCAACATGATCTCCATATTAATATGTACTTGAAGACCAAATTTTATATTCTTTATAACTTTTTTATTATTGTGTTAAAAAAATTAAATCATTGTTTTTCAAAAAATTCTAAAAAAATAATAAGAAAGTTCTAAAATATGTAAAATATCGTCTCCAAGGACCTTTGGATTTGAAGACAATGTTGAATAGTACGGATTGACTATTTGAACTTTGACAACGGATAGATGACTTATAATCATATGCCACTATATGCTTATATATAGAGAGACATATGATTAGGGTTCAAATGTCTCATGTCTTTCGTGCCTCATTTTATTTACATGTTTTTATCTTTATTTTCAAAGTCCAAGCAGTCGATCCGAACAGTTCAATATGATCTCCATATTAAAATATGTTTGGAGATCAAAATTTTATATGTTTTGGAAATTTTTTGCTACTTTTTTAAATAGGTACAAAATCACTATTGAGATGAGTAAAAATTAAAATGTCGTTGTTTTAAGAAAATTTTGGACCATCAGAAAACAACAATTTTAAAAATTCTAAAAGAATAGTAAATTTGGTCTCCAAGCCCATTTTAATATGGAGATCATGTTAAATGGTTTGGATTAACTATTTAGACTTTGCGCGTGCTTTGTGTGTTTGTGTGTATAGGGATGGGCTAAGGTGTTTTATAAAGCACGGACCCTCTTGTGTTGAACGCCCCTTATTTTGTTTTCAAAGTTTTATAAAGCATGGAAACTAGAATAACTATAAACTAAACAAATATGCGTAAAATAAATAGAAGAGTTAAGAGACACTTGACAAAGTTGTTTACGGAGTTCGACACTAACGCCTACGTCTCCGGGGCTCGAGACCTTCAAGATGGCACGTCTTTCTTTACCCAATGAGAAATGAGTACAAGGTAGAACCGGTGAGCCCTTACAAAACTTGAGAAATCACTCGGCCCGAGCACAGAAATGGCTCAAGAGCACTAAAGGCTCTAATACAAGAGAAACAAGCACTAGGGGCTCGAAGTAGAAGAAGCAAGCAACAAAGGCTCTAGTGTTTGTAGTAAATAAAAGATCTCTCACAAATCACTCTAATTCTTGCAATATATTGAGTATGGTGGAGTAGATTTTCGGTTGTTGAATGAGTATTAAAGTTTCAAGATCAAGCAACCATGGTGGCTCTCTTTTTCAGTTGAGAAAGAAGTGTTTGACGGCTGGAGAACACTTAAGAAAACCTAATATTTGCTTCTATATATAGGGAGAGAAGCAAATCTAGGTTTATAAACGTTATCATATCTAATGTCTGTCTTTCACGGCCCATAGCGACACATCACTTCATAATTTGAATAACGTTACAACATAAAAGTTGTAGATCTCAGTCTCCTGGATTTTTCAAGCTTTGATTCACTCAAATCGGAGGTTGTATTACCAAACTGCGGCCAAAATAATAACGGTGGGTAAGCTGCTCGATTTAAAGCATTGCAATGGTTTAATCAACCATTGCAACAGAATAAATCATTTCAAGACCCAATTATTCCGTTGAGACAGCCGTTGCACCGCAATCTTGAAACTTCCAGAGGGCAACCGTTGTGACAACCATTACAACGCTTGTCACACTACTACAGAAATGGTCATTGTACACGGCACATTGTATACGGATTTGACAATTTTATATAAAACCCGTGTGATATTGTAATTTTTTGGAAGCCCGAAATATCTGTGGGATATATTACACGGATATTTATTAAAGAATCAGTGTAGAAAGCCTTGAGAGAGCTACACGGACGTTTATCAGGAATTGTAAACGGATTATTGTTTAACTAACAGTGTAGATAGCCATGAGAGAGGCACACAGATATTTATGGTTAGAACCGTGTAGAAATATGCGAAATGCACACGGATGTTTGTTTAAACAGCAGTGTAGAAATATTTGACAGAGCTACACGGCTTTTTACATAATAATCCGTGGAGAAAGGTTATTGTAGGGTTTTGATTATCGATAAAGGCCTTCTCCTTCCAGCGCTGTTTTGATCAATTAATACTCTCTCTCTCTGTATACGAATTGGTCTGATTTATGCGCACAAGGAGGCTGGATCTGAGATCTTTGAAGTTAATTTGTATTTCTCCTCTCTATCTTGCTAAGGTTAGTCGTGTATATATTTCTCTTTTCTTCCTCTAATTTCCTGTTACTTGTTATTGCTTATTTAGGTCAATTAGTAATTAATGCATGCATGCTTGATTTGTTGAGATAATGTAAATAATTAGTATATTAAATAGAGTGATGCATGTATAATTGTGTTTTTTTCTAATAATAGAGTAATGCATGTATAACTGTTATTTTAGTGATGATTAGCTTGATAATTGTGCTTGTTTAGTAATGCATGTATAATAGAGTGATGCATGTATAATTGTGCTTGTTTCTAATAATAGAGTAATGCATGTATAATCAACTAATGCATGTATAATTGTTATTTTAGTGATTATTTTACTAATGCATGTATAATTGTGCTTGTTTCTAATAATGTTGTTTTTTGTAGAACCATGTCACATTCAGGTGAGCAACGATGGCTCTTCGCTTTTGGTGCCAGTAGCTAGGGTTTACAGAGGGTAATATGAATATATACATGTTTTAATAAAGAAAGAGTTGAGTAAAAAGTTGGATGAAGGACCTTGGAAAAAAAAGGGAAGAGGTGGGATGAAGGACCTTCAGAGCCGGATGAAGAGCCGAATGAAGAGTCGGGCACAATCTTGTCAGACTGACAAGATTGTGTCCGACTCTTCATTCGACTCTTCATCCGGCTCAGAAGGTCCTTCATCCACCTCTTCCCTTTTTTTTGAAGGTCATTCATCCAACTTTTTACTTGACTCTTTCTTTATTAAAACATGTATATCTTCATATTACTCTCTGTAAACCCTAGCTACTGGCACCAAATGTAAACCTTAAGTTTATATATGAAATCATTATGGGATCGAGGCTCAGGAAGAAGGATATGTCTACCCAGTATGGATTTGTGTAATATATGCCCAATATGGATTTGTATAATGTTTCAATTTAAATTTTGTAATACTCAATATGGATTTGTATAATTTTGTATAATTTAGTGTACATGAATTTTTAGTTTACCCTTATTAATTGACTGGTTTGTATGCCATCCACCGATTTTGTGTTTCAAATATAAAGCATGTTCTTGTAATTAAATAAAATATAGAGAATTTAGTAATTTTTTGTGCTGTAATTGTAAATAAGGAGATGAATTTATGAATTTTGTAATTGCTGAACATGGATTTGTAATGCTAAATATGAATTTTGTAATGATAAGTATAATTTTTGTGCTGTAATTGGAAAACTGGATGTCAAACTATCTGAAAAACTGGGGGTAAACTCAATATTGAATTTTGTAGCAAACTGGCTAGCAAAACTGGAGGCTAGCTCAGAAAAAAATTGTTAATAAAAAAATATATAGGATAACATACACGGATATTTAACTTAAAACCGTATCCAAATAGTAATTGTACACGGATATTTGTTGAATAGCCGTGTACGAAAAGCTACACGGAATTTTTTTTTTTAAATCCGTGTAGAAAAGACTAGTCCAGAAATAAAAAAAACCCAAAAAATATATAGGACACGAAAACTTTAATTCTATTCATCAATGAACTATAAATTTCCATAATAATTTTTAGCATCCCTAAACAATGGGATTTGCTGCCCGAATTTGCAAAATTAAAAGATAACCTAAACATTTGATATAACTGACAACTTCAAACTCTACTAAAGTTGACGCCCACCTGGCCCGAACCTGCGACTGTCACGCCCACCTGGCCCGACCCTGCGACTGTCATAGGGTGCTTGACGGCGGTTAATGTGGCGATCATGGGAGTTATTGCCTTGAGAATACGAGGGTGGTGGAGGTGCATGTGGAGGTGGATTTCCCCTATATGGAGGGGGGGGGGGGGCGGAGGAGGTGGCATGTAATTTCCACCTCTGAGGAAGTATCCTTCTAATTCCACTTGCACAATTGTTGAGTTTGGGTCGTCAATGAGAAGGATATTTTTTGGGATTTTTGCCGGATCATGAAAAGCCACAAAAACACGAAGCACCTCATAATTACCGTAGGGAAAGAAAGGAGCCACTCTTACCAAATAGCCAAAACCTGATACGAGATCGGAGAGGTCTTCCTTGTTCCAATATTGGAGAGGAACACCGTGCAACCTAATTCTAGCACGGTGGGTTGTGGGCTCGTGGAGCATGCCTAATTCTTCCGTCCATTCCACCAGTTGGACTTCAACATCCCGGTCAAGAACAAAAACGCCCACCCGGACCGCAACATCTCTCATAATTGAATTTGGGAAAGTGGCAACAAAGTCCCCAATTGATGGGTCAATTTCTGAAATTCTGACATAATGTGGTGGAATTCCAAAAAATCTACCCAATGCACTCGCCAAACGTGTTGTCGTGCGGTGGTCATTGTAGTGTGGCCCGGCAAATACAATTGCAGAGCGAAGAAGGAACTGATTTTCTTCCGCCATTTCTTGATCCCGTCGAGGCAAATAGACCCTCAGCTCTTCAATGCGATTTTGGATATTAGCCGGATCTTGCATTTGCATAGTTTGCCAATTTGGTGGTGTTGCCATGGTTTTCAGTTTATGAATTGTGATGTCAAGAGCGATGGTGCATGGTTCTGTGCAAATGTGTTCCTTCCTTTTATAGATCCTTGTGGCTGTTCAATAGTTTTCTCATGAGTCTCCTTAGTCTGTTTACCTTCTCCTTTATTGCCATGCATGTACTTACTCCCTTTGATAACTGAAGAATTGAATGTATATATTACTAGAAGAAAGTGGATTGCAGAATTTGAAGAGGTGATTTGTGCCTTGGCAATTAAAGAAACGTCTTTTGGTTCTTACAATTCATGCTCTTATGCCCTTTTTTTAAGAATCTGAAGCATTTTCCCAGTATGAACAAATCATGGTGCCCTTTCAGCTTTGGCTTGAATTTATTGCTGACATTAATTAAGTTTGGCTTGAATTGCAACTTCAGCAAGACTGGAGGCTAGCTCAGAAAAAAAAAATTAAAAAGAAAAATACATTAGACTACACGGATATTTAACTAAAAACCGTGTACAATAGTATCTGGACACGGATATTTTTTGAATATCCATGTCGAAATAGATACACGGATTTTTGATAATAAGTCCGTGTAGAAATATTACCATTGGACACGGTTCTTAAGCATAAATATCCGTGAATCCTTTGTTAGAGAGCTACACGGATTGTTAAGTATAAATCCGTGTAGATAAGTGTAGGGTTTTGGTATAAAAGGCATTCTCCTTCCCCCGCCGTATAAAAGTCCTTCTCCTTACAGCGCCGTTTTGATCAAGTAATTCAACAAACATAAATGTTAGTGTTTGCAATTAATAGGTAAATTGTAGGTTCTCCTGTATAACCTTAGGAAGAGAGAAAGACCGGTCACTTTACATTTAGCTTATGATCAACTTTGACAATCATTTCACGGTTAATAATTGGAATTTTGATTTAGGTTTATCAATTATGTCAGATCACTTATCTATCAAGATAAGTCGCTATCTTTGGAGCTCATCTATCAAGACGAGCGATGTGATATAATTGATAACCTACATCTGGACTTCACTTCTGGCATGAATATCTCCTTCATCTCTGGCATGTATTTTCCGTTTCTTCCTCTAATTTTATGTTACTTATTGTTGCTTACTTACTCATCATTTTTTTTATTTACAGATTGTGATGAACTTTCTGATGGACAGCATGTGATGAATTTCATTTTCTTTTTATTTTCACTATATTTTATTTGACACTTGACAAGAACATGTTTTTTCTTGGTTAGGTTCCAAAGAAATGGGTAAAACTAACTTTCAATAATAAAACATGTTCTTTAAATTAAATCATGTTTTGATCACTTGTTTTTGGCGGTGTCGAAATGGCATGTCGCAGTGCACTGTTGTTTAATTTCTTACACAAGCCCCCTTTGAATAAGATGTGGTTTGCGAAAGAATTTAAACAACAACGTAAGAACACTGCGACATGTCCATTTCGACATCGCCAAAAACAAGGAACTAAAACATAATTTAATTTTCAGAAAATGTTTTGTTAGTTGAAAGTTAGTCTGACCCATTTCTTTGGAACCTAACCAAGATAAAGCATTCTCTTGTAAGGTGTTAAATAAAATATGAATTTATGCATATTAGTAATGTTTTATTAGTGAATTTAGTAATGTTCTTGTAATGTTTTATTAGTGAATTTAGTAATTTTTGTGAATTCTAGTAATGTTCTTGTAAGCATTTTCTTGTAATATTTTATTAGTGAATTTAGTAATTTTTGTGCTGTAATAGTAAATAAGGAGTTGAATTTATGAATTTTGTAATGCTAAATATGAATTTATGAATTTTGTAGTGCTAAATATAATTTTTGTGCTGTAATTGGAAAACTGGATGTCAAAATTATCTGAAAATCTGTTGGTAAACTCAATATTGAATTTTGTAGCAAACTGGCTAGCAAAAATGGAGGCTAGCCCAGAAAAAAATTGTTAATAAAAAAATATACAGGATAACATACACGGATATTTAACTTAAAACCGTGTCCAAATAGTAACTGTACACGGATATTTGTTGAATATTCGTGTACGAAATAGCTACACGGATATTTGTACTAGCATTATACACGGTTCTAAGTAAAAATAGCCGTGTATGATTTGTTAGAGCGCTACACGGATTTCTTAACGAAATATCCGTGTAGAAATTAAGTGTATACGGTTGTTTGTTGAAAATCCGTGTAGAACCGCGTTCTCCTATCTTAAGTGATACGGATTTTTTTTATAAATTCCTAGAAAATGCTAGCATTATACACACGGTTCTTAAATACAATTAACCGTGTATGATTTGTGAGAGAGCTACACGGATTTCTTGACTTAAGATCCGTGGAGAAAAGTCTTTGTAGGGTTTTGGTATAAAAGGCATTCTCCTTCCAGCGCTGTTTTTTTTTATCAAGTAATTAATACTGTCTCTCTCTCTCTGTATTGAATGCGCTGATCCGATTTCTACAAAGGCCAGCAGCTGGTATTATCTGAGATCTTTGAAGCTTGTATTTTCTCCTCTCTATCTTTCTAAGGTTAGTGTATATATATATATATATATATTTTCCTTTTCTTCCTCTATTTTTATGTTACTTATTTGTACTTATTTAGATCATGTGTAATTAGTGTATTGTTGTCCAATAACCGACCTACTGATGCTTTTAGGTCCTTTGCACGTCCAAAATTAATCCAATAGGGATTAATTTTGGATAGTCCTCGTTTTGGGACTGCTCTTTGAATATTGGGTCTCATTTAGGATGTGAACACATATTAGCGGGATTTAATTAGTAATTGAGGAAAGTTCGACGGTATTTTCCCTTAATGCTCCTACGAGTATGTGGTTTTTACGCATACTTGGGGAGTTAAGGGGAAATGCTGCCGAATTTTTCTCAAATACTAATTAAATCTCGCTAATATGTGTTCACATATGGGACCTAATATTCAAAGAGTGGGTTAGGATTGTAAACCGGCCCTTTGTAAGCCTAGAATTTGGTACCAATTTACATGTTGACCATGATTAATTGAAATCATTTTTTTAATTTAATTTACAGATGGATCGAAGTTGGATGTATAAATTGCGACGTGATAGTGAAGAATATTTGGGTCGCGTTGATGAGTTCATAAAATTCGCTGAGAGGTATAGAGTGAAGATGAAGGAAGCCGACATTTTGTGTCCTTGTAGAGATTGTAAAAAAAATTTAAGATTTGGGGACTCCGAAGAAATTAGAGCTCATCTAATTTGTCGTGCATTTAAGAAAAGATATACATGCTGGTTCATGCATGCTGAGAAATTTGGGGAAAGTAGTTGTACCAATAAGAATTCTAACTGTTGTGAAGAGAGCGATGAGAATGTAGAAATTTTGGATAATTTTGAACTTGATTTCAGCGATGATGATTTGAATGTCGAAAATTTTGATAATGTTGAACTTGATCGCAACGACGATGATGAGCTGGAGACGGATATCGCTGAAAATGTAGTACACGAGTATATTGATAATCTGGAGGACATGTTACATGATGTGGAAGATGAAATTAGTGATAAAAATTATGATAAATTTCAGTATTTGTCTAATGAATCCAAAAAGCCGTTGTATCCCGGGTGTACCAAATTTACGAAACTGTCAGCTGTGCTGAAATTATTTAACTTGAAAGCAGAAAATGGTTGGAGCGATAAGAGTTTCACGTCCTTATTAAAGCTTTTAGGAGAAATGCTCCCAGATAACAATGAGTTACCCCGTACAATATATCAGGCGAAGAAGTTGATATGTCCAGTGGGTTTGAAGATTGAAAGAATACATGCATGTCCGAATGACTGTGTATTGTACTGTAATGAGTACGAGGCCATGCATGTTTTCCTAAGTGCGGTGTTTCTCGGTATAAACGTAAGGACCAGGGCACTACTGATTGTGACGACGGCAAAAAGGGCCGGCCTCCGGCTAAGGTGTTGTGGTTTTTGCCGATAATACCGAGATTCAAACGGTTATTTGCAAATCCCAAAGATGCGAAGTTATTGCGTTGGCATGAAGAAGGGTGCAAAAAGGACGGTAAACTAAGACACCCGGCTGATTCTCCTCAGTGGAGAAATTTTGATAGACATTTCAAAGATTTTAGTTCCGAGGTAAGAAACCTCAAGATTGTGGTGAGCACAGATGGAATGAGTCCGTTTGGAAGCATGAGCAGTCGGCACAGTACTTGCCAATTCTGTTAGCCATCTACAATCTTCCTCCTTGGTTGTGCATGAAACGCAGGTATATAATGATGTCATTACTAATCCAAGGACCCAGACAACCCAAAAATGACATAGATGTATATCTCGCACCATTAATCGAGGACCTCCAAAAATTGTGGTGTGATGGCGTCCCAGTGTGGGATGCGTACATGAAAGAGACCTTTAACTTGCGGGCCATGGTGTTTTGCACCATAAATGATTTCCCCGCGTACGGGAATTTATCGGGTTACACTTGTAAAGGAGCAAAAGCGTGCCCTATTTGTGAAGATGATACGCAGGTGCTGAGGTTGAAGAATTGTCAAAAGAATGTATTTATGGGGCACCGTAGGTTTCTTCCAATTAATCACCCATATCGTAAGAAGAAGAAGGCATTCAACGGGAAAGTTGAGCTTGGAGTGGCCCGTCGTCCATTAGATGGGAAGGGTGTCTTCGAGCGTGTTAAAAACCTTGACGTTGTGTTTGGAAAGTGTGCCACAGAAATGCCGAAGAATATTTGAAAAAAGAGGTCCATATTTTGGAACCTACCTTACTGGGAATATTTAGAAGTGAGACATTGCATAGATGTCATGCATGTTGAAAAAAATATCTGCGACAGTTTGACTGGTTTATTATTGAACATTCCAGGAAAGACTAAAGATGATATCAAAGTTCGAAAAGACATGGTAGAAATGGGAATACGACCCGAGCTTGCACCGCAGGAGAAAGGGAAGCGCACGTACCTACCCCCCGCAATGTGCACAATGTCGAAGAAAGAGAAAACAATCTTTTGTGAATGCCTCCGTAGTATTAAGGTCCCATCAGGGTATTCTTCGAATATTAAGAAGCTGGTGTCGATGAAGGACCTGAAACTGGTCGGTCTGAAATCTCACGACTGTCATGTTTTATTGACACATATGATTCCTGTTGCAATTTGGGGGGTTTTACCAAAGCCCGTTCGTCAAACCATTATGAAGCTTTGTTTTTTCTTCAATACAATAAATTTCAAAGTCATAGACCCTCTAATACTGGACTCTTTGGAGGTGGAAGTCGTCGCTACTCTTTGCCAACTTGAGATGTATTTTCCGCCATCTTTTTTGATGTTATGGTTCACCTTGTTGTTCATCTAGTGAGAGAAATCAAGATCTGTGGTCCTGTGTTCCTGCAGTATATGTATCCATTCGAGAGATACATGGGAATTTTGAAAAAATACGTAAGGAACCGACATCGACCAGAAGGTAGCATTGTAGAAGGATATTCCACAGAAGAGGTGATTGATTTTTGCACCAACTACATGATCTGTCCTATTGGCATTCCAAAGTCTCGATATGAGGAAAGGCTCCAAGGAGTCGGGACAATTGGGTTGAAAGCCGTAGTTGCTGATAGAGATGAACTACAGAAGGCACATTTTTTGGTACTACAGCACATGACAGATGTTGCTCCCTATATAGATGAGCACATGACAATCCTTCAACAAGAGTACTACACGAGAAGTCAGAAGTGGCTTACCAACGAGCATAATCGTCATTTGTAGGATGGCTGAGAGAAAGGGTGCAGTCACACCCCGATAGGGGGCCCGTAAATGAAATTGTTCGACTGCTGGGCGAAGGACCCCGAATTGTTGTTAGAACATTCCAAGGATACGAAATTAACGGATATACATTTTACACTAAATCCCAAAGTGTTAAGAGCACGATGCAAAATAGTGGGGTGACGTTGGTGGCGACGTCTCAAGAATTCAGTAGATCCGGAGATTCCCGGCCCGTAATAGCATCAAAGTCGTATTATGGCGTTATTGAGGAAATTTGGGAGCTCATTTACAGTCCTGACCTTAGCATTCCCTTGTTTCGGTGTCAATGGGTCGAAGACTGGGGTGTTAAAGTTGATAACGACGGGTTCACACTCGTTGATTTTAATAAAGTTGGGTATGTTGATGATCCGTTTATACTCGCCAAGCAAGCAACCCAAGTCTTTTATGTCACTGACCCGAGTGATAATAGGTGGAGCATCGTCCTATCTGGGAAAAGAAGAATTGTTGGGGTACAAAACGTCGTCGACGAAGAAGAGTATGACCAGTTCGACGAAATACCTCCATTTTGTACCGACGTGCAAACTGAGGTAGCCTCAATTGAAGAACAAGACGAAGCAAACTATTTGTCATCCGACCACAATGAAGGAATATGGGCCGAATGTAATGTGAAATCAGTGAAAAAAAAGAGAAAAAGAAAAAAAAAAAGCAGATGTATAATATTTATTTTGTTTAGAAAATAACTTTTTAATTATCTTGTTTGGAAACAACTTTTAAATAATATTCTAGTTAAAATATTTCTATTTAAAAACAATATTTGCAGTTAAAATATTAGTAAAATAATATTTGCAGTTAATATATTTCTATTAGGATTTGAAAATTAGTTGAAATATTAAATTTCAGTAAAAAAATATTGGCTTTTCAAACATTTCGAGTCCAAATAATACGTGAGGAGAAAAGTAACGTAGACGGATTATTAACTACAATCCACACAATAATGAGGAGAGCTACACAGATTTTTAATAAAGGTCCGTGTAAAAAGGTAATCAAACATGGATGTTAGAGTAAACGTCCGTGGGTAAAGAGTTTAGGGTTTAATGGGGAAGGGGAGCTACACGGATTGTTAAAGGTAAAATCCGTGTAGAAAAATGGAAAAATTTGGTATAAAAGGCAATCTCCTCCCGGGCCCCGGTGCCGTTTTGATCAAGTAATTCTGATCAAAAGAAATTAAGAATTACTTGGAAAATAATTTTGTGCTATTCAGATATGGAAAATCCTAATCCTGCGGGAAATCACAATCCTCCAAAAAATCCGTGTATAATCCGACCATGTGGACGAGGTGCTAAATGTCCGAACTGCGGGAAGAATGGTCTCAAGACGAACATAATTCATTGGGAGGATGTACCCCCGCCACCTGTGATTGAAGTCTCTTCTCATTCAGAATCCGAATCGGATCCTGAGTCTTATGAAGGTGATTCGGATTCCGGTCCTGAGGATCCTTACGGTCCACACGGTCAGTTGGATGATCCCAAAGTTTGGTTACGGTTGAGAAGAAGCAAGAGAGTATGGGAAAATGTAAACAAGAAAGGAGGTAAGCGAGCAAGATACTTCCCTGAAAAGAGAAAAAGGGGAGGCAATTAGTGAGAAAGAATAGTTTTTTAATTAGAGATAGAGACTTATATTGTTATATATTTTATGTTTTTGTTTTGGTACTAAGTGATGTATCCAGTAACTATTCCTATGTTATTAATATATGAAGTATTTTTATTTTATATTCTCTTGAACTCTATTTTATTTAACCTTTTTTGTGCTGCTCACATTTTTGTACACTTTCCAAATTTGAATTTATGATGCATGTAAATAATTTAAACAAATAGATGTCTTAAAAATTTATCAAACTTGGAAAAGTCCATTTGAGGACAGACAGGTGTTAGTATTTGGTTTTAAATATTAGTTCAAATATTAAATATTAATAAAAAATATTTATATTTCAAACATTTCTAGGTCAAATATCAAATATTAATTCAAAATAATACATATAATAATTCATTATCACTTCAAATAATACAAAAAATAAGAAGTAAATTCACTTAATATTTTTAATTACTTTCTACACGGACTTTTTTTTAATAAATACGTGTCGAGAGGGTCTTTCTACTCGGACGTTCAATGTAAAAGTCTGTGTAGCTCTCTTTCATTCTACACGGTTCTTAAGTTAATATCCGTGTAGATAGAGGATTACAATATAATAAATGACTTGGCTCGCGCCGCTTGGAGTCCTTTGCCAATTTAACCTATCTATTTCTCGAAGGCCGAGTACCCTCGTTGCGATTTCTCCAAATGCTCAACCTTCCTCTCCAACTCAGATTGAAGAACTTCTCCCAGGAGGCTGCATGTGCCCGTTCTGCCTTCAGAGGAGAGAGAAATCTGAGTTGGGAGAGGAAGGTCGAGCATTTGGAGAAATCGCTTGCTGTGGAGTTGTATTTCTAAAAAGAAAACGATCGCTATGAAGGTTTGGTACAGGAACTCAATTCTCAATTGCAGGTTTTCAAATATCTCGGATGCAAGTTGCAAAGGCAGAGAGGGAACAGAGTTGAAGGGGAAAAAAGGATAGTTTTTTAATTAGAAAGGATAGTTTTTTAATTAGGGATAGATACTTATGTTTGTTATATATTTTATGTTTTTGTTTTGGTATTAAGTGATGATGTATCCAGTAACTATCCCTATGTTGAAATTAACATATGAAGTATTTTTATTTTTTGTGCTCTTGAACCCTATATTATTTAACTTCCAGTTACAAATTAAGACTTGAGAGTAGGTCCGTGCGCATCGGACCTACTCTGCTTACGATGGGTTTAATCACCGTCTATTTGCTTTAAAAGTCGTGCGGAATAGTGTAAAATTCGTTCGTTTCTGTTTCAGTTTCCGTGAGCACATATCTTATATTAGATCGGACCGTCAGCATCGTTGAACATAAAAGTTGGTCCGGTGGGCATCGGAACCTACTCTGTTCTCTTTAATTGAACGTCCGTGTAGAAATGCAAAGCGAGCTACACGGACTTTTAATTAAAAGTCCGTGTAGAGAGGTATCGTACACGGACTTTTAATTAAACGTCCGTGTAGAAAGCGAGGGAAAGTGAGGCGGGAAAAGCCAACCTAGGCGAAAATTTTTGGAAAATTGGTTTTGAATTTTTGGGAGGGAGACAGGGAGCTAAAAGAGGGAAGTGCGAAAAAATTTTGATAACTGTGCGGAGGGATAGAAGGGGCTTTCATAAACTCAAAGGTAACATAATATCTGTGGTTTTATCCGACCGTCTAATCATTATTATGCACAAATATTAAAGGATCTTGTGCATCATCTAGAACCAGATCTAAACAGAGATATTATGTTACCTCAGAGAGTGTGGAAAATCTACCCACCACCTCTTAAATGAAGACCTCAGGACCGTTCTTCGTTATTCGGACGGTCAACAAAGCTTGATATTTACTAATCGACATGTACATGTACAACAGTACATACGAAAATAATTCAAAAAATATATTTTTATTTTTTTTACATCTTATATGGCCAAATAATACTTATACATATTATTTTTATAAACTTTCATCATTGTATGTCCCTTCAAATTGTAAAAATATTTTTGGACCGTTCATTTTCAACCGGAAAATCAACGGTCGATCTGCAATGAAATCATTCCATATCTGTTTTAAAATGATCAAGGGAGAACATTGAATGTAACCAACATAAAAGTTTGGAAAATTTATTATGTATGAGGTTTGATCCAGCATGAAGTGTTTGTGGCCATACGATACTTCAATCTTCAATGAACTAGATAGATGGGTAAATAAAAATAATTTTTGATCAAACTTTCACGGAAGACAATAAATGCAATGCTCTTTGATTTGAACAAACATAAACTCTTGCCTTGTGAGATTGTGAAGACGCACAAAAATAGTTAGTCCGTTGATTGATCGGGACCGTTCAAATCAAATATTACAGCCTTTAATCAAGTGCATCAAATTTTGATGGAATTTTATCTTTATTTACCCATCCATCAAGCTGTATTATCTGAGATCTTTGAATTTTAACTTGTATTATCACAAAAATCACTCTAAAAAACCGGGAGGAGCTTGGGTCCGATGCCCATCGGACCTACTTTCATGTTCAACGATGATGACCGTTCGATCTAATTTAAGATATGCGCGCACGGAAACTGAAACAGATACGACCGAATATTAATCTAATCTGCACGACTTTTAAAGCAAATAGACGGTGATTAAACCCATCGTAAGCAAATACGAACGAATCAGATAAACTTTTTTTCAACGATGATGACCTACTTTTAATATGTTATGTACGAGAGCAGCTTGTGTCCGATGCCCATTGGACCCAAAGTGAGTTCGATGGGCTCTATGACCGTCCGATCTATCTCAAGATCCGTGCGCACGTAAATTAAAGATGGCACGAAAGTTCTGGCGGGAATCAAGCGTTATGTACGTATTTTTTAGGGGAGCAGCTTCTGTCCGATGCCCATCGGACTCAAAGTGGGTTCACGCTAGAACTTTCGCGCCCAGCAGCTTGGGTCCGATGCCCATCTATTTTACGATTGATTCCCGCCAGAACTTTCGCGCCATCTTTAATTTACATGTGCACGGATCTTGAGATAGATCGGACGGTCATAGACCCATCGAACTCACTTTGGGTCCAATGGGCATCGGACACAAGCCGCTCTCGTACATAACATATTAAAAGTAGGTCATCATCGTTGAAAAAAAGTTTATCTGATTCGTTCGTATTTGCTTACGATGGGTTTAATCACCGTCTATTTGCTTTAAAAGTCGTGCGGATTAGATTAATATTCGGTCGTATCTGTTTCAGTTTCCGTGCACGCATATCTTAAATTAGATCGGACGGTCATCATCGTTGAACATGAAAGTAGGTCCGATGGGCATCGGACCTACTCCGTTCTCTTTAATTGAACATCCGTGTAGAAATGCTATGCGCGCTACACGGACCTTTAATTAAAAGTCCGTATAGAAAGGTATTCTAACACGGACGTTTAATTAAACATCCGTGTAAAAAGGTTTTTAATTTGCAATTCCCAGAAATTATTCTATGTTAAAGCTAGCTTTTGTAATTATTTTGTAAAGTCCCCATAAATTATTTATTCTTCATATCAGGTAAGTGTTAATTTATGTTTTCAAATCAGATTATTTAGACAGCATTAAGTATTTTACTTAGAATCAAAGTTTTAAATATTAAAGGTTTTTAAGTAATAACCTTTGTAGTGCTTATATATTGTTGCATGTTGTTGTTTTGTGTTGCTAATTCATATCTATAGAAGTATTTATTTAGATAGCATGAAGTATTTAACAAAAAAGAAACTGTGTAAAAAAAAAATTGTTGATTAAAGAACAAAATATATTACATAAAAAAAGATCCCCATACATCGTACCAAAAGAAAGGATCCTCATACATGTACCACAAATTTAAAGAAAAACTACAAAATAACTACAAAGCAAACAAAAAGAAAATAACTTAATTAAACTAGTTAGATGGTGGTGGCTGCCTTGGCCTTGTAATCCAAGGGAAGAATGGTCTGGCTGGATTGCCCCTACTTATGTAGGGCTTTGGTGGTGGGTGCCCCTTGGGCTTCGCCGTGGCACACTTGAGGGGGGCCATGGCCATGTCCTCTTCACGTAGGGAGGAGGCATTTCGAAGCCGGGAGGGACTGCGGGACCTTCGGTAGGGACTTCGAGAGGGACTTCGGGAGGGTTTGAGGGGGGCCGTGGCTCTGGCACATTTGGTTGTGGGTGCCCCCTTGGGCTTCGCCGTGGCACACTTGAGGGTGGCGGTGGCACGGCCATTTGAACATTCCAAATCTCAATCGGGGTTTCTCAGATTATATAGAATTTTGAAGAGTCGTTTCGTCTTCTCCTTAGAAATAATAAAAAGGCAACTTTTCGAATTTCGTCGTGTAATTGTTCAAATTAAACAAAACTTAAATAAATAATCTGATTTTTATATTTTTATCACGGATGTTTAATTACATGTCCGTGTATAATTGTAAAAAGACACGGACGTTTAATTAAAAGGCCGTGCCGAAAGGTATTCGTGCACGAGTGTCGTTGCAATGTCCGAAAAGGTATAGACACGGATGTTAAAATCAAGTCCGTGTCGAAAGGGTCTTTCTACACGGACTTTCTCATTAAAGTCCGTGTAGCTCTCCCTCATTCTACACGGTTGTTAAATTAATATCTGTGTCGAGAGGGTCTTTCTACACGGATATTTGATAAAAAGTCCGTGTATATCTTCTACTTCCTCTCTACACGGAGTTTAGATCAAATGTCCGTGTATAAAGGTGTTCCAACACGAATGAATTAAGTGAATTGTCCGTGTAGAACTAGGGTTACAATACATATTACGCGCCTGCTCTTCCAAATTTTTCATAACTTAGCTCGCGCCTTCAATTCTTTTCCAAACATTTCGAAACTTAGCTCGCGCTGCTTCGAGTCCTTCTTCCCCACCTCACCTCGATTTCGTCGCCTCTCCTGTCCAACCAACTCTCCGGTCCGACAACCTACCTCTTCTTTCTCGGGGAAACGCTCAACACCTCCATTGCGAAGAAATTTTGGTATAAAAGTTTTGGTATTTACTGCATGTATTTACTGTATTTACTTTGGTATTTACTGAAAAAGTTCTATTTTTTTTTATAGAACCATGTCAATTGAGAATGAGCACGTAGATATGATGGAAGAAGGCGAGCACCAAGCTGCTGCCCAATCAGGTTCGGCCAAAAGGAAAAGAGGTCCGACAATGTGCGCGTCCACGTCCGAGGCAAAGCAACTGGACATCGAGTTCAGTAAAAATGGGTGTACGAAGGGTGAAAGACGGGCTGAGTACGGAAATTATGTGTGTAATTTGGTGAAGCAAAAGGCAGACATCCTGGTAGAGAGATGGGATCAGTTTTCGAAAGACCAAAAGAACGACTAGTGGAACATTGTGAAGGTGAAGTACCTAACCAGTTAATATCTTTTTTTTAATTGTACATGAACTTAAATGCAGTAATTTGGGTGTCAATGCAGGCTTAGTGGAACATCCCGGATGACATCCCGGAGGTGGTAAAGGATAAGACTTTGAGGATAATGAATGAAGCTTGGAAGCAATTCAAAAGCACGCTGAGTACGGATTGGATGGATAAAGGTAAAAGCCCGGTAGGATACTATCCTTGGGTGACTCAAGAGAAGTGGGAGAAGTTTGTGGAGATGAAGAGCACGGACGAGTTCAAGGTATGTAAATTCAGCAAAATTACCTTTTTTCCTTTATCGATTTGAATTATGTTGGTAAATGGTGTCCGAAATAGACACCCTGTTGCTGTTGTTCCAATCATATATAAATGTGAAATGGTGTTTATTTTGAATAACTGCATTAATATGAAGTTGAAATGGTGTTCCACTCACAACTTGTAATTTTTTTGTTTGCTTTTTAATTGGTTTATTTACTTTTTAATAAATAGAAAATAGTAGGCTAATTTTTTTACTTGGATGTGTGAAGAAAAAAAGGGAGGAGGGCAGGAGGGTCGTAGGAATGAACAAATATCCGCACAAGTTGGGGTCGGGTGGTTACCAGGGTAAAAGGGAGGAGTGGGCTAAAATACTGGAGTTGAACAAAGACGTTGACTCACCCGTGGTTAGGATCAAAAATCCTAGGGCCCAAAATTGGACGTTGGCAATGTCCGAGTTAACCGTTGACGGGAGGATAGTACTACATCTCGCGTTGCGACCCGTGGCTCAGAGAATGGTAAGAGTCGTTCGTTAGAACTATGTGTAATTCAAGCGTGTTAAAAACTTTGTGTACATCGATCACTAATTCTTTTGCTATAACTAATTTTTCTATTCACAGTTGGAGGTGGAGGAGGAGGTCAATTCCGGTGCCCGGTCGGTCGAAAGGCAAGATGACTCCTTGTCTATAGCGCTCGGGAATCCAGAACACCCTGGTAGAGTAAGGGGCGTAGGTGCCTACAGGGGCTGGAAGAACGTATTCAATGGACCAAAACCTCGAAGGAAATCTCGTGCGAAAGTGAACAAAGACGAGATAGTTGCGCAGATACGCAAGGAGGTGAGCGCCGAGTACGACGCAAAGATGGAGGAGTTGGAATCAAGGTTGCGTGCCGATTTTACAGCTATGGCGCAGCCAGCCGAGCAAGCACCTCCCACACCGACGGGAGTTCGGTGAAGTAGTCAGGCATCCGGGACGTTCGGAGACGATTTGGATCATCTAAAGGTAATCACTACTTGTTCGTATTCTAAAGGCAATTACTACTTGTTGGACATTATTGGGAGGTATTTCAACCGTAGCGCCGTTTTTTCAGCCGTTCCGTTATTGGGAGGCAATTACTACTTGTTGGACACTATATGGCCATAGCGCCGTTTTTTCAGCCGTTCCGCTATGACGCGATAAACGTTATTTCAACCTTTGATTTATATGAATGAATGTATATATATTTCAATTTAAAAATAAATTCTGACATGAAATTGCAGGACGCCACAGCATGCGAACTCGTCCTGTGGCTCGGGAATAGGCCTCTGGTTGTTGCTAAGGGCATGGTACATCCAGCAGCCGACAAAGTGCACAATGAGCAGCTACTTCCCGGCCATGCCGCCGTACAGATTGACAATGTCTTGAAGGGATGGGAGCACATACCTCTTCCTGTCCCAATTGAGGGGAATGGCATGCTCTGTGTCGATGATGCCCGGCTGTCATTCGTGCAATGGCCCAAGGATCAGATTATTTTGGATCAGGTAATGCATAAATAGTCAAGTTATTTTGTTACATTCAAAGCACTTCCTTTTCAAATACTTGAAAAAGGTAAAAAATTTCGATACAGACAGGAGGAGATGATGGTAGTCGCACGGAGGGCGTGATGTCACCGGTACGGAGGGACGAAGCAGAAGGACCTTCCCAAACAGTTTCTGACCCTGCTGCCGGAGCAGCAGTTGCTGACCCTCATGCCCCACCAGCAGTTGCTGACCCTACTGCCCAACCAGCAGGCCATGATCCTCCTGCCCAAACATCAGAACCTGACCCTACGGTCGGACCAGTAGTTGCTGACCCTACTGCCGGACCAGCAGGCCATGACCCTCCTGTCCAACCAACAGGACCTCGTCTGCTCACCGAGGAAGAATACAAGCTCCTTCCCGGAAAGGATTTGCGGGATCTCCACGACCGCTTGATGGCGGCACCCAAGGACATGACGGAAGTCGTCATACCTGTCCCTCCGGGGATATTTCTACACGATGGCTCGACTGTAATGCTGTCGTTCACCGACTTCAAGGACTTTCTACATGCCTCGGGGTCCGATAAATGGCTCGATGTGGGGCACATCACCATTTTCCTCATGTTAGTGACCAAAAATTGTTTATATCATGTGTATAGCACTGAAGAATATATTCTAATGTCATATGATAATTTTTCAGGAGGCTAATCAATAGTTCTCAATGCAAGGGCAAACAGAACTTGTGTGCTTTTCTGGATCCCATGGTACTTAGTGCGTCGAACGTGAAAAATGCTACGAAGGAGGCTATGAATTACCTGTGTGGCGCGATGCTCCAAGCTACTAAGGCGAAGAAGAGATTTCTTCTCTTGCCATACCAACAGATGTTAGTTCTAACCTTGTGATTAAATATATAAATAATTGAAATCACACCATCAAGTCAAGCAAACACGTGTCTCACTATTATATATGCCAAAATATCTGGGTACTGTATGCTAAGATCCTATAATTCTTCTCCTCCCACAGGGGACACTGGTGTTTGATCATCATTGTGCCTTGCATGAGTGCGGTTTACTTGATAGATTCTTCGCAGCCCAAAGAAAGGATTGGATTTAGCACGTGCAAATCAATCTACCCGTATGTGCAAAAGTAAGCAATAATCTTTCACTATGATTGATTTTTTTTCCCAATTATAACAAATTGTGGAATTGCTAATTAGAGTCACTCCATTTTGTAAGGGCTTTTGCTGCATACGTTACAAAAGGAGGATTGCGCAGCAAGGACAAGAAAATGGGAAATAGGTTGACTTGGAGGTGGTGGCCGGTGAGCACAACACAATTCTATAATTTCATATTTTGTTTAAAAAATTATTGTCATTCTAACATAGACCGCTAAATGTAAATTGTAGAGCCCACAACAGAAGGCGGGTTGGGAATGCGGATATTACATGATGATTTCCATGTTTGACTTTGTCGAAAGAATGCAATTCACATTTCCAGATGTGGTATGTAATTCATATTAATTGTGCCTATATAATAGCAATTGATATTTTCATATTATGCTTACTTATAATTCTCATTTCATTAAATTAGCAATTGATATTTGCGACTGTCTTGCATCTACCTTTTATTGTTACTAACTAATACCAAATTATAATTGCAGCAACCATCAAAGCAAACTGAGTACAGCTACGAGCAGATCGACTATATAAGATGTAGCTGGGCAAGATGGTTTTATCTGAATATTGTAATGCTGAACATGGATTTGTATAACAATTTAGTGTATATATGAATTTAGCAAGCATAATTTAATGTCAAATTATCTGGAAAACTGGCTAGCAAAACATAATGGTATGTGAATTTTGTAGGAAAACTGGCTAGCAAATTAAACTGGAGGCTAGCCCAGAAATGAAAAAAATTAAGAAAAAAAAATGGGACAATTCTACACGGATATTAAACGAAAGCCCGTGTAGAACGAGTTGAGTGAGCATAGATTATTTTATATTTGTCCGTGTATGATAGTTACGATACCTACACGGATGTGAATTATAAGTCCGTGTCAAAAGCAAACGCTACACGGACGTTAAACAAAAGCCCGTGTATGTGTACAGAGAGCTACACGGATGCTTTTATATAGTCCGTGTATGTTAGTTAAGAGAACTTCACGGATATGAAACTAAACGTCCGTGTAGAACACAGTAATTCCACACTGTTGTTAAACAAACAACCGTGTAGAAATGAGTACAGATATTCTTTTATACAGTCCGTGTATGATAGTTAAGAAAGCTTCACGGATATGAAGTTAAAAGTCCGTGTAGAAAAAAGTAATTTGACACGGTTATTTAACAAAAACCAGTGTAGATCGTTTTCGGTGATCTACACGGATTATTTTATATTTGTCCGTGTATGATAGTTATGACAGGACACGGATATGAAATTAAACGTCCGTGTAGATAGAGTACTTCGACACGGTTGTTCTGACCAATGTCCGTGTAGAACGAGTTCGGAGATACAAGGATTATTTTATTTTTTCTTGATTTGTTAAGAGAGGGACACGGATATGCAACTCAATGTCCGTGTAGGTAAAGTAACCTACACGGACTTTTAGTTGCAATGTCCGTGAATAAAGAGTAGTCGTACACGGTCGTTTACGTAATATCCGTTTTGCTCGGTTATATGAAGAGCGCCACAGGCAGGTGTATGTTCACGGCTGTTTATTTGGTAATCCGTGTAGAAAGCGTTAGATATACACGGGTAAATATCCGTGTCTATAGAGGGTGCCTTTTATACACACTCAACTCATACACGGCAGGGAAATCCGTGTAGCTCTTCCGGTAATGTCCGTCTGCAATCTCTTTTTCTGTAGTAGTGTCAAGCAACCTTCAGCAATATTTAAACTGGCATATCTCGGCGCTCGGGTATCCGATTTCGGCATATGACAACTTTTCGGAAAGCTCGTGAAGAGTAGATATTGATTTTGAGGTCTTAGCCTTCATCGGAACAATGGTGCAGTCAATTACCTCAAAGAAAAAGGAAAGAGTCTCATCAGTAATCATGTTGCAATTGATGCTTCTCAGTTCAATGCTAAAATTTCGTGACTCATCCTTGATAAGTATAACAATTGATCATTCATCTTTGATGTATATGTAGCAATTTATATCGTCACGAACCTGCATAATATCTCAGGACAAGAAACCGTAAAATTCAACAAATATATGTTTTACAAATCTAGTCAAACAAACAAGTAGATTATGACACAATCCAACATGTCAGGGGATGGTTCAGCATACTACTGGTTCAAAGGGGCCGACCGATCAAATGGGTGGCGAGGAGGGTACAAGCAATGAGGCCATCTCATGTGGAGGCAATTGCGGTACTACACGGCTATAGACTGATGCAGGACAATAGATGCAGGGAAGGGGTTGTATTCTTGGATTCGCTAGAGGTCGTGGACTCACTTGCTCACAATCATCCAGTGATCCATAACTGGAGATCCTACCATAAAGTATGGAATGCTTGGCTTCTCAAGGGGCAATTGGGCGGCAAGATCATCACCAAACATTGTAGTCGGGAAGATGAGAATCTTAGAATAGTTCATGCATGTTTTAGCAAACAGTGCCAGATTGCTAGGAGGGGTGAGAACTGGCACTGATCCAACAGAAGACATGTAAGAAAGTTTGAGTTGTAGGCCTACCTATTTGATTCATGCATACGGATACGGTGCCCATACCTCTATTTGATTCTCTCAATTAATTAATTCGTTGCACAGTTAAAGAATAAATTAATG
This sequence comes from Carex littledalei, assembly GCA_011114355.1. Lineage (NCBI taxonomy): Eukaryota > Viridiplantae > Streptophyta > Magnoliopsida > Poales > Cyperaceae > Carex > Carex littledalei. The sequence continues at coordinate 14,373,023 of CM022083.1, read as the reverse complement.
GAGTTAGATTTGGTCCCTACCGATGCGCCCAAAGGCTCAGTTTTGCGTACAAAATTAATGGAGTTTAGCCTTGGTCTCTGCTGAACCGTTCAAAACCGATTACTTTTATGAGAACTTCGTTACATATAAAAAACAAAACAAAAATTCGAATTTATTTAACATTAAGTTAATCAGTCAAAAAAACAAAGATTTTTAAGTTAATCTTGGTGCATATTTTTCTTTTTAATTTTCATTTTCAAAATTTAAAAAAATAGTAAAAAAGTTCCAAAATATGTAAAATATCGTCTCCAAGGACATTTCAATTTGGAGATAATGTTGAACAGTACGGATTGACTACTTGAACTTTGAGAAATAAGCATATGCCACAATATGCTTATATACATAGAGTGATATGAGTAGGGTTCAAATGTCTCATGTCTTTTGTACCTCATTTGATTCTCATGTTCTTTATCTTTATTTTCAAAATCCAAGCAGTCAATCCGAACAGCTCAATATGATCTCCATATTAAAATATGCTTGGAGATCAAAATTTTATATGTTTTGAAAAAAATTTGCTATTTTTTTAAATAGGTACAAAATCACTATTAAGATGAGTAAAAACTAAAAAATCGTTGTTTTAAGAAAATTCTGGACCATCAGAAAACAACAATTTTAAAAAATTCTAAAAGAATAGTAAATTTGGTCTCCAAACCCATTTTAATATGGAGATCATGTTAAACGGTTTGGATTAACTATTTAGACTTTCTGCGTGCTCTCTAAGGGTGTGTTTGTGTGTGTATGTGTGTGTCTATAAATATATATATATGTAGGGATGGGCTAAGGTGCTTTATAAAGCACAGACACTCTTATTTTTGTTTTCAAAGTTTAAATAGTCTATTTGGATGGCTCAACATGATCTCCATATTAATATGTACTTGAAGACCAATTTTATATTTTTTATAACTTTTTACTATTGTGTTAAAAAAATTAAATCATTGTTTTTCAAAAAATTCTAAAAAAATAATAAAAAAGTTTTAAAATATGTAAAATATCGTCTCCAAGGACCTTTCAATTTGGAGACAATGTTGAACAGTACGAATTGACTATTTCAACTTTGAGAACGGATAGATGACTTATAATCATATGCCACGATATGCTTATATATAGAGAGACATGTGATTAGGGTTCAAATGTCTCATGTCTTTCGTGCCTCATTTTATTCACATGTTTTTATCTTTATTTTCAAAGTCCAAGCAGTCGATCCGAACAGCTCAATATGATCTCCATATTAAAATATGTTTGGAGATCAAAATTTTATATGTTTTGGAAATTTTTTGCTACTTTTTTAAATAGGTACAAAATCACTATTGAGATGAGTAAAAATTAAAACGTCGTTGTTTTAAGAAAATTCTGGACCATTAGAAAACAACAATTTTCAAAAATTCTAAAAGAATAGTAAATTTGGTCTCCAAGCCCATTTTAATATGGAGATCATGTTAAACGGTTTGGATTAACTATTTAGACTTTGTGCGTGCTTTGTGTGTGTGTGTGTGTGTGTATAGGGATGGGCTAAGGTGTTTTATAAAGCACGGACCCTCTTGTGTTGAACGCCCCTTATTTTGTTTTCAAAGTTTTATAAAGCACGGAAACTAGAATAACTATAAACTAAACAAGTGTGCGTAAAATAAATAGAAGAGTTAAGAGACACTTGACAGAGTTGTTTACGAAGTTCGGCACTAACGTCTACGTCTCCGATGCTCGAGACCTTCAAGATGGCACGTCTTTCTTTACCCAATGAGAAATGAGTAAAAGGTGGAACTGGTGAGCCCTTACAAAGCTTGAAAAATTACTCTGCCCGAGTACGGAAATGGCTCAAGAGCACTGCTCTAATACAAGAGAAACGAGCACTAGAGGCTCGAAGTAGAAGAAGTGAGCAACAAAGGCTCTAGTGTTTGTAGTAAATAAAAGATCTCTCACTAATCACTCCAATTCTTGCAATATATTGAGTATGGAGTAGATTTTCAGTTGTTGAATGAGTATTAAAGTTTCAAGATCAAGCAACCATAGTGGCTCTCTTTTTTAGTTGAGGAAGAAGTGTTTGACGGCTGGAGAACACTTAAGAAAACCTAATATTTGCTTCTATATATAGGGAGAGAAGCAAATATAGGTTTATAAACGTTACCATATCTGACGTCTGTCTTCCACGGCTCATAGCGACCCATCACTGCATAATTTGAATAACACTACAACATGAAAGTTGTAGATCTCAGTCTCCTGGATTTTTCAAGGTTTGATTCACTCAAATCAGAGATTGTATTACCAAACTGCGGCCAAAATACGAAAGGTGTGTAAACTGCTCGATTTAAAGCGTTGCAACGTTTTAATCAACTGTTGCAACGGAATAAATCATTTCCATACCCAATTTTCTGCAGACCCAATTATTCCGTTGTGACAGCCGTTACACCGAAACCTTGAAACTTCCAGAGAGCAACCGTTGTGACAACCGTTGTGACAACCGTTACAACGCTTGTCAAGCGATGTGGAATTTCAACAACCTTCAGCAATCTTTAAACTAACATATCTCGGCGCTCGGGTATCCGATTTTGGCATATGACACTTTTTGGAAAACTCGTGAAGAGTAGATATTGATTTTGAGGTCTTAGCCTTCATTAGAACAATGGTGCAGTCAATATATTATCTCAAAGATAAAGGAAAGAGTCTCAACAGCAGTCATGTTGCAATTGATGTTTCTCAGTCCAATGCTTGATTTTTCGTGACTCATCCTTGATAAGTATAGCAATTGATCATTCATCATTGATGTATATGTAGCAATTTATATTGTCACGATCCTGCACAATATCTCAAGACAAGAAACCGTAAAATTCAACAAATATATGTATTGCAAATCTAGTCAAACAAACAAGTAGATTGTGGCACAATCCAACATGTCAGGGGATGGTCCAGCAGGAGCGGGGTTACTACTGGTTCAAAGGGGCCGGCCACAAATGGGTGGCGAGGAGGGTACAAGCAATGAGCCCATCTCATGTGGAGGCAATTGCGGTACTACACGGCTATAGACTGATGCAGGACAATAGATGCGGGGAAGGGGTTGTATTCTCGGATTCACTAGAGGTCGTGGACTCACTTGCTCACAATCATACAGTGATCCATAACTGGAGATCCTACCATGAAGTATGGAATGCTTGGCTTCTCAAGGGGCAATTGGGCGGCAAGATCACCAAACATTGTAGTAGGGAAGATGAGAATCTTAGAATAGTTCATGCATGTTTTAGCAAACAGTGCCAGATTGCTAGGAGGGGTGAGAACTGGCACTGATCCAACAGAAGACATGTAAGAAAGTTTGAGTTGTAGGCCTACGGGTCATGTAAGAAACCAAAAAAAAAAAAAAGATTAATTTACTCGGATCAATTTAATGTATATTGGACGGTTCAGTTAGAACTGTGTAAAGCATATATGCATGATTTCCATGTGCTATTTGTGATGCTATTTGGTAGGTTCATATTTTTAAACTTTCTTTTTCTGAAAAGCTTGATTTTTCTTTGGATCATTCTATTTCTTTTGATACTTCAATCATTCTGTGTTTTTTTCAATTTAAATCCCTGTTCTAATTTCTAAATATATTTTGATATTCCTTTTTGTTATATGTAAATAAGTTATTTTGAAGAAAATTATAATAACACAGATAATAGGGACTAATTAGTTGCAGTCTTTTGCATTTTTTGTTGTTTTGACAAGTTAATCTTTGCAAATTGCATGCATATAACCATAGAAGGAAAATGGCGATTCGAACCGGAATCGGCCGCCGGCAATCCGATTTTGGACAGAGTTACTCGGTTTGCAATTTTTCAGCGAAAATCCGGTTCAAACTAGCCGAATCAAGCAATTTTTCACTGATTCCTGATGTTTTAGAGCAGATTCTCACTGTTGGGAGCGATTCTTCAGAAGAAGCGAAGGAATTTGATAGTGCGACGACCTGGCTTTGTGAAGGAAAGGGGCGAAATTGATTTTGACTCGATGAAAGGTTGATTGGGAGAGATGAAGCCGCGGTCAGGGACCTCGGGCATGGTTCTTTTAGAAACTGAAACGCTGAGCTGGGGACCAACATTTTTATTAATATCCAACATTAATTATATAATATTAATTATATCTAGTTTAGCTGGTTTTTTTTAAATGTCCAAACCGGTCAAAAAATGGTCGGTTCGATTAAAAATTCAGACCGGCCAATGGTTTTTTTTTTTAAATATTTGTTAGAATACTTCTTTTGATTTATAATTAGCATAATTGTACTAAAATACACTAAATTACTTAAAATTATGTTAAATTACGCTAAATTACGCTAAGAGAGACGATATCTTCACTTAGAAGGCAAAAAACGATGACGAAACATCAAACGGCCATAAAACGACGCTCGAATGTCCGATTTCAATAAATGACCACTTTTCAGAAAGATTGCAAAAAGATGCATGCCTTGGTGTTCGTTTTACTTTTTTTCAAAATTTAAAATTGCCAAAAAATAAAGAGAAAAGCCTCAAAACTTTGAGTTGAAGTTTCCGATTAAGATTTTCATTTCTATTTTTCTATCCAAGTAGCTCAGTAAATTGGTTATATAATGAACTTGTAGAATACCAATTTTTACTATTGTTTGAATTTTTTTACTATTTTTTATGATTTATGAAATATGGAACAAAATTGGCCTAATTTAGAGTAACTTAGCGTAATTTAGCGTATTTCAATATAATTAGCGTAATTAGCGTAATTTAGCGTAATTTAGTGCAATATAGCTTAATTTAGCGTAATTTTACTTAATTTTGCGTAATTTATCGTATTTTAACGTAATTTAACATATTTCAAATAATTTAGCTTATTTTACTATAATTATGCTAATTATATATCAAAAGAAATAATTTAACAAATATTTCAAAAAAAAACCTCCTTACTAGTCAAAACATGGCCGGTCCTAATTTTTAATCCAACAGGTGGTCATTTTTTAGCCGGTTTGAACATTAAAAAAAAACGCAGCTCAATATTTTATAATTAATTTGGGATATTAATAAAAATGTGGGGATGAGGGCCCTCCTTTAGCCTGCACTATGAGTACTGTAGCGGGACAGCAAGGCTGGAATGGAGAGGTCATTACAGAAGTTTTGTACTATAGTCCACATATTTCATAAATACTGTTACTAGTCTCTCACTAGTTATAGAACTGATGAAAAAACATATAAATTATTCCTATTTTTCCCATCTTTCCTCCACTCCATTTTGATTGTTAACCGACACCTCCATTTTGGTATTTTTAATTTTCTGATATATTTTTTCCTTTTAACTGTTTCCTTTTACATTTTTGGTTTCTTTTTTTTTTCTTTATTAATTCGTTTTCTATTTTTCTTTTTTTTAGGGGTCAAAGTGGATCTTAACATGTTTTGGACTGATTATTTGTTTATAATTTTATTCCTATATTTTTAGTACAAAATAAGTTTCTGGCAAAAAAATTCAAGTTTCCGATCTGATTCGGCCGATTCTGACGATTCATCCGATTCCGATTCCGATTTTTCCTTCTATGCATATAACCCATGTTACGAGTACATCCAAAACATGGCAGTGCCTTTTTTGTATTCAGTGTTGTTATCCCCATTTCACAATTGCAAACTGGGCACGTACCAGTATTGAGGATGAACATGAAGGGAACCGGTACGAAGAGATGCAGAGATTGGGACTGCCAACAGAACTGCACCCGTTGTTTTAAATTGTAGTAGTTCTATTAATTGCTTAGTTTGATCAGTGTTTTTCCTTTTATCAGTATTTATTTATCATGTAAGAGACATTAATTTGCTTTCAGTTATCAATGGTAATGCCTAAGGGCTTCAATAAAAAAAAACAATTGATCTGAGTTTGCTCAATTGTGCAAATTTTGAACCACAATTTAATTCAAGCTATCTTGAGTCATTTCAATGTAAAATTCTCTTTTCTGTTCGCTAAAACTAACTCAGAATACAATTTAGATTCCAGTACATTACCTGAAAGAATAAGATACAACAAAAGGCAGCCATTAAAGTTGGACAAACTGGTACCAGCACAAATGCACAATACAAGTCAGTACACACCACCATGTATGAAACATCATATAGAAATACTACATATTTATCAAGCTATTTGATCTCAAATAACCAAGTAAATCCTTTTTTTTTCATATATTTAGTATACACCGAACAAACCGAAATTTACTTTGGTTCGGTTGATAAGTTTAATTCGGTCGGTTCAGTTCTGTTTTTGAATTGACATTAGAAGTTTAGAACTTCGTAACTTTCTACAGTCTTTAAATTCCACAGTGTCTAAATTTAATGGCGAAATGTGATGTATATCTAAATACGGAGAATCCAATAGCACTGTAGTCTGTAGACATTCACAGTCCAGTGGATTGCTGTATGGCAACAATTAATTGTGCCGCTATCAAATTATTCCTCCTACTATCTTTTCTTCTTTTGGTTTTCACTAGATCTCTGCTTTTAGTTTCACGGGATAATGAAATATTGAAATTTCTGACAACTAATACTAAAACAAGGGTTCAGATTTTGTTCATGAGAAATCAATGGATGTAATAATAGGAGCACCATGAGAAAAGTAGGATGTAGAACACAGTAGCAAAATTAGGTTGTACAACACCATTTCAAGACTCTGAAGCTTAATTTATCGGTGGACTGTTATTTTTGTAAGGGGTTATATATGGCGTATGTTGATGTTATATTATCTATCTTAGGTCTGGTGAAAAGTGAAAGGGAAGATCGATGGATGTAATCCTCAATTATTTTTACTTCGGAATGATTGTGGCTTGGAAATGATCAGCTCCGCAGGGATTGACACGATCTAGTAAATGTCAGCCCATTTTAAGTCACGGTGCTATGAAAACAAAGTGATTTACTTCAAAATAAATTCCATAGATTGATTAACTAACAAGCAAATGAATGCAAAATAAAACAAAGAACTGAAATGAAATACAAAATAGTTATGGGTAGATCTCGATGACCGACATGAATCCAACGGTATGGGTGATCTTGTAAGAACTAAATCCCGCTTCCTTGAATAATTTTTTCCACTCATTCTCATCTCGCTCCTCTCCACCAGTTCCTGCCAACATCAACATATCATACAACAGCTGTGGTTCGTCCGAAATCTTATCTGAGGTTGTTCCAACAACTGCTTCCAAAATGATGATCTTCCCTCCATCTTCTCCTGAAGGAATTGCATCTTTGCATCGCTGCAGTATCTTTATACAATCTTTGTTGCTCCAATCATGAAGAATCCACTATAACAATGAGTTAACAATAAGTAACTAATTATGGTATACAAAATATATATGAACGAGTGTATTATACATAATATAAGTATAAGAATGATAATTTGTTTTTTTCACCTTGAGAAGAATTGCATCTGCCGGAGGAATGCAATTGAACATGTCACCTGAAACAAACTTAACGATACCATCATTTGAAATGTCACCTACAACATGCGGTAGATCCAAAACACTGCACTTAACATGAGGGAAATTTTTGGCAATAATTTCTGCCATTGCACCTCTACCACCTCCTACATCAACAAGGGACTTTATCCCCTTGAAAATAACATCACCATTTTTTATAATAACATCGTTGAACAAGCAACTACTGCTTACCATAGCATCATTAAACATTTTGTTAGCTATAGCATTTTTGCTTGCAATTTCCCAAAAAGTGCAACCATGGGCCAACTCAGCTGGACTCCTCTCGTCCTCTTGCATGAACGATTTCCCCATGTATAAAGAAGGTTTTAGAAAATTTTCATCGAGATGACAACGTACAAAGGGCAACATATTGGTTGGTTCACCTTTTCGGGTAACCAGACGCGATTGAGCAGTTAGATCATAGACTGCCTCAGTGCCTTCCCCGGCACCCTTCTCAATGAAGAACCCAAAATGGATCAATAAGCGCATAAGGCGCCGCAGATGGGATTTCTTTGAGGGAGGAAGTGCCAAAATAGAGTGTAGCTCGCTGAGGGTCATCGGGTGGCCATTGTTATCAATCGCATCGGGGATGCCGAGGTGTAGGGCACACTTGAGAGACATGGTTTTTAGGTAACCAAATGTCATGTTCCACAACCCTGCTTGAGCTTGAGAAACGTTGCTGTCCATTTTTTTGGTAGTAATAGAGTCGGAATAGTTGAGAGGATTAAGAAAAGACACAATGAAATTGGAATAAATTATTGGAGTATGCATGTATATGTAAGACTTAATAAGAGAGTAGAGTAGATACAATGAATAAAAATCTTACTAATTTATTATTTTAGATATAGTAATTTATTACTAGATATACTTTCCTAAATAGTAGAAAAGAATAATAATAAACTAAAAGAAGTAAATAAATGAGTAGAAACAATATTTTTATCCAAATACGTTTTGGGCCTTTCTAGAATATCCTAGTTTATTGTTTCAAAAAATTTCTTTCATGTGGCCTACTAGAAACTCATTTTGGATCAAGAAGAATTTAGCTAGCCCAACATGATCAACACCTAAAACCTCTCCCAGCCCATAAATTATTTACTGGCAAAGGCCCAAGTATTAGCTAGGGTCTAGACTCTAGCCGCTAGCAACAGAGAACGCTGAGCGTGCTGGAGCGAAAGCACTATTCTTATCTCCTTCAACAACACCTAATCCACCGACTTTGTTAGACCTAATAATTAGGCTTCAAGCATAGAAAACAGACTGCGGAATTTCATATACAATTATTTTGTTTCCTGTAATTATTGTTCACGTGCGAAATTTTTATGTTAACAATAGCATTAATTGTCACAACAGCTACAAGTTAGCCATTGCGATGACCAGGAGCGGAGGGACTAAGAAGAAATGGGGCAATTGACTTTCATTTTTTTTAAAGTTTTTTGTATTTAGATATTATTTTCTATATAATTTAGAGTGAAATAGCTTGATATTACAAAATAAGGAGGATTTAAATGCCTTCATTTTTTGTACCTCCATTTTTAAGAACTTCAATAACCCAAAATTTAAAACTTAAAAGTCAAAATAAAACCGTTGAATATGATCTACATCATTTTATCTATGCACGTGTAAAAAATTGTGACATTTCAACTTTGTTTTGATTGTCATCAAGAGCTTGTACAAACGTACTAATGTGGATAATTTCTAAACGTTGATTTTTCAAATGATTGATTCATATAAAAACAAAATCGAAATGTAATATTTTTTTTGTATGAGCACATAGAGAAAATAACATAGATCACATCTAGCAATTTTATTTTGACGTTTAAGTTTTAAATTTTGATTTATTAACATTTTAAAAAATGGGGGCATTGTTGAGGCACAAAAAATGGAGGCATTTAACCCTCCTCTTATAAAATTGACCTTCATTTTTCATAGAAAAATTTTATATGATTGACCTCCATATATTTTTAGCCCCATAGTTCGAAAGTGTAGCTCCGTCTCTGACGATGACTAGCTAGCCCTGGAAATTTCCTTCTGAACTATAGGAAATTATCCCAACTCGGGAAATTTACTACAATTTTAATTTATTCTAAAATTCTAATAATATTTATGTGAAGTATCATGAACATATTGTAGAATGCATTGCGCATAAAAACTTCTCATATTTATTTTATAATTAGCCACATTAATGAAACTGTCTACCTATTAATTGACACATTTTTGTCACAAAAACTAATTAATACAGTTCTATACCAACAAGTTACATCCAATTATATATCTTCCTTTTTCTTTTTCTTTTTTGACAAATAGCCCAACTAATTTCCAAAAAAAATGCAAATATGTAATAAAAATTATCATGAGAAATGAAGAAAGAAACTAAAATATTACCGTATATTGTACAAGGAAGAGAAAAAGGGAGAATATAACCGAATTTTTATTAATATCCAAAGTTTATTGCAATTAATTAATGTACCCAGGTTTGCTGAGAATTAATAAAAATGTTCCTACCGGCCAGAAAATGGCTAATACCCTATTTATTTAAATACCGGCCAAAAAATAGCCGGTACCCTATTATTTAAATACCGGCCATTTTCCGACCGGTACCTTATTTATCAAAGTACCGGCCATTTTCTGGTCGGTACCTATTTTTTTTTTTTGTTTTACACCCTATAAAATACTCATCTCTCTCTCTCTCTCTCCCACTCACAACTCACTCAACTCACCCCTGAATTCTTCTCTTACTTCAGGTAAATTTATTATTTAATTTAATTTAAATTATTATTTTTTAATAATTAATTTAATTATTAAAAAAATTAATTATTTGAAATAATTAATTTAAATTATTAAATATAATTAATTTAAATTATTTACCATTATTAATTTAATTATTAAAAATAATTAATTTACACATTTAATTTTTTAGGGTTTAGTGGACTGACCATTACATGTATACAGACCATATTAATTTTTTATTTATTTGTAATTATTTTTCAGTAATGTATACATGTAGATTAGTAACTTGACAATTGTTTACCATTTTTCAAAATGTAGTTTGTTTGTCATGGCCATGATTTCATTACACTGTGGTGGAAATGTTCTTAGTAATGCATACGGGGCTTATTACAACAAAGACCCAACTCATTCATTTATGATTCCCGATGATATCTCACTTTGTGACGTGAAATCCATGATTTACGCATGCACTGGTTATAACCGAGAAAAGTGGAACTTAGAATTGGCAACCCGAGTTTGTAATGGAAACTCTGGAAAATATACCCTTGCGAAACTACTAGATGAAAGTACTTGGAGAGGGGTGTACGGCCATTTAAAGACCACTGGAAATTTTACAATAGAAATCTACGCTCGAAGAGTTTCGATAGAGCCCGGGGTTGGAAGTTCTGGCCAAAATTCAGTTGCGCCAACTTATAGAACACAACGAGAACCATACACTGACCCAGAAACAGACAGTCCCTACACTCCACTAACACCCTAATCACGACCTCAACCAATACTCCAAGTTTCATCCCCACCTAGACCCGTGCATGTGGAGCCTTTACTATTACCGCCACTAGAACCTTACCCTAAACCGGCACCAGTAGACGATGAAATTGGGTCGGATTTTGAAAATATTAATGAAATTCCTGAGGAAGATCTGCAAATTGGGGATGCATTTGATGGAGAAAACTGGGACTCTGATCACCTGGAGGGTTGTGGTGAAGATGGTCCAGTTGAAACAGCTCAATTTGTGGCCAGATATGAGAATACGCCGCTTAGTGGCCGGACTGATACGCACCCGTTCCCAGACTTCAATGATGTATCTGAGTTTAAAAAAGCAGATATTGGTTACTATAGGCAACGGATTGAGTACAAAGGTGAGTGGGCGTCGGACCAATATTTTAAAAGGAAAGATGGTCTAATTAAGAAGATTATATAGCACCATATTACTAAGAATCAGGAGATTAGAATGAAAAAAGTGATAGGGATCGGATTCATGTGGTGTGCAAGGACCCACGTTGTGATTACGAACTTAGGGGAAAACCAGCGGGATATGGAGATGCATGGGTTAACGAGGCAAAACAAGCCTCACACATGTAGGACTGAGTATACAAGGACCGACAATGAATGTCTGACGGCATCAATCATTGCCGATGTCATTGAGAGAAGCATTAAGAAAGACCCATGTATAAGCATCCAGATGGTAGCAGACTTTGTTTTATCTGTGTATGACAATGTAACCCCGAAATACAACTAACTGTAGGGGCCGTGAGATTGCAATAGCCCAACAATTTGGGAGTTGGTAGACTTCATACTGCTTGCTGAGACCACTGTTTATGGCAATTTGCGGCAAGAATTTCTGACCAGTCCGATACGAGATAAAGAATCAGGAGAAATTATGAGACATGTTGTTCAGTTCAGGGCCGTAGCATAGGCTTTTGGTCCATGCATTGCAGCGTTTCAGTACTTGAGACCGGTGATCAACATAGATGCATGCTTCTTGTCTGGGCGGTATGAGGGGAGGCTTTTCATAGCTTGCGGCTATAATGCCGAGAACCAATTGTTGTCTATTGCATTTGCAATTGTGCACAAGGAGGATAGTGAGAACTGGGGTTTTTTCTTGAGGTGGTTGAGGAATGAAGTGCTCGAATATGATAAATTTGTCTGTGTTATATCGGACCAGCACAAGGGGATCAAAGCTGCACTAACAGCAGAATACGGATGGTCCCTGAGCTTTTTGTGCACATATTTTAAATGCAGCATGTTGCTGACAACCTGGTCCAGAACTGTAGAAAGGACAAGTGGTACGGTTGGAGGTTCAGAGAATGAGCGAAGAAGAAACCACCAAGAAGGTTGAAAGAAATGTTCGAAGAGTTTGCTCAGGTATGTCTAATTTATAACACTTCGTTTAATTATTTTATAAGACTAATCTGAAAATGAAATAACATTTCTTTGTTTTGTGCAGCTAAATCCAATATGTAATGCATTTTTAAGGAATGTGGGCAAAGTACGCTCTAGTGATGCGATGGAGCCGTCTAATTATGAGAAGATTTTCCAAACCTGTGATGGAAGATTTTCCTCAACAATGTCTTCCGAACGAGCCGTAGAATGCCTGTGACTGCCATAGTGGAGGATACGTTCTACAAGTGCAACAGATGGTTTGTTGAGCGGCGACAACGGGCAATGGAACTAAAAGACAAGAACCAGGTTCTTTCCAATCGGGTTTTACAAAAGATCAGAAAATATTGGAAGAAAGCTGTAAGAATGCATTTGGTGAGTTATACGCACAGCCAATGTCAGTACTAAGTTTCATCCTCAAATAAGTACGTTCCTTGCACCCGCATAGACATAGGCAATATGGAACTTACTCACAAGGAGTTCGTGTACATTGTATTGCGGTCCCGACAACCAAATAGAATGTACTTGCAGAGGGATCCAATTAACTTCTATTCCGTGCGCTCATGTCTTAGTTGTTTGTTGTGACGAAACTGGTGCGAGGACCAATTTATTACAGACTGGTATACTATGAACTATCTTGAAAATACTTAGAGTGGGGTGTTTATTCCCATTGGCAATATGCGAGAATGGCCTGCTAATACTGAAGCAAGAATCCTTCCGAGCAAGGGTTGAATTAGGGTTGGGAGGCAAAAACACATCCGTCATATAATAACGATGGATGAAATGGAAGGCTGACGAAGGGGGCATCAGAATTTTTTTATTTGCAATTTGTGATGCAAGTCTGACTTAGTTGCGAATTTAATTGTGACTCTGAATTTTTTCTCACGCCTTCATCTTTAAAGGAAACAACACGTGACTACTAAATAAAAAGTAATTCTAATTTAATTAATAAAGCACAAACACATTAAGTTTAAACAAACTCTGAATTGATGAAATAAAGTCTACAAAATAAACACTAAAGAAACTCAAAAAATTTACAACCTAATTCATCCAACTACAATAATACTACTTCTTAGAACCAATCTTAAATGCATTCAAATTTTAAACCCTTCTAATACTACTTCTTAGAACGAGCTGATTTTGCTGGATCTGGATTAGTCACAGTAGACGAAGTGGTGGCCTTACCAGTATAAGTACACAGAACAAACTCATCATCCGATGTTGGTGGTTCTGGATCAACCTTCTTCTTTTTTCAATCCATAGCAATAGAGGTTTTCCACAAAGTCATCGTCTGAAATTTCATACCTACAAAATTCCTCCTGTATGAATGATTGACATTACTTTTTATCACGGCATAATGGGCAGTTGTTCTTTTTTCTCTCATTTTTACCTCGATCACTAATTGACCCTCATCTCACTAGGCCACAATTGGACGACCTACCTCTGTTGCTATTGTTCATCCGTTTGGCCCCTTCAAATATCGGTCTTTTTCGTCTCAAAAATCGTCTTCTCTTTCTCCCTGTCCCTTCCTCCCTTTCTCTTTTGTTAGTTGAGTGAGTTGTGAGGGGGAGAGAGAGAAAGATGGGTATAAAACAAAAAAAAATAGGGTACCGGCTAGAAAATGACCGATACTTAGATAAATAAGGTACCAGCCGGAAAAAAATGACAGGTATTTAAATAAATAGAGTACCGGCTATTTTTTGGCTAGTAGGAACATTTTTATTAATTCTCAGCGAACCTGAGTATAGTAATTAATTTGTAATAAACTTTGGATATTAATAAAAATGTCGGAGAATACCATATTGATACTGTACAAACTCTTTAAAATGTGTAACCTCACATTCCGATCCATGTCTTCATCTCCCCATAACCCCAAATTTTTTATAATATATTCTTACTATTTTGCACGCATGCTGTGACCAAAATGATATGTTATTAATCGAAGTATATAATCATTGGAATTTTATTTAATTGGCTGCATTAAATTTTATTGCTTGAGGGTGCCTTGTGTGCCCACTAAGAGCATCTGGATTAAGATTTTTTTTTTTTTTGTATTTCTAAAAGCACGTATTGTATTTCTATTATAATTTTTTGGAATGTACGTAACAATAATTTCTAATTTAATTTTTTAAAAGAAATAATTAAACTCGTGATCTCTCTTCCATATTAATAATTACTGACATGATCACTAAAAGAAATTAAAAGTTACTTGCACCTAGTGGTTTGACACTGCCCGCCGCGGGCTACCCGAACCCGGTCCGCCCGTGTCCGGTGCCCGGGGTACCCGTACCCGTGCCCGGGTATAGACGGGTAAACGGGTACGCGGGTACGGGCTTGAAATGGGCAGGGTGGCCTGTTTTGGTGCCAAACCCGGGTGTACCCGTACCCGGCAGACTCGTGCCCGCTGCCCGTCTGCCCGCACCCGCCACGGGTGTACCCGCACCCGCGTACCCGTGCCCGCTGCCCGCCGAACAACTTTAATTCAAAAAAATTTCCCCCCACTCGCAGTATATTAACAGAGCAGTTTTGGCTACAGGAAGCGCACTGAGTACAGCTTTTCATGTGAATATTGCGCTGCCTGTAGCCAAAACTGCTCTGTTAACTTGCAGAGGCTTATTTTGAGTACAGATTTTAGTTCGGCTGCCGCCAGAGGCTTATTTTGAGTTTTTTTTTTCCTTTTATTTAATTTAGTTTAGATTTAAATTAGATTTCGATTCAATTTAAATTTTAATTTAGATTTATATTCAATTTAGATTTAATTTTATTTGCATCTAAATTTAGATTTGAATTTTTATTTAATTTAGATTTAGATTTATATTATCAATTTAAATTGAACGTTTACAAAATATATTATCAATTTAAAATGTTTATTGTTTTAAAGTAATTGATTTAAGATATTTTTGATTTATATTTTATTTAACCTATTAAAAATAAATGAACGTTTAGAAAATATATTATCAATTTAAAATGTAAACTACAAATTTCGAGATATAAATAAATTATGAAACTATATAATTAAAATGCCGACATTTTTATTAATATCCAAAGTTTAATACAAATTATTAATTATGTTGAATATTAATATCCAAAGTTTATTAATATCCAAAGTTATATTAATCAAGTCCTGCGCATGCTTCACAAAAAAGGGCATAACTTTTGATCCGTCCGTCGGATCGGGCTGAAATTTTGACATGAGCTCCACAGCCCCTGTACCAAGCTAGATTCCTTTCGGGACCGATCCGACCGTCGGATTCGTCAAAAAACTAAGGGAAGAGCCTCAAAACTTGAGTTGAAGTTTCCGATTAAGATTTTCATGTCTATCATTCAATCCAAGTAGCTCAGTAAATTAGTTACATAATGAACTTGCAGATTACCAATTTTTACTATTTTTGGAATTTTTTTACTATTTTTTATAATTCATGAAAGATGAGCAAAATCAGTCTACTATAGCGTAATTTTGTGTAGTTTAGTTTTTCTTACCGTATTTCAGCATAATTAGCGAGGTTATTGTAATTTAACGTAATTTAGTATAATTGAACATAATTTATTGTAATATAGTGTAATTCAACATAATTTCAAGTAATCTAGCGTATTTTAGTATAAATAATTAGACTTGTACTTAGCCGAATAAATATACAAATTTTCGCACAAATAATTTTTATATATGAGTTACAAATTTTATTTATTTAGGAATTATAAAGATGTGTTTAGTTTCAAATTCTCATTCTAATTTGAAACTATTATTTATTTAGCGTATTTGTTCTTATGTCTAGCGTATTTGTTCTTATGTCTGGTTTAGTTTCAAATTTTTAAACTCTCATTCTAATTTATAGCCGAACTATTATTTGTAACTCATATATACAATTTATATATGATGTGTCGGAATAATAGTTGGAATCGTATTATTTATAAACTATTATTTATATACAAATTATAGCGTATTATTTCAAATAATAGCCGAACTATTATTTGTTTATAACTCTCATTCTTATGTCGGAATCGTATTATTTATAAACTATTATATATATATACAATTTTTATAGCCGAACTATTATTTGTAACTCATATATAAAAATTAGAATGAGAGTTTGAAAATAAAATAAAATTACTCGTGTAAAGAAATAATATTTCGTACGACACGTAATAATATTCGTACGACACGGTAAACACGTAATAATATTCGTACGACACGGTAAACACGTAATAATATTCGTACGACACGGTAAAAAAAATCAGAAAACAGCAAAAAAAAAAAAAAAAATTTCTACCCGTGCCCGTCCTGCCCGTGCCCGCTGTACCCTTGCCCGTTGTACCCGTCTACCCGCAACGGGCACGGGTTTGAGACGGGCAGGGCGGAGTTTTTCAAAAAAAAACCCCGCCTACCCGTGCCCGTTGTACCCGCCTACCCGTTGTACCCGTACTGCCCGCTGCCCGGGACGGGTACGGGTCTGCCCTGCCCGAGGTACCCGTTAGCAAATGTCTACTTGCACCGTTGCACGAGTGTAGAGAATTTAAAAACTAAAATTAACTTAATTTTATTTAGTGCTTGACAGTTGTTTTTAATTTCTATTCTTAATTTTACATCAGCTCTAGGAATAATGTAATGTAGGGAACCACCGCACCTCACAAAACAGTTTCCAACAGCTGTTGTCTAATTGCATCAAGATGAATTATATTGTTTCAGAAACATGAAAAAAAATAGAGGAAAATGCATGAAAACGAAGCAAGAAAATACACGAAAACAAAATACATACACTACCACAGAAATCAAGTTTAACAAAATAAAATGCAAAACATTAATTACTATATATATACTAGAACCTATTTTAAAATCAGTATTTGTTCAGAAAGAATAAAGAAAGGAAAGTTTCATGAAAGCAATTAATGTTGCTCTTGACCCAAACTGTAAGGTATGAATTGAAAAGCATATATTTGATGAAAATGCATGATTAAACTAACCAAAAGGTGTACCATATCAAACCATACAGAATCAACTTGTCCTGAGTTCTTCAGATAAAAAGATGTGGCAGATGCACTTACACACAATGACACAAGTAATATTAATATAATTAGGCATGCTACATTACTATTCAAATAACAATGATTTTTAAACTTATGACCCTCGCTCAATGCATAACCAAAATATATGATTTTCAATGCAACAGACACTGTAAAGTAAGACATGCATGGATGGGATCATCCCATCAGATACTCTTTTTTAAGTTGTAGGCATATGAATACTCTATAGAAAGCATACTTTCAAAAAAAGAACCTTTAATCATAACACTACACCTTTAATTACAGAAAGGGTAGATTTACTAGAAATTTTCACTCTACATCATTAATGATATCACATAATAAAACTAAGTCTTTTAAAGATATGAAATTATTCTACATAACATATATAATGATATCACATGACAAAACTGAAAGGTCTTCAAGATATTGAACTAATTTTAGCAAGTGCATGCAAATGAAGCTATTATTTTCATGCTACTTCAAGTCTATAACAAGCTTTAATGCATCATAACAAACATATATATATATAGGTGCATTTGGATGAATCGGGGGTTTAGCGAGGTTTGCAGCTAATCCAAGATTATGGAATAGCCGCTAACCCAAGTTTTCATTGGAATAGCGGAATAGCCACTAACCCGAGAGAGAGAGCGTAGGTAGTTGTGTCCAAACACAGAATAGAGTTCAGAATAGCTCGCTAACTTGGGTTAGCACTACGCCTCACACATCCAAACACGAAGTGAATATGCATGCTACATGCATCAAAGGAGACAGTAAAGTAATAATGGCATGTCATATACAAAGTACAGGATTTAAGCTTCCTAGATTGACAAGTGTGTTGTTATGCATGCCAATAAATTGCCAATGGATTATAACCATGTTGAAAAGGTACACAAAGATCATAAAGACAAAAGTATATATATGATGAATATACAAAATAACAATGCAACAGGAATTAGGAAACTTGCAAGTACATAAACATAAAAACAGCTTAACTTGCACTATTGAGACCAAATGTTCAGAAAAAAGAAAAATAAGGAAGCTTTGAGAGGCATGCAGACAGATGGTTTAGTTCAAAAGAGGTAAAGTTGAAAAGGTAAAACTATCAAAAGCAAAGGTGTCTTTTTTTACCCATTAAGGGACTGGACCTACAAGCTCTCTTTAGGACTGTACTTTGAAAAGGTAAACATTACCCTCAAGACACGTTACAAATGCTAAAAGACAAAACAGCCATGCTTTTACTTAAAAACGTCACCCCATTTTTTTTGACTGAAGAACCAGTCAGATTACAAACTAGTTGCCATGGAAAATAACTAAAACAACCCACATAAGCCTAAAGCCTCCATCAATAGAAAGCTTATACACACCTTGCTTTTCTGCAATTTAGCAAAAGACATTCATATATAATAACAGTCCTTCCTCACTATTTTATTTTCATTACTCAAATCATAGTAGGGGGGCTATTCGGTATCATATATAGAACTTCTAAAATCAGAATTTAATTAATAACTGACATGCAGGACACCAAACATATCAGCTTGCCAATTTGTCAAACAGAATTAAAAGTACTGGGAATGACACTATTATATAGAGTTCATTCAAAATCGAATTTGGCTTTGCCGATATGTCAAAAATGAAAAGGACGGCACACGCACTTTCCCTAATCAGTCTCTTGTAGTACAGTGGTCATGTTCTACTTGCTGCACAAATCAGCAACCAACCTTCCAAACATTTCAATCAATAGCTCTGTCAAATCTTTAATTTGACAATAATGCTATTTTGCATAATTAAAGCATGAATTAATGGTGACTGGTTTTGTGTAGGGGGGGGGAGGGGTTCAATTTTTGTTTTTTTCCCCAAGGTTATATTTGATATTGTTGTAAGGAATTTGTAGGAACCGATGAAGCTTTTGTTTCCAGAATAATTATATTATATTAACTAAAATGAGCTAGCTTGGGACTCATTCTATGGAGACTAAAATAGGGACAACAGGCTTTTAATGTCCTTTGAACTGGCACAACAAGTACATGCATCTCAGCATCTGGCTTCTCACATGAATGTAATACTACACTGGAATAATAAAGAAGAGCACTACAACTCATGCAAAGATCAAGGCAAAACTCAAAAATTGAAATGCAAAGAGACACCCTTAAATTTGGGAGAATTTAATACCTAAAGACAAATAGATGAGCTAACTCTACTATTGTGTACATTGACTGAAAACACTTGGAACTAGAAGTACAAGCACACAAATAATTAAGAGGAAATAAAACATTAGGACATAAAAAGAATAAATTAAAAGAAGGGTTCCGATCGACACTGAGCTTACAACACCGGTTACATGAACAATGTAAAAACCAAAATTATTTAAAATGAGTATCTATGTAATAAGCATGAAACACTGCCTCTACTAACCTTGTGAAGCCTCCTAGCCGTTTCTCTTCTAACATGATTCTTTTTCGCCTCAATTATCATAATATAATCACCATTTATCCACAGCGAAACCCAATCTATCCGACCTCTTATTGAACAATTTAAATGACCACACACTTGATGCATTTCTTCCTTGTGAGCTCGCTAAATTCAAAAGCACCACTTCAAAAACATCAACATGTTAATTATGTTTTCAATTCTCCTTGGCGCACTTAGCATTACAACATAAATTTCATAATCAAATTAAATTAACATTGATCGAGCTTAATTTGATAAGCATTAAAAGGATGGTCTAGCCCCGGCACTGCCCCAACCTCCTCCACCAAAAGCATCACCACCAGTTGGAAACTGATGATATCCCCCACCAACATTACCCCCCAAATTGTAAAATGAAACACCACCTCCCGCACCACCGGCCCCACCATCACCTCCAGTCACTCCAGAAGATTGCGATGCAGTCGGCTGCTGGCCAGGCCCACCAGGCCCCACCCCAGTTGGCGTAGGAGGAGCAACAGAAGGTGGGGCCACTCCTGCCACCTGTTCCTCTTCCTCACCACCTTCCAAAGGCAATCTCTCATACACAGCATTAGCAAAAGATGCTGCCATCAACACAACCGGTCCGGCTGCCATAAGCGGGCCCACGACACTTCCTCCAACCACTTGCCCCTGCCCGCCAGCGAGAAACACTGTTAACCCACTGGCGCCAGGTGGGGCCGGTGGAGGCAAAACAGTCCCGGTCAGAGAGAGAATCTCAAACCTGCCACGCAGAGTAGCAACCATGCTGCCAGGAGGAGAAGCGCCAGGCTGACGCAAGGCGACATTCGCCACTGCGCCGCCGCCAGAGAGCACACACACACCACGTCCACGGCGCCGCGCATATTCTGACACGCATTCAACCACGTCAGCACCACCAGCAACCTCCAAAACATGCGAGTGGAGCGCGTTGGGGCTATCCCTGGTTACAATAATTGGTGGCTTCGGTTTGTTTTTCGACCCAGGAGGACGACCACGAGGCCGCCGATTCGGGTTACCTGATCCAGATGAATCTCCGGCAACCGTTAAGGCGGTGGAAGAAGAGGGTTGATCTGGGTCAGATGGGTTGGTCGGGGTTTTGTCAGGTGAGGGTTTGGGATGTGGAGACTCCATTTTTACATGGGAACCAGGAGTAGTTTGAAGAAGGTGTTGGAGATAGCTACCTGAACCACCTCCGGTACCTCCGCCGCCGGAGCCACCGCCACTAGTAGCGGAGGGGTCATGACGCGAGGGGCGGTCGTCGCCACGCTCCCACCACTTGTTGGTTGTCGCCATCTTGGCGGGTTTTCTCTTCTCGGTTCCTTCCACTTTCTCAGATCCTGTGGTCTTTCTTTTATTACTCGATTAATTGGTTTCTGTTTCTTCTCTTCTAAGTTGAATCCAGATGGATGGATGCTGATCGATGCTTCTCTTTCTTCTTTCTTTCTTCTTTCTTTCTTCTTCCTTCTTCTCTTCTTCTCTTCTAGAATATATAACACTTTGTGTTGCAATTGAGTTATGGTGTTGACCTCAAGGATGTAATAGTAGATTAGTAGGATAAGAAGAAACTATACCTAAAAGAAGTGTATTTCCCGGTTCAGCTTTAATTTCTAGTGTTTCCTTTGGATAGTGAAGATGGATGGATTAGTACAGAGGAAGAGAGAGAGAGAGAGGGACTGGCGTTTAACTGGCGTGAGGTGATGAAATGGGGACAAGGGGTGGAAGGAAGAGAGAGAAACAGACGGTGGAAAAGAGTGCACAGAAGGTGTATTAAAAGTAGATGCAATGGTGGCATATAGGAGAAAGAAACCAAAGGATAGAGAGAGAGAGAGAGATGAGAGAGAGAATACAATGACCAAATAATTAAATTACTGTGCAAGATATTGTAAAAGATTATATCTAGGCATTGCCGGAGTACACTGCATAAAATAATGAAAGAGAGCTCCATATTTTACGCACTCTACTTTGACATTCACTTTGGTTCCTTATTTCATTCAAAATAGAAAAAATATATTAATTGTTTAAACTAATGTTATTTGAGTGAGGATATGATAATATGCATATTACGGATAGATCTCTAGTATATTTTTTTTTAATTTTTAAAGTTCAAATAGTCAATTTAAACCGTTAAATATAATCTTGATATTAAAATATTTTTGGAGATCAAAATTTTCCATTATTTAAAACTGTTTACTATTTGTTTAGATAGACAGAAAATTATTATTTTTGGATGGTCTAGATTCTTTAGATCAACTGATTTTCTATCTATCTAAAAAGATAGTAAAAAATTCTAAAAATGTAAAATTTGATCTCTAGAAACATTTTCATATAAGTATCAGGGTTAATCATTTAGATTGACTGTTTGAACTTTTAAAATAGAAATATGAATCCATAGTATGAGCCGACAAGTAGTATATATGCATGTTACTATATAGCCTCACTCATATTATTTATTATATTTTAAAACCTTAATATATTTATGGTATAATCAAAAATTTCAGCAGAAGAAGACAGATAATATTTTTAAAATAGAAAGATAAAAAAAAATTGACAATAAGAATACGATCTTGGAATCTGTTAATAAAATTTTACTTGATTTCATTATTCTTTTCTGGTATTTGCCTTTTTTTTTGGTAAAATATGTTTCTATTTTATTCTGAAGTAAAAAAAAAAAATATGAGTCAAACATCTCCTATTCACTTTTCTAAAAAGAAGCTTATGAAGTCAAATAGTGGTTTCATTGATAGCAGAGCCATATATTTTTCTTTTATATTTTTTGGGTGATTGAGCTACATATCTTGTGGATTATCTATTGTATCATATGTTCTGTTAGTGTGAAATATATTTTAGGATTTTATGCAGAGGGGATTGGATGCTGGGAAATAAATCTGCTGCGATTCCAAAGAATCGCAGGAACCTGCTTTTTCAAATCCAACCATTAATTTTTTGAAATACACGAATTTCAAAATCATTTGGTTGTTATGCACGAATCTCAAAATAGATAACTGGTTGGATTTGGAAAAGCAGGGTCCTGCGATTCTTTGGAATCGCAGCAGATTTATTTCCTTGGATGCTGAGCCTACTAGAAGCTAGGTGCTCTTGTGAGCAGTTGTGTAGGTTTGGTCATTTTGACTAAATACAAGGGTATTTTCGTACCAAAGATAAATCCATATGGGGAGAGAAATGGGTGGCCTTTTTTGGCGAGGTATACCGTCCAACAGCAATGCATTCCAAAAATGGAAAGAAAAGAAAACAAGGGTTTTCTGTAACCAAAAAAAAAAAAAAAAAAAATTGAGGCCCTAGCTGAACAGTTCAAGATTATTTTATTTTGTTTTTTTTTGGTAAGTATATACATCACTTTCAAAGCGGCAAAAATAACACATATTATTGGTTGCTTTCATGTACAGTGGAAATTTGAACGGTCAATAACATTTAAATAAAAGAATAAAATATTGATTTTGTCTTCTTTCATTTATAAATAAAATAATCAGAGGTTGTCACCAAAGTTAGAATGTTGCAGAGCTTATATAAGGAGCTAAGGATCTTATAAATATCAAGTCATTACAAAAGTTTAATCATCAAGGGACCGTTTGTTTTATTTGAGAATAATGTTAGTAGTTTAAAAATGTATTACAATAGCACATAATATAACACATTTTTTATATACTTTTTTGCGTTACCACTAACCAATCAAGATGCATATTTTTTTTATAGTCAATGAATATTATGATCACTTCATAAGCACTCTTTTGCATATATTCCAACTTTGTAAATTCTCAAACTAAAATTTAGGCAAAGAATTGAAAGCGAAAGTAAAATTTTAATATAGCATCCAGCACCGAGCACAAGAAGTTGCACCCTTATTTTAGATTATTTTATTTATTTGGAAATAAATAAATGGATTTAAACAAAACAAGCACCTTGAATGATGAAATTTTGAAAAACAGCACCACCCTCCTGTTTTTCAAAATTCCAGCATCCAAAATGCTTGTTTCGTTTAAATCTATTTGTTTATTTTAATTGTTTCCTTAGATAAGCCGTACATCAATAAATTTACACATCATACATGAAAGACAGATATTTTTATATTTGGAATTGTATTAAATATTTTGTAACGAATCAGAAAGATGAAAATTTGTTTCTGAAATCATAGAAGAAACTCAATTATTGATTTGGTTTATTAGACGGTTTGTAAGGAGCAGAGTCATTGGTCCGGTTGCTTAAACTTTGTATGTATATTCAGGGGAAGATCCAGTAAGGGCTAGGGGGCAACTGCCCCCTCCTAGATTTTGAATTTTAATTAGTAGAGATCTATAGGTCCGAAGGATAAAATTCTTAAATTCTGATTGGTAATTAGAATTAGAAGTTTGAGCAATAGAAATTAGAAATCGGGGAATTGGAAATTATTAAGTTAGAGAATTATTTGTCATTTAGTATCCATTTAATTAATGAGTTTGAACCCGATCCTCTATTTGTTTTACCCCTCTCTGATAAAAATTTTGAATCGGACTTGTGCATATCATATATATTAAAATATGTGTACAAACTCTAAAGAGGTGAATCAAAAATTCGGTTTGTCATAGTGAATCGAAAAAAATTCATCGTTCTTCTTCCGGACAAAATATTAAATATATTTCTAAAAATAAAAAATCTGCATGATAGAAGTTAAAAAGGCAAGTATTTTAAATAGTCTACAACAATTCTAGACTAGCAAGAGTCTCGCTGAAGATTTTATCAAATTTGATTTGAACTGCGGTTTTACCCGGTCCGGTCCAGCAAAATTATAATATGAACCGGCCGGTTTAATCGGTTTTAACCGATTCAATAACTTATGCGATAATTAAAAAGAACTGAACCAGACATGTGACCGGTTCCGGGTTTTTTCAGCCGAACCGGCCAGTCCGGTCCGGTTCTGATAACACCCGACATTTTTATTAATATCCAAAGTTAATTAGAAATTATTATTTATGCCCAGAATCCCGCAGATTCGCGAAAAATGCCCAAACCGGCCATAAAATGGCCGGCTTACTCAATTTTTTTTTTTTTTGAGACACTATGAAGAATATTGAAATCTAATACTGAAAATTCGAATTTTTTGTTTAAATTATTTGTTAGATTACTTCTTTTGATTTATAATTACCATATTTATACTAAAATACACTAAATTACTTCAGATTATGTTGAATTACACTATATTACAATAAATTATGTTGAATTACACTAAATTAATGAAATCTATGAAGAGCAAGATAATGAAATCTAACACTGAAAAATTGAATTTTTTGTTTAAATTATTTGTTAGATTACTTCTTTTGATGTATAATTAGCATATTTATACTAAAATACGCTAAATTATTTGAAATTATGTTGAATTACACTATATTACGTTCAATTACGCTAATTACATTACATTACGCTAAAATACGCTAAATTACGGTAAATTACATATGAATAGGGACGATATCTTCACTGGAAAGGCGAAAAACGACGACGAAACTTCAAACGGCCATAAAACGGCGCTCGAGTGTCCAATTTCAGCAAATGACCATTTTTCGGAAAGCTTGCAAAAATACGCATGCGTCCGTGATGACTATGTCATTTTCTGAAATTCAGAATTGCCAAAAAACAATGGGAAGAGCCTCAAAACTTGAGTTGAAGTTTCCGATTAAGATTTTCATTTCTATTATTCAATCTAAGTAGCTCAGTAAATTAGTTACATAATGAACTTGTAGAATACCAATTTTTACTATTTTTCAAATTTTTTTACTATTTTTTTTATTCATGAAAGATGACACAAAATCGGTCTACTTTAGCGTAATTTTGCGTAGTTTAGCGTAATTTACCGTATTTCAGCATAATTAGCGAAGTTATTGTAATTTAACGTAATTTAGTGTAATTCAACATAATTTATTGTAATATAGTGTAATTCAACATAATTTCAAGTATAAATATGCTAATTATAAATCAAAAGAAGTAATCTAACAAATAATTTAAGCAAAAAATTCAAATTTTCAGTGTTAGATTTCATTATTTTGATTTTCATAGTGTCTCCAAAAAAAAAAATTGAGTAAGCCGGCCATTTTATGGCCGGTTTGGGCATTTTTGGCGAATCTGCGGAATTCTGGGCATAAATAATAATTTCTAATTAACTTTGGATATTAATAAAAATGTCGGTGATAACACTGGTTCTAGTTGTATAGCATTTTGATACACTGAATGCTCTGTTATTGAAACAGCAGCTATATATCAAAGCTACAGCAGATGCTAAAGATGCTATATAGTTCATTTGCTGTACCACCTTAAAACTTAATAATCCATTATTTTACATAGATGTTTTGTCATTTTCTGATAAATTTTACAAAACAGAGTTCTTATTTCTTCATATATATCTTTTAATTTTTAATACGTTGTACTCATATTAATTGAATTTGACCTAGTTTATAACAAAGGTTGGAAATTAATTGAAATCTAACTTTTACCTCTCAAAATAAAATAAAATTGGAAGTTTTATGATACAGTTAGAAAATGGGTTAATTTGACCCATTCTTCTATTTTTCCAAGAATTTAATATGTTTTGTACTTTTTTAATATGGAGTCAAATATAATAAGTAAATTGAGAAAATTGAAAGATCTAGCTAGCCCCTGATCATATATTCAATTTGAATATTTTTTATTTTGTAGTGTATGACACAGTATACTCATTTTACAGTTTTATAATACAAGTTTCAGGATGCACTATATATTACAAATAGCAGTGTTATTTTACGTAAGAATGGTTGTCAAACATATAATGATCATAAGATTTTTAGAATATTAATATTTCACTATTTTAAGAAAAATTTAAATAATGGGAAGAGACGTGAGAAAAAGAATATTCTTCTCAATGCTATTCAATTTGGTTGCCAAATACACTAAACAATGTTATTCAACTTTGCCCCTCTCTAAAATTTTTTTTGCTTCCTCTGGATGTTTGATTTGTAATTCGAGTTATATTTAGGGTTAAAATTAAAATAAATTTGTTGAATTTTGATTGGTAATTAGAATTATAAGTTAGAGCATTAGAAATTACAAGTCAAAGCATTGGAAAGTATAAGTTAAAGCATTATTTTTTATCGAGTACTGAATTAGTTAATGAATTTAAATCCGATTCGATATATTTTTGCCCTCTGACGAAAATCCTGGATCCGCCCCTGCACATTTCAATATAAAAATCTTGTTGAGCGGTTCAAATCGACTGTTTGAACTTTAAAAACATAATTAAGAATACGAAATACGAATAAGACATAAAAAAATATGAGATATTTGAACCCTACTCGTGGAAAAATGAGATCCATCACAAAATGGTCGCACAGTTTGGTATTAAATATAATGATAAAGATTAGGGTGCACATACATCCTTTTCATTTTTTGGCCTTTGGATTCTAAAATAGATTCAAGTATTTTGATAGATGCCTGAGATTAATTGTACCTTATAAAATAGATTAATCATACAAGAGTTGGATAAAAATATTCTCATTATTTTTGTGTTCCAATTATGCCTTGCATATTTTCCTCTATTTTTATAGTCTAAATAGTTGATCTGATCCGCTCAACATGATCTCCATATTAAAATATAGTTGGAGACAAAAATTTATATTTTTCAAAAATTATTTACTATCTTTTTAGATAGTTACAAAATCATTATATTTCATAAGATTAGGGGTCATTCAAAAAGAGTGATTTTATACCAATTTAAAAAATACTAACAAAATTCACAAAATATAAAATTTGGTCCCCAAGCTTTTAACATGATGATCATGTAAGCAGTTTGGATTGATTGTTTGAACTTTAAAAACATATTTCAGGATGCGAGACAAGATTGGCATGAAAACAATGAGACATTTTAACCTATTTAAGAGTGAGTCTATGGTACCATGCATAGCACAGATTGGTTCGTAATACGTATCAATATTTTTATTTTCATAATCCTAACAGTCAATCCGAACCGTTCAACATAATTTCCATATGAATATGTACTTGCAAACTGAATTTTATATTTTTTTAGAATTTATTTACTATTTTTAAAGATAGGTAGAAAATCACTTGACCTGAAAATTCTGAACCATCCAAAAACTGTGATTTTCTACCTATCTTAAAAAATAGTAAAAAATTCTAAAAAATATAAAATTTGGTTTGCAAGTACATATCTATACAGGATCATATTTAACGGTTCGGATTGACAGTTAGAATTTTGAATACGAAGAACTGTCATTTTCTACTTATCTTAAAAAATAGTAAAATAAATCCTAAAAAATATATAATTCGGTTTGCAAGTACATATTTATATAGAAATCATGTTGAACGGTTCGGATTGACCGTTATTGATCCGTATTACGGACCAATCTGTGCTATGCATAGTACCATAGACTCACTCCCTACTCAATCATACAATTATATTTAGGATTTTTGTTGGTCAACATTTTACAAAATAATTAATTATATATAGATATTTTGTTATTTTCCTTCAAATTGAAAGTTCTTACGTAAACAAAGCTACTCTTACATGTTTTTATGGATCTTCAATAAAAAATAAATAGGGTGAGAATTTATTTACAACGAATTAGTTTGACGACTTTGACAACCGTACAAAATAATTTGTAAATTAAAATCCGACAAGTAAAATGTAATTTAAACTTTATACACGTCATATACATGAAAAATGCTGAAAATTTTATGCAAGTTTGACAGTTCAGGAAATTTGTTATCGGTAGTAATTAATAGAAAATAAGAGAGACAAACAGTAAGAGTACAGTGATATTTATATTGGTAGTAAGATCGGTAGCAATTCTACCGATTTTAAAAATAAAAAAAGTTTGGATCGGTAGAAATTTTACCGATCTAAACCAGTTTTTTTTTCCTTTTAATTTTTCTAGTAATTTTTTTTACAAAAATAGATAAAGTATCTTAAAATTTAGATATATAAAAACATTTCATCTATTTTTTGAAAAACTTTTCATATTTTACTAGAAATCAAATATAAGAATTCTCTCCATTTATACATCAGATTAAAAAAAAAGTTAAAATCAGTAGAATTGCTACCGATCACTATCAATAGAAATATTACTGTATTCTTACTGTTTGTCTCTCTTCTTTTCTATTAATTACTACCGATAAAAATTTCCCACAGGTCATTGACTGGTGTTGTACTTGCAACGGTTAATGTTTAACAGCATTTGATGTATATCAAATAATTTTGGAATTGTGTGAAAATTGATACACAGCTACACAACTAATCTATAACAAAAATATGTCTATAATTTTTTGTCTATTTTTTTTAGAAAAAAATTTAGTACGATTATGTGGTCTACGGAAAATAAGTTGTAAATGCAGTTGTTTTGACTTGAAGATTTAAAATATATATATATATATACACACACACACACATTGATAGATGTTTGATATTTAACAAAATTTCATAAAAAGTAAAATTGATATAAAAAAAAGCTTCTTAAGTACATTGATTATATAAAGGTATTGATATTAGTTAGAAGAACAATGATTACATAATTAAATTTATTTTAATATATGCTAAAAATATTATAATCCATACTTTGAATTACAAAATATGCAAGAGGAATATTATATCTCTGGAAAAAGAGCCGGGTTAAAAAAACTCTATTGTTTTTGTGCCTCAATCATACTTCACATCCTTATCTTCATTTTCAAAGTTCAAACAGTAGATCAATTCGAACCTCTCAACATGATCTTCATATTAAAATTACTTGGAAATCAAATTTTATAATTTTTGAAAATTAATTACTAATTCTTTTAAATAGGTACAAAATAGCTATTTTGAATGGTCCAAAATCTTCTGAAAAAACAATGATTTTATACATACCTAAGAAAAATAAAAAAAATTTGTTTTGAAACAATTTGAATATGAACATTATGTTCTGCCGTTGAAAATCGAAAAGTTATAATTTTTTATGTGCATGTAGAGAACATAATATAGATCACGTCTAAAAATGATTTATTTTGAGATATACAATTTAGAATTTATTTTATTAAAAAATAAAAAAAATATAAATACAATGGATGTACAAAAAATATAATTATTTAAACCTCCTAATGAATTTATATAAATTTGAAAGCACACCAGAGCAGAGCAGGCCCACTAAAAAGAATAATAAATGATATACCACAGTGCCCTGCCCAATAAAAACAACTGAGGAAGGCAGGAAGCAATGCAAGGAAAACGAAATGACAAATAGCCTCGGCCCTCGGTGTAGAACTAGGACATGTGGCCATGTGCGGGAGGGGTGATCACGTGCGGTCAACGAGTCAAAGGGAGTAGAGATGTATATATGGCGCGATATTCAAGCCGTACAGCTGTCAGACACGTGGTTCCCGGTCAGGGGCATCGGGACTTGGTCAACCTTATCGCACCCGGATCCGACTCCGCTGCTCGCGAAATAGGCGAGCAGGACCTGCTTTTCAAAATCAGACCGTTGAATTTTTTTCATGCATGGATCTCAACACAGATGAACGGTTCGATTTAGAATAGCAGGGTCCTGCTCGCCTATTTGGCGAGCAGCGGAGTTGGTTCCATCGCACCCTCCCTCTCTCTGACCCGACCTAACGAATCCTAGATTCTCTGTGTACAGTACTGTATCTCACACAGTGTAGCGATACGTACTTCAGTATGATAGTAACTCGTTACACAAATTGTTATTTGTCTTGTTCGACAGATGATTGGATTAGTTACAGGCTGTTTCTCGTCTGCTCCTGCAGCGCGTCGATGATTGACACCTGCGACTTGGAGGAAGTTATTAGTACTAGTCCTCGAGAAATGAAGAAATTATAAGCTCGTACTAGTCAGTCAGCTTTGATTAACGATTACTTCCACTCCTTAATTTCATCCTTTGGGAACTTGTAGTTCGATCATTAGCTCAAGGAAATTGTGTTGCAACCAAAAAAAAATGATGATGGCGTATAGAAGCAGAACAGAAAACAAGTCAAAAACTAATCATGTCAAAAATTTTAATTCAACATGTTATCATGTATTGATCAAGTGACGTAACTAATGTACTGCATGACATGACTATTTGCGTGACATAATTTCCTTTAAACTAATTTTGTAAATATTATTTCTTAATTATAATTATTTTATAACAGTTTTTTATTTTTTTATACATTTTGTTATTTTTTTTCTTTAAACTAACTTAAACTTGAAAACAATAATTAAACGCAATCAGTCACGTTACGTGACGTGATCAAGTCAAAGTGTGATAGTTCGTCACGTTTTTCCTTATCTAATATTACTGAATTATTATAGACCTAAATTATAATTTCTTCTTGGGGACAAGTGTTATTTTTGCGTAAAAATAGTAATATTTTATTAAGGTCTAAACCATATTACTGACTAAACTAAATTTATTGGTGTCATTTGAGGACAATTTCTTTAGGTTGCGTTTGGATGGGGTAAGAATAGAGCTAACTTTGGGTTAGCTCCACTATTTTTAACCTTGGGTGATCCAAACAACAATAAATTTGAATTATCTCAAGAATAGCTCTATTCTACTAACCCATAGAAATAGTGGGTTAGCAAGAATAGAGCTAGTGGGGTTAGTGATATTAATAAAAAAATAGTTTTCATTACTTCAATTAGAGTTAGTTTAAATATTAAATTAGTATTAAATAAAATATTTAATTCGTATTAAATAAATATAATATTAGATTAGATTAGTGTTAAATAAAATATTAGTTTAAATATTAAATTTAATATAATATTAATTAAAATATTAGATTAGTATTAAATAAATATAATATCAAATTAGATTAATATTAAATAAAATGTTAGATTAAATATAATAAATATTAATTTAAAATTTTAATATAATATAATATTAGTTTAAATGTTAAGTGTTAAATGTAATATAATATTAGTTTAAATATTACATTAGTAAATATAATATCAGATTTGATTTGATTAAATTAGTATTAAATATAATATTATATTAAATATAATATAATATTAGTTTAAATATTAATGTAATATAATATTACTTTAAATATTATATTAGTATTAAATAAACTATTAGATTAAATATAATATAATATTAATTTAAATATTAAATGTAATATAATATTACTTTAAATATTAAATGTAATATAATATTACTTTAAATATTATATGTATTAAATAAAATATTAGTTTAAATATTAAATGTAATATAATATTAGTTTGAATTTTAAATGTAATATAATATTTTAGTTTAAATATTATATTAGTATTAAATAAAATATTAGATTAGTATTAAATAAATATAATATTAGATTAGATTTGATTAGTATTAAATAAAATATTGGATTAGTATTGAAAAATATTAGTTTATATGTAATATAATATTAATTTAAATATTAAATGTAATATAATATTACTTTAAATATTATATGTATTAAATAAAATATTAGTTTAAATGTTAAATGTAATATAATATTTTAGTTTAAATATTATATTAGTATTAAAATAAAATATTAGATTAGTATTAAATAAATATAATATTAGATTAGATCTATTAGTATTAAATAAAATATTAGATTAGCATTGAAAGATATTAGTTTAAATGTAATATAATATTAGATTAGTTTAATCAATATTTTATTCATTCCCTCTATCGCTATTCCAAATATACAATCCAAATGACATTTTTATTAACCGGAATAGTTCAAAGTTAGCACTATTCTCAAACGACTCGGGTTAGCACTATTCTCAACCACTAACCCAAAAATCGCTATTCTTAAACTAATCCTTGCACGATCCAAACGTACCCTTAGGCCCTGTTCGGCTGTGGCAGGGGAAAGGGAATGGGAAAGGGAAGGGAAATTTTTTTAACTGGATTTTACTGTTCACGTGGGAAAAAAAAAATTGAGTCTGAGTGAATTTTTTTTTCCCACGTGAACAGTAAATCGCGGGAAGCAGCCAAACAGGGCCTTAATTAGTAATCTGTTTTATATTCTGAGCCGCTTTTTTTTTTTTTTCAAACACTGATTAAAAATATCACCTTCTTTAACATATTTTTTACTTGAACTTTAATTCATCTTCGGATCTTAAGCATCTCTACTCACAAATTAATATATTCTTGAACTCTATCCACAAATAAGATAATCAAACATAAACTTCTTAACGTGAATCAAAATTTAAATCCGTTTTTTATTGCCGAACAGTCCTACTATGTGTCACTATGATCTATAATAAATTAATATGAAATACTAAACAAACCAATAAATATATTATCTCAACAATTTAGAAAAGAGCAAGAAAACTGCTGATAGAGACAGATACATGCTTATATCATCCTTCTATCATCGAATACAATTACCATATTTTAGTAACAACAGGCTTAACAATTAACATATAAGATATGACTTTTAGGATCGAAATATAGAACTAATTATATAATTACTAGTATTGTACCCGTGCGTTGCAACAGTGACATATTATAAGAGAACATAAAAAATCGAATACAAAATGACATATTTTCATTAAAAAATTTAGTCTTAATGATAAATAACATTCCTTAAATGACATATATGTTTTTTTTTTTATCTTTTTGACATATTTCATAAAAAAAATCTCCTACAAAATAATATATTAAATGATAAATAATATTCTTTAAATGATATAAAAAATTAGAATGAAATGAAGATATGATCAATGAATTATCAATCAATCCAAAACATTTTTAAATGACATTTAGAAAATGGAAAAAAAAATGAGGACTAATCAGAAAATGATACAATTAGGATTTGGTGAGTACGTGTCTAAATAAATTTAGACTTCTATACGTAAAAAAACATAAAAAGGATGTATAGAATCAGAATATTTGATCGGAAGGCTAATATTCAATTCTAAAGTTCATCTTTTAACAAAATTATTGGTGAATCAGGACATCTACATGCTTAATATAAGAATGGAGATGTATAATTTATGGAGTTCTTTACATAAAGCAATCCACAACACACTTGTAAAATCTCTTAACAATTTTTACATTTCATATAATATTTTCTTTGTGCTCTTTTTTTTTCACCGTCACTTGAGTTATAATCATCTTTTAATTATTATAAATGGGCAATGTTCATTGGATCCAAAGTTGTTCATGTGCGGAATATAATGAGACTTAAATCCGTGAAATATTGAGAAATTTAAAGAGCATACCGCTTGTACTTTATGACCAAGTAATTTGCAACATGTTGTGCCCTTCATTTAAGATTTTTTTACTTTTAGAAAAATAAAAAATATTTTCAAAAGAATCAGAAAGATGATTAAATTTTATCAATAAAGAAATTGTGACCAACTGTGTAGTGCTTTGAAACACTAAACATTTCTTCTATCCCATGAAAAATTTCTCCATCTTTTTGGGTTCTTTGAAAAATACTTATTATTATTAAAAAAAAAAAAAAAGATATCTGCCTTCTTTGGACCTAGTAAATATATATATTTTTTCAAATATTTTTATGACGTCATGGTAGCAATATTTTGTAATGCTGTCATTATCACTTTATATATCAACCTCTTAATTTTTAACATAATCTAACCATGAGTTGACATGAACACTTTCTCATCTCCTCTTAATTAATAAATCTTGCTAACATTGTATTAAATTAATATGCAACTAGGTAGACTTGATAGAACGGTTTAATATAATTTAACTCCGCTTTGTTTGAAATTTTTGGTAGATGCCATACTTCATACTTGGAGCGCCAATAACCCTAAAATTTCTTAATTTGCAAAAGGAACAAGTTTGACGTATTGTACTATAATATTAGAATTTGACTTTAAAATATTTGGAAGAAGGTTTCAATGCTCTCCATTCATAGCAAGAGATGGATATATTCCTGTTTCCTGATCGGTGTTTTTTTTTTTTCTTATTTATTATACTTTTATGTTGATCACCTAATTCCAAGTTTAAACAAATTAGAAACACATACTCATATCCGAATACATGCGGAGCCATGAAATAAGATAGGGTGGAGCAAAATTTCTAGGATTGAGTATAATTGTATAACTATTTTAAACACAAGCATATTTATCTAACTTTAAAAAAAATGTGACAAAAAAATATTATATTTTGGAAAACTTTTGGACAAGAATTAGGCAAGTACCCTCCCCTGAATTCATGAGACATTGCCACTAGATCCGACTAATAAATACATATTGATAGAATAACTTAGCAATATTTAATAATCAGATATTCATCACGCTAACTTTTGTAACGAGTTCATTCAATAAAATTCAAATCGTATGTTTTAATAATGGTAATAATCCACAATTTATGTAAGCTATCTAATTAGCTTCCTTTGCAATATTTTTGTCATTAAATATAAACACTTTAACAAAAGAAAAATATAAATATTCATGAGGTGCATATGAGAAGAGCAATTTTCACCTTCTCATATTTATAGTAAAAAAAAGCTGGATTATATTATTAAGATCTTTTGTACTGATAAATTATTTTCTAAGTCTTCTTTCAGTTAATTTTATTGAATAGACATCAAGCTAATTAACCGGCTTATTTAAATGTAAGGGGTACCTCCATTACTATAACAATGGAGAGGATATTCCTATGGTGATGTGATGTTCCACTTGTTACTATCATTTTATATTTTGTGTCTAACTAAAATGTTTTCATTGACATTACCATGCAAACTTATCTGTCTTAAACCAATCACCAATCCAATATACAAATATAATAGTTGAGGAGGTTTAAATGTCCAAATCTTTTGCGCACTTCATCCTAACCCCATTTAAAATTAAAATAGCAACAATATAATATAACATCAATAAACCAAATTTAAAATTAACATAACAACATATAATTTATATTATTGTATTTTAATAAAATAAAAAGTTAATTCATGTTTTTGTCTTTATTAAGAATATTAAAATCAACATATACAATTGTTATCAATTGTCAATTTTTACTAACTCTTTAATACTTACTAAAGCATGTTCCAAAATCTTAATACCATTTTATGTTAGGGAAAAAATAATTTAATTAGGTCATATGTAATGTTTTAGTTTCTCTATCTAAGTTTTGCATTTTCAAAGTTACTATATTTTTCAAGATTAAAGCATAGTGAAGAAAAACAATATAAGATTATATTAATTTAACATCTCATCCAAAGATCATCTAATAATAGCAAGCACAAGCGTGTTAACTAATTAAAACAAAGGAGCCCTTGCATGAATTTAAATATAAAAATTATAATTATTAACTTATAATTAAACCAGCTCGTGCAATAATTTTCAGACACAAGTTGTTAAATTCGTAGAAATTAATGAATCAAAGCTTGCCGTGGAGGTGACGACAAATCTCACTAAAGCTTTTTTTAATCAACCCTTAATTAATTTAATAATGTTAAAGCTATAGTAGGCGCCTAACTGGCTTGGATCGCATAGGTTCAAAAGAAAAAGTAATGCAAAGTTAGTATATAATATAATATATAGATGCCAGAGCATATATTATAGATTTATAGTGTACCTCCAAAATTTTAAAAATTATGTGATCCCCTTTTCACCTAAATAAAGTTAAGAGCTAAGAGATGCCATCTAATTTCTAAATGCGTTGTGTCGGTTGTAACTTTCATGTGACAAGCATGGTGTGCAATATTATTTTTTGCAAATTGTAGTGTATATAATGTTTAAAAAATTTCGGTTAAACAAAAAAAAATATATATATATATAGAGTTGGGCTACGGTACTTCGCGAAGTAAAACGAGTGTTTTACTTCACGTCTATATTTTCAATTTGAAACTTCAAAACGTCGATCAGCGATTTTCAAAGTGGCTTAATAAATAGTAAAAAAATTCCAAAAAATGTAAAATTTAGTCTCCAAGTACATTTCAATATTTAGAACATATTGAACGGTTCGGATCGGTTGTTTGAATTTTCAAAATAAAAATATGACCCGAAGTAAACCCCCATTTACTTTGCAAAGCACAATAGCCCATCTCTCTCTCTCTCTCTCTCTCTATATATATATATATAGAGGTTGGCTACTCTACTTACATAAGCATATGAGGGCATATGCTTATAAGTCATTTTTGCGTTTTCAATGTCCAAATGGTCGATCTAAAGCACTCAACATGTTCTCCATATTAATAAGTGTTTGGAAACAAAATTTTACATTTTTTGAAATTTTTTTACTATTTTTCTAGAATTTTTCAAAACAGTGGTTTAATATGGTAAAAAAAAAAAAAATCTGAAAAATGCTATTTTGAAAAATTCTAAACAAATAGTAATAAAATTCCAAAAAATGTAAAATTTTGTTTCCAAACACATATTAATATGGAGAACATGTTGAGCGCTTCAGATCGACCATTTAGACATTGAAAACGCAAAAATAACTTATAAGCATATGCTCTCATATGCTTATGTAAGTAGAGTAGCCACTCACTATATATATATATATATATATATAGAGAGAGAGAGAGAGAGAGAGAGATGGGCTACTGTGCTTTGCAAAGTAAATAGGGTGGGGGGTTTACTTCGGGCCATATTTTCATTTTTGAAAATCCAAACAACCGATCCGAACCGTTCAACATATTCTAAATATTGAAATGTGCTTGCAGACTAAATTTTACATTTTTTGGATTTTTTTTACTATTTATTAAGCCACTTTGAAAATCGCTGATCCACTGTGAACAGTAAAATATTCTGGACCCCCAGATTAGCGATTTTCAAAGTGGCATAATAAATAGTAAAAAAATTCCAAAAAATGTAAAATTTAGTCTCCAAGCACATTTCAATATTTAGAACATGTTGAACGGTTCGAATCGGTTGTTTAGATTTTAAAATTGAAAATATGACCCGAAATAAATAGAGTGTTTTACTTTGCAAAGCACAATAGCCCATCTCTCTCTCTCTCTCTCTCTCTATATATATATATATATATATGAGCTTGGCTACTATGCTTATATAAGCAAAAGCCCACATATGCTTAAATGAGCATTTTTGCGTTTCCAATGTTCAAATGGTCGATCCGACCGTTTATCTTGTTCTCCATATTAATATGTGCTTGGAGACTAAATTTTACATTTTTCTGAATTTTTTTACTATTTATTAAGCCACTTTGAAAGTTTCTGATCTGGTGGTCCAGAATTTTGGAAACACTGTTTTTACTGTTCACCCAGATCAGCAATTTTCAAAGTGGCTTAATAAATAGTAAAAAAATTCAGAAAAATGTAAAATTTAGTCTCCAAGCACATATTAATATGGAGAACAAGATGAACGGTCGGATTGACCATTTGAACATTGGAAACGCAAAAATGAGTTATAAGCATATGTGGGCTTTTGCTTATATAAGCATAGTAGCCAAGCTCTATATATATATATATATATTAGTGGAAGATTTATCCAAGTGACTCAATTTTAGACCTCCTAAAAGATGGGCTATCATGCTTTGGGAGGTAAAATACATGTTTTATTTTCCGCTCATATCTTTATTTTCAAAATTCAAACAGTCGATCTGAACTTTTCAACATGATCTTCATATTAATATGTGCTCAGAGTCCAAATTCTACATATTTTGGAACTTATTTTACTATTTTTTAGATTTTTTTAAATATGCTAATTTTGAGAATTTTTAATTTTTTTTACCATATAAAAAGAGTGATTTTAACAAATTCTATAAAAAAAAGTAAAAAATTTTCAAAAAATATAAAATTTGGTCTCGAAACACATATTAATATGGAGACCATGTTAAATATTTCTGATTGAATGTTTGAACTTTAAAAATAAAGATATGGACAGAAAGTAAAACATAT
Organism: Carex littledalei; assembly: GCA_011114355.1. Classification (NCBI taxonomy): domain Eukaryota; kingdom Viridiplantae; phylum Streptophyta; class Magnoliopsida; order Poales; family Cyperaceae; genus Carex; species Carex littledalei. The sequence continues at coordinate 14,334,394 of CM022083.1, read as the reverse complement.
ACTTTACTTCACAAAGCATATAGCCCACCTCTAATTTTAAATTGTTTAGTTTTTTTTTCAAACAATAATAAATGTAGTTTTAGTAGCATTTCGTTAAATTGATAATTAAATTTACAATTGACTTAAATATATTTTTAATTTTAATACTTTTATAAATGTAAATTATATAATACCACACAGGATGGATATATATACAGTATAACAATCGTATAAAATTAGGGAAGTTAATTAACAGCAAAAATAAATACAAGTGGAAACATCTATAAAATAATACATACTTTTGTACTCGGAGGAATGCGCTCACGCTTTCATTATTTTTATGTTGTTATTTGTTCTAGTTATTTTTTATGTTTCGTACGTGTTCATCTAACGTTGTAACCTTCCAAAAAGGGCAAACCAAAATTAAGGAAAAAGCTGCTTAGAAAAATATTAAAGAAATGATATGATAATATATATATATATGCCAATTTGTATTAAAATGGCTAACAACACCTATCCAAATCTAGCATGTAACTTTCTCTTTAAAATTTATTCAAATCACATGATTGTACCCAATTCCGAAATTTTTATTTATACCATTTTAAAAAAATCAATTAACCAAATAACCACGGTTTTCTGACAATTCTAGCACGGCCGCAGAATGCCGGAGCGGACCCTCATATGGGGGGTACCGCAGAATGCCGGAACGGTCCCTGGGGCCGCAGAATGCCGGAGCGGACCCTTTATTTTTTATTTTAGAAATACGAAATTGTAATTTGTTAAGGGTTATTTATTTAGTTTCGAATGTGGTTTAAATTGATTTTTGGTCGTATCGTATTTTAGATATGTCGTTCGTTTGAAATATCTTAGATATTTTAGATATGTGGTTTCTTTGAAATTCTTTTGTGTACTCTGAGATAATGAAATCAACAAAATAAATAAATAACAACAAAATCAAACAAACAAGAAACTAATCAACGAAATAAATAAGTATCTGACAAAACATCTACCAATACTACAAATAAGAATCTAACAAAACATCTAACAGTACAACAAATGAAAATCTACGGCTCTGGACTAAACACCGTCCTCGCCTTCTTCTTCCTAAACCCCCGACCCCGCCTGCAGAGTGGCGTCTCGTCAGTATCTGCGGAGGATGCAGAGTCGTCTGCCTGGACATCCGTAGACTGAATCGGCTCCTGGCGAACCTCCTCAATCTCGGATGTCTGCTGGACCCCAGGACCAAAAACTGTGGTCTGTCCAGACTCAGCCTGCGTGAATAAAAACGCCTGTCTGGCAATGGGGTCATCGTGGAGGGAAGGGTGAGGTACCTGCTGTGAGGACTGGCCAGGGAACTGCGGGATGGGCTCTATCTGAACATACCCTGGCGGATAGGCAGGAGGTGCTGTCTGAGTGGAACTGTAACCCAGGGAAGAAAGTCCATCTCCCTCTGTGCCATACTCAGTGGAGATATTGAAGCCCAGGTCCTCCTCGTGTCCACCCTGTAATAGCTTACAAATTAGATAATGTATTGAATAAGAAAAAAATCACAGTTATGTATTTTAATTTAAATTATACCTCGGTAGGCATCCTAGCCTGGGATCCCATGGCGTCATGTGCGGCTCGGCGCATCAACTCGGCACCTCGGTCGAACGCCTGACTGACCGTCTCAGCACCGTGGACGGGTGCAAACACGTCCTCATCACCAGTGTAGGGGACATAGACATCGGGCTCGTCAGATATGTCGTCCACTGCATCAACACCGCCCAAGCCAGCGCACCTCAGTAGAGAGTCGAGGCGCGCCCTGTACCCACACTGGCACACCGCAGGTACGTTGTGCTTGAGAATGACCTTCCCGAGCCTCTTCCATCCCCTGGTGACGGCCATCGTAGCCCCTATGACGCAACTCTTGACAAGATATAATGCCTGAAGATTGAAAAAATTATGAAGAAGTTGTACAATTGTAAATATTAATAGTTTTTAATTTGAAACTTCAAATTAAAAATACCGTGGCTGCGAAAGGTGCGCCGGCGGGGATAATACCGTGGATCCGTCCCATACGATCCCTCGGCTTCGGTACCCGCTCATGCGGGTTGTCGGCGATGCATCCCTCAAGAAATATGGTGTACGCGCCGTGATCCTGGTACCAATCTCTGTAAGGTCTGTACGAATTACAACAAATGTTAGATATTCCAATCAAAAAGCTATAGTTGAAGTTTTGAATTAATAAAAAAAATTCTTACACTGGCGCGACATCCATCTGACGGTCGGGCTCGGCCAATGGGGGATCTGCAGCTCCTGCCTCGAACACGTAATCTGCACGGGCAATCCCCCAGTCCTTGCCTGCAGTGGTCTCCCTGGGATGGTGCAGCCCTCGCCAGACCTCCTCGCTGATCGGTGCCGGGGGCGGAGCAAGCTGGCGCATCCCGAACTGTCTCATGACCCGTCCGGGGTAATGGTGCTCGATGATCTATATATATTTTAATACGTTAGACTGTTGTTATTAAATTAAGTCGCTTGTGTAAATAACTAGCATAAAGAAATTACGGTACCTGAAAACATATGAGCGGCACCTCTGCACGCCAGAAACGCTCCTGCTGACGACATCGCTCCGGCAGTATCTCAAGATATGACCGATGTGCGCCATCCACCTCGACCTGGAAGTATAGATTTAATATCATATATCAATTCGAAATGGAAAAAATTTAAATCAAGATAAAAACAAAAGTAAACTTACATAATCTCTGTAGGGCTCCCAAGTCACAAACTCCTGATCATCTCTGAGATGCTCGATCTCCTGCCTCCAGAATGTGATGCCGAGAGACGCGCCATGCCCTGCACCCACCCAAATCTTGGGATAGCAGTACTTGGCGGCAAATGCAGGGCAGTTGTCCGGCTCTGGCTTGCCCCACTCCGGCACATCTGTCTTGTTGGCCAGGACTGGACGGCCAACAATCAGATGTGTGTAGGACCAGTGCTGTAGTAACATGCACGGTCCAATGAAGGTCTTGTTCTTCTTCAGGCAGGCTGTGTTAAGACCCCTTTACAATTTACAAAGTCAGTGTTACTACACTACGATGTATAATATTTGAAAATATTTATAAGAAGGTGTTTCTTACCTATATAGGCATGCCAGCGTGGCACCTCCCCAGTTGAACCTGCCCGCAGTGGACAGGTCGCGCAGAAGGTCGAGGTAGCACAGCCGCACCTGATCTCCATGCGAATCCGGAAACAACCGACAGGTGATCATCTCCAAAATATAGGCGCGCAGGTGTCGGTCAACAACCACCTGTTATAGATTTAAATTATAACATTACTTACAAGAAAATAAATATAATACTATTTAAATTAAATCTTGTACAAGCAAATACCTGATCTGGTCGATCCGGAAAATCCTTGAATCTCGCCCGCAGCTTTGCCAAGCTGATGCAGCTGGGCGAGACCACGGTCTTCTCACCTCTCTTCTTCTCTTTCTGGAGATCCTCGTGCGAGATCCCCAACAGCTCCGCGCACAATGCCTAGAAGTCTCCGTACTCGACGCCCGTGACCGGCTCCCCGATAATAGTCATACCCCACAGGCAACTGACGTCCTGTAGGGTGACTATCATCTCAGCATGGGGGAGATGAAAGCTGTGCGTCTCGGGACGCCATCGCTCAACGAGGCCAGAAGATAAACCCTCGTCAGCATTCTCCTCGGCCATCTGGGATATCTGGCACAATCCCATCGAGCGTAAACCCCCCCCGTACGCCGGCTGGTACCGTAGATGAGTGCGATTGTGACGAACCGTAACCGCATCCAAACCCTGCATTTAATTAAATAATTAGATCAAGTTCACTCATCAAAAATTCAGGATGACAAATTTACTTACCCCAGTGGCAGCCTCTAAAATCCGATGCTCCGCATTCGGGTACCACAAGAAGTCGCTGACCCTGTCGGTGCGACTCCGGATACCCGGAACATCCGCCAATGCTGTCTCGATGTACTGAGACATCTCGTATGGCGTGGCTGGAGGGCCATGCTGTGTACCCCTACTGGAGGATGGTCTATCTCTACTGGATGTCATGCTGTATTGGATAATTTTTGGTCAAATATGAGATTTTGGTAAAAGTCCGGTTTAAATTTGGGTGCAATTCTAATTAAATTTGGGTGCAATTCTAATTAAATTTGGGTGCAATTCTAATTAAATTTGGGTGCAATTCTAATTAAATTTGCGTATAATTCTAATTCTAAATCCTAAATTAATATCTAATTCTAAATGCTAAACCTAAATCCTAATCCTAAACCCTAAATCTAAACCTAATTACTACTCTACACTAAAAATTAAAACTAGATAAGAAGAAGAAAATTTACCCGAGGTCGAAGGGATTGAAACTTCTTTGAAATGATATGAAATTCGAAACCAGCGGCCCCTTATATAGGCTCCTGTAGGGGTCCGCTTCGGAATTCTGCGGCCCCAGGGACCGCTCCGGCATTCTGCGGACCCATATGAGGGTCCGCTCCGGCATTCTGCGGCCGTGCTAGAATTATAATTGTCAGAAAACCGTGGTAGTGGTTATTTGGTTAATTGATTTTTTTAAAATGGTATAAATAAAAATTTCGGTACCCAATTGTCCAAATAAATACTCCTTGCTAGATGCTACCTTGCAGAAAAATAATCAATTGTCCAAATAAGAATTTTTTTTATCACAATCTCTATTTTCCATATCTTTACATTTAAATGCGAACTATTTTTTTTTTCCATCTACCCTTAATTTTAGTACAAATAGAAAGTTACTATGTTTCTTAAAAATTAGACATAAAATGTAGAGGAGAAATCACTTAACAATGATTATTTTCACAAATTTGACAATGAATTTCTAAAAAAAAAATTTGAAAAAATTTATGGGTCTGTTGATGGACATATAAATATCCTAACAACAAAATTTCATGCAATTTAAGAATTGGACTCTTGAAATTTCAAGTCACTTTAGTGAAACATGCGTTGAATCTTATCACATTTTATGGACATATAATGTCGATAATATGTTGGATTTCAAAATTTTATTTTTATTTTGAAGATTGTTATAATTGTCAAAAGAATAAATTGTTAGTAATATCCCTCTCTCAAATGTATATATGTTGAAGAGAAGTGATCACCTGACAAAGATTCTTTTAACAATTTTTTCCAAAAAAAATTGAAAAATAAAAAAGTAAGTTTATAGATATGTTGGAGGATATTATCAGGGGCGGACCCACATTGGACCAGGGGCAACTGTCTCCTCCTAGATTTTGAAATTTTAAGGATATCTATCGCTCTCGACTGACTTCCCCCCCTCCCTCCGAATTTCTTTTTTGCCCCCTCTGGAATTATGATTTGTAATTTAGGTTAAATTTAGAGTTAAAATTAAAAAAAATTCTTAAATTATGATTGGTAATTAGAATTATAAGTTAGAACATCAGAAATTATAAGTCAGAGCACTGAAAATTATATAAGTTAAAGTACTGTTTTTATCTAGTACCCAATTAGTTAATGGGTTAAACCCGATAGATATTTAAATCCGATTCACTATTTTTTTGCTTACCCCCGACAAATATCCTGGATCCGCCCCTGGATATTATATTGATAGATTAATAATTAAATGTCATGCAATTTAAGTATTATTTGATGATGTTCTATAGACCGTTAAAATCTGACCATCGAAATTTTAAGTCACTTTATGTATATGATGAAACACACATGAGTAAGTGTCCTTATTTTTTTATAGACATAATATGTGGTTAATATATATCAAGACTATAATGTTTGATTTTAAAATTAAGTTTTGTTTTTAAAGATTCTCAATTTGAACTGTCAAATGATCTCCTCTATGTTGAAATATGATGTCTATAAAAATTGAGATGAATAATTAATTACCTATAAATATTTACTTAGAGGTAATTGATAATTAAAAACAATTATCCTTATCCTTATATATGTATCACCCTACAAACAGTACTATTCAGTACTATTTGAAAGAAAGATGAATTATTACTACATACCCTAAGAAAATCATTCTAAAATTAAGCTTAACTTAACTAAGTTAATTTAAACATTGGATATTGTTCTTTCTCAAATATTAATTCATTAATTAGTACCTATTTATTTGGAACCACCTCCCAATTAATATTCCTACTACACATTAAAATATCAACAAGAAAAACTTGTATATTACACAAATAAACCAACTATATATATATCAAACAGGCATTTATTTAATGAGGAGGGATCTAGTTACAACAATTTTGAGTTACAACAAAGTTACCACAACCATTTTCTACATTTTCAAAGTCCAAATCGTCGATCCAAACCGTTCAACATGATCTCCACAATAAAATGTGCTTGCAGATCAAATTTTACATTTTTTTGAATTTTTTTACTATTTATTAAGTATTTTACAAAAACTAGTCAAATTCAGACCATTGAATTTTGTACCCATCTTAATAAATAGTAAAAAAATTCAAAAAAATGTAAAATTTGATCTGGAAGCACATTTTATTGTGGAGATCATGTTGAACGGTTTGGATCGACGATTTGAACTTTGAAAATGTAGAAAATAGTTGTGGTAACTTTGTTGTAACTCAAAATTGGTGTAACTAGATCCCTCCTGATCTTATTTAATTATGTGTAAAAAGATTTTGTTTTGGAACAGTAAGATCGATCTAGACAGCATTCATTCATGATTTATATATATTTTGAATTTGATGGCTCCTAAGATGGCCAACGCTATCGAATATCGATCGATCACCATATACAGTAAAATAAATAATTAATTAATTAGTCTGACATGCATGTTAATTAAAAGCAATTAAAACAATCCATAAAATCACAGGAACGTGCCACCAAATTAATGGCATAAGGGTTGATAACACGAATGTAGAGAAGAACCTCATTGGATGCATAAAAATAAACCTTTGGACATAGGTTGGGGCCAAAGCTAACTACATTAATTAATTAATTAATCAAGTGGGATTAAATTAATAGGAGCGCTCGGCGCGTTGTCTGACCAACGGACGGTGGGGATGCATGTGCAACCCGCTGTTAGCATTTGTCGTCTTGTGTTATTATTTAATTAAATACATGTTAATTAATACTTTGATTAATTAATTATTTTCCTAGTTTGGTGGGGTGTGCTTTGTATTATGCTATGCTGTTTAATCTTTAATGCATGTATACTATATATGCAGGAGGATCTCATTAGCTTTTAATCGTGCTTGGCTTTACTCCCTTCAATAATTTAATTAATTAATTAATATTGCTTTTGCTTTGTATCTCCCATTGGTGTCCCTACAACTATTTGCTGATGATATATATAACCAAATGACCAAAATTAGAGATACAACATATAGTATATTAAAAATCATTAGTAAATTTTTAATTTGATTAATTATTTTTTATAATCCCTTTATATATGAACAATCATACTTTCAGAAACGAAAGAACAAAAAATATTATGTTATATCCATCAAAGATCTATTAATTAACCAAGGTTATATTGATAAATACTGAATTATACGAGGATTGTGAAAGGAAAATTATATGAGGTAATTTCATAACTCATATCTATATTTCCATGACTATACCAAAATAAAAAATTAAATGAAATTGTTATATATATATATATATATATATATATAGAGGCTGGCTACTATGCTTATATAAGCATATGCCCCCATATGCTTATAACTCATTTTTGCGTTTCCAATGTTCAAATGGTCGATCCGACCGTTCATCTTGTTCTCCATATTAATATGTGCTTGGAGACTAAATTTTACATTTTTCTGAATTTTTTTACTATTTATTAAGCCACTTTGAAAATTGCTGATCTGGGTGAACAGTAAAAACAGTGTTTCCAAAATTCTGGACCACCAGATCAGAAACTTTCAAAGTGGCTTAATAAATAGTAAAAAAATTCAGAAAAATGTAAAATTTAGTCTCCAAGCACATATTAATATGGAGAACAAGATGAACGGTCGGATCGACCATTTGAACATTGGAAACGAAAAAATGCTCATTTAAGCATATGTGGGCATATGCTTATATAAGCATAGTAGCCAAGCACTATATATATATATATATATATGTTCTTATTAGTAGAAATACATTTAGATACAACTTATTGCTCAATAAATCTAAACCTCGTTTTAAATAATATATATAGACCCAATAGATCATAAACATTGTAATTGGCTCCCACTAATAAGTAGTAACACTAAAAGGGGTACGGCTCACATACATATATATATATGATATATCCATATACTTTATTAGGTGGGGGATTATAAATTAGAAATGATGGTTCCGTCTTTCATTGCTAGTCTTATTAATCTAAAGAGGAAAGCTGCTAGCTAAGGTGACGGCAAGTGCTTTTCTTTTTGGGACTTGTTTGTTTGTGCTTTGCTTTATTTAACATTTGGATTTGGATTAGTAACCATAGATGGCTTTGTTTAGGTAGGTAAAGGTTTTGTTTTTTTTTATTACTTTATAATTAATTGCTTTGGTGGGCCCTAGGTTGATTAACCAAGCAAATTAATTAATTATGGAACCCATGCCAGCTGTTCTCTTTGGTTGTACTCGATCCAACAATTTAAACGACATAACAGGCAACATATTAAGTTCACTGTTCATACGTGTCGTATACATACCAGTAAGAGCTAGCTGCAAAACAAATTCTATTCATGTTTGATTCAATTATGTATGAATCCTGGTGGTTCAACTCATTTCTCATCTCTAAGAAGAAAATCAAGTTTTTTGCTGATACTTTTATAATCTCTCTTTTTGCACTCATCGTATAGTAGAGGATAAAACTTGTTATAAGAAGAAAAGGATAAAAATATTTTTCATGTTAGCAAATGTATTTGGTTAATGTGTGACTCACAACAATTAAGAATGGGTTACTTACTTGTTAACGAGCTGGCCGGCTCGACACGTGATATATTGACTTGGATAAAGTGAAACTCGATTCGGATTGTTATATATGACATGAGCCGAGTTCAAACTTTACTTATTTCAGTCCTATTATAGGTCGCGACTCATATATTACTTGTTCAGGTTTAATTCGAATTTAGTTTGAATTAGACTCAGTTGATTAAACTTTTGATCAGCTCGAATTTCAACTCAAATCATTTTAATTGATATGAGTGATAAGAGATAACTCGATATATAATTGTTTTATTTAATATCGAATATTTAGTTTTGAATATAACATGCATGGTATGTTGTATGTTGTAGGTATAATGTAATTTTTGCTAAAATTTATTCCAAAATGAGTAAAATATTTATAAATAAATAATTTAAAAATATAACATTAATTATTTTATATTTTAATTTATAGAAGGTAATATGAAAATAAACACAAAAAGTTTTAATAATTGTTTTTGTGTTGAACTCGATCGAGCTGGATTTCAGTTCGAATTGATGCGAACTCCATAGCTCAATTGATTTTTTTTTTTTTTTTTTTTTTTGAAATCTTGTCAGCAGCTGAAAAGTAATGGTTTAACAGAGATAGTTTAACAAATATAACCACAGAGCTGGTCGCAACCAATCCCTTAAGGGGATTGTCATATCCTACATCTACATGCCTATTTTCCTTGCAGCTCTTGGAACTATACTTGAGCTGTAGGAGCAGAATACCTAGAAAGGAATCAATACTTTTACAAATAAAAACAAAAGCAGTAAACATTTGTACAACCAAACTCAACAATGGCGCAGCCATAATCGCATCTTTTGAGCGCATCTTCTTGCCAGCAGTGTTGAGGGTAGACTATTTTCATCGAATACTATCGCATTCCTCTGCTTCCTTTCAAATCATCCATGTTACACATATGAAACGAACCAGCCACTGTTTGTATGTGATTACCCCTTTCAGTCTTATTGTTTCCCAAGACTGTTGCCATACCTGGAGCACTGTCATTGCCGGTGTCATGAGCGGTACATCAATGAGTCTGGAGACTTCAAACCAAACAGCCACCGAATATGGGCATAAGTATAGCAGATGTAACGCTGACTCAATCCGGCAGTTTCTGCATAGAACACAATTTAACTCGAGTTTGATTTGATTGAACTTATAATCAAATCAAACTAGAACTTGAATTCAAATATTGAGTGGCTTGACCTCCTACTTTTACTTTAAAAAAAATACTAGAACTAGAATTAATTAGTTTGCTCGAGCTTGACTTAATTGTATCCAATAATTTCACCTAGTTCTCTAATTATTTTTTATAGTTAGGTTGTTGGATCATTACATATACAACTAACCTCATTATTTATTCAGCATTTCTTGACTGCAAATATTTGTTTTACAATTTTTTCAAAACTTTTGACTTTATTTAGTGTGAACAACGAAGTGTACCAACTACTCTCCTAAGCCTAAAATTATATGGACAAGTTTGTCAATGATACAATCTTAAATCAGTTTTACCTAAATTATAGTCACTTTAATAATTAATGAGAACATTTTTTTTATTGTTTTACTTTCTTCCAAAATTGATGTGTTCATTCAAGGGCGGAGTCAGATTTTCGAACTATGGATGTCAAATATATATGGGATCTAATCATATAAAATTTTCCTACGGAGAATGAAAGTCATTTTTATCATTTCATGACATTTTACTGTAAATTATATACAAAATTATACATTAATACAATTTTTCTTTTTAAAATAGAAATTAATTGACCACCACAGTGCCTTACTGCATACGCCTCTATGTTCATTTTATTCTATATCAACTTCTTTATACGGACATGTACATGATATTAAGCTCATGGGCTGAATAAGCATGACGTAGCGCCACGTGGATTGCTGCCACTGGTCCACGTGTGATTGAACACACGCCGTCATGCCTGGTGGGACTTTGATCAGCAGAGCAGAGCAGAGCAGAGAAGGATAGATAAGCCGTTGCTGTAATGGGCCCCACATCCACGTGGTTATGCCGGTCAAATGCACTGTTTAAGCCCTAATAAAACCTAAATACCTAACCTAGGTAGAATTATGTCATCCCACAAAGGGAGGTCATAATAAGCACTGTTTAACCACCGAAATGTTGAGTAAATTAACTGGATAGGATCACAATTTTCATCTTTAGAAATGTACTAAATATTTTGTAAAAAGTAAAAAAGATGAATTTTTTTTCCATACCATACCGATTCCTTAGAATTTGTATGCATACAAGGTATTTGTCATGGTTAAAGATGGAAATCTGTATACAAATTTTAAGGAACCAACCATTCCATTCCTTAGAAAATGTCTAAATAGGGGGCGGGGCGTTTGGTAATACAAAATGATTAAATTTTAATCCGCGCTAAGGAGTACATATTCGGTTGTCTTAATCCGTAAGTAAAAGCTAATGAGACTTAATCTAGAGGTAGAGATTCCTTATGACCCGAGTTAGGGATTAAAGTTTGGAGAAAATGATGGTAAAGGAGGTGATTTTAATTCTTGTTAAGAAACCGGTATTTGAAAGGATTAAACGACTAAGAAAGTTAAATGAGGCTTAAGAATTTTTTATAGGAACAAATTTAGTGATTGGATTTCTTCTAGTGCATCGAATTTTTTCCCCATCTTTCTCCTTACAAACAAAATATTTATTAATATATTCTAAAATTAAAAAATTCTTAGATAGGATTGTGTTCATATATATTTTATTTATTTTTTATTAAACCGGAATCCGGACACTTGTTTTGGTTGAAAAATGTCAGTTCAAATAAAGGATTGATATGACTTCCTGTTCTACTAACTCCCAACAAGCCAACAAGGTGAATCCAAATAAAGAAGTAGAGACATTGAGATAACATTTTTATTTTTTTCTTTATCTAGCATAAAGGCCATCATAATGTTTACTAAAATATAAATTAAAAATATAGATGTCATCTCTATTAACCGCTCATAATTGTGGCTAACCATTCTCAAATGCAACTTATCTAATTAATAAATAATGTATTCGTCCTTTTAATTATGGATTTAGATGAATTTTCATGTTAATACAACATAGGCAATAATTGAAGCTAATAAAAACAAAAAAACAATTTTCAGTTTGTTATCAACTTGAAAGAGTTCCTAGAATAATAGGCTTAACTAATATTTACTGTTTTACTTTATGGGCTGAGTAATGAGTTTGGGCTGACAACTGTTACAGGCCTTTACTGAAGTTTTACTGTGAAACCAAGTGGAGGTATCTACCCAAAAAAATTATTAGATGCAGGATAGCTATATTGCGTCAAATTACGGGCTTTTCAATTCCTCAGTAAATAATCAATCCAGCTGCTCAAAATCTGAGTACCTCAACTGATACAAATCCAAAATTTGTAATACAAGTTTGAGACAGGTTTGATATTATAAGGAAATATAAGAAATTTCTTCTGTGTTATTTTCTCAGGAGAACTAACTGATAAATAATTGTGCTGGATCAGCACAAAAATTTAAACTCATAGTGGAAATAGGTATACTTTATAGTGATACAAATAAATATGAAATCATCTAAACTGATAAAGATAATATTGCATGTAATTCATTTCCAGCAACTTCCAACAGGATTCCACCAAATCAAGCAAATAAATTGTCAAACAGCAAATGAATAAACACAGCCATAATAAGAATCAATGGATTGAATCCCTTTGCTCGGAATTCATAAGCATGATGAACTACATCATTTCATAGCCTAGGTTTCCGATCAGGGATGGAGCCCACAAGAGATAGTCATTCTTCTTCCGCTCCCACCTCTTGCAAGTAGTGCTCTGCATCCAATGCTGCCATGCAACCTATTATGTGAAGCAATTTATTCAAATTAGGAAATGGATTGGAGGGACACTTTCAAATACTCGTAGAGTTGTGTATTTAAAAATATAAAGTCACCTTAATACTGCCTATATTATATCAATCCATATATATCTCACTTTAATATTATTATTGTGGGACACTAGTTGACATTAATAATTCCAGTATAGAGGGGAATAATTCAGACAGTATTATTATAAGATCAAGTAGTCTTAATTAACTAAATCAATACCATTACATGCCAAATGGTCAGCACAAAGCTAAGTAAAAAATCAACAAAAGAAATTTTCTTTGCTATATTAAATTATCAACTATGTTACACTGACCATTTTAAATAGAACTCAACAAACCAAAATTGTTCTCCCTATAATATTAGACAAAGCATCTTATCTAAGCAAAGGGTTACCTAGTTAACGTTCATTCTTATCCGAAACTTTTGCATATATGATATTCTCTGCAACTTTTGTAATTACAAGTCCAATTGAGCAGGAAAATCAAACCTGATCCAGCGGCTGTAATTGCCTGACGGTACTTCTTATCCTGAACATCTCCAGCAGCAAATACCCCCTTCACACTTGTATGCGTGGATCCAGGTTTGGTCACAACATAGCCCTCTGCATCCAGCTCAAGCTGACCAGCAAGAAACTTGGTTGCAGGTTCATGCCCAATAGCAAAAAACAGACCTGAAACCTTCACATCTGAGACCTCCCCTGTTACCACATTTTTCACCTTGACCCCTGCAAGTGGGCCCCTCTCGCCTTCACCGTATGCCTCCACCACCTCAGAATTCCACAAAACCTGAAGAAAAGAGGAAATTGATTTTGACCTATGAGCTTCCTATGTTTTTTTTTTAATTTATCTTTCGTGTCATGGCCTGATTACAATGAATTTGATACAAAAAAATATGAATTGATATAGGCATATTTCCTTGGAAGTTTCTGTCTGGTTTTAATAGAGCACAGTCGCTAATTGTTAGGAGTAAAAAGAATGCTTAAAAAGCTCTACCTTTCTAGTATTTTTCAAACCATTGTTTGGGGAAAAAATTTCCTGGCCCAAGCATTCAAAATGCCTATGTTATGCTTAAATATGACTGTTTGTAGACAATCTTATAAGAGCTGCAAACCTTGTGTAATGGTTCATCAATGCAACTAATAAAGCTACAATAAATAATCTAATCTAATTTTGTCAATAAGCTATCACAATGATAGAAGGTATACTAGCTATTACTATGGTATTCTTTGCAATTGCATTCCTACTACCTTTATTAATGAATAAGACTAACAGTGTCATGCCCTATCCAACTGGAAAAGCATTTTTTTAGTTATTCAACAAACATAAGGCTCTTTTGTAAATAGTAAAGGTACCTTCATTTTTTTTGCTTTTTTCTGTTATCGACAGTGTTTATTTTCAAATTTCTCAACACAAAGCAAGAACAAAAATTCACACCTCTATCTTAGGGTTCTCCAAGGCCCGCTTTTGCATGATCTTAGATGCCCTAAACGCATCCCGGCGGTGCACAATGTACACCTTTGATCCATACTTAGTCAAGAAGTTGGCTTCCTCCATGGCTGAGTCACCCCCACCAATGACCGCAATTGGTTTATTACGAAAGATCGGTGCCGCACCGTCACATACTGCACATGCAGAGATCCCACGGTTCCATAAAGTTTCAGAACCTGGAAATTTGAGCCGCCTCGCAACTGCACCAGTTGCAACAATAACCGAATCAGCCAAAACCTGAAATAATAAGAAAACAAATTAGCAAAATAAACTTGTGCAATCTATACGTAGAACTGAGAATCAGTTAACACTAAGCATTGTATCAGTCAGCCAAAATTAAAATCATATCCCCCAACAATCAGTTAGGTTTCTCCAAATCAGAGGGATGCTTGACATGAGAAATTCAAATAAACTTTGAGATTGAGTGGTTAAGTAAAGGATACCGCGGTGGAATCAGATAGTATGCGAAAGGGTTTGGAGGAGAAATCGACTGAGTTAACGGTCTCAGTGAGGATTTGTGTGCTGAATCGAGCGGACTGGGCCCGGAAACGATCAGTAAGGTCAATGCCGAGGATCCCCTCAGGGAAGCCCGGGAAGTTCTCTACGTCGGTGGTGGTGGTAAGCTGGCCACCGGCGGCGATGTCGTTGGCTAAGAAACCCTCGAAGAGGACCGGCTTCAGCTCGGCTCGGGCAGCATAGATCGCGGCCGTGTGGCCAGCGGGCCCACTCCCGATGACGCACACCTTGGTGTGGAGAGGGGTTGAGGCAGCGGAGTCTTGCATGGTGGCGGCAGAGGCGGAGGAGGTGGAGGCCGATACGGCGGCGGCGGCGGTGGCGAAGGTTAAGAGGCGGGATTTCTTTAGGAGAGCAGCGAGTTTGGAGCAAACGCGCATTTAATCTACACACAGCCACAGACACAGGTTAGGTATTAGGTTGTCGTTTGAGTCTTTTGACTTGAATTGATTAATCCGACAAGTGCATTAGTGGCGGGAAGCTATGCCTATGCACCATGGTTTTTGTCAATTAAATGAGAGAACGAGATTTGCATTGCAACTTGGGTTGGGTTACATCAAAACTTGTTTATGTGGTTGGAATGTGATGCTTTGTGTACTTTGGTAGAGCTCGCTTGGAATTGCGTATGAATCTTAGAAATCCAGTTTTGGTGTTAATTCTCGATACCAAATGAGATGCTATTGTGACAGCCACATCATTTATTTTCATAGGGTGTTACGTGTAAAGGGAATTCGTTGCACATCGGACCAAACTCGATGATGCCAATTCGCATCGACATTTATTCGTACGGTTTAGATTCACAGAGAAGTAAATAATTTTGCATGAATCTTAATATAGATTGAACGGTCCAGATCGAACTTTATCTGATAGCCGTCGGTAACCAGTTACATGAAAAATAAGTAGATCAATTTGATATCTTGTCAATGTTAATTATATTCAGGCCCATCTAAGGCATATGAGCCCAAAGGTTTTGGGCCTTTTGTAATACAACATGTAAATTCAATTTTGATGGAAAACCAGGCCTATGCACCCAAACACCGAATGAATACTTCCTGGCCTAGTTACATAAACTAAAACCCAATATTTATTTACATCCAAGGAATTAATACAGGATAATGCATTCCCATTTGTGGAAATTAAAACAAAAGGGAACCTGTCGTTACAAGTTCTTTTTATTTTTTGTTTTTGATGAATTATAATTTATTTACTATTCAGAAACCATCAAGTCCTGGTTGTGGTTATCTTGAATTCCATGGAATGCAATCGGATAATCCTCGAAAGATCGGGACCGTTCAATTCAAATCGCCGAGTTATGATGCATGCCTTACGGACCTAGTTTTGAGAAGAGCCAGACATTTTATCCACCACAAGATCAAAATCTGAGGGTCCACATTTGAATGCATTCTCCAATTAATTTTCTTAATTTTTGAGGAAACTAACCCAGAGTTTTGATCAGGAAACTTCCCAGCAACATAATTTAGTGCTCTAGTGACATGATGACAATGCAATGTTTGAGTACAAAAAAAAAAAAGTTTAAAATGAAATTATTTCTGCTTTTTGTTTCCGAAGGTTCCTCCAAAAACATCATAATTATAACAGAAAGAGCTCCAACTTGGAAAGTTGACCCTTAATTTGCCTTTTCACTTTAAACTTTTAAAAGTATGATTATGAATTTAATTAGACAATGATATACTGAACCAATAAATGCTATCTTAATATGCTTAATTTGTATTTACCATGGTAATTAATATCTTGCCCATTTCTCAATTAAAGACGTAATTATGTCATAAAAGCAATAAAATTAAAATAAGAAATTAGTAGCAAATTAATAGTGCCAAGTAACTATGAGTATTAATGGGTACATGTATATTGTAAATTGCAAAAGGTGTTAAGTATATCACAATCTCACACAGACCAATAATAACAGCACTTGAAATATATATTACTAATTATGAAATTTATGATCATAGATCTGATCTGTTGGCTGAATTTCAGACAGGGTTCAGTCAATTTTACTTTACAAATCATATCCACCAAGTTTGCTATTTCTCTCTAGCTAACTAGGACCACACTCAAATTAATTTCAAACAATCTAGTTGACGACCCAAACATTTAATTAAACTTCAGGCTTCTTTTTTTGAAATTATTTGACAGTGGCTGTCAAATTAATCTCCGCTGCTTCTTGAAGAACTTAATTCATAATAACTTTAATTAATCATATATCTTCAACTAGTAGCATATATATGTTAATTTCCTAACTTTAATGTGCCCAAACATAAATAAGGTGCATCTAATTTTGCATGTTTTGTGTACTTATTGGTGAACGACATGTTGAATATATATATATTAGTTCAATTGTCTTTTCACATGACTGAGCCGTTAATGTCGTCATCATCATATATCAATTATTTATCTTGAAATATTTTAAGTGTTACCATTAAGAAGTTTCAAGTCTAAGCTTGTGCTAGGTTTTCAAAAGTCGTATGGCTAGCAATAAACAAAGCTATAGTTCAATCAAGAACATTTAATGATCTTTAAGATAGTCAAATTAAGGTTACTATAAATTTTCATACCGACCCAACCGGTATTTCACAAAAATAGAGAACTTAAATGATAAGATTGTTACGTCAATTGTTTTTATAGGTTTTCTTTTCAATTGTATATATTAATTATCAACAACAATCATCAAAAGAACATAAAAGAAAAAGATAATTTATATGATCACTCTTTTAGTTCTTACACTTTAGTGACAATTTTACGTAGTAACAGAGAAGAAAAAGAAGGGGAATATATATATAATTAACATGGATCAAAAGAAGAAACCATGCAAACATAGTGTCTAAAAAAATGAAAAAAAAATGATTCACAAAACAACCCAGGCCTCTAGTTCCTATCACTATAACTATCCAAAGGCACTGAGTTCCTCTTTATGAAATCCAAGCAATCCTTGATTGCCTCGGCATAGAACGAGTTTGATCGCATATACGATCTCAACCTCACCTCCTCTCTACCCGCCGGCACCAAATTTCTTCTGCTATCCGTCCTCACATCGCAACCTTTCGACTTACTTTCTTTCGGGCATCTACACAAGAATTGCATGCATCGGTTGATGAATCCAAATATCGTCCATATCTTTTTCCGCAAACGGTGCACCGAGAAGTGATTCGATCCGAGCCGAAAACCTCTAGTTCGCAGCGATCTCCGGCCTACTCGAGTGTAAATTTGAAACCTCATTTTTGTTGTATTCATTTGTTTGAGAGGAGTTGGGGTTGTATTTATATAGAAGAGGAATTAAGGAGGTATTATAGAAGTGTACAAGTGAGAGGGAAGAAACATGAGGAGAAATAAAATTGATTTTGGAAGGTGGGTTTGAAAGAGAAATTTAAAAGTGACAGCCAATCAGGGGACATGACAAAGTTGGATTATAATATAATTATGGTCGGTAAGATGAGCATTAAAGACAAGGTTAGGATTAATGGAAAATGTGAGATTGATGTGCCATCTCATCCTATCTCAGTGGAACACATCACCATTGCTTCCTCTGAAATCATTTTACTCTATTAAGCTGATTTTGTTAATATGCCCAATAAATTAAATTGAAGTTCAGATCAGGTATTTTATTTCACAAGGTGATTAAGTTAGATCCAAACCATTTAATTTAAGTTTGTACGAAGTTTAAAGCGGACTTCTTACATTTTAAATACTCTGAAAAAAAATTAGCTCGACTTGAACTAACATGGTGCGATCAGATTACCGCATGGAATATTCTTCCGTGTAATAGTATTTTTAAAGTAGGAGAAATATAAGTATCATATCATATTCTTTTATTTTTCTTTTTTGAAAGAAAGATAAAGATCAAGCCTTTAAATTCCATATTCCTTTATTACAACCAAAAAAAAAAATTTCTCAAACCATGACCTCCCACATTAAAGAATATATTGTGCCTTTGCCACTGGTTTTGATAAAGTAATATGCAAAAGCGAAAGAATTTCTAAATATATAATAATCTAATTTTTCAAAATATATATAAAAGTGATCATCAATTTCAATAATCATATATATAATCAAATTACCCAATTAGCACAACTTCTTGATTGTTAAAACGTCAATGGTGAATGCTGAAATATTTTCAAATTACCCAATTAGCCATGGGAATAATTGTTATCTGTTGTGATTCTAGGAAATAGAATTCTAGATGAACATGCCTCTACGGCCCTGAAGCCCTATACTTATAAATTAGAGTCTAATCTACATAATTTAATGATTTTCGTAGTCAATGCTACTGAGAGCTTATAAAAGGTTATGTCGGAATTAAGTTAGTATTTATTATTTTATGACTGCACTAGTGTGAGCTAGAACCATCAAAGAACCACCCTCTCTAATTTACAAGTCAAATTTGGGAGGTTTAATTTTGGCATTACACAATGAAGATTTATAACATAAAGTATTTAACCGTGTGTACTGTGTACATTTTTCATATAAAATTAAGCACATGTACAACATGAAATAATGAGATACAAACTACATGAATATTTGTTTCTTCTGATATATATCATTCAATCATGCATTTAATTTGTGCTTGAGTTGTAAATAATCTTTGATTTATTCAATCAAAAATAATTTAACTTCGTTTCTCTCCAACAAATATATATTGTGAAAATAATTGTGAGAACTTTTCATTTATTTTTGTTTATGGCCTAAAAGAAACAAAAATGTAAATTCAAAAATAAAATATCATGCAATAATTAACACCACTATTTGCTCTAAATCAATACCAAAAACATTGTAATTTTTGTTGGATCTACCCGTTAACGGTTAATATCATGCAACATTATTTTTATTAATACGACATGAAAATATATATAATCTGTCCCGTTCTTGAAACTATTTTAATTACTTGTAGCTTAAAACATACCCGGTTAAGGTCAACTATATTGTAGGAACTTCTCTTTTGCCACAATTAATAATTAATATTGAAACACAACAAACAATATACTGTTCTTTATATTAATTTCTTGCTTGTATGATTAATTGTAGAATGTAACATATACTGGGTACACCTACAAAATAACCAAAATTATCTTATCATGTTCCAAATGTGTACTTCCATTAATTATTTCATGTAATTACAAAATTATTCCTCGTTTCAGTCTCCTCTTAAATTTGACCATATTAATTTTTTTTTTTCAGAGGACCTCGAGGTTGAATTAAAAATAGTGTACCGATATTCGTTGCAAATTTGTTTATGAATTAAAGGTGATATATCAACATCTTTGTTAATTGTTATGATAAGGATTAAGACAGTAAAGAAATTTAATCAAGATTTGGACTGTCAAGAGCGTCATATATAGGTGTTTGTTAACATTATTTTGAATGATTCAATTATATCATTATAGATATATGTTGATGATTATCCATATATATACATGATATTTGGTGGTTGAGATTTTCTTGATACCATGAGGTTTTTTATGGGTACAAAAAAATTAAAGTTTGTATCCCCTGTTTTTATGGTGATAAAAAGTAATAGTTGTAAAAAAAAAAAAAACCTAATATGGTGTCATTTAATGATTTAGTTGATTAACCGTTGTTTAATTATCATTTATTGTAAGAATATTAAAAAAATTATGTAATCGGTTTAATCACATATATAATTAATCAATTGCATCAAAACCACTAATTAATTTAACAATAACCTCGTGATTAATTATGTGGTAACAATTAAAAGGGAGGTGGTGAAGTCAGATTGGGGCCATTAGACTTATGCATGGAAACTTCTCTTAATTTCCTATCATTTTCATATCTTTTTTGTTAAAAAAAGTCAGTACCAATTTTCGAATTTCATCCTTGAAAGTTGAAACCATGTATTTGATATTGGCCAAGATTTATTCCGTGTTGCATTAATTACAGTAGATTTTATTTTTGTACAAATAAAATTAGGCACAAGTTGGTGACCATGCATGGATGCCCAATTACAACACGTGTCGCAAATTTTGGTGAGTGACTAGAGAAAACGTGTCATGACTTAACGGACACGCCTGAAGTTCTTATTTCCTGCCCAAAATTTTGGGAGGTGTTTCATATAATCATATATTTATATAAGAGTGAGCCTATGGTGCTATGCATAGCACGGATGGGGTCCGTGCTACGGCCAAAATTTTGACTTTTTAAAATCCTAATGGTTGATCCAACCGTTCAATGTGATAACCATATGAATATATACTTGCAAACTAAATTTATATTTTTTCGAATTTTTTTACTATTTTTTTAAATAGGTAGAAAAATCAGTGTTTTCTGAAAATTCTGAACTATCAAAATTCTATCTATCTAAAAAAATAGTAAAAAAATTCGAAAAAATATAAAATTTAGTTTGCAAGTACATATTCATATGGTTATCACATTGAACGGTTGGATCAACCATTAGAATTTTAAAAATCAAATTTTTAGCCGTAGCACGGACCCCATCCGTGCTATGCATAGCACCATAGCCTCACTCTATATATATAAACCACATGAACTTTGACAAATTTGATACAAACGCAACTGGTCAACTGTCAATCTGTCATGTACCCATATAGAGTCTACACATTTTTTTTGGTTTGTCAAGAGAACCGGTCACCTATACAGTCTGGCTTCTAGGCGATTGAAGGGGACACGTGTCAGGTTGAGCGACACTCAGTTCGTTTCACTTGGGAGTTTGCGTTGGAGTTAGGGTACCGAATTCTAGTATAAATCTTTATATCGAATAAGAATTTAATAATTTATATACGCATTCATATTTGTTATCATAAATAATTTGGAATTGGATTCAAATTATATCAAATATTCTAGTTAAAAAATTTAAAATTGTACAAACAAAGAATAATAATTTTAGTTTGACAAATTTAGCATGCTACATATTTTTTTTATTTTCTTAATAAAGGGTTAAATGAGTATTTTTAATTAAAATGTGTTTTTAATATAAAAGACAATATGGGTAAATTTGTGAGTTTATTAATTTAGAAGGTAAATATGATATTATAAATTTTAGAGGGGGCAAACGGAATTTGAATTAGTTGAGAGGTATGCATGAAATTTCACCTATTTGTTTTTTTTTTTTTTTTAAATCCTTATGTAGATACAGATCGAGTTATGGGATTATCCATTAGGAGTCGAATTAACTTATATAAAATTGAAAAAATAAATAGACTTATCAACCAAACTTGATAGATTAGGTTGATGACAAAAATAAAAGAACATACTATGTCTGAAAACGATAGCAAGGCATGTTTTTTTCTCATAGTGATTGGAAATTTTGGATTATATATCTCTGCCACTCAGCAACCTCTCTCTCAGCAGCGGAATCAAAATATTTAGTAGAGCAAGGCATGTTTTTTAATTTGTGGTAGTGATTGAAATTCTTGGATTATCTCTGGTACTGAGCCTTCAATCAAATGATTTTTTTTGTAAGGTTATATCTTGTTTTTGGCGGTTAATAGTAATAGGAAAAAGTTTGGATACACCAAATTTTGTAACTTCATCGGTACAAAACCGACCAGCCACCTTAAATACCGGACTTGTGTAACTGGTTGCTTGATTCTACTGATTTGTCTCTTCCATTTACATTTTAATTTCATGTATGCTAATAGTATAATGCAAAATTAAGGAAATTTTTTATCTATAGAAATTATTAAATACAGATGTACGGAAACAGAAAGAGTGTTTCGTTTCCAAGAAATATAGAAAGATCTGACTCAATGAGTCAGATCCAAATTTATGGATCGGTCTCAATGGTCCAGATCCATCAATATATATATAGAGAAGTTAGCTAATATCAAAACGTTTGTTCCGGAACGGTGGTGCAACCAATTGGTTTCCGATTTTCAAAGTCCAAACGGTCGATCCACATCGTTAGATGTGATCTCTATATTATAATGTACTTGGAGACAAAATTTTACATTTTTTTGAATTTTTTTAGTATTTATTAAGCCCTTTTTAAAATTACTGATTTTAATAAACAGTGAAAAATTTATGGATCATTGAAATCAACGATTTTAAAATTAACTTAATAAATAGTAAAAAAATTCTAAAAAATGTAAAATTTGGTCTCCAGTCACATTTTAATACAGATTGAATGTTGAACGGTTTGGATCGACTATTTGGATTTTGAAAATGTAAAAACCGAAACGTTTGTTCCGCGGCTTAGGAACAAACGTTTTGATATTAGCCAATCTCTATATATATATTGATGGATCTGGACCATTGAGACCGATCCATAAATTTGGATCTGACTCATTGAGTCAGATCTTTCTATATTTGTTAGAAACGAGACACTCTTTCTGTTTTCGTATATCTGTATTTAATAATTTCTACAGATAAATTTTTTTCCAAAATTAACGCTGGCGCTAGCTCATTTAGGTTTGGTTTGCTCTTTTTTGGGCTCACCTCACCTACTATGCGACATCACGTCAACTTTCATTATATCTTTTTAATATAATAAAAAGAGTGAGGCTATGGTGCTATGCATAGCACGGATAGCTAGTGTATTACGGCTCAATATGGTACTTTTTAAAATTCTAACGGTCGATCCGAACCGTTCAATGTGATAACCATATGAATATGTACTTGCAAACTAAATTTTATATTTTTTCGAATTTTTTTACTATTTTTTTAGATAGGTAGAATTTTGATGGTCCAGAATTTTCAGAAAACACTGATTTTTCTACCTATCTAAAAAAATAGTAAAAAATTTCAAAAAAATATAAAATTTAGTTTGCAAGTACATATTCATATGGATATCACATTGAACGGTTCGGATCGACCGTTAGGATTTTAAAAAGTACCATATTGAGCCGTAGTACACTAGCCATTGGTGCTATGCATAGCACCATAGCCTCACTCTAATAAAAAATATGGATCAAAGTTTCACATTTATTTTAAAAATTTAAATATCAGCATGGTAAGAAGTAATATTTTTTAAAGTCGTAAGTTCGAAATTCAGACGAAATTATTTTGTAAATATTTAATTTATTTTAACTTCCTAAAATTTACATTATAATGTTTTCCAAATTAAAGTGCAACGGAAGGAAACAAAACGAATGAAACAAGAGAATGTATTTTTATTCTTTTCACTCTCCCTCCCAGCTACTTCACCTTTATTTTCTTCGTGTGAATCAAATATGATGATAAAATAAACATAATAATTAAGGTGCCAATATATCAAATCGATCTCAAGAAAGAATAATTTTTTTTCTATAAAAAATATTAAAAAAGAAGAGAGAGAGTAACATAAAGAGTATTAACAGATTTTTATGAGTTGAAGGATCGATTTCTACCCATTTAAAGTTTGAATTAGTTGAAAATAATGACCGGACAAAGATATTTATATATTAAATCTCCCTTTATCATACTTAATTGGGTGCCAATATTCTGTGTTCTCCTCTTCGATTTTGTTTTGATTTCTTTTATCTATTGAAATTATTTTTTATTTTCTGTGACACAGACTATGCAGACTATGGTGGATCCAGAGATCTCACGCAACTTCATATGCAGTGCAGGCTATAGTGACGAACGAATAGTTAGGGTTCGGTTTAGCGGGATCAAAAAT
The DNA here is from genome assembly GCA_011114355.1 of Carex littledalei. Classification (NCBI taxonomy): domain Eukaryota; kingdom Viridiplantae; phylum Streptophyta; class Magnoliopsida; order Poales; family Cyperaceae; genus Carex; species Carex littledalei. The sequence goes on along the minus strand of CM022083.1, from coordinate 14,310,027 downwards.
TCATGATTCGCTACGTTACTTTTGCCAAGGCCTTTGGATGGATGACTTGCATGCCTCTGATGTTGTTTTACAAATAAATAGGATATATGCGCGAAAGACCAATCTGAATAGTGCCGCAACAGGTCTTATCTCTGCCCTTGTTTCTTTAGCTCAGATGGGGTGGGCAGTCTAGCAGGGCAGGTTTTGCCATGGATGTATGATTCCACATTCATTATTTAGTGGGTGGCGCCTTGCTTCAGCAAGCGATAGGCGGAATAATAGACTGAATAGACCGAATGGGAACAAGTCTTACAAGTCTTTTGTTCCTCTGATATCCTGAGCTAATTTCCATGTAACTTGTGTGTACAAATGTACAATTACTTATTTATTGTCCCCTATACCAAACGTTACATGATAATAATGTCTCTATTGATTTCTAGTTATTTATTGTCCGCTATACCAAATGTTACACAACACTGTCACTATTGGTTTCATATTTTTGCATACATAGCCACATAAGTTGTAGTTATTGCAGATTGGATTCAACTGTCCAATGGGGCGGGGGCCTGATTAACGGGTTGCAATAGGTTAGACATTAATACATTGCATTCAGTTCTGTGTTGTGTAATTATGGGCTCACTTTTTACACAAGGGCCCAAATAAATTGGGCAATCACTGAAACCTTGTAAAATCATGGCCTCCAATTCACTGATAAAGTTGCACGCTATTGCTGGAATTCATTGAAACCTTTTTTGTTTATTTATTGGGCCCAAATTAATTGTCCGAAACCTGGTAGTGCTTTTGCAAAAGAAATGTTGCATTTCTTGTTTCTAATACGTATTTGCTTATTTATTGGGCCCAACTTTAAGCAAAGAAAATTTGGTACTACTCTACCAAAAGAATCCTTGCATTTCTTTGTTTCTAGATCATAAATCTTTTTTTACTTGTGCTATGCTATCTCCACATACCTGAGATCAAACTCAATTTGGTGTCTATGAAAATTATAGGTCCCTTATAAAATTAAAATTCGTGCTAGATTAAAAGAACAGTTCAAATTTAATTATTGCACCTCAGGTACTGGAGGATCCGAATTTTCATTTTATAGATTTAATTATTGCACCCCAGGTACTTAAGTATAATTTTATTTAATAAGAAGAGCTGGAAGATCTATAAGCACTTATAAAAGTTATAAAAGTATAAAGAACAATTGTTAATTTTCATTTTATAGGGAGACTTGAGCATCTCTAGCAATTTATAATTAAAGAGCCACAAGTTTTTAATTAGCATCCCTAAAATCTGTATATTAGAGCATGGTACATAAATATCATGCATTGTTTTAAGCATATGTTGCATATTACTTGATAAATGGTGGGTATAATTTAGCAACTATATTTTTCCCTCTGCGAACATGCATCTGACAGATTCTTTCTTCTTCTTCTTCTTTTTTTTTTCAAATGATATACCAATTAGTTGAGAAAGCTCTCACAATCTATTTGGACAAAAAAGGACGTTTCCACATGCTTCTTTGTGCATAGGTTCTGTTCTTTATTTTTTTATTATTATTTTTAAGCAATCAGAATCTGACCTTCCTGGAAAAATCCTCAAATCTCTCTGGTTCTAAGATTCAACCAAATACTTCCCTGCAATTGCGCAAAATACTGGGTGCAATATGGGTGGTTTCTGGTTTTTGAATTCCTTCTCCGCCAATTTTTTTTATAATTATAAACCTACAATACTTTTCTAATAAATATTCCATTTGTACCAACTATTCTGAAATTCTACCGTAATGTCCACCATATATTCATAATAATAAATGAGACAAAAAGAATTACATTTAAAATTGTAACGGTCCTTAAACAATATGAATTATAAACAAATATAAAACCTTTTCAGATTTAAGATAAATATGAATAATATATAAAGCTAGATTTGTATAAAATTCACATTTACAGATGATGACAGGAAAAAAAAAAAGAAACAATTAAAATATTCTCAAAAAATATCTTGTAAATCAATTGCGCTTAGGCAAGCAGAACCTAATTAATCTATTAAAGAAAAGATGAGCATTAATTCATTGGTAAACAACTATAAAATGCTTGAACTCTGAATTCAAGCGACTGGCTACAGGAATTGACCTGAAATGAAGCGCATTTCATTTCAAACTCCTACGCAATCCAAGCTAAAAAATTAATGTCCCAAATTAAAAAAAAATGGATGGGAAATTGATCCAATTAATTCTGAGACGAACCAATTAATTGTAGGTCCCTAAAAGAAATTTGCACATGCTAATATGCAAGTGTGTTGGCAACAAGCCATGCATCTAATCTAACCTTCAAAAAAAGAAAAAAGAAATATGCAATTAATGCAAGTGTGTTTAAAAAAAGGGTTGTGTTGTTGTCCTATATTTGCCTATGCTATTATTATATGCTATATACGTACGTCTGATGGCTTAAAGGTAGCTAGAAGAGCCATTTTATAATTAATAAGCAAATCAGCGTGCAAGCTGACGGGGCGGGGCCTCCCTTGCCCTTGCCCCTTGGTCATAGTTATTAGTTACGTATATTTTATTACGTAATTAATAATAAAAAAGGTGATAATAATTAATTAATATTCATATATTAATTAACTTTTCAAAATTTAACACCTTCCTGGAATGGAACTGACTCAGTCATGCATGAAGGCGACTCAAGAGAGGGAGAGAAAGAGCATAATATTGCAGTTGGATTTACAATGCAAAGAAAAGACTTTACTCCAATACAAAGCAACTAATTTACGGTTTGATTGATTATCATCCTGCGCCCCGCCCTGCGGTGCTTATCACTCTTTGGATGGACAAGAGATCGATCGATGGTCCAAATGACTTCGGACAAATTCCGCACCCTAGCTAATATAATAATATATAATGTGGAGGCCCGGGCCCCTGTTGATTGACCAACAATTACTTATTAAAAAAGAATAAAAAGAAAATTATTGGGTCTGGACTCTGGATATCAAGTTGAAAATTAGGTAGAATAGAAAGGAGCCAACTGGACATCTCCAGTCTTTCTCTTAGTTTAAATAATTAAAGTGTAGCCGCGGGATCAATAAGACGTATTTTATGAACATCATATTAAATTCGGCTTAATTAATTAATTAATTAATGTGTTCCATGTGCATTATTTGATTGTGTTTAAATTTATTCAAAAAATCAAAATTATAAACTGTTATGTAAATTTTTTTTTTGATAAAAATGCGGGTCTAGCCCCCATTTATATTAGAATCACGGTTCTGTTACAACAGTATGGTAACTACCATATAAATCTAAAGAGAATGAGCTCAAACATTTGAACTCAGTTGAAATTTGAAAAGTAAATGCTAAAACCGAATTAAACACAAGAAAAGAAAAGAAAATGCAGCTGTGAATGGAATTAAAATAACTTGATTGATGTCAGTGGATGTCCTGTGCCGTGCTATCTAAAGTTCTTCAGCTCTGTATACCACATTTGGTCCTTCACTTCCTGTGCCAGTTCCCGGGGCTCCTTGCTGGTATCTCTAAAAATTCGTGCTCCCCTTTCACGCCATAGTATAAATTGCGCAACTAGCCATATTGCTCTAAATTTTTTACTATAGCTTGTCTCTGTGCTAATGGTCTTGTGGTTGAGTATTGGTCTACCAATGATGTTGGTTTGGTGTGTGACGATCGCGACCTCTGTGTAGAAGGCGTTTGCAAACGATCGCGACCTCTGTTATGTAAATTTAAACCGATCGAATGTGTAAATCGATCTCAACGTAGATCGGATATCGGACATCATATATATTAAATTTGGTCTGATGCCAATCAGACTCCTTTTTATAGTTTTTGCAGCTGCGAATGAGAACGAGTGTGATACTGTGAGCAGGCCAGATGAGGATTTGTGCTATGAAAAAATAATATATATGCACTAGGCATAGCGTGAATTGGTTCATATTATGAATCAATATTTTCATTTTCAATGTTTAAATAGTCGATATGAACCGTCCAATATAATATCTATATTAAAATATCCTTGGAGCCTAAATTTTATATTTTAAAAAAAAATTACTATTTTTTCGATAGTTAGAAATTCACTACTTTTGAATGGTCTAGAATTTTTAGATCAAGTGATTTTCTACTTATCTAAAAAAATAGTAAAAGAATTTAAATAAAATATAAAACTTGATCTATAAGTACACCTTGATATAGAAATCATGTTAAATAAAGTGTCGCTGCGGGAACGAGGGGTTTTTGATGGATATCAGATCAAAACGGTTCAATGTGTTCGATCTAAATTGAGTTAATTCGTGTCGAAATTTATTTGAAAAATTAAAATTATTAACCATTCCATAAATCTAAACCGAATGTGTAGATCTCAATTCAGATCAAAAAGTCCAAATCAGTCATCAAATTAAATAGGTATTGGAGACATGATCTCCATATCAAATAGGTGGAAATATTCAAATATTTGATTTGAACTGTTTAACATGATCTTTAGATCAAAATGTAGTGGAGACAAATATCTATATTTTTTAGAAATTTTTTTACTATTTTCAAAATAGATAGAAATTCACTACTTTGGAATAGTCTAGACTATTCATATCAAGCCATTTTCTACCTATCTAAAAAAATAGTAAAAAAAATTACAAAAAATGTAAAACTTGATCTCAAGTACATTTTGATATGGCGGTCATGTTAAACAGTTCAGATTAATTGTAGAGGTGCTATCAGGTCGGGTAGGATCCTGATACTATTATATTTGGACCCGTACTCTAAAAGTGTTCAGGTTCGAATTTCGATCCATATACTTATTTGTTTCAAATCGGGTCGGGTCCGGATCTGGATCCGGATACCTATCTACCCGTAGATATTTCGGGTCCAATCTTTCAGTTCCGGATAGATATATACCCATAACTTATTTATGGATTACAAGTCCGGTTTGGATCCGGGGCGGGTCCGGATCCGAAGCGGGTACATGTCGCAACTCACAAGTATTTGAGAAACACTTTACATTTAAATATAATTATAATTTCTTAAACATCTCACATAATATATCATTATAATATAAATTAAAATCTGCTCCAAAATATTGATGGTGAAATAATTTTAGAAAGTAAAAATTCATGAATAGAATATTAATATCAATTTGTTTCAATCAGCGAAAAGAGCAATAAATTTCAATAATCCATGCAGAAAGGTAGATACATGGTAGATAAAGAAAGAAATTAATTTACTTCGAAAATTTATAGGCAAAAGGTGAACATGACATTTGATTTCAATGATCTGTACAAAAAGAGCAATAAATTTCATTCAAGAAATTAAAAAATACTACAAATGATTGTCTTTTCATAGTTATTAATATATGTGTTTATATTAAATGATTACAAAGAAATGGTATTATCATTTTTCGGGTATTTATACGGATATCGGGTCGGGTTCGGTTATGGGTCGGATAACTAAATCAAACCATATCATATCCATTATAGTATCGGTTCCGGTTCGGATCCATGTCGGATATTAAATAATTAATTTTGTAACTGTACCCATAATTTAACCGGTTATATTTTTTAAACCATATCCTATCCAAATTAATCGGATCCGGGTCGGTTCCTGTTCGGATCCGGTTTGGTTCCGGATCGGATCCGGGTAATCGGATAAAAGTAGCACCTCTAATCAATTGTTTGAACATTAAAAACAAAAATATTAATCCATAATACGAAATAATCCGTGCTATACATAGTATCATAGCCTCACTGTATATATGTCTAAACATTGAGGAAGACGTACCTAATGTTTGGAAGGTTGTTATATCTAGGTCTTACCAAAATCCTGTAAAAACTAATTAAAGGGATTATTATTTTTGGAAGGTTGTTATACCTAATTCTCCAAAATTAGCCTGCTCTGGACAAGCACAATATTTCCTCAATCAATTAAAAAAATATATAAGATTCCGAAGTGAACGGCAATCCAAACTAATGTTTGAGTCAATGAAACAGACATTTTTGCCCTTTTTTTATTATAAAAATGATAATCCAAACCATGAACTGAACATTTGAACCAATAACAGCAGAAGCAGAGGAAAATCCGGAAAATAATTCTCCGGTTTGGACAGATATGGAAATAAGTTGAAAATGGGTGCATATTTTGAATTTTTTTTAATATTAATAAAAATTTCTGCTAAAACTCCCTGTAAAATAAAATTTATAATTTTGCACGAATAATTTGTGGCTCCTTTTATAAAATAAAATTATACTATAACCCTAAATCCTAAACACCGGTAAAATTCATTTCTTTTTAGCATCCAACTCAATAGTAACCTGAGTGATCAAAATTAACTAAAGGCATAAGTAATATTCGGAAACAGTTTTTGCTAATTACCAGCATTTAACTTAAAAACGCTATATTACCGGTGATTTTTTAGGCGTGGACATGAATTTTAATCCGACGTCAAAGCAAATTAAGTGTAATTAGTAAGTGTAAATCATGTATAATTCACGCTTGGTTGAGTTTTTATTACGTACAACTTAGTTTATTAAATATAAATTATGTCTAAACTATGTATAAATTATTTAAACTGCAGACTTAGTGTAGTGGCACGAGTCTCGTCTTTCTACGAAGAAGTCGCATGTTCAATTCTCGAGAATAACATCTAAAGGATGTTAGAGTGTACAAGTACCCTTTAATAAAAAAAAAAAAATGTGTTAATTTAAGTTTTACAGTGTTCACAGTTTTAGTTTTTTTTTTAATTGAGTAAAAATTGAAAGCCAAGACACCTAACTATTTTGTTATTTACATGGCAATGTGTTTAAAATGTCGTACGGCCTAATAAATTTGAGTTGAAATTAATAGTTAACTTCTGAAATTATAAATATAAATTAACATATTGGGTCGCATGGAATATGGGCCGAAATTTTATAATAATAGTTTTTTTTTTTTTGAGATAGAAAGATAGAGATCTAAACTTTTAACTTGATTCTTTATTCAGATTTCAAACTAGCGATCTCCTTCACGAAAAATATTAATATGGTAAAGATCAAGAGCAGGTTCTTAAAATTTGTATTAGTAGTTGATGTACACATTTAAAGTAATGACGCAAGATAAAAATTGGTGCACTGACGACTATTAACAAACTTGATAAATTAAATAATTAATTAATGCACATGTAGTTGACTATTAAAATAGATGGTCAACGTAACGTGCATTTAAATGAAAATATAAAATATGTTCATTAGTTAGTTAGTTTTTTTTATTTGGAAGGTTAATTAGTTGGTAAGTAGCCCACTAACAATTTGATTGAAGCTACCTCTCTTAAACTTGATTCATTAGTTAGTTAGTTACATTAACAAGAAACAACAAAATAATATGAGAGATAACCACAAGTGTGCTTTTCAATTAATCATTATGTTCACCTCACCGAATATGGTTCATGTATTGCCGTATTTGGGCCCCATAGGTTTAATTAGAAATTTTTTTTGGTTTTTTCAAGTAAAGATTAAAATTAAGTTATTCAATTGTTTAATACTTATGAGAAATTCTTTATTCGGATTTTGAACAGAATTTTGAACAGGTAACTTTTCATACATTAAATATTATATTTTGGTTATTAGATCAACTATCGATTCTCATCCGACGAGTTTGAGCTTGACTCATTCAAGCTCGATCCTTTAACGACCGAGCTGATCTAAACCATTAATTAGATTTAGAGACTACCTCGTCTCAGACATAATATTTGATGCTATGAAGATTGTTTTTTTTAATGGTTAGAGGTCAAGCCACTTAACACACTTTCAAACTCCTGTGTATATTACCGAGGATTTCCCCACTTAATAGATTTCGAACCCATAACCTCCCACATGAGAGTCATGTGCTTTTGCCACTAGACCAAAGACAAGTTCTTCCCTATGAATATTGTAAAACCGAGTTATTAGAGAATTGCACAAAACAATTAGTTTGATTCATTAGATTCGTCACCCAAACAAATTTGCATAATAAATATGTTACAGAAGATGGTAATCAGGTTTAATTTTAAAGATTTACATGTTTTGTAATATCATCTTAATACCTAGCAAATTTTTTAGCTGCTTTATATCATGTTGGATTCGTGCTTGTCTGATGCATGTGAAACTTTATATTTTATTTCTTATGCTAACTCTAATACGTAGTGTGTACCGCCCTCTATTGTAAAACTGAAACCGGTGGATTTCATCCACTTTTGTAAAAAAAAAAAAAAATTAAGTTTTAGAGTTTTTTTTTAAAAGCTTTATGTTTTATTAACATGCTTTTAAGTTTTAGTTCAAGCTTTCATAGATAACAATTTTTAATGTTTTAGATTTCAAGAGTCAACTTTATTAGCAGATTAGCTCACATATAAAAAAGTAGCTTCCTCCTAACTCAAAGAAATATATATAGCACACGTAACGTAATAGCTATCCCTCATGTGATGCTCTTAGGAAAATTGAAACTAGTAAATACTGTTGAAACTTAAATTTAAAAAAAAAAACTCAAAATTTACATTCTGGATAAAATGAATGAAAATAAATTCGATTCAGATGAAGAGAAATTCAACAAGAATCCTCTATATTCATATCAAGAGGAACTGGATATTCAATATATTTACTTAAAATCCCCCATTTGTAATATTAGCAAACTTTAGGGTTAAATATTAAAAGTTCAATTCATTAACTATTTAATTCCGCTATTATTATTCTGAGTGCTTGTCTATTATTAGTATTTAATAAAATAACAATCAGCTCTTTTCGATCTAATCCTTTTTTTTTTCCTTTTCTTCAATCGATTCTTATTATGCATTCTTTAATAAATACATAATTAAATCACTTCTCTCTCAATAATTAGCATTTCATCTAATGACAAAAGACAATGCTCTCTCAGATGGAAACTAAGATAGAAATATTTTTATGAACATTAAATAAAAGTTGAAAAACTAAATCTCCATTTTTCTATATAAAAAAATCACATCTCACTGTGTTTTATAATAATAATAATTATTATTATAATAATAAACCAAAGAGGCACATTCTCTCCGTTAAACTTATCCAATCTGATTGCTGTTTCTCATACATGGTAATTCCTTCACTTTTCTCTGTGATACTTTTCTCCACTAACTAAATTAACAATGAGGCACCTCCTCTTAGATATACTTAACCATCTAATTGCTGTTTCTAACAAAAAAAAAGATATGTTAATCAATTTTTCATACTTGGCCCTCCCTTCACTATTCTCTGTAATACTTTTCTCACTAAATAAAGTATGTCACTCTGTGAATTGTGATCAGATTTTAAATTCATTAATCTGGCTCTTTTACTTTGTTAAATATTATGAAGTTATTATCAGTCGCTTTCATGATTGTGCTTTAGAAGTGATAATTCCAGATTATATTGGTTGTGTTATATGAGTCATGTATATATGATAGAGACAAAATACGCGTAAAGATAGTGACATCATGATCGAGGTAATACTATTTCATATGATTTATTTTAAAACATTCTTAATCGTCATCGAAATGCAAGATATGTAAAATAAAGAATAACAAAGGTTTTGTTGTAATTTGATGAATGTAAATCTTACAAATTCATAAAATATGTTAATTATGTAAAAGATTGCAATAATTGATTCATAAATAGTTCAACAAAAAGGAAAATTGTTTTTTTAAATAAGGTCATGTGCATATGATTGCTAGTTTATTTGTAAATATATTGAGCAAAACTAGGGTGTGATGTGCTCACCAAGAGGGATTGGTGAGCACACCTCCAAAAGGCTATCGGATTGACTTTGAACTACGAATTCAAACCGTTGAAATTTATGTATTTCGTGAGTGATGCATGTACATGTAAAAATTTTAAAGTTTCGAATTCATTTAGTACATGGTCAAGCGGTCAAAACAATAATGAAAAATGAATACATAAAACAATTTAAAAAATAACTTATAAAAAATGTTCATTGTTTTGACCGCTTGACCATGTACTAAATGAATTCGAAACTTTAAAATTTGCATGTACATGCATCACTCACGAAGTATATGAATTTTAACGGTTTGAATTCGTAGTTTGAAGTCAATCTGATAGCCTGGAGGTGTGCTCACCAATCCCTCTTGGTGAGCACATCACACTCTAGTTTTGCTCAAATATATTTACCGCTCAAAATGAAAATTTTGATCGATCATAATTGTAAATAAATTATAATTGAAATTGTAACTGAAATTTCAACGAATTAATTCAGTGTTTTTATACGTAATGTGGCTGTTTTATGATAATATTAATTAGTTTCTTAAATATACTTTGATGGTTTCATTCAAAATGGAAATTAATTCGTAATTTTTATAAGTTGGAACATAACTCTTTCAGTGTTTTATTTTATATTTGCGTTATAATCTGGTTGAAATAATGCACCATAATTTTAAATTAGTTAATTTAATTTCTAATTACGAACGGATGCATTATGACATAAAAAAATATAAATGATATTTTCCAATAACTACGTGGTTTAATCTCATTTATTATTAATTCTACCCATGACTTGACTTTGGTGACATCATATTCCAATAAAAGAGGGAAATAGTTATAAAAATCATTTGAATTATTATTATGTTCTCCATTTTGAATCCGTACTTGATTATCTTTAAGTTGAATAAATTTATGATTGTCATTAATATTATTAACAAAGTAATCTGCTTTGTGGTTATTATAAAACTAAAGTCTTCCATGAATAAATTTTCAATAGCTTCCGTGAAAAGTTACAATAAAAATCGGTCCATATAAGCCATATGGATATGGGCAGGCCTCAGGTATCTATTCTACTCGGATCTTCTGTGGCTTTTCCGATATTACAACTTGCTGCAGGTTGCTTTTTTCTATTTTGAAATTTGAAACAGTCCAACACATGGTGTACTGCACAGATTTCTATGTTGAAATCTTCAATTTAGTTTGACCTTTATAACTTTATGACGAAAAGTAAGAACTAATCTACGCCGTCTTATTGGACACCTGAGACTGAGAGGGAGAGAGAGGAATCTTTTTTATAAATCATAATTAAAAAAAAAATTATGAAACCAATATGATTATTTTTTTTTAAAAAAAACCATACAAACTGAAATGTCATTTCGATCCAAACATTTATTTTTTTCGGAACGAAATGACAATTCAGCCCGAAGTGGTTTTATAGTTTTTCATACCAGCGGTAAAAAAAACCCGAAAATCTCTCTGGACAGAAATGTCATTTCAGTCACACTAATTTTTTTTTTAAACCCGTAACAGCCTCTTCTCTCTTCTCTTCTTTCTTCTTTCTAAGCAAACCTATTTTTCTCACATTTCTGAACAATTTATAAGCAAACATTTCTAAACAATTTATAAGCAAACCCTAAAAAAAAAATAGTTCGGACCGAAATGGCATTTCGATCCGGGCTAAAAAAACATTGGACCGAAATGACATCTCGGTCCATGGGTGTTACACCGAAGGCTACACCTGTTTTTCTGAAAAAGCTGTGAAACCATCTTGGGCTGAATTGTCATTTCGGTCCGGAAAAAAAAAAAAAGTTCGGACCGAAATGGCATTTCAATTCTTATGTTTTTTGTAAAAAAAAAAATAATCACGTTGGTTTCATAAAATTCTTGTTTTTAATTATAGTTTATAAAAAAAATTTAGAGGGAGAGCAAGTTCTTAATGTCACAGATCAGGTCCATAGAAATTAATTTCAGTTCTCGGCAGTACAAATAGTGTTATTAAATAATTTTCTTTTTAAGTGATAGAGCTCATAGTCATATATAATAATAATAATAATAATAATAATAATAATAATAATAATAAATAAATAAATAAGAGGATGGTTAAATGCCTCGTGTCCTGCATGTTTCATCATGTCTTATATCTTTTATCTTCGTTTTCAAATCAAAACATTTGATTCGAACTAATTAACATGATCTCCGTATGAAAATGTGCTTGGAGACCAAATTTTATATTTTGTTAGATAGGTCCAGAAATAGTGATTTTGTACATATCTAAAAAATAGTAAAAGAGTTCCAAAAAAAAATATATAATTTGATCTCGTAGCATATTTTAATAGAGAGATCATGTTTAACTATTTGAATTGATTGTTTGATCTTTAAAACGAAAAGAAAGAATTCGGGACATAGTAAGACATGATACATTTGAACCTTTCAATGAATAAAGCCTCCACCTAATGTTTTTTTGCATTTCAAGAAATCGTATGAATTTTGTGGATATTCATGGCAGATCCATTTTTCTTGCCTTAATAACCGTTTGATTCGAGCTCCACTCATAATTTCGCAGCCTCTATGACGATTTGAAAAAAAATAACCGTTTGATTGTGTAAAGATTCACAGGAGAGCAGGGGTTCAGTCGGATTGGACGGCTAAGATTGAGCATCAAATAGATTTCAGTCCGTTGTCCCTTGGATTCGCATCCCCTAAGATAATCCGCATTGAGCGGCCCCCAGTCTTTGAGACCGCAGGGGCATTTGGCGGTCTGGTAGTTTTCGAATTCTCCAAAAATAGAGTGTTTTGGTTTATTATTTTTGTTTATTACGGTATAAATAAAAATTTCGGGGCAAAGTGATGGGATCCGCATGGAAGAATAATTAGTAAATTATAAGCCAATTATTAATATTGTATATTTTTTTATATTGGAAAATGAGAACGCTTGTCAAATGCGCTGGTAAAAATAAAGTACAAAAAATGTGAACCAAGTACATTTTATTATACAAATTTTAAAGTACAAAAAGATGAATCATATAATAAATTACAGTTGAAGATTGATAGGAAATTTTTTCCAAGTCAATTGTTAGCAATCTTTCTTTATTAGTAAACATGTACAAAACACTTTAAGCACCTATAAGCAACCCTTTTTCAGATATGTGCAATCCTTACAACTGTGAATGATCAATTAAATTTATTCAACGGTGGATATTCGGTGGAGAGAATTTAAATGAATATTCAGGTGGATATGAGTAGGGTTGACCCTAATGTTAATGCTTAATTTCAAATTTAAAATTAATTTCCGAGTATTAAATAAAAGCATGAAAATTATTGGGCATTTAACAAGGAGGAGGTTTTTATCAATCAATTAAATATTAATCACCATTAACTAAATATCTGACACATTTATTGAAGAAGAAACATAAAAAAACTGTACTATAATAAATAAATAAATATATATATAAGTAGGGTTAACTTTACGTAAGTAACCATATCATGTGGTTGCAATTAATCTCATATTTTATTGAATGGTTTTCAACATATTATGACACTCATAACTGAGAGCACCGTTTCCATATATTTATGTAATACAATAAAAATATCTTGTTAAAGATATGATTTTCTAATAAACCAACTTGGTCAATTAATCAAGCTTCTCTTTTTCATAGACATCGATCCCTATGTGGCTATGATCTGTCAATTAATTTTTAATTGTTGTCCAGATCATCATTTGTTTGTTTATTCTCACATACCTTTCTATAACTTCTTGGAATGTGCTTTTAACAGATCAACCGGTTGAAAAAAAGCACATGCATGAAGCAATTTTTTTTTATTTTTAGAAATATGTTAAATATTTTGTTAGCAATGAGATAGATGGGGAATTCTTTTCGATTTCATGGAGTTTTCTCCTTCTTCGCTGGTCACAGGTAGGGATACAAGAATTAACACCGATCCTTTGTGTGTTCATTGTGATGACAGTGATCGCATTTTGCACTCGACTTGCCTCTCCCCCTACCGGTGTTGCTCGGGCCACCGTTGATGTCTGCATTATTGAAATTGGGCTTGCTGGTGAGGTTTCCTGATTATTGCCCCTATGTTGCCAGACACCTCAGATGTTGCCTTGCCAATGATTGTGGTTTGGTTTTCACTCATGGCGACAATTTTGACTTCTCTCAGAGCAGATCCGGTATTGCTAGAATTCTTATTGCTCTGATACCAGTTTATTTAAACATTTCTAAAAGATTGCAGGTTTCAAAATGTGATAATTGAACATCCGAAATTTAAAGAAGACACATTGATGCATCAGGGAATCGAAGCAATGCCTCGGTGTATTTAAATTTCGGATTTTCTGTGATCAAACTTGATGACCAGCATCAATGCATAAGGAATTGAACTAATGATTCGGTTTCTTCTATGGTATCTAAAAAATATATCATTTATCTCCTTTCCAACAAAATATTTATTATATTTCTAAGAATAAAATTTATGTGCATGATGCACTCCTGTTTGTTGAATCCGCATAAGATCTGGAACGTCCATAGAGATATGCTTATCTTGAATATTCATATTTTTTTTTTTATAAAAATGGTAAAATGGTACATCAAGGTTCTGAATTATGATAATCATTTTATGTTGTAATGTAACTCCTGAACATTGATACATGCAGGATTTAAAAGATAATTATTTATAAATATTAGAACTCCTAAAAAAATTATTGGATGTTTAATTGTTTGATGAAGAACAAAACAAAAAAGAACATTATATATAAACCAAGTTACAAACCACTATGCCATTAATTATTGTAATTAATTAAGCTGTATATTAGCTCCAGTTTCAAAATGGAATGATAACGCAAGATTAGCATCACTATTCCGTAAGAAAACTTGCTTTTGAAGGAATGGTACTTGATCTTGAAACAGGACATCAAGTGTAAAATGAAAAATATTACAATATTATTAGGTATTTTATTATAAAATTTCAAAGTCACCTTGAAAATCTTTGATTGAGGTGCTGGGCTGCTGGCTGGTTGTAGTATAATATATTAATTAATATTAGCCAGCCCCCAGCCCTAACACCAACACCGCGTAGAGAAAAAATAATACGATCGAGAACGTGTCTATACCAAATCTTCCCCACAGACCCTCTCCTCTACGTGTCAATTTTGTGCAATTCTAATTTGCAATTAAATCTATAATAACCATTTAAATCGCTTAAAATTGATTTCTGTCATGGACACTAACTTAATTTAAAACCCGAAATAATAAGCTTTCACAACATTTTCTGCTAGTTAATTAGTTGTGTTTAGTTGGGCGAAATTAGAGTGATACATCTTTGTAAATAGACTTTTTATATTTGTTCTAATACATATATTTGTTTGTTGATGGTATTTTGCCGTCAACCATAAAAAAAAGGTTTTAACTTTTAAGGGCTTTTTATTGCTTAAAAGGAAGTAAATGATGAAAGACTTTAATTAGAATACATATGTCTATTTAATTTATTTTACAATAATAATAATAATAATAATATGAACATAATAAAATTGTAGACTTTTTTTTTATAATTTAAACATACTGCGGATCAAAGTAGATATGGAAATGTTTATAAAACATTCATATTTTCATATCTTTTATTAATTGTGATAAATATTTTGTTAGTTATTTTCATTTTTCAATAAATTTGATAGTAAATATATATATTCTCTTAATTAGAAAACATTGTTTAAGTTTCTTAAATTTTCTCTTCTTCCACTAAGTTTTTCGCATAGCACTTTTCTCAACTAGCACAAATGTACAATATACATTATACAATATTGAATACAATTTTCCCATTATAAAAATTACGATTTGACTAAATTCAAATTCGTTTATGTTAATATTGCTGGGAGAATTTCATGTGTAGCCCTAAAAAACTTAGAAATTACGTATTCCCTGTCTAAAATTCATAATTTCATATTTATCCTTCTAAACTTCAAAACTCACAAATTTAATCATTTCAATGTCTTGTCTATTAAAAGTCATTTTAAATATATGAAGTATCCATTTTACCCATCATTTAAAAAATAGAAAAATATGTATCATGTTTTAGGAAAATGCCAGTCTTCTAATTGGACGATTTTCAAGGACAAATGGGTCATTTCTCTGCTTTGAACGCTTACACAGTGACATTTAAGTATATGCTTGTGTAAGAGACATAAGTAGAGAAATGACACATTTGTCCTCGAAAACTGACTTATTAGAAGACTGACGTTTTTCTAAAAAATGATACTAGTTTTTATTTTATTTGTAATGAAGGGTAAAATGGGTACATAAATTTAAAATGAGTTTTTAATAGAAAAAACAATAAAATAGATAAATATGCGAGTTTTTGAAGTTTAAAAAAGTAAATATGTATTATGAATTTTAGAGGGAGACTATGTAATTTTGAAGTTTTTGAGGGGTATACGTAACATTCCTCCTTGATGTTATTTGTTAAACTTTTACAAGTTGCATGTTTAAGTTTTTTTTTTTTTTGAACCATACAACTTTGCATGTTTAAGTTCTTGTATTGCATGTATGGTACAAGATGTAGTCTTTACACCTTTCTATTTATATTTTAAATTTGAAGCATCTCCACTTGTCAAACTAACTTATTTCATGTTTAAGTTAAAACTCAAAACACTTGTAATTAGTCTCTACATCTAAAATAATTGTAGAAACATAATTGATTGATTGCAGAGCATCCAAAACATTTCATTTCAACAAACCCCCATTCCCTTCTACAAAACCCTTCTCTCTCTCTTCCCTCCACTTCTCCGTTTTATCCCACGCGTGCTCGAAAGCTCACACCTTTTCAAACCCCATTAAAGAACTTTCGCTCAAAAACGCTTCTCTCTCTCTCTCTCTTCCCCATGGCCAACCTTTTCTTTCCTGTGCTCCTCTACCTCCTCTTCTTTCTCCTCCCTTCCCCCTCCTTATCCCTCAACTTCTCCTCTCCAGTCAACACCACCCTCGGTTTATACAACTCCCTCTACTTCCCCTCCTTCAACAACTCATTGATGAACACCATACTCACCATCTTTCCATCCGCCACCATTGCCTCCAATTCCCTCCAGGTCACACCCGATTCCCTCAACAACGCCGACTACCTCATCGACAAAGCCGGTCGGATTTTCATCACCAAGCCATTTACTTTGTGGGAGAATACTAGCTCCGGCACCCGCGTCGCCTCCTTCTACACCGCATTCGATATCAACATCTTCCGAACCAACTCGTCCCCACCAGGCGAGGGCTTCGCATTTTTAATCGCATCCTCACTGGAATCGCCTCCACCCGGCAGCGGTAACGGGTATCTGGGTTTGACTAATCAAACCCGGGACGGTGATGCCTCCAATAAGTTTGTTGCCATCGAACTCGACACTGTCAAGCAGAGCTATGATCCAGATGATAACCATATCGGGTTGGATATAAACGGGGTTAATTCGACAGCTGTGAATTCTTTGACTCCATTCGGGATAGAGATTGCGCCGGTCAATGCGACCAATTATACTCTCTGGGTTGATTACAACGGGTCGACCCGCCACATATCGGTCTACATGGCTAAACGAGGAAGCTCGAAACCCACAAAATTTGTACTCAATGCTACACTTGATCTCTCAGAGGTGATAAACCAAGAGGCGTATATAGGTTTCTCTGCTTCCACTGGTGTAAGGTACCAGTTGAATTGTGTGTTGGAATGGGTATTAATGGTGGAGAAATTACGGGAAGAAAAAGCAGGGTTATCAAAATTGGCCATTGCTGTAATTATTGGTGTGTCATGTTCCATTTCGGCCATAGTGGCCCTTGTACTGTTGGCATTTTACATTAGAAGAAAGCGGGTCAAAGACGACCCGGCCATGCTAACGGGTACGCTGAGGAGTCTACCGGGTATGCCTCGGGAGTTTGATTTCAAAGCGCTGAAGAAAGCCACTGATAATTTTGATGAGAAGATGAAGCTGGGGCAGGGTGGATTTGGTGTGGTTTATAAAGGGGTGCTTGTGGGAGAGAATGGGGAGGGTGACATGGTTGTAGCTGTGAAGCAATTCTCCAGGGCCAATACAAAGGGGCAGGAGGACTTCCTCCAAGAGCTGAGTATAATTAACCGGCTCCGACACAAGCATCTTGTTCGTCTTGTCGGTACGTGTTTCTTTTATTTTGTTTTGTTTCTTGTTCATAACTATTTTTTTACTTTAGTAGAATTTGCAATATTGCATATTTGCCTTGTTGTGAGGGAAAATTTGGGAATATTTAATGAAATTTATGAAGCAATATGTATTGGTAACATTAGATGATTGGATATTTTGATACTTTCAAGAGGTTCCAGGAAATTACGTATAAGTGCTTTTAATCTTGGATAATATATCTGGTCAAACTAATTTGTAGCACATGGTTTTAGAAGCCATCTTTTTTTAACTTAGACCTGAAAAGGCAAACCTTTCTTTCTGGACTTGCTTTGAGTGTGGTACCCATCTGGCAGTAGGAGCCACAAGCTATGATATGGAACTGTTAAGAATCGCTTTAGCACTTTAGTTGAGTTCCTACCTGATCTAGTCTTTTCCTTAAAAAAAAGATTATTCTTTGGAACTTTATTCTCCTTAAATGAGCTGTTTTTTCTTATCCCATACCGGACATTGTCATAATTAGGATTAGGATATTCATAATTCATGCACTGTTTCTCTTTGTAGTTGAAAATTCTATGAATTAGTTATGCTTCTATTTTTGGGTAATCCTTAATTAGGGTATTGACTAGAAGAATGCATGCTAAGAAACTTCCTTTTATACCAGTTTTTCTTGAATTATCTACAATTTTCTTGTTCTTGCCTTTTGTCCCTCATTCATATTTGTTGGATGTCTAATTTGGAGAGACATAGCCTGTTAAGAATAGAAGTGCTCCTTCATGATCTTTTCTTAAAAAATAAATAAAAAAAGAATGATAATTGACAGGCTTTTTAAGTGTGACTTAAATTTAGTCAATTTACTACAATTGTGATTTAGTTACATTTTTTTCCAAGCCAATCATTCCCATTTGGATTTAAAATTTGTATTATCAATTGATGTGGGTTGTTAGAACCTAATTTTCTAGGAGTATATATGACATCAAATTGAATGAGAGTTCCCTTTGTACCAAACAACAATAAAAAGTTTCTTTTGATGGTGATACCTCTGAAATGAATGCCTCAACTTGATACTAGTTTTTGTTCTAATTCCATTTATCAACTTTGCAAGAAAGCCGCCCATGTCACATCATTTGTCCTTAGCAACTGTTCTTTCAAGTTGATTCTTTCTTATTTGCTTCTTTCTTTAATAAGAAGGCCTTGCCACTTACATGCTTACACAGCACACTCTAATAACTAAAGCATTTATGACCTAATATGCCTTATCCTGTGAACTTAGTTGACCCAGCCTTCGTTTTTTTCTGCCGAGAACAATATTCCATTTTATAAATACAGATAATAAATAAGAATATCTGATTGGTACTGATTCTCTTTTTCTTTTGTAAAGTTGTGTGCATTAGTTAATGCTAGTGCCTCCCCTCTCCACTTTCACTTAAAAAAGTACTTTTTTTCTGGTACAAGTGGAATCAAATACAACCTGTGAACCTGTTCATTGACAGAAACAGCATTTCATTTGATTCTATGCTTAGGAACTTCCTTGATGCCAGTTATTGAAAGAAAGCATTTAACAAAGTAGCTCGTTTGTTAATTTTGTTTTTTCTCTGTTATGTTTTATATCTATTTGCTAAATATATATCTTAAGTAGTTCCTAAAGCCTGTTAAGAGCTGAAGTGCTTCTCTCTGTTGATTAATAAGTAGTTAGAAATCATAATTACTTCTCACTGACTTGGGCAAATCAACTTGGTCAAAAACTACAAGCATGATTTTTTCGTTAGGTATATTATTTCCTTAATTTATCATTTCTACTTGACATTTGAATTTTAATCAGATGAGGAGGTTGTTAGAAACTAATTATTGCATGTCTTCCACACGACTTCCTTTTCTATGAACGTGGGTTGTTAGAACTAATTATTGCATGGCATTCACACCTATAAATCTCTTTTGCTTCTGGAGGAATTTGAATTTTTTAATAACATACCTCCTATAGAATGACATTAATAACTTTCAGAAATACATTAATTAAGCAAGGAAGAAAGCTGTCAATTGCACATGATTGAGCCTTAATGCTATTTATATATACATTTGTTTATTTCAGAGGTAGGCTTATCACATTGTTCTTATGCTAGACACGCTTTAATAAATAAAATATTTTTGACCAAGTTGGCCTTATCATATGCACTCAGAATAATACAGTTCTACTTTTATTTCATTTTGTGCATGAAGAATCGTATTCCATTTGAAAAAATATAAATATATTTTTTTTATTTCATATCCTTGATGGACTGCCTTTTTTTCTTCTGCAACAAATTTTACCTCATCAGTGTCATGCTTCTTTTCAAATTTAAAGAACACATAACCCTAGTTTATCTGGCCCTATGTTCTTATCCTTGTTTTTATACCACATAGTCATCAATTGCCACTAAATCTCTTTCACATGGATAAAATTACAGGATGGTGCCACAGGAATTGCAAGTTTACTCTTGTGTATGACTTCATGCCAAATGGCAGTTTAGACCAACATTTATATGGTGGTCCTGACAAGCCAATCCTTACATGGGACCGGCGGTACAACATAATTACTGGCGTTGCATCAGCATTGCAGTACCTACACAATGAGTATGATCAGATGGTTGTACATCGTGATTTGAAGGCATCTAATGTCATGCTAGATGCTGCATTCAATGCCCGTCTTGGTGATTTTGGCCTTGCAAGAGCCCTTGAAATCGACAAAACCTCCTATGCTGAGCTTGAGGTCCAAGGTAATTATTGCGATGCTGTTTTTCTTCTTATTTTTCTAGTTTATAAATCTTGTACCTTGTTATTATTGCAAATTAGTTCTGGAAGCCTTACTTATCCCACATGTTCCCGAGCAAGCATAATTCTGGAAAGGTTAATTAGTATAGAATTAATGTTGTTAGCACAAGTAGATGTGTTACATTTCAGAGATAGTCACAACATTGTATCAAAGGCATTCTTTGACTTCATATAGTGCTATCAGATTAAAATCATTATTGTATCTCTTGTCTGAATAAGCAAATACATAATTGGAAAATAGCATAAATGTCCAATGACACAAAACAATGCAACATAAGAAAAGATTAAAATTTGGTAATAAATAAACTACAAAAATTTGGTTGCAAAGAAACTTGGTCTTTGCTGAACATCACATCAACTTTTTGACTGACAACAGGGACCATGGGTTACATAGCACCGGAGTGCTTCCACATGGGCAAAGCAACCCGTGAATCTGATGTATACGGTTTCGGTGCCACCATTCTAGAAACAGTTTGTGGTCGCCGGCCGAGGTGCGACATTGCCGGGTTCCACTTCCTGGTCGATTGGGTGTGGAAACTGTACCGAGAAGGCCGCATTCTAGAGGCAGTTGACTCACGTCTCACTGGCACTTTCAATGAGGCCGACGCAGATCGGTTATTGCGTCTTGGCCTTATGTGCAGCCACCCCGATTCTAGAGAGAGGCCGAAAACTCAGGCAATTGTGCAGATACTGTCAAGGTCGGTGCCGCCACCTGAAGTGCCACCTTTCAAGCCCGCAATCTTCATTCCGGCTCCCGAGCCTGAATCTGACTCAAGCAGGTTGAACAGCTCAGGTGTGACCTCATCTTACACTGTCTCAACATCTGAGGGATATACCTATAGTAGCTATTATGCTAGTAGGGAGCACCTGGAAAATGACAGGTCGCTCGGATGATTTGTGTCGTGTGAAGATTGTTTATTGTTCATTGTCAATAGTCAAATTAATTATTTGGAAGTTAGTGATTGGACAGATGTAAATAGAGAGAGGATTGGAGTTCGGTTTATGGCAAGTCTATGCAAGCTGGGACCCACACAAGTTGTATCCATGGAGGAAGGGAAGGTGGGATGGGGCCGTGGTACATTGACTAGACATGTCGAAATCGGTACAAGCTGCAGATGTCTTGGATTAAGAGATGGAGGTAGGAAATGACAAGGATTGAAACTTGAAAGTGCAATTGAAAGTTCCCTTGCATTTCCATTAGATGTTGAAAGTTTGTTTTTGTTTTGGGGTCTCTTTCTTTAGTCGCCTTCCTTGTTCTTTGTTTTGTTTTTTGTTGTAGTTCTCATTGTAAGATTGATTGTAATTAGACATCCATTTGGTCCATTCAAATTGCATATTTTATAAAGCAATTTATTTTACATTGTATTATATTTAATTGAAAATTTTCTTTGAAACTTAAAACGGAGTCAAACTTGATCCTTGCTTGATAACTTCAAAACCACTAGTTTATAATTTTATATAGAGGCCAAGTGCTTTGTTATTATATCTTTCATTCTTAGTGCTGGCGGGACCTATAATAAAATGTATCAATTAGCATTTTTTTTCGATGCAATTCACAATTATTTGATTCGCTTTTTCTTAACTTGCTTGCTGGGTTGTTGAGACTTGGGAGAAAGGAACAGAGAAATTGTAATGGAATTATATTGGGACATTTGTGGAAGAAATTGAACTTAAATGAAATGATGCAAAAAAGGGAAAGAAATATATTTAGAATAAAAATCTGTACTAATTTTCATTTATTTTGTTATTTAGTATATCTCTATTTTATGAAACAGTTTACTTATAATTTCAAGAGATTTAATAGAGTGAATATCTTTTATGGATCCAAATTCCAAATAGGTTCAGTTTCATTAATTTTATTATTTTATTTAGGATACAATTAAAATAGTAGAAATGGTCCATTTTCAAATTTAGACGTACTTATCCTGAAATTTGACTATTAAGCAAGAATTCCATGCAAAGAAAATAAGAACACATGCCAGATTTGACAAAATGGCAACATGATGCATGTAGGTCTTTGGATAGGTTTAAGAATTATATATCTGGAGAAAAGGAATATTAAATGGGAGCCCTTATTTAGCTTCAGCGCCACACATACCAGTACCACTGCCTCATCTCATCGACTAGCTACTGATCTAGCAAGGTCTCGGCTACCAGGCCAATTTGCATCATAAGCTGGTGACATATATATCAGATTGGTACACAACGATCTGATAAGTTGTAACTTTTTAGGATAGTAATTGTTAGCCGTTGTTAGCCTTTTGAGGCAAACAACAATTATTGAACTCGTCAACAAACGATGGCGCAAATTATAAACTCCAATAATTGCATCCATCATCTCTTTGTTACTTAACATAATTGCATTGAATCATCAACAACTCATGACGATGCAATTTCATTGTTTTCCCCTTCTGTAGTTGTAAAATATTATTCATGTGAGTTCATAAATTCATTTGGAGATCGTATAAAATATTATTCAGTTGAAACGACAGTATCACGAAACAGCCTAAATTAAGGTCGATACTGTATTTTCAGGTATATCAAATTCAACTTCTTGGATGAGACCTCTCATATTTTGGTTTTGTTCAATTAGATCCTCATATTCTAAATATTAGCAATAGAGTACAATAAATTTCAGGTATTGTTTTGCACAATTCTAAGACCCCATAAATCCAACATTTCAGGTATTGTTTTCAGTTATTAATTGTTATTGTAATTAGGCTCATAGACAAGCCCAATTGAACATGAGCCGGGCTAAATCGAACACAAATCAAAAGTTCAACGGCCTGATTAATTGAAAGGAAAAATTGCTTACCTAAAATTAAGAAAATAAAATGTTCATTCCATCATTCCATTTGCCAAGACATAGAGAAGCTCTTTCCAAGAGGCAATTCAAGGCCTTTTAGCTCAACCAACATTCCTTTCTTATTTCCTCTTTCAACCAATCCTTGCTGCACCTCACCGAAATGATTGAAATAAACACTTGATGTGTTACCCAGAGCCATGCCATCTACCTCAATTGCCAACTCTTTTGCCTTCCCTTGTAAACCTAAAACGCTCATCTTCTCAATCATCAATCCCTTTGACAAACTATATGTGCCCATTTGTACACTAGAAGTTATGGTGACCGTTTTGCCCTTTACATTCGCAACAAACTCCACATAAGTTGCCTCCCCTTCTACTAAAGTCATTTCAGGTCTCTCGTCATCGTCTACATACACCTTTCCTTTTGCCTCGGCTCCATCGGTACCATATGGGAAAGCAATAACAAGTGTAAATGGTGTCTGTCTCGCCTCCTTAGATATCAAACCGCCACGTTGCATGGCGAGCACTATGCCTTGGCAAACATGCACATTGATCTCGTTTAAGGGTGCATCTAGGGTTATTAAGGATGCATCTTTTGATATAACCACCTTGGTCATATCAAAAAGGTTGTACCAAGTACCTTGAGGGAACATTGCCTTGACTGATGTGGCACCTTGCTCAAGGACCGGCGAGACCATGACGCCTGGGCCCAGCATAAATTGTGTGCTGAGCCCATAGCTAGGAGTAAACTCAGGGAAAGAGAAGAAGACCGGCCTAGCAACAGGTGCACCTGTGAGATGTGCTTCATATATCAATGTGTAGAGATAGGGTAATAACTTGTACCGGAGGCCAAGTGCATTTCGTGCCGACTTAGCAACAGAGTTCCATTGGTACAACTCTTGCCTTGGTGATGCAAAATTTGCATGATCTCGAGAGAAAGGATAGAAGGCACCGAGCTCAATCCACCGACTGCATATCTCCTCTAGTGGCACTACTGCCGGATAAAACCCGCAAATGTCGGATCCAACCATTGGCACTCCAAAGAGACCAAAGTTGAGCATAGTGGAGATTGAGTATTTTAGATCTTCCCATGTGCCCTTGTTATCACCTGTCCAATGTGCAGCATATGACCCCGAACCGACAAAAGTTGATCTTGAAAGAATGAAAGGTCGTTTACCGTCAAGCCCTAACAATGCCTTGTGTGTTGCAATAGCATGAGAAAGCCCATAAAGACTATGTGCATTATACTCTAAAACACCATCATAATGCATGGCACTAGTAGCAATAGTATTGTAACCTAGAGGTGCACTCTTTCCAGAGGCGTTTATTTTGTAAGGAGGGTTGTCCCACCTTGTACTAGTAAGATCCTTGCAATCCAAACAACATGTCCAATTAGGAGTTGTGGAGAATTTTTCGGGGCATTTGTGCGTAGTTGGAATGACACACTTACCGGCACAGAAGTTGGAAGCCTCATTCATGTCAATCCACAAACCATCGACTGGTACTAGCTGGTGAAACCGAGAAATCTCGTCAACCCACCAGGAGACCCCATTAGGGTTTAGAAAATCAGGGAAATATACTGGTCCTGGCCACACTTGTGCTAGATAAGGTTCACCATCTAACTTTATAAAAACATCCTTTTGCATACCTCTTTGGTACACACCATAGGATGGATTAACAGATATACCGGGGTCAATCAGCACGATGTATTTCATGCCTTGCGCATGGATTTGATCGAGAAACTCGAGGAGTTTTGAATGGGGGTAATTGATTGGGTCTAAGGTGAAGTCTTTTGCTGCATCCATGTGATCGTCATCATTCCAAATCACATCTAACGGGATGTTCGCCTTTCTGTACCCTTCCACCACACCTTCTACTACAGAGAGGTCCTTATATCCCCACCTACACTGGTGGAATCCTGTTCCAAAAAACGAAAAAGAAAAACGAAGGAAGATTAGAAAATAAAAATGAAAGAAGTAAAGTTTTAAGGTGAAAATATAATGAGAATGCTCAATTATCAACAATGTGAGTATGATGAGAGTACTCTTTAATAATGTTCCAAGAAAATGACATGAAAAGAAATAAGCATTACTTGTGTCTATAACAAGAATCTGTTGGGTTACATCGATGTAAGTCTTATCTAAATTGAGTGTATATGTAAAATAATTATGTACTGTGTATACTGTCAATTTTTATGTCCAATATGGTTAAGGTTATTTTGGACATTAATGTGTCATATAGAGTGTGAATCTTTGATGTGTAGAACTTAAGGATAATATTTACTTTAACAATGAGAGGAGCTGGATAATTATCAAATAAGACAACTAAGGGGTTTCTTCCCTATTGAATACTTAAATTTTGAGTTGTGTGGGGGATCGTTGAAACTTAAATTCGAAAAACTCAAAATTTTCATTTCAATTATTTCTTATAATCTCCATTTGTAATATTTGTAAATTTGAAGACTAAATTGAAATATCATATCTAATTAAACAAAAGAGAAAAAAACAGAGAGGCTCCTGCACACTCTCTTTCCTCTTTGCCTACTGTTTTTTAGTTTAAACTTAACTGTTTAATGCACTGTCAAGTGATTCTTGTGATGCCACTGTTAAACTTGTATATTCATCAATCTACAGTAAGCAGTTACTAAACAATTTTTACTTATTTCCAATCCCCAACTAGTTGAATAGGTATAATGTCTGGTTGTGAACAGTGAACACAATGTACCAACCAATTCACCATTTGAATGTTTGCGCGAATTTCAATACATGAAAGTATTTAATATGTAACTGTACTTTTCTATTTGCTAGTGCTTGTCCAAAAACTTTGTGTTTCGTGCGCACATTTATTTGTGCGTTCATCATGGGTTACTGGTACAACTAAACCATACTTCACTTAAAATATGAGGCAATCAGCAACAAACCAAATATAAAACCCAAGGCAATAATTAATAAACAGAGATATATACCCAAAGACCAGTAAGGCATCGGAGCGGGTCGACCAATCAAAGCGGTATACTGATCCACGACATCTAACGGGTCTGGGCCCGAGAAGAAGTAGAAGTCGAGTAATCCTCCAATTATCTTGTAAGTTAGTGAAGTCCCCTTGTAAAACACATCCATACCGTTACTGTTAAGCAACAAAACCCCATGCGCCGACACTCTTCCACCACTGTTTCTCAAATCCATGTATACTGGGTGGGACCCGGTACAAATCCGTATTTAGATTAATTGCCGATGCATCAGTTGTGTACAATGTGTACGGGTCATTGGGTCTCAACCGTATACCGCCAGGTTGTGTAGTTTCACCAAGGCCGTATAAAGATGCAGTTTCTGGTAGTTGGGTTGATATTTGGATGTATTGGTCCTTGAAAACAAAATCAAAACCAGATGTGTTGAAGATGATTTCCCCGGTGGATTTACGGATAACCGCAAAGGAAAACGGGTCGGGTTGAAATGTGAAGATGAGGTTGGATCCGGGATAGGTGGGAAGAGAGAAGTGAGAGGAAATTTTGGGGGTTTTAGTCAGAGGAGGTGGTTGGGCCCTTGGTAAGAGGTTGTATGGTACCTCCCATCTTGGACTATCAGCATCTGTTATGTGAACTCTCAATCTGTATTGATTCTCATGTCTGTATATTTTACAAAACAACAAAAAAATGATGTTATAATTTTCCTATTGTGTGACATTAAATCAATAATAGAAGCAAACAAGGATTTGATTCAATCTTAAAGCATCTAGTTTCACTAATATGGAACCATAAACAACAACAAAGAAGAATCATTATAAGAGATAAAGAGAATAAATTAATGACATCGACGTACTGGTACATGATCTAACACTGTACCATGCTGGTACGGGTACCCATATCTGAAATTATATATACTGTATTTCCTCTATTCGGTAATGGTACCAATATCCGCTGGGTCTCCTGCGACACTGCCTGGTCACTGTACTGCGGGCCCTGTGCGGTGACCAGGCAGATAGCAGCGAATTGGACTAAGTATTTAGCACTAAAAGTACACTTAATAATTGTTTAGCATAATCTTTGATAAATCAAGATTAACTCAGGATGTAATCATATGCTTTGTAATGAGAGAGATTTAATAATGCGTGATAAAGCTGCCTTAAAATAATTACCCCAATTAGTCTCGAGACCTGTAAAAAAATCTTATTGCAGGTACCTTTTATTGAAAATAGTAAACAAAATAGAAGAAATCAGAGGATACGTGGAAACCAAACAAAAGACTCTTTTCAAATTTCAACCACCCTTTTACAAAAAAGAAAAAGAAAATAATAAAAGATCTCACTGAGCTGAAGCATGTCAGTGTCCTTTTTCACTTAAATAGAAATTCTAGGGTAAAAGGCAAATAGGTTTGCTTCTATGACTTCACTATTTTTGAAGTCAGGACAAGTCAGAAAATAAAACAGAGTGAGCCAAAATTTAATTTTCAGAATAGAACATAACTATATAATTATTTCAAATATAAGTATATTTTTGTAATTTAAAAAATAAATAAAAAGTGTGTGTGTGTGTATATATTTTGAAGAAAGTTTGGGATGCAACTGCCTCCCTAGCCTCACGTAGCTTCGCGTACTGTTTAAAGCATGCCGGTGTCCTTTTTCACTTCGTTTCAGTTCCATGTCGTAGAAGAGTGTTTGCTTCTATGACTTTGCTACTTTTGAAGAATCAACAAAAATAGTGTTTTTAGTGTTTTCTTTTCAATACAATTTTAAGCTTATAAAAAGGAAGATGCAAAAGATCATTGTGAAACAAGGAAATTCGATTATGACTATGAACTTATTCTAAAAAGTTCCAACTGAAGCTAAAAATCTCATTTAAAAAAGCATGAGAGGAGAAGGAGATCGAGGAGAAAAATGAAAATGCATTAATTATATATAGGTTAATAATAATATATTAAAGTTTCTTTCTTCCAAAACAAATACAAAATGTCAAAGAAGAAAGAAAAATCTCCTTACTTGACAAAGAGTCTGAGATTGGGAATATCAGGTCCATATTTTGAGGTACTCTTTATCATCTTGAGGTACCCTACGAGAAAACCTCCATGTAATGTGCTCTCCTCTAGAGATACCAGGTGGTAACCATAGCCAATTTTTTCTTCCAATGCGATTCCACTGCTCAAACAGAGAGAAACCAACAATCCAAGAAACAACAAGGATGGGGAAGAGAAGGCCATTCTCTCTCTCTCTCTCTCTCTCTCTCTCCGGGGTTTTAATGGTGCAATTAATACTGCAATGTGAAAGGTTTTACACAATGCATGGGTACTGGTTTTAACATGTGATGAGGTGTAGACTATAGTACGTGTGTTGAGTGGTACGAACAGTGTGACCGGTGCGCTGGACCTCTTTGGATTAAGATGATAAGATCAACTGACAAGTAATTTTTCAGGCAATCATATTAAAAGATGTTTAGATTTGAGTCTAAATTGTTTAATCATTTTTAGTTATAGATTAGTTGTTGTCCTTTGTGGATTTGTTTTTGTTTAACTAGGCTTGTGTCAGCTCTGCTTTTGAGTTCAATTTACGCAACCTCTATGTATTTATATTATAAGGTGACAAAATCTGGGAAGGAAAAGAGGTTGAAGCCCAGGAAAGAAGGTCACAAGCCTTTTTTTGAGATTCAATATCAAAATCAACAACATATTTACACTGTGATCGGAATGGCTACACGATTTCTCAAACGCGAAATGGAAAAGGAATTCATGTCGAGTTCGTGATCGGAAGCGAAGATTAAAGGCAGCGAGAATCGATTCGGCAGGATTTGAGAAGGAAAAAGTCGCTTAGCTAAATCGCGTGAAAAGTTGAGGTATTTGGCGAGAATCGAATTCAGCGAAGTGTTAAGATGCAATAGCCCTCCGTCTTCTTCTCTTTCAATGGTAGCTTTTGTAAATTAAGTGAAAATTTTGACTTTTTTGCTACTTTAAAAACTGAATTCTCTCTATGCTTGAAGCTTCCGATCAATAAAATTCAATTTTGTATCATCTCTTTTCATCTCAATTTTAATGGGTATCTATCTATCCGGAACCGAAGGACTGGACTCGAAATATCTACAGATAAATTAGTATCCATATTCGAATCCGAACCGATTTGAAACCAATAAGTATATGAATCAAAATTCGGATCCAAATAATCTTAGAGTACGAATTGAAATATAATAGTATCCGGACCCTACCCAACCTAATAGCACCTCCAGACGGAAGCAGCAATAAATCAATTGTGGAAAGGTATCGTAATTTGTATGCATAGAGAGAGTGTTCTTTCCTTGTAAAGTCATTCGATTAGGACAACTGTACATGCATCTTTGGATGCATATAATACCGCTCAAAAAGGGTTCTTTTCCTCTAAATAGAAATTTAGTTTTGACTCTTTTTAAAATATTTAAGAACTTTTCATTTGCACATACGCTATAGAGTTTGGATCCAAGCCGGTCTATAAACTTAATTGGATCTTGTAGTTGTAATGGTGAGTATTAATTTGGAGCTTTTTTTTTTAAGGTTGTATTTGATGGAGTTACAGGTAACTGTAGCAATCATGCATGTTGACAATGTTAACCATGCCACGCCATATATGCAACAAGTAAGAACAATTCAATGTAATAAGTAGCATCAAAGTATTACTATCTATCTATCTATCTAGCATTTTGGAAAAACCTGATAAAAACTTCGGTCCGGCAAGGTCAAAATTTCGTGATTCAGAAATAATTCGGATATAATTCGTGAATGATTCATAATTATCTAGATCAGATATCTCAGTCCTAGAAGGGAGCAAAAAAAAGTTATGGAAAAAATTCGAGAATAATTCGTAAAATTCGGGAAAAATTCATAAAATTCGCGAATAATTCAGTTAAAGTTCGGTCAACTGAATAATTCAGCGTTCGGTTCGGCATCACTAAAAAACAAATTATTCACGAATAATTCGCAAATCTTGTGACTATAGTGGGAAGTGGAAAGGAAGAGAGCACATTAATGTTTATTTTTTTATTGGTTGGGGAATGAGAACAAAATGGTAATTTTGAACAACAAAAGGTTGACAATAAATTAAGTGTATTGTAGTTGAGCTTTCTTTAATTAAATTAATGAAGAAAAAGCAACTTTATGAAAAGTTTTTTTTAGCTTTGATGGACACATAAATAATTAACCCATTAATCTGTTGAAGGTATCCAACGAAAAATTACTTCTGATTGTCAACAGTTTTAATTTCCAGAATTTAAATTAGCACAAATACAACGTGTGATGTATTTAACCGTCGAATATTTCCAATTCTCAAAAACATTGAATGACATGAAGTATATGCCGTGATTTTTATTTTTACCCAAAAAAAAATATATTTTAATATAAATAACCAGGTTTTTAAAAGATTTTTATTTCTACCCAAACCGCTAGGAATATTTGCGGTTCGAATTAAAAATTCGAACCGCTAGGAATATCAGCGGCCTGAATTCTTAATTCGAACCGCTAGGATTCCTAGCGGTTTGAATCTCTTTTTTTTTTTTTTAAACTTATATACTCAAGTCTAGTCACATCATGTGCAAAGGATTGCTTATAAAATTCTGAATTGACAGTTCCACGTGGCGACCCCTACACTTCCCCTGAAATTGCATGAGAATCTTCTTTTCTTTAATTGCATGAGAATGAAGAGTTCTATTCACAATATTAATGGTCAATAAATTGATTAAAAGAGTTCTATTCACCATCTGTCTTTTATATTTGTCCAAGAATATTGCAATTGAATGATATCTTTGCATATCTTAATCTAATGTAATTTAGCATGTCAAAACATTTTGATATTCTATATGTGATAGAAACTGCACAAAAAGAGAAAAATATCTAAAGTCCACAAAAAGAGAAAAAAAAATATTGAAGTTCACAACTCACAAAAAAAAAAGGCAAAAGGAGAAAAATATTTTTTTTCTAATAACACTGCAAATGAACCTCAATGTCTAGAGTCTTTAAAAAAAAGGAGAGACGAATCAAACATGTTTTTCCATTAATAAGAATGAAGATTCTCATGCTGTGAAAATTTTCATTTGTTTTATGCTTGTTTTTCAATCGTTTTTTTTATGTTTGTTATTTTCAGTTTTTTTTTCTTTTTGTAATTTGCAGTGTTGTTGAAATATATTTTTGAAAACTAAAATTAGTAAACAAATTTATTCTGAGTGAGTGTGGTGTCTAACAACTTGCATACTCATAATCAAGACACAAACCTGTTATTTCTAGAGTAAAATAAATAAGAAATAATTTAATTTTCTGTTATTTTACGGGTTTCGAATCCAGATAAAATTTAAACCTCAGTAAAGAAAAGTTGATTTCGTGACACAGTAGCTAAACAGTAAAAAAATAAATTTTTATTTTTTAAAATTATTGACCGTTGGATTTGTGATCCGCGGCGGAAGTTTCTTCTCTCTTTATCTTTAGTTTATTTTTTTAGCTTAATTAAAGCGTACATAAAGAATTCTCATGCAATTTCATGAGAAAAGAAAATTTCAGGGGAAGTGTAGGGGTCGCCACGTGGAACTGTCAATTCAGAATTTTATAAGCAATCCTTTGCACATGATGTGACTAGACTTGAGTATATAAGTTAAAAAAAAAAAAAAGAGATTCAAACCGCTAGGAATCCTAGCGGTTCGAATTAAGAATTCAGGCCGCTAGGAATCCTAGCGGTTCGAATTAAGAATTCAGACCGCTGATATTTCTAGTGGTTCGAATTTTTAATTCGAACCGCAAATATTTCTAGCGGTTTGAGTAGAAATAAATTTTTTTTAAAAATCTGATTATTTATATTAAAATATATTCTTTTTTGGGTAAAAATAAAAATCACGGAGTATATGCATCAATACAGAGAGCACAAATTCATTGGACATTACATCCGAAAGCTACTATAACGTACCCTACGTATAAAATAAAATTCTCATACATAAACATACACTTAATTCTCATTGCACAAAAAATTAACACATGTTGTAAACTAATGTCGAACTCGAGAAGGTGTTGGAATCAACATGTATACAGTTTCTGATAAATAATTTAGAATCCCAAAATAAGGAGATTAATTACTTGTACAAGTTAACATACAAGCAATATCCTTATTTTATAATTCTACATTAGTTATCTGAAATTATATACATGTTGATTCCAAAACCTCCCGAGTTGTATGTTATTTTACAATATGTTTTAATTTTTTGTGTCAGTTTCTCATTCCAATCCCTCGTGGATCCAGAAATTATTAAATTGGTAAGTGTGGAAGAAGAGGAGAACGTCCACATGTGGAGTTCCACCCGTCATTCTTACTTGGTCCGAGTTGATGTCTAATCACTTTCGCGTAAAGAGATTACACCGCAACTCAAGCCAAGTAAGTACGACGGGTCAAACTTTACAAGTGGATGTTCATCTCTTCTTCCATACCGATCAATTCAATAACTCTTGACCCTTGAGAAATAAGGAACGAAAAACCGACACAAAAAATCAATGTACAATAAATTTAAACATACAAAAAAATTAAAACATCTCACACTCTAGCAATTTCTGTACTGGCTTCTCATTGTCCGCCATATCTGTACAACAAACAAGCAATTACAAATTTTATAACAACTACAACAATCAATCAATTTACACCTCACAAACCCGGTTAGGAGAATTACCAATTTTACACAAAAGTCCCTCTGACAAGGGTTTATTTACTAAGACCATATAATTTAATATACAGCCCCTAACTTTTTAAAACCTTTACAAGTTGATCCCTGTCATTTCCACAAACCCGTACCAGTACTCCAAGCTCACTGGTACTAGTAAATGACACAAGTCCCTGTGACAAGGGAAAATTATTAAGGACCCACATAAATTAACAAGTCAGCCCCTTAAATTCATGAAATTTACAACTTGGTCCTTGCCATCAACAAGGATACCAGAAACGGAGAAACCAGACCACACTGGTACCAGCGCCAACAGAGCAAGTAATTCTTTTTTTTTTTTTTTTTTTTTGAAAGGCATGGTAGAAGCTACCAGCTCGAAATGAAAAGAAAAACAACAGCTCATGCAACGCATGCACACAGGGACTATATTCAAAGTCAAGAGATTGACAAATCAAATTCACAAGCAAAAAGGCACAAACCAGAAAATGAACACATTTCACAGCAAACAACGAAATCAGCCCTCAAGGCTTTCCTGCCTCGCCTCTTGACCGGTCTACGACTACGAGCACAAGCAAGGTGGAACGAACACAAGAAAAACCTAACTGGATCGAAAGTAGAACCAAACCCTAACCAAACCGGGTTTGGAAAGTCAATCGTTCGGTGTGTATTTGAAATGGAGGGGTCAGTATTTTATATGTTTCAAGATTCGTGTAGAGAGCCCTCTGAATGGTTCAGATTTTGTACAAATTCATTCAAGGGTTGAGATGTGTCAGAGGATGCGAATTCAAGTTCAAGCGGCACTCCTCAAACAAATCTATCTAAGTATCTAATCCTTGATCGGATCTGTACTGTTCACCTACAGTACAATCTACAGTGTAACTGACAGGTGGGTCCCACCAGTCAGCGACACAGATCTATCTTTTTTTTTTTTTTTTTTTTTTTTTAAGTAAGGTGGTCCGCCTTCTCCTGCAAATTTTTCCAGCAGCTTCTTCTCCCTTCCAGCGAACCCTCTCTTCCATGGGCTACAGTAAAAAATTTCCAGCAGCTTCTTCTCCCTTCCAGCTTCATTTTACTGTCTCAAATTTTTTCAGCATTTGAGACCCATTTTACAGCAGAACCATTCTCCCTCATGTGCTTCTCCCTTCTCGCTCTTTCTGAACACTTCAGCACTCCATTTTTTTCTCCTTTTCCCCTAACGCCTTTGGATCTTTCTTCCGTCTACGCCAAATTGGACGCTTGCTTTCTCCTCCCTCTTCTCTGATCGTCTGTAAAAGTTCCGATTCAAAGCTTCTAGCATCGTCTCTCCCCGTCTCTCTACGTTAAGCTGCTGGAGTTCTCAGGTTCCTTGGTCTTTCTTTTTCTTTTATCAATCGGTTTAGTACTTTGTTTATTTTGTTGCTCAATAATTTTTTTTCCTCTTCCCCTTTTCTGTGAAAGTGATTCACGCTTCTTCTTTTTTTTTTAACGGTGGAAAATACAGATCCTTGAGAGCGAATTTCCCAATATGAAGGAAACTGCGTTATCGTCTCCGGAATTTTATTTTCAAGCAAACTGAAGTGAAATGGTGACCATGCTAAAGGTGCTTCTCTGAAAGTTACTTCTAATATCTTCTTTATTTAATACTGGAGATGTCCAGCGTACGAAGAAGAGGGATATAGGTTACGACATTAAGTTCACCATATAAAATTCATCTCATATATATTACATTTCTTCCGTTAAGGAGGTTAGTCGTTTTTTTTTTCCTTTCTTTGTTAGGAGAGTGTTGTACATTGAAACTTTGTGTTTGGAAATACCAAATTGTTGAATTCATCTGATATATACCCAAAGGGTGTTGGTAGAGTTCTAATTGGGCTTTGGCTGATTAAGGCTAAAAAACTAATATTTTCATGATGCATCAATTAATTATAGAGCCAAATGACAGTAACGGAAATTTGGAGAGATACTCTTAAGACACAAACTCAGTGACGAGGTCACCATAACCATACCAGTTCCTCCTGGTACAAAGTCTACATTTGTCTCCTGTGACATTAAGAGAAAGGGGTTCTCCTGTGTCAAAGTAGGCCTTAAGCGTCAACCTTCTGTTTTTGAAGTAAGTACATTGAAATTTATATGTTATGAGTTCTATTTTTTCTTTGATTGTTTACCATTATTTAATTGTTTTTTAGATTTCTTTCGGGGAGAGCTTTATAACACAGTAAAAGCTGATGATTGCTTTTGGAGCAAATGTATGTGAATGTAATTGAGCAATTTCTCTCCTTTGTTTCTAACATTATAAATTGGTTTTAATATATTGTAATTTGTTTTTCTATTTTTGCAGAGGATGGCAAGTCAATTTGAGAAAACATAATCAGATGGAGTGGTGCAGAGCTGTGGTAAAAGGTGAACAAGAAGTAGATACCCAAAAGGAAGAACCAGAGAACAACAAGCTGGCTGATTTGGATCACGTGCTTAAACAATCTTACACATATCTTCTCATGCATAAGGATTTAGGGTTTATGCATATAGTATTGGATGAGCCACAGTATGAAAGCTTTATAGGTCAACAGTGCTGACAATGCTTGGTTTGGATCTGGAATCTCTTACTCTTAGGTACTACCTTTCCAATTCAGCCTTTTCATTGTTACCCACCTACAAAATTGTCAAATTCACCTGGTACAAAACTAAAGAGTGATGGTACAGCTGAACTTGATCCCAAATTAAGTAACTTCTTCTGAAAAATCATGCCAAAAAACATGTCAGCCATTGATAATTAAATTAGACTGTTGAATTATGTTGGTCTAGCCAGGTCACAATTACACTGCTCAATTGACTCAGCATTAGGATTTTTTTATGAGGTTGTCGAAAAAGGTATGTTAATGTGTTTATGCCAATTTTATTATCTGTTTTGTCTTCCAATAATCTTTTTTTGTATTATTTGCATAGATCAACACCACTCGCATAATTAGTATCTTTCTATCATTTTTTGTTTTCTTTTTCCTGAGTTCAATAGCGAAAGAATCATATTCACCTAATAAAAAACTGAATTATGTTACTTTTCAGAGTTATAAAAGAGAAATGCGACAAGGACATAATACAAGAAATACATGCGATAATGCGTTAGATTGCTTCATGCATTACTTGCCTTGCATAGATGAAGCAGGTAAGTTGTCACCGACGATGTGAACTTTATTGAGGCTAAATGAGTTATATATTTAGAACTTGTAGTTGTTGTTTACGGAACCGTTTACTATGGATTTGCAAGTGACAATATTAATGGCATTTGTTAGACTTCCTCTTCTTTTGTGAACTGATTTTGAAAGGAAAAGAAACTTTTATAATTTTCATTTAGGTTAGTTATTTTCTCATGAAGGCTAACAATTTCATATTATCCTTTTTAATGTAAGTTAATGCTTCCAACTTTCTATACGGTTATTGTTACGTTTCTGTATTATTGTCAGTCTTTTTACGTCTCTATATAAAACAATTAAATTGTCACTGCCGAAGCAAAGCGAGGCACAAATCTAGTTAATTTTGAAAGCGTGAATCATGTATAATTTTTTCGAACAATCGTGCACAGTTTCACAAACTGCACTTAAACTAAAAATGACTAAGTCACCTCTTTGATTTTAAAATTTTAATTATGTATATTAAAATTTAATGGAATGTTTTTAAACATTTCAATATATATTTTTGTGAAAATATATCATCAGGGTTTATTTTTTAAATATTAGAGTGCTTACAATTTTGAAAATAGTAATTTATACGAGTTAAAGTAATTAATTTGTAAAAACAATAATGAATGGAAGATTTGAGGAGGACAACCCAATGCCGTAATTTTTCAGTGTTCGATAAAACTGAAAATAGATCGATCGATCGAGCTATTTCTTATTAGTGAGTTGATGTTTTTTTTTTGATGGTTGTCAACAATTGTCGACAACAGATGTATTGATAAAAAAAGTTTATTTACAGATCATAATATATTTTAAAATTCATAGCCCCACACCCATACACCTAAACTAGATTGATACGCCTCTCAACCTCATGTCGAGAGGCCCTAGAAGTTTCCTAAATGTGTAAGCGCCAGTTTTCGATTTCCAATGCTGTGTCGGTGATCAATCTATGCACCGGCTTCACTTTTGCTGAAAAAAGCCTCCTATTGCGCTCTTGCCAGAGCGCCCAGACCCCCGCCGCCCAAATAAGGTTCCAATGTGACTCTCGTGGATTTTGCTTTCTGCCATTAGTCCAGGCAGTGATTAAGTCCATCGCACCCGTGATGGAGATGTTGTATTGTGCCATCAACCCCCTCCAGAAGTGCACTGCATAATTACAGTCCCACATGATGTGGTCCCTAGTCTCGACCGAATTTGCCGAGCAGAGGTGACAACCCGTTTGAATTGGGCACCCTCTGTGCAAGAGCACCTGCTGAGTTAGGAGTTTGTCATCCAACAGCAACCAGATAAAAATCTTTACCTTCATTGGGATCTTTAGTTTCCAAATTTTGCTGTGACTCCAAGATTCAATCCCACTATGATACATTGCTCTGTACGCCGATGCGCAGGAGAAAACCCCGGACGGAGTCCATCTCCATTGTCGAGCCCCAGGTGATATTCGTACCGATGATGCTAAGAAATAGCGCATTGATGACAATTCTTTAACAAAGAAAGATACCCCCTGCCCTAAGGAATCCATTTGAGTTGCCAAGGTTATACCGTACAGTGCTGACATCGTCTGTGGCCATAGGCCCGCCGAATTATTTTCGATTGCCCATAGCCATTTAGTAAGCAGTGCATCGTTTTGACATCTCAGATCAATAATACCTAGGCCCCCATTTATTTTTAAAGCACATACCCGTTCCCAATTAACCAAACAGTTGATCCCCTTACATGTGTCATTTCCTTTCCATAGAAAATTCCTTCTCATTTTGTCCACGTGTCGAATAACACCGACAGGAATTCTAAAGGCCTGCATATAATGCAGCGGCATAGCAGACAGCACTGATTTGACTAGTGTGATTCTGCCGCCGTAAGATAAAAAATTGGATGTCCACCCCTCCATCCTCCGTTGTACCGCCTGAAGCATCGGCTGGTAGTCAATTTTCCTCGGTTTTCGTACCGATAGGGGCAATCCTAAGTATCTAATGGGCAGCTGTGATGGTTCTGAAGCAATTATGTTCTGTATGACCGGTACCCTGTCGGCCGGTATCGCAATCGGAACAAATGTGCTTTTTGATCGATTAATCTGCAAACCAGTAAGTTCGGCGTAAACATTTAGCACCTGAGTTAGCAGTTTGAGGGAAATGGGGTGTGCCTCGCAGATTATCAGAGTATCATCAGCATACTGAATTGTTTCCGGCCGTATCCTCACGTGTTGCGGCATAATAGTTGTCACACTCTGCAGAAATCTATTGAGAGAATCTGCCACCAGAATGAAGAGCATGGGTGAAAGCGGATCTCCCTGCCGCAAGCCCCTTTTATGTGTGAAAAACCGTGTATAAGCTCCATTGATTCTAATTGTTGAGGAAGATGTTCTCAGAAGATTGAGAACCGAAGAAATCCATGTCGGAGGGAAGCCCCTTTCCACTAATAGGTTCACAAGGAAACACCAATCTACGGTATCAAACGCTTTTTCGAAATCAACCTTGTAGAGGATGGACGGCAGTTTCCTTTTAACACAAAAATTAAGGAACTCTCTTGCAGAGAGGAAAGACTCCATTAAGGATCTACCCTGAACGAACGCTGTCTGGCTATTGCAGATGAGGTGCCTTAAATGCGGTTGCAACCTATTTGCCATGATCTTTGTAATGATTTTTACCACAGTGTTAATAACACTTATTGGTCTGTAATCCACAACTCGTTCTGGGTTTTGTTTCTTTGGGATCAGGGTGATTGCCGCTTTGTTGATACACTCGATGGTAACATTGTTCTTTACGAATTCCCTGATAAGCTCCAACAGGTCTGACTTAACCGTAGGCCAGAAAGCCTGATAAAACTCAATAGGGAAACCGTCCGGACCACTTGCCTTTCCTTTTGGCATGTCGGAGATTGCCTGCAAAATCTCCGGTTCGTCGATGGGATCGTCTAGCGACTGTAGCTCGTTTGTCATTGCAGGTCCTACCTTTTCGAAAAGGTCAAATGGTCTTGGATGTTGAATCTTTGTTCCCAGGATTCCTTTGAAGTGCGATCTCAAATAGTCCGGCATGTGAGCCGACGTTATGAGCTGACCATTTTCCGATTGCAATGTTTCAATGGTGTTGATGTTCTTCCTTACATTTGCCATTGCATGGAAGTATTTAGTATTTTTATCACCCAATTTTAACCAAATACATCCTGACCTTTGCTTCCATTTTTCCTCTTTGTCAGCCGCCAGAGCGAAGATATGTGCTCGTAGTCTAATTCTCAAGCGGAATTCCACTGTATTTAATTCCCTGATTTCCTCTACCCGATCTAGGATTTGTAACACCCATTTAGATCTTGTCAGATACGTCTCCCTTCTGGAGAATTTTGTTTGCGCCCAAATTCGCAACTCTTTCTGAACCCTCCTGATTTTTCTGTGGAACCGAATCACCGGATTCCGTGTTGTGACTGTCGCCCATGCGCGTTGAACCACCTCTTTCATATCATCGTACTTAAGCCAAAAGGTCTCAAACTTAAATAGTCTTTTCAGTGGATTCGAATGCGGCCGTATTCTGATAATTAAAGGGACGTGATCCGAGGCAGTTGCCGGCAGATCTGTGAGGTCATATGATGCCCCAAATTCATTCCAATGTCCTGAGAGGAGAGCTCTGTCCAACCTTGAGAAGGTCGGTTGTGGTCTTTTGTTCGTCCATGTGTAGGAGCGTCCCTGTAACGGTACATCAATCATCCCCGATCCGTCGATGAAATTGTTGAAATCCAGCATCGTGCCAAGGTTGCGGGCCTCTCCTGTTGTGTCCTCAATTGTCCTGTAAAGATTAAAATCTCCCAAAACCAACCACGGTAAGTTATTCATGGCCCTGACAATTCTAAGTTCTTCCAGAAATAATCTTTTGTTTGAATCCTCTTGCGGTCCGTAGACCCCAGTACACATGAATGTAAAACCCCTTTTTTTTAAAATTGTTGTTGTTGTGTAATTCAAAGTAAAAGATTGCAGTTGGGAGAAATTCGTACTCCACGCGAGTAGAATTCCCCCCCTCGTTTCTTCTGCATTTAAAGTCTCGAAATTTTTAAAATTTGAAGGGCACACCTTCCTCATATCAAAAAAAGAGCACTCTCTCCACTTTGTTTCTTGTAAGCAAATCAAATCAGGTTTATTGTCGATTATTAATTCCTTAATAACCGCACATTTATTAACATCCCCCAACCCTCGCACGTTCCAATTTAAAGCACTCAATTTAAAATTAAAGTCATTCATCATAAAAGGTAGTGTTACACAAAAGGCACATGATAGTGTTATAATCCAACCGTATATGAACGGTGTCACAAAATTAAACAACTAATCAAGGCTAGACTACCCTAGAATAAAACATACACCTAACTTAGATAGCTGCATCGATCTCGTCCTCTTCGGAGAGATCGATATCGCTATCAAAGTCAAACGCGCCTAGGACTGATTCTCCATCATCCTCTCTGTTATTGTCACTGCCTGTAGCATGGCCTCCTATGATGTTTTCGGCCTGCCCCAGTTGAGAGTCATCAACTGCCTCTGTACCTTGTACCGGCTCCATCTCAGATAGCCTTATGGCAGATAAACCCGACCCACTAACCAGTAGGTCTGTCCCATCGACCGGAGGCAGACTCTTTATTCCACAATAGAGATCCACACTGTCTGCCAAGTCCTGCTGGAGCGGTGCTGCTGCGATGTCATCCTGTCGCAATGCAAGCAGCAGCTCCGCCCGTTTGGCCGGATCGAGGTCGGTATCAAGTAGGCCGTCAATTTCACCCTTTTTTGTTTTATGTTTCTGACCACCATAACGCTTTGTCTCTCCCCTCTCCAGAATGCGTGCACTTCTCCTTAGAGTCCTTTCATGTTGCGGCGGGGAATGGGTGGCAGGTGGTGGCCGCGGGGGGGATCTAAGTTGTTGTGGTGGTGTTGGCAGTTCGGTTGTTGGTAGTGCTGGCTGGTCGGGTGGCGGGTGAGGGACATTGGTTTCGGTTGGTAGTTGTGCTGGCTGGTCGGGTGGTGGTAGAGGGATATTGGTTTCTGTTGACTGTTGGGTTGGTGGTAGTGCTGGCTGGTCAGATGGCGGCAGAGGGGGGTTAGGTTCGGTTGGTGATGTCGATTGCTCGGACGTTGGTGTTGGCTGGTCGATAAACAAGTGAGCTTGAAGTGGGTCGGTAAGGGCACTTTGATAAGCATCCGCTTCGTCCTGGAGTCTTATCTCCTCCTCGAGAGCTCTTATCTCCGCATCAGAAATTGTCTCATACGGCATCCCAATCTGGTCCATGTCCATACCCGACCCTGCCGAATCAGATTGGTCCATAAGACAGGGGTCCGGCATGTACTGATTTTGTGGCAGTAGTTCATATTCGAGGGGGTGCGACTCCTCTGCGTCAGTCTGGAGGCTTGCCGGTGATTCCTCGACGGGTTCGTCTAATGCCAATTGAGCCTCAAGTTCATCAATACCCATTTGGGTGACATCTTCATCAGTTGGATAGTACTCAGAGGGTTCTGATTCAGGTTGCTCGGTTTTGGGTGAGGTATGTATTTCTATCTCCCTTGTTGAGTCTACATCGCATATTGCTGGTTCAATCAAAGAGGTGGAGGGGGAGGAAATGTGGATGGGATTTGATTGGTGGCCAGGTAAATGGGTTGGGGAAGGGAGAGGAGATGGGGAAAGAAGCAAAATCGGGTTTGGGTTTGGTGAATTAATTAACTGGGTTTGGGTAAGTGGGTGGACATGTGGCTGAATATCAGCGGTTTCATTTGTTTGGAGATTGCTATTCTGTTGGCCCAATTTCGCTGGGTTGGTAGGTGCAGCCCAACTAGTAGAGATTTCGGCTAGGCTGAGAGATGCAGCCCCATTAGAAGAGAATGTGTTTTGGTAACTGGAGGGATCAATTGCGGCCGGATCAGATGAGGCCGTGAATTTCAAATTTTCATTTTGAATTAAAAGACCTCCTAAAGCCCTCCCATCATCCTGGCAGCTAGAAATAGACCGAGCGTGATGGACAGAGGTACTAGGTACTGTACCTGACGCATTAGTCCCCACCTCTCCTGTTGGTGGGGAAACTGGACTCTCCATTTGAAAAATCTGACATGCAAGTTTGTCAATCGAATCCTTACCCTTCGCCTGAGCTGGTCTGAACTCTGACGGTTGCCCAAGCACAGCCGGGTCTGTGAAGTCCGGGTTCTGCCGGAGGTAGTCGGCAAAATGGGGGCTCGATTGCAAGACAGCTTTCAACTTATCCTTCTGTGGCCCCTGCTGCTCTTTCTTCCAAACCCCTAATAAAATATCAAAGTCCACCGCAACCATCCCTTTGCCATCTAGTTCGTGCTTATAGCCGGTCATTGCCCTAACATTGTCGTGCTGTACCTTTGCAAAGAACTGATCAGCGGGAGTCGCATCCTCCACCGGAAGGAAGGAGATCGGCTCCTCGAGCCAACTATGCACAAGCACCTCAATGTCACGTGAAAGCCCATGTATCCATATAGTAATGAAATGAGGAATTAGTGCTAGGTCTGGAAGCGCGATAACCGCCATCATAGATTCAAGAGAGTCGACCTTACTCATGGGTGCATGCTCGAGAGCCACTCCGAAGGAACTAACCGCAGCGATTAAATGTTCGACGCACCATGCTTGTGGGGAGACGCGTTTGAGCTCTAGCCAAGCTTTGAACTTAAGGTTTGATGGGTAAGCATTAACCGCGGTGCTCCAAGGGAACATGATGTAGCCGAGCTCTTGTAACGGTTTGCCATATTCATGCATGAACCGGTTACGGTCAGCCCCATAAGGTAGGAGAAGAAAATATTGGTGTCCCGACATGTGTGTGAGAGGGTATGGATAGTCGGACTTGCAAATGGTCATCAAAACGGATTGAAGCACTTGCGTGGTGTGCGTCGGTCGTAATCTAGCGTCGATGACGAGGGCCCTGTTAAGCTCGAGCATATCGTGCTTCATTTTGTCCGTCTCGGGTATGA
The DNA here is from genome assembly GCA_011114355.1 of Carex littledalei. Classification (NCBI taxonomy): domain Eukaryota; kingdom Viridiplantae; phylum Streptophyta; class Magnoliopsida; order Poales; family Cyperaceae; genus Carex; species Carex littledalei. The sequence goes on along the minus strand of CM022083.1, from coordinate 14,266,843 downwards.
AGACCGTGGCCGATCTGGGTCTGTTGGGTGGCAGCAGCGATTCACCCAAGTTTCCACGGGGAGTGAGTGGGTCAAAGTGTGGTTGGCTGGTAGGCAGTATTAGCATGCATTGTTTTGCCTCGTGGCCCTTTTCCCAACACCGCGCGCATACACGTTCCTTACTATTGCACTCGCTTTGGTCGTGACCTTTAATCAGACAATTATAGCACCGTCCCCTCCAGATTGCTTTGGAGGGGTCCGGGGGGGTGGGGAGAGGGTCTGGCCTGTTGGTAGATGGTGTGTTCTGCGCAAGGTTGGCGTGCCAAGGGTTCCGTTCCATGTAGTGGCGCCATGGTGGAGAGGTAAACCTCTGTGATGCGAAGGGGAAGGGTAAAGGGTTTGTGGAAAGGGGTGGGTGAGCAGCGGCTTGGACATATGAGAGGTTTGAGTTGGGTGTGTGGTGCTGTGGAGAAGTAATGACAGGCGGGGGGTTCAATGACGGTTGGTGGGTGGGATGGGATTTTCTTTTTGCCATTAATGAAGTTTGGTGGTTGTAGTTGACTGTATGTATTGAATGTGAAAGGGAATGTTGAAGCTGGGGCGTTTTTGTATTGAGATTAGTTAGTGGGAAGCCATTAAAGCTCTTCAAAAGTTGAGGTGATGGGTTTAGCAAAAGTTTTCCATAAGTACTGTTGCCATAAATGCTTCCCCCTGCAAGGTCATGCCTTCTGTGCTTATAATCATGGTGTTTGTTGGAGAATGACTTACCTGAGAAGATGGGGGCTGTACTGTTTTGCCTTGGGAAGCCATGCTTGGTGCCTTGGGTAGCGCGGGTGTGAAGAGTGTGGCCATGCTTGTAGCCTTTGTTAGCTGCGATAGCTAGTTGCTCTTGCTTGCTTTTGAAAACTGTAGCCTGACGACGGCGCCACCCTGCCTTGCTAGGTTGGTAATGGCTGGTGATAGCTCGCTCCTGCTTCTGTCTGCGCGTGAGAATCGTGTACCACCCATCTCCAGTGGGGAGAGTTTCCTGCTTACCCATTTGGTTACAGTATGGTTAATCCTCCTCCTATGGCCAAAAGTTAGTGAGTTGATGTTAGTGCGAGAAATAAGTAAAACACTGATTTTACTTCAATTTTTTTATATGTAATTTTAACAAAATTGACTAGTTATTTGAAGTCCAATTTTTAGGTCATGCACTTTAAGAACTATAAAAAATATAGTTAATTAAAGCATTGTACAGTGATCTTGGGCCAAATAAGAATAAGACAATTAGTATAAATGAGGTGAAGGATTCGAGATATTGGAAGGAAGAAAAAAGGATCACCAGACCAACAAAGCAACTCTCGAAAAGAATGCGAGAATGAGAAGAGATGCTAAGAACCATACTCAATGAGGTAATTTTTTTTTTAAAATTACATATAAAAAAATTAACAATTGATGTAACAATGGGTGTAACAATAGATATTTTTTTTCATGCAGTTTCATCGTTCAAGAGGTGGTAGAATTTATTAATTATGTTGTAGTAGACTTTATATTGTGCTGTAGTAACTTTATTTGTGTTGTAGTAGACTTTATGTTGTAGTAGGATTTATTAATTATGTTGTAGTAGACTTTATATTGTGTTGTTGTAGACTTGTTTGTAATATAAGTATGATATTTTGAAATTCAACATTTTATTTTGGCAAATGCTTCTGTGCACACAATGATCTATTTGTAAAATGAGCATATTTTTATTTTCAAAGTTCAAACAGTCGATCCGACCGTTCAACATTTTCTCCATATTACAATGTACTTGGAGGTCAAATTTTACATTTTTTTGAATTTTTTTACTATTTATTAAGATGGGTACAAAATTCAATGGTCTGAATTTGACTAGTTTTGTAAAATACTTAATAAATAGTAAAAAAATTCAGAAAAATGTAAAATTTGACCTCCAAGTACATTTTAATATGAAGATAATGTTGAACGGTCGGATCGACTGTTTGAACTTTGAAAATAAAAATATGCTCATTTTACAAATAAGTCCTTGTGTGCACAAAAGCATCCCTCTTTTATTTTATATTCTGTTTTTTAAATTACAATGTACGTATATTATTTATGGTCAATATATTATACGTATTTTCGTATATCCGGCGTATTTTATTTATGGTCAATACATTGAGCACCAAATTTGGTGCGCGTCGTTCTTTATAGCACCAAACCAGTTCGCGCACCAGCCCAATTTGGTGCGAGAATTGGGTCCGCGTGGGTGGTAGGATTGAAAAAAATTTGAGCCGGGTGGTATTGATTTAATTCTAATTTTTCACAGTAGTAACTAAAAAAATTTCGGCAAATACAACCCTATCAAATTTTAATATGATCCAAAATATAATAATTTCTAAAAGCCAAATTAACTCGAATCTGTGCTATTTATAACTAAACCCAAGAATCCGAACTAGGACACATGATCTAACTATGATCTGAAATCAATGACCCAAAACCCAGCTCCATATAATCCCAACCGGAAACACAACCCGATGATCCGAATCCATCTCTGACCGGTCTAGTTATCACTAATATCTCCTAAGACTATTATCAAAACCTCCCTAAACTAATATAGCATCTGCATATATACACACAAAATGAAACCACCACGTAATGTACACTTCCATGGTGTAGTCAAGTATAATTTTCTCATGAAAACAAATTTTGTATTTCATACAAGAAAACACATAACATTTGAATCTAAAAGTTATATCTCATACAACATTCCAACTTGTAACTGCTTGCCAGGTGGAATCCGGAGCGTCGCAACATTCGAGCGGAAGTTCTTCTGCAAGAATCTATAAAAACTGTTTATTACACGTTGCTTAAAATACCCCTGCTTCTCTGTCATTTTGAGTATGACACGACCTAAAACAAATACTACACCGTCATGCAAAGCTGCATCGAGCATCTCCCTCTCTTCTTGGTTTTCTGTGGCATCTCTGAATGCAGCTATGACAGATTCCGCAAATTCATCTCCTTCCATGGTGTGGACATCCATGTAGCCGAATTGCACCAAGCATCTGTATACACCCATCGGGCCCAACTTGCCAATGTTAAACCGTTCACTTGGTAGAACAGATCGAACCGGCAATGTCCTGACAGTGACAAACACTGTCACATGGCGGATGCTACCAATCAACTCTGTGTAGTGGCGGACGATCGGAGGGATGCCTGAAAGACATATGCCACAGATTCATCACATGTGATGTTTCAATGATTATAAACTATAAATTCTTAAAAAAGAACAATGATTCTGTACCATTCATGAGATCTGTACAAAAGAAGCAGACACCAGGCACTCGTCTGGTAGATGCCATCAGTTCTTCAAACTTTTGCCGATCCAACATCCTTTGGGCCTCATATTGTGCCTTCTTTCTACGGCCGTACGTCCATGTGAGAGTGATAATAATGAAAATTGCCGAGATAGCAAACGGAACCCACCCTCCCTCGACGAGTTTATTCAGAAGGGATGTCATATACACGCCTTCTATGATGACAAAGACAGTGAAGAATAGAAGGGCAATTGCAATGTTTGTTTGCCACACAACAATCATCACCACCGTTAGTAGAAATGTTGTGATTAGCATAACCCATATCACCGCCACACCTGTAGCATAGGTAAACAATGTTGTTTTAATATATGACCTAAAACCTATGTCATTCCTTATAAAATAAACTTTATTTGTATAAGCATAACATAAGCTTCAAAGTTCAGTAGTGAAAATAAAAACTTCTCTTTTATAGTTTGTTATATATTATGCAAAAAAGAAAAAAGATTGTTGTTAGGTTTGAGAAACACTCTTGATTATTAATTTTACTTTGTATATCCTGATATAGAAAAAAATACCATAAGATTTGAGACAGTAAAGAAAAAGCAGCACTGACCAAATGCATTTCCAATCTCCGCACCACCCTTGAATCCGACAGTGATCAAGATACAAGCAATCATCAGAAAGTAGTTGACCTCCGGCGAATAAACCTGCCCCTCATGCTTTTTGGATGTGTGAATCATGGTAACCCTCGGGAAGCAACCTAAGGCAATCGACTGCCTTATGATAGAGAAGCTTGCTGATATCAGAGCCTGACTCGCAACTACAGCAGCTAAGGTGGCCACTATGAACATGGGCCAGAATACCGGTTCTGGTACCGAGCTGTAGAATGCTGTGGACAATTGATTAGGGTGCTTTATCAGATATGCTGCTTCGCCGGCATATGCTAGGATCAAAGCTGGATACACCATGGAACAGAAAGCAAACTGAAAAAAAAGAAGTTAATATGAACAAGTAAGAGCAAATATGACATTTTCCCATTGATAATTTGCAGAAATGGAGCAATATATACCTGAATTGCACCCTTGCTGAAGTGGCCTAAATCAGCAAACATTGCTTCAGCACCTGTTAACGATTTTGATTTTATCAATTAGTCTTGTGATCATACTGAGATATTTTGTGCTTTTTGAAAGTGGAAATTGGAAATTTCTATATATCTCAATTAACAATACCACACAAATATATAGACCAAAGAAAAATTTAAAATAGAAAAGAACAACCATTTCCTAATTACAGCTATTACCTAATTACAACTATTATTATAATTACTATGATTTCTTTCCTTTAACACTACTACTCAAGTTGGAGCATATACATCTAGAATGCCCAACTTGTTACATATACTAGCAATGTGTGCTTTTCGAAGTGGCTTGGTTAGGATATCTGCGAGCTGAAGATCTGTTCGAACATGACTCAGTTGGATGTATGGAGGGTGCGAAGTTGTGCCTCTGACAAAATCTCGAACAAGGTGACAATCTACCTCGATGTGTTTGGTCCGCTCGTGAAAAACCTGATTCTTGGCAATGTGCATTGCTGCTTGGTTGTTACAGTGTAGTGTCATAAAACCATTGTGATGAACACCTAGTTCGTTGAGCAAACGCTTCTTCCACACTAACTCACATGAAGTGTTTGCCATTGCACGGTATTCTGACTCTGCACTAGATCGAGCCACAACAGTTTGTTTCTTACTCTTCTAGGAAACAAAGTTCCCACCAAAGCAGACACAGACTCTAGTAGTGGACCTCCGACTGGTAGGACAGCCTGCCCAATCAGCATCGATGAAGCCTGCTATCCTGTCATGTCCCTGGTCAGAATATACTAGCCCTTTCCCTGGAGATCCCTTGAGATACTTGAGGATCTGAACAACAGCATCCCAATGTGTAGTGCGAGGGTCCGACATGACTCATAACACTCATTGGAGAAGAAATGTCAGGCCGAGTAACTGTCAAGTAATTCAGTTTACCAACCAGTCTTCGATATCTCTCAAGATCATGTAGTAGTTCTCCATCTTCTGGCATAAGCTTGGTTTCAGGGACCATCGGTGAATCAACAGATTTACATCCATGTAGCCTGTTTTCTGAGAGCATATCCAACACATATTTTCTCTGACAAATGAGAATCTTGCCACGAGACCGTAATACCTCAATGACGAGAAAGTACTTGAGTTTGCCAAGGTCGGTAATATGAAATTGCTTGCTCAAGAACTTTTCTTCAGAGCGGAGATCCCATCGTCATCATCACCAGTAATGATGAGATCATCCACATACGTAACTAGCACTATTGTCTTTCCTTTTAAGTGCTTGTAGAAAACCGAGTGATCATTGGCACTCCTGGTCATGCTGAAATGACTGAGAGCTTGAAATAGACGACCAAACCAAGCGCGAGGAGATTGCTTGAGACCATACAGGGATTGTGGCTGAGAGGTCATATCAGCATGAGTGAAGCCCAGTTGCTCAAGTCGCTGAACAAGTGTAGCAACTTCATCTAAATTGGAGTGTTCGATGGGTGATTGATCGATAGTGGTCACCTGAGCACGATGATGGCATAGAGAACCCTTACAGTGCTTCGGCAATCCCACTTCATGTGACCCCACTCTTTGTAATAATGACACTGCACATTCTTATCACTACTAGAATTGGAAGTGCCCCTAGATCATTTTCCTTCTTTCACAAATGACTGACATGTGCTCTTACCTTTGTAAGAATTGGCCACCAGTGCTGAGTTTTCAGTAATGGGTGATGAAACACTCCCATCAGATGGAAACATCTCCCTCAGAAGATGATACGTGGCAGACAATGATGGTATAGTCATCTGACCAAAAAGGATCGGTCGTGAGGAGTATCTGGATGACATACCCCCAATGAATGTGAGAGTATTCAGCTGATCCCATTGTGTGGCTGAGTCTATACCAAAGAGAAGCAATTCCCTCATCTCATCAGATATCTTCTTGAATTTGGTGAAGTACTCGGTAAGAGTTGCATCACCTTGTTCACACATTGCAAATGCCTAAGAAACTGCATGTGCATGCGCCATGCTTGTCTTTTTCGAATATGTATCTTGAAGATGATCCCATATTTTTTGGTAGTTTGAAGGTGTGTATAGTGGACAAAATATCCGGCTCCATCGCATTCCACAAGATCATACGAATAGAGCTATCCTCAGCTTTCCAGTCCTCAGTATCTTGCAATTCTTCTGTCAGATATTTTCCCTTTTGAAGGGAATCTAACCCAATCTCAACAAATGTGGACCATTGTTCCCAATTATAGCTAGAGAGGTTAACATGAATTTTCAGTTGTTGTGTAGATATCGGTTGTGGAACCATGGAACGGAACTATGGATACAATCTGAGAGGCAGATTTCTTTTCTGGATCAGTCTCCATCAGAGCTACAGTACAGAGGAATAGTGCAGCGATACAGTACAGAACATTGTGCTACAGCGACAGAGTAGTGCGCCGCTACAGGAAGGAACAGTGTGGAACAGTGCGCCGCTATAGTGCGTCGCAGCGGCGACTAGGGTTTGGTCCGGGCTCTGATACCATGAAAGTGGAAATTGGAAATTTCTATATATCTCAATTAACAATACTGTACAAATATATAGACCAAAGGAAAATCTAAAATAGAAAATAACAACCATTTCTTAATTACAGCTATTATTATAGTTACTATGATTTCTTTCCTTTAACACTTTTCAATTTGTACATGTTTACTAATCATAAAATTTGATATTCTAAACACGAAATTCTAAAACAAGAAAAATCTAAAATAGAAAAGAACAACCATTTCCTAATTACAGCTATTACCTAATTAATTAGAGCTATTATTATAATTACTATGATTTCTTTCCTATAAGACTTTTCAATTTGTACATGTTTACTAATCATAAAACTTGATATTCTAAACACGAAATCCCTATACAAGTGTGATTGCTCTTAGTTGAACTTCACAATACAAATGTAAGGATCAGAGAGGGCAATAAATGGTTTCAGGACATTTGCTTTAAGTTATTGATCACAGAGTGAATTGAGATTCCTTTTTTAAAAGCTTAGTATAGTCTTGAAATTCTCTTCAATTATATTTTACAAACCTAAATGCAAGCCTAATCCTAGGAAATTTAACCACTAATTTATGTTATGAACTGTCCAAACTATTTATTTTTCTAATATTTCCATCAATTTAATTCCAAGTTTGTTTTCTTTATGCTTATGTAAGGGAAAATATTAAGCTAGAACTACCCTTCTGACTAATACACAAAATAATGTTGTACTGTACCAGTAATGCAAAGTGCAATTGCTCCTAGCAGTGTCCATCCCTTGGTCTTCTGATCGGCAAAGAAATAGAACATGTAGTGAGGCGATATTGCCTTTAGCACTGGAGGGTAGTATTTGATGATGTTGTACAACCCGATAAGAGCAGTGAATCCGAACCAAAGTATCATGATTGGAGAGAAGGAGAAGCTCACTTTACTGGTACCAAATCTTTGGAATAAAAATAGTAACAACAATATTGCCACCGATAGCCACACCACATCATCTGTAATAGCAATATATGTAATCTTAATAAAATTGACTAGGTATTTAATTAATGTACATATTTTTAATTCATGTACTTTAAGAACTAAAAGAAATACAGTTAAAGGCTTAAAGCATTGTGCAGTGATCTTGGGGCCAAATAAGAATATATAAGACACTTAAGTTAAGCATATCATTTTTAATATAACTTGAGTCAATATAATTCAAATTAAAATCAGATAAAACTAATAGTATAGATGAGGTGAAGAATTCGAGATTCTAAAACTACTTGCTCTTTGATCACGTTTCCAAAATCACAGATTTTTGCTGCATGAATTTCTACCTGGTTGAAAACGAGCGGCACCGGTCCAAACTCCAAACCTCCCACTTATTAAATAACAGAAAGAAAAATTATTCAGGTACGTACTTACTTTGTGTAATTTTGGGGGATCTGGATTGAATTCCTTGCACTGCTGATAGAACTGTAAAATTGCAAAATGGGAGTCAACATATATATATATATAGTATACCCAACAATGAAGGAAAAAATTTCAGAGCAAAATCAACAGTATATATATGTGCAAGTGAATTTAGATTTACTATGAAGAATTAATACCTGAAATGGCCGGAGTGAGGGCACCATCACCTATGACCATGCATGTACCGAGTAGAACTACATAAGTGATAATTTTCTGCGCAATGAAGCTCTCTTCCAGGAACTTCCGTGCTTTCGACTTGATTGAGCTTCTTGTGCTGTGGAATTGCAAATTGGCATCAGAATCCAGACTTTTCAGCTGCATCACCATCTCTGATTTGAAATTCAAATGTTGCCGCAGTAACGAGTACAAAGCAAAGGTCCCACCTTTAAAAACAATCAAATGTTAGAACACAAATACTTTTAACTGAGATATGGACATTAATTTTCCTATAGGATCATTCCTTTTCATTTTCTAAATTGGTGAAAAATTTAATTTCTTCCGCATCTTCTCCATAAAATGGAAAGATGTCACAAGAGACTATAAGTAGATTTGATATGAAAAAGACTAGAGTTGAGAAAAAGAGTTATTTTTAATGAAATTAACTAGAATATACTCATAAACATAAATAAACCTTCTCCTCCATGAAATCTATCTGCCTAATTACATGAAAACTATTTGGCCAAGAAAAAATAAAGACAAATTTGGCCAAGAAAACCTAGGTTTTCAACAGCCGCCCCCCTCCTTCTCCCTTCACTTGACTCCACCATTTTCACTTCTTGTAGTCCTCATTCTGAAGCAACACTTCCCCTCTCTTAGTTCTACCTTCTCGAGCGGGGAGAGGAGAATGAGGGAGAGGGGAGGAACCCAAGCCAAGCTGAGCCGATCAGAGCTGAGAGTGCGGTATCGCGACGGTGAGTAGATCCGGTCACCGTCGGAGCGCGATGGTGGTTGAAGAAGCGGATCCGATCGTAGAGCGAGATGGCGATTAAAGTAATAGGGTGATCAACATCTCGATCGGAGCGCGACGGTGAGTAGATTTGGTCATCGTCGGAGTGCGGTGGAGGTCGAAGAAGCGGATCCGATCGTGGAGCGAGATGATGATTAAGGTATTAGAGTTTTTACGAGAGGATTAGAATATTACATTAGAGGATTTTATGAGAATAAAAAAATAGATTTAGGAATTATCGTCATTTGACCCATTGTAAATACATTTTTTATCAATAAAATACAAGTTGATTTGATGAATAATTATTTTCAAATTTTAGGAAAAATTCAGTACCTTCTCCATGATCGTCAGCCCGAAGAACAATGAGCACATACTTAAGGAGTCCCATCAAAGTAAGGGTCCAGAATATAATACTAAATATTCCCAAAAGGTCCCTCTCTGTTGGCTCTGACAGCTTGATGGATGAGAAAACATAGAGCGGGGATGTTCCGAGATCCCCGTACACCACACCGAGAGACTGGTATCCCAGCACAATCGTCTCCAGTGTCGTAAATACCTGTATTGTTTCATTTCAGATACGATACCAGAATCAGATTTTCTACTGTACAAACAACTGTCACAAAACACATCTATAATTCATATTGTAATCAGTAACTCGGCACCTTATTCATATGGAACAAATCAAGTAAACACAATAAATATCATTTTTAATTGCCTTTTTAAAGTTAATTTATAGAAAATCTTCCCTATTGATCATGCATATATATTTTATATATATATGCACGTACCTTTCACTTTAAAAAGTAAAAACAGAAATAAAAGATACAACAATCGCAACCTTTGTGTGTCGTTGGGGCATCTGGTAAGCCTTGGTGAAGCTGAAGCCTTTCTTGAGTGTCGGCTTCTCAGAATCAACCATAACTTCTCCCTCTTCTCCTTCATTGCCATCTTCATCATGTGCCGGGACCTCGACTATGGTTTCATTTTTCTCTTCAACCATCTTAATTTGTTTGGTTGTCAATCTCCCCCTCTCCCTCTTTGTGCTATATATTGTTGAATAGCAAGAGAGAAAGAGAGTACAAACTATAAAGAAGCCGGAGCAAGGCAATTAATGCACTCGCTAGCTTCCATTTTTACCTATTAATATTTGGTTTTTACGCGGAATTAAGCACTAATTTTAGAGCGTCTATATGCAATTGCAATGTCTGTAAAACCATGTTATACCACTCTGGAAATCCATCGAGAAATTAATTTACGTGTTACAATTGGATCCTACTGGCGGTGTTTCATTGAACATATCGAACTTGATCTGAATCGTTGGATTGAGATCGTACGGTTCTCCGCTATTAGAGACCAGAAGAAATTATTTTGGAACAGGCCAAGTTATATTTCAAGTTTTCAACTCTATTTTTATGTACGACAAATATAAATACACAACTCGTATTTATAGGAAGATAATGAAAAAGGAGGTTAATTTATACTTCAAATTAAAGGGTTATAAATAATTAGAGAGCAAATTAGATATGGTTTATTTATATAACTAAAATAAGTTACGCATCAAATTTAGTACGATTTGAAAATCATTAGGTCAACAAAATTATGAACTATTTATAATTAATACAGTATTTTATATAATTTATTTGGGAGAGTCTAGCTATCTCCCGTCAACCATCCCCCGTTTCATCCCCCGTCAGTTGCATTAATTAAGTGGGGGACCGCATAACTGTCAGCGCATTTTAGAAATTTGCAGAAAAGTATTCATATGTAACACAACTAGTATTCATCCATCTATATGAAGGTATTCACATTTGCAATAGAAACATATTTGGATATATTACAACATCAGCGTATAAGAAAGTAGGGGACCACAAACAACATGTGTGGGGGACCGCATAACTGTCAGAGCATTAATTAAGTGGGGGACCGCATAACCGTCAGCGCATTAATTAAGTGGGGGGACCGCATAACCTTCAGCTCATTTTAGAAATTTGTAAAAAAATATTCATCTGTAACACAACTAGCATTCATCCATCTATATGAATGTATTCATCTTTGCAATTGAAGCATATTTGGACACATCACTCACTCATTTTTTACATGTTTTTAGAGATGGGTTTTTTTTTCTCCGTTCAATCTAACTAATATTTCTGACGATCTGTGAGGAATTTTGCAAATCTAAAACCACGAACGTCTTCTACACAATTTTCTCTTTCAAATGAGATCCATGATGACATACTTTCGAGTTGTCCGTTGCACAAGTATTCATACCTCGTCACAAGTATTCATCTCTCATCGAGCAAGTATTCATCATCGTCGTGTAAGTGTAAATAGTTAATGTACCAAGAGTATTACAAACATATGTGCATACCTCGATTAATTTTACAAGAGCAGCCGAATAATATTCATCCATAAGATATCAAGTATTCATACATATAAGTTAAAGTATTTATACCTAAGATATTAAGTATTCATCCATAAACGTTGAAGTATTCATCTCTAAAACATCAAGTATTCATTCATACACCTCTAATTTTTTCAAAATTTATTTTTCTGTCATTTCTTAGTACTTAGTACGCACTGGCCTAATTCACTATTAATGAAACTTTGTCTTTGCAAATAACTCGCTACTGCATGAGGAAGAGGAACATAGACATGACGGATCTGACCCGGCGGTCGACAGTGATGGATCTAACCCGGCGGAGGCGGAGGTGGGAGAGAGAGGCGGCGGAGGTGGGAGGTGGGAGGCGGAGGTGGGAGACAGAGGCGGAGGCCGAGAGGGAGAGGTGGGAGAGGCGGGCGGAGGTGGAGAGGGAGAGGTGGGAGAGGGAGGGAGAAAGAGGAAAGAAATAAAGGGAGAAAATTGGATAATTAATTTGTAGGGTCATTAGGTAGTTAGAATTTGTAATTATAGTTAGAAGAGATAGTTAGTTAGTTGGAGGATAAAATGAGGGATGGATAGATGGGAGAAGATATAATTACCCATTTAATTATTTGAACTTGATACCATAACCTCATTCTTTATCATTTTTATTTCATAGTCCAATTAAATAAAACTAAGGTAATATAATGCCTGGCCCAATAAAAGCCTTAAATTTACGGCCCAAAAGAATTGTTTCTCTTTCAGCCCATTTATAAACCATCATCTATTCATCTTGTTTCACACTAGTAACTCTCTTCGGATCATTAATCAAAATCGCATGCAATTTTGATGAAGAATCAGTAAGAATTTTAATCAATCAATCACGAACAAACTACAAGGAACAATCGGCGGTAGCTCAGACGGTGAGTCTCTTCCGATTCAAGCGTTGTTTCGCCCAAAACGCGACCAGTCGGTTTGAAAATTTTCGCAACAATCCAATCATGTTTCTCTTATTCTAACTTCCCTTTTTGTATTTTGCCTGAATTTTGTTGCTCATTATTTCTGTATTGAAGTTGTAAGATGTCAACTTTTTCAGGACTTGTAACAAAGGTTCAAGTTTTCAAGGAAAAAGCTTGAATAATGGTATCACTTTGAAATCTAATTAGATCATTTCCAAATTGATTGCTTCCTTGGTCGATTACTGAAGACTTTTACTGCATTGTATTGTAGGTTAAAATAGAAGAAATCAATGACAGTGGTGGGGTCCCCACTAGTAACATTGCAGTGTTACCAGTACTGCCAAAGGCTGAACCATTGAATATAGACACTAGTTCTGAGCCAATTCAAGTAAAGGAGGTATATTTTTTTTTTTTTTAATTATGACTCGTTTTTTTATCCTAGTATGGCACAATTTTGCAACTTTGATTAATCCTTACATGCAACTACTTGATCTGAAGAAATCTTTGAAGCCTGATTTAGACCCCAATGAATTATGAGGAATGTTAATATTGCTTTAAAAAAATGTGTTAATGCTATCTAGGATTAAAAAAATAACATGCATAGAGACCAACTATCATAATAGGTTAAAAAAGATCTCTTATGTAAAACACTAACACAATGCAGCCTGCTTCGAACAAGTTAGGTTGCATTAGGAACAGTGATCAAACTATTCTTCGTTAACTACTTATGTAGGAAGCTGGGCCCAGCTCGTCAGTGAGCCACTTGAGGTTGAACTTTATTGCAATGGGTTTCTCCCCAGCACTAGTAGATAAAGTGCTCCAGGAAAATGGTATTCCATTTTTTATTGTAATATATACATCATACTAAATCTATTTGTCATAGTATGGTGTGTGACCGGATAGCCTGGAGTTCACCAATTAAGTTTAGCCAAATTTAAATTATTTGACCTCAGTAAAACCCTCAGCCTCTTTATGCAACTACTCATTTGGTGCTCAAACTTATAAGAGGAAAAGGGGGCCAAATCATTATTGAATATATTATGTTTCTATTGTTCTTTGTAGATTTATGGATCTAGAGTTTGATAATATTTTATTGTTTCTACATGATTCTCTCATTATTGATTTGTAAATTGATATCACATATTTGTTTTGCAACTTCTCAGGAGATGGTGATGCTAATAGTATGCTAGAGACTTTGTTTACATATTCAGTAAGTGACGCAATTTAATCTTTGTTCTGATATTCAAGCCTTTTATTTAAAAAAAGAAGGCAAAAGCCCGTTTCATTTCTATATGAAACTGTATCATACATAGAGGTTGAATTAATCTGAGCCCTAAAATATTACTTACCCCTAGCTAAAAAAACCCTGGAATTGTCAGTCTCAGCACTCATACCACAGCTTCCTAAATATTCAAGTTTTTTTTTTTGTTTTTATATGCATTTTATTATTAAATTGAGTCTCTTATAAGCCTCATACAATTTCTAGCAAAAAGAAAATTACTAAAGGGATCCTACATATTGATTTTGAGAATTTGTTTCAAGCGTATCAGGCTCTTGAGAAGCCAGGGGCAGAATCGTCAAGTTCGCTTGAAGGTCTTTTCAGTTCGGATGATGATGAGGAAGTTCAAGCACCACATGGGCCCACTTTCTCAGAAAATGACATGGATTCTAAGGTCACTTTTTGTTTGGCACCAAGGATAACAAAGCATATCTGATACTATCTCCTATTTGTGAATATTACCAATGTAACCTGGTATATGTCTACAATACTATAGTCACCTTGGTTTTAGGGGTCAATATTTTAGTCAACGTAACAAGAATAACTGCAGCAGTATAGAGTATTCCATGCACTGTTCCAGTTAGGGCAATACCTTTGGTACTGGCATTTTTCTTATTTGCTGTTCAGTTGCACAATTGTGGAGGATAAGTTTTGGACAGGTCAAGTTCAATTTTATATTATTTCTCTTCCTCTCTGCTATCTCTTAATCTATATGGTCTCAAACTCTCAATATTGTACAAAATTTGTCTTATTACATGAATATATTTATTTATTTGCTTTTTATTTTATTTTTCAGCCTTCTGTTGTTAATACAGAAAAACGCTCATTTCTACTCAGTATGAATTTCTCAGAGCGAGAAGTTGATTTGGCTCTACAACAGCTTGGTTTGTGCTTTATTCTTTTATTTTTAATACCACAAGGACTTTGGTAGTTATCAAAGATTGCAGTACTTGATTTTAGTAATACTCCAGTGGGATCCATTACCAGCATGTGCCAGTACCAAATGAAGTGATTGCGTATTGAGGCATTCTGAATTCTTTAAAGGTTAACTTGCGCAAATGAAGTGATTGCTTAAGTGCATTTGAGATTTAATTGATTTAGAAATCTGGTATCTTATTTGCAATCAGCAGCAACAATTTATCTACTATTAAAATTCAGGGGGAGAAGCTACTATAGAACAGCTTGTAGACCACATTGTAACTGCTCAAACAACTGGAGGATATTTCCAAGAAGACATTGAATTTAAACCTTCATTTAGCGGAAATGTGAGCTTAGACGAGGTTGTTCTTTCACCTTCTATATAATAAATTAATGTACCTTTATGAAAATATTATAAAAATGTTTATATAACTCATACCAATCAACTATTCAATATGTGCGGATAATATAGCATTTTTCATAACAACCTGTCCATCTTATCTTCCATTAACATATTAATATGCCATGTTGAAAATGTCCTACATCTGTTTGTATAACTAATACCGCTCAACTATTCAATTTCTGTGAATAACTTGACATTTTGCATAATAATTCTGACATCTCTTTTATTTTATTTTATGGGGACATATGAGTTTCAATATTTTTCTGTTTTTAATTGGTCATGTTACTGTTTTTAAAAATTGCCCCTGGGCTCAATATTGTTTTGTTGCTTTCTTCATTATAAAAAATCCTACTTGTAAATTATTGTCTACTACTTGGTAGGAAAGCAATGCTGATAATTTATATGGTGTTGTGGAAAAAACATTATATTTGCTCCAAATGGGTTTCACCGAGATAGAAGTTTCGTTTGCAATTGAAAACTTCGGTTAGTAATAGACTATACTTCTTTTATTATATTGGATTTGCCAATTTGGTATACTGGAATTGTATGAATCATTTGATCTTAGTTATTTGCCTTCTCTTGGTTCTGTCTCCATGTGCAGGTTAAGAATCATTTGATCTTTGATAATGGTAGACTTAATCAAGAGATTATCAAAGATCAAATGATTCTTAACCTGCACTAAATTTGATACACAACCTATCTAATCTACAGAGAGCGTATTTTCAATTATGCTTATTTGATTTTGGTAATCATTTTGTTAGTTGTCGTAGTTGTCAAATAAATATGGTTGGCAATATGTCCCTTCCCTTTTGTCTTTTAATTTCACTTTGACCCGAGTTAGATTTGAATACAGTTGTCTTTCTATTACATTTACAGGTGCACATGTACCTGTCACGGAGCTTGCTGATTCCATTTTGGCTAGTCGATTGACAGCTGGCACTAATGATGTTGAAGACTGTAAAGAGGTGAAAAATTTATTTTCTGCCAACTTTATAATTAGCTGGCCCATATATAAATAGTACCTATATAAATCTTAATATTGGTTTCTTTTCATGCTACAGTATGTGTTCACTGGGGTTGCGAATGTCAGAAGAGAAACCAACTTCTCAACAACAAATGGTGAAACGAGTTACAAACCTTCAACCTCAAATTCCGGTTTCTACTATGAAAACAATAACAATGAAGGCGGAGCCCGACCCAATAAAAGAGCTAAAAACATCTTTATACACAAAACCGGACCCGACAACCCGTTTAATCAAATTCATCCCAACAGCACCACCTTTCCAGTCAACAGAGGGATGACTGGGGCCCGCGCTGCACCAGGTCCCCCATTCTTTATCTACGGAAGTACGCTTGCTGTTTCACACGCAACGTGGCGCGAACTCTCTCAATTTCTCTACAACATTGAGCCTGAATTTGTTAACTCGCAATCCTTCTCAGCTGTGAAAAGAAAAGAAGGCTACATCCACAACCTTCCAACTGAGACACGGCACCACATAAAGCCGAGGCCTTCAACAAATATCGAGGGAGTGATGCCATATTTACGCAAGTGGTGGCCATCGTGGGACCCACGGAAGCAACTAAATGGCATGATTGAATCTGAGATGGTCGGTATTGAGCAACTCTGCAAGCAACTGGAGAAGACCGTCAGAGACTCCCTCGGGGCCCCCTCGCGTGAAAGTCAGACCAATATCCTCAACAAATGCAACTCTTATAACCTAATTTGGGTAGGAGAGAATAAACTTGGCCCACTTGACCCGCAACAACTCGAGCTGGTTATGGGCTATCCGGTGAACCACAGCAGCGTAATGGGTGCTGACAAGTGGGGTCGTCTGAAGGCCATGACACAGTGCTTTCAGACTGACACGATTGGGTACATTCTCTCTCCATTGAAGGATATTTACCCAGATGGTATACGGGTTCTGTCAATCTTTAGTGGGATTGGAGGCGCTGAAGTTGCTCTGCATCGACTCGGGATACACTTCAAATGTTTGGTCTCAGTCGAGTCATCCGAGATCAATCGAACTATCTTGAAGAGGTAAAAAACCAACCTGTAACCATCTTAAGCAACCAAACAACTGCTTCTCTACTTCTCTACTTCTGACGCTTACACAAGTATATACCTAAATTTCACTGTGTAAGTACAGAAGTAGAGAAATCAGCCATTTACCCTCAGAAACCGACTAATTAGAAGGTTGACATTTTTCTGAAACATGCTACATATTTTTTCTTTTGTTAATAAAGGGTAAAATTGGGTATTTTATAAAATTAAAATGAGTTTATAGAAAAGACAATAAAATGGGAAATTTGTGAGTCATTATCATATTACACTTATGGAGCCCCGTGCATTCCACCTTGGGTCGAATTGGTCTGGATTATGATCGTACGGTCCAGATGCAAACTCAAAATTTGGGTTACTTTAGGGGATCAAGACCCCCTTAAATGTAGGTACCATTACTGTTTTTCATAATTCTTGGCAGGTGGTGGAGCAACACTGAACGGAGGGGAGAGCTGAGACAACTGGGGGAGATATCAAAATTGACAATCCAAGTGCTGGAGGATTTGATCAGAGAGTTTGGCGGGTTCGATTTGATCATCGGTGCACCCGATTTAACAGCTGGTGGTGGTAGAGGAAGCAATGCTTTAAATGGGCTTGTAGGGATAGACTCGAACTTGTTCTTCGAATTTGTTCGTGTTGTGCAGCGAGTCAGGAGCATGATGAGCAAGAATAACTGAGTAAATTGTGGTAATAATATCGTATGGGTAGCAACTCCGGAGGAAATAATACATTATTTCTTAATAATCTGGTTGGAAATAATGGTTGTGCATGTAGCAACCCCTTAATGAAATGGGTGTTTGTTGGGGTTCAATTTTGTTGGATGCATGCCTTGTTTCACAATTTAGGTACTTGATTAGAGTATCCAATTAGGATAGTAGGTTTAGTTAATTTAGTGCTAATAATATGACCTAGTTTGTATTAGCTATATAATCTTTTTTTTATGTGTACTAAACTAATGACTATGCGCCTAACAATCCACCTATGGACTGACTGCCTAATAGGTTGTGTAATTGTGTCTGATCAAAGCTATGCCTTTACCTTATCTTATAATAAGCATGTAGTTTTTCTTTATTGTTAGTATGTATTTAATTTTCTATTTTGGTTGTAATAGTACATCTTGATCAATATATCATTTTGACAAATGAACTACATTTCACATGGTCTCTCACTGTTCCATCTCACTTTAGGCAACGTCAGCTTTTCATTTTTTCTTTTTTTTTGAGGAAAAGCCCTTGGGCATTTGCATTAATCAAAGAAAAAGGTGAGATTACATGCTACAGCTTTCCATTTAATTAAGTAATATGTTAGCGTCAAAAGGTAGCTGATACGTTGCAGCGGAATTTTAATTTTATAATCCAAGATATGTTGTAGTGTGACAAAAAAGATATTCAAGTACTAGCATAGTAAGCATCTCAGAGAATAAAAAAAAGGTATTGTCAATGCAGTGGTAAAACCAGTGTTGTAAAAAAAATGGCCGTTTAGCCCGATTAATTTGTTACGAATTGTCCATTTTCGTTTATACTGTCAATTAGTTGGTTATTTTTTTTCTGCATTTATCCGTTAATGTACTATAATTTGCCTTGACTTATCTTATCTGAGTTTTTCTAAATGACAATTTCATAAAATTTTATTAATTAACAACAAAACTAAGTTAAAATTAGTTTATTTGATAAGTTTAATGAGTTAAATTAATATTTTTAATAATTATAAATATATGCACACAACTTTAATGAAAACGTAAAATTCCGATAAATCAACCACATACTGATAATCGCTTAACGATACTATGTCCATCCGACGAACGCATACCGTATTTACATTACCGGATAAAACATATTCAATATTAGACTCAGTTTTGTTTGAAATTAGACAAGTATTTTAGTAAACAATTATCTTAAACTGATATACACAGTTAAAAATTATATAGAACCATTAATAGGCTATGATTGTTTGCATTTTAGACAAGTTTTAAGGGGTACCATGTAAAATTGCATAAATCATTTTTTTTTTAAGTTAGTAGCAGCGAAAATGTGTTGGACACGAAGTTTGCTGACGGCCTGACGCTATAAACCTTTTTTTTTTTTCATTTCCATGTTGCATGCTCCTCTTGATATTCTGGGACAATATTTATTCAGATAACCGTGTAACATTCTAACAATCCCTTTTAGTTCATCAACTTGTGCCCACTACACGTCTGGCAGCAGAGTTATGTTCACCAAATATCCCTTTTCGTTCATCCACCAACCACTGAACATTTGAAGGAACTCGAATTAATGTGCCTTACAACGATGTACCTGCATGCGTAACAAATTCAGAAAAAATAAAAACCAAATGCAATTCGCCGAAATTTTTTTAGTTACAATCATGAAAATTCAAAATTCCGACCTTACATCGCTTTCTAAAAAAACCAATATTACCAGGCTGCGCAGAGATAAGGAGATCCACGCAGCTTGCGGTAAATTTTGTTTTTTTTTTTTTCAGAGATATTTGATACAAATTTGATATAAATTTTGAAACAATTTAGGTACAATTTGATGTACTATTGATCATGAGTTGTCCTACTCTAAACCATAAACATAATTAATTAAACCTAATTTCTAAACTTAATTATATCTATTACTACCAAAATAAAATTAGAAGTAAAAGACGACATATCACAAGGTAGAATTCAATTAGCTTTAAGAAATGGTATGGGGTAGCGCCTTCTCATATAGGGTTGCTTGCCATCCACGCACCCTAATTGAATTAGGTGCGCAGAGGTCAGGGGTTACTGTTAAAAATATAGAGTCATGATCTCAGATTGTATTATCATCATTGATCTAGAATAGAGAGATAGAGGGCTAGAATTAAATCAGAGATAAGGGCTACTGTGGCTACTGTGAACAGTAGAGTACCTACGGTACTAAGAACAGTAAAGTACCAACGATAATATTAATGGACCGTTGGTACCGTGGTATAAATAGAGAATAGAAGACTTGTAAAATTCATAACTTTTCGATCAATAAAAACAATCTCCTCAGAATTCATAAAATCAACATGGTATCAGAGCCTTCTGATAAATAACCCGATAACCCGATAACTATAATTACCAGTAAAACTGGTAACTTCATAAACCGAAACAGAAATTCACCAATTAAGCAAGCGTCAAAATGGATCAATGGGGGCAGCAAATCAGTGAAGCTACCAACCCATCGAAGTTAACTCCGACATTGCTCAACGGATTGAATTATCTGTCTTGGGCAAAATCAGTAACCATCTCTTTAAGTGGCCGAGATAAAATCGATTTCATCACAGGAGATCACGAAAAACCAAAACCAGGAAATTCAGAAAAACCAACAGAAGCCGAGAAAATCCAAATCCGAAAATGGCAAAAAGAAGACCATACAATAATGGCTCTCCTATATGGGTCTATGGAGCAACAAATCACAGATTTATTTCTCCAAAGCTGTGAAACATCCAAAGAACTGTGGGACGAGCTCAAAGCTTTTTATGGGCAACAAAAAAACCACTCACATGTATATCGGCTCTGACTTGAAATCCAACAAGAAAAAAGGGGTCTCGAACCCACTTAGAATACCTTGCTTCTCTCAAAAAGAAGCACGACGAACTTGACATTTATCGCCCATTCACAACAGACCCCAAAGACCTCAAAAAACGCAAAGAAGAAGATCGGATTTTCTCGTACCTTGCGGGTCTTGACGCAAATTACGAAGGTATCCGGTCGCAAATCATTCGAGCACCCGACCTTCCTTCTTTTTCCGAAGTGGTAAACCAAATACAGCGAGAAGACTCGCTGCGAGAGGCCATGGGGGGTCCTCAAGCCAGTCACGGCGAGGGACACGAGCCCCACGGCCATGCCTCACATTTTCCCCAAAATCACCGAAACCCTAATTCTCAGAAATCTCAAAATTGGCAAAATCCAAAGGGAGAGACATGCTCTCACTGCAAAAAGGAGGGACATAAGGCTGATAAATGCTACTTTCTCCATCCCAATCTCCGGCCAAAGTGGTGGAGAGAGGAACCGAAGAGAGGCGGAGAAAGAGACGGGAAGAAGAAAGGAATCGCAATAGAAGGAGGGGGCGGGTACGCTGCTCAGACCGAAGAGATAAAAAGAAATCAAACCGGTTCGGGTGAACCGGGTTTAACCTCTGGCGGGTCATGCGCTGGCGGGTCAGGCGCTGGCGGGTCAGGCGCTGGCGGGTCAGGTGGATCAGTGGATCAAATGCAACAGCTGCTGCACCAACTAACCATGCTGCTGTCTCAAAACAATTCTGGTTCTTCATGTGGTATTTTGTCAAACTCAAAGAATTTTAATTTATTTGACCAAATAATTGTCGATAGTGGTGCAACCGACCATATGTTTGGAAATATAAAATTCCTTGAGAATATCAAACCATCTGAAATTGACCAATATGTAACCGTAGCAAATGGTATGAAAGAAAAAATTCATGGGGTAGGAGAAATTACTTTGAAAAACAAAAAAATTAACAATGTTTTATTTTTAAAAACATTTCCTATAAATCTAATTTCGGTAAAAAAACTAACGCAAGAATTTGATTGTAAAATAATTTTCTCACATGAAAATGTAATCTTTCAGGACCGGGTAACCGGGGACAAGATTGGTGAGGGTGTGCTTAAAAATGGACATTATATTTTGGATATAGAAAATTCAAGATTTTGTGCTTCAACAAGTTTGATTAATTACGATAGGTGGCACAAGAGACTTGGGCATCCCTCCAACAAGATTTTAAATAGCATTTTAAATTCCAAAAATTCTAGTTGTATTAATTGTGATATATGCAAGTTAGCTAAGCAAACGAGACTTCCCTTCTCACTTTCCACTAATAGAAGTGAAGCTCCGTTTGACTTAGTTCACTCCGATGTATGGGGTCCGGCCCCAATTAATTCTTATAATGGATTTAAATATTTTGTTATATTTATTGATGATTTTTCAAAAGCTATATGGTTGTATTTACTTAAATCAAAAGACGAGGTATTTATGTGTTTTAGAGAATTTCTATGCCTTATAGAAACTCAATTCAACACTAAACTTAAAATCTTTAGATCGGATAATGGAACGGAATTTGTAAACAAAAACTTTACCAATCTTTTTAAAGAAAAATGAATTATACATCAAACGACTTGTATAAATACTCCCGAACAAAATGGAGTATCGGAAAGAAAAAATAGACATTTATTAGAAATGACACGTGCATTATTATTTCAAAATAATGTTCCAAAAATATATTGGTCGGATGCCATCCTTTGTGCTACATATTTAATTAATAGACTACCAAGTGTTACATTAAAAAATAAAAGTCCAACCGAAATCCTTTATCAACAAAAAAAGAATCTTGATCATTTAAGGATTTTTGGGTGCGTATGTTTTGTTCATATTAAAAGAAAAGATAAATTTGATTTTATGTCAAAAAGGACTATTTTTTTAGGATATTCACCATACAAAAAAGGTTACAAGTGTTATGACCCTATCACAAAAAAACTATTTATTTCTAGAGATGTAATTTTTAATGAAGATGAACCATATTTTAAGAAAGGGGTAGATGATAAACACAAAAAAAAATTTCGGCCAATGCCACCTTTTTTAGATGATTTAGATTTTATACAAAATGAGGATTATGAAATCGAATCTAATAATGAGGAAGAAGAAATAAATAATAATAATGATAATAATAATAATGATAATGATAATGATAATGAGGAAGAAGAGAATACTATGGTTAGAAGGTCCATAAGAGTGCGTCAACCATCCACTAAACTCAAGGACTTTATAACCTATTCGGTACAATACCCTATACAAGACTTTGTATCATATGCAAATATTTCACCAAATTACCATGCATTCCTTATTTCTATCCAACAAGAGATAGAACCAAACACTTACCAAGAGGCAATAACCAAACCGGTATGGTGCAAAGCTATGGAAGATGAACTAATGGCTTTAGAAAAAAATGATACATGGAAAATTGTACAACTACCAACAAACAAAAAAACCGTAGGATGTAAATGGGTGTACAAAATAAAATACAATAGTGATGGTACCATAGAACGGTACAAAGCTAGGTTAGTGGCCAAAGGGTATACTCAAACCTATGGTATAGATTATAATGAAACTTTTGCACCGGTAGCAAAAATGAATACCGTTAGAATTTTATTTTCTATTGCGGTAAATAACAATTGGGACTTGTACCAAATGGATGTAAAAAATGCTTTTCTTCAAGGAACACTTGAAGAAGAGGTGTATATGACCCTACCACCCGGCCATAAAATAGAAAACAACTCTAAACTCGTTTGTAGGTTGAATAAATCAATCTATGGATTGAAGCAATCGCCTCGGGCATGGTATGGCAAACTTAGCTCATATTTAAATTCTTGTAATTTTAAAACTAGTAGTGCCGACCATTCTTTATTTACCAAACAAGAAGGAAAAAATGTAACCCTTGTGTTAGTATATGTAGATGACCTAATAATTACCGGAAATAATTTAGAAGAGATTAGCAAAATCAAGTCCAAATTAAAAGAAAAATTTGATATCAAGGATTTAGGATATTTAAAATATTTTTTAGGAATAGAAGTAGCTTCTTCCAATAAAGGCCTATTCCTTTCTCAAAGGAAATATACCTTGGATTTGTTGAAGGAAACCGGAAAATTAGGTTGTAAACCGGCCTCCACACCTATAGATAACAAATATAAATTAAATACCGAGGATGGTGAACCCTTAGAGGACATAAGCCAATTTCAAAGACTCGTAGGAAAATTAATTTACCTTACGGTAACCCGTCCGGATATTTCTTTTTCGGTAAGTCAAATTAGTAAATTCATGCATTCCCCAAAAACACCCCATTTAGAAGCCATAAATAGAATATTAAGATATTTAAAAGGAAACCCCGGAAAAGGCATAAAAATGATGAACAATAATTCTAACGAAATATGTGGCTATTCCGATGCAGATTGGGCCGGTAGCTTTGATAGAAAATCCACCACCGGCTTTTGTACATTTGTAGGCGGGAATTTAGTCACATGGAAGAGCAAGAAACAAAATGTCGTAGCTCGATCGAGTGCGGAGGCGGAGTACCGAGCTATGGCATCCACCGCAAGCGAATTAATATGGATTAAACAACTACTTAGAGATATGGGCATTAAAAATGATCAACCTATGAAGATGTATTGCGATAATAATTCCGCTCGTCATATCGCATCGAATCCGGTGTTTCATGAGAGAACTAAGCACATAGAAGTGGATTGCCACTTTATTAGAGAAAAAGTCCAAGCCAAAGAGATAGAGACACCGTTCGTATGTAGCAAAGAACAACTTGCGGATGTTTTTACCAAAGGATTGGACCCGACGAATTTCGAGACTATCAATAGCAAGCTAGGATTGCATGACCTATACCTTCCTAGCTTGAGGGGGAGTGTTAAAAATATAGAGTCATGATCTCAGATTGTATTATCATCATTGATCTAGAATAGAGGGATAGAGGGCTAGGATTAAATCAGAGATAAGGGCTACTGTGGGTACTGTGAACAGTAGAGTACCTACGGTACTAAGAACAGTAAAGTACCAACGGTAATATTAATGGACCGTTGGTACCGTGGTATAAATAGAGAATAGAAGACTTGTAAAATTCATAACTTTTCGATCAATAAAAACAATCTCCTCAGAATTCATAAAATCAACAGTTACCAAAGCTCTGCGTGCGCAGCTTGTAGCTGCGTGCATCCCCTGCCTCTGCGCATTTACATGATGCATGATGCGGTTTGGTGCAAGCATTCTGTTTGCAAAATAATGAAGGGGTTGACTTTACTCTCATATATATATATCATTGCAGGTTAATTTATAATTAATCCATTAGTTGTCAAGAGCTAATGAGAGAGAGAATTTAAATATATATTTTACTTTCATGAGGCACCAACCGAACTATTAGCTTCAGTAATTCTTTATTGTGAAGGAATTCAACAATCCAGCCAATATATATATATATATAGTTATCATTAATTCTTTGATAGATCGATGAAACTAAATAACTAATTAAGATGGAAAACAAGATTTCCATTTTGGTATTGTAGCATACCAGCTCCTGCTTTGGCTATCAGAAGCATCTCTTAAGGTCGGGTACTAGAAGAGCAAATGTAAAAGGACAGAGTCAATTGTACTGATGAGCACTGTCAGAAGCTTTAATTAATTGTTACCCAAAATAATCCCCAGTTAAGGCGCTGGGCATGACGGGCATCACGGGTAGCCAACGCTAGCTATAATGTCAGCACATGATGAAACAACTCCGGCCGGGACACTCCTACTTGGCTTTCACATGGGAGCTAGCATTTGTGCTTTCACATGGGATGAAGCAGGGTTAGATTAAAGAGAGGAGAAATGAGAAATATATGTTATTTGTTTCTAGTGAGAAAATAAATAATTTTAAATTTTTATAGAAAAATTAAATATTTAAAAATATATATATATGAGTAAGACGTACAAGAATTATCCCTTAAAATTACATATTTTCGAACGAATGTGTATTCTTTTATTATATGTCTGTGGCACTATAGGCTATAGCAATGTCGATAATCTAAATTATTATTTCCGTGACTTGTTCGTTGCTACAAATTAATAATTCCTGAAAATTTTACCAGAACCCCTGAAATTTTATCAGAACCCCTGAAAATTACCAGAACCCATGAAAATTTACCAGGATCGCAGTACATATTCATTCTAATCGCTGAAAAGTGGTAAAGTGAACCCCTCATATATAATTCCAGTTTTGAAGCTTCCCTTTCTTTGCCAAGTAATCTGGCAAATCATTTTGGCTCCTTGGTACCAGTTCGCAACTGAAGTTCCTATTTTGCCTCAAGATTCTCCAGTTTGGACATATAGAACTTGAATTTTTCTTTCATAGGTTGGTGCTCCTGAATAGGCCCTTGCGTTACTCTTTTTGACAAAACCCCTCAATACTAAATTAAAACATGCATTAACCATTAAAATATCCAACCTATCACACAAACAAATTTTATGACAGCAAGATTAAAAAAAAAAAAAAAAAATCTGATCTATTCAATAATAATCCTGGCCGCCATGTCAAGTTTCTCCTTCACCTGAAGTGGGTCGATGGTCTGGTCGCGGACCCGCTTAATCTTCGGATTCAACAACCCTACATGTGCAAACCCATACAATCTTAAGATCTGATTATCAGCAAAATTAAGCGCCCTCTCCATGCTATTAAGACATTTTTCCATCGGGTAATCCCCATATAACCCGCAAGGCTTGCAGCCGACAAAGTGGGTCACAAAAGGCCACCTCTCATCTCCTAGTCCAGGGTGATGCTTTGCCATCATCTCCTCATACTTATCCACTAACCCGACCCAAAACCCGTGAAGGTAATACGAGTTCTCAACGTACACCTTACTCAACCATTTATGTTGTTGATCAGATATCAAAAGATAGATTAGAGCCGATTGGTCATCTGCCGCGAATGCAGGACGCCCTTTTAAGTTGTCTGTTAAAAACTTGCCAGCTAAATCTCTGATGATCCCTTTCGGGCCCATGGTTGCCCATGCATCAAATAGGTCAAGCGACCATTGACAGTTTCTGATGATGAAGACGCCGGCGTTTAACGCAATCCATGAGTGGTGCTCGAATAATAGATCGGGATATCCGTGGATAATTAAATTGTGATTTTTGTATTTGTCGAAAGGTAATTCAAATGCCATATCGGTGAAGATTGCATCAGTGTCCATCCACCATATCCACTCGACTTCAGGGTGGGACAACATCAGCCGTCGGATGAATGGGAGCTTCGCCCAGTATACGTCGAAGTTTTTGTCAACAAGCGCCATGTTGTGAATAATTTCAATCCCATGGAGACGACAGTAGTCAATTTTGTTTTTCGTGGCTTTTAAAAGGTAGTGGTCGCCAAGGGGATTGTTGCATGGGTTAGGGGATGACCCGGTAAGGAGAAGGATTCGTTGTTTACCAGACACCTGACTAGGAAAATCAGGGTTCTGACTTAACCAGACCTGACGAAGATGGTCCCAGTTAGATATTTTTGGCCCTAAAGAGTAATTAATGGCCTTGACTGCTTCAGTGTAATTCCATCTGTGTATAGTGGAATTGCCATGATGCATCAGTGTGAACGAGTCGTCTTCAGGTTCGGGTTCGGAGTCGGTTTGGATCTCGCGAAGGATCCGGTCGATATCCTCCATGACTCGTTTGTCCTCTGAAACAGGTTGAGAACCTAATAGATTGCCCACACCAATTGTGCCACGTAGCACCAGAACTGTAAGCAATCCGCAAATGAAGGTGAGCTTGCAATTGCTGAAGGTTTTCTGGATGTTGCGGTCGCGAGGAACACGGTATCGAGATGAACCAGTCGCTTCGCGCCCCATTCGGAGAAAGGTGTACTGGCTGGTGGATGAAAGGTGGAAGGTGCTCTCTTTCTTAATTATTCGATCTCCTCCAACACTTCATTTCGAGTGTTATATATCTATATATTGAACAAGTGATATCACGTTTGTTTGGGTGCAATGGTGCATGCAGATGCAGTATCTAGAGAGAGATAGGGATTAGAGATGAGAGAGAAGACAGATGCATCTGGCACCACAAACCATGCTTATTTATTTATTTATTTTATTACAGAGGTTTGTTGAAGAAAGCATAAATTAAGAAAAGTCTCCGCATGCACTGAGTGCGGAATGTCAACTCGTTAGATTGATTCATAACGGAGTTGCAATATATTTGCCTCTTCTATATACAGAGATTGCCGACATTGTTATTAATATCCAAAGTTTAATAGAAATTAATTAATATATTCAGATCTCGTGAGTATTTATAAAAATATCTATACCAGTGATTTTCTGACCGGTACTCTATTTATTTAAATACCGGCTATTTTCTAGCTGGTATTCTATTTATCTAATTACCGGCCATTAAATGACCGGTATCCTTAATAATTTTTTGTTGTTGTTTTACACCCTATAAAATACCCATCTTTCTCTCTCTCCCTCTCACAACTCACTCAACTCACAAAAGAGGAAGGGAGGAAGGCACAGAGAGAAAGAGAAGGCGATTTATAAAAACGGTAATTTTCAAAAATTCAAAAAAAATATGAAGATTATATAAAAAAAATCATTTTTTTCATATATGTTGAAACTTTGCAAATTATATTAGTATCATACAAAAAGTGAATTTATATATAAATTTATATAATTTCTCATGAAAATAAAATAAAAGTACCAACTGATTAATTATATATCAACCATATATGCACAAGACAGAATTGAAATTGTCCAATGTCATATAAAAATTGAACAAAACATTTAAAATCAGTATATGCTGGACTTGTGTATGTTTATTAACACAAACTTGTTGACCTCATGTTCATTCAATTCATTAAATTTTTTTGAACAACTGTACATGTCAGAATTTGATTGTTTCATATCAGATCTCTGATGCAGCATATGCTTCTTTAGATCCGAAACTTTGGGATCTGATCATGACTGGGGTAATTAAGTAGAGGTTAACAATAACATCACTTTTCTCAAATTAAGTAATATTATTTTCTTTTCCATTCACTGTATATTTCGGGTAACAGTTTTCTCATCACTTTTCAAATATCATTCTTTTATCGTATTTTCCTAAACTATTACTATAAATTAAAAACAATTTCTTATATTGCTAAACAATCCTAAAAATTATATATAGAATGATTGGCGGGCGCGTTTAATTTTCTCTTTATAATTTACATAGATCGCCTATCAGACCTCATTAATTATTTTTCTACTTAAGATCGATGAGATGAGATGCGTAATTTTTTAACTTAAGCAACTGACCACAAGTTATTGGTGCACATGCAAGCGCGTTTCTTTTCAACCTTTGTATCTATAGACTATAGGATTAAAAAATTAAACTCAATACATCGATCACATTCAGAATATTTCCAAACTAAAGAGTACCGTTAGCTACAACATTATCATGTTTTCTAACAAATTTTCACAATCTTTGAAAATGAATTTGAAATTTGAAATTTAATATATAGGAATGAGATTTATAAACCACATATAATTTCTAAAAAAAAAATGAACGCTTAAATAAATATTAAGGTGGTGTTTAATTGTGGACTAAAGCTAAAGAGACTTAAATTAATTATTTCAACTTAGGCCGTCTGAATTTGTATCCTCTACATTAACTCAAAAAAGAATAAGAATATTTAGACGGTTAGACGGCCGAGACCGAGATGCATTAAGTTACTCTTTTGAGTTTTGAGTTAATGCAGCAGATGCGGACTCGGGACGGCTCCAGTGCTTCACAATTTGATAGTACAAACAACTGGAATATATAAATGCTCCTCTTTATTTGTGGTTTTCTATTGGGACTAAAGAGAGTATCCGGATTTGGGACTTCCTTTTTGTCTTTTACTTTCCTTTTTGCTTTACTTTATGAATAGTTGGCCACCTCCAATGCCGTCGAATATTAAAAACTTCGCTGTATATCAACAAAATTTGATGCAGTTGTTGTGGATCTTGGGTATCGAAATACGAGTCAATTTAATATATATATATATATTTTTTAAAATTTATAAAACTTTAATACACAATAATAGATCGGTTGCAAGCATACAACCTATTATTGTAGTAAAATAGATATCGATCCAAAGATAACGGGAAATATTACTTTCTACCAAATTAATTAATCCTAAAATAGTGCAAATAAAAGTAAATTGGGGGTTGTTGTAAAATTAGTTTTGTAGGATCAATATCCGATTGAGAGTTGAAATTAAACAAAACAATTTAAAACAAACAAATAAAAGAGTTTTGTGATTCAAATGGATAGAAGTCTAGGAGCTATCAGCATACAATAACTTGGTCAAATTCACACTTAATTGGTTTCTAAATTCATGTTTGCAATTATGAGATTTCTAAGCCTTAAATATTAAAAAAGATTACTTTCGTGAATTAATGACGTGCCTAAATAATTCGGATTTCACGATTAAGTCTTTTACCCTAGTTATCTAGACCATAAGCATATGTTAGCCTAGTTTATCCCTAAATACCAATACTTCACGATTAAGTTCTTCATACCAATATTCGGTTCAATTCTACGGGTCCCAATTAAATATGAGGTTTCACGATTAAGTCATTCACCTCAATTCAATCTTTGTTTCTTGTAGTTCTGGACTAAGAAATAGATTTGGTCATTTCTAATCTCAATCTTAGGGTTATTCATGTATATAATTTGGTACC
Organism: Carex littledalei; assembly: GCA_011114355.1. Classification (NCBI taxonomy): domain Eukaryota; kingdom Viridiplantae; phylum Streptophyta; class Magnoliopsida; order Poales; family Cyperaceae; genus Carex; species Carex littledalei. Next base: position 14,236,347 of record CM022083.1, on the reverse strand, counting down.
ATTAATTATTTGATCATAGCACCTTAAGTTGGTTAAACCTAAGCGGGACGCTAATTAACAAGCACACAAATTACACAATCACATGAATTATAAAATCAACAAGAACGAATATGCAAGCAAACACTCATCATAAAGAAAACTATCCAAGTAAAGTAGATTTTAACACAGGTTCATGTTTAAAGTCTAAGCCCCAAAAGAGAGGAAATATAGCCTCTCATGTGTGCGCTAACATCCAAGAAAAATACAAGAGAAAACATAATAAAAACTAAGAAAAACAAGAAAGAGAATAGAATACACCAATCTCCTCGCTCACGGTCCCTTGTCTTCACTTTGCTCGCTCGAGAAACCTTCAATCATTCGCTCCAATTGCCTTAATTCACTTGGAGAAGATAGAAAAGATGCAGAGAAATGTGTGGAATTAAAACTAGGTTAAATGATGATTAAAGAATAAGATATCCCTCCTCCTGCTGTCTCCCTATCAATATATAGCCAATTTTGTGACTTTGGGAGCAAGCAAACAAGATCTGGAAGTGAATCGGGCGAAGATGGCAATAAAATCTGTCTAAATCTAGGCTGGGCGGTCATTGGTGCGGCTGTACAAAATTTTACATTCCGAATTTGGATTTGTTTCCTTCATTAAAGTTGTAGATCTTTTTGTCCTGGTTCCGTCAAGCTTTGATTCACCCAAATCGGAGTTTGTATGACCAAAGTATAGTCAAAATACGAACTATGTGTCGGCAGCTGTGATTCTATGCGGCCCGTTGTGCGGCCGCACGAAATGCTTGTACAGGCTGCATAACTCTCTGGAATTTTCTGTGATTCGAACTTCAAACGGGCATAGATCATGATCCGTAACTCTGTTTTCTGTGTTCTACCGCTCTTCGGAAAGTTTGCGAGAAGATCTACAATTTTCTCCATTTCCTGTAATTTAAATAGACTTTGGCAGTAACTTGGTTCTTGGTATATTTTAACACAAAATTATACTAAAATACAGGAAAATTGGCTTAGTTTTTAGGTTAAACCTTAATCAAAAGTATATATAATTTAGGCTTATCAGCAATGAAAAATTATATTCGTAAAATGATTCCTGGAGGCAATGTGTGATGATTTTTTTAAGGCAGTACATTAACCAAGCTCTAAATTATCAATTAAAAAATTATATGTAAATGTTATTTATTTCTCAGAATAAACATTAGTAATTAATATTTAATCATCCGAATTATGTTTGTATCCGTATTTGTATCGGTCCGATATCCGATCCATATTCATATCCCTTTAATATCTGATCCTTATCCGTATTTGAGACTATCCGTACTTGTATTCGTATCCGAAAATTTTTAACATCCAATCCGTATCCGACCATTTACACCCCTAGATACAACAAATGAAAATGAAACCAAAACGAAAACAAAAACAAAATTGTTGCAGTGCTGGACGTTATGGACCATAACGTTCAATTTTTTTTGTGTGTTAATTAGCGATGTCGGAATTAAATTATCTGAACGTTATGGACCAAGCGGACATTATAAGCGAAAATGTTTTTTTTCCATTGTCGTTATTTATTTATGTTTATTTTCCTATTAATTAAAAAATCGGGCGTTGCATCTCTTGTCCTCTCTGCTCTCACAACCACCGTCTGATTAAAAATTGGAAGAACACTTTTTTTCCTTGCCGCCCTGCAAAACCTTTAATTTTGAGGAGAATCAAGAATTGAGGCAAGCTACCAAAATGAATGCCTATCTACCAGCTAAGAATTGGTGTGCCTCTTCGGATACAATAATGGATTTTCATTTAGTTTTCAATATTTTTATGTCTTTTTCAGATTTTAATATTCTAGGGCCCATGATGAATCATGCAAGTTCTGAAATATTCTATGATGTAATTCAAAATTTTAGTAGAATACGGTTCAATTTAAAAACTTGCAGTGCATATTAATTATAGGAAGCTGACAACTTCAAATTTGTAACGGACGATCCGAATTATTAATGGACAAACTCAAAATTTGAGAAAATGTAAACTCATAATTTTTTTTTCTCATGGAATACTTCAATAAATATACAAATCAATTTATAAGTATATTTGTGTCATTCTTATTTTAAGAAGCCGGTGATATTCCCCTTTCATAAGAACCCTAATTAAAAAAATATAGACAATTTATAAGCGTACTTTGTACTAATAAATTTTAAAAAGGATAAGACCATAGTTTGAGAATCTTTATCAGGCTTCAATGCTATTATACATATGTATAGTTTCTTTTATGTGACAATTGTTGTGTTACAAATCATCAATATAAGTAGGGTTGTAAACGGAGCGGATTCGGAGCAGATAATGCTAATACCAAATCCGTATCCGTCTTTCAATGAGCGGATACGGATACGGATACGGATACGGATAGTAAATGGATATCAAAATTTAAAATCATATCTGCCTTAAACGGATACGGATTTGAATACAAATATAGAACGGATAATTGTCGGATATTGAGTTATATATATGAACTTTAAGATATAAATAATAATTAATAAAATTTAAATATGAAAATAAATGAATATTGTAAGTTGATGGAGATATTAATATTGGAAAGATGAGAGATATAAGATATTCATTCCATTGATATAATATATAAACAAAATAAAGAAGTAGTAACAAAAGATAGTGTGGTGTAGTGGTTTGTAACTTGATTGCTTACTCTCACCTCACATGACATGGGTTCAAATCCCTTTGAAGGAAAAATAATTTATTTTTAATTAGTGGGTCCGAAAAAATTTATTGGGTTCCGGATAACCCGGATATCCGCTCCGTTTAGGTTTTACTATCCGTATCCGTATCTGTATCCGCATCTTCTGTGGATAATTGATAATTGTGGATATCCGCCCGGATAATTGTGGATATCCGCCCGGATATCCGCATCCGTTAACAGCCCTAAATATAAGTAAATGTTTAAGAATATGAGATACTCACATTCAAATTCAGAAAATACAAAACATCACTTCTAAATATTATTTCATAGCTTTCTTTTTCAAATTAAACTTAAGTTATTGTTTTCTTTCTCTATCATGCGAAACTAGTCTACATTATGAAATTATGAAGCAGTGGAACTTGAGAATGAATAATTAAATAAAATATATATGCTTATGATTTATTTTTAAAAAGGTATAAAAAAACACATATATATCATTGCATCATATCAATCTTAGTCAAGCATTATACTAACAAACAAATAGCTTTGGACTTGATTGCAAATATCTAAACATTTATGTATTATGTGCAAGGATGTCAATAGTAAAATCTGAATATATATCTTTTTCTAGTTACCACCCATCTTTGCATCGAAAAAGTGACTAATCGACTGGACTAAAGTATGTGCAGCTTGAGGTCAGTATAATAAAGCATATGTTAAATTGTAGTACCATATCTTGATTTTTTTTTATCCTCAGGCCTTAAGGTAGTCGATCGGAACAAATATTTTTAAGTTGTTGGATCTTGTGGTTTTGATTTTCTCTGCTTTCTCATTTTCAAATTCAAAAATATGTTCAAAATCAATATACAATTAGTTCACTTATAATTTTTATCGAACCTATTAGAAAATAAAAATAAACTTATTTGATAAAACATTTCAATTGTTTCTTATATATAATTAGGAATTATGATACGTTAAAAGATTTTGAGTAACACTTGTAGGATAGCATGCAAAAAATTTCTCTCTTCATGGACTTGTCATTATCCATTGCTTTTTACATGATGTATATGTAGGCATTATTTCTGTTATTGTTAAATGCATATTGGCTCTCCTATTTTACCCATTTCTACATTTTTTTATCAAGTTTGGTACACAGCTGATTTGACAATTTGAGAACCTTTTTTTTTAAGAAATAAAGAAAAGTAAGCATAAAAGTTAGGATTCCTGGTAAACAATGCATAAAGCCTCTCTTTGCTAATTTCGTTACACTTTCCTTTTATTAAGAGAGAGAGAGAGATTTATTTTTAATTGAAATATATATTTTTTCGCATAATAGAATAATTATATTATTTTCTAAATTTCTTATACGATATTCTTCCAATGGTGTCTAATACGATATTTTTGTGTTAACATGTCTATGTGCTGACCATAAGACAGTCCTCACCCAAAAAAAAGCATGGGAGTAGCCAATATATATATTTTTTTGGTAAAATGAATTTTTATTGGAACATAACAAATGGCATTTCAGGCTGAAATAGAGGGCTTATTGATGGATGAAATCGTGATCAGCTGGCTAATAAAATTTATAACCCGATTTCCTATCGAGTCAGATTACAAGTGCATAATCCTATCGAGTAGTATATCGAGTGTTGATCTGCAGGGGGTAAAGTTTAAGGTTTTGAACGATCAGATCTCAACCTTTCGAAAGGCTAGACAAAATATGAAATTTGAGAGTTGTTGTTTGATCTTTAGAATTACTGAAAATACAAAAAGCAAAGTAATTAGAAATAAGATGATAGAGTGAATTTCTAGGATTTTGGCTTACCATCGCTACTCAATCTATTTCAATAAGGTCTCATTCGGTATTTGGTTTTCAGATGTTGTTTGAAGGTTTCTAATCCAATTTAGTGACTGTCGCTTTCGCCTAACAATCACCCTACCAATCAAGATATCCTGTTAAGGCTTGTCTCGATTGGTGCAAGGAGTTATGTGATTAGCCCAAAGATCTCATACTTCACTTAACTAGGTTCCTCATCTGGTTTTATTGAGTGCCCTCATGGTGAGGCACGACAATGCGACATTCGTCTGCGAATGTCGAGACTCTCATGTATACCTTTGTTGGTCCAACTAATGGTATCTCCGGTTAAGGTCTCCACCACTAATTTAGTATTTTTATTCTCCTTATCCTAACTCGGTTAGCCTAATTGTGTCTATCTTTCCAGGTGTTGTCAATACCATGGCCGACTAGGTTAACAAACAAAATAAGGTAATAAAGAACATAAAGCGCAAAAACAATCAAGCGAACAAAAGTAATTTCAAATACTAAGTAAAATTAAATTAAAACTTTATGAGTAACAAGGTTTACTGCCTAGCCCTAAGAATCAAGAACTTAGCTTTGGAATGACATGATTACAACAAGAAGAGAAGAGAAAGATATAGCCATGGCAGAAAATATCCTTCTAATACTCTCAAGCACTCTCATCCTAACACTAACCCTCTTACTTAGAGTAGATATGAGATAAATCTAAAGGGTGTGATCCCTCCAAGTGGGGAGATGAGTTTCCTACAGTTTGGGAGGCTTATATAGACTCCACCATAGGCCTAGGGACACCTCTACACTTGCCCCTCAAGTTCTGGATAAGTTATGGACGGGTTTGGAGTTGAAAACGTGTCATAACTGTTCACAGCGTCGGTGCTGAATACGGTCTGTATTGGCTAATATAGACCGTATTGAGGTCCTGACAGCAGTTCACATTTCAGCCATAACTCAGTCATCTGGACTCGATTGAGGTGATTCAAGTTGTGTTGGAAACTAGACAACGAGATATACAACTTCCATGAAGGGACTGAGTTCCAGTTCGGAATGTAGAACGCTCAGGAATTTATCCAAAGTGAGTGTTTTGTTTTCTCTTCAGGACTTAGCCATCCATCACAAAATTGGCGAAAGGGTGCATGGAGATGATTGGAGGCCAAGTAATCTGATCTGGATACAGCTGTCATGAAAATTCACCAAAGGGCTCCTTTGGTACGGTTGGCTGATATAGACCGTACGCCCCTTGTGCAGAAGTTAGCCACTAGTGGAAAAACACACATCAGGATCGGTTAAATATGCACATCAGGAACGAACCTAGAGCCGATCCTGATCCAGCCGTTACAAATAGTTAATCTAAATTGTATCGGTTGAACAACAATCTAGATCGGTTAGTTATAAATAACCGATCCCGATTTGTTAGTATCTAGATCGGTTAAAATTATTAACCGATCCCGATTTGTTAGTATTTGGATCGCTTAAAATTATTAACCGATCCCAATTTGTTAGTATCTGGATCGGTTAAAATTATCATCCGATCCCGATTTGTTAGTATCTGGATCGGTTAAAATTATCAACCGATCCCGATTTGTTATCTAGATCGGTTAAAATTATCAATCGATCCCCATTTGTTAGTATCTGGATCGGTTAAAATTATCAACCGATCCCGATTTGTTAATATCTGGATCGGTTATAATTATCAACCGATCCCGATTTGTTAGTATCCGGATCGGTTATTTTATATAACCGATCCTATATTTATTATCTGGCCAAATTTATAAAATATTTTTGTAAATTACAATTAAACAATTGGATCGGTCTTTAAATTAATCGATCCTGATTAGGTATCAGGATCGGTTTTTTTTACCCGCCAATATTCTGGTTAAATATATAAAATATTTTTTAAAATTACAACTATACAACTGGATCGGTTCATTAAATCAACCGATCTTGATAGGTATCAGGATCGGTTCTTTATATTAACCAATTCAGATAACTATCAGGATCGGTTTTTAAAAAAGGACCGATCCAGATTATTATTATCATGATCGGTTCATAATAAAAACACCGATCCTAATAGTTAACTGGATCGGTTTTCTATAAAGAACCGATCCTGATTTGTTACTGTGTTTTAAAAAAAAATATTTTATATTTGGCCAGCTTCCACTATATTTTGCTGGCCTATATAAGATATCACATGCATCAGGAATTATCACAAAAGACTTATCATATATATGCATTAGGAATTATCACAAATCGATACACATCCTAAATTATTACAAAATGATCATGTTAATGCAAAATTTACACCATATCCTAGAATTAAGCTCCTAAATTATTACAAATTATCACATCCTAAATTGTTTTACTTTTTTGAATGAGTACCTCCTTTAAGAAATAGTTACACCACAAGTTGCGAATCTCGTCGATTTTGTAATCTGGGTACCTAGTGGAAAAGTCCTGCATTTTTTAAATGATATAAGAGCACAATTAAATATGTACTTAATTATATTTGAAGCAACTATGCTTACTTTTGGAAAATATATAAATGTATATATACCTTTAATTTCGGAAAATCACGGAGGAAGCGATTTATTATGTCGTGCACGAACATCATGACATAATATCCACATTCCCAACCACCGGTTTGTTGTGGGCACTACATTACACATCAAGAGAGTTAAAAAATTAAACAATTTTTGCACATATAGATTTTCACCAATTTTAATTTGCATCTAGGTCCCTATAATCATATGATAACCAAATTTCACCATTTTTTACATCTAAGTCCCTCGTTTAACATCATCAACTTAGCAATTTACAAACAATAAGATAAGTTCAAAAATAAGTACTTACCCTGAAATATGTAACCTTCAAATTATGGCCTTTTCCAAAGCCTCCAATCACCTGGTCTATTTTGTAGGGTCTGTTGAAAAAAATATTTCCAATTCTAAGAAAAATATTAATGAAAATCTATAGATTTGACAAATGAAAATTTGAAAAGCATACATTTTGAGCACATCGATGATCTTCGGGTTATTTGGAATTCCTTTCTTACCAACGTTCTTACCGGAACAATGGACATTGGAAGAATCGAACACGTACACCTGACTCTCTCTGGGCATAAGCACGACCAAGATCCAATGTGCTCTGCATGTTAGGTTTGTATCATCTCACATTCTATAATTTCTATGAAATGAAAGAAACTTAATAAAATTAGAATATATATATAGCACTAACATCTGATGATACGATATGAATATCAATCTCTTGTCTCGGTTTTGTCTCAGTGCCTCATTTATGTATGTCTCGACGTATTTTTTTGAGTCGGCATCACCGTCTAACAACAAGTAATTTGTTTTCACGGGGTCTATGAAACCAACACGCTCAGCTTCTCAATGGTCCTCCTTGTTGTATTTTTGCACATACCTGCAAAAAAAGGCATACCAGTGATCTAAATTTTTTCAACATTGAATTAAAAGTATTACATTCTGCCATTATTACGAATGTTAACTCACATCATGAGATCTGAATAATCGGTACAGTGAGCCACTCCTTTTGTTTAACCAACGCCAAAAAATCATCTGCATTGACTACTAAGGGGCCTTCACCGTAGAAAAGGTCAAGTGGCGGATCGACAATGCATTGGCAGGTTGGTTCAAAAACTGATCACGCAGAAGGGTATAAGTCTGTGGAAAACTCTCAAAATCGATACCATCAAACATGTCTGCGCCAGTTTGTACTACATTCTCACCAGTATGAATTTTGCGTGGTTCCTGCAATTAAGATAATACCATCAACTATAACTCTACCTATAGATACAAATTTATAAGTATAAGAAGTTGTAATAATAATATACATTTTTTACCTGATCAACAATAGATATCATCTCCATCAGCCATGCGGTGGAGCTGCCAACGGCTGAGACGATGGTTGGCATGTCTTCATTTGGTACAGGTAGAGGGGTGTATTCTTCACCCGGGACCACTTCATCCACTATTACCCTTGCATGGTCGGGTGGTAGAGGCCTCAAGTGAACGGTCTCGTCACAATTTACTAGAAGATTAATTATCCCCAAAGCCACTTCAACCTTCTTCCCATCTCGAGCCACGAGAAGTTTGCATCCTCGTTGCGACGGCTGTACAAAAAAAAATATTTATTCAAATGAAATAATATGTATGAAACTAAGCCATGTACGTAATAGAATTTTTTTTTTATTCGAATGGAATAATATGTATTTATTTGCATTACCTCCATCGAGAAAAACAAGGAAGACCGTGGTCCAACTAACTGGCAGCTGCTCTGAACGGCTGTTGGGCTTTCCGGGACTAGGTGTCGGCCCATCTACATTGTCATTTTCTGCTCTAACATTTGATTCATTCTCGCCTCCATTTCTCTATTTAATCTCTCCTCTACAACTTTTACTCTCGCCTCCACTTCTCTCTATATCCTATCTTCAATGTCCGTGCCAGACTCCGAAGGCATGTGTCTCCTCCTTTTTCCGCACCCCTGATATGCCTTTTTAATACCCACCAGAGCTCCAAGGCCTCTCACCCTCCCAGCATGTTCCCGATTCGGCAGAGATTTTCCTAGAACATCGTCTTATCGATCGACGGGCAACAAGCCTTTGTTGAAAGCCTCCTGTTGTTCTTCCTGAAATGACAATGCCAACATGTTACAACATAATAAATTAAAGTTGAATTTCAAGGGATGACAATATCTAAATCCTCACAATAGTCTTGACGACTTCTTCTGTTTCCTTGTTAGGATAAACACATCCCTGGCCATCGGCTGAGGGCTTCGTGTGTCATAGTGTCCATGAGACATGCCTATACTGAACAGACATATCAAGAAACTGCTCCTGTGACAGTGTAGTAGTTGACCCTTGGGTAGACGGATCACTACTTACTGCTGTCTCGTTTGCAATAATCTGGAAAACATCTTTGAGCCTACTTTGGAATTTCTCACCGCTGTAACCTCTGGATCCCAAGTAATGTTTATACTTGTTCTTGAACTAATTCGCCTTCCCCTTATCACTTAGCTTCTGCAATTTGAACAAAGAAACAATTGCGGGTTATGAAAATAGTTGAACAAAGAAACAATTAGGTTCATTGGACGGTTATAGTTAAAAAAAAAGATACCTTGAATCATCCGACCGGCAGGACTCGACAAAGACATCCCAATCTTGTTGTGTAATCGAGAGCTTGTCAAAGTTGGGCGTCGTACCCGCATTGACGTGCTTAGTCAGAGTGGTTCTGAACTTTCGGTGCATTCACTACAGCAGAAAGGGGCATCAGCGACCGGTTTTCCGGTCGCTGATAATATAGGCGCCGGTCAGGTTGGCTCTGTTCGGGTTGGCTATATTCCTCACCATGCATGAACCACTTCTCGTAAAAAAGTCGAAACCCTGATTTCATCAGGTGTTTTCCGATAGTTTCCTTATCCAACCATCTGGTACACCCACACTTGGCACATGGACACTTAATGCGATCACCACTAATTATATTTTCTTGAATACTGAATGCATATTCAAAAAAACTCTCAACACCCTTAACAAATTTGGGATTCATTCGCTTGTTCACGTAACGAGGACCGTACATCCAACTACGATCACCCTCCATTTCTCCTAATCATGACATACATTTATAATTAAGATATTATATAAACATGACCTAAATGCAATTTACAACAACAATTTATAACAACATTGTATAAACATGACCTAACTACACCTTAGTTCATTCAATTTATAACAACAAATTCTATTACTTTAGCATTCAAACGAAAATTTTGACTCAAACAAACAAAAAGTCCAGATATATACTTTAGACCCTCCAGATATCATCAGTTGATAACGGACCCTCTAAAGCAAGTCATGGAAGAAATTCACAATTAATTGTTGCATCATTCATGCAACAGGACTTGTATACAACCATACAAGCGGCATCTACACTACATATTGTATGAATTTAAACATACGTACCAGAGAGAGAGAGAGATGACGCTTCCCTTCCCGTCCCTTGCCTTGCCTTGATTAGTTCTAAATAAAATTAAATGCACACGAGGTCAAAAATAAACTTAAAGTAATGTCTTGCTTACTATATTGACACTTCAATGAAATAATGTCATTAAATATTCATAGGTCCAAACTCATTACTCCTTTGGGGCTTACACGGGCCGGTGTACAATCTTATCCCACTCTTTGAATGCTACGTCTCAGTAGTGAAGAAATGTATGTAGATCTAGTATTTAAGAAAAATTCGGCAGCATTTTCTCTTAGTTCCCCGAGTACGCGTTAGAAACACATCATGTTGGACATGTAATTCAATACGTACTCGTAGGAACAATAAGGGAAAATGATACCAAATTTTCTTAAATACTAGACCCACATACATTTCTTCACATCCTAGATGAGACAAAGCATTCAAAGAGCAGTCCCAAAACGGGGACTATTCAAAATTAATCTCTATCAGATTAATTTTGAACGGGTATAAACCTAAAAGGCATACTAAATGTTCCGGTTTACTAATATAATTAACCAACATATAATTAATAACTAACAAACTATAGTACATAATTAATAATATAATTAACCTTTATCGAATTAAGAAAGAGAGAAAACTTGCCTGATTACAAGCAATTACTCCCTTCAAGATCGAGTTTTCTCCTCTCCTTCTTTCCTCCCAAACTTAAACTATATTCTTCTCCAACTCCTGAAACCAATTAGCCAATCAATTAATCAACCCAATTAGTCAACCCAATTAATCAATCAATCATATCTATTTTTATTCAATCTGCAAAAGCAACAGTAATCATATAAAAAAAAATGAGCAAGTGAGAGCAATTAATTGATATGTTCTCTAATCAGAGCAAGTACAATTTAGTTACAATAATTAGTCGTGATTTATGATAATGCAAACGTAATAGACAGAGAACAAGTGTTAAAAACACAGAACATCATGACATAACAAAAGATGCTTCCAGTTATAAGATATTCAACAAACGAGTAATTTTACATGAAGAAATTGGAATGAGTAAAAGCGACAATTTAACTAACGACCCCCCTTTTTTTATTGGGTTATTGTGTGTTGAAGTCGCATTGCAAGCTGTCGAGCAATTTACTGGTTTTAATTTGATTTCTCAAAGTTTCTCAAAGTTTCTACTTTAAGACATTGCAATAAAATATTACAGCTGTATCTAACATTTATCTAATCAACAACTTAATATATTGCAATTGGTAATTATAAAGGCTCTAAATTTTTAGTTTTGAAGTTACAGGGTTTCCATCAGTTAGCTTGCAATGGGAATAAACTAATTTGGTAAACACGTTCCAAGAGTTCTAGAAAACAGTACTAAATCTCTTATAATAATTGGTGAAAATTATTAATTCTCTACACCTGGTCAACGCAGTCCATTACAGGATTAATACCCACAGGACTTAATTTCATACTATCAATTATTGTGAAAAAATTATAGATGTATATCAACTAATTCATATATAGAAACACAACATGTACAGAAATGGTACCATTAAAACAAGGAAATTGTTCTTTAATCAAACATATGCATTCAGAAATTGAATTTCGCTTGGTTAATAGAACAATGACCAACTCAGATTGTTTCGAATAGCAATTTGAACAAGATAATATGATACAATTTAAAAATAACACAAATCAACCAAATTAGGGGAAACAGGTTTCAGCCAAACAAGGAGAAGAGAATAAGATATAAGGGAGACTACCTGGATACGAAAAGGAGGAGGCGAATCCTTCAGAGAGATGAGAGTGGAGGAAGGGTAGCACTTGATAACGCAAGAGGGTCAGAGAGAGAGGTCGGGGTCAGAGAGCGGGTCAGGGTCGGAGACTTCCAGCTTCAGGCGGGGTATGCGAGATTAGAGAGCGGGTCGGGGTCGGACGGCGGGGTTCAGAGAGCGGGTCGGGGTCGGAGATGAGCGGCGGGGCTTCGATCGGGCGGCGGGGGCTTCGATCGCTGCTTCGGGCGCGGCGCTGCGAAAATTTTTGGTTTTATTTTTAGTACGTAGCTAACCTAACCGCGGGAGACGAGACAGAGGGAAAAGGAATTGCGCGTTTTTACAGAAAAGTTTCTGCGACCGGGCCAATTTGGTTGCTGAAAGGTATTTGCGCCGGCCGCAGAAAGTCTCGTCGCCAAAACCATTTATTTTTAATTTTTTTTGGGAGAAAAATACTATCAGCGACCGGCGATTTCATTGGTCGCTACCGCCGGTCGCTGATAATATAGTTTGCTGTAGTGATTTCTGCCATTTTTTGCACTATATTCTTCTTCAAAAATGCATCATCACCATCAATACTCCAGTCCAGCTGCCAAACAAACAGAAATCAATTTTAACATTAGTTAATATCAACTATGCTAGCTTGTGAAATTAGGACCGTGTTATTTACCTAGATTTGGTTCCATATATTTTCCTTCACCTCGTCTTCTACCATAGACCACTCTAGGCACGTTCCTTCTTACCAATATCCTAAGGTGCGAGAGAAATTTAGTGGTTTGCCTATTAATGATAGGCCTCCCAATTGCATCAAATTGAACCTTCTTGCCGGGCTGATTAATGACGCTAGCAAGTTGGGAAGGCCCTCTTTCTCGTCTCTCACCCGAGGCGCGCTCGCTACCACCACCACCACGACCACTAGTCTCACCACCACCACTAGACATGATAGGAGCATTTCGATGACCCTCCTGGAAAAATTATACAAATTTAAACAAGTGTTATACAAATCAGTCAGTGCAGACTGATCAAAAGTCCCAACCAAAAAGCCATCTGAACAGTTAGATAGAGAATAAAAAAACAACCAATTTAGAGTCAAAATTTGATTTATTTGGATTTCTGCTATTTTTAGTGAATTTTCAAAACTGAATTAGCATGTGTATTTGTGCTGTTTTTTATAATAAAGATCGGTAAATTTTGAAAAATCATATCAAATCGAATAAAAATGCTGAAAACAGGATGACATGACATCTAGATATACTTGCATTATATATAGAAATAGATAAATTTGGGCCTAATATAGCAGAAGAAAATACATTGCAAAAATCAAGCCGATTTGGCCTACACAGAAGAATTGCAGTGTGCCTTTTCTATTCAAACTCAGCTTTTATGGGTGGCATACCTCCAAAATTTAAGTAGGTACATTGAATCAACAACACTGTATCAACTATCAAGAATACATTGAATCAAAAACGAATTTTACTGGTGAAAGGAAACAAATGAAAGTAAATAATTGACCGTTTAAAATGTGAAAAATTTGATCTCCAAACATATTTTAATAAATAGTAAAAAATTGGCTAAGATTAAAATGGTAGTTCGTGAGCTGTGGTCATACCAATTTGGTTTTGTGATTTTTAAAGTCTCAACAGTCGATCCAAACTGTTCAACATGATATCTATATTAAAATGTGCTTGGAGACTAAATTTTACATTTTATGAAATTTTTTTACTATTTATTAAGATAGTTTGAAAATTATTATTTTCAATGATCCAGAGACTACTTTGTAAGGACATCAAGCCTTTAATGGAAGGAGATAGGTAAAGAAATTGCATAGCATAGCATGATATGAGTGCTTTAGTTTCTAAATTATGTTTGCGCCTTTTACCTTTAGTCACAACTCACAGTCCATTTAGCTATATATCTGCCCATTAAATCACCATTAACTTAATTTAACTTGAAATGAACGATAAAATAGCTTGAATCATGAACCATAAGTCAGATTTCGCGTTTACTGAATCAAAAAAATTGAAAAATCAACCATAACAACACCGTGTTCTAATTAGGATCGGATCTACATTCATTTATAGGGATGTTTAGTCGCTCATATAATTTTAAAATTTTAATTATGCATATTGAAATTTCAGTGAGACTACAGTACTATGCAATATCTCAAATTTTCAAGTTTCAAATAGTCAATCTGAACTGCTCAGTATGATTTCCACATGAAATGTCAAATTTATATTTTTTAGAATTTTTTACTTTTTTTAGATAGGTAGAAAATAGCTTCATCGAACGATGTTGAACCATTCGAAAGTTGTAATTTTCTACCTATCTAAAAAAATTATAATATATTTCTAAAAAAATGTAAAATTTGGTCTTCAAGTACAGTTTCACATGGAGATCATGTTTAACGATTCAGATCAGTTATTTAGACTTAAAAAATAAAGACATGTGTCCATAGTATCGACCAATGTACGCTATGTTATTGTAGTCTCACTCTTGAAATTTAATTGAATATTTTTTTAATTGTTATTGGGTTCATTTATCCAATTATAAAAAATCAAATATTTATTAGTAGTCCAGGGGTTAGAATTACATTTTGCCACTGTAAAAATTTAAGTTTAAATTCCACCTATCAAATATTGTACATTTATAATTTAAACCCCCAATTAAAATTTTCTGGTTCCGAAGCAGTTGTACCTAGACATTTGACACTGCCCGCCGCGGGCTGCCCGAACCCGGTCCGCCCGTGCCCGGTGCCCGGGGTACCCGTACCCGTGCCCGGGTATACCCGGGTAAACGGGTACACGGGTACGGGCTTGAAATGGGCAGGGTGGCCTGTTTTGGTGCCAAACCCGGGTGTACCCGTACCCGGCAGACCCGTGCCCGCTGCCCGTCTGCCCGCACCCGCCACGGGTGTACCCGCACCCGCGTACCCGTGCCCGTACCCGTACCCGTGCCCGCCGCCCGCCGAACACTTTAATTCAAAAAATCCCCCCCCCCCCTCTGTCAATATTAACAGAGCAGTTTTGGCTACAGGCAGCGCACTGAGTACAGCTTTTCATGTGAATATTGCGCTGCATGAAGCTAAACCTGCTCTGTTAACTTGCGCTGCATGTGAAATTGTGAATATTGCGCAAGTTGTACAGCTTTTACAATTACTTAATCTGGACCGTTCTTTTTAACTTGGCACGAATCGCAAAGCCCAATAATACTGCCCCTCAGTCAGCCCGAATCCTAAACCGGCTGAGAGTTAATCTCAACCGTAAATAGCTAATTGTAAAGGGAATCTTTTACGGATCCGCGGATTCCGCGCCAGCGCCAGGCCCCCCCCCACTGGCCACTGCCGTACTACCTCTGGACCCTCTGGTCCTCTGCAAGTCTGCATTAACTTACGTTGATTAATTACAAAAGATTCCCTTCACTTTACGATGCAACTATGCAAGTAACAAGATCCTCTCCAATCTCCATTACTATAAAAGATTCCCTTCACTTTACGGTTTGGGATTAACTCTCACCGCTTTGAGATTCGGCCTAACGCAGGGAGCAGTATTATTGGTACACTGCCCCACAGTGCCCCCACAGTTCCGAATTTTGACTGAAATCACCAAATTTCACACCCAGCCAGGCCCCCACAGTTCCGAATTTCCCCATAAATTAACCCCCAAACCCACTCTCCCTCACTCACTAAATTTCTCACTCTCCCTCACTCACTAAATTTCTGATTTTCTCTTCTCATACTCTCTCTCACTCATACTCTCTATCATTTTTTTTTTCCGAAATTAATTTAATTATTAGAAAAAAAAATATAGTTGGAAATTTATTTTATTCCGCAAAGGCGCGAGATACGGTTGAGCAAGATTATTTCATCCCGCAAAGGCGCAAGTTTTCATCTCGCAAAGGTTAGATTAATTTTTTTGAATAGATTAAATAAGTTAGATTTATTGTTAATTTTATGATAAATAGGTTAGATTAATTTTTAAATAGCTTAAACATGTTAGATTTTTTGTTAGTTTTATTATAAATAGGTTAGATTAATTTTTAAATAGCTTAAACATGTTAGATTTTTTGTTAGTTTTATTATAAATAGGTTAGACTAATTTTTAAAGTAGCTTAAATATGTTAGATTTATTGTTAGTAGAATTGGTTTGATTTATTTCAAAATATATTAGATTTACTTTTGAATAGGTTAGATTTATTCTTGAAATAGGTTAGATTTATTTATAAATAGCTTAGATTTATTTTCAAAATAGCTTAAATAGGTTAGATTTAATTTTTAATTCGGTTTTTATTTTTAAGTAAGTTAAATGTTATTTTAAATAGGTTTTATTTGTGCTAAATAGGTTATATTCATTTTAAAATTAGTTATATTTGTTTTAAAAATGGTTTTTGAATAGGTAATTTATTTTAAAATTGGTTAGATTTATTTTTAAAATATGTGAGATTTAGTTTTGAAATATGTGAGATTTTATTTGTAAGTAAGTTAGATTTAAATAAGTTCTATTTATTTTTAGAATAGGTTAGATTTATTTTAAAATATGTTAGCTTTATTTTTGAATAGGTTAGATTAATTTTTGAAATATGTTTAGGTTTATCTATAAATATGTTGGATTTTTTTAGTATGTTAGATTTTTCAAATAGGTTATTTTTTAATATGTTGGATTTATAAATATGTTGGATCTATAAATATGTTGGATTTTTTTTTAATATGTTATATTTTATTTTTTTAATTTTGAATATGTTATTTGATCATTTGAATATGTTAGATTTATTTTAATATAGGTTAGATTTTATTTTTTAATTTCGGATTAATTTTTAAATATGTTAGATAAATAAGTTAGATTTTAATATGTTAGATTTATATTTTTTGAATCTATAAATATGTTAGATTTATATTTTTGAATAAGTTAGAACAAATTGTATTTATTTTGAATTAGACTTAGAATTTTAAAATTTGAATTGGATTATTATGAATTAGACTTAGAAATTTGAATTTAGATTTATTTTTTTATATTATTATTTTTTTTTTTGAAATTCGGCTGAGGACATATTTTTTATTTTTTTATTTTTTATTTTTTTGGGTTCGGATCACAGAGTGCAGAGGGCAGACCGGCAGAGGACCAATTTTTTTTTTTTGGTTTTGAATCTATAAATATGTTAGATTTTTGAATATGTTAGATTTATATTTTTTAAAATAAGTTAGAACAAATTGTATTTATTTTTTTAAAATAGATTTACATTTACATTTACATTTATATTCAATTTAGATATAATTTAGATTTACATTTACATTTATATTCAATTTAGATTTAGATTTATATTTTGAATAAGTTAGAACAAGTTGTATTTATTTTGAATTAGACTTAGAATTTCAAAATTTGAATTAGATTATTATGAATTAGACTTAGATTTATTTTTTTTATATAGTTTTTTTCTTTTGAAATTCGGCTGTTGCAATTTTTTTTTTTTTTCTGTCACAGAGACAGAGGGCAGAGGGCTGTTGCAATTGAAATTCGGCTGTTTTTTTTTCTTTTCTTTTCTTTAATATAATTTAGATTTACATTTACATTTACATTTACATTTATATTCAATTTAGATATACATTTACATTTATATTCAATTTAGATTTACATTTACATTTATATTCAATTTAGATATAATTTACATTTACATTTACATTTATATTCAATTTAGATATAATTTACATTTACATTTACATTTATATTCAATTTAGATTTAATTTAGATTTACATTTACATTTATATTCAATTTAGAGATTTACATTTACATTTATATTCAATTTAGATATAATTTAGATTTACATTTACATTTATATTCAATTTAGATATAATTTAGATTTAATTTACATTTATATTCAATTTAGATTTAATTTAGATTTACATTTACAT
The DNA here is from genome assembly GCA_011114355.1 of Carex littledalei. Classification (NCBI taxonomy): domain Eukaryota; kingdom Viridiplantae; phylum Streptophyta; class Magnoliopsida; order Poales; family Cyperaceae; genus Carex; species Carex littledalei. The sequence continues at coordinate 14,218,204 of CM022083.1, read as the reverse complement.
TTATATTCAATTTAGATATAATTTAGATTTAATTTACATTTATATTCAATTTAGATTTAATTTAGATTTACATTTACATTTATATTCAATTTAGATATAATTTAGATTTACATTTACATTTATATTCAATTTAGATATAATTTAGATTTACATTTACATTTATATTCAATTTAGATTTAATTTAGATTTACATTTACATTTATATTCAATTTAGATATAATTTAGATTTACATTTACATTTATATTCAATTTAGATATAATTTAGATTTACATTTACATTTATATTCAATTTAGATATAATTTAGATTTACATTTACATTTATATTCAATTTAGATATAATTTAGATTTACATTTACATTTATATTAGATTTACATTTACATTTATATTCAATTTAGATTTAATTTAGATTTAGATTGTTTTTTTGAATATGTGAAGTAATTTTCATTTATTTATTTGAATAGGTTTAAAAGATGGCATCTCCTCCTAATCACGATGAGGATTTACCTTTGGACCAAAGATTGTCACTCGACATTTTTGGCCTACCTCCACCTATGCAACCACCACCTAATTATCCCCAAAATTATCCACCTAATTATTCCCAAAATTATCCACAAAATTATCTACCTAATTATCCACCTAATTATCAAAGAAGGGATCAAACGCTAGATTTAAATTATCAACAACCCCCCCCCCCCAAATGTATGCACCGTATTATACTTCAAACGATCCAAACATGTATATTCCACAAGAAACACATGCATATGGAGGCACTTCTTCTGTAGCATCGAGCCAAGTCACCCTCCCAATGGAAGGTACTCCGTCGAGAAGTGTCACTGGAATTGAAGAAGAACCAATCCTTCCTCCGACAAGTGTCCCCCCCAGAAGGACAAGTGGTAAAGAAGACTAAAAGAGTTCCTGAATACAATCAGCCGTGGGCCAAATGGTACAAGATTTCCACAGATGAGAACGGCAACATGACCACCCTCGAATGTAAGGTACAAAATTGCAAGAAACCGTTTTTTACCTATAAACAAAGTAGTGGTATGACCAGCTTTAAAAGACATGTCGAAATGCACCAAAGGAAGGGTGATGTTATATCTGAAAATGTTGGACCGAGACAAATCCAAACCCTTATGAACGCGGATGGTACTAGAACCAACCCAAAATACGATGAATCAAAAATGCTTAGTGAATTGGCACGGTACATTACCCACAAAGAACAACCAATAAGCATGGGTGGTTGTATGAGTTTTGCCCGGTTAGTCATTCGGGGGTGTGCTCAACCAATGTACAAGAGGATCCATCATAGAAAGATGGTTGGTGAAATTAAAAACCAGTTTACCAAACTAAAAGATGAGCTCTGAGCTATATTTGCATACCAACAAAATAAGGTCTCAATTACCTCCGATATATGGACTGCCGGTAAACATGGCCTTGGGTACTCGTGTGTTACCGGCCATTGGATCGATGATCAGTGGGTATTACAAAAAAGGATATTAAGTTTTCGTGTGTTAGATTCCCCGCACTCAGCACATGTAATTTTCAAATCCATTATTGAGGTGTTAGAAGAGTATAACCTTAAGAGAGATAGGGATAACAAGGTTTTCTCTATTTCATTCGATAATGCTAGTAACAATGTAGCTTCCATTGAGATTTTTAAACGGTCACTAAACCCGATTATGAATGGGGCAATGTTTCACCAAAAGTGTGCTTGCCACATACTTAACCTCGTCGTGAAGGCGGGCCTTAAAACAGAAGCAGTAAAAGATTTGATCATTAAATTAAAGGATTGTCTGTCCCACATTGTTTCAAACCAAGAAAGAAAACAACGGTTTTGGTTTGATGTGTGTCAACTATGGATTGAGCAAGTTGAAAGTTCCTTGGGATATAGATACCCGTTGGAACTCTACCTATAGGTTTATGAACCGGTGCCTTCCTTACAAAGCCGTCATAGGAGAGTTTTTGAGAGGCTCCACCCCCGAGGGAATGGCATTGGAGCCCAGCCTCGAAGAATGGGAGCAACTACAAACCCTGAGTAATTTCTTACGAACCTTTTTTAATGCAACCGTCCAATTATCCTGCTCGTACTCACCGACGGCATTTGAGTTGATCAGACATCTCTATAGCATCTCCAAGGTGTACCGTGAATTGGAAGAAGCTGAAAGCAAGTACCCCACTCTCACACCGATCGTAGATGCCATGAAAGAAAAATTTCTAAAATATTGGGACGATGTACCCCTCCTGGCCATTATCGCAAGCTGCCTCAACCCGGCATACAAGAAGTTTTACACAATCAAAATAGTTACAGTGTACAAAGATAATCTACATTTAGACAACACCGGGGTGGAGGCATTCGTGACTTCGAAGTTCGATGAGATGTTTAGCATATACCACTCAAGAATGGGTGACAACCAAAACCCGTCTTCGTCCGGTGCCGGTCCTAGGTAACAATTTAAATATCTACATTATTTTAATCTTTATTATTTATAATATCTACACTATTTGTCTACTAATTTTTTTATTTTTTTTAATAGTTCCACTTCCAGGAGCACTAGCAGCGGTGGATTGTTAGCAGATTTCCAATCGGAGATCCAACCGCACACATCCACAAATGAGTTACTGAGCTATTTTGCGGGAGTAAACGAAAGAGAAGATGGACTTGACATCATGACGTGGTGGAAGAGGAATCAAAGAAACTATCCAACACTGGCGATGATGGCCCGCGACGTATTTGCCGTACCCGTGTCAACCGTCCCTTCCGAAAGTTGTTTTAGTTCGGCGAACAGGATCCTCTCCGACAAACGCAGTAAGTTGGGTGCACATGTTTTTGAGAGACTTGTGTGCTTGAAAGATTGGATTGATGCTGATGAGCGCAACCAACATCGAGATCATCAAGAATCATCATCCGGAGTCGACACTGAAGAAAGCGGTACCGATACGCGGCACGCGGCTAATTCGGATTCAGACGGTGCAGAAGAGAGCGAACAATGGTATATGAATCCAAACTACTAGATAGGTAGTGTCGGTATACATTTCTAACCTCTTTTAATCTCTATGGTTATTTTTTAAATTATAATTTCTAAACGTTTCAATTAATTCTTAAATTATTCATTTTAAAGAAAAATTACTAACAAAAAAAAAGTTAGAACTCCGCCTATGTTATTTTACATAGCCGGTCCCAAGCCCGGAATAAAGGAGGAGGGTAACTTTTATTTTTGAATTTAGATTTAATTTAGATTTAGATTTAATTTAGATTTGAATTTAGATTTAGATTTGTTTTTTTTTTCTTTTGAAATTCGGCAGAGGCTTATATTTTTTTTTTTTTAGTTTGGCAGAATCCAGAGGCTTATTTTGAGTTTTTTTTTTCCTTTTATTTAATTTAGTTTAGATTTAAATTAGATTTCGATTCAATTTAAATTTTAATTTAGATTTACATTTATATTCAATTTAGATTTAATTTAATTTGCATCTAAATTTAGATTTGAATTTTTATTTAATTTAGATTTATATTATCAATTTAAATTGAACGTTTACAAAATATATTATCAATTTAAAATGTAAACTACAAATTTCGAGATATAAATAAATTATGAAACTATATAATTAGAATGAGAGTTTGAAAATAAAATAAAATTACTCGTGTAAAGAAATAATATTTCGTACGACACGTAATAATATTCGTACGACACGGTAAACACGTAATAATATTCGTACGACATGGTAAAAAAAATAAGAAAACAAATCAGAAAACAGCAAAAAAAAAAAAAAAATTCTACCCGTGCCCGTCCTGCCCGTGCCCGCTGTACCCTTGCCCGTTGTACCCGTCTACCCGCAACGGGCACGGGTTTGAGACGGGCAGGGCGGAGTTTTTAAAAAAAAAACCCGCCTACCCGTTGTACCCGCACCCGTCCTGCCCGCTGCCCGGGACGGGTACGGGTCTGCCCTGCCCGAGGTACCCGTTAGCAGAAGTCTAGTTGTACCCGTAACCATGTTTTCATAAACAAAACTCCTCACAGTAAGATTATTTAAAAGTTTTCCTGGCCGTCTAAACTTTTTATATCTTTACATTTGAATTTGTTCTTCCTGTAAAAAAAATCAATTCCGAAATGGTACCTGGTTATCCCCCATAACATTATTGATTTAGATATTGAACTATCAGTTGTTTTCATTGATCATAAAATTTGGCCCATTTCTGGGTTTCAATCTGAAAAACAAAAACAGAATTAAGCTTATGGAAATAAAAGTTAACGAATATAAGATTTGTCTTGCTTTAATTAATTAACTAGCTTTTTAAACCATTTTGTAACTATTCTTGTATGAGAAGTCCTTTATCTTTTGAAAATCATGAGAATTGCTATATTAATTCCTTTATTGATGTCACCATGATCCACTATAAATTTTATTTGACCAATGACACGCTAAAATATTAATCCGGTCAAATAAATTTTAATATCTGTATGATATCAATAATGAATAGCACTAGCTAGTATTTTCTTCTTTTTTTTCTTTAAAAAATTACTGAAATTACGGAGACTAGTCTACTGTCATGCATGTAGGCCTAATACAAATTTAAGTCGACCAAATTCCTGGTTTCCATGTATATTAATTAATTGTATACTCAACATGAATTGAAGTATACATATTAATTATATACGGAACTTGTCAAACTAAATTCACAAGGGAAAATAATATTGACACAATGGTCACTTAAGCAAGCAATCATGAAAGAAATACAGAACAGCTCATTTTATTATGAAACAATTAATCATTATTATTTTTTTCCAAACCTTATATACTGACAACCATAACATCAGTTTAGTATATATACAATCCATTGATCAGTTCCAAATATTAAAATAATATGCAGTAACTGATCGAAAGGATGAAGAACTTCTCCTCACAGAGGCATAAATGGCCAATCTTCACAGGAGAAATCCAAATTTCATGGAAGGGAGCCCTGAAACATCACATTAAAAAGTGCCTTCAAAGAATCTGTATATGTACCAGTACAGAGCACAAACTCTTTTAAGAGGTCCTGCATGCTGAGATTATATTTGTCAAACTAAATTCAGTAGGCATGCATCCCTCGAGCTCAAATTAGAGATTTGCCTTTCGAGTTTACCCGACCAATTAATAAGTCTTAAATTAATGGGTCGAACCGGCTATCTATCTCTCATAGTCTCATGACTACTTACGTACCAACTTTCTCTTTAATTTGTTCCCTCCGCCACAAGGATATATATATATATATATATATTGGTTGGTTGCAGAAAGAAACCATGAGGGACAGAGAAAAGAAAAAGAAAATTGAAGTCGGAGTTGGGACGAATGCCGGATTATCCAGATTGATCAATGGTACGGCTAGCTATATAGTATTGTGTAACATTGCATACGCATTCATGCATGTTTCTCCAGTTTTGATATATGATTCATATTATACAATTCATTTTAAATATGTAACATTCCATTCCATACCATACAAGTATTATCTAGTTCATTTTAAATATAAAAAAAAAACATTAATTGTTTATTTAGTCACACGCTTTTCTAAAAAGGTCCTTGTTCTTTTTTTCGAATTGCATGCTTTCTACCCACAGGACAGGATATTTCTTAATTATTCTCTTTAATTAATTAATTATGCCAAAAAATATGCTTGTACTCGATAATTTTGGTTGAAAATTAATATAACTTCTTTAAGTTTCATTCTATTGGACTAATTGAGAATTCTTCAAAGGCGCATTCATATTATATACATAGACAACAGGTTATATATCTACAACAAAACAACAAAAGATCCAGAACACAAACAAAATCAAAAGAAGGTAAGATATATATTAGTATAAAATCTACAACAACTTTAATTTGATAACAAATTTGCAAAATATAACATCAACTGTCAATTCTGAAATAATGGATCCATACAGCTCTGTTTTCTTACCGTTCTACAGTTGACATTGTACAACAATTAGAAGAACAACAATTAATAACAATAATTAAAAATCTTCATTCACCATCATGCTTTTGAACTGAACCAGGATAGTTTGGTTGATTCAGTATAAACGATTTTGAAAATTTTCAAACCGAACTGAACCAAAAAAATTTCAATAGTACGTCTAGAATGGAATGAATGTTAATTATTTTACACATTAATAATTAAAGATAATATGAAAATAAAGATAAAAAAAGTCTTGATAATTCGAGCTCTTTTCTTTTTTTATATAACTAGTGTAAACAGAAATTTGTGTTAAATCTATTCTTCTTATTTTTCAATGGAGTGCTTATTTAAAAATAAACAATTGGAGAGGGCAAAAAAAAAAGATACAAAGCAAATAAGTAATATTTAGAGGTTTGTATCGTAATTATCATTAAAAGTGTTTTGACAGACATATTATTTTGGATTAAAAGTTTGTTAGCAGTCGATTGTGTTCACTTTAAATGGAACAGAAGAGGAAAACATCAAGTAAATTTCCGTATCATCCGATTGAAATCAGGCGGCATAGAATAGAATTAGCATGAGAAAATTAATTGAGCCTCTACAACACGTGTAAGAGAAATGCGACCAGAAAAAGAAGTCTACTACCCAAATCACCTTGGAAGTTGGAACCAGCCACCACGGTGGTCGTGATACAGTTCCGATACAGTAATTGTAAAAGATTCCCTGTTACGGTAACGGGGAGGATGTGAATTCTCAATACACCCCTGGATTGGCAAAAATACAAGTTAGGTTTCATTATTATTAGATTAATTGCGATTTCTTCTAACTTCTAAGGTGCGTTTATATTATATAAATACACATCAGTTTATCTACAACAAAGCAACAAATTAAAGATCCACAAAACATACAAAATAAAAAAAGAAGACAGCTCTTTTTTGCAAAATTTAACATCAACTATCAATTATGAAACAATGAAATCATACAGCTCTTTTTTCTACCATTTTATAGTTGACATTAATTGTACAACAACTAAAACAAAAAAAAATAATAATTAAAAATCTTGATTCACCATCATGCTTCTGTGTTTGCTCTCCGGTAAGCCTCCAAGGCTCCAACTATAATTCGCCTCCCACTGTCAGCTCCAGGCCAGACTTGTGGTTTGGGTTCCTTCGGAGGTATGTAGGCCGATGCTGAAGCACTGGCATCAATTCCAAATAGCACGCTGAGCTCGCTTCTATGATGCACCCCTCAAGGTGCCACGTCTTATGGCATCGTTGCGAGCTTTGTATTCTTTGTAGTTCATAGAAAAAAAATAGGAGAGGTGAGAGATATATACAATAAAAGATAACGAGTGAGGCTATGGTAATATGCATATTACACAATGGCCCACACTATGGACTCATATCTCTGTTTTAAAGTTCAAACGGTCGATCTGAACCGTTCAACATGACCTACATATGGAAATGTACTTGCCAATCAAATTTTATATTTTATAGAATCTTTTTACTAACTTTTTAGATAGGTAGAAAATTACTTGATTTATAAATTCTGGACCATCCAAAAACAGCGAGTTTCTACCTACCTACAAAAATAGTAAAATAATCTAAAAAATATAAAAATTTGGTCCACAAGTACATTTTGATATGAAGATTATGTTAACGGTTCAGATCGACTGTTTGAAACGTCAATATAGAAATATGGATCCATAGCACAGATCAATCCATAATATGCATATTACCATAGCCTATCTCAAAAATAATAATCAAACATAAATCACAATGGGAATAAATAAGGAAAAAGCATAAAAGTGAGAAAATGATAAAAAGAATGGACTGGCGGTGACTTTTTGCAACTTACATCATCCTCCGACGAACTTTTCCTAGACCATCCATGCTGAATTCTTCCATCAACAACTTGGAACTGGTTTACACTTCATTACAAAAATAAAAGTTGAATGGAATGACTCAAACAGGGGAGAGAGATTGCATGTGTGTTGTCTCTCACGAAATAGCGCTATTATATAGAGAAATCACCGAGACGGCAAGGATGACAATAAAGGAAAAGTGTAAATTAATTGTATTATTTAACAGCGCATATCACGGACAAAGAAAATCTGGATACATTGAACAATCCGGCTATTATTGAATAGCGTATCAAATAATTTTACTCTGATTAGTTACTTCTTATCTAGCAAATCAATTTTAAAAATTGACGATAGAGATTGAAATGGTGGTCGCTAAGTAGAAACTAAAAAGAAAAAGCAGATCAAACTCACAGTTCATCGTGCTTATTATCTTATTTATATCATAGGTTACATCTGATAATTGATAGACATTGAATTGAAACTAAGTAGGTTATTGCAATCTGTCATACATTCCAGGTGAATTGTACAGTGATGATGGATATTTTGCAAATTGCGTATACACCTTGCAATTGCCTCACTTGTGCCAATAAATTTCTGCATACGTATCAACACATTTCATTTTACCTTAGGTGTAGTTTTTGTAGCTTCCAACAAGCGTGACAAGATCACACTAGTAGCACGTTATGCATCAAACCCACATTGTCTACTTGTCCATTCATTTTAATTTACGAGGATGTTATTTCCAGACATGAAGAAAGCACTGCACATCCATTATCATTATTCTGATAAAAAAAGAAGAGAAAAAAAAGAAATTAGTAGTAACAAAAATAACAATGACAATTATAATATTAAAAAGTTTCATAAGAGAGTATGTTTTAAACCACAATTTTCATGTACTCTTTTTATCCACCAAAACATCTTACACTCAGTTATATCTACAAGGGTGATTTGCATTAACTCTTGAAAAAGAAATTAGCAAAAAAAAAAAAAAAAATAATTACAACATGACCACTTCAAAGCTGTAAAATTAATTTTACAAGGTTACAATTTCTCTGTTGCACCAAAACCAAATACAGGAGAAAAATATTAAAAAGAAAACTTAAACAACCTTACAACATTAATAATTTAACTTGAAGGGATTAAATAAATAATATTTACACCAGAAAGAAGTAACTTTCATAAACAAACAATTTCCACTAAAGGCTTGTCAACAAATAACATATACCAAAACATTATAATAACAACTATCAAATTAGTGTCAACTTCTCTCCTTTATTTAGCCTAACAGAAGATTATCATTATTCTAACAGCAAGAAATGAAGAAACCAACAAAACAAAAGAACTCTGACATGTCACTACATCCCAAAAAATAACAAACACCCTTTTCTTTTTCATGTCAGTGACAGGCGTCTGGGGCACCTTCCAAATTAAAAGTTAATTAAAAAAAAAATCCTAAACAAGCTGAAAGAAATCACTGGGCAGCACTGGCAATGTCTCTGCTTGACCGGTTGTACTTCATGTGACTCTTAACGAGCTGCCCTGCTGCCAATGCCGACATCAGCGAGAGCTCACCGGCAAGTACCGCACCAGAAACTATAGTGGCGAGGAGACGAGAATTCGAGCCAGGAGACTCAGGGTTCGGGCCCTTCACACCTAGTAGGTCCAGACATGCCGACTGGGACGCTAGCTGGGTCCCACCACCAACCGTACCCACCTAATGATATAAAAGGAAGCATGATGCTGTAATCACTATTAGAATTCTTTCCTAACATAGTATAGTTTGCCTCTTTGCATTTCCTTCATATTTCATATATTAAAATCAAGAGTTGAACTACAACAAAAGCCTACTTCATGAACAACATAACTTTGAAAAACATAAAGAGCTCCACAAAAACAGAGATATATCAATTAAGGAATCTAACCTCAATGGAAGGCATGGTGACAGAGACATGCAAATCCTCACCATCATTGACTGCTTCCATCATGGTAATGCATTGCGAGCTCTCCACATTTTGTGCCGGGTCCTGGCCCGTCGCAATAAACACAGCAGAGACTATGTTGCTCGCATGTGCATTGAATCCACCTAGGGCCCCCGCCACAGCAGATCCGGCAAGATTCTTTATAATGTTCAGTTCCACCAGTGCTGGTACAGTGGTTTTGAGCACTCTTCTTATTATTTCACCTTTTATCGTAGCCTCGCAGACCACTGACTTGCCACGTCCTTCGATCCAGTTTACTGCGGCTGGTTTCTTGTCAGAGCAAAAGTTGCCTGGTAAAATATATATATATTAGAGAACCATTATACCAAAAAGTCCCAAGAATCACTCTAATGATTGTTTAAAGTTATTGAAGATGATTACCACAACAAAATATTGCAAGAGATTTAATTCATCATATAAGAGTTCAATATAGATGATTTGCATTTTCATTTTCTTCACCAAAAACATTACACAGGATTAAAAATATTCCTTAAAGCCTAAAACTTATTTTACTGTTTATCAATTTAGAGAGACTGACACTAGGCCCCAGTCCTCACCTCTCTCAGCCTCTCTACTCTGCCTTCCTTAAGTCTCTAACTAGTACTATACCCCCCTCCCCCCTCCAAATCTGGCTATCCTCTTACCTTAACCCAACAGTTCCGGCCTCAAGCTTAAGAGATGAAAATCAGAACCTGAGATGCTGATCACGTCCATGTCCCGGAAGTCAGTCAGGAGAAAATCCAGAACATTCTGAACACCTTTGGAAACCATATTCATCCCCATGGCATCCCCGGTGCTGCATGTGAACCTCATGTACAGGTTCCTCCCAGCAAGAGCGCATTTAACTCCTTGTAGCCTTCCAAACCTACTCGATCTGCAAGGTTAATAAAGTAATTTTAGCCTCCAGCTAATGTAGTTTCTATCTTCTTTTGCTTTAACTAATTCCATTTCAATATTTCTCGCAAACCTATATGGCGAATCAGATTATACCCCAAAGCCACATTTTGATCAACTCTTAATTGTGAATTACCTAATTAACAACATGCTTTCTACTTTTTTTTTATTGATTACCTTTGAGATTAATTATTTAAACAATTGCGTGACCAATGTATATCAAAATTTATCTATAACTGTGAGTAAAATTAACTCTAGTATAGTACCTATTAAATACCAATGAAATTGTCTCGAAATTTGCTGGATTCTCAACATAGGCCTTCAGTTCGGCAGCTCTCCGAGCAGATGGCAACCTGATGGCAGGGGCCCGCGACATCCCATCCCTCAGGACCACACTATGAGCTCCACCCGATTCGGCTATTGCTTTGCATCCCCGATTTGTACTAGCAACCAAGCACCCCTCAGTGGTAGCCATTGGCACATAGTACTCGATCCCATCTAAAATCAATGGGCCTGCCACACCGACCGGCAACTGGACATATCCAATTGGCATCTCACAGCACTGGCCCAGTATCGAGTTGTAATCAAACCCATTAACGGGTAACCCTTCTAAACCATGTCCTGTAATCTTTCGCAATGCCTGGTTCCTGATCCGCACAGCCCGGTCACAGTCTCCCAATTTGGATTCGAGCAAGTAAGAAGGGATCCTACCCATTACAACCAGCTCAACGATCTCATCATCGCTCTCAGGTAGCGTCTCAATCACCAATTTGGGGTTTTCAGGTAAAGAGCAAGCCGAGGGTTTGCTATCTGAAGCAAAATCAACTTCTTCTTCGTTGGAGGAGATGATGGACTGAATAAAGGTTATGCCAAAGAAGCTGAAGAGATAGATCAGAGACGCCAAGAGGCCAAAAATGGCGAGAATCTCGCTAAAAGCGAGAATGTGAAGAGGCGAGGATGATCGGATCTTCTGGCGCCAACGTCGCATGAGGAAGACAACTGAGAAGATGAAAAGAGCTGAGAAAAGGCGATTGGTGTGACGGATCGGGAGAGGGAGCGCGTCAGATGCGAGAATTCGCGATCGGCTGGGGTGTGTGGTGGCAGTGGCGGTGGCACCGGAGTGTCTCCGGCGAAGCTCCATCCAATGGGTGTGTTATAAAAGGTGGGTTGAGGTGTTGAGGAGAGAGATTTTGGGTTTGGGTTCGATGGGTTTAAAGACCAAGTCGGAGACTCGAGCCAAGGCAAAATTAAAAGTGTCAGCGTCAGATCTTATGTTACCTATATAATTTGTAGCAAAGTTAAAAGTGTCAGCATGCATGAGACGTCTATGCAAGATTGTTTTGTGATATACTGTACAGTTTTGATCACAAAAGATCTTACTATCCGCCACGTGGTCAATTTATAACGGAAAAATTTATGTGATGCACACGTGTAACAGTCGACAGGAAGCAAGCTCTAAATTAGATGATGACGGACGGATTGCTTCCCAAGGAAATTAACAGGATTTTTTTTTTGCGGTATGGTACCAGATCTTTTTAATATTTGCGCAAAGGAGAGGTGGTGGGGCCTTGCCGACTTGGATGACATAAATTTATTGAAACTTCATTAGTAGCTAGCTAGAATCATATATAATAAGATGATTGGGACAGTTTAACTTATTGATTTTTTACATCCATTGGAAATAATTTATCAATTAAAATCTGATTGGTGGAATATAATTTATAGCCATACACATGAATAATAATGAAAATTGATGCACATATATCATTAATCAAATGACTTTAAAATACATTACAGATAAGTAATTATTCTTTCTCATCTCTACTCTCTAGTGCTATATTTTCTTGTATTAGAATTTTGCAAGTTTTAAGGGGCTCTATGAAAACTTTCCTGCTCACTGTGTCTGTAGTGGATTGTTTTGATCTCACGCTGCAAGTCTTGTATTAAAATAGTGTACATAAAGGGTATGAAGTATGAACCACGCACCGTTCAGAATTCGAGCTGTCGTGAATCCAAAACAAGAAAACACGTGTTTTATTGTTTTTTTTTTTTTCATGAAATAAATATTTCATGATTTTCCCGTAAAAAGTTTTTTCCGATAATGATATGCAGCTTCTTCTTCTTTTTTTCCTTTCTAAAGAAACGATATTAGACATGCAGCTTCAAAACGCAGACCAACTTTAAATATTTTGATTCAGGAGAATTTAAATATCTTCATATATTTGTTACGTATTCAATTTTAAATTCTTAATAATAATGAAATCTCATAAATTTGTATGTATATATATATTTTGTGATAATTTTAGTTTTACATTTTGTATTATAGATTTTTAATCAGTAAAGTTTTAGAAATAAAAAAAAAACAATTAGGAGAGGGTTCAAATGACTTTATCTTTTTTAACTTCATCATGCCGTCATTTTATAAACACTAATGAAGTAAATTCAAAATTCAAATATTAAAATAAAATAGTTAGATTTGATCTATATAATTTTATCTATGCAATTATAAAAGATTACGACATTTCGATTTTGTTTTGATTAGTATCAAGAACTTACAAAAATATATTAATATAGATAAATTTTGAACGTTGATTTTTCAACTTATTGATTTATATAAACATAACCGAAAAGTGATAAATTTATTATGTGTATGTAGAGAAAATAATATTGATATAAAATTATACATAATAGAGAGACAAAAAAAAATTAGAATAATGATTTCGTCCCCTCACTTCTGTTCCCTAAACATTCCCCTCACTTTTGTCCGATAAACGTCCCCTAACAAACTCTCTTTTCTAATCGGCAAAAAATAAAAATAAAAAAATGGCTCCAACAAAAACAGAAAACAAACCTAGCACCTCTCTCTCTCTCCCCAACCCACCCCTTTCGACCGTCACCGCTCTCCTCTCCTCTTCTTTCCCTCTCGCATCACCTATCCTTCGCTCTCTCCAACCCATTCCTTTGCCCTCTGAGCGATCGCATCCCCTTCACCCAAACAAGTTCCTTCATCGCCTCATTACACACGTGCCACTCTCACTTACTAGTGGGTCCCCTAGTGCGCTCAATTTCCTCAGCATTTGACAGGGCCGACGATGCTCTAGTGCAACAGGTGGCGGTGGTGGTGATTGAACTAGCTACGGCTCTAAATACTTCCATTCCTCCTCCCTCTCTCTCTTCTCGTGTATAGATAGCTTCGTAGTTCATGACTATAGTACCAAAGTGTTCTCATGGGCCCACAGTCAGTACCCAAGCCTCATGACCAGCTCTTTTCCATTATTTCTCTCTGTGAGTGGTCTTCGATTCTAAAGTTTTAATCTCATTTTCTTTGGTAAGGGTAAGTACATGCACATAACACGTTTGATGAAATGCTTCTTAGATGGAAATGTCAAGTCAAGAACCATGGCCTTACTGTTATTAGCGGAATCAAAGAACCTTCATCTTGACAATGTAAAAGAGTCTCCTTGATCATCTACTGATGCAATAAAATCAAAGGTAATTCATGAATTTGATTTCTTTCTTATTTTAATTGTACCCAAAAAACTGAGAAACAAATTGCTCTGATTTCAGGCAAACTTTTATGGTAACTCTCTACACGAGAAAGCACTTCTAGTTTAATTTAATTTGGCTTACTCATGGAAAATCCATTGCAAAAGTGTCACTAGCGAATTCTCTTGTTTGGGTGGAGAAGTATAAATCGTTGTACTGCAAAAGAAGAATGTGAATTTTCAGAGGGTGTTAAGGTAATAACTAATAAGTTATTTGCAATTTTGTCTAATTGTCTATTTTTGGATTTAACAAGACAGATTTCAGTTGAAAATGAAAGATCACCCGTCTAACAAAAAAAATTGAATTGCGACAAAAGGGGGCTTATCTTTGTCTAATTGTGTATTGGATTTATACATTTGAGTTCAATTTGACTATTGGATTTATACCCTATTTGGACCGATTAGTGCGTTGGAAAGTGACACTCATGGCTAGAATTTGTTTACTGGTATGCTTTGACTTCTCTTCTACGAATCATGAGATTTTTCTTCTTTTCAAGTGAAATGATAATACTGAATTATGGAAACTTGGAATTGTGTTATTTGGGACATCTTTTCTACTTGTATATGTTAGGCATATTGTTGTGTAATGAAGTTTTTTCGAACTGTATATGTCAGGCATAGTGCTGTGTCATGGACTTTTAGAGATATCAATCTATTAGTTATCCTAAGCAATTAAGATAGATACATTGTATTCGTAGGATTTAGCTTAGCCCAGCTACTCAATTTGATGTATTGTATCAGACTTTTTAGTGAATGGAATGAATACTTACAGGCTACTTTACCAAAAACATTAAATGCCATAAGAAAAATAAATGATAGAATTTGTTAGTTACAAACACTTGATACATAAACTATTCACCCTTGCATGATGAGGTATGAATACTTTAAATACTTGATATTTATATTTTCAAACATCCCCAACGTCATAAGGAAAAAGAAATTGATAGAATCTGTTACATACAAACACTTGACATATGAACTATTTACACTTGCATTACGAGAAATAAAGACTTGCAATATTTGATATTAATATTTTCAGACGTCATCCAGTGTCATATGAAAAAAAAAATTAAAATTTGGTTTAATATTTTAGGTACAAATATTTGACATGAACTATTCACACTTACATCACGAGGTATAAACACTTGTAATATTTGATAATAATACTTTCAAATGTCACCCAATGCCATAAGGAAAAAAAAAAATTGATACAATCTGTTAGATACAAAAATTTGATGCATGAACTATTCACACTTGAATGACGAGGTATGAATACTTGATATTAATACTTTCAAATAACAACCAATGCCATAAGGAAAAAAATGATAGAATATGTTAGATACAAATACTTGATACATCAACTATTCACACTTATATGATGATGTATGAATATTTGTAATACTTGATATTAATACTTTCATACATCATCCAGTGCTATATGGAAAAAAAATTATATAATCTGTTAGGTACAAATACTTTAACATATTAACTATTTACACTTGCATGACAATGTATAAATACCTACAATACTTGATATTAATACTTTCAGACGTCATCCAGTGTCATATGAAAAATAATAAATTTTTGATAGAATATGTTAGGTATAAACACTTGACACATGAAACTATTTATACTTAAATTGTAAGGTATGAATACTTGCTCGATGAGGTGTGAATAATTGTGCGACGGAGAATCCAAAAGTCATTTATCATAGATCTCATTTGAAAGAGAAAATTACGTACAAAACATTCGTGGTTTTAGATTCGCAAAATTTCTCACTAATCGTTAGAAATATAGGCGAAATTGAATGGAAAAAAATTCACCTCTAAAAATGTGTAAAAGATGGGTATGTGATAAGAGAGATAAAAAAAGTTTATATGTTCAATTTTTTTAGAAATATTTGATATCTTAGGTATGAATACTTGCTCGATGAGGTATGAATACTTACACGACGAGGTATGAAATACTTTCTCGATGAGATATAAATACTTGCATACCGAGGTATGCACACTTGAACGAAGGAGAACCCGAAAGTACTTCATCATGGATCTCATTTGAAAGAGAAAATTACTTAGAAGACGTTCGTGGTTTTATATTCGCAAAATTTCTCACAGATTATCAGAAATATTGATAAGATTAAACGGAGAAAAAAAAACTACTTCTAAAAACGTGTAAAAGATGAGTGTGTGATTAGAGAGAAAAAAAAGTTAATGTACATTTTTTTTTAATACTTGATGTAAGTATGAATACTTTATATATTATTTATTAAGAGTAGAACTAGGGTGAGCTGTGCTCACCAACGGATTTGGTGAGCACACCTCCAAAAAACGCATTTCCAAAGTTCAAATAGTCGATTCGAACCTTCCAACGTGTTCTTCATATTAATATGTGCTTGGAGACCAAATTTTACATTTTTTGGACATTTTTTACTATTTTTTTAGAATTTTTCAAAATCAGTGTTTTTTGAATATTTTTGAATTTTTTTTTTATTTAATGAAAAAACACTGATTTTGAAAAATTCTAAAAAAATAGTAAAAAATTTCCAAAAAATGTAAAATTTGGTCTCCAAGCACATATTAATATGAAGAACACGTTGGAAGGTTCGAATCGACTATTTGAACTTTGGAAATGCGTTTTTTGGAGGTGTGCTCACCAAATCCGTTGGTGAGCACAGCTCACCCTAGTTCTACTCATATATTAATATTTGCGTGCATAAGTATCCATACATACATGGGTGTGTGCGCGTGCATGTACAATAAATGAATAGTAATATGAACATCCAGCATGTGTGGGTTGAGGACCTCTTGCCTTTTCTTTTCTTT
The DNA here is from genome assembly GCA_011114355.1 of Carex littledalei. Lineage (NCBI taxonomy): Eukaryota > Viridiplantae > Streptophyta > Magnoliopsida > Poales > Cyperaceae > Carex > Carex littledalei. Next base: position 14,201,163 of record CM022083.1, on the reverse strand, counting down.
TCTTTTTTTGTGGGGGGGGGGGGGGGGGGGGGGGGGGATTTGTTGTCTACTAAATGTTTTGTATTGCTAGTTCAGGCATCTACCTGCCAACTAATTAATTTATTCATCTCCTACCTCTTTGAGTTTCTCTGACAACCAGAAGTTTTAAGGGGATGGATCCATGTTTATGTGAACTAGCCATTAGGAGATTTGACTGAGGAGTCTAAATTTTTTTGGGTTTATTTATTTTGCATAACTAAAACTTGGTTTAATATTTTGTGTGTTTAATGCAAATAGACAAAAACAGTCGGGGTGCTATTTTTCCATGCAGATAAAATTTGGTCTTATTTACTATCTTGGTTTTGATTAACAAAATAGCAAGTACGGAAATCAAAACCTTGGTAAAATTTTGAGGTAATATAATATAAGAAGAAAGAGATAAAACTAGCTGGTTATCTTCAACCAAAAAAAAAATTGCTGTTGGCATTGCAGCATGAAACAAGTCTGTGCAAGAACACGCATCAAGAATATGCACAAAAAATGAACTATGCCATTCCATCTAGGGCTGCTAATGAGTCAAGCTCGGCTCAAAACTCAGCTCAGCTCGTCATATAACTAAACAGGCTCAACTCGGGCTCGGCTCGGTCTTGAAGAAAAAAGCTCGGCTCAATTTAATGAGTTTGAGCATTCAGCTCGGCTCAAACTCGACTTATAACTCGCGAGCTCAACTCATGCCAAGCATTAAAAAAAACAAAGTAATTGGAAAACATGAAAGGTTACATTTATATTGTAGTCAAGGTCTCGTGACATTTTCATTCATATTTTTTATTGAAGATTGTTATCTATTGAGCAAGGGAGATAACGTAAATTAGTTCCAATATAATTTGTTAAAAAAATATATTTGGTTAGAGTATTCACCTCATATTATCCGTGCATATATTGTGTCTTCCTTGTTCTCTCTTTTGAACAAAATATCAAATGAAAAATCTAGTTCTAACACATTCAATTTTTTTTGAGGAAAAATAAGAGTCATGTCCATATTTGATTGATAACTGTAGTTACAAAAAATTTTGTAGCTACATGCCTAAATAAACACAAGGAGCTCAATCATATTTGAGCTTGAAAAGGAAGAAAGAAAAGCAAAGCAGTTTAGCGTAGCGGTGTAATAACTACGCCATTTTCTCTAACAATTATTCCAGTTTCTTCAGGAATTCTTTGAAAATTCGTGCACACCTTCCTCTAACATACGGTGCTGATACTTTAACAATAACTATATTTATTTTTTTAACTAATTTTGTCAAATTGAGAGGGGTACGTGGGTCAATTGATAGCATTAAGCACAATGTAACTCGGTCACCATCTGAATGTATGAATTAAGTATGCATTATTTAAGACATAAATTCAGAAAGTAGATATAAATTGTCAAAAGCATGGAATAAAAAAGAATACATATTGATGTCAGATATAGCAATTAAAGCTATGCTAACAATTAAGGTAGTGACATAATTAATTCGGTCACTATCTTACTGTTTTACATTAATGAGTCACTTTTCAACCATTATTTTTTTGTCGTTTCTTTTGACTTTGCTCAACACATGGATGGAATTAATTTGTTTGTTTCTTCTTCTATTGCCTATTTGTAGATTAATTTTGATTTGATTATTATTAATAATTAAGGCCGGTCATCAAATATAGGAGGATAATTTTGATTTGAATAGAAGAACTCAAGCTCCTCTGACAATTTTTTTTTCAAATATATGTGTTCTCCCAAGTAGTTAGTGGTCTATAAGATAGTTAATGTTTAAATACCTTGGGGACGTATAGGGGATTTTTAAGGAGGACTGTTAGTCACTTCCAAAAATTTATACTAGTAAAAAAATTAAAAAATGAATATGACAAAAAAAATAGATACATTTGGGCCATCTGTAAAAAATAATTAGAGATTTGAAAGGTGAATTAAGTAAGAGATTTAAGATATTTCGCATATTTTAAGAAGCGTGAGAACAAATTTGCTGAGGAAAATTTGGTTTACTAATTGAGGCGTGGCATGCGTCGGCCATATGAGAAGTCAATGTCAATTTTGTTTAAACTAATTGTCAATTATTTTGCAAATTTGTTCACTTAAGTGGAAATATGTCATGCCATTGATATATTTGTCCTCTTTGAATAATTTGTTTTGAATTAAGCAAGAATTTGGGATTGATGTTTTCATGCAAATTTCCAATTTTGGAAATTAGCAATTATAAATTTTCATTATGAAAAAAAATTAAATATATGTCAAATTAAGAAAAGTTGTATATATGCTGAAATTTATGAATTTTGCAAATTTAGTAGTTTGAAAATAATAAATCATGTAATTTAGGAGCGGATGCAACAATACGCACTAAAGGTGAATTTAGGAGCGGATGCAAGATTTTTGTCAGAGTATAAGGTAAAAATTTATCGAATCGGATTTAAATAACTAAACGGGTTCAAACATATCAAGTAATAATCACAAATTCAATCTACCAATTACTTAGGGTTCTAACTAGAAGTGTTCATCGGTTCGGTTCGGTCCAAACAGAATTAAAATAGGAACACTAAAGTTTTATTCGGTTTTCAAAAATCAAACCAAACCCAACCGAACTGAACAAACAGAAATAAATTTCGGTTTGTTCGGTTGAACCGAAATAAAATATTAATCATAAGAATAAATATTTTGTTCGTTAATTTTGTTATTTTAAAAAAAAATTATTTGATTAAATTTAACCGGTTTTAAACCAAACCAAACAATATACATATAAAAAAATTATATACTTTATATGTATCTTTTGTCATTTAAAAAAATATCAATCTCTATCAATGAAGAATTTGTTTAATTCAAACCAGAGTTGTAAACAACGGTATGCGGTTGTCGGACTGACAAGGTACTGCCAAGCAATTAATTGGAAATAATCAGCCATAATCAGAAATAATTGGCCAATTAGTCGAAAAAATTCATAACAGTTAGGTTACCGCCAATGACTAATCGGCCTAAACGGACGTTTTTTACAACACTGATTCAAACAATGATATGATTCACTGTAAACATGTTTTGCTATATTTTATTTTTTTATCAAAAGTTGAAACTCAATTCTACTTTTTCATACTCACAATTTCATCCATTTCCTTTCTTGTTCGACTGTAATTAAAGTGTTTGTTGAAATAGTTGATTTGAGAGCGCATTGAAATTCCCATCACTCGAATGACCGGCTAATAAATCAACCCCCCCCCCCCCCCCCCCCCCAAAAAAAAACCACCCCCCCCCCACAAAAACTTTTTAAAAAAAATTCACATTTTTCTCGCGAATAAAACATAGTATACGTTTTTTGCGTTTTATTCGGAGTTCGGTTCAAAAACATAAAAAAAAAACGAATAAAACACAAATTATTCGCGTATATTGTCACTATCCTTCGTACCGGTTAAAAGAGCCGTTACCAATCTTCCGAACTTGCTACATTTCAACTTTCCTCCAAATTGATGCTACGCATTTATTTTTTTAATGTATGAATAAAAAAACGGGATTTTTAACTATGAAAAAGAATTTAATAACACATATTAATTCAATTATTTATGGAAGTACAGTGGAAAGGTATTGAATTAGTAAAATACATTTAGACAATGAAATGAAATAATTTTTTTTTTTTTTATTTCTCTAGAGCAAACATATAATTTGGCCTCATATTGTTTTCTAATATCAAATCGATATTATCAAAACTAGAAAAATTAGAATGTTAGAAGGATTTTTTTCCTCTATTTCAGCAAAACCATTGTGAAATATTGCAAACAAAAGTTATGCAACAATTGAACTTATAAAAAATGCTTTGATTTGGCAGGCAAATTTAGCTTGGCATTTTATACTAATAAAACGGTCTAAAAATATAACTGAGTGCGGCAGAGCAAAGTGCGTCATAGCTACTTTAACAGTAATGACGAAAAATTGCAAAAAAGAAAAGAAAAGAAAAGAAAAGAGAAACAATGGTACAATGGTAGACGAAATTCAATTTGGTATATTTTCTTTTCTTATATAGGTTACAGTCAAATATTCAGCTGATTAAAAATCTGAAATAATAAAAAGAAGAGTAATTAAAGATTACATTTGTAAACATGCTTATTTTGCATTCACAGTTTCACACTGACTGAAGTTTTGGTCTCCAAATCCACATCCTTGTTCAGTTCTGACAGTCTTGGCCCCGCTCGTCAGCGTCTCTTTACCTTCTCCGCCAAGCTGCAGCGTTGCGGGTGTGGCTGTTCTTTTACTGAGATGTGGGGTCCCATCTGTCATTCACATTGTTAACCCCATGCGACTACAGTACAGATCCATCTCCTTGGCCCAGAGCTATTTCCCCTGCATCTCTTCGTTTCGTCCAAGTCAAAAATCAAGGGTTTAACTTTAAACGGCCATCTTCGTTTCGCGCCTCACAAAAAATCTCTTGATCACCTGCCTGAGCCTGAGCCTGAGGCTGAGGCTGAAGGAAAAGAGATGGCGACTGGCGCGCTCCTTTTCCTCCCTTCTCCCTTCTCCCGCCATCACCTCTTCTCACGCAATGTACAATGTAACCCCCGAGAGAAAAAGAGCAAGTTACTTAAATCCACACCCGCTACGCTAATGTACAATGTACCTCCGCAGCGGGATTCCACGAGTCCTTCCCTTCCCTTCCCTTTTCGGTTCCCTGCTCATGTGGGCCCCACCTCCCTTTGCGCTCAGTAACGCACAGAGGGGTGGGGTCCACTTCACGCTCAGTGACGTGGCAGTGTGCTACAAGTGATATACACCGCCCCCTCACCCCTACCTTGCCCCACATTGCCCTAATCTCTACCTTGGCATCTTTTGGCTTCGCCTTGTCTCTCTAGCCCTCTTTTCTCCCTTGCCTGATTCTCGTGCCGGTCGACCTTCAATCCGGTCTCTAGGTTGGCTCAGGAGGTGAGAAATCGAACAAGGAAGAGGGTTGTGGATCTGATTTTAAAGATTTGGGGTTTAAGGTTTTCAGGTAGGTGTATTTGTGGATTTTATTTTTTTTCCAGGTTCATCTATTTTTGTGTAAATTTATTGTTCTTGTTAGTGGATAGTTCTCAATTGAGGTGAAGTTATGAACTTTGGTTCTGGCCGGCTTTGTTGATTTGGTTGTGTTAACCTAGGTTAGAGATAAAAAGGGTTATCAAGCTAAAGCCTCTTATTGATCTTGATTCTCTATAATTGTGCTGGAATTGGAGAAATCCAATTTCAGATAGTTGAACGGGTTTAAACAGTTTCATGTATGTCGTACCAGTAATATGTACAGAACTTCTATCGTAGATTTCACCAGAACTTCATATTAGGACTCACCAAAATCTGTAATGTGTGAATTACAAAACTGAAGGCCATCAGAGAAATCACTGTACATACCTATTAGTAATAACTAATGTGGTATGCATATAGGGCATGAGAGCACAAATCACTGTACCTATTAGTTTTTATGTGAATTACCAAACTAAAGGCAGTTTTGCAGAACTGATGTTGCTGTTTTAATTTTAATTTTTCCAGTTTCAAGATCCAGAGATGAGTGAGGAGAGGCCTTCAGACAACAATATCATTCAGAGCAAGGCCGGTCCAAACCGTAAGAGGAAGGAAGCAGCATCGGTACATTCAGATCACTCAATGAGCGGCCATTCTTCCACCGAGACATTAGAGAGAAATTTAGATGAGTCTCCATTCCTTGTTCGGGTAATAGGGGATGACGGGGTAAGTGATTTAATCTATTGCCATGGTACTGGACAAGTCCAGTGCATAATATCATACAAAATTTGTTACTGATAAGTACATGGGTGATTTTTTACATTAAAGCTGATCAGAAGCTTCACTGTATAGCGTAAATAAAAACCACTACTTGTGGAATTTATTATTTAGTTTGAACTATAGAAGGAAAAACCACTTACTATTTACTTGGCAAGGACAACCTGAGTGAAAATTCCCCATTGAATTATAGCATTCATTTGGAGAATTAATTAGAAATATTTTGGATGAGTACACCCTTCTAATTTTCTTCTTTTTGCATATTTATGATCTTTTTGTATGCAGCATTACTACGAATGCGAGGAGTGTAACATTGGGGGTCAGCTGCTATGTTGCGACAGCTGTCCCCGCACCTATCACTTGAAGTGCCTAAATCCACCGCTCAAGGTGAAATTTACAATTCAAACTTTTAAAATTTTCTAATATTTCTGTTCTGTATCTGTTTTTGGTACTTCTGCTTGAATCTAATATGACTTGTATTTGGAATTTTTTTTTTCAATGAAGAGGGTCCCCGAGGGTAAATGGCACTGCCCGATATGTGCTAACGATCAAGGTTTATTGTTGAGGCATGAAGCACCATTGGATGGTGCACTTAAGGTACATCTTCTTCTTTCTCATTTTTTTATTCTTCTTCTTCTGTCTAATTGTGTTCCAATATTTGCTGTGTATCTTTGAAAGTTTGGTGGAGAAGTAGGTATGTACTTATTTTTATTGGTTGAATTTAGCCATCAGAAATTTGAACTTTTGATAGAGATATTATATAGGAGATATTAGTGGGTGTAAATTGTAGGAATGAATTAGAAATATAAGAGTGGTAGGTAGGAGATGATTAGTGGAGATGTTTAGGATTATACCATAATCAAGCCTATAAATAAACTCTACCTAATTGTAAACAAAACACAAGATTAATACCAGATTCTCTCTTTCATAAAACCTTTATGGTATTAGAGCAGGAATAATGCTGGAATAAGGGAAACGCCTATTCCAGAAATTATGCTTCCAATCCTATTATAGTCCAGCTTAAAAATGCTTTATTCCAGAAAATAAGCCTCTATTCTTCTCTACTCTAGTCTAAACCCTTTCTATTCTACTATACACTAGAATAAACTTCTCTATTCCAGATCTACATCCTTCTTATTCCCTTCAATTTGTTATGAACTATGAAAATAATTTGATTGAGTAATATTGGATTTAATTGAGGAAATTGTAAGAAACTAATAACAGTGAAATTGGGAATAAAATGCAAGTAAAATTGATTTTTAGAGTTCATCGGATACAAGATAAAAAATAAAGGATAAATTGGAGCCCCCTTTTATATGCTCCTTTACAGTCTTACGAAATTACCGAGATGCAGAAAGAAAATTACAAAAAAATCTACTATTTTCTACGGTACATCTGAGTTACTGTTTCAACGGCCAGATTCTTCTTTTCTCTTCTCTACAGTACTTCACGCTGCTAACTCCTTTTCACACCTAGCCTTTTGTCTTCAGTTCCACTCCAACGGAGAGGATGCATCTAACGCCCACGTGGTCCCCAGCGTGATAACTAACCTCACTGATCTCATAAGAAGAGACGTTTCTGACTTGGTGGGTCCCTTTACCCTGTGTCTCCATGCTCACTTCTTCTTTCTTCTCAATAATCGATCTGTTCATTTCATTTCTCGCAGCCCATTTGTCTGTTCCCTTCATAGGCCCATAAAATCCATCTTGCTTACTCGCGCCATCCTTTCTTTTAAACTTCCCTCCAACGGCCTTCCCCAAAATTAGATTCCGTCATTGCTAACACAATTCTTCTCAAAACCTAAAAAACCAGATCGGTGCACACCAGCAGAACCAGTTCTCAGCACCAGTGATCAGACATCAGGTTGCCAGATCAGCCATCAACCCCGCACAGGCACCACCTATCCTCACCAAGCACCTGACCAGATCTAGAGAAAACATTTTTGCACCGTCTCCGTTGCCGCGCACTCTCTCTGCTTGGATCCGTACATCTCCAGTGTCGTCTTCTCCGTTGTTGACGCACAGCATGGCTGACCTTGCCCAGGATCATCGTCGGTGACATACCCAAACTGAGAGAAAGATTCAAACAAGATTTTCAGATTGGGATCAAGGCAACAACTCGATCTTCAATCTCTTCTTGCCTCACCACACCGACTTTGGTCACTATGCCACCTCCACGCCTTGTTCCTGATCAAGCCTCCGGCGCTAGTAACGGCACCACTCGATCTGACCTTAAAGGCGAGCAAGCTTCTCCCAGTGCGCATCAAGTCATCAACGCATCTGGTGCACAGGACGGTGCTCTGTCAGAGCCCTCATGGAGTGTTTTATCTTCAAACTGCAATCACGACTGGCACCGCATCGATTCAATCCAAAGGCTGCTTTGCTTGCTTTTGATTTTGGGACATTTTCATGAAGTACTAGAGAGTTCAGTTGTTGCTAGCAATGGAGAGAGTTATGCTGGAGGGAAGAACATACTGCCTTGGGAGCGTCTTCAGCTGGGCCTGCTTCAACTTTCTTTTTCCTTTGGCGCTACATGTTTTGTTTCTGGCCTGATCCAATACTCAAGCAGAAAAACACCTTGACCTTTTAGTTCTCCGTGGAAAATTTCCAACAAACAAACACCTACATTTTCATGTGTATTGTGATTGAAATCCTGATTCAACCTTGACTTCACTAAACTCTATTCTCTTGCATCGAACTCTCTCACACCTACCTGTAGTTCAAAGAAAATCCTCCCAATTTCTCAAATCAAATTGCCATTTAGCAAATGCCGGGCTCCTTTCCTCTTCCCTTCTTTTCTATCTACAAAATGATTCATCTAAAAAATTGAGACAAGAGAGCCAAAAGCCTCTTGAAACTATGTATTTGTTAAAAAAAATCACGAGCTTTTCAATTTTTCTTTTATCAAGAGGACTCAAACGATTACATGGAAGCATTCTTGAGCCACTCATGCCTCTCTTTATATCTTCTTTCTACCTTCAAGGAGACTCAAACATACAATTTGACGATTCATTTTCGCAAGACCAATGACATTGAGATATTGGCAACATCGACTATCTTTCTTTGGCATTTTCAAGCTCACAGTGCGTACCGCTCGATGAGCTTGAGGGGGATGATAGAGATATTAGTCGGTGTAAATTGTATGAGTTAATTAGAAATGTAACGGTGATAGGTAGAAGATGATTAGTGGAGATGTTTAGGATTATACCATAATCAAGCCTATAAATAGGCTCTATGTAATTGGAAACAAAACACACAAGATTAATACGATCTCTCTCTTTCATAAAACCTTGAACTTGGAGCACCTTTACATAGTTGAAGTCATATTTTTTTCTCAGGTTGACCGTGTCCTAGGATGCCGGCTGAAATGTGATGACACCACCTCTGAACAGTCTTGCAAAGCTAAGGGAAAAAAACCCATAGAAGATGCCAAAAAGGATACGTATGAGTTTCTCATCAAATGGGTTGGCAAATCAAATATCCACAACACATGGGTGCCAGAGTCCCAGCTTAAAGTTATTGCAAGAAGGAAACTGGAGAACTACCGAGCAAAGCATGGTTATGCTCTGATCAACGTTTGCAAGGAACAATCGTCCCTGCCGCATCGCATTCTCTCGCTTCAGGCCACCTCAGAAGGTCAAGAGGAAGTGCTGGTCAAGTGGTGTGGCCAGACCTATGACGAGTGCACATGGGAAAGTGTAAACGAACCAGTTATAAAGGACTCATCCCACTTGATTGATCAATTCAAAACTTTTGAGTCTGAAGCAATAGAGAAGGATGCAGGAAGGGGTTCTAGAAGAGAAACAGGGGATGGTCAAGAGCTTAATCTGTTACTTGAGCAACCAGCAGAGCTGAAAGGAGGCAAACTGTTCCCACACCAGTTGGAGGCCTTGAACTGGTTGAGGAATTGCTGGTACCGATCAAAGAATGTTATTTTGGCAGATGAGATGGGTCTTGGCAAAACTGTCTCCGCGAGTGCCTTTCTCTCCGCACTCTACTGTGAATTCAAGGTCAGGCTCCCTTCTTTGGTTTTGGTTCCTCTTTCGACCTTGCCAAACTGGCTAGCTGAGTTCTTGTTGTGGGCCTCGCATCTGAATGTGGTGGAGTACCATGGTGGAGCAAAGGCGAGGGCTATAATTAGGCAGTACGAATGGCATGCTACTGCTTCATCCAAGCCCACCAAATCATACAAATTTAACGTGCTCCTGACCACATACGAGATGGTTCTTGCTGATGCTTCTTACCTTCGAAATGTCCCATGGGAGGTGCTAATAGTAGATGAAGGGCACCGATTGAAGAACTCCAGTAGCAAACTATTTAGCCTATTGAACACATTCTCGTTTCAACATAGGGTTTTGCTGACGGGCACACCCTTGCAAAACAACATAGGGGAGATGTATAACCTATTAAATTTCCTGCAGCCCACCTCTTTTCCTTCTCTCTCGGCATTTGAAGAGAAGTTTAATGACCTTTCTACTGCTGAGAAGGTGGATGAGTTAAAGAAGCTTGTGGCCCCACACATGCTACGCCGACTTAAAAAGGATGCAATGCAAAACATTCCTCCAAAGACTGAACGGGTGGTGCCAGTAGAACTTTCGTTGATTCAGGCTGAGTATTATCGTGCATTGCTGACCAAGAACTACCAGGTTCTGCGCAACATAGGGAGGGGAGCTGGCGGCTCGGGTGGGGCCCAACAACAATCACTGCTTAACATTGTAATGCAATTAAGAAAAGTTTGCAACCACCCATATCTGATAGCTGGCACAGAGCCCGAGTCTGGCACACCCGAGTTTTTGCATGAGATGAGAATTAAAGCTTCAGCCAAGCTGACACTTCTCCACATGATGCTTAAGGTTTTGCGGAAGGATGGGCATCGAGTGCTGATCTTTTCTCAAATGACAAAGCTGCTGGATATTTTGGAGGATTATTTGTTGGTTGAGTTTGGTTCCGAAACCTATGAGCGGGTTGATGGATCTGTTTCCGTGGCTGAGAGGCAAGCAGCCATTGCACGTTTCAACGAGGATAAAACCCGGTTTGTGTTTCTGCTATCTACACGTTCATGTGGTCTCGGGATAAACCTAGCAACGGCTGACACAGTGATAATATATGACTCAGATTTCAACCCACATGTTGATATACAGGCGATGAATCGGGCCCACCGGATAGGTCAGTCAAATCGACTCCTTGTGTACCGCCTTGTGGTCCGTGCTAGTGTTGAGGAACGGATCCTCCAGCTTGCCAAGAAAAAACTCATGCTGGACCAGCTTTTCGTGAACAAGTCAGGTTCGCAAAAGGAGGTCGAGGATATCCTCAGGTGGGGGACTGAAGAGCTGTTTAGGGAGACTGAGGGGTCCCCTAGTGATAATAATGGGGAAGGAGTTACTGAGCATCGGCATAAGAGGAGAGTTGGCAGATTAGGTGATGTGTATGAAGACAGGTGTGCTGGGTTGGGCAGTACCAAATTGGTTTGGGATGATAATACAGTTGCCAAGTTGCTCAACCGCTCAGACGTCCAGTCAGGTATGCAGGAGAGCACTGATGCTGATATGGAGAGTGACATGCTCGGAAGTGTGAAGGTCCGTCTTTGCTATTCTGATTTTACATGACTTTTTGATTGGCTTAAAGTCTATCTCTTCTGTTATTTATTTGCTTATTGATGCCCTTTAATCAGGCAATGGATTGGAGTGAAGAAACAGATGAGGAGCCTACTACAGCTAATTCTACAGCAGACACCGCCGGTGAGGGTTCAAAGGACAAAAACATTACTGAATGCAAAGAAGAAAACGAATGGGACAAGCTCTTACGTGTCAGGTATGTCTAATTACTCTAAATACTTTTAATTCTCTGATACTTTGGGATTACTTCATCTTTCAGTTGATGTGCATATATGTGGTATGTTACTAGTTTTCAGTTGCCAATACTCTGTTAAACATGATCTTGATTTTGGCTACATGAACCTCCACCATGACATTCAATCTAGTTGTGTGATGGACTCTTTGTTTAACTTGTGCTTGTAGTTGGGAAAAATATCAAAGTGACGAGGAAGCGTCACTAGGCCGAGGTAAGAGACAGAGAAAGGCAGTTTCATATGGAGAAACATTTTCTTCCATTTTTGCTGAAGCTCTGAGCGAGGTAATCACCTTAACTTATAACACTAGTACAGAAAAAGTGTAACCGCAAGGCATGTTTTTTTCAGCAGAAGTAGTAAGAAGCCTATATAATACTGTGTTACTTTATTTTTTTGATAGGAATACAAGGTTTTGTCACTGATTATTGTTTTTTCTTTGTTCTCTATGACGCTTTTATAATACTGCAGAGCAGTGAAGAGGAGCATGAGTACAGTGCTGCTGGGCGAGCAAGAAAGGAAAAATAGTAAGTTCAACCCATTAATTCATGTCCAAACTACTAGAATTAACCCATAATTTCCCATGTTGGACATGTCTTGTGAATTGTTTATAAGAACTTATTTCTTAGTTTTATATCTTATTTCTTCTATTTATTCATATAATTGGAATATTTTAACCTTTTTAATTTTGTATATATAAAAAAACAGTGCGGAGCGCCGTGCCCGACAAAAGGAAAGGATAGCTCAAAGTCCGAAGTACATGGTTGTTCCTGTTCCCACTCCTCCCAATGTCAAGGAACCACAAGCAGGAGAAATGGCTGCTGCACCACCTTTGCCAAAACCTATACCATCAACTGCCCCAAATGCACCTCAAGAAAAGAGTACCAGTATCCTAGGGGAGCCAAGGACACATAGAAGAGAGGTTTTACCGCAGCCAGCTTTTGGTTTGGGTCTGGATCGACCAGTTGACTCTGAAATCCATCTAAGAACTGGAAAAGAGAGACGAGATCTGCCTGGTAGTGTTTCTGGTGATATGTTTCAGGCTCACTTGAGCAACTTTGCGCCACATAGCAGCTTTCCGTTCGTTGCGGTAAACTCTCATTAGTCCTTTTCTATATTTATTAAATTTTTGTTTATTTCAGATTTATATGTTTTTTTTTTTTTTTCTGATGGAATGGAGAAGGCTCAGTTTTTTACTTCAAAACCATGTAAGAAGAGAACCATATCTCTTAATTCTGATCACAATGCATTACCACTTACCACCTAGGTAATGGGCCATAGGTTAATACTTTCTGTTTTGGTCAATTATTTTGTTGCAGTTGTGAGATGTAAACTCAGTGTTGCTAAATGGATCTTAGAACCTGGATACTCTGTGAAATGTTGATTTTTTTTTTTTTTTGAAGGTTAGTTGGCTATCAGCCCACTAACTATTGTACAGATAAAATAAAAGTATTTACAACTCACGCAAAAATAGTATATTACATGACCCATTCTCATAACACGAAAGTCTAAACTCTCTTTATTCCATTCTACGCTATAATAAGCATTTCTATCCCAGATCTACATCCTTCCTATCCTCTTCAGTTCTTCTCTATACCCAGAATAAAGCCCTTATTACATTATTCCTCCAGATCTACTTTATTCTCCTCTCATTCCCTTCAATTCCTCTCAAAACCTGAAATAAATCACCCTATTCTCCTATTCTAAATCTATCCTCTTATTTCCTCTGTTCTCAGCACACACAACAAACAGATCGAAGGACGATTTTATCTCAACTCTTTGCGCCGAGCGCCAATTCTATATATTGTCTTAGCATGCTCTAAATTCTTTTTGAACTCCAATGATGGCAATTTGCATATGAAATTTACTCCAATTATGGAAAATCTATTGTAATTTATTTGCTTGAAAAAAAAAACTAAAAATGTTCCCCTTTGATTATAATTGTTGCGAGTGCCAGCCAACCATCCTATCATAATGTAGAGGTGACAAACATATAAACAAGTTACGTGTATATGTTAAGTCGTGTTGATGTCATTTAAGGATACTAGCAATCATTACGTTAGTGAATGCCTTCATTTGGAGGTGGCAAACAGCTGATTGAGTTGGCTATCTGTGTGAGAGATGCTTCGAGTAATCTCAGTTTCAAATTTCCTTCAGGAATTGATTTCTTGGTTTTGGTTCATTTGAGTAAGTTCGACAATTTCCTTTTGACTCACATCAAATAATTCCAGTATTGAATTGTTGGGCTTACTTTATCGTGGGTTTTTTTAGTATCTTCATACTAGTTTCAGATGTGTCTTGTGTTAATCCAATAAATTTTCCTGTGCACGTATAAAATTAAGCGGTTCATTGGTTCTTGCATATACGATCTAGATGAATGATGAGCTGTTCTGGATGCATTTATCGTTGGGTGTATGGATATTTGAAACACAAGCTAAAAAGTGCACCATTCGAGTGTATTACTCATATCAGTCAAATCCCTAGAAATGTGAGATATTACGCCGTTCCCGAGTCTTATTCCTATATCCTAACAGAAAGTTCCATAAAATGCTAGAGCATCTGTTCAATTTCCAGCTGATGTTGCTGTTGAAGCATATTAATTTCGCAAACTTGTTTTGCGAAACGTTCACGATATGGAAATAACCGCTGACATGTTATATGCACTCTGATTGGTATCTAAAGTATGACTGCTGACAAATCTGACTGTGTACTAGTTGATGAAACTTTCTTTTTTTATCACTGCATTAATTAATTTCTGCAAGGCAGTATTTTTTGTTCTTATTGTATTAGATATCCTTCTTGATCAATAACACACTTCATAATGTTGTGTGTTTACTTAATTTTTTCGGTTGTGGTACTGTCCGAGCGCCTTTGAATTGTGTCTTATTTTGGTTTGAGTCATTTTGGGTCCAGGCTACTTAGAATTATGTATTGTGGTTTTTACTTAATTTATTCTGTTGTGATTATTTAGGTTGGGTAATTTGACGTTCATCCACCTTATGCTCATTTGTTGATCCAAGTTAGATAATTTGATTTTTCTAATTTTATCAGGTCAAGAGGATGTTGTGTTGGCTTGCGGTTTGTCCTTGTTATGTGTTTTATGCCAGCTTTACTACAATGATACATTCAATTTTTTTGTAGTTATAAAGATCATTGTATCAGAATATATTTTGTTAGGTTACAATTACCCATGTCCTTATGTGTTATATAAATTGGAAGGCACAAGAATGGCTCAATTTTAAGATACTTACTGAGAATAGAATACACAAACAAAGATGATTTTATACTCCTTATCAATGATCACAAAATTTAGGCCAATTTGATTCTCATAGGTATTTAGTACACAAACAATTTGATTCTCATAGATAAGTTGACAAAGTTCAATTCCATTTCAGCTATAGTAATGTTGTGACCAGATTGTAGTGCAATCTGTAGTTCACTCCCACCTCAAAAAGATACATTAAAGTTTGCATGATTTACCTTGCATTTTCTTTGTGGGCTTGCTATTAGGCGGGCGTGCCCCTTGGTGATGATAAACATGGCACAATCAAGGATTGTGAATGTAGTAGGGGCATTTTACGAAGTGTAACTCACTACTATGTTGAAAAACAAAATATTTTAAATATATAGTATCGATATTGATATGTATTATCTTTTTGTATATTTCCAGGAACCTTTGCCTCCTGCAGGTCCCTCCGTAACTAGTAGCAGCAGTGGTGGTGCTAGTTCATTGAAATCGAACAAGCTTCCACATTGGATGCAAGATGCAATTAGTGTGCCACCGCCACCGCCACCTCTTCCTCCTGTATCTACAGGCCCAATGTTACCTCCAGCTACATCTCTATCCTTGGGCCTCATATATTCGACATTGGGGGAAGGTCCAAGCAGCAGTAGTGGTGCTGGTTCATCCAAAAAGAATGAGCTTCCACATTGGCTGCAAGATGCACTCAATGGGCCCCCACCACCTCCTCGTTCTGTACCTGCAAGCTCCACGCTGCCTCCAGCCGCGTCAGCTTTGTCCTTAGGCCTGGAGTCAGAAAAGGATGCGCCAGAGAAGGCTAAGGATGGATGGGGGAACTTCGATGTGATTTATATAGAGTCTAGTTCCGAGGAAGAGCGAGACTAGTTTCAATAATTAAATTGAAGATCATTTATTTTTATTTTTTTTACCGTATTTTTGTTTTCTTGAGCTAATGGTTGCTGTTAATTACTAAAGAGTAGGTATAACTTACCATGGTAACAAAATATTGAGGTTATTTCAAGGGTTTACTTGGCTTTTAAGGAAAGGTAATATGTCTTGGTATTGTACAGTAGTTGTATATGTCTAGTTCTATATGTAAGTTCAGTATATGGCAAACTTATTTACCAATTGTCAATTTATACTTCTATAATTAAATAAAGATATATGTTTGATGTGGTTTAGATGTAATGTAACTCTTAAAACAATATAACTTTTTTGTTTGTCCCTCTTGGATTGTTGCGTGGCTAATGCATATATTGTACTACTGTAGATGTCTTCTCTAGAAAGATATCAGGGAGTTATTAAATATTGCTAACCTATCTTCTCCAGAAAGATCCAGAAATATTTACAGATCAGCCCTCACTATTTTTAAAATTTGCATAGGATAACTAGACAGATCCAGATCCAGGTGTAGAAACAGTAGAGAGAATTCAAATTCAAATTCAAAACAGTCAGCAGATTCCTCTCAACAGAATGATGTGCCATGTGATCTTGTTCAATTTACATTTATCATACAAACTGTGATATCACTCTTGGCTATTGCGACACTAAAAAAGAAAATGCTTGCAAATTCATAATTCAAAGAATTCTTCCAATGTTTGTGTACCAGTGGTCTCATTAGTTTCTTTCTGTTACAAAAAGTAAACATAGTACAAGGCAAACCAATAAATAACTCCTTGATATATTTAACTAGACCTAGGTCCTGAATTAATAGCAAAGAAGTGGCTAGATCTCCCGATGTACCTGTGGTCCGGTAACACTTTACTGAACTCAACATGGTAAGAAATGTGAGTTGCAAAAGAACTAATTTTAATACAAAATAGATTCTCAATTGACAGCAGAGCAATTGAGGCGAACCTCTCCTTCGTCCTTAGTGAGAACCAGTGTCTTGCTAAGCTTGATCATGGCCGCACGAAACTGCATATAAAATAAATCAGGCTGGTTTGCTAAGGATCTGACAAGCGGGCCCGTCCTCGAGTCAACAATCAATTTCTGCTCAGCCTCTAACAAGCTCATGTTTTTCTGGAGATTCTGGTAATAGACACTGTCAAAGATAGTTGGCGTGGTGGGGTCGAGATGAACCTTCTTTGTAGGGTCCTTGCAATTAAAATGTCGGAAAAATCTGTGTTATATTATTTACAACAAAACTGAACAACTGGTATTTGTATCTTACAGCATTGGTGGCGTCCCTTGCAACAGCACTGAGGATGTCGGCACAAGACACTGTTTTGGGGCACTGCTTTTCCAACTCAGCTTTAATCGTTTATTAACTCGAAGCCCCGCAATGTTTTACTAACCCCTGCATACTTATCACTTCTCACTTTTACTATATATATATATATGTATAGTATATGCAATTAAGTAACTGTCCAAGTCCTTGCAGTTGCAGTCAATCATTCATTGGAAGCAATTACAACATTAATTCATGAATCTAAACCACAAATTAAATGCAACAATTAAGTCATTGCCCAAATAATTGATGATTTATTTGCTAGCTGGAATTTATTACAACCGTACGTACGTTCCTGATTTGAAACTAAATTTAATTTTATTACAACCTTCTCAAGTGCCTGCCTCCACGTCACACATCTTCCTTCTCTGTTTCAGACGAGATCGATCGACAAGCAACCAACAAGTGTGAGTGAATTGGCATCAACATCAATATCTCCAATCCACCATCACCATCATATCGTAAGAGGAAATCAAACTCTCAACTTTTGAATAACCTAGCTAGCTACCATCTTAATTAATTAGAGTTTTCTTCTTAACAAACTCAACTACCTCCCCTTTCCCCTTTCATGTGGAGTAAATTAAGAGTTAGTTAATTTGAAGGCCACGTACTAATTAATTAGCTAGAAATTAAGCTCAAGTCTATTCAACCCAATCTTATCATTAATTATGGCGTACACGCACGTCGGATCCTCCGTTTCATTTCGAGATCAAAATCAAGGCACCAAAAGCAAATTAAGAAGCTGCCAAGGGGACTGTTACTTGTTACTTGGTTAGAGCAAGAGACTTCTGGTTCTGGAAGAAGGATTTTAACAGACTAGTTTTGGCTTCATGCAGAGCACAAAATAAAGTTACAAAGCAGCTCTGCACATCATTCGTGCGCTGCATAAAGTCAAAATTACTCTGTTAAAATCAAAATGGTATCCCAATTTGTTATCAGTAGCTAGCTAGCGTTATATATCCTTAAATTTATTTAATATCCGCATTGGAGGTGAGTTCAAAGATTTTGACTCTCAAGTCTCATCACATGTTCCGTAAAAAGAATCATACAATAATTAATGTGCAATGTTTATACTTTTAATTTCATATTTTTAAACTTTAATTAGCACAGTGATGGATTTAAGCAAGGGGCAAGGCGGTTGGGTTGCTTCCTCTTACGGCTAAAAAAATTTGCTAATTTCATAAAAAATTATTATTATTTTTTTAAAAGAGGCAAAAGCCCATTTCATTGCTGAAATTTTAAATACATACATCAGTTTTTCCAGCAAGCTGGTTTAAGCACCTCAAAAGCAAACAAGAAGCAGCCAGATACGTAAACTCTAACTGAGCAACTGGAAAGTAAAAACAAACACCATGTTTGAGAGATGGCCAATCTCCAAAAATATTCTAAGTTGGCACTAACTAAGCCGCATAACAATGGGCTGGGTAGGTTAACTAGATACAAAATTTGATACTGGTGTAAGTTCATGCTTGATCTGGGGCCCTTGGCGGCTGATAAACCACCATCTCCAAAGGCATATATTGTGCCAGTGGTATTGCATCTTCAACCACTGGTAACCACTCTTCTACCGACGCCTTGCATTTTTTCTTGGAATTACCTGTCCAAAAAATAGCCAAAGATTTAATTAGTAGAATCAAGGATCTGGCATTTTGTGTGTTACTGTTGTTAAAACAAATATCATTCCTATGTTTCCAAATCACCCAACATAAAGCACTGAAAACCATCAGGAATCCAGTTCTATGTTTGCCAGGTAGCTGTATAGCAAATTCAATAATATCTGAAAAGGATTGCCACTGTGGTAGGATATCTTGAGTTTGGCCAAGCCAAAACCAAATCTGTTGTACTAAAGGGCATGTTAAGAACAAGTGTGTTACTGTCTCTGTGTCAGAGCAGAATACACAGTTAGGTGACCCAGTCCAACCCTTGATTGCTAGGTTGTCTTTGGTAAGTATTTTGTTATGTTGGGTCAACCACATAAATATTCTAATCTTTGGTGGCACAGGTAAGGTCCACCACATGAGGGGCATAATAGGGAAATCCCATCTACAATTCAGAAATTTATATAGAGATTGAGTAGTAAACTTCCCTGATGCTTCCCATCTCCAGTTGAGTTTATCATGTGTGTGTGTGAAAGATGTAAGACTGATAATGTGAAGAAGTTCCCCCCAATCATGTAGGTTAACCCCATCTAACCTTCTTCTAAAGACCAAATTTGCCCCTTGAGAATGAACTACATCTGTTAACAGGACATTTTTTGTGCTGCACAGCTGAAAAAGGTCAGGAAATCTATTGGATAGAGGGCATTCTAAAAACCAGGTGTCATACCAGAATCTAACTTGGGAGTAGATACCAGGTTCATATGTTACACTAAGAGTACCCAGTGAGTCTAATTGTAATATATGAGACCAGAAGGGAGAGTTCTGTATGGGAGCATCAGTGTAATACTTGGCTGTGATAAGTATTTTCCACATTCCTTGGAAGTCAGAATTTTTAAATTTCCACCACCACTTAAGCATAAGGGCAATGTTCATTTGATTGAGGTCTAAAACCCCTAAACCCCCAAATTGTTTGGCAATGCAGATAGTTTCCCAATTCATGAGAGCATATTTAAATTTTTTATCTGACCCCTACCATAAAAAACGTCTTCTAATTTTATCTATTTTCTTCAAGACTGTAACTGGGATTCTAAATACAGATAGGGCATATAAGGGGATAGAGCTAAGGACAGAGTTAAGTAATGTAGTCCTACCTCCTATTGATAGTAGTTGGCTTTGCCAACTAGGAAGCCTACTCTCTATTTTGTCTATTAGAAAATGCCAATCAGCAACTAACAATTTGTGATTATGTAAAGGTAACCCTAAGTATGTAATTGGGAACTCTCCCAATTGACATCTAAAAATATGATGGAGGTCTATATTGGCATCTAAATTGAGGGTGTATAATGCTGTTTTATCATAATTCATTCTAATCCCAGATACTGTCTCAAAAGCCATCATTGCCCACCATGCAGCCTCCACATTACTGTCCTGGGCATCCAGGAACAGTGTAGTGTCATCTGCATAGTGGCAGTTAGTGATAGCTCTACCAGCAATGCATTCAGGTCCTAAACCTTTTATCACATTAGCTTGCCTACCTTTATTAAACAATTTACTAAGAGTATCTGCAGCCAGTATATACAAAAAAGGAGATAAAGGATCTCCTTGTCTAACTCCCCTTTTACAATAGAAGTAATCTGTAAGTTCCCCATTAATATTAATGCATGACTGTGAGCTATGTAACCACAATGTAATCCATTGTATCCATCTTTGTCCAAAATTCCTACTAGAAAGTACTTCTAATAAATATTCCCAATGAATCTTATCATATGCTTTTTCAAAATCTACTTTAATAACTACTCCTGGTTGCTTGGTAACCTGACAGGAGTGAATAATTTCCTGACTAAGAATCATATTATCTAGAATATATCTGTTCTTAAGAAAAGCTGACTGGCTGGGATCTATAAGTCTAGGCATTACTTGTTCCATTCTAAATGTAAGAAGTTTGGAGATAATCTTAAAACTACAATTAACTAAACTTATAGGTCTAAATTTTTTAATAAGGGTAGCATCTTTTTCTTTAGGAATCAGACAAATACAAGATTTATTAAGTTTGTGTAAATCTAATCTATTTTCATAAAAATAGTGAATGAGTATCAGCAGGTCTGATTTGAGTGTATCCCAAAAATATTGATAAAAATGAAAGCTGAATCCATCAGGGCCTGGGGCCCCTTTGGGTTCAGAAGCAAAAACAGCCTGATGTACTTCCTGTTCAGTGAAAGGTCTCTCAAGTTCCTACTGTTCTAAGTTAAGCAATTGATCTTCTGGGTTCCAAAAACCTTGTTCTAGATGAGCAAATTTAAAACCCTCAGTACCTAGTAGTTGCTTATAATAATCTAACACATGTGCTTTGATAGTACTCAAATTATTAGTGAGCTGGCCATCTATGTTAAGTGTGTTAATCCTATTTTTCCTAGATCTGTGAGTAGCTAAAGTGTGAAAATATTTTGTATTAGCATCCCCCTCTTCTAACCACTTTTGTTTTGATCTAAGTTTCCAGTGTTGTTCTTCTTCTTGATATATGGTATCTAGCCTAGTTTTTAAAGATGTCCATTGTTCCATTTCCATAGGTGTGAAATCTCTGGATTCTCTAATTAATTCTAGGTCATGGAATAAGGTTTGTATTTGTTGTTTTTCTCTTTTCTGTTTGCCATAGAAGTTTTTGGCCCAACCCTTAATTCTTTTCCTTAAGTGTTTAAGTTTTTTGTTCCAACTCTTGGCTATATCAGGTAGGGTAAGAGGAATCTCATGCCACCATTTGTGTATGAGTTTGACAAAATCCTCTTGTTCAGTCCACAGGGGATCAAATCTAAAAGCTGCTGGTGTATGGTGTGTGTCAGAATTGGAATGGAGTAGAAGGGGGCAATGGTCAGAAGTGTGACAACTAAGATCTGATATTGAACTAGAACTATACTTATTATCCCAAGCTATGGAAGTGAAAATTCTATCTAACAAGGCAAAGTTCCTACCATTAGACCAAGTATATTTTCTAGAGTGAAGTTTATGCTCCAACAAATGGTGAGTGTTGATAAAAGTATTAAATTGTGTACTAAGTGCAAAATCAAAATTATGTCCTGTTTTTTCAGTTTTTTTTCCTAATTGCATTGAAATCCCCACAAATAACCCACATATCTATATTATGCTTTCTAACTTGTGTCAATTCTGCCCAAAAGGCCTGTTTTAAATGTCTTAATACAGGACCATATACTACAGTCAGCTGCCAGATTGCATTGTCACATTTATTTTCTAAAGTAATATCTAAACAGAAGGTGTGCAAAGAATGAGTGTGAATCTTAATTTTACTGCTATCACAACCTACTAGGATACCTCCTGACTTCCCAACCGATGGTAGCCAGAGCCATTTATCTAATCTGGAAGATAAGTTCCTAAGGCATCTATTAGTAAAATGTTCCTTCTTGGTCTCTTGTAATGCAATTATATCTAAATGATTCTCTACTATTAGGTCTTTGACTATTTGTTGTTTCCTATGTGAATTAAGACCTCTACAGTTCCAATTGAGTAATTTGATATTCATGAGTCACTTACAGCCTCACTTTGCCCTATATTAGAACTAACAATAGAATTGCTATCTACAGATCTACAGTGTCTATCTAGATCATCTACAGATAAACTAATCATCTGAGAATCTATACGAGGGGCACTCAGGAGTTGTCTAACTACAACTTCAAATTGAGCCCGATCTAAATGCTGAATTTTATCAATAAGTAATCGTCTATCGTCATCTGAGTTACCTAATCTAATCTGGTAAACTTGAAAAAGAGCTACTATTTGATCTACAGTAAGTCTAGAATAAGGAAATCGATGAATAATACTCATACCTGAAGGGCCACTGCCATCAGCTAATTTTCTTCTTTGGGCTTTACTGAGTGTCGAAGTGGGGTCCCCTTGCACAGTCAATCTGAGACTTTTGCGAGGGACTGCAGCAGCATGTGAAGTGAGGTCTGGTACCTCTGGAGTAGGGACCATTTCCGAGTCCGAGAGGTAGATGGCAGCATCAGGAGAGATACCAGGACCTGAGTTAGAACTGCGTAACCTTCTTCCAATACCCCGAGCTAGTCTACTAGGTCCAGAGTTTTTGGAAGGAAGGGGGCTGTTGGCAGGAAGTGGGCTTGTATGATCATTTGGGCCTGTTGAAGGGGGGGTCTTGTTTTGTCCAGGCTTGGTCTTAGGGAGCTTAATGGCTATAGTTTTCTTCTTCCTCCCCCATGTGAATTTTTTCTTGGGAATGTGAGTACGATGGGCAGGCCTGTTTATTGGGTCATACACCCATTTTTTTGCTTTGGGAGGTTGTGGAGCACTAGAGGAACCTACCTGCTTAGTCTCTTTCGTCTTGTTTATAATATCAATAATAAGCTCAGAATCATCATCACTATCCTGCTGAGTTGCAGCAACAGCTGCATTACCAGCAGCACCAACATCAACATTGGAATGAAGCCCCCCAACATCAGGGGCTAGGGGTATGACAGCATCAGGGTTGTTACCAGTAGGAGAAACTAGGGAGGGCGGCTGAGTAGTAGGTGACACAGTATCAAAACCAGCAGCATTGGTGCCAGCATCAGGGTTGGCCAGCACATTGCAAGTATCAGGGTAGTCGTTTTCAGGATCAGACTGCTGCTGTGTATGAGGTTCCTGCACAGTGCCAGTAGCACTGATGGGTGTAGCTCTAACATCAATGGGATCAGGAAGGGTGGATCCAACCCCAGCACTATTACCAGGAATAACAATGGCAGAACCAGGATTGGCTTGACTAGGCCCTGCTCCATTTGTGGCACTAATTTGTTGCAAGTAGTACTCCCAGGCATCAACTTATCCATTTCTACATCCTCAACCATGTCATAGACTATCTCTTTCTCCTTAGATGTGTTAACTGGACCAGTTAGGGGAGTATCAGAAGTGGAAGAAGACAAATTCACCATTCTGACACTGCCCCCCCCTCCTTGGGTAGGATGTGGATGACCAGTTGTATGACCCGAGCCTCTCTCAACAGTATTGGGTCCTAGCTCTCTACGCTCACTTTCCCCAAATTCCGTCCCATTGGGGTATGGCCGACCCCTTTTACGGCCAGCCCAGGCATTGAGAGGTTCAGTGAGCTCTGTTTCAATTTCTATATCTATGACGAATTGGGACATATTACCAGCTGGATCACGATATGGCACAATGTGAGCTTTTGGGATGAGTTTGAGATCACAGACAGCTAGTTTCAGCCTCACAAAACGAACATCATACCCGCTTTGTGTGGCACTGTCAATCTCTTGGACATAAGCACCAAATGGATTAAGAACTCTATCGTATTCAGAAAAATCATCTAAAAATATTGGAAAATTGTAAATGCGAACCCAAACGAGTTGGAGTGGAATCCCCTCACTAAAACTTTTTTCCCAAGCAATAATCGGGAATTGTACATCACCTAACCTGAGATAACCCCGGGAAGAGACAGATTCAAGCCATGTCGGGTTGGGAGCCTTGATTAAATACTTGTATTCATCGAAGACAGAGGCGACCCAGCGGTGTTGATTGAATCGACTGCGAAGCACATTCTCCACTTTCTCAGGTCCCCATGCGGCGATGTCGTCGAGGACAAAACTCAGCATGAGATTTGCCTCGATCGCCTGAGAGTGAGGAGTCGCTACCAGGGTGACAAGGGGTGGTTTTATCGACATTGGATCTAATGGAGGAGATCGCCTTATCTGGGGCAGAACCGTATCCCGGAGAGCCACAGCCGATTTAGGGTTTGTCACAGGAGAGAAAGGGGGGTGTGATGTGTGGTTACGACAATCGGATGCACGATGACCTAGTCTATTACACGCGAAGCACAGTTGTTTGTTGCGACAATTCTTCGCCAGGTGTCCACGATCTCCGCATTTCATACAGATCGGTCGTTGCGATGTAAAGGCAGCACGGATCTCCGCAATCTTGTTGCGCACGATCGTCGATTGGGATGCAACCCGCACCGTCTGATTGCGAGCTTGCCACACCCGAGCGGGATACTGTACAGCTTGGGTGTATGAGATCCGAGGCATAGCGCGCGGGCCAAAGTGGGCCGGGATTCTTTGATCCGCCATTAATGGCAGAATGGAGGTTGGCATGGGCTCGGAATGCCCAAATTGCTGTAAAAATCTTTCTCTCATCAATGCTATGCGCTGCGAAGACATTGGATTATTGTTTTGGAATTGAAACTTGTACTTTTTTTCCTTTTTTTCGTGAATTTTTTTATTTTATTTTTGCTTTTTTCAATCGCTTTTTTTTCCGCCTGTTATCGCTCTATTTTTTCTCCCGAAGTAGCTCTTCTTTTCCTCCCCCATTTCATAAAAAATTATACTTGGCATAATCTATTAATGAAGAATTTGTTTAATTCAATAATAATATGTTTCGTTGTAAACATACCTTGCAAAGTTGCAAAATTTGTTTCTTATCAAATTTAATCTGTTTATGATAAATTTTTGGTTTCCTCTCTGAGCTAACATTGATTCCTCTTTGATAATGAAATTTTAATAAGTAATTAAATATGAAGATTGGAAGCTAATTTATAGGTATTTCTCCCTCTAAAATTCATAATATCATATTTTCCGTTCTAAACTTAATTAAATACTCACAAATTTATCAATTTAATGTCTTCCCTATTAAAAACTCATTTTAAATTTATCAAGTATTCATTTTAAAATTCATTAAAACAATAAAAAAAAATGTAGCATGTTTTAGAAAAATGCCAATTTACTTGTTAGACAGTTTTTTAGAGCAAATTGGTCATTTCTATACTTCTCACGCTTACACGTACAATTTAGATATATGATTGTGTAAGCGTCAGAAGTAGAGAAATTACCCATTTGCCCTCGAAAAACGACTATTAGTTTGAAACATACTATTAGTTTTTATTTTTTTTTACTGAGTAAAAGGGATGCTTTATAAATATTAAAATGAGTTTTAAATAAAGAAGGCATTCAAAATTGGTATTTGTGAGTTTTTGAAGTTTAAAAGGGTAAATATGATATTATGAATTTTAGAGGGGAAATGTCAAAATTTGTTAGAAAACATGCAGTTGGAGTTGGCTTTTGTAGTGTGCTATATACGCTCGAGTAATTAAATCCTACTTAATTAAGAGAAGCGTTGTCGCCTACAATATTTTAAGGATTGGGAAGCGTCGTAAGCGACACCATTTCATTAGAAAATATTTTTTTTTTGGTTCGAAATATTATGAATTTGAGCGATTTTTTTTAAAAATAGAAATAAACAAAAATCTTCAAACCAAATAGCTGTTAAAATTTACAAAAACCAACTCCACAACCAAAAATTCGGTGGAGCAACCCAACTAACTATTGGGTTCGGGGGAGCCATCAAATGACCCGATTGAAAATCAGGCAAACAGTTTATTTGTTCCGATTAAAATATTATAATTATAAAAAGTTTTTTAAAAAATAGATAGAGTATCTTACAATTTTGATATAGAATGACTACAAAACAATATAGATAAAATATCTTAGAATTTAGATGTAATAGAATGACTACGATGGCTCCCCCGAACCAATATTTCTTGGCATGTTGCTAGAAAAAAAAATAAAAATGTTTGGATCCGAGCTATTGATTCCGGTTCAAACTTTGGATCTGGATCAATAAAAAATACCGTGGTCTTTCTATTACAATCAAATTCTAAGGTAGTCCATCTATTTTTCTTGAAGCCATTTTATATTTTCCTAAAATTACTTCTAAAGTAATAGATGGAATATCTTAGAATTTGAATGTGCTAGAAGGAGCACGATAGTTTTTTTATTAATCCAAATCTAAAGTTTGAATCGGATTTAATAACTCGAAACGTCATATTTTTTTTCCACCAACACACTAATAAAGAAATATTTTTATCTGTTTCAACTACAAAAAATATGGCCTGAAAAATATTTTGTTATTCTTCTGTTACATCTAAATTTTAAAATATTTTATCTATTTTATTTTGTAGTCATTCTAGTACATTTAAATTTTAATATATTCTATATATTTTCTTAATTTTTTTTTTTACAATTGTTGTGTGTTTTAGATATTGAAATATAGGTCAATTTAATACACTTTTCACTTTTAAAATTTATAAAACCTTAATACACAATGATAGGTCGGTTGCAAGCATACAACATATTCTTGTAGTAAAATAGGTATCGATCCAAAGATAACGGAAAATATAAAACTTTTTACTAAATTAATTAATCCTAAAATAGTGCAAATAAAAGGAAATGGGGGGGTTTTGTAAAATTAGTTTTGTGGGTTCAATACTCGATTGAGAGTTGAATTTAAACAAAGCAATTTAAAACAAACAAATAATAGGAGTTTTGTGATTCAAATTGATAGAAGTCTAGGGGCTATCGACATACAATCACTTGGGTCAAATCCACACTTATTTGGTTTCTAAATTCATATTTGCAATTATGGGGTTTCTAAGCCTTAAATATAAAAAAGGGTCACTTTCGTGAATTAATAATGTGCCTAGATAATTCACATTTCACGATTAAGTCTTTCACCCTAGCTATCTAGACCCTAAGCATAAGTTAGCCTAGTTTATCCCTAAATACTAATACTTCACGATTAAGTCCTTCATACCAATATTCAGTTCAATTCTAGAGGTCCCAATTAAATAGGAGGCTTCACGATTAAGTCTTTCATCTTAATTCAACATTTGTTTCTTGTGGTTCCCGACTAAGAATAGATTTGATCATTTCTAATCTCAAATTCTAGAGTTATTCATGTACATAATTTGGTACTATCAATTCTTGATCCTAATCATCTTAAGTTGGTTAAACCTAAGCGGGACGCTAATTAACAAACACACAAATTATACAATCACATGAATTATAAAATCAACAAGAACAAATATGCAAGCAAACAATCATCATAAAGAAAACCATCAAAGTAAGGTAGATTTTAACACAAGTTTATGCTTAAAGCCTAAGCCTCTAGAGAGGAAATCTAGTCTCTCATGAGTGCGCTAACATCCAAAAGAAATACAAGAGTAAACATAATAAAAATTGAGAAAAACAAGAAAGAGAATATAATACACCAATCTCCTTACTTACTGCCCCTTGTCTTCACTTTGCTCACTCGAGGAAACCTTCAATCCTTCGCTCCAATCGCCTTGAATCACTTGGAGAAGAGAGAAAAATGTAGAAAGATGTGTATAATTAAAACTAGGTTAAAGCATGCCCTTCCCCTGCTGCCTCCCTGCCAGTATATATCAATTTCTCTGTCTTGGGAAGCAATCCCTCAGAATTTGGCATAAAATCTGAGAAGATATTGCGAAATAACGCAAGATTGACATGGGTGCGGCCTTCATGCGGCCTGCACAAAATGGGAAGTCGGCTGGAATTCGCTAAGAAAAAAGGGTTTGTGCGACCCGCACAGAATTCCTGAGGCCCGCATAAGTGGAGTTTTCTGGTTTGTGCGGCCCGCATAAAAAGCTTGTACATGCCGCAAAACTCTCTATTGGAGTTGGAGACTTCTTGAAAAAAATTCCAAAATTCATTTTTAGCGGAATTAATTTTTGTGCGGCCCGCACCAGCTTGTGTTTATGCTCCATTTGCTTGATTCCTGCAAATTAATTAAGACAAATGCAGTAACTTGGTTCTTTGACGTATTCTATACTAAACTAAGCTAAAATAAAATGAATTTGGTACAGTTTTGAAGATAAAATCCTAACTGAAAGTATATATAATTGAGGCTTATCAACAATTCAAATATTTTAGTCTGTAAAAAATAAATTTTTGACAGGATTTTCAAATGGTTTGTTTTTTTAGTTGGTAAAAAACAAAAATGGCTTGATTTTCAAGTGCCTCATGTGCTCCACCGAACGTATTTTTTTTGGCTGATTTTGTTTATTTTCATTTAAAAAAAAAATCAATGTGAGGTATGGTGTTTAATTGTTTTAATGCTAAATTAATGTAGATAAGAATTAAGTACGGAAAGAAACGTGCACCAATTAATAGCTTGGTGTCAGTTGCCAAATAAAGTTAAAAAATTACACATCTACTCTTAATTAAGTTTGTCTTTTTCTATCGATTTAATTTACGTACTAGCTAGAACAAATAATTAATGGAGTCTGAGAGGCGATATATATATTATTTATTTAAAAGAGAAAATTAAACACGCTCCCTCCCTCCCCAATCATTCTATATATCTCTTAGAATTAATGTTTAACAATATAAGCAATTAATAGTTTTTTTAGAGTAATAGTTAAGGAAAATAAAATAAAATAATAAAATAATGATATTTGAAATTAAAGTGATGAAAAAACTGTTATCCGAAATTAGTGAATGCAAAATAAAATAATAAATATTACACAACTCAAGGTGGGCTATGGAGATGTTATTTTACTTGGCCTCATATCTCATATCTCATATCTCATATCTAAGATATATATGGGACGGAGCCACCATGTTGCAGTTGCAGTTGCAGTTGCAGTGTAGGCCAACTGTACGTGCTATTCTGTATTTTCAAAACTAGCTAATTTCTTGTCTATTGAATTTTAAGCTTGTCTCATCTTTGCAAAATAAATGTCTTATATATTTTGAGCTCATAATTTTGCAACAACCCACATATATAGTCCCCGCGATTTGAATTTTTTATTTTCTGTGTGCAGCTCAAAGTGATTAATTAATTAGTGACAACCCAAAATTTAGATAGAGACAGATAGATGTGTGCGCTAACTGATATTCAAATTGGTTTGAGTTGTCTTGAAGGTGCCTTCAAAAGAAAAATTATTAAAATTAGCAATCCAATGCCAAATAGATTGTGCCACTTGACAATATACAAAAAGATTGATCAACAGATTCCAATTCAGTACAATAGACACTGTTGATCACCTTGCCAACCTCTTTTACCTAAATTTACCTTTGTCAGGCATCTTCTTTATAGTTAGATGAGCACTATATTAAATTTATATTAATTTTTTTAATTCTGACGAGTTATAATATAATGTAATTAATTGTTATTGCTATCAAGTTGAATATCCCAAGACACAACAGCTAATATTTCTTTTAAAGTATAGAGTAGAACTAGGGTGTTCCTAAGTTCACCAAGTCTCTTTGTGAACTCAAATCTAAAATCTATCATATTGGCTTTAAATGATGAATTCAAACTGTTAAAATTCTTCTACTTTAATTACGAGTGATGCATCTACATGTGAAAATTTTAAAGTTTCAAATTAATTTAGTATAAAGTCAAGTGGTCAAAATTATAAAGTATATAAATTAATTTTAATGCATTTATTTTTAGACGCCTTTTGACCACTTGACTCTATACAAAATTGATTTAAAATTAAAAAAAAAATCGCATGTAGACGCATCACTCGTAAGGTAGAAGAATTTCAACAGTTTGGATTCGTCGTTTGAAGTCAATCCGATAGGTTTTAGAGTTGAGTTCACAAAAGGACTTGGTGAACTTAGGAACACTCTGGTTCTACTCTTAAAGTATATATGTATAGCATGTGCAAAGCAAGATATATGATTATATATGTAGTCTCTCTTTGGCTTTGCATCCTCCGTTCTGATCAGTTCAAGGATCACACACTAGAGAAGTCATGGGAAAAAGAGTGCTATTGTTTCCAATGCCTTATCAAGGCCACATTAATCCCATGCTAGACCTTGCTGCAATTCTCCATTCTCACGGCTTCTCCATCACCATTTTTCACACCACCTACAACTCCATCGATTCCAACAAATACCCTTTGTACCGCTTCATCCTGGTCGAAGATGGAGAAATGACAAACCAGTTCAGACCGGTGGTTGATGACGCGGTGCCTCGAATGATAGCTTGGAACAATAGTTGTGAGCAGCTATTTTATGATTCTTTGACAAGCACTCTTTCTGACAAAAATGAAGAGCCCGTTGCGTGCTTGATCCGAGACACACACTGGTACAACTTGCAACATCTTGCAAATAGGTTTCGAGTTCTGACTCTGGTACTTAGGACCGGTAATGCAGCCACTCTAAATTGGTTCATGACATATTCTCAGTCGGTCCAACAAGACTGCATACCAGTGCAAGGTTAGTAAATTCAATTAACAGTTTAACACCAAAGTGTTTTTTTTTTTTTCATTTCTTCTTCTTGACTCAAATTCTGACAAACTGATATCAAAGCTTAATGAGATAAAAAAGAGTTCATTAATGACGATAAAATAAAAAGAAGAAAAAAAAATTTCAATTGCAGTTTTTCTTCATATCTGATCTTCAATAGTCTTTTTTGAAATGAATGCCTTGGCAGTGGCTGCCACAGGTAATTTTATCAATACCGCATATATAGTATTACAACAATATCTGATCTTCAATAGTCATTTTTCTCTCTGTTGTGCTATGCGCTATTGTTACCAGTTACCATCGTCAGTTCGATCGGTGGCTTTGTGGGTTTTTGCACCGTAGACTGCGATACCAGCTCTCTCTTTGTCGCATATGGAACCGTGAACTGCAATACCATCACCATTTATCAAAGCTTGACTCACATTCTTAGTATTAAAATTTTATATAATTAACTTTCATTGTGTGTTTGACCTCCATAGTTCAAAAATTTGGTTCCGCCCTTGATACTCATATAGATTTCCTACAAAAAAATAACACTACTATAGACTATAACATGTCCATCTACAATATGTCCATTATTGTAATTAATTTATCTTCTTCACTTCAAATTTGAACAGAGTCACAATTGAACATGCCAATGATCAAACTTGACCGTCTCCGAATGAGGGACTCGCAACTTGCTGGAAATTGCAGTAATGAAGTGTTACGTGACTTCTTGCAACATGGTATAGATGCTATAAGAGCATCCTCGGGGGTAATTGTAAATACTTTCGATGCCATCGAAAGTGCAGAGGTAGAGAAGTTCCAAAGAGCAATACCGGTTCCAGTATATTGTATCGGCCCTCTCTATAAGTTCACTCCCCCGTCCAGTAGCAGTTTGCTGGATAAAGATTGTAGTTGCTTAGAGTGGTTGGAAACGCAAGCTGTCAGCTCTGTGCTTTATGTGAATTTTGGTACCCTAGCATGCATGAACTACGAGGATTTTATCGAGACTGCTTGGGGTTTGGCTAACAGTGGCCAGCCTTTTATTTGGGTGGTTCGACCGGGTTTAATCCTCGGAACAAATGAGGTTGATTTACCTGACGGTTTCATCGAGGTGACAAGTGGCTATGGGAAAATAGTTAGTTGGGCCCCACAAAAGGAGGTCTTGGCACATGCCTCAGTTGGCGCCTTCTGGACACATAATGGCTGGAATTCGACACTAGAGGCTATCTGTGAAGGAGTCCCGATGATCTGTTGGCCCAATTTGGCGATCAAATTGGGAATGCTCTATCTATCATGCATATTTGGAAGGTTGGTATCGGGTTAGATGGAAAACTAGAGAGAGGGAGTATTGAAAAGGCAATCAAACGGTTGATGAAAGAGGATGAAGGTGTTGAAATTAGAGAAAGAATGAGAGCTATGAAACATGAAGCATCTCTTTGCATCAAGAGTGATGGATCTTCTTCTATCAATATTGACAAGCTCGTTAATATCATATCATCCTTTTAAGATACTTAATGCTTCTCACAGAAAATTGTTTTCACTTGATTATTAGCAAGCTTATATAATCAATTCGCACTTACTTTCTTTTTACTCTCAAAGTAATGTTTTCATGTTATGTTGTCCTCAGTTCTATTCAATTGCATGGTTATTTATTTTTCCAACATTCTACTCTCCTGAAACTTGTTTTTATTTCCATCAGCACTAACGGAAGCTATGCCAGCTTCATTCAAAAAGCTTGTTAAAGATTAAAACAAATTTACACAGATTAATTTTATATTTGGAGCTTAGCTCCTAAGGGAGTGATTTGTTAGACTGCATTACTATGCTTTGTGATATGCTATGATTTTTATAATTAGTAGGAAAAACAAGGGTTACAATGTAAAAGGTTCTGTGTTGTTCTTAGTTGTAAAAACAGCTCAGACTGGTACCAGTGATTTAGTACCGGTTTGAAAAAAATTCTAGTTTCAATGGAAACTGGTGAGGTCTTTACATGATATCAGAGAGCAGGAAAATTACCAAATCAAAAGAAAATCCAGTTTTTGCGAAATTAAAGTAACCAACCACAACAATCAATGATGAACTCCTTTGATGAAATTGAATAAACAAGTTACAGACGAACTAAAAAGGAAAAAAAAAAAAAAAAAGCTGGGGCTGAGGATCCACTGAAGAACCAGCAGAGAACCCAGAAAAGAAGAAAAAAAAAAGAGTAGATCCGAGAAGCAGAACAATCAAAAGAACTCTTTCTTCCTCGTTACAATCAACAGCTGCAACTTCCTCGATACAATCAATGTTGAACTCCTCTGATACAATCAAAAGCCAACTCAGAAGATAACACATCGCGAATGTAGCAAAAAAACAAGGGTCATCTTGTTTATTTCAAAATTCAAACTTCAGAGAGAAAGGGGAGCTAGATCTCTAAGCAGCTTCAGCAAAGGAGTTCACGAGTAGAAAGAAGAAGCCACCGACAGGCCAATTCGAGTTCGCGCATATACCAGCATTTCAGTAGATGGCCTTCTTCATTTTTGAGTTGTTGTTTACTGGCTCTACTGTTTTCATTTTTTCGTTTCTTTCAGTTTTCTATTACCATGTTTTAACCTTCTGTTTATACATTCAGCTCAAATGTTTTGAGCAATATTTTATTGAGAAATTTAGATATATGCCCATCATAAATTGTTCCATCAAAACATCAAAATTAGTTATTTCTCCATCTAAATATAACTATATTATAAAAAATACTAATTAATACGTGGAAATTCGTCTGACTTCGTTCTCTCTTCTCCCGAGAATGAATGTATATGATGTTTAGGAAAGCCGATAGGAGTGAATTAAAAATTACGTTGACAACTCACTCATTAAGTTATCAACTCGTTAACAATTCGCTCATTATCAACTCGCTCGTTAACTTAATGAACCAAGCATGAGCATACTCTAGCTCGTTCATAACTCGCTAATTAAGAACTGAGTTACATGAAATTATGTCACATCCAATCCCAACCGGATCAAACCCAAACCCAAACCCAAATCCAACTTTGTAGGCCTGTGACAAGGAGCATGTGACATGTAGAGCTGTGAGAACCGACAAGTAGATAGCTGTTTGATTTTGTTAAATTTACTTATCGATAATTTTTTGTTAAATTATGTATTATTTAAGCATGTTGGATTATGACAATTTATTAAATTATATTAATGTTAATTAGTTTTTGAATGATGTATCTGAAACAAAAAACTCGAAACAAAATTTAAATTGCCTACAAGCTTGATTTCTTAACGAGTCGCTAAATGAGCACGAGTCAACTTGAGCATTTAACGAACCAAGCACGAGCACAGTTGTCAACTCGGTATTGTCTTCTCAGTTGATTATATGGGGAGCACTAGTTTGTTACATAGTAGGGACTGTTATTATTACCTTTGGTACATTCACGCAAATAATATGAACTGCACTGCATGCAAAAAATGTAATTCATATCCTTGAAAATATATAATCACCCATGTAATAACTCAAATCATCTTCCCATGCTAATAGTTAGGTGGGACCCACATTCCCTTGTCTTGCTAATAGTCAGGTGGGACTCACGTTCCCTAGCCTTGCAAATAGTCAGGTGGGACCCACGTTTGTTAGCCTTGCAAATAGTCAAGTAGGACCCACGTTCCCTAGCCTTGCAAATAGTCAGGTGGGACCCACGTTGTCTCCCCTTGCAAATACTTCAAACGAGGCCAACTCTCAAAGTATTTGCATGCGCCCTTGCTACAACGGTGATCTCATGCAACAAGTCAGAAGCCAGTTACATGGTTACATGGTTACATGGTTACAAAGTATTTGTGTCGAAGCTAGTTACATGGTTACATGGTAGTCTCATGCAACGGTAGTCACTTAGTATTTGTGTCGAAGCCAGTTACATGGTTACAGTTGCATGGGTAAGCGCATGTAACAAGCCATTTTCCTACGCATGTAATAAACTCATATTCTACTAGTGGTACACAATAGAAGTCTGCATTTATGTAGTAGTGCACTTTCTCGATATTAATTCAAAAAGAATATTGAAACATTAGTTAGAGAAGAGGAAAAGAGCATAGATAGAATATATATTCTATAATATCAGGTGGGTTATCATGCTTAATTAGCGAAGTAATGACGGAGTTATTGTCCTAGAGCAAATGTTGCTCCATAATATAGTTCATATAATGGTTGAGTTAATCAACTTGTTTCTTGAGTTTGACATTACTTTATAGTATCTTGGAATAAGATTTCAAGATTGTGAAAACACTATTTCGTAATAAGTAATAAACTCTAGATTTTCCTAATCTTTGTATACAGCAAGGAACACCCATAAAATCTAGAGGTTGGTTGATTCAAGGAACACTGTTTACAGATAAGTTTAGTGTGAGGATTAAATGTTGATTGTGTTTCACAGATCAATCGATAGTGAATCGATTTAATCCTACAGATGCATATTAGCGGAATATGATATTGGAATGACCTAATGTGAACATTGATAAGATTCTATATTTGGTGTCATCATATGTTCACATGGTGTAAATATCTTAAGTCTGAGATTATTCGGTTTTCTCATATAAAGAATTGGTCTTGTAGTATTGTCTAACGCTTTCTGCAAAGAACAATTATAAGGACAATTACTCAAGACTATATTCTTCATATGGAGAAGTTCGCGAATATCAAAATGACAATTATCCCTTATGCAATACTAGTAGATATTGTATAAGCGATGATATCTAAGGGCCCCTTGATGAAGCAAGACTGTAATGAATGCTATGATCAAAGTGTTGATCGTACATTATATAGTCGAACTTCTGAGTCAATAAACATAATAGATAATGTTCATGAGAAACATAATAGATAATGATCAAAGTGTTGATCGTCTTGTTTTGCTTACTAGCCCCTGTAGTAACTTTTATTGCAGAAAACTTTTAATTGAGGGTGGTTGTAATTATTTAAATGTCCTTATCCTTATTGTAAATTTTAGATTAGCCTAAATTTTTTATAAAATGTCCATCGCATCATCCCAAGCCAAATGAGTTCTATATTGAATATATATATATACACTATGACTGCATGCGTTATTAATATTTTTTGCTCTTTATTATTTTTGTTGGGGTAAATATTCAGAACAATTCAGATAGTTAAAGAAATTAATAAATCAAATAAATTAAATTGAAATAGATTTATTTGGATCATACGAAACACTGTCTTTAAGCATATTTTGTCTCTATCGTACAAGATTTGAAATTGTCACCAAGATAATCCGGGATGCCGCAACAAAATTAATATCAATTAGGCATTGAGAAAATCGGATGAGCTGATTAATTTTGTGAAGTTAAATTTTGAGTTTCATAAATAAATATCTAACAATTAATTTTACCATAAAAATATGAATAAATTTTAATGACATTGATAATGATTGATATATATAACGTCATCTAACCGATCGATATTTTTAGACGACTTCAAATAATTCAGTTAAATTACAATAAATTATTAGTTTTGAGTAATGATATTTGGCTTAAAAAGTAAATATCTTAACACAGATTTATTTCATCGTTCAATACTAATCTAAGAGTAAAAAAAATAAAAAATTAAGATCTACATAGAGCAGTTCAACTTTGTGTTTTTTTATGAAATTGTTCCTTCCATAAGATAACTAAGTGATCATAGAGAAACGGATGATAATTAAAAAAATTGAATTTGACGGAAATTTTTTCTTCGGCATAGTAAAACACATATTTAAGATATGTAACGCAATTCTTATTTATTTAAAAATAGGCTGATCTAAGTTGAGAAAAATTATCTCCGATCATCATATATATAAAATTATTCCTTTCATTTGATAATAGAGTGATAGTAAGGAGAATCAATCTTTGGTCTAGTGGCAAAAACACATGTCTTTTATGTGAGAGGTTATAGGATTGAAACTCAGATGGGGGAAATCATTTGTTACAAAGGTTGAAATAAAGTCATTTAAAAAAAAAGGTTGAAATAAAGAGTCTTCGAT
Source organism: Carex littledalei (assembly GCA_011114355.1). Classification (NCBI taxonomy): domain Eukaryota; kingdom Viridiplantae; phylum Streptophyta; class Magnoliopsida; order Poales; family Cyperaceae; genus Carex; species Carex littledalei. The sequence continues at coordinate 14,164,422 of CM022083.1, read as the reverse complement.
GGTGATAAGTCTCAATTATATATATTTTCGGTTAGGATTTCATCTCTAAAACTGTACCAAATTTCTTGTATTTTAGCTTAATTTAGTATATAATGCACCAAAGAACAAAGTTACTGCATTTGTCTTGTTTAAATTGCAGAAATCGAGCAAATGGAGCAAAATACAGGTAGGTGCGGGCCACACGAATTATGTGCGGGTCGCACAGAAATAAAATGAAGTTGCACAAGAAATTCAGAATTAAAATAGAGAAATCTCCAATTTTTCCAGAGAGTTTTGCAGCCTGTACAAGCATTTCGTGTGGGCTGCACGAACTAAAAACTCCATTTTGTGCGGGTTCCTCTGGACGCACGTCCGGCCGCACAGAATCACAGCTGCTGACATACAATTCATATTTTGGTCATACGAACTCTGATTTGGGTGAATCAAAGCTTGACAGAACCAGGACAAAAACATCTACAACTTTCATGAAGGAAACAAATTCAAATTCGGAATGTAAAATTTTATGAAGCCACTCCAATGGCCATACCAATCTAGATTTGGACATATTTTATTGCCAAATTGATGCAATCTTCGCCCGATTCACTTCTAGATCTTGTTTGTTTGCTCCTAAAGTCACAAAAAATATTATATATTGGCAGAGAAGCAACAAGAGAAACTATCTATTATTCACCTTTCATTTACTTTTGAATTTTAGTTTTAATTCCACATATTTTTCTACACCTCTTCTACCTTTTCCGTGTGAATCAAGGCGATTGGAGCAAGGATTGAAGGTTGCTCGAGCGGAACATCGTGAAGACGAGGGCAGCGAGCAAGGAGATTGGTGTACTCTATTATCTTTCTTGTTTTTTTTAGTTTTATCATGTTTTCTCTTGTATTTCTTATGGATATTAGCGCACCCATGAGAGGCTAGATTTCCTCTCTAGGGGCTTAGGCTTTAAGCATGAACTTGTGTTAAAATCTACCTTACTTGGATGGTTTTCTTTATTATGATTGTTTGCTTGCATGATTGTTCTTGTTGATTTATTTATTTGTGTGATTGCATGATTTGTGTTGCTTGTTAATTAGTATCCCGCTTAGGTCTAAACAACTAAAGTAGATTTGAAGCAAGAATTGATGGTACCAAATTATGTACATGAATTACCTTAGAATTTGAGATTATAAATGATCAAATCTAATTCTTAGTCCGGAACCACAATGAACAAATGTTGAATTGAGGTGAAAGACTTAATCGTGAAGTCTCATATTTAATTGAGACCCCTAGAATTGAACCAAATATCGTATGAATGACTTAATCATGAAGTATTAGTATTTAGGGATAAACTAGGCTAACCTATGTTTATAGTCTAAACCGCTATGGTGAAGGACTTAATTGTGAAACCCGAATTGCTTAGGCACGTCATTAATTCACGAAAGTGACCCTTAATGATATTTTAGGCTTAGAAACCCCATTAATGCAAACATGAATTTAGAAACCAATTAAGTGTGAATTTAAACCAATGAATTGTATGCCGATAGCCCCTAGGATTCTCTCTATTTGAATCACAAAACTCCTAGTATTTGTTTGTTTAAATTGATTTTGTTACAATTCAACTCTCTATCGGGTATTGAACCCACAAAACCAAATTTGCAACAAAGCCCCCCCATTTACTTTATTACACCTTTTAGGATTAACTAATTTAGTAGAAAGTAATATTTCTTATTATCTTTGGATCGATATCTATTTTACTACAATGATAGGTTGTATGCTTGCAACCGACCTATCATTGTGTATTAAGGTTTTATAAATTTAAAAGTGAAAAAATGTATCAAATTAGGAAGCTGATATGAGTACCCGCAGTTGAGTACCCGCACTGTACCCGCACCTAAACTTCCATAACTGCTTGTAGGGACCGCAACCGTTTTCAAAACTGTAATTTTGTTTTACAAGTATTAATAGTAACATTGTGAAGTATTTATATCTATACAAGACAAGTATTTATATCTATACAATGAACTACATATATGATTTCCTAAAATAACCATACCCGCACATTTTCTTCAAAAATCCTCGCTTTGTACCCGCATTTGGGGACCACTCAAACGGCATGTGGAGACCACTAAAATTGTCAACAAAAAATGTTGGCCAAAAATATTGACTTAGCTTATGTGCGGGTAATATTTATATCTCTATTCTTGTGGTATTTATACTTACGAAACAAAGTATTTATAACTATAAGGTATGGTATTTATACTTACGAACTAAAGTATTTATATCTATATTACGTTGGATGAATAAGAATCTTAAAAAAATATTTGAGTTGAAATGTTGGAGATCTTTAACCAAAAGGCATCATGTCATGGATCACATGGGCACTCTTTTTTTTATATGTTGGATCTAATACAACTAGTTTGTATGAAATTTTGGTCCAAACTATATCATAACCAAGAGTTTTGGCAACATGAGCCAAACTTGACGAAACTTGGGCTAAACCTTGATCGCATGGTTACTAAGTGGTAAGGACATAACTTTTATACAAACATTGTATTGGATCTTGAGGAGTATATGTTATATGGATCACATGGGATTGCATGTGTACAAAAGGCAATATGTATATATGTTGCACTAATTGTAATCTATTAGTATTCTCTATGGTTTTATATGAATTCATATATAATAATCGGCCCAACGAAAGTTTATTATATATTTTTCAAATAAATAATTTAAATCATATAACGTTATTTTTAATAATTGGTTGTTATTAATTTTTTTTAACTTTAAATTGTAACTGCCACTTTATTAAAATGAATTTTGTATGTGAACAGATCAAGTATTTATATCTGAACAGATCAAGTATTTATATCTGAACAGATCAAGTATTTATATCTGAACACATCAAGTATTTATATCTGAACACATCAAGTATTTATTTCTGAACACATCAAGTATTTATATCTAAACTATCAAGTATTTATATCTGAACACATCAAGTATTTATATCTGAACACATCAAGTATTTATATCTGAACTACCAAGTATTTATATCTAAACAAATAATAGACAATTACATCATCTTCGCAAATCAAATTGTCACAGACATCTCAAAATCCAGCAACACTGAAACACGACTGTGTATATGAAATAGAAACTAAACGATATATCATTATTAATTCACCAGAACAAAAACAAAATCGAAAAGAAACAATATTAATCTAGCTGATCACATTTCAAAATCACTGATTAAACTTGTGAGAACCACACGAAATCGCTTTCAGTTTTGAAATCGCCTCCAAATCGACCTAAAATCGCCTCAAAATCGCCGAAGCCTTCGAAAAAGAAAAAAATGGAGAGAAAGGAACATTTGAAATTCAAAATGGAAGGTCCGATAACATTGTTAGTTAGATCGGTAGTTGTGGGGACCGCAACCTTACAGTTATGGAAGTGCGGGTACAGTGCGGGTACTGTAGCGCGGGTACTAAAATAATTATTCATCAAATTAACCTATAATCCAATACCTAAAATACACAATAGGTGGCTTGATCCCATTACTCTATTTCAAGAAAAAATAGAGTGATGGTAAGTAGCTGGATATAGTCTCTCCAAAGTAAAGTCGACTAAAATTTTCTCTCTGACATATTTTTTAATGAACTAAAATTTTCTCTGTTGTGTGTGTGTGTGTGTATTTTGAAAATTGGACTCGATTTCCTAAAAACCCCAAAAACAGTATCACCACAGTAGTAGCAACAAGACAATATATAGCAACAGTGTACCACATTCCGGTACCATAGGCATTCACTATATATAGAAAAGTGAAATTTGTGACTTTTTTATAGTAAGATTAGAACTATATTAAATTTATAGGGAGCTAGATTTGGTCTGTGATCCAAGTAAGAGAAGATACATATAGAATATAAATATGGAGCTGGATTTGTTACCTTCACATGGAGGCCAACATCATGTGGAGTCATGTGGAGTCTCTGGAAAGCTGCAAATGAAGAAATTTTGCAAGGAACCAATTAATTAGGCACGAGCGACGGCACTGGAATTCACAGCAACAGCAACAGCAACAGCAATAGCGCAGACCAAATACCAATCCACAAAACCCAACAACTTAATTCCAATACTGCTTTTGCTTTAGCTGGGCCGATTCAACATCTCACAAAATCCACAAACAAGCCCAAATTTCATCTCCAATCAAATTGTCAAGTCATCAGTCCTTTTTTTTTTTAAATTTAATCATCTTCCATTGAAAAAATGATTGTCAAATTATAAGTAATTAATTTCTCAACGGAAAGCCTAAAAAAACATCAATTTTCTTTATTACCAATACAAAATATTTGATAGAAAAATCATTATTTTAATCAATAAATCACGTTCACTCACACACAACCTTAATTTTGAAATCCAAACTTAAAAATGCCGCTTTTTTATTTGTATCATTTTCAAAAATTCAAAAATAGCATGTATTTTCTAAAATCTCAAATTCTAGCTGAGAGACAATCAAACTCACCTGAGAGAGAGAGAGAGAGAGACACGCAGACTCGTGTCGTGTCTGCTACAATTATAAATTTTAGAAAATACTAGCTACCGTTGAATTTTGAATTTTTAAAAATACTACAAATAAAAAAAATCAGCTAATTAAACTACTTGTTCAAACTTTTTAGTTTTCAAACCCAATTGCTCTGGAATCCATGTCCTCTGACTCTGACTCTGAGGTAACAAAATATTTATGTTTGGATCACACTTCACAGCCTTCAGATCGGAATCTGCGCCAATCTGCGCCAATCATGTCCTCTGAGGTAACAAAAACATTAAGTGATCAATACAGGCCGTCCGATCTAATATGAACGATCGTGATCTGTCAGGTATAGTCCCCTGGTTTGAGCACTACTGGAGAGGATCCCAAGGCAGCAAAAGGACAATTCTAATACCTGTCCGCCAGTTCTTTTTTCCTAATTTTAAATGATTGATCCAATTTATGGAGCAATGATAGCGACCTCCACAAGAGAGAGACTCTGCATTTGTTTATACTTTATAGTTTATACCACCCAATTAATATATTACATTTACAGGGAGGGAAGGAATATAAAAGTTGTCAGATAAATCCACATTATTAGTATACAATACAATATATATATATATATAACTAAATGCTATGAAATAAATTAGGATTTTAGCCAAGTCTAACTACCAGGCCCCTTACCTTTTCCCTAAAAAAATATTGCCCCTAAAGGTACTTGTCTGATGTGGCAGCTAGTATAGCAAGCTTTTTGCAGTGAGAACCTTGTTTTTTATTATATTTTCATGGACAGTTTAGTACTTACACACACATATATATAACTAGGAAGTTAACAAAATCACATACTTGTAATTTCTAATATGTTTAATGAGCAATTGCAGGTGCGATGATTTATTGATAAGAATTATGTGTGTATCGCTAATTTACACTTTAATTTGCTAGTTTTACAAGTTCATTTGTTATTTCACAAACAGAGTTAAGACCATTTATTAATTATATACGTTTAATATTCTCATAAAATATTTAAATTAGAACATCTGTTGACCGTTGTATTAGTATACATTTTATAGAGAGTAAAAAATTATAAAATGAATAATCTTTTCCAAGTCAAGTTCCAAATTTTGTCATCTAAGTCATCGGTCATTTTTATTATCATACTCGTAATCTATTTAGTATAAATTATAAAATGAACATAATTACATTGCTGTTTAAGGCATTGCATCATTTTAGAATTTATTCATCCCAAATTACATGAATGATAAAACAAAACCATGACACTAATACATTCAATTCAATAGCTTATTTACACAATTAATTGGAGTGATTAACAAGGTTATAAACGAAAATACTTGAACAACCTTTCCCGGGTGTTTTTCGCGGTACCGCGTAGCAAAACATTCCGCCAAACCCTAAATCAATTTTCTTTTTCTTTTTCTTTTTGATAGCCTAAGCCCTAAATTGATTTTCTTCCTCCTTTTTTTTTAATTTTTCTGAGATCATTCATCGCATCTCTCAGGAAAATTCCTCTCCCCCTTTTTTCCTTCGCATCTCCAACCAATTCACCGCGCCTTTCCTCTTTGCCAGATCTCTCGATAACCCTAAGTGATCCCTTGTTCGAGCTATTCCATGGCGTTTCCCCACCCGGGCCCCGGCTCGGCGTCTGGATCCGCCTCCAGTTCGAACTCAGGTTTCCATTTGATGAATTCTCCCTTTGGAGACACAACCTACACTAAGGTACGCTCGGAATTCGAGGTTTAATCTTAAATTTCGCTGATAAAAAGGGGCCAGTTTGATTAGTTTTGGGGTTCGCAGGTTTTCGTAGGAGGTCTCGCTTGGGAAACAAAGAGTGAGGCCCTGCGACAGCATTTCGAGCAGTATGGTGATATCCTTGAGGCAGTTGTGATCACTGACAAGAACTCGGGTCGTTCAAAGGGTTATGGATTTGTGAGTTGTTTAAACTAAACCTAGAATTTTATTTTACTTCTCTTCGGCAAATTCTGAACAAAGATTGATCATCAATCACAACTTAAGTGAGTTTAGTAGTAGTAGCCATACAGAAGGGCTTCTAAGTTATTCGCGCATCCCTTATTTGTTTTTTGAGTAATTTTATGGATATACCTGGAAAATCTTCAAAAATACCATGTAGGCCTGAACGGCATAAGTCTTTTCCTGTTTCAACCCTGCAAATGACAAGAAATGGTCTCCATTTTAGCTGCCTAGTTTAGAAGAATACTCCTTTGCCTTGTTGTTTTACTTACAGAACAATGGAGATTTGAAGGATAGTTTTAAGTACTATTGTTGGGAGAATATAGGAGTTGAGGGGGTATTTTGTATGATTTCTAATTCACATTTTCTAGTCTATATGGGAAGTTCTTATCCTGATAATAGTTCAATTATTAAGCATGGGTTAATGGGTTTTACAATAAGCAGGTCACATTTCGGGACCCAGAATCTGCTAGAAAGGCGTGTGTGGACCCCACCCCTGTCATAGATGGGAGAAGAGCCAATTGTAATTTGGCTTCCTTGGGCCGGCCTACTCCTGCTATTTCATATGGTACAACTCCTTTTATATTCTTAGTAACTTATTTGTGTCTTCTAGTGTTGTTGGTGAACTTAGAAGTTGGCAAAATGAGGAAATTTTTTTGTATTTGGCAATCCAAGTATACTGATTGCTTTTTTATATCAATTGCAGTGTTACACTTCTGACTCCTTTGTGAGGTTGTTTAGAAGTTACAATTTTGTACACATCAAGGGTTCCATGACTTTTTGACCCTTATAATGCTCTTTGGGTTTCATAACCTCTGTTCAATTGCAAACTCAGTTCAAATTATTTTACTTGGTTATTACCATGTTGATAGTACATACATGACCAAACTGTCGGGTTCCATTAATTTTCTTTAGATAGGTTAAGTTAAACCAGTACTGCTATGAACTGGTTACTGTGTTTATCTTATTTTCACATATAGCATATATTTCACTCTAATTCCTAATGACAACAAACAGTTATCACATTTGCAATTAGCACCTAAACTTAAGCATAGTCCTGTATAGCACATTCTCTTAATTTTGACACTTATTTCCGAATCTGTTCGATTTATTTTGTTCAATTTTAAATTGGACACAATCAACCAAAATTAGTAGAGAATGTGTTTCAAATTTGAATGAACTTGTCATCTGTATTGTGTGAACTTAGAAGCATTGGCGTAATTTATTTCTTTGTTGGGTTGATGTAAAATGAGTTTCTATAGTTTGCTGTCTTTTGCAAAATGATCAAGTATAGGTTGATTTGCAAAAATGAAAATTGTCCGGTGTTTGCAAGTACAAAAGAATATTGAGTAAGTTTGCAAAAGTGCATATACAGGAAGGATGTGATAAGATAGGTGGTTAAAAAAAAAAAAAGTAATAGTTGTCACTATTTGCTTTTGTATCAGATCTACAGAAATATTTTTTTTTTGTAATCTGTTTTCTATAGCACGACCAAGGTCAGCTGGGCCATACTATGGCGGTCTACCTGTTCCAAGGGGGCTCTATATCGGAAATACCACTTATCAGCGACCCGTACCATATGGTTACCAGCAAGGATATTCATACCCGCAATATGGGTAAGTTGGTAGTCTTCAGTTATATTTTTATGTGCAATCTCAGTAGTGACTGGGTTCAGTAACTAGGTACGCTAGTTAGAGTACCAGTTTCTGGTGATGTAGAGATTCTTTAGTGGTCAGGCTATTCTCAGATTTATATTTGTGTTTAGTATTATTCAAAAGTTGTATGCTGCTGATCTTATAATTGATGAAACCCTGTATTTTGATATACATAGGAAAAGCACATGCTTAGCTTTCCCCTTTGGAAAAACAAAAACCGGCTCCTATATATGCACCTCATTTAATATTCACTTTTCCCCCAAGTGATATTTCAACAAACAAACTCATAATTTGTGAATAATCTGTTTTGAAAAATAAAATAAATAATCGGCTTTGTGTTTTGTAATGCAGTTATGCTGCATATGGATCAGAGTACACCTACCCACAGGTAATAAATACAAAGCACATACTTTTTAAGATGGAATTTTTTCATATCCCATGTTCACACTTGATAGAAAACCTTATTATTTGGGATATAAATACAAAGCACATACTTTTTAAGATGGAATTTTTTCATATCCCATGTTCACACTTGATAGAAAACCTTATTATTTGGGATATATATGTTTCTGATATGCAGTTTTGCATCTCTAGAACCTTTAGACTCTTAAATCTCAAGGATAAAATTGTGAATAGAAGGTGGAAAATAGTCATTGTTATCTATTGCTATCTTAGTGTAATAGAATCCAATTAGGTTTTATGCCACCATGCAAGATAGAAACTCTTAAATAATGTTTTTCCTAATTTTGTGATGTCTATCCTTCACAGAAGTAAACCAAAGTGTCTTACTAATTACAAAATACAAAATTTTCTTCATTGTTTGGCATTCTTCCCCCTTTAATTGCTATGAGGGGGAAATAATGATTAATAAGTGATGGATATTGTAGCATTGATCTAGTAGTATTATCATACTTGCCAAGATATACTGTTGCAAGAGTTAACCCACCTAGTACAGTGCCTACTGCCTAGATTTCACTCGTACCTTTTTGGACAAAAACTAGGTGTGCACAAAACACCAAAAAAGGAAAAAAAATACTAAAAAAAAAAAATTAAACTGAGGTTAACCAGAACATAACACTACTGGTAAGTGCTTCCCTGAATTCTTATATTCTCATGGAAAAAGCAGAATGTGTACAATCCATACATGGGACAGCCATATGTACAAATCTACAGTGTACCAGGCGGAACAGCAAATAGTGGAATGTACCAATATGGGCAGATGAGCCCAACTGCTCCTGGTGGGCCTGGCTATACAGCAGTGCAGGGCTACACTCCTGTGCCAGGTCATCAGCTGGTGCAGTTCAGTGGGTTAAATGTCAATGGTGCCGCGTCTACTCCACGGCCTCCAGTTCAAGCTCCCTTTATAGTTGGTTAGTACTAATTTTTTTTCATTTCCAATAGCATCTCCACTAAGAAGTAATGTGCATAGGATGAGCATTTTGTATGCAAATTTGTTTTGAGTCTTATATACAGTCTTATATACTGATGGTTAATATATTAGTCTGTATGTATTATATAGTCTTACTGAACCTCGGTTTTTGTTGTAGTTTTGTTTGTGGTTTCTTGGTGAGTTTGGGAGTGCTCTGCTGTTCCTGTTCAACAAAGCTCGGCTATATAAATTTGAATCCTAAATATTAAGCCCAGAATTATTTTTTTTGTCATTGAAAAATGCTTTACGGAGGGTTGTTTTTATATGAGTTCAAACTTGTACACTAAAATTTGAAGTAGATAGTTATTACTAAAAGATATTAGAAGAAAACATTTGTGGCCTACAGTGATATTTCTTGCAGCAGTTTCTTTTTAACTAATTATTTTTTTAATGTCTAAACATTAGCAGCACCAGTACCAAGTCCACACCCGCATCTGATAATACCAGCTCATTCATCTCACCAGTTTGTGCAAAACGGCTCAGATCAAGCAGCAGGCTAATATAGGGTCACTCAAGCATGATCAAATTGAGGTATTAGAAAAGGAAAAAAAAAGAGTGACTCCTTTTGGGAATGGCAATTGTAATACAATTATTTATTGATGTCCTAAATTCTTCCCAATTGGTTAGGTATCCAATATAGATTGCAGCAGGACAAGAAGAGGAGTGGTGCCAATATTTATCTATATATTTTGGCAGCACGCATATTCTGTCCTTGCGAAAACCATCAATCTTTGCATTCTACAGGTAACTTCTTTAAAAAATTATGGTCATCCTTTGGATCAATTCTAAAGAATCATCAACATGAGTAGTCCATAAATTCTTTTATGATTCTGAGCCACATTTTGTACACGCATGACCGGACATGCAAATCAATTTGCATGGATGGTTATACAAAGTGCCAAAGCAGTATATACTTGTGTACTGAATGTAACTGTACTTTCTGGTTAACTCCAGTATGGTAAATACCTTCATAGTCCTAGAATGAATTGGTGTGTATATATTAAGTACGAAACATTTCCTATAACATCAGTAGCTATATAATCAGATTGCTATAAAAGAGAACAGTTTAAGATAAAAATAAGCAATCTTGATTACTTTAATAATGAAACCTAATAGATTTAAATAAACCATAACACACTGGAAGTTCTAGACAAAGACTCGACTAGCTGAACCAAATAGTGCTATCCTATTTGACAACACCAAATGTATGTGAATGTGATTTAAAATTGTATTTTTTTATTTGACTAAATTGTTCTCTTGTTTTACCATATGGTACTTATTGTATGTCTTGGAGTGAGATTACTTTATGATCTAAAATGAGAAAAGAAAGATAATTGAAGGTTAACTTCTTAATTAACTCATCTATATATGCATGATTATGTTATACAAATCACCCACATATTAGGTTCAATTTGCAATTTATCCATGTTGATTATCGAGATTCAAGACTGCTATATAGGGGAAGATATATATATCTGCAAGGCATAACTTATCATAACTTGGAACTAATTTTATTATGTTTTTTCAGGTTGTCCGTGTTTATGGTGAGCACAGACACCTTAAAAGCATCTCATGCAGGGTTTGTTTAGCCCCAATGGATGGAGCTGAATTCTGCAAATGGGCACGAGACCTTTGTGCTTCTCTTGCCTTTTCGTTCTATTTGTAAAATATTATTCCATGTTCAATTGCCCCCGTCTGATATTGGTTGATTATCAGGCCGGCATGCATTATGTTATTTTGCATCCTACTGCCTTAACGGGTGTGCCAGAATGGAGTCTCGCACACCCCACATATATTTAGGTTTAGAAGTATAGTGCAAAAAAAAAAAAAAAAAAAAAATTTAACCGTCTTAGAGTGGGTCAATGTTTCAAAATTGCATCAATCCCATGTTGTTCCAGGCTTTGGGTGTATTGGGGTGGGTTTTCTGGTGGTGTTAATTTTTCCTGGGTGTTGTTTCATTCATGGTCTGTCTAATAAGTTCAAAGCGGACATGGTCAAGTCCTTTCTTTTTAAATTACTTTCCCCCTTTTGTTATTCACTTATTTGAACCTTGTTTCAATATGGTTACAGAGTTACAGCATGTTTACTGACTTGAATGTAACTTGAATCCTTTTCAATGTTAATCTTACATTAGTTACTTTTGATGGAACTACTGTTAACTCTTTCAGTATTCAGACCCGAAGTATGATTTATAGATTTTAATCCATTTTCATATAAAGATTACTACAGTGTGAAAAGTCTTTGTATCAACCTGTTTGCAGTTCTTGATGGTGCTTTGGAATGTTTCCAAAATGGAATAGTAAGTTCTTGAGATGTACTGTGTAGAGTATAAATGATGTTTAGCAGACATGATTATCATTGTTTAAAGTGCAAAAAGACAAAAAGTTTGCAAAGCCGAAAATGAGGAATCATCTGATAATTATTTGGAAGTGTGCAAAGGTTGTCCATGTTTGATTGTGGTGCAAACATAAAGCTACTTTTAACAAATTTTCTTGTTGATTGATGGATTATGAGCACTTCATTCTTTTATTTTTTTCTAAAAGAAATGTGTTAAAGCTCACCTGCATCCAGTACTAACAGGGAGTTAAAATATACAATTGCATACAACACAGAAAAACTAGATCCAGGGTACTAGATTGAGCTACTGCAAACCTCAGCTGAAACAAGTTTTTAGAATCAGTAATTTTAGTAGTACATCTGATATCTATGAACGGTGATTTCATATTTTTTATAATATTATTCAGAGACAAAAATTTAAGTATTTATCAAATTTGATCGTTCATCTATGAACGTCATTGGAAATTTGAAGCTCAACTATTAGAAACTTTATATTGTTTGAAAAAGGTTACGACTCTAAAATTGATACATGCTTTTATATAAAATAATATTGAACACATCTACAATTTTAATTTTCTAATTTGAGTAATGTTTTTCATATATTATAGAAGTTGAAACTACACTAGAACTGCCCCCTTGGAATAAAATGTTGATATAATTCATGCTTGCCCCTAAATCATAGTAACGGATACAGACTTTTTTTCTTCTTCTTCTTCTTATGTACTCTGAAAAGGTTTCACATAGATCAGATGAACTTAATTTCGGGGCCACTTCATGCTTTTGTTCTTCCTCGATGTTAAAAGACACGCCAGATTTGTTTCATGTGTGTTTAGTAACTAATTTTGCAGATGGAGATATAAGTTATGAAATCTCATAACCCAATTCATTTGTGAGGACCTGATGATATGGGTTTGCTTTTTGCAATTTTGCAGTGTCTATATGAGTTACGACTACGTTGCACAGTTGACATGAATGATAACAATGGCAAGCCACATGAACCATCCATTTAATAATTGAAAATTTTATATACTCGAGAAATCAATTACGTAGTCCAGTATTCACAAATTCCGAACTACATTATTACATGATTTACGACAGAGTAATTATAGATTTATTTTGTTGGTTTGGAACTAATAAAGCTATAAAATTCTAAGAGGGAGATCTTCATAACCTACACGACCCTTGTACTTGTCAAAAAGCTTCTCCATTGCTTCCAAAAATTGTGCATGCACTTCATTTATCTGCCATCACAAGAGAAAATTTGTCATTCTTTTCTTTTCTTTTTTCAAACTTTTGTCCAGAGATATCAGTTATTATCAGTTTCTATTCAAAGTGCTTTACCCATACTGAAGTATGAACGTAAAAGAGAGGCCTCATACCCAACAACTGGTCATCTCTAATGAAAACTTGTTTTTATAATTTTCATGATGATTGCATACTCTTAGGTGACTCAAGGATAGCACTCATATCAATCAGAAGGCAAAAAAAAACTGATTTCATAAAATCAGATGCTACAAAAAGCATAGGAGATGAGGCAATGAGGTAACATCTTCCCTAAATGGCTCAATGTGATCCTTCTGTAGTACTTTGGTATTTCTTTGTTCTATTAATGCCAATACTATTTATTGAAGACTAGTAATAAAATCTAGTACAATAAATGATATGCTGGAAACCTAACATATTAGGTGTATAATAATACTTTACCTCATCATAGGTAGGTTGGGGATTTTGCCTGACTTTAATGGGCGTACCAACCACCACATGCATAGGCACTCGGTATGGAATAGGTGTCCTACAAATAAAATGAACAAAAAATATGGTAATGATAACAAAGCATAAGGAGGATGGTACATCCTCTAGATGAAAATAAATGTTTGATAAAAGCAAAAGGAGGGTTGAAAGCTTACCCCCATCTTCCCCAAAATACAAGCGGGGTGAACTTAATCGCTCTAGAAATCTTCACAAATATTTTCCCTTCAGGCCTCCACCACTTGTATATATGACTCTGCACCGATTACAAAGAGGTTTCTATTACAGATCACATTATATGTTCAATAATGAACAGTTAATAAAAAATGAATATTATTTTAAATGTTCGGAACAAGGGAAATTAGACCAGAGATCAATTTAAAGACTGTTGATGTGTTGATTTTGGCTACACTGGACCTGTTTGGTCATGCTGAGGCTCCTTATTTTGATATATTAAAATTATCCGCAAAGCAATAATTTCAACATAGACCTTCTAACTTATTAACCAAACCCAATTCGGGCCTCCAAAAGTGGGCTGGATACATTTAAAATGCTAGACATAGGTGAAATCTTTTTTTTTTGGTTGCAGATATAGGTGAAATCAGAAATGAAATCAGAAAGGATTCAGGTCATAATTTTGATGCCATATATCTGACAAACATGACTAGGCCTGGTTGACTAAAATCTCAACTAAAAAAAAGATATTGCATTGATAAAATCCGAATGCTAAACATCTGGGATAGTAGCTAAGTTGTTTCCTTTCCTTTCTGAAATTATACCGGTTTCATTTTCAATGGAAATCTGTGGTCCACTTCTTAATAAACGAACCTCCCCTAGAATCAGTAGCTATAAGACTTGTTTCTAAAGAAGGAACAGTGGCAGAAGTACCAACCTTTTTTAAAAAGAAACCGAAATTGATAGCTTTTATTAAGTAAAAACCAAAAGGTGCTCTTTACCTGACCAAAACAAAAGGCTGGTACGAGGGGGCAGCCCATCTCAATTGCTACTTTCACAAATCCTTTTCTTGCTTTAAGGAAAGCAACCTGTTATATTAAAATATAAATTCACCATCACAAGTCACACTATAGTAGCTTACTGGTAGGATAATATTATAACCAGTTTGTATTTGGTGATATTCCCTACATTGGAGTAAATTCAGGTAATATCAAGACTGGTACAGATTGGTAAAATTCTATATAGTTAATCTTTCAATAAATGTTGATAGAATATCTTTCTTATAATCAATCTGTCAATAAATATCCAAGCAAAGGAAAAGCTTAGTATGTTGCAATACGCAAAAACATAGAAAGATGAAAAATGCACAACAACCAACCTTGTTAACTGAGAGCCAGTGGCTTTCACTGCACATATAGCTACAGTGACATACTTTGCAACCCAAATGAATTCAAATTTTTAATAAAAAAAATACAATTTTAAGTGTACAACCAAAGAAGAATATAACAAAGGACAGAGTTCTCCTATGATCCTATCTTGGTGCCAAACACATTTCAAAGCCCTTTTATAAAGATATTAAAAGTTATGAGCAGAACAAATCAACTACTAAGATCCTGGTATCTTATCAACCAGTAACAAACCAGTCTCTTTATTTTTTAACAATTATAGTTTGCTTTTGGAAAAATCGTCAAAGACGAACTGGGGATTGCATCAAATGGAAGTGAACAATGAATCATAAGATACAAGTGGTATTAACCTTAGTTAAGCACAGGTACATACCTCAGAAGTGCTGTCCATATATAGCATCTCTTGGACCCCACCTGGTATGACAACACAATTATTTCCGCGAGCTAGATTTGAATAAAAGCTCTTTCGAGAAGCGGGAACCAGACCCATCCATGTCCATATTTGCCTCAAAAATGGAGTCCAAAATACCTAATAAACCCACAAGGGCAGAACTAGAAAATTTAGATTGGAGGCCTGAAACGTAAAATGCAAAAATGTTTAATGTGTGGTACGTGGGATTTGAAACCAAGTCTCCATACTCACAATGTGGAATTCTAACCACTAGGCTAAAAGCACACATTTGATATGAGGGGACCTGAACTATATAAAAACTTGAAGAAAAAAAATTCAATTAAATTTCAATGTATATAATAAAATTTTAAAACCATAGGGGTGGCTAAGCACCCTCTGGGTTGCGTTAAGATCCACCCCTGAAAACCCATATAAAGCCGGACATAAACTTGAATGCTTGAGTTTACCTAAGAGAAAGCTAACCTAAGGTGCTGAAGGATTGTCTACAAAGGATTCAAATATTAAACCGGACATAATTTTTTGACCAAGTTTATGCTTTGCACCATGTATTTCAACATGCATTTCAGAACATTTGAGGCAAAAAATTGAAGGAAGATTTTTACAAACCCTACATAGATATTACCGGTACACGCCACAAAAAAGTTCCCAAGTTACAGAGAGGCACACATCAAATTACTTATTATAAATTATTAAAAAAATTAACATGATAAAAGGAGCATGCTGAGGAACATAGAATATTTATATGATGACAAGAGATTGTAAAACGCAAAAACCACTTGGAGGCAAACCTTTTAATATAACATTTTGTAAATGTTTGATGTCCTCATATAAAACAAATGCAAAACAAAAAAGATAAATTAATAGGAAAAGAGTGAATGGAACCTTACAGCGCTGCTAGCAAGGGCAACGGTTTTAGGCAGAGGCATGAAACCCGCGAGATCAGATAGTGCGCAGATTCCAATTGGTAAAACTGAGTGTGGCTCAAATCCAAACACTATAAAATTCAACTAAGTAAGCTTGGGTGCCAAGTTATGAAATTGACATCTCAAGATTAGAATAGCCAAAAAAAAAATGGGATACTATGTTTAAGGAGAAATTCCAATGAAGCCAGATTTTGGAAATGTTAATAGAAGTTCCAATTAATATTATTACTTGTAGTTCCTGAGTCAAACACCGCAAAAGTAAAAACTAGATGAGCAAAATGGGAACAATGTGCAGATATAAACTTGTAATTGTCACTAGGAACAAGAAATAACTGTTCTTGTGCTACCTTTACTACTGTCTATTGATAAAAAAAAAAAAACACTAATTGCAACTTTCATTTCAAGTTAACAGTAGAACTAGGGTGTTCTTAAGCGCACCAAGTCTCTTTGTGAGCTTAATTCAAAAACCTATTGAATTGGCTTCAAACGATGCATCCAAACCGTTGAAACCGATCTACTTCACGAGTGATGCATTTACATGTCAAATTTATAAATTTTCAAACTAATTTAGTATAAAGTCAAGCAGTAAAAAAAAAAAATAGTTTATAAGTTAATTTTAATGTGTTCATTTTTCATGATTTTTTGACCGCTTGACTTTATATTAAATTAGTTCGAAAATTTAAAAACTTGACATGTAAACTCATCACTCGTGAAGTAGATCGGTTTCAACTGTTTCGATGCGTCGCTTGAAACCAATTTGATGGGTTTTTGAGTTAAGCGCACAAAGAGGCTTGGTGAGCTTAAGAACACCCTAGTTCTACTCTCAAGTTAACTATATCTCAATCTGTTTGAAAAAAAGAA
The DNA here is from genome assembly GCA_011114355.1 of Carex littledalei. NCBI lineage: Eukaryota > Viridiplantae > Streptophyta > Magnoliopsida > Poales > Cyperaceae > Carex > Carex littledalei. Next base: position 14,147,213 of record CM022083.1, on the reverse strand, counting down.
ATTAAACACTAAAGAGTAACATCTCACCGTAGGTTTTCTTTGGATCAAATGCATCTATATCCTCCAAATGAAGCGTAGCTGGGAAATAACCACAGGCACATTTACATATAAATCTGTAGAAACAAAAACACTGGATTACTAAAAACATAGATAAATACCCCAATTTTTGTCAGAAATGAGATTTCTCTCACCCGCACAATCTGCTCCCCAATTTACTCTTATCATCGATGGGAATCACCATGAAGAACAACTGTACCGCAAGAACCCTACAATAAATCCAGCGGCAGACATGTAGTTAGTACCAAACGGACCCAAGGGGAAAAATTGGAAGGAAAAGAAAACGAAACTGACATCAAGGCGATGCGAGGCGGGAGAACGAAGAGCTCCAACAGCACAAGCACCACATTGAAGTGGATGCCACCAAGCCAGATGGCCAGCGACAACATGGTCTTGAACCCGGAGTATTCCGTACCGGTGAAGACCGTCTCCTTGGACTCCGTCACGGTGCCGTTTGTGCTCACCTTCTCTCCGTTTGCCTCCGTCATGGCTGGGACAGGAGAGGAGAGGAGAACGAGAGAGAGAGAGACCGGAAGTCTAGAAGTAGCGACGGTGATGGTTGGGATATTTATTCTATTAAAAAAAGCGACACGTGGTGAGATCTAAAGTCACAAGGAGCAAAACGACATGAATCGAGATCAGAAAAGAAAAAAAAAAGAAAAAAAATTAGAGAAACGACGGTTTATTGTTCTCACTTAGGGCTGCTCATGAGTCCGAGTTGAGGACAATTTGGATTCAACTCACAAACTCATGAGTCGAGTTGAGTCCGAGTTGCTAATTCAGTTTCGAGTCAGAAACTCTAATTTGGAATCAATTTGCGAGCAACTCAAATCGAAGCGAGTCGACTCGTGACTCATAATATAGTACATAGAGAGAATCTAATTTAATTCTAACAAAAAAAAATTACATAGTTTACCAAAATAATACACAATTAAAAACAGTACATAATGAGACAATGACCAATACATAATTAAAAATTACGAAAATACCAAAATAGTACATAATTAAAAATTACCAAACAAATAAAGTCTAACAAAACAATACAAATCTAATAAATTAACAAAACAAAAGAAATAGTGCATAATTTATCAAATTACCAAATATTGTGAGAAACATGTATAAGGTTTGGGGACGCAAAAATTAGGAATAATGGTTTGGTATGAGTCCAACCGAGTTGATTCCGAACCGAGTTGGGGTAACTTGGATTCTACTCATAAATCAACCGAGTCAGTTAACTCGAGTCAGTTTTGACTCGAGTCAATTTCAACTCGAGTTATCAGCGAGTTGAATCCGAATTGATTCCGAACTGAGTTTCGAGTCATGAGCTTTTTGTGCACCCCAATCTCACTTGTTACTCCGACATTTTTATTAATATCTAAGAAATTATTAATTATATCTGGCTTGGCTGGATATTTTTAAAAATTTTCAAATCGGTTATTTTTTAGTTGGTTGGAATTAAAATTAGGACATGCCAATCAGATAATTTTTTTAAAAATAGCCTGTTAGGAATTTTTTTTTTTTTGTGAAATAGTTGATAGATTAACATTTTGATATATAATTAGCATAAATTAGTTTATTTTATTAAAATTTAATTTTTGTTAGTTTATTTTATTATAATTTAATTTTTGTTAGTTTATTTTAATTTATTTTAGTATAATTTAGCATATTTAGCATATTTTAGTATAATTTAGAATAAAAAAAAATCTGAAAAATATAAATACTACCATAAAAATACTATAATTTAATCCACACATAAAATACCAAACATAGTATACCAAATATAAATACTAAAAATAATTTAACTAAAACTACCATAAAAATCTTGTTGGATTGTGTCATAATCTACTTGTCTGTTTGACTAGATTTGCAAAACATATATTTGTTGAATTTTACAGTTTCTTGTCTTGAGATAATATGCAGGTTCATGACGATATAAAATGTTATACTATCAAGGATGAGTCATGAAGAACCAAGCACTGAACTTAGAAGCATCAACTCAGATTAGGATTAATTAGAAATCTGTAAAATTGGTAAAGTAAGCTTGAAATTGAGGTAATTTGCACAAACAGTTACAACGGTTAATATAACGTTACAACGGAATAATTCATATGTTAAAATCCACAGTGTAATCGATTTATTTCGTTACAACGCTCAAAGAAACGTTGCAACAGAATAAATCAATTTCGGACCCCAAAACTTCCAGAGAGTTCTGTTGTAGCAACCGTTGTAACGTTTATAAGCGTTAGGGTTTTCCAGCGCAGCCAAACCTATTAACTGGGGCTAACCGTTGCAACGGTTGATGCCAGTTACCTTATTTTGTTTCTCTCTCTATAAATAGAAGCAAAATCTAGGTTTGGATTAACAATCTAGCCGCTCCCAATTGCAATATTTTGTATTCTTTTCAGATCTAGAAATCTCCATTGTTGCTTGTGCACAAAATTTCAATATCTATACAACAATCTCAAGCATACTCCACCAAACTCAATCTTGTGTAAGAATTATAGTGATTTGTGTGAGATCTATTGTTTGTTTCAAACACTTGAGCCTTTAGTGCTCGTGAGCCAATTCCGTGCTCGGGACGTGTGACTTCCCGGAGTTTGTAAGGGCTCACCGATTCCACCTTGTAATCCTTTCTCATTGGGTAAAGAAAGACGCGCCATCAAGAAGGTCGCGAAGCCCCGGAGACGTAGGCGTTAGTGCCGAACTCCGTAAACAACTCTCGTGTCAAGTGTCTCTTAAAGTTTATTCTTGTTTCCGCCAAGAATAACTCACACACACGTTAGTTAAAATCATTAGTGGTGAATATTAATTTACTTAAGTATTAAAATTTAAAAGGCCCCATATGCACCCCCTCTCTAAGTACCATTATGAACCAACAAGTGGTATCAAAGTAGTGTTACTCAAATTAAGGCACACTTAATTTGAATCCTTATATTAGATCTAGAAATGGCACCAATGGTCCCAAGGTATGTCAAGGAACCACCAATGCTAACTAGTTCAACCAAAAGCTTTAGCCATTAAAAACGCAAATGATTAATTATTTGACTGTAATTGACGTATGTGATATTGTTCGAAATGGTTATACCACCGAAACCGAAACCAACTCAACCCAACTTACTACAGACTCAAAACTGAAAAAGAAAGAAAATGACAATGCGGTAAATGCTATATATAGTTCTGTTAGTGAATCAGTAGCTATGATATTTGGTAACATGACTAGTGCCAAAGACATGTGGAATGCCCTAATAAACAAATATGAAGGTAATGCCCAAATCAAACAAACCAAACTCACGGGACTAGAAACTAGATTTGAAACTTTTAATATAGGAGAAGGTGAGTCAATTGAGGACATGTATAATAGAATGTTACAAATACAAAATGAATTCATAGAATTAGGAGAACCTATTTCTAACAATAAAGTTGTAGGAAAGATTTTGCGTGTGATGCTTAGGAGACCGAGATGGGAGTCGATGATAAGCGCTCTTGAGGTACTCTCGGGAGTTCAAACCTTCACTCCGGACGAACTTTTCACACACCTCCGAAGTTGTGAGGAGAAGCTTCGACAAACCGGGGAACTTGAACCTAAAACCAAGACTATAGATCTCCCCGCACAAAAACAAAAATTTTACAAAAAGAAATCCAACAACTCCTCAAATAATCTCTCCTCAAATGACCATTTCCTAAATAAAATAAGTCAAGAATCCTCAAAAGATGCCCTCATCCTATCCAAAATATTTCAAGGCATGCTAGAGTTTGAACAAAAATACAACAAGAAGCGTGAAGAGAAAAACAAGAGAGCAATGTGTATAACGTGTCACAAGGAAGGACATTCAATGCAAACATGCTATAAGCTTTTTCCTAGAAATAAGGATGAAGGAGGAAGACAAGAGCGTCAATCAAGGCTGGGAAATGAAAGAGATTAAGGTAAGAAAATGTTGAAAGCTTTGCAGGCCTTGTTGAATGAAAACTCCAATGAGAGTAATGATGAGGAATCCAACTCGGAGACATACGATGAGCAAGAGATCAACCTAGTCTTGATGGCTAATCATGATGAAGATGAATATTCCAATGTATATATGGAAACAATTACTGCTAACAACACATCACCGACAAACTTGCCATTGAAATCCTTAGAGAGGTGGCGAGATCAAAGAACAAAATAAGGATCCAAGCGAGGTATCTGTTGGGTTTTGAGGCTACCCAAAGCCATTAGGCTTAAGCTGCGGAAAGACCGTAAAATAAAAATTTTACTTCTAACTCAAGCCAAAAAGGATTGAAGTGGTATGTCGGATAATCTACCGAGAGTTACATACCTGTTCAATCCGTTTCTCAGATTAAAAACCGTAAGTAAAACTTTACTCATTCAGATCATAGATTAAGTAGTATGTCGGATAATAACCGAGAGTTACATACCAGATTAATCCTTTATAGACCCAAAGTAGTAAAACCGTATTTACTTGTTTTTAATCAGTTTATAGATCTACTCCTTTGATTGATTTCTAAAAGATTAAATATATTTAACAATTAAATAGATTAATATTTAACATTTATACCTTGTATCCAAATTCCAATTGGATTGTAGTCACGTCTTGTAGCACCAGACGTCTGATGCCTCTATCGGTTGTCCACCAGGAATAACCAGAGAGCGGTTATTTCTTTTGCCAGAAATACTATAACCGCGTTTTTCGTAAATACACTATTCACGAAAAATCCCGAAAACACTATTCACCGCAAACACTATTCACGGCTCGCAAGATATACGTAATCAAATTACGTATTCTTTCTTCTCTTACGAAAACACTATTTGGGAAAGAAAAACTCGATTCGATTCGATCCGATCTGATTCGGTTCAAATGGAATTCTATATTTTTCTCTACCCCTACCCCTCTATTTATAGTTTTTGAAAATATGAAAAATGACCAAAATGCCCCTATAGGTCGGCATGAATAGTAGCCGACTTTAATTTTGGGCTTTTCAATTTGGCCTTTGACTTTAATTAATCCTTTGACCTTATTCAATTAATTTCGGTCAATGAATAGTGATGGGCTTTAAAATATTAATTCATAATTAATATATTAATCCATTTAATCAAATGAATTTGATTTCAATCAAATGAATTTGATTTCAATCAAATTCGGCCAAAACGGGAAACCCAAATATATATATATTAATTCATAATTAATATATTAATTCATTTAATTAATTATATAATTGTTCTGAACAATTATATTTCTTGCGGTCGTTGTTTCGGTAAATTCATACAACGTGTCGAACACGCTTATAAATTTAATGTGTTTTAAGCTTGTCATCTCTATGACATTTATTTATTAATTATAACATTTATAATTAATCAAAATAAATTAATTCTCTGATTACTTTCCTATTGGTGTGACCCGATAGGATCTGTGTTATGTTGGTAAATAGAATTAAAACCGTTTTAACTTCTATAATCATGAGAGGCATCTGGCAAAACGCATCATGACCATCCAATTACACAGATAATGCTGTACTGTACAATATCACGATCCAGTAAACTATTTTACTTGTGTTTAATTCTTTTGTCTCTTAGCTGTCAGATTAATTTCAAGGTAGGTTTGTGTCATCCTTGTAAATTAATATTTTCTTGATCTTGAACAGATTATCAAATATGATTAACTCTTGTTAATCATACCGCATGCAGATAATCTTATTCTATCAAGGGGCCCAGTGACACTATAACTCGTATAATAAATACGAGGGACAATAGTACTTTTGGTAGACCATCACTACCTCAGCTAAGTTATGTATATCGAAGAGCTACCGTTATAGCTACTTTTTACAGATAGCGTTAGGTAACAATCACACATACACATCTCTTAGTTAGGAAAGATGAATACCTCATACTATAGAACTTAACACTGAATGAAAGCATTAATGACACGAACACAATTCCGTATAATGTTTCATTCGGGGTCTGTCAAATACCATGTTCCTAGAACATGTATCTATGTGATTAAAATGACAACTCTGTGTCTATGGTCTGTAAAACTTGACCATCTTTTAATCCACATACTAACCTTGTAGCGGTAATTAGTGTTCCTGCTAATTACCTCGTCAGTGACCTTTTAGAGTATTATTATCTATATTATGAAGTTTCACAATTCCAGTCATTAACTCGAAATGATTCATAAATTCAATAATACTCAAGGAAACAAAATGACATTTAATCATTCAATTCATGAACAAAACTTTATATAATTAAATTATCGTATTATTGACTTCTAGATTATTACAAACTAACAATCTCCCACTTAAGCTAGAAGCCAATCATCGTAGGCTCTGCTCTATACAAAACTCTATTTTCTAAAATCTCGTAGATCAAAAAGAAAAATCTCATAGCCAATCTCCTATGTGTCTCAGACCCATAGAAGCAATATGCAACTGGTGCTTGGCTTGAGGAAGAGGTTTTGTCAGTGGATCAGCTGTGTTGCTGACTGTGTCAACTCTACAAATCTTTACATCACCTCTATTTACGATCTCTCGTATTAGATGATAACGGCGTAGAACATGCTTGGATTTTGAGTGCGATCTCGGTTCTTTGGCCTGAGCTATAGCTCCATTGTTGTCACAGTAGAGGTCCACAGGGCTTTGAACACTGGGAACCACTCCAAGTTCGCTGAGGAACTTCTTGATCCAGAAACCCTCTTTCGCTGCCTCAGATGCAGCTATGTACTCAGCTTCGGTGGTTGAGTCTGCTGTGGTCTCTTGCTTCGAACTCTTCCAGCTCACAGCACCACCGTTGAGTATGAACACGTATCCGGACTGAGACCTCGAATCGTCTCGGTCAGTTTGGAAACTTGCATCAGTGTAGCCATTTATTACGAGCTCGGAGTCACCACCGTAGACGAGAAACATATCCTTAGTTCTTCTCAAGTACTTAAGGATATTCTTTGCAGCATTCCAGTGCTCCATGCCTGGATTAGCCTGATATCTGCTCGTTACACTCAAAGCGTACGAGACATCAGGGCGAGTGCACAACATGGCGTACATGATAGATCCTATAGCCGAAGCATATGGAATTCTATTCATTATGCTTCGCTCATCAGTTGTCGAAGGACACTGAGTCTTGCTAAGCTGTGAACCATGATTCATTGGCAGGAATCCTTTCTTAGAATCCTGTATGCTGAACCTTTTCAGCACATTGTCAATGTATGTGCTTTGACTTAATCCAATAAGTCTATTTGATCTATCTCGATAGATCTTTATGCCTAATATATAGACAGCCTCGCCCAAGTCCTTCATCGAGAAAACTTTCTTTAATGAAGACTTGGCTTGTTGCAATAAAGGAATATCGTTTCCCATTAAGAGTATGTCATCTACATACAAGATCAGAAAGGCGATGGCACTCCCACTAGTTTTTCTGTATACACAAGGTTCTTCTTCGCATCTGACGAAGTCAAACTTTTTGACTTCTTCGTCAAATCGAAGATTCCAACTCCGTGATGCTTGCTTCAATCCATAAATGGATTTAAGAAGCTTGCACACCTTCCCAGCATTCTTTGAATCTTCAAAACCCGTAGGCTGTGTCATGTACACATCCTCTTCTAAATTTCCATTTAAGAAGGCGGTTTTGACATCCATTTGCCATATTTCATAATCATGAAATGCGGCAATTGCTAGGAGTATCCGTATTGACTTAAACATAGCTACGGGCGAAAAAGTTTCATCATAATCTACACCGAGAATTTGTTTGAAACCTTTCGCTACAAGCCGTGCTTTGTATACAGTCATATTACCATCCATGTCTGTTTTTCTTTTAAAAACCCACTTGTTAGCTATGGGTTTTACCCCATCAAGTGGAACAACTAGGTTCCAGACCGTATTGTCATACATGGATTGTATTTCGGATTTCATGGCCTCCAGCCATTTATCAGAGTCGGGCCTATCCATTGCTTCCGCATAGGTCAGAGGATCTTCAGTGTCAAAGACTGAAACCTCGTGCAGTCCCATGTACCTCTCAGGTGCATGGACTGTCCTTGTTGACCTACGTAGCACTTGTTCTTCAGGCTGTTGAACTTCATCCACAACCGTGTGCGGGTTCAGTTCTACCTTAACTTGCGTTGAAGCATTTGAGCTCGGGACTGGAACCTCCTCCACAGTTACTTGTGGATTTGGCTCTTCTAGATGCTCATCAGCCGAAGTATCAAGTGGTGGGTTAATCTGATCTGTATCAGATATTATATTGTGTGATGTATCTTGAATTTCTTCAAGTATTACATTACTCCCACTACTTCCTTTTGCGAGAAACTCGTTCTCCAAAAATTTACCATCACGAGCAACAACTATAGTGTTCTCGGATTGGCGATAGAAGTAATATCCTTTCGTTTCCTTAGGATATCCTACAAAAAAGCACTTGTCAGATTTGGGTCCAAGTTTGTCAGACGTCATGCGTTTGACAAATACCTCGCAACCCCAAATTTTAAGATAAGACATATTTGGGAGTTTCCCAAACCATAACTCGTATGGAGTCTTTTCTACTGACTTGGATGGAACTCTATTTAGCGTTAGTACGGCAGTGTCTAGTGCGTGTCCCCAAAATGATTTTGGAAGAGTGGCGTTACTCATCATGGAGCGAACCATGTCCAGCAGAGTTCGGTTCCTTCTCTCAGAAACACCGTTCCATTGCGGTGTCCCTGGAGGTGTGAGTTGTGAGACTATCCCACATTCCTTTAAGTACGTTTTAAACTCATAACTCAAGTACTCGCCTCCACGATCTGATCGTAAGGCCTTAATACTTTTATTTAGTTGATTTTCTACTTCAGTCTTGAATTCCTTGAACTTTTCAAAAGATTCAGACTTATGTTTCATCAAATAGACATAACCATATCTACTGTAATCATCAGTAAATGTGATAAAGTAGAAATAACCGTTTCTTGCACAAGTACTCATAGGTCCACATACATCAGTGTGTATAAGACCTAATAAGTCACTTGCCCTTTCGCCCTTTTTGGAGAAAGGCGCTTTGGTCATTTTTCCACATAAGCAAGATTCGCATGTGTTAATTGATTCAAGATCAAATTTACCAAGAAGCCCAATTTTATGTAACTTCTTGATGCGTTTCTCGTTTATATGACCAAGGCGACAATGCCACATGTAAGTCGTACTATCATGTGATGTTTTGAGTCGTTTGTTATTGATGTTAAACACGGGGTTTTCTATTTCCAGTATATAAAGACCATTCATCATTAAAGAAGATCCATAATATAACTCATCTTTATATATAGAACAACTATTGTTCTTTATAACAAAAGAGAATCCATTCATCTCTAAACATGAGATTGAAATGATATTCTTGGAAATGCTAGGAACATAATATACATTATCTAATTCCAACAAAAGCCCACTAGGTAAATACAATTCTATGCTTCCAACTGTAACGGCTGCAACGTGTGCTCCGTTTCCAACTTGGAGTTGTATTTCCTTGTTACACAGCTTCCTTCTATTCTTTAGTGCCTGCATATTCGAACAAATATGAGCACATGATCCGGTATCCAATACCCAATCATTAATAGATGTTGCAACATTAATTTCAACAACAAAAATACCTGAGGTTGAAGCTTTGGATACTTTTCCAGCTTTCAGATCCGCCAGATATTTCGGGCAGTTTCTCTTCCAGTGACCTTTGTTATTACAATAATAACAGTCAGAGGTAGCAGAAACCTTTACCTTGGGAGTGTTCTGTTTAGGAACCTGCTTCCCTTTGCCTTTATACTTGGGAGCCACTTTCTTTTTCGCCTTTTTAATACTCCTCCCACCCTCTCGGATCATGAGGACAGAAGAACCCTTCCTCATATCCCCATCAGCGATTCTTAACATCCCCTGGAGCTCCTGCAAACTCTTGTTCATCCCATGCATGTGGTAGTTCATGATGAACCCCGCAAAGCTGTGAGGAAGAGAGTTCAGGATTATGTCCGTAGCAAGCTCTTTGCTCAACGGACAATTCAGCTTCTCCAGCTGCTCAACATCGCTTGTCAAACGAAGCATGTGAGGGCCGATAGAGCCGCTCTCAGTCATCTTATGACTCAGCAGTGACTTGGTCACCTTGTATCTCTCGACACGTGCTTGCTCTTGAAACATGTTCTTGAGCTGTGAGCACATGTCGTAGGTTTTGGTGTCCATGAATCGTCTCTGCAATTCAGGACCCATGATACCTACCAAGAGACCTTGTACATCAGGTTCATCTTCCTTGTGTTTGATGTACTTGGTGAGCTCATCTGCAATGCCGCCTGATTTAGGCTCAGCAGGGATCGGTGAGTTTAGGACATATTCTTTCTTCTCTCGTCATAGTACAATAGTGAGGGTACGGAACCAGTCCATGAAGTTGGAGCCGTCAGATTTCAGTTTCTCCTTCTCAAGTAAGGAGCGGAGTGAGAAAGGCGTTTCTTTAGACATGTTTCTACAATGTTAAATGTAAAGATTTTTAGCTTTGTTCATGTAATGTTTTATTATAATAATAATAAAACTCCCACTACAAATTTGTACTATACCCGTTTTGTAGTGGGATCCAAGATCCCTTTTTTTACTAAAAACCAAGGCAGTGTATGCATATCATGGTCATAGTTATCTTAGGTAAGCAACTCTTTGCTAATCATATCTCTATATGACTCTTGGTTTCGTTAAACATCGTATGTTTAACCGAAACTTTGCCCCGAGCCTAAAACTCTTTTAGAAATCATCGGTAAGTAACCTCACTCTATTTTGTTTTGTTATGTCTCACATAACCCTCGACCACCAAAGGTAAAAGGCGATGCCTACTGAGTAGGATTAACATCAACCAATGAACAATGGTGTGAGGAGGATAGAGTAGGAAGGGCATACTACTTAATTCAGTGGGTTTGTGTTTTACGTTTTAACCAAGCAGACAGTCAAGGAAAGAAAGGTTTTCCAAGAAAAATATTGGATGTGATCCCATTCGTATTTTTCTTCAAGGACCTCTTTCGTATGCTTCAATAAGCAGTCATGGAAAGGAAGTCAGAGAGAGGAAAAATACCGAATGCGTTCTTATTGGTATCTTCCTTAAAGACCTCTTTCATATGCTTTTAATAAGCAGTCGTGGAAAGGAAGTCAGAAAGAAAACATAGCAAATGTGATCCCATTCATATTTTCCTTCATAAAATTCTTTCCATTTGCGTAGCTTGGTAAGCCGTCAGTTCTTTTAACTGACTTTAGACCGTTTTACGGACACGTGAAAGTTGTCTGCCAGAAAGACCAACTGAGGGTGTCCACCTCCAGCCTTTCTTTGACATCACATTCTTTCACGGTTCCTTGAAAGCGATAAATCTAATTTATGCATTTCATATCAAAGCAGTAAATCTAATTTACTTATATACGTGATCAAGTCAAGTATATTTTTATCAGTTCCTAATTCTTTATTTTGCAGCTATGCTTAGGTTCTTTATTTATACCGTAATAAGCATATAAACAGTTTATATGTTTAAAACACAGTTTATTCTTTTCAGTAAGTAAAGCAATTTGGTAACGTGACAAAGTTCCTTTTGGGCCAGCCATTAGGATATGTAAAAGGGGCTCCCAGAAAAGATAGAGAGTCACAAGGACTACTTAAGTACTTTCTTTCCTAGACAGAACCATCTCTTTTACGGTGTGGAAATGACAGTTCTTACTCAGGTACTTTATTGCTTCATCACATTCTTAGATATACTTTACATAACCGAAGGTTTTCGAAAAAGCGAAAAGGTAACATTTTGCCATGCTTTGAAAACGTAAAGCAATTTAGTAACGTGACAAAGTTTCCTTTGGGCCAGTTGTCAGGACACGTAAAAAGAAGGGGTTACGTCGGAAAGCCAAACGAAAGTTCCTTTTCCAGTCTTTCCCTTGACATAACCTTATCTTTTACGTGTGGAGATCAACAGTTCTTACTTGGATACTTTATTGCTTCATCACATTCTTAGATGAACTTTAACGTAATCAAAAGTTTTCGAAAAGAAAGCGTAAAATCCTATTTTACCTTTCTCGGTCGGAAAACCGATCCAAGAAATGTAAAAACTTACATTTCATAAGAACATGTAAAGAAAGCTTTTAAATCTAATTTAAAACTTTCTCGGTCGGAAAACCGAACCAAGAAAATTCAGTTCTATTCGGTTTGGACCTAAGCTGCAAATCTAAGAATTAAACCGATACGCGGTATAAGTTATAACTTTTAGAAAATCAATTCAACAGGAAAACCTCGCTCTGATACCACTGTTGGGTTTTGAGGCTACCCAAAGCCATTAGGCTTAAGCTGCGGAAAGACCGTAAAATAAAATTTTTTCTTCTAACTCAAGCCAAAAAGGATTGAAGTGGTATGTCGGATAATCTACCGAGAGTTACATACCTGTTCAATCCGTTTCTCAGATTAAAAACCGTAAGTAAAACTTTACTCATTCAGATCATAGATTAAGTAGTATGTCGGATAATAACCGAGAGTTACATACCAGATTAATCCTTTATAGACCCAAAGTAGTAAAACCGTATTTACTTGTTTTTAATCAGTTTATAGATCTACTCCTTTGATTGATTTCTAAAAGATTAAATCTATTTAACAATTAAATAGATTAATATTTAACATTTATACCTTGTATCCAAATTCCAATTGGATTGTAGTCACGTCTTGTAGCACCAGACGTCTGATGCCTCTATCGGTTGTCCACCAGGAATAACCAGAGAGCGGTTATTTCTTTTGCCAGAAATACTATAACCGCGTTTTTCGTAAATACACTATTCACGAAAAATCCCGAAAACACTATTCACCGCAAACACTATTCACGGCTCGCAAGATATACGTAATCAAATTACGTATTCTTTCTTCTCTTACGAAAACACTATTTGGGAAAGAAAAACTCGATTCGATTCGGTTCAAATGGAATTCTATATTTTTCTCTACCCCTACCCCTCTATTTATAGTTTTTGAAAATATGAAAAATGACCAAAATGCCCCTATAGGTCGGCATGAATAGTAGCCGACTTTAATTTTGGGCTTTTTCAATTTTGGGCTTTTCAATTTGGCCTTTGACTTTAATTAATCCTTTGACCTTATTCAATTAATTTCGGTCAATGAAATGGGCTTTAAAATATTAATTCATAATTAATATATTAATCCATTTAATCAAATGAATTTGATTTCAATCAAATTCGGCCAAAACGGGAAACCCAAATATATATATATTAATTCATAATTAATATATTTATTCATTAGTTAATTATATAATTGTTCTGAACAATTATATTTCTTGTGGTCGTTGTTTCGGTAAATTTATACAACGTGTCGAACACGCTTATAAATTTAATGTGTTTAAGCTTGTCATCTCTATGACATTTATTTATTAATTATAACATTTATAATTAATCAAATAAATTAATTCTCTGATTACTTTTCTATTGGTGTGACCCGATAGGATCTGTGTTATGTTGGTAAATAGAATTAAAACTGTTTTAACTTCTATAATCATGAGAGGCATCTGGCAAAACGCATCATGACCATCCAATTACACATATGATGTTGTACTGTACAATATCACGATCCAGTAAACTATTTTACTTGTGTTTAATTCTTTCGTCTCATAGCTGTCAGATTAATTTCAAGGTAGGTTTGTGTCATCCTTGTAAATTAATATTTTCTTGATCTTGAACAGATTATCAAATATGATTAACTCTTGTTAATCATACCGCATGCAGATAATCTTATTCTATCAAGGGGCCCAGTGACACTATAACTCGTATAATAAATACGAGGGACAATAGTACTTTTGGTAGACCATCACTACCTCAGCTAAGTTATGTATACCGAAGAGCTACCGTTATAGCTACTTTTTACAGATAGCGTTAGGTAACAATCACACATACACATCTCTTAGTTAGGAAAGATGAATACCTCATACTGTAGAACTTAACACTGAATGAAAGCATTAATGACACGAACACAATTCCGTATAATGTTTCATTCGGGGTCTGTCAAATACCATGTTCCTAGAACATGTATCTATGTGATTAAAATGACAACTCTGTGTCTATGGTCTGTAAAACTTGACCATCTTTTAATCCACATACTAACCTTGTAGCGGTAATTAGTGTTCCTGCTAATTACCTCGGTTAGTGACCTTTTAGAGTGTTATTATCTATATTATGAAGTTTCACAATTCCAGTCATTAACTCGAAATGATTCATAAATTCAATAATACTCAAGGAAACAAAATGACATTTAATCATTCAATTCATGAACAAAGCTTTATATAATTAAATTATCGTATTATTGACTTCTAGATTATTACAAACTAACAGTATCATCTAGCACCTCTAATAAGGTACAATTAAATTTTGATATAAGTGGGTATGAATCCGAAGTGAATCAACTAGCAACTCATTAGAAACCAAAGAGACTCAAACCAACTTGTCCAACAATTATATATCCACAAATGAGGCAAGCATTTTCTATAAAAAGAATCTAACATATGACAATGAAATTAGGTTGAGAAAACTCCTTGATGAGGCAAATTCTGATTTGCTTAAGAAAGAAGGTATTATATAAAAGTTGAGGTCTAAGATTCTTGAGCTTAAACTCAAAGAAAAAGAGGTTGAGTCACATACGTGTAAGTCACATATAGAAGAATTGGAGTCCATTAGACAAAAGACAAATAAATTACTAGATGAAAATAGAAGACTAAAAGCAACACATGTTATAAATAAAATGCTAGAAGATAAAGTTAAAAGCCGTGAACTCAAAAATAAAGAATTACAAACGTCTAGTGAAGTTGATAGGTGTCAAACACATATATGTGATATTGAGATTTTAGAAGTTAAAATACAAACTTTGAAAACTGAAAATAGGGCTTTAAGGTCACCTAATGAATCAAGATATGTCATTAGGTTAGATCTATATTTTCAAGCGAGAGATCAAATAGAAGATCGAGAATTTGGAAAACTCGATCTTGGATACGAGAATGAATCAACATGCCGTTCCGCGGCTAAGTTCTTTTCTTAGGGGCTAGGCAGTAAACCTTGTTACTCATGATGCTTTGATATATATATTTTCTGTTGATTATGATTTCTTGTTGTTTGATTGAAATGTTTTTGTGATTTATTATCCCTTCATCTAATATCGATGATCTAGTTTAATCCGTTAGGGTAGTGACAGTGCTTTAATGGTAAGAGAAACTATGTTGCACGAGTTAGCCTCGTTGGGAGTCATTAGATTTATGTGAAGAAAACCTTAGCGGGGAAACCATAAATCAGAACAACAAAAAGCGAACCAAGTTCTATCATTTGCGTAAGATAAATCACAGTGATCTATGTAGTAACTTGTGTATTTAGAGATCTGTCATTTGCGTAAGATAACTCGCAGTGTCCTATGTAGCATCTCGATGGAAGATATGTCATTGCGTAAGATAACTCGCAGTGTCCTATGTGGTGTCTTTCATAAAACAACAATAGAAAATCAGACCCGACAGAAATAAAATATCAAAGTGGATTGAGTACCAATGGTGTGCCGAAACCCTAGGAATTCTCATCTCTATCTTTATTTTAATTACTTTTAATTATTGCCAAATTTACATTGATCACAACTTCAACTCTCAAATTTTCAGATTTCGTCTAGCCTTTCGAAATATTGTGATTTGATCGCTCAAGACTCTGAACCAATATTCCCTGTGGATCGATCTCGATTATACTACTCGATAGGATTGTGCGCTTGCAGTCCGAACCGATAGCATTTCCGAGTTTATAAATTTTAAAAGAAAACATCGCTATCTTTTGAGTGATCAAGATATCATCGGAAATCATAAATGAATCAACAAAATCTTTGTTGTAATAAGCCCCGTGTGCATTACTAAGTATCTTCCTACCATAATGTAATGAAATAAGGACCATGGTAAACAAACTACATTTTAGAAAATGATAAACAATTGTCAGATTACTAATTTACATGTTTGTTTAGTGTTTAGGGTTTTGGGTTTTGGGTTGGGGTTTGGGGTTTGGGGTTTTGGGTTTTGGGTTTTGAGTTTAAGGTTTTAAGGAATTAATTTAATTATTTTTTCATAATTTAATTTAATTTTTTAATAATTAAATTAATTTTTTAATAATTAAATTAATTTTTTAATAATTAAATTAATTATTCTAAAAATTAAAAATATAATAAAATAAATAAAATAAAATAAAGTAAAAACCTTACCTGAAACGGATTAGAGGGAAGACCTTCGGTGTGAATTGTAAGGAGGGATTAGGATATATTTTTAGAGTTTAAACGAGAAAAAAAATAGGAGAAACCGGTCATTTTGTGACCGATTTGGACATTTTTGAAAAAACCAAGGTTACATGAGTATATTTATTAATTTGTAATTAACTTTGGAAATTAATAAAAATGTCGGGAATATATGCATAACTGAGAAACAACGGTGTATACACAACAATCTGCACCGTATATATACAAGGCCATTGCTCGTTCATATCAAACCATAAATTAATTTATAGCTCATAAAAAATGTTAAATTGTTTTATATTTTTCTTTCATATCACATCATAAATGTCGGCATTATGCATTTATACTGCACATCGAACATCGCGCTGAAAAAAAGTAAAAAATGAAAAAGAAAAAATAATGTTGAGAATATATGCACAAGTGATAACGATATGATATTGTGTCTTTATGAAATCAATTCGCCAATCGCACTGATTCTATTTTTAGGAAACATAATTATAATCACGTTACACAATACAAGACATGACATGTGGATCACAACACTTTATAAAGTGGGTATCGGCAAACCTAGAAATCATAACCTTTAATGTATTCGAGTTCGAGAAGCAGCGAGAACATACAGAAATCCTGTTTGTGCCACC
The DNA here is from genome assembly GCA_011114355.1 of Carex littledalei. Lineage (NCBI taxonomy): Eukaryota > Viridiplantae > Streptophyta > Magnoliopsida > Poales > Cyperaceae > Carex > Carex littledalei. The sequence goes on along the minus strand of CM022083.1, from coordinate 14,130,290 downwards.
GCTGCGCTGCCTAGTGAATTGATTCAGTGCAAGCTGTAAAGACAATCGCTCTCCCACGCGAGGGCAGGGCAGGGGCAGGGCAGGGGGGTTGGGGTTCGTTCCTGCTAGTGCTCTCTTCACGGACAAACCGTCAGAAAGAAACTACCCTTTACGTAGGTGCGTGTCAGGAGGTTTTAGAGTATCCTTATCTCATTTGAAAGGAAAAAAAAAACAATTACATATGCTAACATGATAATTATAATTTTAATTAAAAAATAATTACAACTTTAGTAATATTGCTAAAATTTATTAAATTATTATTTATCTGAAAACAACATAGATATAAAATTTGTGAAAAAAAGATTAAGTACAAATAAAACTATAGTACAGAAAATAATATAAACATATTATCTTTTTGCAATTTTGTTCTTTAATTGGACCTTGAGACAAACTAAATCAAGCTGCACCACAGGCGGAGGCATTAATTGTAAATGCGTATCAATTGATCTTTTTTTCCAATTTTTTTTTATATTTTTTATATAATTTAGAATAAAATGTCAAATTTCTATTTTCAGTATAGAAAATTTATATAATTTTACATTCATTTAAATTTGATCCTCATAGTTTAAATGTTTGACTCCGCTTCTGAAGTGAACCAAATCGTTGTGAAGCACCAAACAACAAGTATTATGTTTGCATTTCACAAATTTTGAGTTTAGATTTGAACCGTCAGATCTACTTTATTATGAATATTAAAAGAACTATGTGCATTTCACATCAGGCTGGATAACTCAAATTCTGATCGGACAGTTCTGATCTAACCAAAACTGTGTATGAATATTAAAAGAACTATGTTCTGTTCGGATGAGGGTTAGAACTCGTAGAAATAGAGATTTACTAACCAAAAACTGTATTGGGAATTGGGAAGTGTAGTAAGCTTTTGGAAGGATGATAATTGGCTGCTATTTTTCAAGAAAAGCAAGAATAAGTTTCTTTTATCTAACTTTATAAATATGTTTAACGGTCCAAATTTTGAAGAGGAGAAAATAACATATTTTGTTTCTAAATTTGAACAGTTGGAATAGAAAGAAATATATTTTTGCTATTTAGAAAGAAGAGTAATTAATTTGATTCCTTTTTAGAAAATGATGCATAGGTCTTTTGCCTACTTTGTTTTTTTCCATTTAAAATGAATAGAGGATACTGGTACTCTGATGCGTTAGTGTCAAATCCTTTATATTTTAAAATTTAGATGATAATTTTTTTCATATTAAATTAATTTGTTCATATAAATAAAATCGCTACAATTTGTATTGTCTATCATAATTTGATATGTGTCGAAAGATAAAGCCAAATAGTAAAGAAGGCCTTTAGGATCCGAAGTGCGCTTTTGGGCTGAAATTATTTGGGATATACGACCACATATAAAATTGTTGAGATACATTTTCTTTAAAATTACAAATAGGACGATGTCTTTGTTTTTAGCGCTTTTCATCACTCAAAAACCTTGGTTATATCTTAAACTTTTAATATATCTTGGATGTCATCAATTTTTACATCATTTGGTACTAATACACAAACCAAAACTAAAATTCAAATGGGAAATGCCTTTCAAGACACAAACTAAACTCTTAACTCCAAAATGACAAATGACATTCAAGGCACAAACTAGAAACTCTAAATTTCACAGCAAGAAGCTACAAAGCAAAGCCAAAACAAAACCTAAATTTAAAACAAATCCACATCCAAACTACACCAAATTCAAGACCCAAACAAACAAGACAAAGAAGGCAACAAAACAAAGCCTAATACTAAAACCTTCTCAATTAGGGTTACTCATATTTCCACCCTGTTCAAGCACATATCCACCAAGATTTTATTAGTAGTTAATTTTCTCCAATATTTTAAATATATTTATGTAAATTATACTTAATACTTTAGATTCGGACTAACAAAATTACGTACTATTGTAAAAGGACGTTGTGTGTACTGTGTACGTCGTGCAAATTTACTAAGAGAATGATCTGGTAATATGGAAGCAATAAAAAATCATCACCTATATAGAATGATATGAGAAATTGAAGAACGTAAAACTACTCACAAATCCCAAGAATCGTGAGCCAAAACATAAATATCATGAGCCTCCCTCACACCAATATCAATTCAAAGATCTATACCTATGAACGTCTAATTAATTAATTAATCACCGTTCTTGTATCCAATTAGGTTGGGCCGCGTTGTTACTTTAGGCCTGTTATACATCCTTGAAAAGCCCAATTAGATTTTGAATAGCTCTCCATGACTAACAAATTCTCTGTTTTATTCAAGTTCATCGTAAATATAATCAAACAAAAAGGTATTTGTGTGTGTTAATTAACAGTCAAGCCGGTAAGAAGCAATTTGACAGAATTGAGATTTGGTCATCTGTGAGATAATAGTCATGTTTGTTAATATAGGGCGCAGAAAGTTGCACAACGGTGGAAGGTGTGTGCATGCATTAAATGCCTCAGGGTTCAATGCTCTCGATTTTTAAGACATGGAGGAGAACATCGAATTTGAAACATTTATTTTCTTTCTACAATTCCTTCGGTTCACCCTCGACAGACCTACTGTTCATAATCAGTCTATCGAGAGAGTTTATTGATTGTGGGGACGTTTAACTCCCAGCGGGCGCAAGCCCCCGCTGTTAATTACATCAGATGACCCTTCCAAGCCATACTGAACACCTCGTCCATTCCGGGATTTGGGGCCTATTTTATGTGAATTGAATAATGGGGCTAAAAGGGAGAGAACTCATGTACTTGGTCTTTTTATTTTCATTTGATTATCATTGTTTTGGGTATTTAATGCACAAGATGCAATGGATATCATTAAAATACATTTATTGTACCTTTTCATTTATTTTAGAAACATATTTGTGTTTGAGAAAATATATTTGTACTTTATTTATATTTTATTTAAGAGGAAATGATTTGAATATGGAGAAAAGGGGGCATTTTGGTCATTTGACAAGCTACATGATGTTTGATTGTGTTTAATTTTATTTTAAGATCGTGAAGAATTTGATTTGGGTTTATTTGGAGGTGGTTTGAATTGATTTGGATTTGAAATGAAAACGTTATAGCCAAAAAGGACTGAAAAGGGGCTAATTTGTGAAGCTTTAAGTTTTACAGGGACCTTTTGGTAAAGACCGAGGGATTGGGATTTATAATTTGGGCTTTTAACAGGGTCTGGACTGGAAATTGGGTTTTCAGGGGGCTTATCTGGAGAAATTTTATGTAATTAAGGGCTTATTTACAAATATCCAAGGGCTACGCTGTGAAGGGATTTTATCAAGGAGGGCTTCTTTGTAAAAGATCTTCTTTTATTAATTTCTGGGCTTTGAGATTGTAGTTTGGGCTTTAAGATTAATGTTGGGCCTTTGAGATATGTGCAGAGGCTTTAAGATGTGTTTTGAAGCCTTGAGATTCGTTGAGGAGTTTTCATTTAATATGGCAAATGGGTCCCTCTGGCAGTGATTATCGGGTTTTAGTTCAGAGCCTTCGGATCTCCTTCTTGCATCAAGATTTGGGCTTTCATTTGAACTTTATGTTGGCGCCGAGATCAAGCGGCTTGGGCTACTTTAAAATTCGTGTAGCTGAGATGTAGTTCGGGTTTGGAACCCGGATTGGGGTTTGATCCGGCTGTTGCTCCGGCGAAGCCTTCGGTCACGGCAAGGCTGGGGAACGATGTCATTGGGGTCGCCTCGGTCTTGTGAGTTCATTGGTCGCATTGTCGGCGACGGTTTAGTTGCCGGAGATGGTAATATGCGGTCGGCTTTGTGTTTCCGGTACCGATCGAAACATGACTTTCATTCCAATGATCTCATTCAACCCTCCTTCAATTGTCTGCTTATTTGGCATCATTTGAACAAAGAGAACTCCAGGTATACTCAATTTTAAGCTTCTTCGGAATTTGGGTACTTTCAGACTTTAGCTCCTCAGTCTGGTACCGAACCGGTACTGACATACACTAGATTGATTGGAGGGCTGTATTTGGAGATGAAGTGTTGTGATTTGAGTATGTATGGAAGGGATCAAGAGATATCAAACTTGAGAAGGATTGCTATTGGGCATGGATTTGATATTTGGGTTTCGGGTTTGAGAAAGAAACATGAAATTCTCATCTTATTTCTCATGAATTTTGCTAATGACATGTATGGTTTTTGTGTTATTCTTGTAGTATGATATATCAACAATGAATATGTGAATTTTGAGGATTTTATTTATTTTATTTCTATTTTTAAAAGGGAAAATAGACAGAGGGTATATATGCATATGTACTGCTGCTGCAGATTTTTATTTTCTGAAATCCAACTTTGAAAATTGCTAGAAAATAGTAGAAAAATCATAAAAATGCAAAGTTTGAGTCTAAAATGATTGTCTTTTCATCCTCTATCTAACTGTTCAAACAGAATTTAAATTTGGTTTTCGGATCAGCCTGCACTGGCTGATTTGTACCAGCAGGTCACTTGGGGCATTTTGATGCTTTTGCTGTACCAGTATAACCTTTATTGGGTGTGACTGGTACTGTACACTGATACCATGTGGTGTTTATCTTTATTGGACTATATATAAGTCATTGCATCAAGATTTGGTCATCAAAAATCAAAAGAGGCATTGGTATCACAATATGTCACTTACCAATACCATTTCGAATATGCACATAGGTCCTTGGTCATTTGCATAATTATGTGAAGGTCCTTGAGCATCATTTCATAGGGATTAAGTGTTTACCCTCTTCTCATTTGCTCTCTTCTTCAACAATTATGCATCTAGGCCCTTTAAAGATTAATAAAACTCATAATATAGAAAGAGATGTAGTGAAACATCAATCTTTCATATATCATTTGTCTTATTTCTCTTTTATGCATTAAGGTCCTTCAAAAAGTCCAAAAATAGCATAAATAGGGAGATGTAGTTAAACATCAATCCCTAATATACTATTTAATTTTGTTTTAAATTCCTTTTTATTTGTTTTGCGCTTTTTTAGTTGATTTTATATTAAAAGAACTACATAAGAATTGGATATTAAAAGGATGTAGTTAAACATCAACTTTCAATATCTTTCTCCTTTTATATTTCTTATAATATAAAATTTCCCTTTTATTATATATTTTCTTTTTATGTGTTTTATGCATTTATACATTTTTTGTCCTTTTTCTTTACAATAGAAAATAAAGAAAAGAAAAAGAAAAGAAAAATAACAAAAGAAGAAGATGAAGGCAGAGAAGAAGCAAGGAAATTCAAATATTTACATATGCATATTTTTGTTTAGAATCATAGGCTTAAAACTAGCTATAAAAGCTACCAAATGCCTCCTCTATTTTATCTTTCATTTTTAAACCTTTTAATATAATATTTGATTATTATATAAAAGGAGTTTATTTTATTTAGATGATTTTATGCTTTCAATTCATTTATATGAGCAAAGGCATTCAATCTCTCAAAACCGAAAAGAAAGAAAGATCAAAAGAGAAGAAATAAAAAGAAGCTCCAAACATGCAAGAAAATAAAAGGGGAATCATGAGCAAGAGCATTTCTTCATTAATTCAAAACTAAGATACATCAAAACCAAGCTCCATTGAGCTTCTACATCTTGACAAAAAGCTCTACCTAATTCCTTGATATTTCGGCTAAGATTGAACTTTCCTTTTTTTTTTCTCTCTTAATCTATTTCTCTATTTTTTTCCTTCTATTTCTTGTGGTGTGCAGTGTCTTTGCTGCTGAGGAGTTCGGGTTTAGTATGGGGGTAGCTGCTGATTGCTTTCTTCTTCAATTTGATGCTATTAGATAATGGAAACAGAAGAGAGATAGAGATAGAACTCAAATGAGTTTGTATTATGTTGATCAACTATTACAGAGAAGGTTCAGTATATATAAGCTGCGCACATACTGTTATGAAAAACAACTAACTAACAGAAAGTGTTGACTAATGGAATCTTTGACCACAACCTATACAAGATCTAATTTATTCTTCTAACAGCCCCCCGCAAGCTGAGCTGGGGTATCCTCAAGTGTGAGCTTGGACCGCAAGAACACAAGTCGGGCAGAGGGCAGTGCCTTAGTAAAAAGGTCAGCTAGTTGATCGGTAGATGCAATAAATCTCACATCTAACTCCTTACGAGCAACCTTCTCACGCACAAAGTGATAATCTATCTCGATATGCTTTGTTCGTGCATGAAAAACCGGATTGGAAGCCAAGAAGGTGGCGCCCAAGTTATCACACCATAAAACCGGGTTCGACTTGAGCGGAACATGAAGTTCATGAAGAAGTTGCTTTAACCACACGATTTCCGTGCATGCACCAGCCATACTACGGTACTCGGCTTCCGTGGTAGACCGAGAAATGGTCGTCTGCTTTTTAGAGCCCCATGAGAGAAGATTGGACCCAAGGAAGACACAAAAGCCCGATGTAGAGCGCCTATCATCCGGGCAACCGGCCCAATCCGCATCGGAGTAGGCATGTAAATCGAGAGAGGAGTGAGAACTAATATGAAGGCCGAAATTGAGAGTACCTTTAAGGTAGCGAAGGATGCACTTAACGGCATTCCAATGGGCATCGGTAGGAGCATGCATGAATTGCGAAGCTTTGTTGACGGAATAAGAGATGTCGGGTCGAGTAATCGTGGCGTATTGAAGGGCCCCAACAATGCTCCTATATAGATGAGGATCGGCCATAGGACTCCCATGAAATTTAGAGAGCGGATCACCTTTGGAAAAAGGAGTAGCACAAGGCTTCGAGCCATCCATTTTGGAACGAATGAGAAGACTTCGAATGTATTGTGGTTGTGCAAGTGTGATCCCTTTAGAGGTTGGTGTGACTTGAATACCCAAGAAATTGTGAAGGGAACCAAGGTCCTTTAGAGAAAATTGGGCGGCAAGAGAAGAGATGAGAGAAGACACAAGGGTCGCATGGGAGCCGGTGATGATAATATCATCCACATAAATCAAAACAAGAGTAATTGATTTTGAATCACCACGAATAAAGAGAGAAGAATCGAATTGAGAAGCCTTAAATCCAAGATGAACAAGAACCGATGCAAGTTTGTAGAACCATGCACGAGGTGCTTGTTTGAGGCCATACAAAGCCTTTTTGAGGAGACACACATGATTGGGATAAGAGGAATCGACATAGCCCGGTGGTTGAGACATGTAGACCTCCTCTTTGAGATCGCCATAAAGGAATGCATTATTGACATCAAGTTGTCGAATTTGCCAATTGTGAGAAACGGCAAGAGAGAGAACAACTCGAATAGTGGTAGGTTTGACAATCGGGCTAAAGGTCTCATGAAAATCAATCCCTTCTTCTTGATTATATCCATTAGCTACAAGTCGAGCTTTGTAGCGTTCAATGGTCCCATTGGCTTTCCTTTTGATTTTAAAAATCCATTTGCAACCAATGACGTGTCGATTAGGATGCGAGGGAACAAGAACCCAAGTACCATTCTTGGCCAATGCATTGAGTTCCTGAGACATTGCATGTCGCCACTCGGGATATTTATTAGCTTGTGTAAAAGAGGTAGGTTCATCAAGAGAGGGATCGGTAGAGGGAAGAGGATGATTTGTAGTAAGAAATGTAACATGATCGGGAAAATGTTTGACACGCCTGGAGTTATCCCGATGTCGGGTGGTCATTGTGTGAGTAGATTGAGGTGGATGAGTAGTAGCAGGTGTAAGAGGAACAGTAGAAGTGGTCTCTGTTTGAGTATTTCCTGCGCAACTGGAGAGAAGAAGTGAGGACAGCACATGAGAGAATGGCAGCCTAGAGGTGGCGGGATGGATTTGAACTGATGCTGGATCCGCTGCAATAGGGGTTGGAAGCGCTGGACTAGAGGTTGTGTGCAACAGAGGTGGATCGGCTACAGCTGGCTTCGGTCTCCTGGAGTAGGTTAGTAGGGGATCCGCTCCAAGGTGGGAAGTACCCGAAATATTGTGTGAGCCAACCAGAAAAGAGGGTGCAAGAGGAAGATCTGATGCTGCTGTAGAAGTACCCGAATTGTGGTTGGTAAGGCCTGGATCTACTGTGGCAGGTGAAGAGAAGGTTTGGTGCTGCACACTACAGGGACCAGCAGGTGTAGGCAGTAGAGGTAGCCAAGAGATAGTGTCCAGAGGCTCATTTATTGAAGGCTGAGAAGAGTGCAAACCTGAGCTGCTAAATGGAAATTGTGACTCGTCAAAACGAACATTTCTACTCACATAAATCCGATTCGTAGGAATATGTAAGCATTTGTATCCTTTTTGAGTTGACAATAACCCAAAAAGACACAAGGTAGAGCACGAAATTGGAGCTTGTGGGAATTGTAGGGACGAATTAAAGGGTAGCAAAGACACCCAATAATGCGAAAGAATTTGTAATCGG